>JAWUZG010000190.1:7500-1262005 GCA_036785705.1 Acanthornis magna
CCGCGATGCCTCCGGGACGGGCACCGCCGCGTCGGACGCCGCCGTGGGCGCGGAATCGGTTTTGGAATTTCGGTCAGGCGCCCGCGATGGACGCCTAGGTGCGCGGGGTCCTTCCACGGCTGTACGTCAAGATGGCGCCCGCCCGGTGCACTATGGGGCGTTCACTAAGATGGCGGTGCCCATAACGCGCGCATGCGCGGTGTTCCGTACTCAAGATGGCGGCACTAGGACTCCGCGCATGCGCAGTTTACCGTTATTCAAAATGGCGGCGTCCGTGCCCCGCTCATGCGCACTCCGCCGTACACAAGATGGCGGCCCCAAGTGCCGCGCATGCGCAGCCGTCCATGATTCAAAATGGCGGCGCGCGGGGACCTGTTTTCGAAATAAGCGCTTACGTGGTGCCTGACCGGAATCCCGGCTCCCGGGGCGGACCGAACAGCCTCCGCGATGACCGCGAGCCGGGAGGGGGCCGCGGGGAACCGCACCGACCGCGCAAAATCGCGCAAGACCGTTTTCGGCCTTTCGCTTTCGCGCCCGACTTAGACGCCTAATTGCGCGGGGTCTTCTGACGGCTGTACGGCGAAACTGGCGCCCGCCTGCTACCCTATGGCGTTTCGCTGACGTGGCGGCGCCCCGCTTGCGAGCATTCGCGGTCTGCCGTTACTTAAAATGGCGGCGCGCGGGTACCTGTTGCGAAATAGGCGCTTACCTGGTGCCTCAACGGACTGCTGGCTCCCGGGACGCACCGGACGGCTTCCGCGACGCCCGCGAGGCGGGCGGCGCCGCGCGGGACCGCGCCGAGCGCGCGGAATCGGTGTCGGAATTTCGGTCGGCCGCCCGACGTAGACGCCTGACTGCGCGGGGTCCTCTGACGGCTGTACGGAAAGATGGCGCCCGCCGCGTGCCGTATGGGGCTTCGCTAAGATGGCGGCGGCCCCGCTTTCGCGCATGCGCGCTGTGTGCCGTTCGTCAAAATGGCGGCGCGCGGGGTCCTGTGTGGGAAATAGGCGTTTAAGCGGCGCCGGAGCGGAATCCCGGCTCCCGGGGCGGACCGGACGGCTTCCGCGACGCCCGCGAGGCGGGCGGGGCCGCGGGGAACGGCGCCGGGCGCGCGGAATCGGTTTCGGAATTTCGGTCGGGCGCCCAACGTGGACGCCTATTTGCGCGGGGTCCTCTGACGGCTGTACGGAAAGATGGCGCCCGCCGCGTGCCGTATGGGGCTTCGCTAAGATGGCGGCGGCCCGCTTTCGCGCATGCGCGATGTGTGCCGTTCGTCAAAATGGCGGCGCGCGGGGTCCTGTGTGGGAAATAGGCGTTTAATCGGCGCCGGAGCGGAATCCCGGCTCCCGGGGCGGACCGGACACCTTCCGCGATGCCCGCGAGGCGGGCGGGGCCGCGGGGAACGGCGCCGGGCGCGCGGAATCGGTTTCGGAATTTCGGTCGGGCGCCCAACGTGGACGCCTATTTGCGCGGGGTCCTCTGACGGCTGTACGGAAAGATGGCGCCCGCCGCGTGCCGTATGGGGCTTCGCTAAGATGGCGGCGGCCCGCTTTCGCGCATGCGCGCTGTGTGCCGTTCGTCAAAATGGCGGCGCGCGGGGTCCTGTGTGGGAAATAGGCGTTTAATCGGCGCCGGAGCGGAATCCCGGCTCCCGGGGCGGACCGGACACCTTCCGCGATGCCCGCGAGGCGGGGGGCGCCGCGGGGAACGGCGCCGGGCGCGCGGAATCGGTTTCGGAATTTCGGTCGGGCGCCCAACGTGGACGCCTATTTGCGCGGGGTCCTCTGACGGCTGTACGGAAAGATGGCGCCCGCCGCGTGCCGTATGGGGCTTCGCTAAGATGGCGGCGGCCCGCTTTCGCGCATGCGCGCTGTGTGCCGTTCGTCAAAATGGCGGCGCGCGGGGTCCTGTGTGGGAAATAGGCGTTTAATCGGCGCCGGAGCGGAATCCCGGCTCCCGGGGCGGACCGGACACCTTCCGCGATGCCCGCGAGGCGGGGGGCGCCGCGGGGAACGGCGCCGGGCGCGCGGAATCGGTTTCGGAATTTCGGTCGGGCGCCCAACGTGGACGCCTATTTGCGCGGGGTCCTCTGACGGCTGTACGGAAAGATGGCGCCCGCCGCGTGCCGTATGGGGCTTCGCTAAGATGGCGGCGGCCCGCTTTCGCGCATGCGCGCTGTGTGCCGTTCGTCAAAATGGCGGCGCGCGGGGTCCTGTGTGGGAAATAGGCGTTTAATCGGCGCCGGAGCGGAATCCCGGCTCCCGGGGCGGACCGGACACCTTCCGCGATGCCCGCGAGGCGGGGGGCGCCGCGGGGAACGGCGCCGGGCGCGCGGAATCGGTTTCGGAATTTCGGTCGGGCGCCCAACGTGGACGCCTATTTGCGCGGGGTCCTCTGACGGCTGTACGGAAAGATGGCGCCCGCCGCGTGCCCTATGGGGGGTTTCGCTAAGATGGCGGCGGCCCGCTTTCGCGCATGCGCGCTGTGTGCCGTTCGTCAAAATGGCGGCGCGCGGGGTCCTGTGTGGGAAATAGGCGTTTAAGCGGCGCCTGAGCGGAATCCCGGCTCCCGGGGCGGACCGGACGGCTTCCGCGATGTCCGCGAGGCGGGCGGCGCCGCGGGGAACGGCGCCGGGCGCGCGGAATCGGTTTCGGAATTTCGGTCGGGCGCCCAACGTGGACGCCTATTTGCGCGGGGTCCTCTGACGGCTGTACGGAAAGATGGCGCCCGCCGCGTGCCGTATGGGGCTTCGCTAAGATGGCGGCGGCCCGCTTTCGCGCATGCGCGCTGTGTGCCGTTCGTCAAAATGGCGGCGCGCGGGGTCCTGTGTGGGAAATAGGCGTTTAATCGGCGCCGGAGCGGAATCCCGGCTCCCGGGGCGGACCGGACACCTTCCGCGATGTCCGCGAGGCGGGCGGCGCCGCGGGGAACGGCGCCGGGCGCGCGGAATCGGTTTCGGAATTTCGGTCGGGCGCCCAACGTGGACGCCTATTTGCGCGGGGTCCTCTGACGGCTGTACGGAAAGATGGCGCCCGCCGCGTGCCCTATGGGGGTTTCGCTTAGATGGCGGCGCCCCTATCTTGCGCATGCGCGGTCTGCCGTTATTCAACATGGCGGAGCGCGGGGGCCTCTCTGAGGGAATAGGTGGTTACTCGGCCGCCTGCTCCGAATCCGGATTTTTACGGCGACTCCGCGATTTTTCGCGGCCTCTACGTGTGTACGGAACTTGTCCGGCGGGGTTCGCGGCGTCGGCGGCGGCCGGGAGCCGCGTTCGGGGCGGCAGGCTTCGGTGAAGTCGGCTTTACCGATCGGGCTTCTGCGCATGCGCGCTTTTGAGGGCCGTAAGATGGCGGCCATTAGGTGCCTCGGTATGCCTCGGTAGAAATGGTGGCTCTTGCGCATGCGCGTTGCGGCGTGTTTCGAACGGCCCCCCCCCCCGGGGTCTTCGCTCCCGGGATAGGTGACTATGAGGCTGCCTGAACGGAAATCGGATTTTAATGGCGGTCGCGCGATTTTTCTCGGCTTCTACCGCTGTGGGCGAGACGTGCGGTGCGTTTATCAGCGCCGGGGAGGGGCGGGGCCGGGCCCCTTGAGGCCGGCGTCCGCGAAGCCGGCTCGGGCGCGGGCGCGCGCCCCCCCCACATGAAGGACCCTCGGCGCGGGCGCGGCTATGGGGCGGTGCCGGGGGCGTGACGGTGGGCGGACCGAGGGGCGGTGCGAAGGGCGGGGACTGGGAACGTCGCGAGGGGCGTGACGGTGGGCGGTTCGAGGGGCGGGACGCCGGGCGGGGCCGCGTGACGTCGCGCGGGGCGGGACGGGGGCGGTGCGAGGGGCGTGACGGTGGGCGGTGCGAGCGGTGGGGGGGCGGGTGGGCGGTGCGAGGGGCGGGACGGAGGGCGGTGCCGCGTGACGCCGCGCGGGGCGGGACGGGGGCGGTGCGAGGGGCGGGACGGTGGGCGGTGCAAGCGGTGGGGGGGCGGGTGGGCGGTGCGAGGGGCGTGACGGTGGGCGGTGCCGCGTGACGCCGCGCGGGGCGGGACGGAGGGCGGTGCGAGCGGTGGGGGGGGCGCGGGGGCGGTGCGGGGGGCGTGACGGTGGGCGGTGCGAGCGCTGGGCGGGGCGCTCCTTGGCGGCTCGCGCGGCGGGGGGGGGGGGCGCTCCGTGGCGACTCGCGCGGCGGCGCGAACGGTGGGGGGGGGCGCTCCGTGACTGCTTGCCGTGGGTCTGTTTCGTGCGGGGTGGCTGCGCCGCACCATTCCGGCTAATTAGCCAATTAACTGATTGTCTAATTAAGGGGGCTGCGGGTTGTGCTCGACATAGGTGCTTCCCACAGGTGAGCACAATGGCCCGTGATGGATAGAGAGATGGTGTGAGATAGTGAGATAGTTTCTGCGCTCGAACCCCCCTATACTTATATATAAGTATAAAATACATATATGTAAGTATAAAATATATATGTAAGTATAAAATATATATATATATGTAAGTATAAAATATATATGTAAGTATAAAATATATATATATAAGTCGTACAGTAAAGTTTTATATAAGTAAGAGTGAGAGAGAGAGTGTATATATAAATAAGAGTGAGACTTAGAGAAAATAGGGAAAATAGACTGAGTCAGAGAAAATAGAGTTGGAGTTACAGAAAAGAAAAGAGAGTTAGACTTAGAGGAAACAGAGAAAAATAGAGAAAAGAGAGTTAGAGTAAATACAGGAAAGAGAGTTAGAGAGGAGATAGAGTCAGACATAAAGAAAATAGACTTAGACTTAGAGGAAATAGAGTTAGAGAAAATAGAGGAAATACAGTTAGAGTTAGAGAAAATAGTGAGAAGACCTAGAATTAGAGTTATAGACTTAGAGAAAATAGAGTTACACTTAGAGAGGAAATAGGGTTAGACATAGAGAAAATACAGTTAGACTTAGAGAAAATAGTTAGAAGACCTAGAGTTAGAGTTATAGAAAATAGACTTAGAGGAAATAGAGAAAGCAGACTTAGACTTAGAGAAAATAGAGTTAGACATAGAAAATAGAGTTACACTTAGAGGAAATAGACTTAGACTTAGAGGACATAGAGAAAACAGAGTTACACTTAGAGGAAATAGACTTAGACTTAGAGGACATAGAGAAAACAGAGTTACACTTAGAGGAAATAGACTTAGACTTAGAGGAAATACAGAAAACAGAGTTAGACTTAGAGGAAATAGGGTTAGACTTAGAGAAAATACAGTTGGACTTAGAGAACATAGTTAGAAGACCTAGAGATAGAGGAAATAGGGTTAGACTTAGAGAAAATACAGTTGGACTTAGAGAACATAGGTAGAAGACCTAGAGTTAGAGTTATAGACTTAGAGAAAATAGACTTAGAGGAAATAGAGAAAACAGAGTTAGAGAAAATAGAGTTACACTTAGACTTAGACTTAAAGAAGAAAGAGAAATTAGAGGAAATAGAGAAAATAGAACTAGAGAATTAGAAAACAGAAGAAACAGCTAGAGATCTAGGAAATAGAGAAAAGAGACTTAGAGAAAAAGAAAATAGAGAAAGTGGAGAAAATAAAGTTACAGAAAATAGAGAAAATAAAGTCAGAGAAAATAGAGAGTGAGGAAGATAGAGGAAATACAGTTGGAGAAAATAGGGAAAACACAGAGAAACACGCAGTCAGAAACAACAGGAAACAGAGACACAGAGACAGACACAAATAGAAAAGTAAAGTGGAAGCAAAGCAAGAGATAGAGTGAAGAAATGACTAAACCACACCAATAACAGACAACAGCCAAAAGGGGGGGGTTAGGGAATGTATCTTTATTAGGATTTATTCAACTTTACTGAATGAATTTTATAGACATTTCAGCAGAACACATGTAAACAACAGGTACAAGCACAATTACAAATACAATCCATATACACAGCAGTAAAAGTACAATTTACATACAGAGCAAAACATGGAAATGGAGCAGCAAATACAGAATACAGACCAATACAAGCCAAATACATATCAAGCCAATGTAACCATTTCTCTATGTCTGGGAAATTTGTTACATTCGGTTTCATTGATAGAGGAAAGCCAAAACAAAAGCAGCACACAGAACACTCATCCACCACATAGACACAACCCTTCTCCAGCTCACAGACAAACCCACCATCGCCCTCCTCTCAACCGCACTGCTGACACCCAGACACCACCGCACATTCGCAGCACTCCACGGGAACGTGGTTCCCGGGAGCCCCCTAAATCCTCCTGCCCGGAAAAACCCCGGCCCGGCACAGTCTGCACTCGAACATAGGCGATGAACGTCGCCTCGCAGACCGGCCGGGACCGAGGGAAAAAAAACCCCAGCTGGGGGAAAAAAAAAAATCCCCCAGCTGGGGTTTTTTTTATTCTAAGTTTAAAAATTTATTGAAAAACCTGAAAGGTAAAAAATCAAACACACAAGGTTAAAACCATTCCACACACACACACACACACACAAACCCACCCTCGCCCTCCTCTCAACCGCACTGCTGACACCCAGACACCACCGCACATTCGCAGCACTCCACGGGAACGTGGTTCCCGGGAGCCCCCTAAATCCTCCTGCCCGGAAAAACCCCGGCCCGGCACGGTCTGCACTCGAACATAGGCGATGAACGTCGCCTCGCAGACCGGCCGGGACCGAGGGAAAAAAAACCCCAGCTGGGGGAAAAAAAAAATCCCCCAGCTGGGGTTTTTTTTATTCTAAGTTTAAAAATTTATTGAAAAACCTGAAAGGTAAAAAATCAAACACACAAGGTTAAAACCATTCCACACACACACACACACAAACCCACCCTCGCCCTCCTCTCAACCGCACTGCTGACACCCAGACACCACCGCACATTCGCAGCACTCCACGGGAACGTGGTTCCCGGGAGCCCCCTAAATCCTCCTGCCCGGAAAAACCCCGGCCCGGCACGGTCTGCACTCGAACATAGGCGATGAACGTCGCCTCGCAGACCGGCCGGGACCGAGGGAAAAAAAACCCCAGCTGGGGGAAAAAAAAAATCCCCCAGCTGGGGTTTTTTTTATTCTAAGTTTAAAAATTTATTGAAAAACCTGAAAGGTAAAAAATCAAACACACAAGGTTAAAACCATTCCACACACACACACACACAAACCCACCCTCGCCCTCCTCTCAACCGCACTGCTGACACCCAGACACCACCGCACATTCGCAGCACTCCACGGGAACGTGGTTCCCGGGAGCCCCCTAAATCCTCCTGCCCGGAAAAACCCCGGCCCGGCACGGTCTGCACTCGAACATAGGCGATGAACGTCGCCTCGCAGACCGGCCGGGACCGAGGGAAAAAAAACCCCAGCTGGGGGAAAAAAAAAATCCCCCAGCTGGGGTTTTTTTTATTCTAAGTTTAAAAATTTATTGAAAAACCTGAAAGGTAAAAAATCAAACACACAAGGTTAAAACCATTCCACACACACACACACACAAACCCACCCTCGCCCTCCTCTCAACCGCACTGCTGACACCCAGACACCACCGCACATTCGCAGCACTCCACGGGAACGTGGTTCCCGGGAGCCCCCTAAATCCTCCTGCCCGGAAAAACCCCGGCCCGGCACGGTCTGCACTCGAACATAGGCGATGAACGTCGCCTCGCAGACCGGCCGGGACCGAGGGAAAAAAAACCCCAGCTGGGGGAAAAAAAAAATCCCCCAGCTGGGGTTTTTTTTATTCTAAGTTTAAAAATTTATTGAAAAACCTGAAAGGTAAAAAATCAAACACACAAGGTTAAAACCATTCCACACACACACAAACCCACCCTCGCCCTCATCTCAACCGCACTGCTGACACCCAGACATCACCGCACATTCGCAGCACTCCACGGGAACGTGGTTCCCGGGAGCCTCCTAAATCCTCCTGCCCGGAAAAACCCCGGCCCGGCACGGTCTGCACTCGAACATAGGCGATGAACGTCGCCTCGCAGACCGGCCGGGACCGAGGGAAAAAAAACCCCAGCTGGGGGAAAAAAAAAATCCCCCAGCTGGGGTTTTTTTTATTCTAAGTTTAAAAATTTATTGAAAAACCTGAAAGGTAAAAAATCAAACACACAAGGTTAAAACCATTCCACACACACACAAACCCACCCTCGCCCTCATCTCAACCGCACTGCTGACACCCAGACATCACCGCACATTCGCAGCACTCCACGGGAACGTGGTTCCCGGGAGCCCCCTAAATCCTCCTGCCCGGAAAAACCCCGGCCCGGCACGGTCTGCACTCGAACATAGGCGATGAACGTCGCCTCGCAGACCGGCCGGGACCGAGGGAAAAAAAACCCCAGCTGGGGGAAAAAAAAAATCCCCCAGCTGGGGTTTTTTTTATTCTAAGTTTAAAAATTTGTTGAAAAACCTGAAAGGTAAAAGACTCTCTCTCTCTCTCACACACACACACACACACACAAGCTTAGCACCAGGCAACACACACACACACTGTCACAGGCAGCCATAACCAGCCCCAGGCAGCCACCCTTGTTCAGCTCACACACTGACTGCTGCCCTCACTCGAGACACTCTACTGAAGAAGATGCTTCGACTCATCTTCCAACTCCCTCTCCTCAATGTCAAACTCTGGACTCTGAGAAAAGCGGTAGCGGCGGTGACCACAATGTGACTGGAATCTTCCTCGGGGACCTGCAAGACAACGTGAGGCAGTTTACAAGTGGCTGAAGGCTAGGAGTTATCCCCACATCCGGCCCATAAGTGTTGTACCCAAAACCCCATAATCGATAGATGAACCATTAAGTCTGGTAACTGTTCTACCTAGCCGGGACTCTACCTGCCAGGGCGGGGCGGCTCCAAGCCTAAGTGGTGCACGGACCCAC
Source organism: Acanthornis magna (assembly GCA_036785705.1). Taxonomy (NCBI): domain Eukaryota; kingdom Metazoa; phylum Chordata; class Aves; order Passeriformes; family Acanthizidae; genus Acanthornis; species Acanthornis magna. Next base: position 16,358 of record JAWUZG010000190.1, read on the forward strand.
GGTGCACCGCATAAAAGCAAAGATGACACGAGGACGTGAGATAACGCTCCAGAAGATTAATTATTGAGCCTGATAGGCTTTAAGATGATGCAACCTACAGAACTACGGCATTCACTGCAAGAGGGTCTAATACTCTTCATTACAGAACTCCAAGGGAATGACACATGAAAAGAAGGTACTACCAAAATGGAGAAGGAACACGGATAAGAACATCTTCCGGTCTCCAAAAGTAAAAATGTCAAGATGCCGGAATAAGCCCGATGTGGGAAAGCACACAAGTAGAAACCCCTACCGCCAATATGGCCCAGAACGATGCTGATAGAGCATCAAGACTTAATAAAGCACTATGACACAGAAGATGATGGACACAAACAACACAAAATAGACACAAACAGCACAGGACACAAACAACACAACATAGACACAAGAAACACAACACAGACACAAGCTTTACAGAAATAGCATATGATAGTGAAACTTAACTCCTGACACAAAGTTATTTTAGAGGATGCTCAAGAAGCTCAGTAGGCCTAGAAGAGGAGGCAATGACTGCCAGGTGACTGGGGCGATCGCTCCAGACTCAAAAAGGTGGTCTCCTCAGGCAAAAAGATCCACAATGACATCAAGACTCAGAGATCCACAGTGACATCAAGACTCAGAGAGATCCAGGATGACATCAAGACTCAGAGAGATCCAGGATGACATCAAGACTCAGAGAGATCCAGGATGATTTGAAGCCCACGAGAACGTGGAGAGGGGTTGGAGCTGCCCTGCCCTGCCTGGCAAAGGCTCGGCTGATGCTGAGGAGAAACCCTCTCCCTTTACTTCCAAGGGGCCTGTCCCACTACAGCCCTCTCCTCTAAGCTGACTTCAGATTGCCTCCCGTGATTCCAAGGGTTTTTCCCTTCCCCCGACCGCCGATCCCGACACTTAGCTTTCGGAGGACGAGCCGACCGAGTCCGCCCTCGATGGAAAAGAACGCCTCGGCGCCGTGGACGTCGATACGTTCCCCGAGGTCTGCTTCGGCGGCTGCAAAGATTCAGAAAATTCAGACTGTGATGATACGACCCAAAAGAGACCCCTTCCGCAACACCCCTCTGCCTCGCCTGCCGAGGCTTATCGCTTACCGGCCGTTCCCAAGCTTCAGCTCCAGGCCTGCTGACAGCACCTAGAGACGACAAAACAGGAAATGTGACTATCACCCTCGAGAAGGGCAATGCCCAGGCTCCTATGCACCACCACCCCGGCTCACCTCAAATCTTCATCTGACTCCAGAGGCCTCCTGGACAACACCTGCCAAGATGAAAAGGTACATGCTTAGCATGCTGGCTGCCGCATATCATTCCCCTATCGATCGCCCTGCCTAAACGCTGACTCACCCGCTCGCCTCTGCTCCTCGGCGTGCCTAGGGCAGCGGCGACACCTGCAAAGAAACCAAGCAAAGAAACGTGCTGAGACACTGTGAAACTACAAAATGTGCAGTTTCAATTTAAGTACACCGCATCCATACCTTCAGCTTGCACCCATCTAGCCTCTGACATCCCGGGCCAAGACAACTTGCGAGTGGACCGCCTGAAATGCACAAACAGAAATGGATGCTTAGAGCTGCGTTGGAAATTGAGACCCGAGCACTAATGACACATTCCGTGTGCCAGCCGCCGCTCACCTCGCTCCGTCGACCTCGACCGCTGACATATGGCATTACCTCCTAAAAATAAAGGCAGAGAAGAATGCTGTAACATAGTCACCGTTTCACTTTCCCCTGCAAAGACAAACGGGGACTGACCTTCACGAGGGAACCCGCTCGCCCGGTACAGGATGCTCTGCCACGGATTTAATCCATCTGCATCTGAAAGAAAGTCGTGACAAAAGTCAAAGAGCTGCATGGTAACTTAACAGGTCCAGACATCTTTTGCCAATATAGATGGGTACCGTCTAGACTATAACTACGCCCTATGTTACGAACTTGGGATCCCCGGGCTCCCGCTCTCCCGAGGATGGCACGCATAAAGCCAGCGACCGGGAGGTGTGGGATGGCTGCAAAACTGTGGGCTCGACCGGCTAAGCCGACCGACAAATTAACAATATGGTCTTATTCCTGTTACACCTACGTACCAGACTGTGCAGCAGGGCAGAGAAGCTCCGGGCCAAACACAGACAGACAGCCGTGAGATGAGAGATGCAACGAGGGGATGGGACAACGAGAGAAAACTCTCCGCAAGAAGAACGATCGCAAAGTGTAATGAAATGATCGAGCTGAGACCGATGGTGAGCCGACGAGGCTCGAAGAACCCTGGCAGAAGATGCTAATGGAATCGCCTTACGATGAGCTCGCCAAAATGGCAAAGATGGATGCCCGAGAACTGTGAAGATGTGGAGAAAATTCCGACCGGCCGTTCTTGCAAGTCCTAGCCTGCTATAATGGATTGTTGCGGTACGCAGCTATCAATACAGCTGAGAACAAGACCATAACAGACATCCGACTCGATGCTTCTAAAGAGAGATGCGATTCTGATGCGCATCCAGGCTGGGGAGTCAAAGGTTTGGAAAGATCGGCCCCGGGGCGATGAACGTGGAGATCGGAGATGCTAAGGATGACACGTGGGCTTTTGGAGAATCCCCTCAAAGGGGTTAAGGCAAAAGACATGTGACACGAGATGCCCAAAACACACAAAATGCACAATAGACAAATGACACGACGTGCACCGGAACTGCTCTGCCCTGAGCACCTCTGCGTTGTGATCAAAATTGAGGCTATCCCTTTATGTGGCCTAAGGGGCCCTTTCCTGGACATCCCAGTCTCCAGAGCTAATTCCAAAAATCCCTCCCGGTGAGTCCCGGCACCCGGCGTCCATCCCCTTGGGGGCTCGTAGCCCTCGACTTATCTCTCGGACGTCCGGGGATGTGAATCCTCGTCGGGTGCGAAAGGAGGCCTCCTCGCCGTCTCGGAACTTGCTGCCGTCACCGAGCTGTTCTCTCTTAGTCGGCTACAACAAAGACAGCCAAACGTCAACGCGTGATCTTAGTGCCACGTCGGCCAAAACCCGACATTCTCGCTACTCACCGTCTCCTGAGAACGCACGGGTCCTCGGCCGCACGCTCTGGCCGTGCTGGGGGGCTGACGCCATCATCGCAGGGCATACCTGGGTAAGAGGAGACACGGTGACGTGGCATCGCTGAAACTTGAGCGGAACCTCGCTCCTCCTCCCTACCTCCCCGACTCACCGCAAATCCTCGGCCGTTGCTGAAGGCTGCCTGGATGGTAACTTCAAATGGAAAAGGTAAAAGCTTTGTCGCCGAGTCCCCTAATGCTTCCGGAAGGCTCACGAGGGCTGCGAACCGGGTCGGTCGGCTCGTCGGCGAGGGGGTTCGGCCCCGATAGGCCCGATACGAGCGGACTGCCTAAAACACACAAACGACGAGGCACGCTTAGAGCTTAGCAAACTGCCACGTATCGCTCACCTATTAGTCACCCCACCAAAACGCCGACTCACCCGCTCGCCTCTACGCCTTGGGATGCCTAGGGCGGCAGCACCTGCAAAGAAACAAAGGCAAAAAAAGATGCTGAGACGCTGGGAAACTACAACCTGCCCGCTCCGCTAGAATTACACTGCATCTATACCTTCGGCTCCCACCCATCTGGCCTCTGGCATCCTGGGCTGGGACGTCTTGGGAGTGCAGCCCCTGAAATGCACAAACAACAAAGGATGCTTAGAGCTGCGCCGGAAGGTGAGACCTGAGCGATAACGACTCCTTCTGTCTGCCGTTCGCTGCTCACCTCACTCCGTCAACCTCGACCGCTCACATCCGGCATGACTTCCTAAAAATAAAGGCAAAGGAAACTGCTGTAACATATCCACCGTGTACACCGCCCCCAAAAAGCCCTGCCTGGGAGAGAAGGGGCAAACCAAAATGGAGAGGTGCAGATGAACGTAGGGTCCAAAAGCATCGCATTGAGGAGGTCATTTCTGTCTGGAACCGCTTGACGGTGGTCTCTATCCGCAAGGGTCTCTGTCGTATTGAACGAGGGGCTGAATGCCGCAGTCCCCCTGTAGAACGAAACAAAAAAAAGATGCTTATAGTTTCATCACCAACACAACAACTCCAGTAGCACCTAGTTCTGTGCTGGAATTAATACTCATCTCGGTCTCCAGTGCCCATTGGGCTCACGGTCCCCACCCTGTACCGATACCCGGCCGTGCCGAGCGCTGCGCATCTTCGAAATGAGATGAAAAACCGAACGAGGAGGTAAACGTGGAGCCAAAATTCGAGCCGTCGCTACGACGTCGGGTGCGGACCCGCCTCGTTGCCGTGCTCCTCTGGCCTCCTCCGTTCGCGTCGGGTTGCCGTCCCGTCCCTCTGCCTCTGCAAAAGAATTGTTTGTCACTGTTAGACACGCAGGGAAAGCTTAACCCTTCCAAAGTTCTTATTTCTCAAACCAAAATGCCCAGGATCTGACAACAGCGTGCATTTACACAAATGACTAAAAGGCTGCAAGATGCTGCTGTATCGCTCCCACCGTCTCCCCCGAACCCCAGATGGACCGGCTGCGGTTTGCTCCATCCGAGGTGTGGCTCGGGTGGCTAAGCAAAATAATGGATTACTTGTAAAGGCTTCTCTCTACTCCACCTACCCTCCCCCCCGGTCTATTCTGCAGGGCAGAGCAGTTCCGGTCTAAACATGGACATGAACGTGTGCTACAAACGGCGCGAGGCGAGGATGAGGAAAAAGCTCTCGGCGAGAAGATGGCAAGGATCGAGACGACGCCAAAAGAGATGAGCCCTGATACGGCGATGGTGGACGGAGCGGGTCCTAAGGACCGCAAGAAAAGACTCTAACGGACCGACCCGTTACGAGAACTGGGGGTCACGATGATGGAGATGGCTGTGAGACAATGCTACGTTCAGAATGCTCCCCGTGCCCTTACGGGCCCCGGGACGGTACGACTCACGGCTGGCAAAACGGCCGGGAACGAGGCCTCAAAATACATCTCCTATGTACGTGACTCCACGCTTCCGAGACGCGATTCCAAGACGCGGCTGAGAATGCCGGTAAAAGAGCGAACGATACCGGCACCGTGCCGAGAAGCGCGAGAGTTCGAAAACCTAGAGACGGCGGCCGATGCTTTGACCCGAGAATAAAAGGTGAAGATAACTGATCCGAGGGACCCCGAAGACACGTGAGACGACAAAAGACGCCGGACGACACGAGACGGACCGGAACTGCTCTGCGCTGCACGCCCTGTGCTTGCGATCCAAGTAGAGCTGCTCCCTTTGGCTAGCCTCAGAGGTGCCTTAAAGGACATCTCTTTCCCCGTGTTCATTTTTAGATCTCTCCTGGGTATTCCCAACCTGCCACCCTGCTATCGGCCCATCTTTGGGTCGTGACCCCTGACTTATCTTTTGGATGACGGGCGATGTGAATCCACGTTAGAGTCCGCCTCAGGCGTCTCGGAAGGCCCTGGGATCCCGGGTTAGCTTCTTAGCTACGATAAAGGAAATCAAATGCCATAAAGGAGTTTTGTGGCACGTGGATCAAATCCCCACAATTCGGCTACTTGCTATCTCCTAAGTGCACCTAGCTCCTTGAGTCTGTGGCTTCATCCAGGCTCAAAAGCTGTGGCTGTTATTAGGATGGACACCTGGGTCTGGAAGGAGCACTTACACGGTGTTTCTATGAGCGGGGTGGACGTATCTGTGTGCCTGAAGACACCTAAAGGCGCCGGCTGTGCGAGGGTAAATATCTGAGGGGGCCCTGAATACATGCTATTTCCTACATTGCTACCTTCGACCCCCGTAGCCCACCCCCCCTGTAATTCCTAACCCTGTACGCGGCTCAAGGTCCCTCTCCCTATCATAATACTTACCCGCTGGAAGCCTCAATTTCGGATGTTATCTTTGATATAAGGCGGGTCCCCTTTGTGACGGGATGAATACGCTGGAAAAATTTGAAAGATCAAACTCTGCACGGCATGGAATTTCAGCAAGTTGCGACGCTCCTAAAGAGAAAAAAGAAAACAGGAACAGAAACAAATCAGAAAATTTGTTAAATTACAAAGGCACCTTACCACCCCTGAATGTACAACTTAAAACTATGAACTTAAATACTCCCTGTATTTAATGCTGTCTTCTTCGTGCCGTCTTCGAAGCCTGTCTTGCTTCAGATGCCAAAAGCACCTGATGAAGAAGAGCTGAGAGGAGCTGAAATATCCCCTTCATTGAAATGAAAGGAGAGCTCTCACCCCAGTGAATCCCGGGGAGGGAATGATGCCCTCTGCAGCAGGCTGGGGTTAATATACCCCTGACCGGCCCGGCCCGCCTCTCGTTCCCAGCGTGCCCCGGGAAAAGGGGAGGGGGCGAATACCACCCACCTGGCATAAAAGCCCTCGGAAGCGATGGGGCTGTTTGGGTCCTCTGACTTAAATCTGGGGCGAGGAAAGGGCTTGATGAAGAAGAAGACTCTTTGGGGGTATGGCTACACCTTTTTTGCTCCAGCTTCGTTGACTCAAAAGGGCAGAGACCAGGTAGGAAATAGAACTTTGTGTTTTGGTAGCATACCAAATGGTAGCTGAATAATTTGCTTTTAACTAGCATAATTAGTCCCTAGTGATTGCTAAGTAGTACTTCACATGTGACTAAGTAGGGGGGGAAGGTTAGTAATTATATGCATGGGTAACTCTTAGGGACTCGTGCGTCTCTCATTGAGACCTCTAATTAGGGTTATATACACTATAAGTAAAAGTAAAGAAACAATAGATTTCTGTGTGGCATTGTAGGTATATATGTGCCAGTCTCATTCCTGTATGAGACGCTGAGTACCGGGATATGGCAGAAGCGCCCTGAGATGCAGAGTTAAACCCTTACGGTGCCGAAAAATGCACGGGAACCCTTTAGGGGAGAGAAGAGGGAAATTGTTTATCTCTGCTTAAACTGACACAATGGCGAACAAAGAGTCTCTCCCCTTTAGTTTAATCCCCGAAAATATGGGGAAAAGAGGGGCTTTCCTCACTTAAAGTCCGTCCCGCGATGGAAAAAGGGGGATTTTCCCGCAATTCGAACCTTTAAAAGGGAGAGCCGCCTGGGCGTCCCCCCTAATTTAAACCCTAAGACGACGGAAATGGGGGACTGACCCTTATTTCGAAACTGTAAGCTAGCAAAGTCGAGGTTTTCCCTGGCCGTTTAAACCGAAAAATAATGGAAAATCGCGTTCCCCTGTCGCCTCGGCTCGTTCGAACCGGAACCGCGGCGCCCGTCCCGCCTTCCCCTTTTTTCCGGGCGGGCGGCGCGGGCGGAAGAGAAGGAGAACGCGGGGCGGGGTGATGCGGGTTGCAGAGCGGGGGCACGAAGGGAGGCTGGGAAGGGTGTTCGTGGAGTTTTGCTGCGTTCGAGGGAGTCGCTGCGAGTTACCTGTCGGCTCAACCTGTTGTTCAAACTGTACCTGTGTCCCTCCGGGTCCCCAGCGGCGTCCCCCCGTCCCCGGTTTTCCGGGATGGGCGGCACGGCGCGACGCAGAAGAGAAGGAGAACGCGGGGCGGGGTTATGCAGATTCGTCACCGGCGGCATGAAGGGGATGCTAAGAAGGATGCTTTTGGACATTTTCGGCATTGGAGGGGGGAATGCGGGTTCCGTGTGGGCTCGGTTTGCGGAAACCGCGGCTCTAGGCTTACAGGGGTGTTTAGGGAACGTTCCGGCGAGCAGGTGCTAGGGGGATCCTAGGGTGGTGGGGGTCTCTAGGCTTGTGGGAGTCTTTACACTTACGGCGGTCAGGTGTTAGGGGGATCCTAGGGTTTGTTTTTGTTAGGGTTGTAGTCTGCCCCTGCTTCCGGGATGCCGGGGCTTTGCCGCGGCGGCTCGGGTCCGCCGGCCGCGGGGGGGGGGGGGGGGGGGGAGCCGGCCGGCGCGCGCTCTGCCCCGTTTCTGCGGCGCGGCGGGCCGATACGAGCGGCCCGGGGAGCGGGAGGCGGCGAGGACCGCCTGGGAGCGTGTCGCGCCTCGGCGGCGGTCGTGCCGGCGACGGGAGCCGTCCCTGCGCCGCGCGTCGCGGTCCGCCCGCGTGTCCCCCCCCCCCCCCCCCCCCCCGGTGCCGCCCACCCCGACGCCGGCGGCTCCGCGGCGGTAAACCGCGCGGAAACGACGGCTCCGGGTGGAAGTCGCGCGCGGAAGCCCCGAGAGAGGCGGAAGGGAGCCGGACCGCTACGGGGTACCGCCACGAAGGAGGCTGCTGGGCTGGAAACGAAGGGACGTTATATAAATGTTATATATATATATATATATATACACTGTATATACTGTATATATACATATAGGAGTTATATCTGTGTAGGACATATATATAGATATAGTATATATATGGTATGTATAGTATATACAGTATGTATATACACACACACGTATATATAGATATCTATACCTATATAGATATAGAGAGATATATAGGTATATATGGATGGATGTATATGTAGGTATATAGAGAGTTATATATGGATATGTGTATGGCTGTGGGTGTGTATGGATACATAGATATAGTGTGTAATGTGCATATGTATAGTATATATAGTTGGATACATATATGTATATAGAACTATATACATGCTTCTTTATAGAAATAACTAATGTTCATTTCTAATTTAGTTGTTGATTAATTATTTACTTATTTATTACTGTTTCTAGTGCTTTTCTTTTTAGTTATTGATTTATCTATTTATTTGTTCTTCGTAGTCTTGACAGCAGCAAAAGCTACAGCCGATAGAAGCGAGCCGAGCCGAACGGAATGCTGCGAGACGAACCCGTCCGTCCGGACGGCTGGCGGCAGACGGTTTCGGGGCTCGTCACGAGTGCCGGGAGACGTGGGAAAAGACAGCTGACGGTTTCGGGGCTCGTCACGACCGCCGGGAGACGTGGGAAAAGACAGCTGACTGAGGTGAGGGGCGAATGGGGGACGGACAAGCTCCTTTCCCCAGTGGCAGAGCTGAGGGAGCGAGATAAACTCATGTTATAGTTTTGGGTTTTCTCAAATATTAAAATGCGTGTCGCATATATGGTTTTACTCCTTACAGAGGGAGTCTGCTTATAAGGATACGCCTCTGTAACGATGCCTGATGCCTTTATGCTCATGATGAGCTAAATGTAGATAGCCTGGTGAAATACCTAATATGGTTAGTGTGATAAAGACATAATACAGTATAAGCTTGTCACAAATATTAAAATAGATGGGGCAGGTACACTTTCTACTCTTATATAAAAGGACTCTTGCTGTAAACTTATAGGCACATAACAGTAACTAATACCATGACTTCTGTTATTAGCTGAGCACAGATAGACTGGTGAAATGACTAATATAGCAGTGTGATAAAGAGATATTACAGCATCAGCTTAGCACAAATATTAAAGTGGGTATCACGGGTAGGGTTTATACTCTTATACAAAAGTACTGCTCTGATAAAGACAAAGACACAAAGGCAGGGAACAAGAACTAGAGGCGTTACTTGTGTTCTTAACTGAATACGCAGAATACGCTGCTGAAACGACTACTATAGCTGGGGTGATAAGTACAAACTGTACGAGAAGCTTTGCGCAAATAGTGAAATGGCGATCGCGTGTATGGCTTGTGCTCTTATACTAAAGTACTCTTACTGTAAAGGTGGAGGCATGTAACGTGAACTAAGGCCGGGGCTTCCGCCGTGAACTGAATCTAGACGGGCTGGAAAAAGAACGAATGTAGCCGTGGTCGTAAGTACACGCTGTGGTGTCGGCTATGGACAAATAGTAAAATGGCTATCGGGTGTATGGTTCGTACTGTTGTAAAAAGTAGTATCGCTCTAAAGATATAGTCGAGTAACAATAACTAAAACCTTGAGTTCTGTTATTAACTGAATCTAGAGACACTAGTGAAATACCTAATATAGGAGGTGTGATAAATACACACCGTAGTGTCAGCTTTTCACAACTGCTAAAATGGCTGTCGAGTGGATATGGCTTCTACTCTTATGTAAAAGTCATCTTGCAAAAATATAGAGCTGTGTAACGTGAACTGATGCCTTGACTTCTGTTATTAACTGAGTGTAGAGACACTGAATAGCTGGGGGAAAATTACATATTATCATATAAGCTATGCACAAATATTAAAAGGGGTATCACATGTATTGTTTCTACTGTTACACAAAAATCTTCCTGAGAGAAAGATACAGGCATATAAGAACACCTAGTTGGATGACTTCTACTATTAACTAAATGTAAGTACACTGGCAAGATAACTGGGATAGGTGAGGTGATAAATACGCAGAATACGGTAACTTTTGCACAAATGTTAAGATGGACGTCACATGCGTGGGTTGTACTCTTAGACGGAAGGAGAAGTGGTATAAAGATATAGGTGTGTACCAATAACTAATGCTTAGACTTCTGTTACTGAATGAATCTAGATACAGTGCTGAAAGAACAAATAGAACTGGGATGATAAAGCTGTATTTTAATGGCAGCTTGGCACAAATACTAAAATGGGCGTGACAGGTGTGGTTTGTACTCTTACACAAAACTACTGCTCTTATAAAGACATAGGCATGTAACATGAACTGATGCCTTGACTGCTGTTGTTAACTGAATCTAGATACAGTGCTGAAAAAATAAATACAACTACTTGAAAATGTTTACAGTTTTACTGGGAATAACGAGACCCCAGCTACCGATATGTCAACTACTGACAATACCCACCCACAAGAACCACACGATAAGGGGCAAACTGCAGATGACAACGAGAAGCGAAAAAACGGGAGCCAAAAAATACATGTGCTGTAAAAAGGCAGGGTCGAGTAGGAGCCGCACTAAATGGCTCTTGCTTCTGAGACCAAATTACTTCAGAGAAAACCTTCAATGTGGAGAAATGGCAATAAATAGACATGAAGCTGATGCAATAGAAACAGTAATTAATATATCCCCATGAATACCACAGGGGCCTTCTGGCCAGAAAGACACCAGTGGAGGTTCAACCACCGAGTGCAGACAGAAGGCAGCCGAGACCCAGAAGACTCCTGTGCCTCCTACCGTCGGACGATAGGAGGACGCGCGGCACGCAAATGGAACGGGAAACGAGGTGCTGCTCGGGGAGGTAAGAAAAACTGCTCGGAACCCACATCCCACCCAACACACGTGCCAGATCGGAACAAATATAAGGTCCTTGATGGCTAGGATCACCAAGAAGGCAAGTAAGAAATTAATCTTGCCGGTGAGCCTTCCAATGCCACTTCACCGCTCAAACACACCGTTACAGCTAGCACGAAAAATAAAACAAAGGCATTCGGAAGAGGGAAGTGACTTCCAAGGGTAAAAGAGGGCCCCGCAGGTCAATCACAGCCATCCCAGAGAGACAGCCGAGCACCTCCCCAGAGCCCAGATATGACATATCACAACAGGACACCACAGGCAGACTGAGCCCTCCTATTACTGCCCAGGGTGCATACTCCAGGCTAGGAAGAATAAGATAAAAAAGAAGAGCGGTGCAGCAACTGAAAGGGACTTCAGGGCACAGGGTCAAGTAGTCAATAAGGCAGGAGCACAGATAGTCTTTCACACAGTACACTGAGCAGCAGACGCAAACTATTAAAGGAGCAACACAGCCCACATGACCAACAAGGCACTCAAGGGCAAGTGGCCTAAGCAGAACTTTACACCATTAGATGAGAGGACAACATCCACAGCACGTGGCCCGCTGAAGCCACATAGGCTCCATCTAGGTGCTAAAAGCAAAAGTACTTGAGCCCCTGAAGGCATAGAAGTCACTGACAGTGCTTTAAGCAACATGCAGAGAGGGAAGACAATACAGCAGACCTGCAAAGCAAGCCCAAGGACAAAAGGACAGACTCAGGAATAAAACTACCAGCCCAGCCAAGGCCCATGTATACTACTACACGCAGGACAAATAACAAACAAAAGTAGCCACACACTGTAGCACAAAACAGCGATATACTCAGGTAGTTAATGGCTCACTCACATGACTTTTATTAATGAAAACAAAAACCACGTATAAAAGCTACAACAAAAAAAGGCTCAGTAAAGATACCCAAGTCACAGTTCACACTGAAAGTCCAACTGCTAACATGACATAAAGGGAAAACCACTAATGAGGCATATCAGGATGAAAAAAAGGAATACATGCACTAAGAACAAAGCCACCACCTACACTCAAGCTGACTAAAACAGTTAGCAAGGACACAGCCCACAGAAGCCAGGCTTACACACACTTCTCCCTTCTCTCCAAAAGGGCCAAACACAGCAACAGCACTCTGGATGACTAATAGCAGGGAGCAAGACCACAGGCCACAAAAGCCAGGCGAACACATGCATTCACCTTTCTCCCCAAAAACGCCAAACCCAGCAGCTGGACACCAACTGAGTGATGGCAGGGAGCAAGACCACAGCCCACAGAACCCAGCCTTAGAGTCACATCCCCCTGCTCCCCAAAAAGGCCAAACCCAGTACCTAGAATCCTTCTGAGTGATGGCACAGAGCAAGAGCAGAGCCCAGAAAAGTCCAGCTTAGGCACACTGGCCCCTTCTCCCCAAAAAGGCCAAACCCAGCACGTGCACCCCAGCTGAGTGTTGCCAGGTAGCAACAGCAGAACGCACAGAATCCAGCCATACACACACTTGACCCTTCTCCCCAAAAAGGGCAAACCCAGCAGCTGCAGCCAAGCTGAGGGACAGCAGGGAGCAAGAGCAAAGCCCACAAAAGCCAACCTTACACACGCTTGACCCCTCGCCCCAAAAAGGCCACCCCAGAAGCTGCACCCCAGCTGAGGGAAGGCAGGGAGCAACACCACAGCCTGTAGAAGCCAGGCTCACACTCCCTTGCACCTTCTCCGAAAAAAGGCCAAACCCAGTAGCTAGAATCTATCTGAGTAATGGCAGGAAACAAGAGCACAAACCACACAAGACAGGCTTACACACACATTCCGCTTCTCCCCAAAAAGGCCAAACCCAGCAGGTGGACTCAGACTCACAGTCACAGTGGGCAAGACCACAGCCCACAGAAAGCAAGCTTACACAAACATCCCATTTCTCCCCAAGAAGGGCAAACCCAGCACCTGGAGCACTGCCTGAGTGATGGGAGAGAACAACAGGACAGGCCAGAGAAGCCAGGCTGACACACTCTTCCCACATGTGCCCAAATAGGCTAAACCCAGGAGCTAGACAAGAGCTCAGTGATGACACGCAGCAAGAGCACAACGCACAGAAGCCAGGCTGACACACACTTCCCCCTTCCCTCCAAAAAGGCCAAACCCAGCAGCTCCAACCTAGCTGAGTGATGGCAGGGAGCATGACCACAGCGCACAGAAGCCACGCTGACATATGCAGCCAACTTTCTCCACAAAACAGCCACACCCAGCAGCTGGACTCAAGCTGAGTGTCAGGTGGGAAAGACCACAGTGCACAAAAGCCAGGCTGACACACTTCCCCTTCTCGCGAGAAAGGCCAAACAACACAGCGAGACTCAAGGTCACTGATGGCAGACAGCAAGACCACAGCGCAGAGAGGCCAGGCTGACACATGTTTGACGCTTCTCCCCAAAAACCCAAAGGCAGCAGCTGCACCCCAGCTGAGTGATAGCAGGGAGTAAGAGCATGGCCCACAGAAGCCAGGCTTACACACACTTGCCCCTTCTCCCCAAGAAGGCCAAAGCCAGCACGTGCACACCAGCGGGGAGATATGGCAGGGAGCAAGAGCACAGCCCACAGAACCCAGGCTTACACTCGCTTGCCATTTCTCCCCAAAATGCCCAAGCCCAGCAGCTAGAATCTATCTCAGTGATGGCAGGGAGCAAGGGCACAAACCACAGAAGACAGGCTTACACTCACATCCCCCTTCTCCCCAAGAAGGCCAAACCCAGAAGCTGCACCCCAGCTGAGTGATAGCAGAGAGTAAGAGCATGGCCCAGAGAAGCCAGGCTTACACACACTTGCCCCTTCTCCCCAGAAAGCCCAAGCCCAGCAGCTAGAATCTGTCTCAGTGATGGCAGGGAGCAAGGTCACAAACCACAGAAGACAGGCTTACACTCGCTTGCCCCTTCTCCCAACAAGGCCAAACCCAGCACGTGCACCCCAGCAGGGCGATATGGCAGGGAGCAAGAGCACAGCCCACAGAACCCAGGCTTACACTGGCTTGCCCCTTCTCCCCAAAAAGCCGAAGCCCAGCAGCTAGAATTTATCTCAGTGATGGCAGGGAACAAGGGCACAAACCACAGAAGACAGGCTTACACTCACATCCCCCTTATCCCCAAAAAAGCCAAAGCAAGCAGCTACACCCCAGCTGAGTGATAGCAAGGTTAAGAGCATGGCCCACAGAAGTCAGGCTTACACACACTTGCCCCTTCTCCCCAAAAAGGCCAAACCCAGCACGTGCACCCCTGTGGGGAGATATGGCTGAGAGCAAGAGCACAGCCCACAGAACCCAGGCTTACACTCGCTTGCCACTTCTCCCCAAAAAACCCAGGCCCAGCAGCTAGAATCTATCTCAGTGATAGCAGGGAGCAGGGGCACAAACCACAGAAGACAGGCTTACGCACACTTGACCCTTTCTTCCCAAAAAGTCCAAACCCAGCATATGCACCCCAATGGGGAGATATGGCAGGGAGCAAGAGCACAGCCCACAGAACCCAGGCTTACACTGGCTTGCCCCTTCTCCCCAAAAAGCTCAAGCCCAGCAGCTAGAATCTGTTTCAGTGATGGCAGGGAACAAGGGCACAAACCACAGAATCCAGGCTTACACTCACATCCCCCTTCTCCCCAACAAGGCCAAACGCAGCCAGAAAGTAGAGGAAGCAGAGTTAGACTTAGAGAAAATAGAGGAAACAGAATTAAACTCAGAGAAAAGAGATGAAGCAGATTTAGACTCAGAGAAAACAGAAGAAGCAGAATTAGACTCAGAGAAAATAGAGGAAGCAGAGTTAGACTCAGAGAAAATACAGGAAACAGATTAAGGCTCAGAGAAAATAGAGGGAGCAGACTTGGACTCCAACAAAATAAAGGATGCAGAGTTAGACTCAGAGAAAAGAGACATAAGAGGGAGACTCAGAGACAATAGACTAGGCAGAGTTAGACTCAGAGAAAATACAGAAGCAGAGTTACACTCAGAAGACATAGAGGAAGCAGAGTTAGACTCACAGAAAATAGAGGGAGCAGAATTAGACTTTCATAAAATAGAGGAAGCAGAGTTAGACTTACAAAAAAAGAGGAAGCAGAGTTAGACTTATAGAAATTAGAGGAAGCAGAGTTAGACTCAGAGAAAATAGAGGAAGAAGTGTTAGACTCAGAGAAAATAGTGGAAGCAGATATAGGCATACAGAAAATACAGGAAGCAGAGTTAGAGTCAGAGAAAATAGAGGAAGCTGAGTTAGACTCAGAGAAAATACAGGAAACAGATTAAGGCTCAGAGAAAATAGAGGAAGCAGAGTTAGACTCAGAGAAAATAGAGGAAGCACTATTAGACTCAGAGAAAATAGTGGAAGCAGATATAGGCATACAGAAAATACAGGAAGCAGAGTTAGAGTCAGAGAAAATAGAGGAAGCAGAGTTAGACTCAGAGAAAATAGAGGAAGCTGAGTTAGACTCAGAGAAAATACAGGAAACAGATTAAGGCTCAGAGAAAATAGAGGAAGCAGAGTTAGACTCAGAGAAAATAGAGGAAGCACTATTAGACTCAGAGAAAATAGAGTAAGCAGATTTAGACTCAGAGAAAATAGAAGAAGCAGAGTTAGACTCAGAAAATAGAGGAAGCAGAGTTAGAGTCAGAGAAAATAGAGGCAGCAGAGTTGGACTCAGGGAAAATAGAGGGAGCAGAGTTAGACTCAGAGAAAATAGAGGTGGCAGACTTAGACTCAGAGAAAATATAGGATGCAGAATTAGACTCAGAGATCATAGAGACAGCAGTGTGAGACTCAGAGAACATACAAGAAGCAGAGATTGACTCAGAGAAAATAGAGGGAACAGGGTTAGACACAGAGGAATTAGAGGAACCAGAGTTAGAGGAAATAGAGGGAGCAGAGTTAGACTCAGATAAAGTAGAGGAAGCAGAGTGAGACTCAGAGAAAATAGAGGGAGCAGATTAAAACTCAGAGTAAATAGAAGAAGAAGAGTTAGACTTTCTGAAAATAGAGGAAGCAGATTTAGACTTACAGAAAATAGAGGAAGCAGAGTTAGGCTCAGAGAAAACAGAGGGAGCAGTGTTTGACTCAGAGAGAATAGAGGTAGCCTAGTTAGACTTAGAGAAGATAGAGGAAACAGGGTTAGACGTAGAGAAAATCGACCTCCACACCACGGACAGTGCTCTGTATTCCTTCCTCTGGTTCAGAGGTGTCTCCTGTGCCCTGCCAAAGAAAGTGGAATTAGTAAGGATTCTTCCTGTTTACCTATGGATGCTTCTAGTTAGCCATGTTGGGATATTTCTGGGAGATGGGGACTCTTTGCTGAGCTCTGCCCTGTCCCCAGCAGCCAGGAGGGGGCTGGAGGTGACAACTTGGGCTTATTACAAATACAGAGTGAGAATTTGCACTTTTCTGAAGTTTCTGTTTATTGCTATGTGGATTTAGCTGAATAGAGTGTTATAAGTTAGAAAATATTCCCTCCGTAGTCTTATTGCCGTCCTCTTCCTTCTGTGTTCTTGAGCCAAACCCTTGCCCCAAAAGCTGAGCTGGGCTCCGGGGAATATCCATGTGCCACTTGGACAGGGCCTGGGAACCAGAGGCTGTTCAGAGCCTCCTCCTGTGGATGGCCCTGAGACCTGTCCTGCTGGTGGAGGTGTTCCTGGGGCTGACGGGTGGCTGGGACCTGCAGGGCCGGGGGTGAAGCTGCTTCAGGAACACAGCAGCTTGGGAGGAGCTGGCAGAGGGAGAGAGGATTGTTCCTGTGTCCCTTGGGGGACAGCTGCAGGGTCAGCCCTGTGGACTCCTGGGCACCAGTGGTTGTTTTATCTGCCACAGCTGTCAGCCCTGAGCCCCTCTCCTCCTCCCAGTTCACCAGAATTACCTCCAAATTCCAGCACATCCTCTGCAGGGACCCATCCTGCCTGGGCAGAGCAGCTTTTCCATGGATTTGGGGCTCAGGGACCCGCCCTGCCCAGGCAGAGCAGCATCTCTGAGGCTGAGGAGCCTGAACAATTAGAAGGGATGAAGATCACCTAAAAATAGGGATTTGTAAATGTCCGATGGGCGAGTGGCTGGGGAATGTGCTGGGAGGATGGAGCAGCTCCCTGGGACTGTCTGTGCCCATGTGTGTCCCTATGCAGGATGAGGGACCAGCACTGATCTGCCCTGGATTGATCCTGGCTCCCGGAGAGATCCCCAAAACCCCAGAACTGGCAGATGTGGATCATCCTGGACACCCAGCACCAGAGGCATTTTCTGTGCTGTTTTATCCTGGCAGGAGCTGCAGAAGATCCCAGCTGTGTTTTGGATGGCAGACAGGGTGGGAGACACCAGGCCCTCGACTTAAGTTATTTTCCTCTGCCTTTTGATCGCAGAAAACTCCAGCGAAGGCCTGAGGCAGGCACCAGGGGATGATGCCAGCCTCAGGAATTGGGTGATGTGCTGCCAAAACCACCTCAGAGATGTTTCCCCTCCCTGTGCGGACGATGGGAGCCTGGTGGCACAGGGACACGCAGCAGATGTTATCCCCTGCCAGCTTCTCCCTCATCCCCACAATCCCACCTGTCCCCGATGTGCCAAAAGCTCGCTCAAGATGGCTGCGAACAGAGGTTTATTTGGAAAAATAATCCAGATTGGGGCAGATTAGTGGAAACATGTCCTTCCCCATCTGCCTGGCTGCTGCTGTGCCAGCTCCCTGAGGGGCTGTCCGGAGCCAGGCTTGGGGAAAACACAGAGCTCTGCTCATTCCAGGGCCTTTGACCTGCTCTCTGAGCCCCCTGGCCAAGCTGAGTGTGCCCAGCCCTTGTCCCTCAGGAAAAGCGCCCCGATCCCTGCTGGTGTCACCTCCAGCCCGCTCCTTGCTGCTGGGGACAGGGCAGAGCTCAGCAAAGAGCCCCCATCTCCCAGAAATATCCCAACGTGGCCAATTAGAAGCATCCATAGGTAAATAAGAAGAATCCTTATTAA
Source organism: Acanthornis magna (assembly GCA_036785705.1). Classification (NCBI taxonomy): domain Eukaryota; kingdom Metazoa; phylum Chordata; class Aves; order Passeriformes; family Acanthizidae; genus Acanthornis; species Acanthornis magna. The sequence goes on from JAWUZG010000190.1 coordinate 34,456, forward strand.
TCCCACTTTCTTTGGCAGGGCACAGGAGACACCTCTGAACCAGAGGAAGGACAACAGAGCACTGTCCTGGCTGTGGAGGTCCTGAAGCTGCCCAGTGTCTTAAGTGAACCCTGCCAAGGACCGAAAACCACTTCTGAGGGTTTTTTTTTTTCCTGTGCAAACCCCTTCCCTGCTGTCAGGAACTCGACCGGGCTTTGTTTGTGCCTCAGTTGCCCCAAGGCATAAGGGTACCATCCCCACCTTGCTCTTCCTAAAGCAATAAACGAAGAGCAGAGAGGTATTTTTCCTCCCTCCGAAGGTTTGGGTTAATTCGTGAGAGCGGAGGAGGAGGAAGGTGAGGGTGAAGGAGCCTGGAGTGACGGTTCTCGGGGGTGAAGCTGCTTGGGGAGAATTGATTACCATTAATTCCGTTTTAATGTCAGGACGAGGCAGCTGGTGGCTGATGTCCTTCCCTGCCCCAGTGCAGGAGCATCAGCCCCGCGCTCGGCGGTGACAAGGGCGACGCTCGAGCTCAGTTCTTGTGGCACCGCGTCCGCGGGGCCACGGGACGCGCTCAGTGTGTCCCTCCTGTGGCCAAGCCGCGGTACTGCACCTGCCGGCACAGGGCGGTGCCGCAGCAGAACGAGTCCATCCCCAGCAGGGCTGGCAGTTTATTGGTTTATGCTCGGCGGTTTCCCACACGTCTGACCTTTACAAATCCCTGGCTTTAGATGATCTTCATCCCTTCTAATTGTTCAGGCTCCTCAGCCTCAGAGATGCTGCTCTGCCCGGGGACCCAAATCCATGGAATTTCCATGTGCCACTTGGACAGGGCCTGGGAACCAGAGGCTGTTCAGAGCCTCCTCCTGTGGATGGCCCTGAGACCTGTCCTGCTGGTGGAGGTGTTCCTGGGGCTGACGGGTGGCTGGGACCTGCAGGGCCGGGGGTGAAGCTGCTTCAGGAACACAGCAGCTTGGGAGGAGCTGGCAGAGGGAGAGAAGATTGTTCCTGTGTCCCTTGGGGGACAGCTGCAGGGTCAGCCCTGTGGACTCCTGGGCACCAGTGGTTGTTTTATCTGCCACAGCTGTTAGCCCTGAGCCCCTCTCCTCCTCCCAGTTCACCAGAATTACCTCCAAATTCCAGCACGTCCTCTGCAGGGACCCATCCTGCCTGGGCAGAGCAGCTTTTCCATGGATTTGGGGCTCAGGGACCCGCCCTGCCCAGGTAGAGCAGCATCTCTGAGGCTGAGGAGCCTGAACAATTAGAAGGGATGAAGATCACCTAAAAATAGGGATTTGTAAATGTCCGATGGGCGAGTGGCTGGGGAATGTGCTGGGAGGATGGAGCAGCTCCCTGGGACTGTCTGTGCCCATGTGTGTCCCTATGCAGGATGAGGGACCAGCACTGATCTGCCCTGGATTGATCCTGGCTCCCGGAGAGATCCCCAAAACCCCAGAACTGGCAGATGTGGATCATCCTGGACACCCAGCACCAGAGGCATTTTCTGTGCTGTTTTATCCTGGCAGGAGCTGCAGAAGATCCCAGCTGTGTTTTGGATGGCAGACAGGGTGGGAGACACCAGGCCCTCGACTTAAGTTATTTTCCTCTGCCTTTTGATCGCAGAAAACTCCAGCGAAGACCTGAGGCAGGCACCAGGGGATGATGCCAGCCTCAGGAATTGGGTGATGTGCTGCCAAAACCACCTCAGAGATGTTTCCCCTCCCTGTGCGGACGATGGGAGCCTGGTGGCACAGGGACACGCAGCAGATGTTATCCCCTGCCAGCTTCTCCCTCATCCCCACAATCCCACCTGTCCCCGATGTGCCAAAAGCTCGCTCAAGATGGCTGCGAACAGAGGTTTATTTGGAAAAATAATCCAGATTGGGGCAGATTAGTGGAAACATGTCCTTCCCCATCTGCCTGGCTGCTGCTGTGCCAGCTCCCTGAGGGGCTGTCCGGAGCCAGGCTTGGGGAAAACACAGAGCTCTGCTCATTCCAGGGCCTTTGACCTGCTCCCTGAGCCCCCTGGCCAAGCTGAGTGTGCCCAGCCCTTGTCCCTCAGGAAAAGCGCCCCGATCCCTGCTGGTGTCACCTCCAGCCCGCTCCTTGCTGCTGGGGACAGGGCAGAGCTCAGCAAAGAGCCCCCATCTCCCAGAAATATCCCAACGTGGCCAATTAGAAGCATCCATAGGTAAATAAGAAGAATCCTTATTAATCCCACTTTCTTTGGCAGGGCACAGGAGACACCTCTGAACCAGAGGAAGGACAACAGAGCACTGTCCTGGCTGTGGAGGTCCTGAAGCTGCCCAGTGTCTTAAGTGAACCCTGCCAAGGACCGAAAACCACTTCTGAGGGTTTTTTTTTTCCTGTGCAAACCCCTTCCCTGCTGTCAGGAACTCGACCGGGCTTTGTTTGTGCCTCAGTTGCCCCAAGGCATAAGGGTACCATCCCCACCTTGCTCTTCCTAAAGCAATAAACGAAGAGCAGAGAGGTATTTTTCCTCCCTCCGAAGGTTTGGGTTAATTCGTGAGAGCGGAGGAGGAGGAAGGTGAGGGTGAAGGAGCCTGGAGTGACGGTTCTCGGGGGTGAAGCTGCTTGGGGAGAATTGATTACCATTAATTCCGTTTTAATGTCAGGACGAGGCAGCTGGTGGCTGATGTCCTTCCCTGCCCCAGTGCAGGAGCATCAGCCCCGCGCTCGGCGGTGACAAGGGCGACGCTCGAGCTCAGTTCTTGTGGCACCGCGTCCGCGGGGCCACGGGACGCGCTCAGTGTGTCCCTCCTGTGGCCAGGCCCCGGTACTGCAGCTGCCGGCACAGGGCGGTGCCGCAGCAGAACGAGTCCATCCCCAGCAGGGCTGGCAGTTTATTGGTTTATGCTCGGCGCTTTCCCACACCTCTGACCTCCGCCCGCGTGTCCCCCCCCCCCCCCCCCCCCCGGTGCCGCCCACCCCGACGCCGGCGGCTCCGCGGCGGTAAACCGCGCGGAAACGACGGCTCCGGGTGGAAGTCGCGCGCGGAAGCCCCGAGAGAGGCGGAAGGGAGCCGGACCGCTACGGGGTACCGCCACGAAGGAGGCTGCTGGGCTGGAAACGAAGGGACGTTATATAAATGTTATATATATATATATATATATACACTGTATATACTGTATATATACATATAGGAGTTATATCTGTGTAGGACATATATATAGATATAGTATATATATGGTATGTATAGTATATACAGTATGTATATACACACACACGTATATATAGATATCTATACCTATATAGATATAGAGAGATATATAGGTATATATGGATGGATGTATATGTAGGTATATAGAGAGTTATATATGGATATGTGTATGGCTGTGGGTGTGTATGGATACATAGATATAGTGTGTAATGTGCATATGTATAGTATATATAGTTGGATACATATATGTATATAGAACTATATACATGCTTCTTTATAGAAATAACTAATGTTCATTTCTAATTTAGTTGTTGATTAATTATTTACTTATTTATTACTGTTTCTAGTGCTTTTCTTTTTAGTTATTGATTTATCTATTTATTTGTTCTTCGTAGTCTTGACAGCAGCAAAAGCTACAGCCGATAGAAGCGAGCCGAGCCGAACGGAATGCTGCGAGACGAACCCGTCCGTCCGGACGGCTGGCGGCAGACGGTTTCGGGGCTCGTCACGAGTGCCGGGAGACGTGGGAAAAGACAGCTGACGGTTTCGGGGCTCGTCACGACCGCCGGGAGACGTGGGAAAAGACAGCTGACTGAGGTGAGGGGCGAATGGGGGACGGACAAGCTCCTTTCCCCAGTGGCAGAGCTGAGGGAGCGAGATAAACTCATGTTATAGTTTTGGGTTTTCTCAAATATTAAAATGCGTGTCGCATATATGGTTTTACTCCTTACAGAGGGAGTCTGCTTATAAGGATACGCCTCTGTAACGATGCCTGATGCCTTTATGCTCATGATGAGCTAAATGTAGATAGCCTGGTGAAATACCTAATATGGTTAGTGTGATAAAGACATAATACAGTATAAGCTTGTCACAAATATTAAAATAGATGGGGCAGGTACACTTTCTACTCTTATATAAAAGGACTCTTGCTGTAAACTTATAGGCACATAACAGTAACTAATACCATGACTTCTGTTATTAGCTGAGCACAGATAGACTGGTGAAATGACTAATATAGCAGTGTGATAAAGAGATATTACAGCATCAGCTTAGCACAAATATTAAAGTGGGTATCACGGGTAGGGTTTATACTCTTATACAAAAGTACTGCTCTGATAAAGACAAAGACACAAAGGCAGGGAACAAGAACTAGAGGCGTTACTTGTGTTCTTAACTGAATACGCAGAATACGCTGCTGAAACGACTACTATAGCTGGGGTGATAAGTACAAACTGTACGAGAAGCTTTGCGCAAATAGTGAAATGGCGATCGCGTGTATGGCTTGTGCTCTTATACTAAAGTACTCTTACTGTAAAGGTGGAGGCATGTAACGTGAACTAAGGCCGGGGCTTCCGCCGTGAACTGAATCTAGACGGGCTGGAAAAAGAACGAATGTAGCCGTGGTCGTAAGTACACGCTGTGGTGTCGGCTATGGACAAATAGTAAAATGGCTATCGGGTGTATGGTTCGTACTGTTGTAAAAAGTAGTATCGCTCTAAAGATATAGTCGAGTAACAATAACTAAAACCTTGAGTTCTGTTATTAACTGAATCTAGAGACACTAGTGAAATACCTAATATAGGAGGTGTGATAAATACACACCGTAGTGTCAGCTTTTCACAACTGCTAAAATGGCTGTCGAGTGGATATGGCTTCTACTCTTATGTAAAAGTCATCTTGCAAAAATATAGAGCTGTGTAACGTGAACTGATGCCTTGACTTCTGTTATTAACTGAGTGTAGAGACACTGAATAGCTGGGGGAAAATTACATATTATCATATAAGCTATGCACAAATATTAAAAGGGGTATCACATGTATTGTTTCTACTGTTACACAAAAATCTTCCTGAGAGAAAGATACAGGCATATAAGAACACCTAGTTGGATGACTTCTACTATTAACTAAATGTAAGTACACTGGCAAGATAACTGGGATAGGTGAGGTGATAAATACGCAGAATACGGTAACTTTTGCACAAATGTTAAGATGGACGTCACATGCGTGGGTTGTACTCTTAGACGGAAGGAGAAGTGGTATAAAGATATAGGTGTGTACCAATAACTAATGCTTAGACTTCTGTTACTGAATGAATCTAGATACAGTGCTGAAAGAACAAATAGAACTGGGATGATAAAGCTGTATTTTAATGGCAGCTTGGCACAAATACTAAAATGGGCGTGACAGGTGTGGTTTGTACTCTTACACAAAACTACTGCTCTTATAAAGACATAGGCATGTAACATGAACTGATGCCTTGACTGCTGTTGTTAACTGAATCTAGATACAGTGCTGAAAAAATAAATACAACTACTTGAAAATGTTTACAGTTTTACTGGGAATAACGAGACCCCAGCTACCGATATGTCAACTACTGACAATACCCACCCACAAGAACCACACGATAAGGGGCAAACTGCAGATGACAACGAGAAGCGAAAAAACGGGAGCCAAAAAATACATGTGCTGTAAAAAGGCAGGGTCGAGTAGGAGCCGCACTAAATGGCTCTTGCTTCTGAGACCAAATTACTTCAGAGAAAACCTTCAATGTGGAGAAATGGCAATAAATAGACATGAAGCTGATGCAATAGAAACAGTAATTAATATATCCCCATGAATACCACAGGGGCCTTCTGGCCAGAAAGACACCAGTGGAGGTTCAACCACCGAGTGCAGACAGAAGGCAGCCGAGACCCAGAAGACTCCTGTGCCTCCTACCGTCGGACGATAGGAGGACGCGCGGCACGCAAATGGAACGGGAAACGAGGTGCTGCTCGGGGAGGTAAGAAAAACTGCTCGGAACCCACATCCCACCCAACACACGTGCCAGATCGGAACAAATATAAGGTCCTTGATGGCTAGGATCACCAAGAAGGCAAGTAAGAAATTAATCTTGCCGGTGAGCCTTCCAATGCCACTTCACCGCTCAAACACACCGTTACAGCTAGCACGAAAAATAAAACAAAGGCATTCGGAAGAGGGAAGTGACTTCCAAGGGTAAAAGAGGGCCCCGCAGGTCAATCACAGCCATCCCAGAGAGACAGCCGAGCACCTCCCCAGAGCCCAGATATGACATATCACAACAGGACACCACAGGCAGACTGAGCCCTCCTATTACTGCCCAGGGTGCATACTCCAGGCTAGGAAGAATAAGATAAAAAAGAAGAGCGGTGCAGCAACTGAAAGGGACTTCAGGGCACAGGGTCAAGTAGTCAATAAGGCAGGAGCACAGATAGTCTTTCACACAGTACACTGAGCAGCAGACGCAAACTATTAAAGGAGCAACACAGCCCACATGACCAACAAGGCACTCAAGGGCAAGTGGCCTAAGCAGAACTTTACACCATTAGATGAGAGGACAACATCCACAGCACGTGGCCCGCTGAAGCCACATAGGCTCCATCTAGGTGCTAAAAGCAAAAGTACTTGAGCCCCTGAAGGCATAGAAGTCACTGACAGTGCTTTAAGCAACATGCAGAGAGGGAAGACAATACAGCAGACCTGCAAAGCAAGCCCAAGGACAAAAGGACAGACTCAGGAATAAAACTACCAGCCCAGCCAAGGCCCATGTATACTACTACACGCAGGACAAATAACAAACAAAAGTAGCCACACACTGTAGCACAAAACAGCGATATACTCAGGTAGTTAATGGCTCACTCACATGACTTTTATTAATGAAAACAAAAACCACGTATAAAAGCTACAACAAAAAAAGGCTCAGTAAAGATACCCAAGTCACAGTTCACACTGAAAGTCCAACTGCTAACATGACATAAAGGGAAAACCACTAATGAGGCATATCAGGATGAAAAAAAGGAATACATGCACTAAGAACAAAGCCACCACCTACACTCAAGCTGACTAAAACAGTTAGCAAGGACACAGCCCACAGAAGCCAGGCTTACACACACTTCTCCCTTCTCTCCAAAAGGGCCAAACACAGCAACAGCACTCTGGATGACTAATAGCAGGGAGCAAGACCACAGGCCACAAAAGCCAGGCGAACACATGCATTCACCTTTCTCCCCAAAAACGCCAAACCCAGCAGCTGGACACCAACTGAGTGATGGCAGGGAGCAAGACCACAGCCCACAGAACCCAGCCTTAGAGTCACATCCCCCTGCTCCCCAAAAAGGCCAAACCCAGTACCTAGAATCCTTCTGAGTGATGGCACAGAGCAAGAGCAGAGCCCAGAAAAGTCCAGCTTAGGCACACTGGCCCCTTCTCCCCAAAAAGGCCAAACCCAGCACGTGCACCCCAGCTGAGTGTTGCCAGGTAGCAACAGCAGAACGCACAGAATCCAGCCATACACACACTTGACCCTTCTCCCCAAAAAGGGCAAACCCAGCAGCTGCAGCCAAGCTGAGGGACAGCAGGGAGCAAGAGCAAAGCCCACAAAAGCCAACCTTACACACGCTTGACCCCTCGCCCCAAAAAGGCCACCCCAGAAGCTGCACCCCAGCTGAGGGAAGGCAGGGAGCAACACCACAGCCTGTAGAAGCCAGGCTCACACTCCCTTGCACCTTCTCCGAAAAAAGGCCAAACCCAGTAGCTAGAATCTATCTGAGTAATGGCAGGAAACAAGAGCACAAACCACACAAGACAGGCTTACACACACATTCCGCTTCTCCCCAAAAAGGCCAAACCCAGCAGGTGGACTCAGACTCACAGTCACAGTGGGCAAGACCACAGCCCACAGAAAGCAAGCTTACACAAACATCCCATTTCTCCCCAAGAAGGGCAAACCCAGCACCTGGAGCACTGCCTGAGTGATGGGAGAGAACAACAGGACAGGCCAGAGAAGCCAGGCTGACACACTCTTCCCACATGTGCCCAAATAGGCTAAACCCAGGAGCTAGACAAGAGCTCAGTGATGACACGCAGCAAGAGCACAACGCACAGAAGCCAGGCTGACACACACTTCCCCCTTCCCTCCAAAAAGGCCAAACCCAGCAGCTCCAACCTAGCTGAGTGATGGCAGGGAGCATGACCACAGCGCACAGAAGCCACGCTGACATATGCAGCCAACTTTCTCCACAAAACAGCCACACCCAGCAGCTGGACTCAAGCTGAGTGTCAGGTGGGAAAGACCACAGTGCACAAAAGCCAGGCTGACACACTTCCCCTTCTCGCGAGAAAGGCCAAACAACACAGCGAGACTCAAGGTCACTGATGGCAGACAGCAAGACCACAGCGCAGAGAGGCCAGGCTGACACATGTTTGACGCTTCTCCCCAAAAACCCAAAGGCAGCAGCTGCACCCCAGCTGAGTGATAGCAGGGAGTAAGAGCATGGCCCACAGAAGCCAGGCTTACACACACTTGCCCCTTCTCCCCAAGAAGGCCAAAGCCAGCACGTGCACACCAGCGGGGAGATATGGCAGGGAGCAAGAGCACAGCCCACAGAACCCAGGCTTACACTCGCTTGCCATTTCTCCCCAAAATGCCCAAGCCCAGCAGCTAGAATCTATCTCAGTGATGGCAGGGAGCAAGGGCACAAACCACAGAAGACAGGCTTACACTCACATCCCCCTTCTCCCCAAGAAGGCCAAACCCAGAAGCTGCACCCCAGCTGAGTGATAGCAGAGAGTAAGAGCATGGCCCAGAGAAGCCAGGCTTACACACACTTGCCCCTTCTCCCCAGAAAGCCCAAGCCCAGCAGCTAGAATCTGTCTCAGTGATGGCAGGGAGCAAGGTCACAAACCACAGAAGACAGGCTTACACTCGCTTGCCCCTTCTCCCAACAAGGCCAAACCCAGCACGTGCACCCCAGCAGGGCGATATGGCAGGGAGCAAGAGCACAGCCCACAGAACCCAGGCTTACACTGGCTTGCCCCTTCTCCCCAAAAAGCCGAAGCCCAGCAGCTAGAATTTATCTCAGTGATGGCAGGGAACAAGGGCACAAACCACAGAAGACAGGCTTACACTCACATCCCCCTTATCCCCAAAAAAGCCAAAGCAAGCAGCTACACCCCAGCTGAGTGATAGCAAGGTTAAGAGCATGGCCCACAGAAGTCAGGCTTACACACACTTGCCCCTTCTCCCCAAAAAGGCCAAACCCAGCACGTGCACCCCTGTGGGGAGATATGGCTGAGAGCAAGAGCACAGCCCACAGAACCCAGGCTTACACTCGCTTGCCACTTCTCCCCAAAAAACCCAGGCCCAGCAGCTAGAATCTATCTCAGTGATAGCAGGGAGCAGGGGCACAAACCACAGAAGACAGGCTTACGCACACTTGACCCTTTCTTCCCAAAAAGTCCAAACCCAGCATATGCACCCCAATGGGGAGATATGGCAGGGAGCAAGAGCACAGCCCACAGAACCCAGGCTTACACTGGCTTGCCCCTTCTCCCCAAAAAGCTCAAGCCCAGCAGCTAGAATCTGTTTCAGTGATGGCAGGGAACAAGGGCACAAACCACAGAATCCAGGCTTACACTCACATCCCCCTTCTCCCCAACAAGGCCAAACGCAGCCAGAAAGTAGAGGAAGCAGAGTTAGACTTAGAGAAAATAGAGGAAACAGAATTAAACTCAGAGAAAAGAGATGAAGCAGATTTAGACTCAGAGAAAACAGAAGAAGCAGAATTAGACTCAGAGAAAATAGAGGAAGCAGAGTTAGACTCAGAGAAAATACAGGAAACAGATTAAGGCTCAGAGAAAATAGAGGGAGCAGACTTGGACTCCAACAAAATAAAGGATGCAGAGTTAGACTCAGAGAAAAGAGACATAAGAGGGAGACTCAGAGACAATAGACTAGGCAGAGTTAGACTCAGAGAAAATACAGAAGCAGAGTTACACTCAGAAGACATAGAGGAAGCAGAGTTAGACTCACAGAAAATAGAGGGAGCAGAATTAGACTTTCATAAAATAGAGGAAGCAGAGTTAGACTTACAAAAAAAGAGGAAGCAGAGTTAGACTTATAGAAATTAGAGGAAGCAGAGTTAGACTCAGAGAAAATAGAGGAAGAAGTGTTAGACTCAGAGAAAATAGTGGAAGCAGATATAGGCATACAGAAAATACAGGAAGCAGAGTTAGAGTCAGAGAAAATAGAGGAAGCTGAGTTAGACTCAGAGAAAATACAGGAAACAGATTAAGGCTCAGAGAAAATAGAGGAAGCAGAGTTAGACTCAGAGAAAATAGAGGAAGCACTATAAGACTCAGAGAAAATAGTGGAAGCAGATATAGGCATACAGAAAATACAGGAAGCAGAGTTAGAGTCAGAGAAAATAGAGGAAGCAGAGTTAGACTCAGAGAAAATAGAGGAAGCTGAGTTAGACTCAGAGAAAATACAGGAAACAGATTAAGGCTCAGAGAAAATAGAGGAAGCAGAGTTAGACTCAGAGAAAATAGAGGAAGCACTATTAGACTCAGAGAAAATAGAGTAAGCAGATTTAGACTCAGAGAAAATAGAAGAAGCAGAGTTAGACTCAGAAAATAGAGGAAGCAGAGTTAGAGTCAGAGAAAATAGAGGCAGCAGAGTTGGACTCAGGGAAAATAGAGGGAGCAGAGTTAGACTCAGAGAAAATAGAGGTGGCAGACTTAGACTCAGAGAAAATATAGGATGCAGAATTAGACTCAGAGATCATAGAGACAGCAGTGTGAGACTCAGAGAACATACAAGAAGCAGAGATTGACTCAGAGAAAATAGAGGGAACAGGGTTAGACACAGAGGAATTAGAGGAACCAGAGTTAGAGGAAATAGAGGGAGCAGAGTTAGACTCAGATAAAGTAGAGGAAGCAGAGTGAGACTCAGAGAAAATAGAGGGAGCAGATTAAAACTCAGAGTAAATAGAAGAAGAAGAGTTAGACTTTCTGAAAATAGAGGAAGCAGATTTAGACTTACAGAAAATAGAGGAAGCAGAGTTAGGCTCAGAGAAAACAGAGGGAGCAGTGTTTGACTCAGAGAGAATAGAGGTAGCCTAGTTAGACTTAGAGAAGATAGAGGAAACAGGGTTAGACGTAGAGAAAATCGACCTCCACACCACGGACAGTGCTCTGTATTCCTTCCTCTGGTTCAGAGGTGTCTCCTGTGCCCTGCCAAAGAAAGTGGAATTAGTAAGGATTCTTCCTGTTTACCTATGGATGCTTCTAGTTAGCCATGTTGGGATATTTCTGGGAGATGGGGACTCTTTGCTGAGCTCTGCCCTGTCCCCAGCAGCCAGGAGGGGGCTGGAGGTGACAACTTGGGCTTATTACAAATACAGAGTGAGAATTTGCACTTTTCTGAAGTTTCTGTTTATTGCTATGTGGATTTAGCTGAATAGAGTGTTATAAGTTAGAAAATATTCCCTCCGTAGTCTTATTGCCGTCCTCTTCCTTCTGTGTTCTTGAGCCAAACCCTTGCCCCAAAAGCTGAGCTGGGCTCCGGGGAATATCCATGTGCCACTTGGACAGGGCCTGGGAACCAGAGGCTGTTCAGAGCCTCCTCCTGTGGATGGCCCTGAGACCTGTCCTGCTGGTGGAGGTGTTCCTGGGGCTGACGGGTGGCTGGGACCTGCAGGGCCGGGGGTGAAGCTGCTTCAGGAACACAGCAGCTTGGGAGGAGCTGGCAGAGGGAGAGAGGATTGTTCCTGTGTCCCTTGGGGGACAGCTGCAGGGTCAGCCCTGTGGACTCCTGGGCACCAGTGGTTGTTTTATCTGCCACAGCTGTCAGCCCTGAGCCCCTCTCCTCCTCCCAGTTCACCAGAATTACCTCCAAATTCCAGCACATCCTCTGCAGGGACCCATCCTGCCTGGGCAGAGCAGCTTTTCCATGGATTTGGGGCTCAGGGACCCGCCCTGCCCAGGCAGAGCAGCATCTCTGAGGCTGAGGAGCCTGAACAATTAGAAGGGATGAAGATCACCTAAAAATAGGGATTTGTAAATGTCCGATGGGCGAGTGGCTGGGGAATGTGCTGGGAGGATGGAGCAGCTCCCTGGGACTGTCTGTGCCCATGTGTGTCCCTATGCAGGATGAGGGACCAGCACTGATCTGCCCTGGATTGATCCTGGCTCCCGGAGAGATCCCCAAAACCCCAGAACTGGCAGATGTGGATCATCCTGGACACCCAGCACCAGAGGCATTTTCTGTGCTGTTTTATCCTGGCAGGAGCTGCAGAAGATCCCAGCTGTGTTTTGGATGGCAGACAGGGTGGGAGACACCAGGCCCTCGACTTAAGTTATTTTCCTCTGCCTTTTGATCGCAGAAAACTCCAGCGAAGGCCTGAGGCAGGCACCAGGGGATGATGCCAGCCTCAGGAATTGGGTGATGTGCTGCCAAAACCACCTCAGAGATGTTTCCCCTCCCTGTGCGGACGATGGGAGCCTGGTGGCACAGGGACACGCAGCAGATGTTATCCCCTGCCAGCTTCTCCCTCATCCCCACAATCCCACCTGTCCCCGATGTGCCAAAAGCTCGCTCAAGATGGCTGCGAACAGAGGTTTATTTGGAAAAATAATCCAGATTGGGGCAGATTAGTGGAAACATGTCCTTCCCCATCTGCCTGGCTGCTGCTGTGCCAGCTCCCTGAGGGGCTGTCCGGAGCCAGGCTTGGGGAAAACACAGAGCTCTGCTCATTCCAGGGCCTTTGACCTGCTCTCTGAGCCCCCTGGCCAAGCTGAGTGTGCCCAGCCCTTGTCCCTCAGGAAAAGCGCCCCGATCCCTGCTGGTGTCACCTCCAGCCCGCTCCTTGCTGCTGGGGACAGGGCAGAGCTCAGCAAAGAGCCCCCATCTCCCAGAAATATCCCAACGTGGCCAATTAGAAGCATCCATAGGTAAATAAGAAGAATCCTTATTAATCCCACTTTCTTTGGCAGGGCACAGGAGACACCTCTGAACCAGAGGAAGGACAACAGAGCACTGTCCTGGCTGTGGAGGTCCTGAAGCTGCCCAGTGTCTTAAGTGAACCCTGCCAAGGACCGAAAACCACTTCTGAGGGTTTTTTTTTTTCCTGTGCAAACCCCTTCCCTGCTGTCAGGAACTCGACCGGGCTTTGTTTGTGCCTCAGTTGCCCCAAGGCATAAGGGTACCATCCCCACCTTGCTCTTCCTAAAGCAATAAACGAAGAGCAGAGAGGTATTTTTCCTCCCTCCGAAGGTTTGGGTTAATTCGTGAGAGCGGAGGAGGAGGAAGGTGAGGGTGAAGGAGCCTGGAGTGACGGTTCTCGGGGGTGAAGCTGCTTGGGGAGAATTGATTACCATTAATTCCGTTTTAATGTCAGGACGAGGCAGCTGGTGGCTGATGTCCTTCCCTGCCCCAGTGCAGGAGCATCAGCCCCGCGCTCGGCGGTGACAAGGGCGACGCTCGAGCTCAGTTCTTGTGGCACCGCGTCCGCGGGGCCACGGGACGCGCTCAGTGTGTCCCTCCTGTGGCCAAGCCGCGGTACTGCACCTGCCGGCACAGGGCGGTGCCGCAGCAGAACGAGTCCATCCCCAGCAGGGCTGGCAGTTTATTGGTTTATGCTCGGCGGTTTCCCACACGTCTGACCTTTACAAATCCCTGGCTTTAGATGATCTTCATCCCTTCTAATTGTTCAGGCTCCTCAGCCTCAGAGATGCTGCTCTGCCCGGGGACCCAAATCCATGGAATTTCCATGTGCCACTTGGACAGGGCCTGGGAACCAGAGGCTGTTCAGAGCCTCCTCCTGTGGATGGCCCTGAGACCTGTCCTGCTGGTGGAGGTGTTCCTGGGGCTGACGGGTGGCTGGGACCTGCAGGGCCGGGGGTGAAGCTGCTTCAGGAACACAGCAGCTTGGGAGGAGCTGGCAGAGGGAGAGAAGATTGTTCCTGTGTCCCTTGGGGGACAGCTGCAGGGTCAGCCCTGTGGACTCCTGGGCACCAGTGGTTGTTTTATCTGCCACAGCTGTTAGCCCTGAGCCCCTCTCCTCCTCCCAGTTCACCAGAATTACCTCCAAATTCCAGCACGTCCTCTGCAGGGACCCATCCTGCCTGGGCAGAGCAGCTTTTCCATGGATTTGGGGCTCAGGGACCCGCCCTGCCCAGGTAGAGCAGCATCTCTGAGGCTGAGGAGCCTGAACAATTAGAAGGGATGAAGATCACCTAAAAATAGGGATTTGTAAATGTCCGATGGGCGAGTGGCTGGGGAATGTGCTGGGAGGATGGAGCAGCTCCCTGGGACTGTCTGTGCCCATGTGTGTCCCTATGCAGGATGAGGGACCAGCACTGATCTGCCCTGGATTGATCCTGGCTCCCGGAGAGATCCCCAAAACCCCAGAACTGGCAGATGTGGATCATCCTGGACACCCAGCACCAGAGGCATTTTCTGTGCTGTTTTATCCTGGCAGGAGCTGCAGAAGATCCCAGCTGTGTTTTGGATGGCAGACAGGGTGGGAGACACCAGGCCCTCGACTTAAGTTATTTTCCTCTGCCTTTTGATCGCAGAAAACTCCAGCGAAGACCTGAGGCAGGCACCAGGGGATGATGCCAGCCTCAGGAATTGGGTGATGTGCTGCCAAAACCACCTCAGAGATGTTTCCCCTCCCTGTGCGGACGATGGGAGCCTGGTGGCACAGGGACACGCAGCAGATGTTATCCCCTGCCAGCTTCTCCCTCATCCCCACAATCCCACCTGTCCCCGATGTGCCAAAAGCTCGCTCAAGATGGCTGCGAACAGAGGTTTATTTGGAAAAATAATCCAGATTGGGGCAGATTAGTGGAAACATGTCCTTCCCCATCTGCCTGGCTGCTGCTGTGCCAGCTCCCTGAGGGGCTGTCCGGAGCCAGGCTTGGGGAAAACACAGAGCTCTGCTCATTCCAGGGCCTTTGACCTGCTCCCTGAGCCCCCTGGCCAAGCTGAGTGTGCCCAGCCCTTGTCCCTCAGGAAAAGCGCCCCGATCCCTGCTGGTGTCACCTCCAGCCCGCTCCTTGCTGCTGGGGACAGGGCAGAGCTCAGCAAAGAGCCCCCATCTCCCAGAAATATCCCAACGTGGCCAATTAGAAGCATCCATAGGTAAATAAGAAGAATCCTTATTAATCCCACTTTCTTTGGCAGGGCACAGGAGACACCTCTGAACCAGAGGAAGGACAACAGAGCACTGTCCTGGCTGTGGAGGTCCTGAAGCTGCCCAGTGTCTTAAGTGAACCCTGCCAAGGACCGAAAACCACTTCTGAGGGTTTTTTTTTTTCCTGTGCAAACCCCTTCCCTGCTGTCAGGAACTCGACCGGGCTTTGTTTGTGCCTCAGTTGCCCCAAGGCATAAGGGTACCATCCCCACCTTGCTCTTCCTAAAGCAATAAACGAAGAGCAGAGAGGTATTTTTCCTCCCTCCGAAGGTTTGGGTTAATTCGTGAGAGCGGAGGAGGAGGAAGGTGAGGGTGAAGGAGCCTGGAGTGACGGTTCTCGGGGGTGAAGCTGCTTGGGGAGAATTGATTACCATTAATTCCGTTTTAATGTCAGGACGAGGCAGCTGGTGGCTGATGTCCTTCCCTGCCCCAGTGCAGGAGCATCAGCCCCGCGCTCGGCGGTGACAAGGGCGACGCTCGAGCTCAGTTCTTGTGGCACCGCGTCCGCGGGGCCACGGGACGCGCTCAGTGTGTCCCTCCTGTGGCCAGGCCCCGGTACTGCAGCTGCCGGCACAGGGCGGTGCCGCAGCAGAACGAGTCCATCCCCAGCAGGGCTGGCAGTTTATTGGTTTATGCTCGGCGCTTTCCCACACCTCTGACCTCCGCCCGCGTGTCCCCCCCCCCCCCCCCCCCCCGGTGCCGCCCACCCCGACGCCGGCGGCTCCGCGGCGGTAAACCGCGCGGAAACGACGGCTCCGGGTGGAAGTCGCGCGCGGAAGCCCCGAGAGAGGCGGAAGGGAGCCGGACCGCTACGGGGTACCGCCACGAAGGAGGCTGCTGGGCTGGAAACGAAGGGACGTTATATAAATGTTATATATATATATATATATATACACTGTATATACTGTATATATACATATAGGAGTTATATCTGTGTAGGACATATATATAGATATAGTATATATATGGTATGTATAGTATATACAGTATGTATATACACACACACGTATATATAGATATCTATACCTATATAGATATAGAGAGATATATAGGTATATATGGATGGATGTATATGTAGGTATATAGAGAGTTATATATGGATATGTGTATGGCTGTGGGTGTGTATGGATACATAGATATAGTGTGTAATGTGCATATGTATAGTATATATAGTTGGATACATATATGTATATAGAACTATATACATGCTTCTTTATAGAAATAACTAATGTTCATTTCTAATTTAGTTGTTGATTAATTATTTACTTATTTATTACTGTTTCTAGTGCTTTTCTTTTTAGTTATTGATTTATCTATTTATTTGTTCTTCGTAGTCTTGACAGCAGCAAAAGCTACAGCCGATAGAAGCGAGCCGAGCCGAACGGAATGCTGCGAGACGAACCCGTCCGTCCGGACGGCTGGCGGCAGACGGTTTCGGGGCTCGTCACGAGTGCCGGGAGACGTGGGAAAAGACAGCTGACGGTTTCGGGGCTCGTCACGACCGCCGGGAGACGTGGGAAAAGACAGCTGACTGAGGTGAGGGGCGAATGGGGGACGGACAAGCTCCTTTCCCCAGTGGCAGAGCTGAGGGAGCGAGATAAACTCATGTTATAGTTTTGGGTTTTCTCAAATATTAAAATGCGTGTCGCATATATGGTTTTACTCCTTACAGAGGGAGTCTGCTTATAAGGATACGCCTCTGTAACGATGCCTGATGCCTTTATGCTCATGATGAGCTAAATGTAGATAGCCTGGTGAAATACCTAATATGGTTAGTGTGATAAAGACATAATACAGTATAAGCTTGTCACAAATATTAAAATAGATGGGGCAGGTACACTTTCTACTCTTATATAAAAGGACTCTTGCTGTAAACTTATAGGCACATAACAGTAACTAATACCATGACTTCTGTTATTAGCTGAGCACAGATAGACTGGTGAAATGACTAATATAGCAGTGTGATAAAGAGATATTACAGCATCAGCTTAGCACAAATATTAAAGTGGGTATCACGGGTAGGGTTTATACTCTTATACAAAAGTACTGCTCTGATAAAGACAAAGACACAAAGGCAGGGAACAAGAACTAGAGGCGTTACTTGTGTTCTTAACTGAATACGCAGAATACGCTGCTGAAACGACTACTATAGCTGGGGTGATAAGTACAAACTGTACGAGAAGCTTTGCGCAAATAGTGAAATGGCGATCGCGTGTATGGCTTGTGCTCTTATACTAAAGTACTCTTACTGTAAAGGTGGAGGCATGTAACGTGAACTAAGGCCGGGGCTTCCGCCGTGAACTGAATCTAGACGGGCTGGAAAAAGAACGAATGTAGCCGTGGTCGTAAGTACACGCTGTGGTGTCGGCTATGGACAAATAGTAAAATGGCTATCGGGTGTATGGTTCGTACTGTTGTAAAAAGTAGTATCGCTCTAAAGATATAGTCGAGTAACAATAACTAAAACCTTGAGTTCTGTTATTAACTGAATCTAGAGACACTAGTGAAATACCTAATATAGGAGGTGTGATAAATACACACCGTAGTGTCAGCTTTTCACAACTGCTAAAATGGCTGTCGAGTGGATATGGCTTCTACTCTTATGTAAAAGTCATCTTGCAAAAATATAGAGCTGTGTAACGTGAACTGATGCCTTGACTTCTGTTATTAACTGAGTGTAGAGACACTGAATAGCTGGGGGAAAATTACATATTATCATATAAGCTATGCACAAATATTAAAAGGGGTATCACATGTATTGTTTCTACTGTTACACAAAAATCTTCCTGAGAGAAAGATACAGGCATATAAGAACACCTAGTTGGATGACTTCTACTATTAACTAAATGTAAGTACACTGGCAAGATAACTGGGATAGGTGAGGTGATAAATACGCAGAATACGGTAACTTTTGCACAAATGTTAAGATGGACGTCACATGCGTGGGTTGTACTCTTAGACGGAAGGAGAAGTGGTATAAAGATATAGGTGTGTACCAATAACTAATGCTTAGACTTCTGTTACTGAATGAATCTAGATACAGTGCTGAAAGAACAAATAGAACTGGGATGATAAAGCTGTATTTTAATGGCAGCTTGGCACAAATACTAAAATGGGCGTGACAGGTGTGGTTTGTACTCTTACACAAAACTACTGCTCTTATAAAGACATAGGCATGTAACATGAACTGATGCCTTGACTGCTGTTGTTAACTGAATCTAGATACAGTGCTGAAAAAATAAATACAACTACTTGAAAATGTTTACAGTTTTACTGGGAATAACGAGACCCCAGCTACCGATATGTCAACTACTGACAATACCCACCCACAAGAACCACACGATAAGGGGCAAACTGCAGATGACAACGAGAAGCGAAAAAACGGGAGCCAAAAAATACATGTGCTGTAAAAAGGCAGGGTCGAGTAGGAGCCGCACTAAATGGCTCTTGCTTCTGAGACCAAATTACTTCAGAGAAAACCTTCAATGTGGAGAAATGGCAATAAATAGACATGAAGCTGATGCAATAGAAACAGTAATTAATATATCCCCATGAATACCACAGGGGCCTTCTGGCCAGAAAGACACCAGTGGAGGTTCAACCACCGAGTGCAGACAGAAGGCAGCCGAGACCCAGAAGACTCCTGTGCCTCCTACCGTCGGACGATAGGAGGACGCGCGGCACGCAAATGGAACGGGAAACGAGGTGCTGCTCGGGGAGGTAAGAAAAACTGCTCGGAACCCACATCCCACCCAACACACGTGCCAGATCGGAACAAATATAAGGTCCTTGATGGCTAGGATCACCAAGAAGGCAAGTAAGAAATTAATCTTGCCGGTGAGCCTTCCAATGCCACTTCACCGCTCAAACACACCGTTACAGCTAGCACGAAAAATAAAACAAAGGCATTCGGAAGAGGGAAGTGACTTCCAAGGGTAAAAGAGGGCCCCGCAGGTCAATCACAGCCATCCCAGAGAGACAGCCGAGCACCTCCCCAGAGCCCAGATATGACATATCACAACAGGACACCACAGGCAGACTGAGCCCTCCTATTACTGCCCAGGGTGCATACTCCAGGCTAGGAAGAATAAGATAAAAAAGAAGAGCGGTGCAGCAACTGAAAGGGACTTCAGGGCACAGGGTCAAGTAGTCAATAAGGCAGGAGCACAGATAGTCTTTCACACAGTACACTGAGCAGCAGACGCAAACTATTAAAGGAGCAACACAGCCCACATGACCAACAAGGCACTCAAGGGCAAGTGGCCTAAGCAGAACTTTACACCATTAGATGAGAGGACAACATCCACAGCACGTGGCCCGCTGAAGCCACATAGGCTCCATCTAGGTGCTAAAAGCAAAAGTACTTGAGCCCCTGAAGGCATAGAAGTCACTGACAGTGCTTTAAGCAACATGCAGAGAGGGAAGACAATACAGCAGACCTGCAAAGCAAGCCCAAGGACAAAAGGACAGACTCAGGAATAAAACTACCAGCCCAGCCAAGGCCCATGTATACTACTACACGCAGGACAAATAACAAACAAAAGTAGCCACACACTGTAGCACAAAACAGCGATATACTCAGGTAGTTAATGGCTCACTCACATGACTTTTATTAATGAAAACAAAAACCACGTATAAAAGCTACAACAAAAAAAGGCTCAGTAAAGATACCCAAGTCACAGTTCACACTGAAAGTCCAACTGCTAACATGACATAAAGGGAAAACCACTAATGAGGCATATCAGGATGAAAAAAAGGAATACATGCACTAAGAACAAAGCCACCACCTACACTCAAGCTGACTAAAACAGTTAGCAAGGACACAGCCCACAGAAGCCAGGCTTACACACACTTCTCCCTTCTCTCCAAAAGGGCCAAACACAGCAACAGCACTCTGGATGACTAATAGCAGGGAGCAAGACCACAGGCCACAAAAGCCAGGCGAACACATGCATTCACCTTTCTCCCCAAAAACGCCAAACCCAGCAGCTGGACACCAACTGAGTGATGGCAGGGAGCAAGACCACAGCCCACAGAACCCAGCCTTAGAGTCACATCCCCCTGCTCCCCAAAAAGGCCAAACCCAGTACCTAGAATCCTTCTGAGTGATGGCACAGAGCAAGAGCAGAGCCCAGAAAAGTCCAGCTTAGGCACACTGGCCCCTTCTCCCCAAAAAGGCCAAACCCAGCACGTGCACCCCAGCTGAGTGTTGCCAGGTAGCAACAGCAGAACGCACAGAATCCAGCCATACACACACTTGACCCTTCTCCCCAAAAAGGGCAAACCCAGCAGCTGCAGCCAAGCTGAGGGACAGCAGGGAGCAAGAGCAAAGCCCACAAAAGCCAACCTTACACACGCTTGACCCCTCGCCCCAAAAAGGCCACCCCAGAAGCTGCACCCCAGCTGAGGGAAGGCAGGGAGCAACACCACAGCCTGTAGAAGCCAGGCTCACACTCCCTTGCACCTTCTCCGAAAAAAGGCCAAACCCAGTAGCTAGAATCTATCTGAGTAATGGCAGGAAACAAGAGCACAAACCACACAAGACAGGCTTACACACACATTCCGCTTCTCCCCAAAAAGGCCAAACCCAGCAGGTGGACTCAGACTCACAGTCACAGTGGGCAAGACCACAGCCCACAGAAAGCAAGCTTACACAAACATCCCATTTCTCCCCAAGAAGGGCAAACCCAGCACCTGGAGCACTGCCTGAGTGATGGGAGAGAACAACAGGACAGGCCAGAGAAGCCAGGCTGACACACTCTTCCCACATGTGCCCAAATAGGCTAAACCCAGGAGCTAGACAAGAGCTCAGTGATGACACGCAGCAAGAGCACAACGCACAGAAGCCAGGCTGACACACACTTCCCCCTTCCCTCCAAAAAGGCCAAACCCAGCAGCTCCAACCTAGCTGAGTGATGGCAGGGAGCATGACCACAGCGCACAGAAGCCACGCTGACATATGCAGCCAACTTTCTCCACAAAACAGCCACACCCAGCAGCTGGACTCAAGCTGAGTGTCAGGTGGGAAAGACCACAGTGCACAAAAGCCAGGCTGACACACTTCCCCTTCTCGCGAGAAAGGCCAAACAACACAGCGAGACTCAAGGTCACTGATGGCAGACAGCAAGACCACAGCGCAGAGAGGCCAGGCTGACACATGTTTGACGCTTCTCCCCAAAAACCCAAAGGCAGCAGCTGCACCCCAGCTGAGTGATAGCAGGGAGTAAGAGCATGGCCCACAGAAGCCAGGCTTACACACACTTGCCCCTTCTCCCCAAGAAGGCCAAAGCCAGCACGTGCACACCAGCGGGGAGATATGGCAGGGAGCAAGAGCACAGCCCACAGAACCCAGGCTTACACTCGCTTGCCATTTCTCCCCAAAATGCCCAAGCCCAGCAGCTAGAATCTATCTCAGTGATGGCAGGGAGCAAGGGCACAAACCACAGAAGACAGGCTTACACTCACATCCCCCTTCTCCCCAAGAAGGCCAAACCCAGAAGCTGCACCCCAGCTGAGTGATAGCAGAGAGTAAGAGCATGGCCCAGAGAAGCCAGGCTTACACACACTTGCCCCTTCTCCCCAGAAAGCCCAAGCCCAGCAGCTAGAATCTGTCTCAGTGATGGCAGGGAGCAAGGTCACAAACCACAGAAGACAGGCTTACACTCGCTTGCCCCTTCTCCCAACAAGGCCAAACCCAGCACGTGCACCCCAGCAGGGCGATATGGCAGGGAGCAAGAGCACAGCCCACAGAACCCAGGCTTACACTGGCTTGCCCCTTCTCCCCAAAAAGCCGAAGCCCAGCAGCTAGAATTTATCTCAGTGATGGCAGGGAACAAGGGCACAAACCACAGAAGACAGGCTTACACTCACATCCCCCTTATCCCCAAAAAAGCCAAAGCAAGCAGCTACACCCCAGCTGAGTGATAGCAAGGTTAAGAGCATGGCCCACAGAAGTCAGGCTTACACACACTTGCCCCTTCTCCCCAAAAAGGCCAAACCCAGCACGTGCACCCCTGTGGGGAGATATGGCTGAGAGCAAGAGCACAGCCCACAGAACCCAGGCTTACACTCGCTTGCCACTTCTCCCCAAAAAACCCAGGCCCAGCAGCTAGAATCTATCTCAGTGATAGCAGGGAGCAGGGGCACAAACCACAGAAGACAGGCTTACGCACACTTGACCCTTTCTTCCCAAAAAGTCCAAACCCAGCATATGCACCCCAATGGGGAGATATGGCAGGGAGCAAGAGCACAGCCCACAGAACCCAGGCTTACACTGGCTTGCCCCTTCTCCCCAAAAAGCTCAAGCCCAGCAGCTAGAATCTGTTTCAGTGATGGCAGGGAACAAGGGCACAAACCACAGAATCCAGGCTTACACTCACATCCCCCTTCTCCCCAACAAGGCCAAACGCAGCCAGAAAGTAGAGGAAGCAGAGTTAGACTTAGAGAAAATAGAGGAAACAGAATTAAACTCAGAGAAAAGAGATGAAGCAGATTTAGACTCAGAGAAAACAGAAGAAGCAGAATTAGACTCAGAGAAAATAGAGGAAGCAGAGTTAGACTCAGAGAAAATACAGGAAACAGATTAAGGCTCAGAGAAAATAGAGGGAGCAGACTTGGACTCCAACAAAATAAAGGATGCAGAGTTAGACTCAGAGAAAAGAGACATAAGAGGGAGACTCAGAGACAATAGACTAGGCAGAGTTAGACTCAGAGAAAATACAGAAGCAGAGTTACACTCAGAAGACATAGAGGAAGCAGAGTTAGACTCACAGAAAATAGAGGGAGCAGAATTAGACTTTCATAAAATAGAGGAAGCAGAGTTAGACTTACAAAAAAAGAGGAAGCAGAGTTAGACTTATAGAAATTAGAGGAAGCAGAGTTAGACTCAGAGAAAATAGAGGAAGAAGTGTTAGACTCAGAGAAAATAGTGGAAGCAGATATAGGCATACAGAAAATACAGGAAGCAGAGTTAGAGTCAGAGAAAATAGAGGAAGCTGAGTTAGACTCAGAGAAAATACAGGAAACAGATTAAGGCTCAGAGAAAATAGAGGAAGCAGAGTTAGACTCAGAGAAAATAGAGGAAGCACTATTAGACTCAGAGAAAATAGTGGAAGCAGATATAGGCATACAGAAAATACAGGAAGCAGAGTTAGAGTCAGAGAAAATAGAGGAAGCAGAGTTAGACTCAGAGAAAATAGAGGAAGCTGAGTTAGACTCAGAGAAAATACAGGAAACAGATTAAGGCTCAGAGAAAATAGAGGAAGCAGAGTTAGACTCAGAGAAAATAGAGGAAGCACTATTAGACTCAGAGAAAATAGAGTAAGCAGATTTAGACTCAGAGAAAATAGAAGAAGCAGAGTTAGACTCAGAAAATAGAGGAAGCAGAGTTAGAGTCAGAGAAAATAGAGGCAGCAGAGTTGGACTCAGGGAAAATAGAGGGAGCAGAGTTAGACTCAGAGAAAATAGAGGTGGCAGACTTAGACTCAGAGAAAATATAGGATGCAGAATTAGACTCAGAGATCATAGAGACAGCAGTGTGAGACTCAGAGAACATACAAGAAGCAGAGATTGACTCAGAGAAAATAGAGGGAACAGGGTTAGACACAGAGGAATTAGAGGAACCAGAGTTAGAGGAAATAGAGGGAGCAGAGTTAGACTCAGATAAAGTAGAGGAAGCAGAGTGAGACTCAGAGAAAATAGAGGGAGCAGATTAAAACTCAGAGTAAATAGAAGAAGAAGAGTTAGACTTTCTGAAAATAGAGGAAGCAGATTTAGACTTACAGAAAATAGAGGAAGCAGAGTTAGGCTCAGAGAAAACAGAGGGAGCAGTGTTTGACTCAGAGAGAATAGAGGTAGCCTAGTTAGACTTAGAGAAGATAGAGGAAACAGGGTTAGACGTAGAGAAAATCGACCTCCACACCACGGACAGTGCTCTGTATTCCTTCCTCTGGTTCAGAGGTGTCTCCTGTGCCCTGCCAAAGAAAGTGGAATTAGTAAGGATTCTTCCTGTTTACCTATGGATGCTTCTAGTTAGCCATGTTGGGATATTTCTGGGAGATGGGGACTCTTTGCTGAGCTCTGCCCTGTCCCCAGCAGCCAGGAGGGGGCTGGAGGTGACAACTTGGGCTTATTACAAATACAGAGTGAGAATTTGCACTTTTCTGAAGTTTCTGTTTATTGCTATGTGGATTTAGCTGAATAGAGTGTTATAAGTTAGAAAATATTCCCTCCGTAGTCTTATTGCCGTCCTCTTCCTTCTGTGTTCTTGAGCCAAACCCTTGCCCCAAAAGCTGAGCTGGGCTCCGGGGAATATCCATGTGCCACTTGGACAGGGCCTGGGAACCAGAGGCTGTTCAGAGCCTCCTCCTGTGGATGGCCCTGAGACCTGTCCTGCTGGTGGAGGTGTTCCTGGGGCTGACGGGTGGCTGGGACCTGCAGGGCCGGGGGTGAAGCTGCTTCAGGAACACAGCAGCTTGGGAGGAGCTGGCAGAGGGAGAGAGGATTGTTCCTGTGTCCCTTGGGGGACAGCTGCAGGGTCAGCCCTGTGGACTCCTGGGCACCAGTGGTTGTTTTATCTGCCACAGCTGTCAGCCCTGAGCCCCTCTCCTCCTCCCAGTTCACCAGAATTACCTCCAAATTCCAGCACATCCTCTGCAGGGACCCATCCTGCCTGGGCAGAGCAGCTTTTCCATGGATTTGGGGCTCAGGGACCCGCCCTGCCCAGGCAGAGCAGCATCTCTGAGGCTGAGGAGCCTGAACAATTAGAAGGGATGAAGATCACCTAAAAATAGGGATTTGTAAATGTCCGATGGGCGAGTGGCTGGGGAATGTGCTGGGAGGATGGAGCAGCTCCCTGGGACTGTCTGTGCCCATGTGTGTCCCTATGCAGGATGAGGGACCAGCACTGATCTGCCCTGGATTGATCCTGGCTCCCGGAGAGATCCCCAAAACCCCAGAACTGGCAGATGTGGATCATCCTGGACACCCAGCACCAGAGGCATTTTCTGTGCTGTTTTATCCTGGCAGGAGCTGCAGAAGATCCCAGCTGTGTTTTGGATGGCAGACAGGGTGGGAGACACCAGGCCCTCGACTTAAGTTATTTTCCTCTGCCTTTTGATCGCAGAAAACTCCAGCGAAGGCCTGAGGCAGGCACCAGGGGATGATGCCAGCCTCAGGAATTGGGTGATGTGCTGCCAAAACCACCTCAGAGATGTTTCCCCTCCCTGTGCGGACGATGGGAGCCTGGTGGCACAGGGACACGCAGCAGATGTTATCCCCTGCCAGCTTCTCCCTCATCCCCACAATCCCACCTGTCCCCGATGTGCCAAAAGCTCGCTCAAGATGGCTGCGAACAGAGGTTTATTTGGAAAAATAATCCAGATTGGGGCAGATTAGTGGAAACATGTCCTTCCCCATCTGCCTGGCTGCTGCTGTGCCAGCTCCCTGAGGGGCTGTCCGGAGCCAGGCTTGGGGAAAACACAGAGCTCTGCTCATTCCAGGGCCTTTGACCTGCTCCCTGAGCCCCCTGGCCAAGCTGAGTGTGCCCAGCCCTTGTCCCTCAGGAAAAGCGCCCCGATCCCTGCTGGTGTCACCTCCAGCCCGCTCCTTGCTGCTGGGGACAGGGCAGAGCTCAGCAAAGAGCCCCCATCTCCCAGAAATATCCCAACGTGGCCAATTAGAAGCATCCATAGGTAAATAAGAAGAATCCTTATTAATCCCACTTTCTTTGGCAGGGCACAGGAGACACCTCTGAACCAGAGGAAGGACAACAGAGCACTGTCCTGGCTGTGGAGGTCCTGAAGCTGCCCAGTGTCTTAAGTGAACCCTGCCAAGGACCGAAAACCACTTCTGAGGGTTTTTTTTTTTCCTGTGCAAACCCCTTCCCTGCTGTCAGGAACTCGACCGGGCTTTGTTTGTGCCTCAGTTGCCCCAAGGCATAAGGGTACCATCCCCACCTTGCTCTTCCTAAAGCAATAAACGAAGAGCAGAGAGGTATTTTTCCTCCCTCCGAAGGTTTGGGTTAATTCGTGAGAGCGGAGGAGGAGGAAGGTGAGGGTGAAGGAGCCTGGAGTGACGGTTCTCGGGGGTGAAGCTGCTTGGGGAGAATTGATTACCATTAATTCCGTTTTAATGTCAGGACGAGGCAGCTGGTGGCTGATGTCCTTCCCTGCCCCAGTGCAGGAGCATCAGCCCCGCGCTCGGCGGTGACAAGGGCGACGCTCGAGCTCAGTTCTTGTGGCACCGCGTCCGCGGGGCCACGGGACGCGCTCAGTGTGTCCCTCCTGTGGCCAAGCCGCGGTACTGCACCTGCCGGCACAGGGCGGTGCCGCAGCAGAACGAGTCCATCCCCAGCAGGGCTGGCAGTTTATTGGTTTATGCTCGGCGGTTTCCCACACGTCTGACCTTTACAAATCCCTGGCTTTAGATGATCTTCATCCCTTCTAATTGTTCAGGCTCCTCAGCCTCAGAGATGCTGCTCTGCCCGGGGACCCAAATCCATGGAATTTCCATGTGCCACTTGGACAGGGCCTGGGAACCAGAGGCTGTTCAGAGCCTCCTCCTGTGGATGGCCCTGAGACCTGTCCTGCTGGTGGAGGTGTTCCTGGGGCTGACGGGTGGCTGGGACCTGCAGGGCCGGGGGTGAAGCTGCTTCAGGAACACAGCAGCTTGGGAGGAGCTGGCAGAGGGAGAGAAGATTGTTCCTGTGTCCCTTGGGGGACAGCTGCAGGGTCAGCCCTGTGGACTCCTGGGCACCAGTGGTTGTTTTATCTGCCACAGCTGTTAGCCCTGAGCCCCTCTCCTCCTCCCAGTTCACCAGAATTACCTCCAAATTCCAGCACGTCCTCTGCAGGGACCCATCCTGCCTGGGCAGAGCAGCTTTTCCATGGATTTGGGGCTCAGGGACCCGCCCTGCCCAGGCAGAGCAGCATCTCTGAGGCTGAGGAGCCTGAACAATTAGAAGGGATGAAGATCACCTAAAAATAGGGATTTGTAAATGTCCGATGGGCGAGTGGCTGGGGAATGTGCTGGGAGGATGGAGCAGCTCCCTGGGACTGTCTGTGCCCATGTGTGTCCCTATGCAGGATGAGGGACCAGCACTGATCTGCCCTGGATTGATCCTGGCTCCCGGAGAGATCCCCAAAACCCCAGAACTGGCAGATGTGGATCATCCTGGACACCCAGCACCAGAGGCATTTTCTGTGCTGTTTTATCCTGGCAGGAGCTGCAGAAGATCCCAGCTGTGTTTTGGATGGCAGACAGGGTGGGAGACACCAGGCCCTCGACTTAAGTTATTTTCCTCTGCCTTTTGATCGCAGAAAACTCCAGCGAAGGCCTGAGGCAGGCACCAGGGGATGATGCCAGCCTCAGGAATTGGGTGATGTGCTGCCAAAACCACCTCAGAGATGTTTCCCCTCCCTGTGCGGACGATGGGAGCCTGGTGGCACAGGGACACGCAGCAGATGTTATCCCCTGCCAGCTTCTCCCTCATCCCCACAATCCCACCTGTCCCCGATGTGCCAAAAGCTCGCTCAAGATGGCTGCGAACAGAGGTTTATTTGGAAAAATAATCCAGATTGGGGCAGATTAGTGGAAACATGTCCTTCCCCATCTGCCTGGCTGCTGCTGTGCCAGCTCCCTGAGGGGCTGTCCGGAGCCAGGCTTGGGGAAAACACAGAGCTCTGCTCATTCCAGGGCCTTTGACCTGCTCTCTGAGCCCCCTGGCCAAGCTGAGTGTGCCCAGCCCTTGTCCCTCAGGAAAAGCGCCCCGATCCCTGCTGGTGTCACCTCCAGCCCGCTCCTTGCTGCTGGGGACAGGGCAGAGCTCAGCAAAGAGCCCCCATCTCCCAGAAATATCCCAACGTGGCCAATTAGAAGCATCCATAGGTAAATAAGAAGAATCCTTATTAATCCCACTTTCTTTGGCAGGGCACAGGAGACACCTCTGAACCAGAGGAAGGACAACAGAGCACTGTCCTGGCTGTGGAGGTCCTGAAGCTGCCCAGTGTCTTAAGTGAACCCTGCCAAGGACCGAAAACCACTTCTGAGGGTTTTTTTTTTTCCTGTGCAAACCCCTTCCCTGCTGTCAGGAACTCGACCGGGCTTTGTTTGTGCCTCAGTTGCCCCAAGGCATAAGGGTACCATCCCCACCTTGCTCTTCCTAAAGCAATAAACGAAGAGCAGAGAGGTATTTTTCCTCCCTCCGAAGGTTTGGGTTAATTCGTGAGAGCGGAGGAGGAGGAAGGTGAGGGTGAAGGAGCCTGGAGTGACGGTTCTCGGGGGTGAAGCTGCTTGGGGAGAATTGATTACCATTAATTCCGTTTTAATGTCAGGACGAGGCAGCTGGTGGCTGATGTCCTTCCCTGCCCCAGTGCAGGAGCATCAGCCCCGCGCTCGGCGGTGACAAGGGCGACGCTCGAGCTCAGTTCTTGTGGCACCGCGTCCGCGGGGCCACGGGACGCGCTCAGTGTGTCCCTCCTGTGGCCAAGCCGCGGTACTGCACCTGCCGGCACAGGGCGGTGCCGCAGCAGAACGAGTCCATCCCCAGCAGGGCTGGCAGTTTATTGGTTTATGCTCGGCGGTTTCCCACACGTCTGACCTTTACAAATCCCTGGCTTTAGATGATCTTCATCCCTTCTAATTGTTCAGGCTCCTCAGCCTCAGAGATGCTGCTCTGCCCGGGGACCCAAATCCATGGAATTTCCATGTGCCACTTGGACAGGGCCTGGGAACCAGAGGCTGTTCAGAGCCTCCTCCTGTGGATGGCCCTGAGACCTGTCCTGCTGGTGGAGGTGTTCCTGGGGCTGACGGGTGGCTGGGACCTGCAGGGCCGGGGGTGAAGCTGCTTCAGGAACACAGCAGCTTGGGAGGAGCTGGCAGAGGGAGAGAAGATTGTTCCTGTGTCCCTTGGGGGACAGCTGCAGGGTCAGCCCTGTGGACTCCTGGGCACCAGTGGTTGTTTTATCTGCCACAGCTGTTAGCCCTGAGCCCCTCTCCTCCTCCCAGTTCACCAGAATTACCTCCAAATTCCAGCACGTCCTCTGCAGGGACCCATCCTGCCTGGGCAGAGCAGCTTTTCCATGGATTTGGGGCTCAGGGACCCGCCCTGCCCAGGTAGAGCAGCATCTCTGAGGCTGAGGAGCCTGAACAATTAGAAGGGATGAAGATCACCTAAAAATAGGGATTTGTAAATGTCCGATGGGCGAGTGGCTGGGGAATGTGCTGGGAGGATGGAGCAGCTCCCTGGGACTGTCTGTGCCCATGTGTGTCCCTATGCAGGATGAGGGACCAGCACTGATCTGCCCTGGATTGATCCTGGCTCCCGGAGAGATCCCCAAAACCCCAGAACTGGCAGATGTGGATCATCCTGGACACCCAGCACCAGAGGCATTTTCTGTGCTGTTTTATCCTGGCAGGAGCTGCAGAAGATCCCAGCTGTGTTTTGGATGGCAGACAGGGTGGGAGACACCAGGCCCTCGACTTAAGTTATTTTCCTCTGCCTTTTGATCGCAGAAAACTCCAGCGAAGGCCTGAGGCAGGCACCAGGGGATGATGCCAGCCTCAGGAATTGGGTGATGTGCTGCCAAAACCACCTCAGAGATGTTTCCCCTCCCTGTGCGGACGATGGGAGCCTGGTGGCACAGGGACACGCAGCAGATGTTATCCCCTGCCAGCTTCTCCCTCATCCCCACAATCCCACCTGTCCCCGATGTGCCAAAAGCTCGCTCAAGATGGCTGCGAACAGAGGTTTATTTGGAAAAATAATCCAGATTGGGGCAGATTAGTGGAAACATGTCCTTCCCCATCTGCCTGGCTGCTGCTGTGCCAGCTCCCTGAGGGGCTGTCCGGAGCCAGGCTTGGGGAAAACACAGAGCTCTGCTCATTCCAGGGCCTTTGACCTGCTCCCTGAGCCCCCTGGCCAAGCTGAGTGTGCCCAGCCCTTGTCCCTCAGGAAAAGCGCCCCGATCCCTGCTGGTGTCACCTCCAGCCCGCTCCTTGCTGCTGGGGACAGGGCAGAGCTCAGCAAAGAGCCCCCATCTCCCAGAAATATCCCAACGTGGCCAATTAGAAGCATCCATAGGTAAATAAGAAGAATCCTTATTAATCCCACTTTCTTTGGCAGGGCACAGGAGACACCTCTGAACCAGAGGAAGGACAACAGAGCACTGTCCTGGCTGTGGAGGTCCTGAAGCTGCCCAGTGTCTTAAGTGAACCCTGCCAAGGACCGAAAACCACTTCTGAGGGTTTTTTTTTTTCCTGTGCAAACCCCTTCCCTGCTGTCAGGAACTCGACCGGGCTTTGTTTGTGCCTCAGTTGCCCCAAGGCATAAGGGTACCATCCCCACCTTGCTCTTCCTAAAGCAATAAACGAAGAGCAGAGAGGTATTTTTCCTCCCTCCGAAGGTTTGGGTTAATTCGTGAGAGCGGAGGAGGAGGAAGGTGAGGGTGAAGGAGCCTGGAGTGACGGTTCTCGGGGGTGAAGCTGCTTGGGGAGAATTGATTACCATTAATTCCGTTTTAATGTCAGGACGAGGCAGCTGGTGGCTGATGTCCTTCCCTGCCCCAGTGCAGGAGCATCAGCCCCGCGCTCGGCGGTGACCAGGGCGACGCTCGAGCTCAGTTCTTGTGGCACCGCGTCCGCGGGGCCACGGGACGCGCTCAGTGTGTCCCTCCTGTGGCCAAGCCGCGGTACTGCACCTGCCGGCACAGGGCGGTGCCGCAGCAGAACGAGTCCATCCCCAGCAGGGCTGGCAGTTTATTGGTTTATGTTTGGGTGTTTCAATATATACACGCACATACATACATGCATATACACATACATATATATACACATATATAGGCACACGCATTATATATATAGACACGCATATATGCACATATTTGTATACATACACATGTGTATGTACGTATATGTATTTTTATATATACACATATATATGTATATATACACATACATGTATGTATATGTATTTATGTGTATACATATATATACGTATGTATATCTATTTATTTATATACATATATATACATACATATATACACAAACATATATATACACACATATATACACACACACATTCTTTCTATCTATATTTATATCATCTATATATCTATATCTATATCAATATCTATCCAGATATAGATATAGATTTATAGATATAGATGTATACATATATATACATGTGTTTTTATATATTACAGTTGATGGTATCTGACTCCATTTCAGTTCCCAGCTGGGCAGCAGATGAGCAGGAATGCCGCACAAAAACCTCTGCTAATTCTGGTGACCGGCTCCATGCACTGTGCCGTATCCAGTCCCGTCCCAACACCATCGACTGCTCTGTCCGTGCCATGTTCCGGAGAGGGGATCTCCCCGAGAGATGACGGTCCCACGGCTGGGCACCGTGCAAAGCCCTGGGACCCGGGTCCCGAGGGGGCGGCGGTGGTCGGGAGTGACACCGGCCTCTCCCGAAAGCCAAGCCGGGGCTGGCCGGGACGCGGGGATCTGTGCCCGCTGCTGGAATGTCCTAAGCTGTACTCTGGGTCTTGCAGTGCTCAGTGACCTGCGGGGAGGGGACCGACAGCCGGGAGACCATGCGGGGGACCGGTGCAATGGGGAATGGCTCGAGCCCGGTAGCATTCGGAAGCTCGCTCCCTGTGATGGCAAGACAACAGCTGGAATGGCTGCGGTGGGGGGAATAACTCCTATGTCGAGAGCTCAGTGCTGGCAGAAACATCAGACGCTCGATCCGGCTTTTGTCACGCGCTCGGTACTGTTCTGCCGTTGGTTTTGCCAGAGATGTTACAAAATGTGTAAATTGCAAGATTAAGTTTCAGAACTGATATAATCTTAAGTAGGAAAAGTTATCTAAAGGAGGATACAAAAGTCTTATGAATCAGCAACTATGTGAAACTGTTTCATATGCTAAAAACTAATAATAGTCTTACAAAGGAGCCCAGGAACCGTCAACGTGAGAATCGTTCCATTCAACTCGAGACAGAACAGGAACTTACCGCGAGCGGCTTCATCTGGCTCCCCACCACTAGCGGAGTAGAACTCTAACGCTGTCCGATACACGCTGTAGCCCGGTTGCTTACACATATTTACAGCCACCTGATTTGATACTCTCACAAAGAGATCGACAAAAAATCCACCCTTTCTTTAGCGGGGGAGGAAAAAACCAACCAAACAAACACACAAAACCATATTAAGTAACAGTAGGTAAATGTATTTCTAAATAACAACCCATAAATTGTAATCAAACCAAAGCAAATCTGATGTAGTACACTAATCAAACCTCTTTCACAATGTAATAACAGATACACTCCTTTACAGAGGGACGATTCAAGTCTAGACACAGATTTACTTTTATTTTTATCACCGGACCCCGGCGCCCGTACCCCTATTCCCTGTGTTCCGGGGCGGGCGGCGCGGTGCAGAGGGGGGGGGACGAGGGGCGGGGTTATGCAGATTCGTGACCGGGGGCACGCAGGGGCTGCTGGGAAGGGTGTTCGTGGAGGTTTTCGGGGTTCCGGGGGCGTCAGGGTTTGGCACCTCTGACAGCATGGCAAAGGCAGGGTTTCCTTCAAATGATACCATTAAAATCGCAGGGAAAGTGGATTCCCCCTGAATTTGAACACAGCCAATTTTGAAAAAGGAAGACTTTTCCCTCAATTTAAACCCCTTTTCTCCTAATAACCACTGTGTTTTCTGGGGACACTGTGGAGGGACTGGGGGCTCTGGGGAGGGACTAACAAGATGAAAGAGGAAAGTTGAAAGTTTCCCCGTGGGACTCCAGGTGCTGCCCTGCCTGCTCAGGTGCTGCCCCACAGCGCGAGAGTTTTTCCCTCGGCATTTTCTTGGAGCCGTGCTCCGTGTCCAGGTGCATCCGGCTGCTCCCCGGGCCCCGCTGGATGCTCCGAGCGTCGTTCCTGGAGGGACTCTCGGGATGCCCCCGCTGGCCCCTCTCTGTTAGCGGCTCCCTGTGCAGGTGTGCCCGGGTATCTCTCTGAAAGCGGCCTGTGGCAGGAGGGGGCAGGAGGTGCCCCCTCTTCATCTTCACGGGTCACACCTGGGGCTGCTGCACCTTGGAGTGGGGGGTCAGCTGGAGGAAGGTCCTGCTGGTCGTTCCCTCCCCTGCACAGCCCATTGCCTGCCCCTGAAACACCAGGGTGCCGGGCTTTCCCTTCCATGGAAAAGAACCAGCCTTCTGATCCGGTATTTTGAAATTGAATTACCTTGGGATTTTGGAGTTCGCTATTCTGATCTTTTGAAACTGAGTTACTTTGGCATTTTGGAACTTGGTATCCTGGTATATTGAAAGTGAGTTACTTAAATATTATTTTGAAACTAGCTTATTCTGGTATTTTGGAATCAGGGTTTTTTTGGGTTTTTTTTTTGTATTTTGGAACCTAGGTTTTTGTAGGCTGTTTTTCTGGTATTTTTGTAGGCTGGGGTTTTTCGAGGGGGTGTTGTGGGTGTTTGTGTGGGTTTGCCTTTTGTGTTTGTTCTTGGGTTTTGTTTGGTTTTTTGTGGTTTTTTGTTTTGGGTTTTTTGGTTTTTTTTTTGTTTTTTTTTTTTGTTGGTTTGGGGAGGGGTTTGTTGTTTTTCTGTTTGTTTTTGGGGGAGTGAGGGTTTTTTTGTTCTCGTTTGGGGTTTAGTTTTTTTTTTTTTTTAACATGGGCTTTTAGTTTGGTGTTTTTGTAACTGGAAGTTTGAAATATTTTGTAACCTGTGCTTGGCACAGGCCTGGGGCATCCTAGTCCAGGCTCTTGGCTTCATTTGCCTTCTTCCACTGCAATTGCCCTTGTATAGGAGCTGTTAAATAGCAGACTATGCAATCAGACACGCTTCACACTTGAAACAGAAATAAATTCCAGCTACGGAAAATCTTGCTGCCACATTTAGAAACATTTCGGCAAAGACCTTGGAAAAAGCAAAGGTGTTGTGCGATTACCTGGGGCCCCCGGAAACTGAGGTGAAGGTGGGGAACAAGTAAACAGCGAACAGCTTCTCGCTCCAGCCGCTACTGCAAGAGCAGCTTCCCTGGAATTTCCCTGAAGCGGACCCCGCTGGCACATCCGAGGCACCTCACCGGGGCGCGGGGGGTGCAGGGGCTTTGGGGACGATGGAGCGGGAGGCGCAGGCACTACCTGCAGGGACGGGTGCGGCACCGGCGGCTGCGGTTCCGCCTCTGTCCACCCCCGTGTCCGCACGGCTGCCTCTGAGCCTGTTCCTTGGGCTTCGTTCCTCGTAATAATGCCCCAGCGGGGCTTGGAGCTGGCTGCGTTCAACACGCGGCTCGGTT
This sequence comes from Acanthornis magna, assembly GCA_036785705.1. NCBI lineage: Eukaryota > Metazoa > Chordata > Aves > Passeriformes > Acanthizidae > Acanthornis > Acanthornis magna. The sequence continues at coordinate 68,920 of JAWUZG010000190.1, forward strand.
TGTCCAAACCGCAGCTCTCTCCCACCAGGCCCCCAGCGCCCGCCCCCGTCCCATCCGTTTCCGGGGCGGGCGGTGCAGTGCGGAAGGACGCGGGGTCGGGAGGAAGCGGATCCCGCCGGCTCCGCGGCACCGGGCGGCGGACGGTGAGCGGGGCGGTCCCGAGGGCCGGGACTGGGGCCCGGGGGGGCTCGTACGGGCTCGGGCGCCGGGCAAGCTGGAGCGGGCGCTGCCGGGCGTCTGCCGGTGCGCTGGGAATGTGCCGGCCCGGCGGCGGGAGCCCCGCGGCTCGGCCGTGCGCTGAGCCCGCCGGGCGCGGAGGGGTCGGGGAGAGGCGGAGCGGGAAGTGCGTGTCCGCCCTGGAGGTCGGGCAGCTGCCGGGAAGGGAGGGCGCAAAGCCCCGCTCCGGGCGTTCCGGAGCAATCCTGCTTCGCTGCGTTTTCCCGACCCTTAGCTGGCTGCTCTCGAAATTCCTTACGGTTTGTTGCGATGTGCGGATTTCGTGGGTTTTTATTGAGATCTCACTCGTGTGTGGCTGACCGGCAGCGTCACCTGTGCGATGCCGCCGCAGGGCAGGGTTTAAATCCAAACCAAACCGTGCTTTCCTTCAAAAAAAAAAAAAAAACAAAAACGAAAGTAGTTCGACGTTTTTGTACGGTCCTTTGAAAATGTATTGAAGACTTCAGTGTTTAAAATATACTGGTCTTTTGTAGAAGGTCAGACTCAGTAAAATAGATCTAAAAATTGAAGGCTGCCCTCTGCTTTTGGCACTGGTTTGCCATGAAGCGGATTGCTACTGTTGCATATTCTTGGTAGCTGGAAAAGCTTCTTTTTTCCTTTCCCTAAAAAGAAATCCTATTTATTAAGTATTGGGAAAGAACTTGCTTTAAAGTAAAAGACAGTAGGATTAGATGGAGGTATGTTTCCTGAGAAGGTGGGGAAGCAGGTTGCCCAGAGAAGCTGTGGCTGCCCCGTCCCTGGAAGTGTCCGAGGCCAGGTTGGATGGAACTTGGAGCAACCTGGCGTATTAGAAGATGTCCCTGTCCAGGGCAGGGGGTGGAACTGGTTGAACCTCAAGGTCCCTTCCAAAACAAACCAGTCTGGGATTCTGTAAAATTCTACTTGTCTTGAAGAAGCTTCAAAAAAAACCCCATATTTTAAAAGGCATTGCTCTGAATAGTTTTGGTTTTGAACCATTGTTATGTCATCTTTAGATAATCCCCCTATTTGTTTTGGAAGATAGATAAAATAAGTCTCATGAGGCAGAAGGAGGGAGCAGGGGTTTCTGTCGTTTGTTTTTGTCAAATACGTAAAATCCCTAGGAAAGGACGCGGGTCAAACCTGCTTTGAGGGAGGTGTCCGGAAGCATGGGGAGGTTTTACTAACATCGTCTCGCGTTGGACAGGACTGCCTGTGATCGAGGCAAAATATCAGTCTGTGTTATGCATTGTATCTTTCTGCTTTACATCCGTGTGTGTGATTCATCGCAGAGTTCAGCATCATACGGAGACTCTCCGGTGTGCAACACGCACAAATCAGAGATACCATCAGAAAATTGCTGTCCTGCGGTGCACGGAATCGGCAATGTGCCCTGAGAGAAAACTTTGCCTTCTCTAAGATGCTTTTAGAATTCTTGTGTGGCAAATATCTCCGGCATGCCCCTGAGCGAGCAGTAGCAAAGGGTTTTCAAAGCCTAGGTTCGTGCTTTGTGCAGTTTTATTTTAGGAATAAACACTGCAAAATCCAGGTAAGAGCTATGAAAATGGGGAGGCCTTAGCCTTGTCAGGCCCTTTGCGTTTAAAATGTCACACCAGGCTAATAGGTATGAGTTTCATGACCTCGTTTGCGAGGGTGGCCTAAGCCGAGAGCCGACGGTGCCGCACGCACGGGTGCAAATTTTGATTGTGAAGTGTTATCACAGGGATACAAAATCTTCCTTAACAGCAGCAAACCTTGCCTGACTCACTGAAGAGTCAACATTTTAATTCAGTTTGTTTCTGAAGTTGAATAGTCTGTAATTTTGTTCAAAATTACCCTGTGACCACAGCAGGAGCTTGAATGAAGCTGAAACCAGTAGTATTTGGGAAAACCATAATCTCACGATACTTGCGTTCGTGCTTTCTGCGGGCCTCCCCGTGGTCTACGGGGAAACTTTTAAGAGTTGAATCTTCACATGAGGATCTGGTTTCGTTTTTTTTCCTTTACCATCTGGGAATTGATACATTCTTAGAGGATCACAGCTTGTTTATCATGTTCTAAAGCTGTGCTCTCTTGCATGAAACTAGCATGCAAATGTAAACGAGTTCAGAAAAACTGGAGATGAATACAAAAATGAATAGTAGCACTTCATTGTAGGATATTTTTAGAATCAGATCTTGCTGGCTAAAACCATCTTGATACTTTAACAGAACTACACTTAAAATTCAGAAAAGAAGGAGTGAGAGTAAGCTGCTTTTAAAACATTTCATTATAAGACGAGGCATAGTGGTTAGGAGGAGAATAAATACATTTAACTCATGTATATCTCAAGGCAATTAAAATTAATCACTGTTTGATCCACTGAATTTTATCCCAAGAGTTTTTGCTCATTGTGACGAATAAACTAGAGAAACGCTGTGTAATTAAAAGATGGAAACGGTCTCGCTGAGGATAGAACCGTAAATAGGTTGAGGAGGGGATTCTCCGCACGAACGAAGGGTGGGTCCGTTGGTTACTGCTGAATAGTGCAATGGTCTTAATGCAATGTGTGGCTCGGGAAACCCGTGACTGGTTGTTGCCAGGAGTGAGAATGACAGAGGAGTGAGAAAATCTCTTAGTGTGTTGTAGGAGCTATTTTCTGTTGCTGTCAACGTGAGCGGGGCGGTGGGCAAGGTGCATGTGCAGCGGCTCGCCCCAAAACCTCAAATTGTCATAAAAATCCTTTTTTTGTCAGCTCTGTGTCCCTTAACGTGATACAGATCCTTGGGCTAAGCTTGATAAGAACTCTGGTATTGCAGGAGTGAGGCAACGAGGCCTTTTGGGTTTTGCCGATAGAAGCGAAAAAACTTCTACGCCTCAATTTCCATGAGCGACGCTTGGCATGTCTGAATGACCCAGCCAGAGAATCTCCGGCACTGTTGTGCTTTGAGATACAGGCCAGTAATTGCTGCTGGCCTCAAACTATTTTTTTACCAGGCAAAACACACAATTTGGTGTTGTTTGTTATAAGCTATATTTTACTTTGAAAACCTCAACAATCCTTTGTCCTCTGAGGAATGTGGAGTTGCACTTGTGTCCTTTTGATGGGGTTTTCTGCATAAGCCTTACTTCTTGGATTGCACGTGCAGGTTCATGGGTGCTGGGTAAGGACAGAGCAGCTTGGGCACGGACACCGTGTTGCTGTAAGCCCCGAGCGGATGAAGATTCCAGTTTGGACCTTCAGCCTATCCCGGTTAAAGAATAAACAGCTACGGTCGGTCCTTGAAAGCAGTTATTATGACTGGGAACTGAAATGCAAAACCATTTCTGTTGCTTACAACCTCCCTTGCCCTCATAGGGGTCGGATGTGAAGCAGAACTTCTGTAAAGGCTGTTTTCGTCCCTGCGGTTTCCCACGCCGAGAATTGTCAATCCAAAGAAATGTTGCTGCGTTAGTCGGGACTTTATTGCTAGATGGGTATAGTGAGACCGCGTTGTAAATGCTGATGGTGCAAACCCAAAGTGATATTCCCCCTGCTCTTCCCGCAGATCCTCGTGTTACATATTGCATATTCGGGATGTATGTTTGAATGGGCTTGTTCCCCTGGTCTGATAGCTGGCAGATGCTGCGGAGCTAATGGTGCCATTTCTGTTACTACATCGGTTGTTAACTGGGTGAGAAGACAGCCTTTAAGATTAAAGTTTAATCAAGTGTTTTGAGAGCGAGCAAGCATAGACTTTATTCTTCTCAAGAATTGCAGTCTACTTCTTGAAATCCCTGGCAGAGTTAGAATGTTCTGTCAGAAAATGTCTGGAGTGAGAAATAGCAGGCAAAGAATATTTTCTGTGGGATGGTATGAGTAACCTTGTACTTTAAAGCTTGTATATTAATTGTTTGTTAATGGGCAGCTTTTGGCAGAATTACCTTTTGATATGGCCTCGAGAATTTTAATGGAGCATCAGTCAGTGAGTGGAGAAAATATACTTCAAAAACGATAAACAGGATATTCAGTGGTAGTGTCTGTGACATGGGTTGAATCAATCATGTTCTAGTTTTTCTCAATTATAAATTCTGCATTAACTTCATTAGGAGCAGAAAAATGTGTTGTATCCTTCTGACTCCAATGCAATATATTTTTCTGGGCTTTCCCCCCCCCACACCTGATGTAAGTGTTTTCTGGAAGATTATAAGGAGAGACAAACAGAAATGTTTGAGCCCCTGTGGATGTTGAGGAGTTTATTTTCTGTGTCTTTCTTACAGGCCTCTGAAAGTGATTCCCACAGTGCTTTCAAGCCCACTAAACATTTTTTATGCAATGTTTTTGCAAGCAGAGAATCTATTACTGGCTTAAGTCTTAGAGGTACACAGCGCATATGTGTAAATGCGCAAAAATGTGTGCTTTTGAGGGGGGAGAAATCCCCACGAGGGTCTATTTATCTGGTATTCGTTTAAAAAAGCCAGTGCTGCTGAGGGGATTGAGCCTCTTGATTTTCATTCTTGTGCTTTCCCTTCTTTTAGCGGTCGTTGGATGGAAATCCCCCAAAATAGAGCGTTCTTCCCATAAAAGGATGGAAAAGCTCTGTTGAACAACATGCCTTAAGCCAATGAAAAAACCCCAAAACCAACATGCAAAAAACAGTGGGAAAACCGTAGAATGTGGGAAAAGCCCTCGGCTCACACTAGGCACCGTCTGTCCCTTTGAGAACGGGAGCCCTCAGCATGGACAGGCTTTCTGTGCCAACTGTTCTGTGCTCCTCTCCTCTTCTGGCCACCTCGCTTGGGAAGAGAAAGGAGAATTCTGAATTGCTTGAATTGCTTTTAAATTCTGTCTGACAAAGTGATGCATGTTTTGACAACCTGGTAACTCAGAGGTGAGAGTACAGAGCATGTTCTCTTTTCCCCTGGTGTGGCACATTCTTGTTCCAGCTTGCTGAGCATCGTTCCCTCAAAAATGCTGGACTAGGACCTCCTATATAAGGAAGGAGGGATTGGCAGACTTTCCTGGGGAAAAGAATGGGCCCTAGCCATTTTTTCCTGTCCCAAATTGGATGTTAAATGTGTTGGGAGAAACTTAACAGGAACTTGGAGACATTTTTCAGAGAGGGAAAAGGGTACCGGTTGGTTCTCTGGTGCCTGTTTGGATTTTTGGGAAAAGCTGTTGCTGTTAGAGTTCAACGATAGTCAGAAGGCAGGAACTATTGCCCTTCAGGGATCATACAACCAAAGAATCACAGAAAGGTTTGGGTTGGGAGGGACCTTACAGACCGACCACTTCCCCTCCTTGCCATGGGCAGGGACACCTTCCACTGTCCCGGTTTGCTCCAAGGCCTGTACAACCTGGCCTGGCCCCAGCCGGGGATGGGGTTGCCACAGCTGTTCTGGGCAACCTGTTCCAGTGATTCTCTTGGAATTCTGCAGGACCTGGTTCTGCGTTGTCTTTACTACCTACCGTTCAGGATCTGTCTTTTGATGCCTTTTGAGTCAATGCCAACAATTGACAATCTTTTTTTTTCCCCGCCGGAGCACATATTTTCATAGTATGTTATGAGTAGCAAATACTGAGGAGCCTTCAGTAATCTGTGCACCCAGTGATGCCATCAGGGAACTGGAGAGTTAACTACTCAAGAGATCGTGCTTTTCACCTTTAAATACACACCTTACTGTATAAACACAAGTGCTGTATGCACAGCGTACACCAGAGCCTCAATTCTGTGTCTTTGACCTTCTGAACACAGTTATTGCTGGAGTGTGTTTTACTTAGCCAGGGCCAGGAGCTCTCTGCACTCAGCACAGAAACTACCGGGACATCAGCATTTAATGAAGGATTTTATGCAGAGCGAAGATAAGAGAAGGTCAATGTCTTCAGGCCGCAAAGATAATGCTGTAGTCAAGGTCTTAACGATTTTAAGGTTATCGCTGCCCTTGAAGAGGATTTTGGGTCCGGTCATCAATTGGGTATCCCGCTCCGGGGCGGAGGCGCCGCCGGGTTAGTGAAGGGACTGAATTAAATGCTTTTGCATGGGAGGCCTTTGTTAATCGAGTCTGTCTGGGGTGCGCAGGAGGTTTCATCCAGAATGCGGTAAAATACTTGGGAGAAAACCCTTAGCATGGGTCTTTGCAGAATTAATGTACTTGTTGCATTGTAGCTGTTGAGGATCTTTCTCTCCATCTCGTTGTAACGCTAGGTAGATGTTCTTCTAGTGAAGATTATGACAGCTGAGGCTGAATTTCAGCTTGAACCTAATCCCGGCAGTTCCTTCAGAAAGCTATGCAGAGGAGACAAAGCCACATGGAAAAAACCATTTGAAACTAATCCTGTATGACGATGCATAAATTAAAATGCCAGTGCTACTGTTTTTGTTTTGAAATGCCATTTGATAGCACGGCTTTAAACTTCAGATTCACTGTTGGATCTCTCCAAATTAAAATTAACGGCAAAACATCTACCAGCTGTGCTGGGGTTCGCTCCCCCTTGTTTAAAATACCTCGTGCCGCTTCATTCGGCACATTTGGATTCCCGGTGTGTTCTGTTCCGTGATCCGGTTCGTCGAGGTGCCATCGAGTGCTCTCTTCCGACGCGTATCCGTAGCTCCTTCGACATCCCGAGTCTTATGCAGTTCGCGATCCTTCTCTCCCTCCCTCTTTTCTCCCTGTAACTGGCTTTGTGCTTTCCTCTTTGTTCTAATCCAGAGTTCACAAAGACCCACTTTTTCTAAAAATGATTCTTAAGGCTGACCCTGTTCCCAGGCACTTTCCGACTCAAAATGCTGCCCTGCATCCGTGTGTCTTTTGTGTTGATTTTTGAGCTCCTTCGGTGCTGTCAGACCGTATGTTTTTGGAGCTGCCTCTTGTTTGTACGGTGCATTGTACCTAGTGCACATTGCTGTGCTGAGCTCCGGTTCTCTATAAATAATGAAAACATGCAGGGCTTGCTGGCACAAGTCAGTGCAGTGTTTCCTGAGGCTCTGCTGTGGTTCCGGGAGCTCGGCTTTGCTTTTGAGGTCGCTGTGCGAGTATTTTCTATAAAGCTTCATGAGAGCTTCTGTTGTGTGGTTCCTCGGTTGCAGGATACACAGCCCTGCGTTACACCGGTGCGTGCAGAACACGAGAAGGGCTCAGCCAGGTTCCTGTCCCCTCCCGTCTCTTCCTCAAATGCAGAAATAAATGAGAGCTCTGCCTGGAGCATAGGAGGGAATATTATTGTCCCAAAAGCTGGGCGAGGAAGCTGAGTCGTCAGCCCACAGACCAGCTGGGGTTGGCCAACGGACGAGCTGCGTGCCTGAGCTCCCGACAAATACCTGCGTGGAGTGCCTAGGGTCGTAACTTCAGGATATAAAGCAAATTTGGGTAGAAAAAGCTAGCCTTAAGGAATCCATTTGCCATACGAGCAGTGTCTGAATTCACGGTCATGGGCAGCAACCGCCCTCCTGGATGTTTCCCAAGTGGAGTTATTTTTGCATTGTAAAGAGCCTACAGATAATTCTTCTGAAGGGGGCTATATAAATAAAACAACTGCCGGATTGGTTTAAAGTGAATCTCTTGAATTTTGGCTTCCCTCTTCCACAAATTACATGTATAAATTTCCCTGCTTCAAAAATTAAACCAGATCTATCATGGTTAATTTTATTACATGCGATAGTTCATTAGTGAAGAAGAAGAAAGTTCATGTATTTATGCATAGCCTGCCCAGAATATTTTACTTCTGCTCTTTCAGATGTAAAAAAAAAATATAATACTCGTTGAATTGCTTATTAGTCGGCATAGAGTGATAGAGAGTGGTTACGGTGTCATGCTGTAGGTTGCCTTTCAGAATTCCTAGGGAACATCAGGCGGAAGTTGGCCCTAGGGACTAAAGCCGTAAAATCGGGGGCTACTTAGTGTTGGAAGCACCTCAAAGGTGATGGAGGTGGTCTGATGATGCAGTGTGACCTGATGCTGAAGCAGAGTGCCGGATCATTGCATCCTGCTGATGAAGGGCACGACTCGTCCTGCGGAGAGAGAACACGGAGCTCAGTCCTGGGGCACTGGGAATTCAAACGGTGACTGAGCCTGTGCGGCCACCGCCTTGCCCAAGTACCCTGTGGGTTTCCCTGGCTCAAACCTGAGCAGACCCTGCGCTGGATGCTGAGGAGTTGAATGAGTGTTGGATAAATTCTCGAGGAGTGGCAGCCATCTGTTGGTGGCTGCTCACTGAAATTCCTCCTGTTTAATCTGACAATGTTTGCGTGCCTGCATCTGCTTGTGTCGGGTAGGGACCTTACGTGAATATGTTCGTCGTTTTTCTGACACCACAAGTATCTTTGTAACCCCGTTTGTTCCTATGCACATCAGAGCAGCTGGGAGAGACCAGTAGACCTATTAATGTCAATCCCGAGTCAGACGGCAGGATCGATGTTTTGAGGCGGTTCCTTCTCCCAAGTGGTTGATCACAAGAGCTGCACAAAGATTTCTGCTTTCTGAACTGAATTCTTTGTGATTATGCGGTGACATCGTGGTGAGGCACAATTAGAGGAGTTCTTCCTAATACTGCCTGCCTTTGCTATTATTTTCAGCTCTCTGTTTACTTGGTAAAAAATACACAGCCTCTCGGAAGACTTGCAAATGGTGACAATGAAATTGTATATTTTCAGCTAATTACAGCATAAACCTGTGCAGCTTTGTTTGGTGCAGGTCTCATTCTTTTCTGCCTAGAACTGTCAAGGCTTTGCAAGGTGACCTTCCACTTCGGAGCGCTGTGCTGAGGCCACTGAACTGCCGCACGCTGGGCTGCAGAATAAATAAATCTGCCTCTCCAGGTGTCGTTGCTGGTCCTGCTTAGCCCTTTGGACTCGCTTGACCACTTTATAGAGCCTTATAAATCTAGGGGTTTTCCCATAAAAAGAAAAAAAAGCCTATCTATACTTAAGGCATGAAGTAGACATTATCTTCCTAAAAGATACAGCCAGGGAATGGTTAAGTCTTGTAATATCCTTAGGTGGGAATTAGGGAGCAAGAATGTAAGGAATTGTAAGGAATTATTGGTTTTTATTACAGACCTCTGAAAAACAGACATGAAATTAGCCGTTGTGTATCATTTCATTACTGCTTTGGCAGTCTGCTTTCTTTTTCTTTAAGGCTAAGATGGTTGCTAGGGCTTTGTAGTGAATAACCTTTTTGTGTTCAGCTCAAGGCAGAGTGTAATTATTTTATAATTTTGGCTTCTGGGGCCATTTTAGACATTTTGAGAGAAAAAGAATTCCGCTTTTGTTAACTCCCTTCATACTTGGCTGTCGGTCGCTGGCGTGTCACAGCACAGACAGAGGAGCTCTGTGTCTGTGCTCATCATTTGTACCGGGTACTCGCCTGAGGATCTGGCACCACCAGTGAGATGAACACGGACTTGACGTTGTTATACGCCGGCACTGATTGACTTTGAAAAGTGAAGTTCCCTGTCAAGGTAAGTGTCTGGTTTAGTGGCAGGATCTCTGTGTGGAGGGGAGGTCGTGGACAGCAGTTGCTGGAGCCAAGAAAGTGCACTTTGGGTTGAGGCTGACGTGCTGGAAAGGGGCCAAACTCTTTCACTTGAGGGTGAAGACTTACTTCTAGGAGTCGATAAATTTACTCTTCTCTGTGGTTGTAGTAAAGTTTTCCCCCATCAGACTGTTTTTTTAAGATGTGGCAGCTTTTTAGTTAGTTTTTATGATCAGAGGGCTGGAACGCCTCTGTTGCGGAGAGAGACTGAGAGAGCTGGGAGTATCTGGCCTGGAGCAGAGGCGGCTTTGAGAGACCTCAGAGTCCCCTTTGGTGCCTACGGGGGCTCTGAGAAAGCTGAAGAGCAACTTTGGACAAGGGGGAATGGCTTCCCACTGCCAGAGAGCTGGGTTAGATGGGACATTGGGAAGAAATCCCTCCCTGTGAGGGTGGTGAGGCCCTGGCACAGGCTGCCCAGAACAGCTGTGGCTGCCCCATCCCTGGAAGTGTTCAAGGCCAGGTTGGATGGGGCTTGGAGCAACGTGGTCTAGAGGAAGGTGTCCCTGCCCATGGCAGGGTGTGTAATGAGGTGGGCTTTAAGGTTCTTCGAACCCAAACCATTCCGTGATTCTATATTACCATGTTAACAGCTGTGCGCAGCGGGGCACCGAGAGGGCGGCGGGGCAGGTTCTGATATCAGAAGTGGGTGTCTCGTACGCAGGTGTCTCTGTCTGACCTGTTTATCCTGTGTCGCTCTGAGGTCCTGGAGAGCAGGTTGGTGGTCGATCATCCAAGGCTGTGATTTGCCCTCGTGCAAAGTAGGCCCTCCCTGCTTGATTGGTTATGTCAGGCTTTACCTCCAGCCCACGAGGATTCTACCTGTGGCCTGAGAGGCAGCAGACACCTGGTCTACTGCAGGTGTCTTTTGCAGGCAGAAGATCCCACCTGTGTGTGGCACAGGTGGGCCTGCAGCATCATTGCCGAGCCCCGGAAGGGTTTTCCAAGGCACGGCCCCGCTGGCACGTGGTCGCTGCTGCAGCCTCAGTGCAGCTGACACCTACAGGGAGAAGCCCCTCCTCTGTTCCCAAATGCCCTGTGGGGCTGCTATGCCTGCACTTCAATGTTTGATGAAGTGCTGCAATCCAGGGCTGCAGACATCACGGTTTGGTTTTCTGCCGCCTTGCTAATTGCTTTCCTACACGTACAAATTCTCAACCGACGCGAATGCTGACAAAGCCCTCGGGAGCCGGCCTTGCTGGGAGCTGCCCGGAATGGCAGACGCCATGTATTTATGGGTTGGAAAGTGTTTAAAATGACAGGAAACATATTTTTCCTTAAGGTGTGTCTCTAACTTGGGATCCATCACTTGTGCATGTTGCTGTAGCAACGCTGCAATGGCATGGGAGTTGCTTTTATGGCTGATTTCCTAGCAGATTGTGGCAGGAGCTGTTACCAAGCAACCCGCTCCTATGCACCCATAACTAGGAAATGCAGCCAGTGCTTTTTAATATTGCCCAGGATTTTGATCATATGTTCATTCTGTCAACTTTGGTCTTTTTGATGTGAAATAATTGCTGCGGAGTACTACGGAAAGATCCCTGTTTTGTGGGGGCTTCCCCCTCCACGGTTTCTCTCACATGAATGTTAAATGTGAGAACATCCATAGGAAGGCAAAGACAGCAGTCCATTTATTTACCAAAAAGAAAAAAAAAAAAAAAAAAAAGTTGTATTCAACATGTGCTGCTGAAGAGTAATTCAAGGCAGACCGTCTGCCCAGGTTGAAAGAGCTGCATCCTTTGCTTTCCAGGTCTGCAGCTGATCCAATGTTGTGTTCCAGGACAAGCCTCCCAAAATGCAGGTGTAGAAATGCTCTTTGGAACTTTCTCCTAGTTCCTGCTCTGATTCTCATTCCTTCTGTTCTATCTCCCCAGTACTTAGAAGGGTTTTGATAACAACCTGCTTGTGGAGAAGGATGTGAATTGGTAAAGTATAGTAAAGCGTGAAGATGGTGACGATCCATTTCATGGATCTTCTGAACTCAAGGGCAAGCCCGTAACTTTGGCCACGGAATTGGTGTATCCCAAAGCCCGAGATTAATTTGTGCTTCTGCTGCTTGAGATAGGTGTAAACACTACTTTTGGTTGCACTGCTTTTATTGGGTTTGGAAGGTTTTTTAGCAGGATGTGAGTATTTGTTTGGATACAGCAAGAAGGCATCTGGATGATTCGAGTAACCTCATCTACTGGAAGGCATCCCCACCTGTGGCAGGGGGTTGGAACATAGTGATCTTTAAGGTCACTTTCAACCTATGGTGATTCTATGATTTTATATGGGATCACTCTGCTGTCCTGAAAGAGGCAGTACCAGCTTGTCACACCAACGGTAGACGTGACCCTTCATATCTCGTATCAGTTTTCTTTTAAATAACAATCACACCTGCCCACAGTGATATTTAACATTACTCAATCCTTGCAAAAATGACAAACTTAACATCGACCCTCAAGGGCCTGTGATTAGTCCCATATGTCAGCACTAACTAACGGTGACACTTAATAATGCCCTGTGTGCTCTTATTTCAAATTTCCCATTATGTTGTACTATGCGTGTACTGTCACCACAGAATGCTCATTGTCAGGGGAAGAAAATTCGCATTCCACCTATTTAGCAAATGGATTGTGAAAGTTGGTCTCTGTTGTTTTGAGAGAATAGATTCTTATCGCCTTCACAGTAATCGACCGGTGTTGTTTTAATGAGGCTTGTGTGTCACAGCCTCGCTGAAGCAGAGCAGATTCTAAGTGTCCGTACCTGTACGGCTTCAGTCTAGTCCGTTGTCAGCTGTAACTGGTTTTGTTAATCTTCCGCAGTAAATGCTAGAGACGGACCAACAGCTCCGAAGACGACGATTTCCCATTTATCCGCAATCTGTGTATATGTGAGCGGATTCTGACTGCCTGCGAATGACCGGCGCTGTAAATCCGATTTAAAATCTGGTTTATTTTATACTTCTGGAGGGATTCTGCCTGAATAGTTTGTAGATTGTAAAGATTATACTTTCATTTTAAATATTTGATCACAATGAGGCTAAAGATTGAACGCCATGATGATGGCGTATGAATATGCTTTACAAATTGCTGTAGTATTTCAAATGGATCGATTGCAAAAAAAATTTACATTTATGGGAAAATGACAGCTGCACATATACTGCATTTCAGGCCTAAATATCGTGCATTGTTTACAATGGAAGTGTTCAAAAAACGTGAGGATGTGGCACTTGAGATGGTTTCGTGGTAAATGTGGTGGTGGTGTTGAGTTGATGGCGGCACTAGCTGATCTTAAAGATCGTTTCCAAACTTAATGTTTCTGTGATTCTCTCTAGGAAAAGAATATCAGCCCCAGATAGGAAAGAGAAGAGAAAGATTAAGATCGGTGGCTGAGGAGCTGTGCTGGCACGTGTTCTGCAGGGCTGTCCTTTCCCCTGTGGTATGGGATGTGATGGCACTAAACTCACCTCTTACAGCAATGAAGGTACAACTTTGGATTGCTTTTGTGTTTTAAATTGTTGGGGGCTGCCCTCAGCTCTTTGACAGAATGCAACTTTTAACACTCAGTTCCCTTCCCTGTGCCTCCTTCTGTTCGGGTGTCCAGTGCAGGGCCAGGAGTTGGACTTAATGATCTTTGTGGATTCCTTCCAACCCAGGATATTCTAAGATTCTGTGAAGAAACAAAGCTGAAATAAGGGTGTGGAAAGGTGTGCTGCCTGTATAAAGCAGCTTGTGCCTTTATTTACTGTACGACTTTCACTCTGTTTATGCAGTGAGTTAGTGCTGCGTCAAGTGGGACGAGGCCTTGTGTTGGTATGAGCACATCTGTATTGCTGGGTTCCTTGTCATTCCTCTGCCTGCATTCCCTCTGAAGAGACAGAACCAGATTTCAAAAAATATGCCAAACATCTGGTAAATTGGGACTCCTGGAGTTTATGGACAACCTGTGCCAGGGCTCATCACCCTTAGAGGGAACAATTTCTTTCCAATATGCCATCTCACCCTGCCCTCTGACAGTTTGGAACCTTTTTCCCTTGTCCTTGTTTACAAGGGCACTCCAGGCCCTTGTAAATAATCTCTCTTTCCATCTTTCTTGCAGGCTCCCTTCAGGTACTGGAAGGACACAAGTACGTCACCCTTGATCTCTTCTCCAGGCTGAACAATCCCAATTCTCTCAGTCTTTCCACAAAATAGAGCTGCTCCGTCCCTCTGATCATCTTGGTGCCTCCTCTGGACTCGCTCCAACAGGTCCGTGTCTGTCCTATGCTGGGATCCTGAGGCAGGATGCAGCGCTCCAGGTGTTAATGGCAAGTGAGCTCTCAAAGCTTCCTCAGAAGGTTTAACATTTGTTGTCTAAACAGAGAAAAAACTAAAAGGAATACTGCTAAAATTACCTCTCATTTTGTAACCGAGCAGGATTGGCTGGGGGAGCTGTGACGGTCAATGGGATCTCCCACCGGGGGTGAATATGCCCCCTCTCCCCTATCGGGGTCCCAGTGGTGGATTAAACAAACTACAGGAAATGTCAGCAGTAACTGAATAAACAGTCTGTGTTTGAATAGCGTTGGCTGAATAAATGACCGGTTTGATGGCAGCCGCTGGAGAAGGGCTCTGTCAATGCCGGTATCACTCTTGTATGTAAATATGGAGATTTGGGATTGTACTATCAGCATTCGTCAGGTTATGGATTTTTCCTGTATTAAAAGGGAATATAAAAGAGGCAGTGTGGATGCAGGACGGTTTGGGCGTGGTCGGCGTAGCTGGGGGAACGTGGTGAGGAGTAGGTCACATGGGGCTGCCTTTACGTGCTGCCTCACCTTGGTGCACGTAATCTCTGTCCCAGGAAAATCACCTCTGTGCTTTTATGGCCGCTTGTAAATGTGTGTTTGAGAACTTTGGAGAGATGACCCTAATTTTCGAAACTTGGCTGTAAGGAAAGAAATGAACATTTATTTTCTTAAGCCGTTATGAAGCCTGTCTACAGGATGACCATTCAGGTACCCTTACAGGAGATTCTCTGACAGTTAATTAACTAATTACCTAGAGCAAATCCACCATTAAGTACACAAGGAAGGTCACGCTGGCAGAAACCAACAAGGGCAAACATTTAAGCAAATGCATAGTTCTGCTGGTAACTCTGGGATTTACGGTGGGAAATGGCTTCCAAAGCAAGGGAGTTTTGCCATTTATTTGAAGGGAGCCAGGATTCCGCCCTGAGCTTTTCAGGCTGGGCGGGATCGTGGTCGTGTCCAGGGTGACCTCTTGAAGAACGTGCGCGCTGCAGGGTAGAACTGCTTACCTCTTTCTCCGGAGGAAAGAGTTCTGGGATGCAAAAGCAGTAAACTGGGCTAAAGTGGTCTCTGATTATGCCCATCCAATCCTTTCTACGGTGTGTTTTTTCTCCTTCTTATGTGAAGGTAAGGAAAAGATTACGCTGTGCTCTCAGTCAAACATGGCTGGGAAAGAGTAGTTTGAACACCATCATTCTTTTCTGTGCTTGATAGAAATGGTTTTTAAAGCTTAAGTTCTTATTTTTAGGACTAACAAATACACAGTTCTTTATTGGCCCACAAGAAAAAAGAAGTAAAGATAGATGGTTGGGGGTTGTGCAGATGTATGCTAATAATTCCTGGCAAAACCTGTTCTGTATTCCTCAAATGCTACATCTTAAGGCATTTCATGCTTTCTCTTATTTCAAGTTACATGTTTTGCGGCACTTAATTTTTTGCTTTATATGAAATCATTCCCAAACATTGCTGTTTGGAAATGGTTTTCCTGGTGCTGTTTTTCTTTTTTTTTTTAAATTTTCTTTTTCCTTAATGCTTTCTGTGTATAAAAAATATTATTTCTGTAGTTAAACATTAAATGGATGAAGAGAATTAACAATTTCTGTGTCCTCAGTCCTTTGCTGCTGTTGTGCTCTGTCCTTCCTGGTGGATTGTGCAAAGCAGCTTTGAGAAATGTTTTTCTCTTTAACTGGCTCTTTTTCTGTTCAGAAACACAAGTCTGGGAGCTGAAACTTGCAGCAGGTTTTGAAGGCAGCCAAGAAGGAACTTAAGGGCTCTCCTGGATGTCATTCGAAAACCACTCCCCCTAACTGCATCGTGTAAGGCCCCGTGAGCCGTTTCAGGGAGGTTGAAGGTAAGGGATGATAATTGGAAGGTCTGCCTTAGTAACACTTTTGGAAGGTGGCATTAAAATTTTGAAGTGTAACTTTTTGCCGTACAGAAAATGCATCTTAAACCTCACCTTCTTGTGTCAGTTCTTTTCTGTGTTAGCTCGGGCCCAGCTGTTGTACCCTGCTCTGTGGCTCACCAGAAATTCTTTGACTCAGTCATTACGATAGATGTGCCTTTTCCCCGAGGTGTGAGAATGATCTGCCTAATGCTCAGGAGTGTAATAGCTGGAAAAATATTTAAAACTCAAGTTAAAACTGGCCCTGTCTGCCCCTTGGTGGAGCTCATCTCTCCCACTAATCCATCTTGGGCTCCCCGTACTTTCTTCCAGGGTCTCCCTGTCCTGCTCCAGCAAAGGAAAATGATCCTCCTGCTGCAGCAAATGACTGTTTTCCAGCCGAGTTCCTTGAATCTGAGGTATTTTTAACATTTACTTATTTTTCCTATTCTGATAAATCCAGCCTTGATCAAGTAATCTCATGAACTACCAGGAGTCTCTATTTATTACCCGTATGTAGTGGACACAATGCTCCGCTGCAATACACTGAAATCACACCCTATTCCCTATAGGAATATTCTAGTTCCTGCTCAAATAGTGCTGAAGCAATATTTCAGGCTTCTTCCTTTCAGGACCACCTTAACTTTACGCTCTTGAATTATTTGATTTTGGAATTTTATTTTTTTCTTCAGGTTAATTGTTTGTCACTTTGATTTAACTTTCAATCTACTGCACCCAAACCTTTTCAGGGGACAACCCCTGAAGTTCTTGCTCTGAAAGATGGAGGACAAGGTTACTTTTGCCCCTCAGGTCACACTGTTTTGCAGGTTTATTAACAACGTGACCTCAGGAACACTTAAAAATGTCAATCATTAACTTGATATTAGAAGGTGAGGCGCTTCTGTGAAAATGAGCGTATGAAGGTAAGATAGCTCAAGAGATGGGATAGAGACCAGCTGCAGACACTGCCCACTGCAGGGTGTTAGTGTTACAGAGGACTGTGCTCCTGGGTCTCTGATGTGAGGACTCACCCTGACCAGCTCAGGGTGCCCTTTGCTGGGCCCTGGGCCCTACACCTGCTTCTCCGCAGCGCAGGAATCCTCAGCCTTTCCCTAACAGTGGGAGTTTATACACGTCCTGTTTGGCTTTGCCTTGCTCTTGCCTTTCCCCCTGTACATACACCACATTTGAGCTGGGTATGTTATTGTGCAGTTCTTTGTTTCGGTACGGTCAGCATTCCCTGCGCATTCTAACCAAGAGTGCCGGCAAGGATAGCCGGGGCAGCTCGACGCTCCTCTCCCAGAGCCTGGATGCTGGAGTGAGAATGATCTCCATCCCTTGTAAAAGCGAGCATAACCACCCAAACCATCCCAGGACTCTGTAACTTGGGAAGTGGGGAAAGTGAATCTATAGGAAAAACAGGCTGGGTTGATCTTTTTACTGCCTTTCTCCTCACTCTGATTGGGACAAACCTCTCACGGTGTTTCTGGTCCGCTTGAGCTCCAGATGAAAAAAATGTGATTATTCTGTCTTCACACATCACCTGCTTAAGTCAGGTTCCTTTATTCTGCAAGTGGCAAAAAAAAGATACATTCTTTTCACTTTGTGTACAAGGAGGCTCCTTGATGGAAGCGGGATTGTTCCATTTGATTAGTTTCATCTCTGTGTCCTTAAAACTCATTTTTGCTGTATCTCATGCTCTGCCCAACTTTGCAGTCTCTGTGCTTCTGTTGTTTCCTCATGCCCTTTACAGTGACTCTCGGTATTCAGAATCTAGTTGAAAGCTTCCTGATAAATCTGAGAGCCCAGAATGCCCTTGGACGAGCATTTCTGCACCTGTGGGATGTGTCCTGGTACCAAGTGGGTACCTTTAAAATCAAGGCAAGCTCTCGATAACGCTTTGTGCATGCACTTTATTTGCATAAACCTGTAGTGTGCGTGTGTGTTAGCCCTGCCTTACAGATCTCTGTACCCTCCAGGTCCCCTACCTGCTTTCCCAAGACTTTGGAGAAAGCCAAAAGTCAGTGCAGGCTCAAGTTGCTCTATAACCTCCAGCAGCTCTTGCTGCCTCTCTGCTTAGAGTGATCTGATCACTTATTGAAAAGTTTTAGTGGAAGAATCAAGAGCTGTGTGATCATTGCCCATACACTGAAATCTTTCACCGTGAGTGGCTGTGGAGGCTCGAGCTCTGCAATAGCATCTAGGGCCCAAAGCTGACCAAATGTGTTCTGCACTTCTCTTGTTGTGCTTTGCTTGAGTAATCAGGACAATTCTCTGTTAGGCATAAAATGAAAGTAAATGATTAGAATAAAGATGTGCTGAGCTGCTTGACAAGGTTTGAATACAGGGTACAGAATCTGTGGGTGTTTGGCACAGCCCCAGCACTGCAGATATTTTAGCTCCTGCTTATTTTTGATTCTGTTCAAATATGATTTACCTTAAAAAAAATTAACTGCAAAGTAATTGCTGTTACACAACAGATAGTCATGATAAAAAAATGGCATGGCAAGCTCTAGGCATGAGCTGAAAGGCTCCAGTGGTGGTCTGAATTATTCTGGCTTTAACTCCTTCTGGAAAGCCAGGCAGTCACTGTTTCTCTATCAAAGTGGTTTGTTCTATCACATCACCTTCTTGCAGGAACAAAGCCCCAGAAAGGCTCTGGAGAGGCATAAGCCACACAGGCACACTGTCACCAGTTCCTCTCACTTACTGTCCTCTGTGGACTTCAAAAGCAATGGGGATGGGATGCTGAGGAAAGCAATAGTATTCCCATAGGGACTTACACATAGAAATCCTTCCTAGGAACAAAGCACCTCTACTACATCTCTTCCACTTCAGTATGCAGCCCCCAAATTCTCTTTTGCAGGATTCCTGCAAGAGGACGTAGTGATCAGATCTCGATCGGAGCTTAAGGAGCGTTTGAATATTGCTCTCAGGCACAGGGTGGGATTCTTGGGGTATCCTCTGCAAGGACAGGAGTTGGACTGGACAATCCTCGTGGGTCCCTTCCAACTTACGATATGCATCTGTGATTCCTGTGCTGCATCACAGGGTGCCAATGTCTGTAGCAGAGGGATCTGTTACTGAACCGCAGGCAGTGCCCGGCTGTAAATCCGGTATTAATTCTGAGATTCCCAAAATGCATTTCCTTTCATGTCGCCTGGTGATCTTCCCCCAAAACAGGTGTACATGGGAAAATAAAGCTATTCTTACTCATCCTGTTGCTCTTTCTGCTTCTCTGAAGCTGTCAGAAAGCCCCGGTGTCAGCCATTGCTCAGATGAAGGGTAATGCTGGCATTAAAATGCAATGTTGGTGACGGGAGAAGGGTCATAAAGCACATATTTATTTAGTCTTAAACAAACTACAGTCACTTATCCCCAGGTCATGGTGCTCTTGCCAAAAATTGCAAAAACTAAAATGAAATAGCCAGCAAAACTGAAATTGCCCTTTCCTGCTGGAAAAACAAAAACCAAAACCAAAAACAAAACAGAAAAACCCCACCCAAAAACAAACAAAAAAAAAAAAAAAAAAAAAGAAAAAAAAAAAAAGAAAAAAACACACAAGCAAGAAAACAAAAACAAAACAAAAAACCCCCCAAAACCCCCCAAAAAACAATGACAAAAAAATCAACCCAGATCTATTTGTAAAGTTCCCAGGCTACACAAATATCTATGCCTTTCATTAGTTACTGAGGGGATGGCAGGCCCTGTGTTCCTTCAGACTGCTGAAGTGTGAAGAAAATTAGTATCTCACTTTTACAGGATTACACTGGAATATTTTCTCTGCAGGCAAATATTTTTTAGATAACAAATATTGTAAGCAGTACTTTTTTTTTTATATAGTCACACTTAGTAGAGCTCATCTAGGAGAAGATCTGGTGGTACAGATGATTTAAGAAACCGAGTGTTTTTATAGCTTCCTGGAGGGATTCCTGACCCTACAGCCAAATTCTGTCTGTGCTGTTGTGCAAACTTCATGGCAGGTTCCAGTACAAGCACAAAGAATTGACTGAGGTTTAATGGGAAGTTTTTGGCTCCCAGATTCAACAAAGAGCTGCTTGAAGGAGAGGTTATAATGGTAAGATGTGACAAGGTGTGGATGTGACCAAAATTGAACTTGGACTGGATCTGTGGTTCAAAGTTGGCGTGGCAATCCTTCAACTGCCCCTCATGCCTTAGTGAATCCAGAAGGCTTTAAATGCTGTAGGTGATGGGTGCTGATATTCCTGAAATACCTGTAGCTGTGCTTCTGCAGGGCTGGGCAGGTTGGTGCTGTATTTCTCAGGAAGTGTGAAAAGCCAGATCCAGGGGCTCAGCATGCTGGGTGTCCCAGAGAAAATGCCCCATGTTCCAGGGGGACCCGGCTCCTTGGTAAATGCAAGGGAGGCTGTCAGCAGCAGAGAATGTGAATGAGAATTCTTCTCAGTCCTCTGCCTCAGGAACTTCAAACCCAAGGGGTGACTTGACAAAGGTCCTTCATGCCTCCTCAGGTTCTCCCTCTGAAGTCCCCAGCTTATACTGGTATGCAGAGCCAGCATGTGCAGCATAAATACCTGGGGGTCCTGCGTGCCTCAGGATCTCCTAAAGCTCCAAACGTTGTCCGGGGACACCTGGGGCAACCTTCGTACACATCGGCTTGTGTGTATTGGCCATGGCCAGACAGGGCAGCGTAGGAAATGGGCACGGCACAGTTTCACTGGAATTCTCACCCAGGACCAACACAGGGTTTAGACTAGACACAACTAAACATTTAGACACTGACTCCTCTCCTGCCGTGTGGAAGCTGGTCTTTTGCTGTTATCTCATTCCCTTTGACATCTTTCAGGTTGGACATCAGGAGGAATTTCTTCATGGAAAGGGTGGTCAGGCATTGGAAGGAGCTGCGCAGGGAGGTGGTGGAGTCCCCATCCCCTGGAGGTGTCCAGGGAACGACTGGACATTGCACTCAGCGCTCTAGTCTGGTTGACAGGTGGTGGGTGATCAGTCACAGGTTGGACTCAGTCCTGGAGGTGTTTCCATCCTCAGTGATTCTTGGATTCTCAGCTCTGCACTGGAAGCATTAGATCCTCCTTTCTCTTTCCGAAACCTGTGCCTTGAAGTCTGTTTTCTTAGGAATGATATGGATACAGATACAAGCAGTTGACATCAGTTCTGAGAATATTTTTTTGTAGGTGGAACTATTATTCCTTCTTGGAACTGTAACTGTGCACAGTCAGTGATTTGCTATGCTAATAAGTTGCTGAAGGAAAAATGGGAATTATTCTCGCTTTGTGTTCCCCTCAGTACATGCAAGTTAAAAAAGACTAAAGGGCAGCAGAAGATGAGTAATTCTGGAAAGCACTTGTGCAGGAAGTAATGAGGGGGCAGAAGGGTATAGATTTAGAGGAAAACATTGCTGGAAGATTTCCCTACTGTAATTTGTTGTTTAAGTGTCTGTTGCACTGTTTGCTGCGATGCCGCTCTTCTGTGAAGGCAGAATCCAGCGACAGCACTGACAGATGATGTGGATGACATGTCTGCATTCACTCTGATCCCAGCTTCATTCCAGAAACTTGGCATCTTGTTCATCAGTTCTGCTGCAAATATGCATAAAACCCAAACCACAGCTCCCTCCTGGTTATATTAGCACTTCCTAGGTAAGATTCTCTCTATTGCAGTTTATTTCTTGTACAAGTAATTTTCTTGACTCACAACTGAAGATTACCCCGTTGCTTAATTTATTTGGTGATTAATTTGGCACTGTGGGCAGATGTGATGTAAAGCTCTTAACCATTCCAGGGTGAGATGGAGGCAAGCAGTCTGCACCCAGGAGGTTTAACGAGGCATCCATCCCAAGGGAGTGGAGATACTTTAATTTAATTAAAGGGAACATGTTGTACTGAACTAAAAAGATTATTTTGTTGACTAAGACACAAATATTAGTTTTCTTAAAGGGAAATAAATGCCCAGTGAAAACCCAATATTCTATTTACCTTTTTTTTTTTTTGTAGTTTTTGTAGTTTGATAAGAACCCAAAATTTCTGTCAGTTACATTTTATTCACGTGGACAATTAAGCAATGCCAAGATGCCGATTGGATTGCTGGTTTCAGTGCTTACCTTAAACTACGTATGTAATTTAAATGAATGTTTATATTAGCTTTAACAGGTAATACAGCATTTCCTGTGTGTTCCTTGTGCCTCTGGTCTTCAATTGTGGCTGATCTCTTGTACGTGAGGATGAGTAAAACATTTTGGTTTCCAGGTATTATTCCCAGAAGTCCCATTTATTAAAAAGAACCAGTGGAAGTCAGTGAGGGTGGTCAGAGCAGACCTGTGCCCACACGTGCACAGATAGCTGGAGGAGCACACAGGCACCGGGGCCGTGGGGTTCCATCACCTCATGATGTGTCAGCGCCCAAACATGCCTTTGGCAGCTCCGGCCAAGTGGTACCTGCAGGAACAGGTTCAACCCTCAGAGGTGGCTTTGGTGCCTTGGCCCTGTGCAGGTGCTGACAGAGTCCAGGGCCACCTGAGGACTGTTCCTGGTCCACGGAGCTGCTCTGGGAAGTGTCTCCTGCTTACCTCCCTCGTAGGCGACCCTCCCTGCAGCCCACAGAATCGTACAATGGTTTGGTTGGTTTTGGGACCTTGAAGACCATCCAGTTTGAAGCCCTTCCCCTTTGTCCTGTCACTCCAGGCCCTTGTAAATAGTGTCTCGCCATCTTTCTTGTAGGTCCCTTCAGGCAGTGGAAGGGGTAATCAGGGTCACCCTGGTCTCTTCTCGAGGCTGAACAATCCCAATTCTCTCAGCCTTTCCTCACAGCAAAGCTGCTCCACCCCTCTAATCATCTTGATGCCTCCTCTGGACTCCCTCCATCAAGTCCGTGTCCTTCCTGCGCTGGGACTCCAGGGCTGGAGTCAGCTCTGCAGGTGGGGTCTCACCTGAGCGAGGCAGAGGGGCCCTGGACCTGCTGCTCCCAGGGGTGGGGCGGCAAGCCGGGATACGATCGGCTTTCCGGGCTGCGAGCGCACACGGCCGGGCCACGTCCCGCCTGGCACTCACAGCCACAGCCACAGCCGCGCCCCCTCCCCCGGCGGATCCCGCCCGGCCGCCCCCGCCCTGCAGCCGCCGCCGCCACTACCCTGACTCCGCCACACGGGACCCCGCCCGCCTCCCCTCAAAGTTTCTGTCGCTCGCCGGGCGCGGGCGCTGCTCCTCCGCTTCCACCCGGGGCT
This sequence comes from Acanthornis magna, assembly GCA_036785705.1. Lineage (NCBI taxonomy): Eukaryota > Metazoa > Chordata > Aves > Passeriformes > Acanthizidae > Acanthornis > Acanthornis magna. Next base: position 91,975 of record JAWUZG010000190.1, read on the forward strand.
GAGTGCAGGCGCCCGGGTGTCAGCGAGGCGCATCCCCTGCGGCCTCCCGCAGCCGCGCCGGGTACGGCCGGCTGGGAAGGGAAGGGGAGGGTAGGAAAAGGAAAGGGAGACGGAAGAGAAAAAAAAAAAAAAAGGAAGCAGAAAAAAAAAGGAAGGAAAGAAAAGTAATGCTCGTAGCGCGGAGCCGACAGCACCGCCCCCAGCGCAGCTTGCGCGCGGGAGGACCGCGGCGCGCGCGTTTTGCATAGCCACGCCCCCTACGATCACCCGCCTGGCCACACCCCTCCGTGCGCTCGTGCGCGGTGGTGGGTAGGGAGCCCCCGGAGCGCGCGCGCGCGCTCGCGCGCCGCTTCCCTTCCCCGCCCTCCGCGGACTCCCGTGAGACGGCGGCGAGCTCGGAGCCACCGAGCCAAGGAACCGGGGCAGGGAGGAGGAAAGGGGCAGGGAGGAGCGGCCGCTCGACGGGGCACGGACGAACGGGCGGAGGGGGCGCTGTAGCGGGCGGGCGGTGAAGGAGCCGCCGAGGAGGGGCGAGAACGGCCGCCCTCCGTCCCCTCCTCCTCGGGCGCGCGCTTGCCGCGGCGGCGGCGGCGGCTCCCGGCGATGCGGTGAGAAGAAGGCGCAGCCGCGCTCTGTAAGGGGCCGCCGGGAGCCCCCCGCGCCAGGTAAGGACCAGCCGAGCGCCGGGCGCGAGGGTGCGCGCGAACCCCAGCGGCCGCGGGTGGGGAGGGTGGGACTCGACAGGGACACACCGTGCGGGGGCAACGCCCGGCGATGTGTCGCTGCGGGGGGGCGGGGGGGGGCTGGGGGTGGTGGATCGCGACCCCCGCCACGCCCCTCCCGCGGGCGGGGAACGGGGCCGAGGGGATCGCGACGGCAGGGCTGGGGTGGGGGGCTCCTCCCCGCGATTCCCGGGCAGGGGGAGCCGTCGCTGTCTGTGCCTCGCTAATTCGACTCGGGATGCGGCGGCGGCGAGCGCCGGGAAAGGCGGGGTCGTCGCGAGCAGCGAGTTTCCCAAAATTCTGGCTCTTCAGTGAGAAATTGCCTATTTTGTTTAAAAGGAAAGCGGCGTGCAGGGTTAAGCGATCGGTGTTTTTTCCGCCCTGCGGAATGCCGATCCATCGCCTCGGTCCCGGGGGGGGCTGTAGGGAGGTGGTTTTTCTCGCCGCGTGTTTACCGGGAGGTGCCGCAGGTACCGCACACGTGAGCTGAACGCACGCCGCCCTCGCCCCCGCCGCTGCGGGGACCGGGAGGGTTAAATCCCCTCCCTCTGCGCCCTCCGAGGGGTGAGTAAGGCGTGTGGAGTCTAATGACACACGGTATCTCTCCGTTACAGGCGTGGGTTGGTTGTTGGGGGCTAAAATGCAAAAAAGCAATGCGAGATGATGAGGCAGACGGCGCTCAGATGGGTGTTTTGGAAGAAAAAGGCAGATTCTCATCCCCGTTTGTGTTGGGAAGTTCTGGAGCTGGTGTTGGTGAGCTGGTTTAGAGAATGATGAACCCATATGGGTTTTAGGTTTTTATGCAGGTGAAAATAGTGCAAGGAAAATGAAATATCTGGAGAATTTGAATAAATTATGGAGGTTAATTAGCGCTGCTGGGGAGTGCAACGGAGCTATGGTGTAGGAACTAAGGCAAATTAATGTTGGATCGGGAGGAGAAGAAATACGGCGGACGTGCCGCGGAGAACAACAACATGGCCAGGAGACCCTGCTAGCAGCATTGCTCAGGGTGGAGCATGGGATGATTCCTGCAAAATGCTAAATCTAGGGTGTTGGCTATTTTTCTTATTTAATCCTCAGAACTTAAATAGCAAACCTGCACCTGGAAACATCCATTCCTAAGGCGTGAATTGAAAAGGAAAAAGGAGCTGGTGTAATAAGGGCCTTTTGGTGAGAATGTATTGAAGAGGATTTGCTGGCTACAGTCACATGAGGCTTTTTACTGCGTGGTGAGAGACACCTTAGATTATGGCAGTTGGTGTGGAGAAATGTTTACCTAGGAAACGTATGATAGACCTGCGGCTGAATGAAGAAAATACAATATATTGCCATTTGCCGTAATCAAAATCTCTTTATTTTGGCTCTGCAAATGAACTGTTGTTGAAAAAGAGAAGTAATGCTCAGGCAAAGACTATCTTAGCCAGTTTGAGGTATGTGGCTTTTATGACTCTGGGCCTTCTAAGAAAATTGACAAAGTACTTAGGTTCTTTCTTGTAGAACCTCATCCTAAGTGCATCATGAAAGACTGAAATTTACTCCAGGTTCATTGGAGTGTAGTGGCAGGGTCGTATCCTGTTTGGACCTCTGCTGTGGCCGTAGAATATTGGAGCATACTGGCCTGCAATGTAGACTTGTAATTGCAGTGTGAATTACTGGTTACATATTCCGGGTAACTGGTTGACTAATATAATTTTATAAAGTAAACTCCTTATCGGTATTGATTGTCTTGTAGCAATTCCTATCTTGTTCTAATCTTTTCATCTTTTCCATTGGTTTTCCCATGATCCTGTGTGAGCTTCTGGGTTATTTTTAATTTCAGGTTGCATACGCTAGATTTACTTTCAGTTAAACCTTTAGAAATACCAATGATAGTTATGTTGACATTGGAAAAATCCATGAACATACCTGTTATGTGCAGGGAATTTTCACAAGATGAATTTTTTAATACATTGCAGACAAGCATCCCTAACCTCCTGCTTGCAAATTCTCACTTACTAATAACTGTAAATGCAAATGGTATGAGGCTCAAATGCGTATCACACGCAGCATTGTGCGCTCTGTACTCTGAGTTACGCGGGTTTGGGTTTATATATATTTCCAAAAGAATACTTTAATGCCAGGCCTACTTTGTGACACATTTAAGTTATTTGCACTATGCATTCATTAGTGTATTTATAATCTTGTTTAATATCAGGATGCTTGTTAAAATTCATAGTAGTGTATCTTACTTTTTTATTAGACAGCAAAAGAAAAACAATAATAAGGAAGCCATAAAATGAAAACGGCCCCTTGAACATGAAAAACAAAAAAATGAACCTGTGACCCTCCCAAATTTGTGCATGGTTTTTCTCACTAGAGAAAGAGAAAGATTCTGCCCTTCCTTATGTTTTATCAAGGTCTGCCTTTTCTAGAAGTGGTTAAAGATGAGATCACCTGAGAGCCTGTTAACACCTGTAATCCCGTGTTTAGCAATATTAAAAAAAATTCTGCTTTCAGGTTTTTTCAAAAGCAAAACCTTTATTTCTTGTCTTTTTGATGTATAAACATTGATTCTTTTTCTTTCAACTTTTGAGGATGAATTTTCTTTAGAGCGCAATGGTTATTTCCTTTGACATCCATCCAAAGCAAATGGCTTTGAGTGTTGTTTCTGGACAAGGTTAGGAGAGATTTTAAGAAGTGGTGCTGAATCAGTGACCTCTCATCCCCATTCTCCCCCCTGCAGTGTTGTGGACCCTCTGTCTTGTACTGTGTTGAACATTTGAGCAACTGCTGTGTGAATGACAAGTATTTATGTTGTGGAGTTCATTTCTTGCTCTATCGACAAACTGAAGTTGACCTGTTGAACATGAAAGTGACAGGAGGAGGATGCAGGAGTAGGAGATAGAGTGGTTGGATCTGTCCTTCCTGGCAGCCGTGAGCTCTCCAAGCGGTTGATGTCGTTTGGGAACTTCTCTGGAGTATTTCATGAATCCTTGAAATGGCACCTTTTGGTGGAGTGAATGGTTTGTTCATGTTTAGTATTACACAAATACTCATAGTCTTGCAGCCTTTGTTACCTCGTTGGTTATAATCCTCACGGTTAGCACGATCAGTAATTTCAGGTTGTCTTGTGCTTTGTTTCCAATGTGATCAATACGTGCCGACCTCTAGGAATTATTTCAGCATCCGTAGGGCATGTGAAGCTCTGTGTTGACGCAGGACCCGGTGACGTTACCGGTAACGGTATTGGAAGGTTACTGTGGTTGTCAGTGGTAACAGAACTGAGCCCACTGATTGTTTTTGACTCTTGTAATTCAAGTCTTCAACTGGAACATGGCCCTGTGTGAGCTACTGTGATGAAAATTAACTCCAGCCTGGCCCAGAATGGCACCTTCGTTTCAACTTGAAGATGAAGAACATGCCTGTTGTGTTCACCAGAGAGCTAAACACGAGTTAGTGTTTGGAGCTCACTGTACCTGCAAATACTTGATCCGGTGAACTGGGTCATTCATCTCTGGTTTATTTGCTGACTGGATTTTATGAGCTTGGGAAAAACAAACTCTAATTATGTTACTCAGAATGATTCCGGTCCCATTATTGTACGGGGCTAAAATGCAGTTGTTTGTTTTACATTCATTTAAAATGTAATTACTTTAAATACAAATTCTGCATTACTTAGAGGAAATAGCACTTGTGTTGTGAACTTGCATTAGAAAGGGAGAACCTGGGAATTTAGAGCCCAGCCTCGGAACTATCCCTCGTGAAGCTATCCCATCTGAGGGTTCCTCAAGCTTCTACTTCGGCAGCCTGTGATGAAAGGATCTAGTTTAGCAAGGATGCCGAACACATTAGAGAGGAATTTAGCATGGAGTTGCCTATGGGATTCTGATGGGAGAGCAGAAGCTGTGTTACTAGGTTGTGAATAAAAGTGCTGTGTGTTCTGAGTGCTGTGGTAATGGGACTGTGGCATTTCAGCTCCTCAGGAGGAGAAATCTTTGAATAATCTATTGAGTTCCCTGAGCAGCCTGGATCTCTTCCTGGGTAGCATTTATTCCCTATCTTTCCAAAATTCATCAAATAACTATACTGTGGCGTGAGAAACTCTATCTTGAAAAATACTCTGTAAGAGAACATTAATTAGTAATGATAAAACATAAAAAGTACCATGTGCTTATTTGACTTGACTTTGGGTTTGTGCCATGTTGCGTCATTATTTGATTTCAAAGGAATCATTACTTATTCATGGATTTTATAAAATGTATGTAATAGTTGGGTTTTATTTACTAAAAATGTTGCTTTTTTTGAACTTAAAATTTGAGTAGCTTTTTTTTTTCCTTTCCCACCAATCCTGTTGCTTAGTAAATACGAGGATTATTTAGCTTCACCGAAGAAGTAACCTGAGGTAGGAATCCTTAAGAGCCAATTTGGCAGAGGCACATGTAGGTACTTGAGGAACATGCAGGATCCCGATGAGTTCATGTTACTGTTCTTACATGGGCAGGTCTCTGCACGTCGCCGGAGCCCTGGTGCTGCTGAGGAGCTATGTTGTGTGAGCTAATGGCAGCGAGGTAATCTGGGAGAGTGCTGTTGCCTCTTGAACTGGCATCGCTAATGAAGAGAGCGATGAATCATGCATGTTGACATTTCAGCTCTTACCAGTATTTGTTATTTATTTGTCCTTTATGGAAAGAACATATTGGTGACTGAAGGAGCATCTCTCTGAGCAGACTGGGAGCTCTGCAGGGTGAGGGCAGGGCATGCTGTTAATTTTGCTGTTTGGCTGGGGAGCAGTTTGTTGTTAGAGATCTTTCAGACACGTAATTTCGGAGTCTTGGAGCAACTCGTTGCTCGTTAATTGTTCGCTTGTACTTAATGAGAAGGAAGCGAGTGGTGTGTCCAGAGTGGAGGTCCTGGGGCAGATGAATGATCCTTTCTTGCATCACAAGCAGTTCCATTCATGGTGCCCCATTTCACAGAAGTTACTGAAAAGTCATCTGATGAGCGTTTGTGACCTTACTGTGCCGATCAAAGCGGAGCAGGCTCAAAGCTGTGTTTGTTCCTCGCTGTGCTGCGAGTGTATGCAAATACCAGAAGTGTGTCTGCCATTATCCCAGCCTTCCCAGAGCTTGGAAGAATGGAGACGAGCCTTCTCGCTGCTCCTTCCTCAAGTTTTTAATTTATAAATTTGTGATAATTTCTTTTCGAGTAGGTTGCATGTGAGACAGCAGAGGTCCGCTCGTCATTTGGAATTGTCTTTATGTCCAGATTTCCGTACGCTCTGGTTTTTTGCCATTGAAATAGCCAACTTGGTTTTCAGAGATCGGTGACCGTCTGCAGATTTCCAGTGTGTAATACTTAAAACCTGAAGCTCATATCACACCACTAATGAAATTCGGCTGACTAGCCTAACTACATCTTTTACCCTAATCTGTAGGGAATATTTTTAAGATTAAAATATAGAATAGCTTGACAGTTGAGGAAAAATTCCCAAAAAACAATTAATAAATTGTAGTGATCTCAAATTTCAGATTTGTAATGATTTCATCAGTGAAAGAAGTATTTTGGATAGATGAATCGTTATTTGCAATACAGGTCACACCGGGAATTTGTTATTAAGAAGTACGAGAAAAGAGATGGTTAATTTGTATTTTATGATGGGGAGCTTCCTGTTTACTTACTTACTTTGAAATATTTTGGGTGTTTATTTGATTTTCTCCTTCATGCCTGCATGATTTCCATGGCAGGTACAGGAATATTTGACAGATATTGCCGCTATTTTTCTGTATTCAGATTATTTAAGCAAAATGCTTTTATAAAGCACTCAGTAGGAAACACCTCTGCTGCAATTTATATTTTTTATATGCCTTGATGAGTGAGGGGTGCGAATGGTTTACTCCTTTTTTTTAATGTGTTCTCTTCACGTCTTTCTTTAAAAATTGTATTTCCTTCATAGTTTGGATGAGAGGCCTGATGAGTACATATGAAACAGAGAAGCCATCGGTCCGTATGAAAAAAACCAAACGTAATGTACAATGTCTCTCATAATGGGAGTTTGAATATTTATGGTGTCAGTGGTTCGGACGGCAGTTGTGCGTTGCCTCTAATAGGCTGAATACCATTAACTGATATTCTTGAAAGTGTCTTAATATCTTTAAAGTGGACACAATTATGGTCCCTTCTGTTCCTGCAAGTCACCTTGCTGGTAATCCAGATGTCCTTGGACGTGAATTTTCTATCTTTGAATTGCAAAGTGCGAAGCTCATTGAGCTGGATCCTGTGGTCAGTGTTTTAACAGGTGGCTTAAATATTGGTAATAACATAAATACTGTATTGATGGGCTCTGATGCCATGCTTAGCATTTCCGGTGGGCTGCCTCTGGCTGAGGTTATGAAATAGTATTTCCAATGAAGTCAAGGAGAAAATGCAAGGAAAACTGAGAGAAGACACTGAAGAGAAGCAAATGTGAATTGATTCGTGGTCCTGTATCTGGAGGTACAAATGTTGGAGAATTTAGGGTCCTTCTGCGTTTTTTAGGTGGAATATTGCTTATTGGGTTTATTATTTTAGAGAAATGACACAAAAGAAAATTGGGCTTATCTTTTATTGCTGTTTGAGGAAATTTTACCTGTCCTGACCCATTACCCAGCTGGTGATTCCTGCTGAAAGCTGCTGGTCTCTCAGCTGTGCTGAACCACATGTCTGAGTGCAAGGTAAAAAGAATAATCACATTTTACTGCCTTCTTCCTGATGTTCTTGCCCTGAAATTCTCACTGGTAGAGCCGCTAAGGTGGAGTTAACAGTCCTGTTTTGTCCCACCAATCTGGCACAGGAGATTCTGGTGCTGCCTTTTTCCATTGATAAAAGCGAGCTTCTGCTATTTTACCTTTTTGGGTTGGATCTCCTAAAGTTGGCATTTTTAATGAAGAAATATGAGAAAGTAAAGGAACCACGTGCGACCGGAGTGTGCTGAACAATGAAGTGTGTATATTCCTGTGGTCGGTCCATTTATTTACCTCTTTAATAACAGATGGTTTTCCCTTTGCCTTATCTTCCATTCTCTCCTGTAGGATTGTTCTCCAGAAATTGTTGTCTAGAAATTGGTTTTGATAGTAGAGTGCCCCTAATGTTCCAGATAGAGGTGTGAAGAGGTCTAGTAACAAGAAGATGAAGGACGAAGTTCCCTGTTTTTAAGGCTGAGAGGTATCAGTGGGAAAGCCTGTACGTTCTGTAGTTCACCAGGACCAGGGGAGTCACTGGGGGATGGCAGCATTTATTTATTTATTTATTTGTTTGTTTGTTTGTTTGTTTGTTTGTTTGTTTATGGTATTTGGAATTTGAAATTGGTCAAAAAAGTGATGTCTTTCCAGGCCTGAGGCCCCTGTGCTACTCCTGTTTTTCCAGGTTCCTTCAGAGCAGTCACATTCCTGGCTCTGTGTCTCAGCTCTGCTCAGTGTCTAGTGCAGATCTGGGAGCAGAAGGGGTCAGTGGATGAGTGGATAATTGGAATGGGCTTAGCCAGGCTGTTCCTGTAAGTGCTCTAGAGGAAAGTCTTCAGCAAAGGGCAGATTAGCAGGCAAACAGGTAAACAACTTTCTATCCTTCAGAGATTTTCTGGAATATGGAAGGGTTCTGAGAGAGGGAAAAGCAAAGTAAAATAGTCTGAGGATAGATTTTAGAAGTAAGTGGTGCTTGGAGAAGAGAGGCAAAAAGGTGTGTGTGACTTTTATGGGAGTTGTTAAATTGAGCCTGTGGAGGGGCGCAAATGCGAGTGGATATTGTGATTTGAATGATCCAAATAAATGCTTGTGCCTGCAGATTTTGCGGGCTTATCCCAGCTTGCAGGCCCTGGTGTTCTTCATGTGACTTCATTTTTAAGGATATTTTCAAAATGATCTGGGTTCTGGCAGGTATTCTGTGTGCGTAGCTGTGTGCTGCTTAATCTGTTACTTTCTGTATAAGTTGGGGTCTAATGCTGATTATCTTTTCCAGCAGCTTTTGCAGTTCTCTGGCATCTTAGTTTAATAGATAATTTATATTTTATGAAGGGACAAATCCCCCATTTTCTTATTTAATGGGTTTTTCTCCTGTTACTCAAATAATTTTCCTATTTAATTTTTGGTGTAAGATTTTATTGGAGGGCCCCAACTCAGTTTCCTGGTGCTTCACACAGTTGTTAGTACAAGATACTCAGCTTCACAGTTAGAATATCCGTGGTTGATTGAAATCTTTCTAGGCAGCTTTTCATTGGCACCAGCCTTTGGTTAATACCTGTATGGGGGTCACGACATCCCTTGTTTTTTTGTCTTCGGGAGTGGGGATTTAGTGTAATAGGCACCATGAAAGAAAGGACTATTGTTCTTTGAAGGCTTAAGCTGTAATGGAGCTACATGTGCTCACCCGCTTTCTCTTCAGACTGGAAATATCATCTCTGTCTTGATTTAGAGAAAATGAAGAAGCTGTAATGCTGACAGCAGGCAGTGCTGCTCCACCTCCTCAGCAGAGGTGGAAGGGACCATCTGGCACTATGTGGGTAGCAGTTATCCCAAAAAGTAATAACAGTGGGAGTTCTTGCCAGTTACAAGTTGTGATCACAGGCCAAATGGTGTCATTCTAAATCAGTGTACGTTTTCAAAGAGAAAGAGATGCAAGTATTTATTTTTGCCAACTTGAGAAGTATTTTCAGTCACGGGGGTCTCTGCTGGGGTTTTAGTTGCTGGCATTTGAGAGAAAGTGTGAGGGGAGTAAGTCAGAGGAGTATGGCTGTGATGCCTGCTAGACCAGCTCCTAGGCACTAAAAAAAGTTGGCTTTTTTTGGTGTTATGTAAGCCTCAACTTGGTTAATCCATGAAACTGAGGAATTTTTTTTAAGGCTGTGTAGTGTAAAGGCTGGAGTGGTCTGTTGATTTGATTTAGACTTTGTCCAATGGGAACTGAAGATCTCAGTCCTTCTTCATCTTTGGCACTACTAACTAGTCTTGAACAAATTGCTCCTGTAAAATGATAAGAAAAACTTTGTAATGAGGTGAAAAATTCTCTATATTGCTTTTAGAAGCACTTCAGTATGGTGGCCTGTGGTATTTTTGTCTGAAAACTTGGCTGTGACGTAGTCAGAAGTGCGGTACAGTGGATGCAGAACTGGCTAACAGGTTGCTTAGTAACCTGGATGGAGGAATTGCGAGTGTACTGGTAAAACCTGTGGATGGCTTTGGCTTTCAACGTGTTGCAGGGATAGGAAGAAAGGATTAGATTCAAATAGATCTTGAAAAATTGGAAGCTTATAATGTGAGCAAGTTAATGTGTCAGAGTTTTTTCTGAATAAAAACGATCAGCACTACAAATACAGAAAAAACAGGAGCAGCACAAAGCTCTATAAAACATCTGAAATGAAAATTGAAAAATATCATTTGCATATATATAGAGCAAGGGAAATTTAGGGGGAATTGTGAATTTTTGCCTTTTTTCAGCCCTGACTTGTTGCAGACTTGCTCAGACTCTGTCAATACTATGTAGCAGTGTGGAGAAAATTTCTACACAGACACAGATAGGTTTTCAAAGAGGGCTTTTGTTGGTCTTTTATCAGGTTTTCTGGGTAGATGTAGCTGCTTTCCTGTCAGTGTACGTTGTCTCTGCACCAGGGCTTTGCCAGGATCTTCCTATCCCCTTCGTACTATAGCTGCAGGAATTCTCATGAACTATCTAAGCTTTGCTTCGGACTCTGTTTTCACAGATTTGCATTTGTGGGGGTTTTTTGGTGTGGTTTTTGGGGGGTTGGGGTTTTTTTTTGTTTTTGCAGGGGGATGTGATTTGTTTTCTTGGGTTTTGGGAGGTTTTTTGTGTGTGATTTTTTCGGTGGGGTTTTGTGTTTTACTTTGTTTGGGGGTTTTTTGGTGTTTTTTGGGGGCGTTTTGGGTTTTGTTGTTGTTGTTTGTTTGTTTTTTTTAACTGCTTCTGCCTCACGTAAATGTCCAGAAGCCAACCTACCAAATAGTCCTTGTGCTGAGTCAGTTTTCCATGTTGTGTTACTATAGTTTGGATCTTGGGGAATAGAAATCAGGGTTGAAATTGGTGGGTACATGTGCAAATTTTTAAAGTGAAGTAACAAATGTTATTTTGTAAGTATGTGCATGTGGTCATTTAATCTGTTTACCGAATAATTTCTGTTAAGAAATATAGTTCAAGTCAGATGTGAAGGCACCATTTCAGAATAGTCACCTCAATTAGTTAATTTGTTGTGAGAAGTTTCCGTGCTCAGGTAAACCAAATCCACAGTGTGATTTTTAGATACCTGATGTAACTGTATAATATGTGTTCTCTAATGTTGCTTGGTTACAATTAAAATTTTGCACTAAGAAAGCCATTATGATTAACTTAAACTCTTGAACTGCTTTTAGTCCTCACAGACAGGCAGCTGAAAAAGCAGATCAGGCCTTAGATGGGCTGGCTATCACCTTTACTGGGGACACGTGCATGTGTTTTTGTGTAGTCAAGGTTTTTGATTCAAGCATAACCACTAAAAATCAGATGCGAATAAACATTCTTCATAAATGGAGGCAAATGTAAAACCTCTCCAAATTTGGATAAAACAATCTTTAAAGGAAGATTAAATCATGTAACATAAAGCTTATGTAGCTATTCATCATTATCCGGAAACCAAGCAGCCGTACAAACCTTCCAAGTGACGAGTCTGTCTTGATGTATTGTGTGCTCTGGGTTGATTTTCCTCACTTTAAGAGTAATATAATACGCAGAGTGATCTTGTAGTATTAATGGTTACCTGTTTAGCTGTGGATGTAGTAGAGCTGAGTGTGGACCTGGGAATTTACCCCTCTTAGATGTCACATGCTGCCACCTGTGCTCTTGTGTCTGAGGGATGTGAGTGCTGACTGCAATCTGCAGTTCTGGAATTTGGGCAGCTTAAACCTCTCCTGTCAACCGTCTGTACTATAAATCCCCAGATTTATATCTGCTGGCACTTTGCTCATAGTCTAGACACTTGGGCTGAACTTCTGTGTGAAGCCAGTCCTGCCTGCTTACATTCAAGAAGCATCTTTCTGTATTGTATTAAGAGCTTATCCATATGCTTCAAGCTTGGAGCACAGGAAGTCTGCTGGCAGCAGGCCTGCTAGTCCATATTCTGAGCTCAAGCTCTTTGTGAATAGTCAGGAAGGAAAAAAAAAAAAACAACCATAAAGCAAGACAAGTTGTTGACTGACTTATTTCTGGAGAAGTTTTGCAAGAAAATTTGAATAAATATTAATGTTATGTGTAAGAAATGATGCGGCATGACTGGTTGTGCTGTGAACTGCAGGATGTGATTAAAAATGAGATTGAGCAGTGTACTGGGGCTGGTTTGGGGAAGAACGGTCTCTGCTTGGGCCTCATTCACTGTGGTTTAGGAGCAGACATAATGGCTGTTAATTGGAACAGGTTACAATGCCATGAAAAACTATATATGTATTTCCTTTTGACACTAGATGTGCTTGGTCATTTATCATTTATCATGAGAAAGAGCATCTGGTCTTGATTTTCACAATTAATTTGGATCGAGAACTATTTTTGATATATTGTTCTATTTTGGAACTTTTTATGTACAATACGTAATGCTTTTTAACAAAGATTCTAACTTTTTTTACCTCCCAGTCTCTCTTCTAGGGAAAACAATCATTTTGATCCCACATAGGGATATAGTATTGTATATAGTGACTGTTGACTTCTCTGTAAGAAAAATATTCCCAAATCTCCTGGAAACCGAGGCTGATGAAGTTGTGGCTATAACAAAGCACTTCTTTCCTGACTGTCAAGGCTGGTTTTGCTTGTGAGATTTCCAAAACCTGAGCTGAACTTTCAGATGGTTTTGGTTTTCTGAGAATATTCATTCTGACACGCCAGCGAATAGAATATCCAAAAGAATATCCTAAATTTCATAAACAACAACAAAGAGAATAAATTCTGGAGCCTTTTCTAACTCTCTGCAAGGGCACAGAGTCTGTCTCCGTCACTTCAGTGTATGGTAGACGTGACTAGACCAAGCTCGGAAGAGTTTAGAAAAAAGCCCATAGTAGCATATAGAATTTTATATATAAAATAATCTTTGTGGGTTTTGGGGAGAAGTAGCTTTTTGTTTGATATAGTCCGTGCTTGTGTATGCTAAGGCAAATAGCATGGTGTCCAAGTGTTCTGGAGGGCCTGTGTAGGAAGGAAAGTTCGGTCTCAGCCTGAAATTAGCTACAAAATTATTGTGTAGGATGCTTGTTTGTATTTTTAAGATGCTCTGTAACACATCATTAGCATCAAATATAGCTAAAGAGAGCCCAGTAAAAAACACTCTGTGTCCATTCTTCCTCTTGTAAAAGTCTGTTTCCATTCCTAGTGTCGAGTTGCTGTATCTGAAGTGCTCGTGCACTGATCTGATTTTATTTTTGTTGTCTTGTAAAACAGAAACAATATATGATTATTGAAAGTATAAATACTTCATAAAGTAGTATTTTATTATCTTCTTCCAAATAAGAAACTACTTAAAATATTAATCACTTCACTTACATATTTGATGTGCCTAATCTTATGGAAAGATGCAATATTTTTAGCGGTTTGCTTTTTAGATAATGGAAAGATGTCTCCAGATTTCATATTGTGTTACTTGTATACCTCTGTGAATTCTAGATTTCGCTTGAAGAGTTGGATTTTATCTGTGTGCAGCTTGCAACCAGAGTTTTGCTAAATAACACGTAGAAGTACTATAGGCTAAAATATGAAATACCCTGGAAATATCATAAGAAAGCTTGAGAGAGGACCCGGCATTTTTTCCACTTCGTTTTCAACTTTGTTGTTTGTTTTCCTCTGAAAGTTGCGCTTACCCAGCATAGATATCAGATGGTGAGCTTTTGCATATTACTCATTAGAGGAACATCAGCTTGGTTTTCCTTCCTTTATTTGTGCTCTTCCTCTTCCTCCTCCCTCCCCCTTCTCATCCTGCTGTTGTTTTATCTCTGTAGCATTGTTGAATTGGAGTAGCAGGGCCAGGAATTGATCTCTGGTTCCTCGGGCGCAGAGTGAGCTGTGGGTGGGCAGCAGAGCCTTTGCCTGGACCCGCTGCACAAACACCACTGATTTCCCTTCTGCTCATGTGTGCTAAGATCTTCTGAAATGAAACCTTTTGTGTGAAGTGAAGTCTCCCACCTCCTCATGCTTAGGTGATTTTTATCATTCTGCTCAGTAATGGGGAGGATTTAAGTAAATGACCACACGGAGAGATGTGCCTTCCCGCTTTCCTCTTCCATCAAGGGACAAACTTTTGAGCCATTAAAAGCAGCCCTGGGGAAGTGTTTCCACCTCTTTTCAAGAGAATTACATGTGTGTGACAATGAAGCAAACGCATGAGAAATGATTCTTTTTCCAAAGGGCGCCGGTCTGTGCTGGTGTGCGGAACTGAGAGGCCCTGAGTGGTGTGTTTGCTGTTTGCAGTATCGCCTTCAAAACACCCTTGGGCTGAGCAAATCTACTTGTCCTTCATCCTGTGAACTCTCCCAAAAAGACATCAGGTTGGCATCCCTATTCCATGAGAGTCTATTTTCTGGGAACTCTGGCTTCTTCTCTCTGTCTTTCAGTAGGCTGAAAGGAAATCTTTTTCTAGGATGGCAATCTCCTAGGTGACAATCTCCTAGTATTTTTCCAGCATCCCTGGATACCTTTCCCTCCTGAGATGTCCTGCCTGTCAAGATGACCCAGGAGCTACCTGTGTGCGAGAGCAATGTCATTTTCTTCTCCATGGCTGTGAGTTGCTCCTGCGGGTGCAGGTCTGTAAATACCAGGGCTTGTATTTCTCACTACTGTCTTGTGTATCCTGAGGGTGAAGGAAGATGAGAAGATAAATTATTGGAGGTGAGCTCAATTAGTGAAGATGAAATTGAGGGAGAGAACAGAAACAAGATGTTTCTGAATTTGTGAATGTACTTCCTGAATAGATAATTGCATGTAAAAAAATTTGCAGATAGGCTGGTGGGAAGACTAACCAGAAAGTGGTGAACTTAGTAAGAACGTATTTTGAAAAGCTTGTGTGAAAAAGGCTCCCAGTCTCCTAATGGAGAGGTTAGAGAGAACAAAAAGCTTATCTGAAGATTAAGACTGACTTGGCTGAGTGATTTAAAAGTCAAACAGGATTTTGACACATTTATACCTCTGCTACAAATGCCAGTCAACATCTTTCTGAATAGGATGGATCGTTGCACTCAAGGTAACTCACTGACAGCGATGGTTGAGTGTGCAGCTGCTTTTTCTCCTTTAATGCACATATATTGCCCTTTCATGGCAGCTAGGATCAAAGGTTTTTAAAATTATTATTATTTTCTAATAAATATGAGGAAAGGAATTTTAAATTTCATTTAATATACTTTTCACAAGAATTTGTTAGTGCTATATATGTGGGTCAGTGGGTAAGGGGGTGGATACTGCTGGGACTGAGCGGTAAGGAATATAGTTGTGTGTTTGTTTCAGATGAAAATTGCCTGGTGTTACAGATGCATTTCTCTTATCTGCAAGGCAGACAGGCTCGAGACTGAACTGGAACGTGAATCAGCATTATTTTTCTAGGCGTCCTCATAGTAAAGATTATAGGTCACCTTTTGTTCTAAGCAGCATCTTCTCAGTGGATGTTTAGTAGATTTTCACATCTTTACTTATTTGTTGAATATTGGAAGCTGGTAAATCTTCATGACTTTTTTTTTCCCCAAGATCTTCTGAATTTACCATGTTGTTTATGTGTACTTGTACTAGACTCAGTGTCTAGTGGACTGCAAACTTTAATAGGGAATTTTATATAGTCTCCCTTTTTCTAACAATTTGATATACTCCTTAAAAATGTTCTGTGTGTATGTATGTATTTATAGCCATAATTTATATTCTGCAGTAGTGTGGAAAAATGTAGCGACGATACATTTAGAGAGGACTAAGTAGCATTTCTTAGCTGGCAGTGGGGAATGGAGTAAATTATTCTTCCGTATTAGACATTAATCTGTGTAATTGCTGCCTGAGTTTTCTGCAGATGTATTAGAGCAAGCTAATAAAATCTGCCCTGACACAAATGATTTTATACAAACAAATATAATGGAGAGTTAGAGAGAAGGGGTGTTGCTAATAATATTGAAATTTATTCCTTATCTTCCTCTTTTAAATACTTCAGGGGTGTAGTTATTTTAATTTCCCTTACATAAATTAAGCAAAGCATTCAGCTTTACTGCCAATATAGTGTGAGTGCTTAAAACAGGTGGAGTTTGTAGCAGAAGCAGCCCCTGAAGAAATTCTTTCATGAACCTGCTGACAGATCTTATTTATAACTGTTGCAATAGAGTCATATAGTAGTACTTTTGTAGCAGCAATAACTTTCTAGAAGGATTTCAAGTTAGGCATCTAATTCTCTGCTGTCAAATTACCTAGAACTAACACTGAATCTGTATTATATTTCACATGTTGACACATTATTCAAACTATGTTGGGAAAGTATAATTCTGGGTATAGTTTATAGTGGTAGTCTGTGAACCCAGCCTACACAAATTTGACATGAGCAGAAATAATAAAAAAGTTGTTTTTTTTCTGTAGGTTTTGGTGCTATGGCAGAGCTGCTGCATGGAAGAATACGTGCATCAGTGTGTGAAGAGCTGGGCCCTTTCCCAGGTTACCTTAGGCATGACTGGAACATCAAGCACCTTGTATTAGTCTTTTAAAGACAATGTTCACTGTTAAAAAAGTGCATTCTAGGATTTAGGTAGGATTCCTGTACTAATGTGGTGACAAGCTGCAGCTGCAGACAGATGGAGGTGGTTTCGTACTGATCCTTGTGCCTGATCACAGGTCACCTTGTTTGTGAGGGGAAAGTGGTTGCATTTAGTTGCACCTGTAGAAGCAAAAAGTGCAGGAATTTGTTGTGTTTTGGCAGTAACATTCTGAAATAAACAGGCTGGTAAAGTCTGGACAAAAGATACTTGCACATGAAAGAGAAATTAAAGCTCCCAATGCATTCCATTAGAGCCTTCTAGAGCCATTTTAAATGTTGCTTTTCCTCCCCAGATAATGTCTGTGGGCATGGTTTTGGAGGGGGGTCATGGAAGTGGCCAGAATGGTGCTCAGCTGTTGTTCTGCTCAGTTACCAATTTTACATCCTACAGTTCTCAGGGAATGCCTCATTTGCATGTGTTCAGCAGGAGAAAGAGGCGATGTGACCAGAATGGGAACTTACATCTGAAATGCTGTTCTTTGTGGTATCTCTCTGTCATTTGACAGGAAACCAGAGTTGTGGTGGTACATCATTATGTGTCTTTGTAATAGTTTTATTCTGGTGTAGCCATGATTTCCTGCCTGTCCTGTTCAATACTGACTTGTCCTTGCCATGGATTTCTCTGAAAAAATCTAAAACTTGTAGAAAGCATTTAGTCTCTACGACAACTTGAGTTGTCTTGGTGCGGGTTCCAAAGGGAACTGCTCATACCTGTAGTGGAGGATTAAAGCAGAGACTTGGAGAGGAAGAGTAATTAAAAATGGAAAGGGAGAAATAGGGACCGTAATGAGGCAGGTACAGGAGCTATGGTTGAGAAATGTTGTTTAAATTGCCCTCTTTTGAGTTTTCTCTTTAATAAAAATATTATTCTCTTTAATAAAAATATTTCTCTTTAATGTGTTTTTCTCATATTACTTGTGCTTTCTCTTAAAAAACAAAAGTAGCTAATCTGTATGTGTGTTACCCACAGCAATTAAATTATTGAATTACAGAGAAAAAAGACCTCAAATGCTGGAATGTTGTTCCAAAATTCCCATCCCTGGAAACCTTTAAGGCCAGGTTGGATGGGGCTTAGAGCAACCTGGTCTAGTGGAAGGTGTCCCTGCCCGTGGCAGGGGTTGGAACTAGATGAGCTTAAGGTCTCTTCCGACCTAAACCATTCCGTGATTTTATGATTCGGTGGTTCTAAAAGTAAATTGAACTTTAAACTTATTTTTGTGGATAAGTTTAAAAATAGAATACCAATGACCAATTCTGAATTTTTAATAACCGTTTTATTCAACTACCCAGTAGTTACACGTAGAGGTAGATTGACTGCTCAGTTACAACTTTAAATTCCAGTTTCTGGAATAATTCTACTATTTTAAAATAATTAGTTACTCAGTGTGTTTCTTAATATGTATTTATATTATGCATTTTTCTTTGCTAAGTATAGCTATAGTGGAATGACTGTTGTGAATTGGTATTTAGGAATATCCTTTGACCTGCACTTTAACAATATTTTCAACTGTGGAAAAGCTTCGTCTTTCACCTTTAAATATGAAGTGTGCTTCAGGAAGCCTCCTCATTCCGGCTCAAGTGGAAGAATCCTTGTTTTCTTGAAAGAGTTGCGTAGGCGATGCAATGAAACCTTACTATTTGCACCTGTGTGTATTAGAGTATTGAGAGTAATTATTATACAAAAAGTCACTCATGAGCAGATTAACTCTTTTAACAGGAGGGACCTCAGCTTGACACTGAAGGAGTAATTTTAGGTTCGCTGTTGATTCAGTCGAGACTTTCTTATTTTTGTTTCTTTTTTTGGTCGTTGTTGCTCTGTGAATCTCTCCCGTAAGGGGCTGCAGGAGCAGCGGAGGAAATGGACTTCCCGTACCCGGAAAACTGAAGGCAGATGCGTGCTATTGACCTTGCAGAATGAGCTCGCTGCTGGAGGGAAGTTTTGGGTTTTTTCCCTGCGAGCTTAATTTATTATAATCTTAACTGCGTGGTTTTACCTTAAAGGAATTTTTGAGATCTGTATCACCTGTTATGGAGGGACGTTGTAGTGGCTCAGTGGTTTGGTTAATAGAAAATGACTCATAAATAAACTAAACCAAGGAGTTTTCCTAAGAGTCACTTTTGTTCCTTTTCAGTTGTTTTGTGGGAGTTTCAATGCTTAATTGATCTAGAAAAAAATCTGCATTTGTGTTTTACGTGAAATGTGATGCGAGCGTTAAATTTTTGTTGGTTTTCTTGGAAAAAAATCAAGTTGCTCACGCACCCATCAGTGCCACGTGCGAATCTCGTTTCCACGTAGCTCTGGCAGTGCTTGGAGCATTGTGTTGTCCCTCAAGGCTCTGAGTTGTTTGCACTGCAGGTGATGTCTGAGGCATGGCAGGCATCACCACAGCTGCACACTGTGTAAGTGAGGAGTATCTTACTTGCTTTAGGTGTAAAGGAGGGAATATAGTGCATTGACCAGGGTAGAATAATGCTGAGGATAAGTGAGGGAGCTCAGTGTGAGTATCTGAATGTCTCCTGATGGAAGTAGGTTTTAAACTTCTTAATTGATTTTTTTTTTTTTTTTTTTAAATTTTAAAATGAGGACCTACATTATTGTAATGATAGCATGGCCTGAAATACCAGTTGTAATTAGCTGAAGTCATAGCACTTTTCCTAGCAAAGGCAAACTGTTCATCTGGCTTGTGGGTTTAGGAAGATGGAGTCACCTTGTGGTACCTCTATGTTTTTATCGCTTCATCCTGGATTAAATCGCCCTTCGTGCTCCTTAGATGGCATTTGAATAAATACAGGAAAAGTCACCGTGGGTTTTGTAGGAGGAATTCCTGCTTTCTGAACCACACTGTGTTCTGCTGAAGGGGCCAGCAAATCATGGAGGAGAGGATCCAGTTGATATAATTCACTTGGATTTTCAGCAGAATTTCGTCCGGAGTTTTTCACCGAAGACATTTTAGAAAACTCAGTGGGCACAGCATGAGAGAGTCTTGTCATGGACAGCAATGGGCTAAGATGGAAATGAGGATAGAAATAAATGATTAGCTATCATGGCAGAGGGATGTCACCTGTAGAATTTGGCACCAGGCTCTGTAGGATTGTGCTAATTAATGGGCTCAAACATGAGGAAGACTGGAGGTGATACAGACTTAGTACAGTACAAGCAAAGGATGCTGAAAGGTTGCAGAAGGGTCTTAAGTCTTTAATTACTGATTAATAACAGTGAATGAAATACAACATAAACAAATGTAAGTGCAACACTTCCGTTGAAAAAAACCAAGACCCCTCTTTTACTCTCTCTCCTTTAAAGGTTCATTTCTCCCCCTCCTCAATCCTGTTTAATTTTTCCAGTTTCTTCCTGTCCGCACTTGCTTCTCTCTCTTGGCAAATGTTTTTATCTTCACATATTTCCAGTTTGTTTCCACATGGTGTATTTACAAAGAGGAAGACGGGCTGGGAGGAAGAGTTGTGTTTGAATACTTGAGTTCTGATTGCAGTTTCTGAAGGAACCGAAAAAAGATTTTGACATTCTTGGTTTGTTCTGTAGAAACTGGTTAAGGAGGTTTGAAGTAGGTATTTTATATCCTTAGGGATTATTTTATATCCTCAGCGGATTCTGAGCTAAAGCAGCACAGTGACAGCTGTTGAGGTGCCTCCTTAGGTTGGAGAAAGAGAAGTTCCCTGAGGTACAGGTCCTATGCCTGTGTCCTTCCAGAGAAAAGTTAAATGAGGCAAACTTGTACAAAATGAGCCCAGTTTCCAGCAAAAATTCAACCAAAAAGACAGCAGGGAGAAGATGGAATCTTTACCAGTCCATTCCAGAGCCATCTCCAGCAGGCCCTGGCTGTTCCTAGCTGCTTCTCAGCCTCCTTCCTCACCTGACACAGCATTAGTGGTGTGTGGACACAGGGATGTAAATGAGACCCTTGGGATAAAGCTGTGCTGTAAATGACACTCTTGAATTTTAGACATTTCATCCTTAAATTTGTTAGAATCCCAATATGGTCTGGGTCAAAAGGGACCTTAAAGCTCATCTCATTCCAGCCCCCTGCCATGGGCAGGGACACCTTCCGCTAGACCGCTTTGGGTCCGCTAGACCGAGTTGGGTTGCGTCTATTTGAGCAGCCTTGTCAGAATTTTTTTTTTTGGCTCTTACTGAAATCCCTGGCAAAGCTTACGGCAGCATTGAGAGGATGGGAATAGGATTGGGGTGTTCCAAAGGCCTGCTGTGTTAGATGTTCTTTCAGTGTAGAGGTGTCTCTGGACCATTAAGTCTCCGCATCTAGGTATTTGCTGACATCTGTTAAAAGTCAGAAAATCACCAAAAGTCCCTTAACCTTGAATTACTCTGGAAGGAAAATATTTTTCTCGGTGCATCCTGACCACAGCCCATCATTTCCTGGTCAAATGGGCACAGGGAGTGCAGGACTCAAACCAGCTGGTTAATAAGTAACAACTGATCTGAGAGGAGGAAAGGTGAACAGACGGGGTGTATTCAGAATTATTAAATGTGGGATGGTAATTAGAGTGCGAAGACATGAGAGAGGTGAGGGCTGGGGAGCACCAGGTACTGCAACAACAAAACAGTGGCAGCTCCTGCCCCCAGATCACTGGGGAAAAGGTGGTAAATAGATAAGTTTGTGAATTTTGATAAGCAGGATTAAGATACTGAAAAATGCAAACCTCCATGAATAGGTCAGAAAATAAAATGGGAGCTCCTTATAATTTTGATATAAAACGAGTAGTCTGACTTTTAAGAGCAGAATGTGGATGTCATCAAGATTTAACACACAGGGTGTTGGGTTTTTTTAAGGCAGAGATGATAAGCAAAAAAAATATTAATTTAAAGCATGGTCAATTTTCTGATTTTCTTTTTCATAATTCCATGGATGCCTGGATGCTTTCCCATAGTTATTTAGAGTGATGATCATGAAGAAACGGTTGCCAGCATAGAATATAGTAGAGTGGATGCTTGCTTAATACTGTTGAAAATCAGCCAAGACATATCTAATTCTGGACTGGAGTGTTATGTTGTATGGTTTTATTTGTGGAATACTTGATTTATCAATGGTCTACGTTCCTGTGTAATGAACTGTGTGAGTACAGTCATTATGTATGGTAACATATGATTCAAATCTTACTTTTGATTAGAGAATATGAGGTTAAGAAGACAAAGTCTTTGTCAAGATGGAAACATGAGACTTGTTTTCCAGACTAGTCCCCAGTAAAATTAGGTCAGTCATATTTACGTGACTATAATTTAAAGAAAGTTGCCGTTTTCCTGATCTTTGATTTGTTATGTGACAGACATCATTAAAACGCATGTTTTGCTTAAAAGTGAATTTAGACAAGTTAGAACTGGAATCAAGACTATTTTTAGTCGGTATGTATTTTGTTTCCAACATGTATGTATGTGCAGAGAATTTAAACTGTGATTTGATTTGATTTTAGAATACCATCCAAGCTTGCTCAGTTTATCAGATGAATACCAGCTGGTGCATCTGACAGCCAAAACTAGAAAAATAACCTCATTTAAAGATGGAAATCCCTATTCATGAGACCGTTTCGGAGCCTTTGCTTTCCAGCAGGACTGGTTGAGCAGCATGTTCTGATCATTGGGGTAGTTTTGGTTTTCAAAGACAGATGGTCATTGTGTTTAATGTCTGTGTATTAATGTTCTTTTGATAAAAGTATGAGTAAGTTGCTAATTTCTCTGGGAAAATATAATTAAACTGTTGAGAACACGATACATATGACCTGTACTATGTTTGGTTCAGAGGCTTCAGATTCAATTAGCTTTGCAAAATTGCTGCCAATTTTTACCTGCTTGCTTGGATTGAGGGGGGGGAAAAGGTTACCTTGTTTACTCTAGGTTGAATAGAAAACTAGTCTTGTTTCAGCCTTTTACTTGGATGTTTCTCAGTACTGATGCTGAGTATTTTCGACATCAATAGGATGGGTGATATTCAGCTCGGGATATCTCAAGAGACTTCTCAAATGTGTTGCTGTGAAATCAGATGTTCTGGTATGATTTCAGACTGTGTAGTCAAGCTGCCATGGATGGCAGCTTTTCTGGTTTCTTCCTCAAATCTGAAAGCCTTAAGATTTTTTTCTTTTTTTCTGTCATGGGTTTTAGCTTGACAGGAAAATATTGCAGTTACAATGTGTGTTGCTGTACCTGAAAGTATTCGTTCTTTATGGAGGCAGTTCTCTGTGTTAGATGGACAGGAAGGCGCTTAATTCTGACAGCTGAAAGTGTTGACAATATTGGGATTTTTTTCCCCTAAACCATTCTTACCTGTTTCAATAATTCCTACATTAGGTAGGAGCCCTTTTCTTGGGTGGTCACTCAGCTGACTTTGATTTTATGCCATTTTTTGTGCATTCATGCACTAGGATATTTAAAAATTGAGTTAACTTGTGTGCCATATTCTTATGGGTTTAATAGAATATAAGAAAAGCTCTTTTTAAGAAATATTTTAATGCAGATGTGAGGGATGTTGGAGGGGTGGTGAATGTGCAGCTTTTTGCTGGTTTACACTTTGGTTGTTTTTAACACATTCTTCTGCAGAAGAATTCAGTGGTTATGACCTACACCTAACCAGGTATATACACAGGTATATAAGCATGAAATTATTTGGGACTGCAGGAGGACTACTTCATTGCTTGAGTTACTTTACTACCTCCTCTCCTGAGAGTGTAGTTTTTAAGTGTTTGCTTACTTGGCTTTATAACATTATTACTAGCTTGTACTTTTTAACAGCATTTCTTTGTTCTCTTGCTCTGGAAATTACATAATGTCTGTTCATTCACAACTTTTGGAGCAGGTCTCTCCATGATGACTTCCTTCAGAAATTGTCTGAAGCAGTGAAAAGGCCCCAAGCGCAGAGAATTATAAAATAACTATTTAAAGTGGATAATTTCTATTACTGTGATGGATGTGAATGAAGTGATGGATGCACTGGAACAGTAAACATGGTATAGAAACTGTATAGTTGAATTGATACTGTTCTGGGCTGAGGATTGTTCAAAAGAAAAGGAATCAGCAGTTGGTTACAAAGTCATCGAAAGATCCACGGGTGAATTGTGTTTTCCTGCTGTTCTGTATCACAGGAAGGCCTTGTAACATTCTCAATGGGTTTTGTTTCTGTTTGTGTTGTTCCTGACGTAAATTACCTGACTCGGTCGGCAAAAAGCATTCATTATATTATTGCCTTTATGGTGGAACTCAGGAATATTCCTATTCTGTGGTCGTTTTGCATTTGCAAACCTGGATGGCAATTTGAAGTCATTAGTGTGCAATTCCTAGTTGGATTTTATGGGCAAAAATACCACTTGACAGCAATTGCATTCATCACTGGTGGGCAGAGGCGGAGGGAGTCGGAAGCCTGTGGCCGTTCAGGAGGTGGCAGGGCAGTGCCAGGCAGGGACTGCATTACCCAACGCCCACCTTGTGCCTGGGAGGGAAACCAGCAGAGCAAACTGGGAAGTGGTCAGTTACTGGTTTGGGAGGGGAGAGTTAAGATGTTGCACTGTTTTCTTCTCCCTGCCAAGTCTAACAGAACTTGGAAAAACAATGCCGATATAAGAAGAAGAAAATGAGTAGTTTAAAAACTCATGGATGGAACCATATCACAGGCCAGAGGTTTTAACCCTCCAAACTTATAATTTTCTTCAGAAACCCTCCCTGAATGTTGCTTCTGATTGAATCACACCAGTTGTGATTTGTGTATTTAATCAAGAGGGAATAATTCTAAAAGTGATTCCCCCCCCCCATATGTTTGTCTCTAAATGTATTTGCTCTGATACAACGTGTCTGAATTTATAACTTCTATGCAGTTCAAAAGCAGAATTTACAAATATAATTAGAGGGTTAAAGGCAATAAAAGCACTTTAATGACATTTAGTTTTTATTGACAACCCACTAATATCTGCTGCATTCACATACAGATTTTTAATGTAATCCTGTGAGCAGATAAAAGCTCTGCTATTTAAAAGATCAATGCAGAACAGATTCATTGGATCTGCTCTTAGAATGCAGATGGGGAGTTTCTGAGTAGATGATGGGCCGTAAGTGCCTGTCTGCAGCTCACACATCATAGGCCCTTCCTGCTCTTTGTTTTACAGGATAACGCATTAAGAGCTGTATTAAGAAGATAGATGGCAGCAAACTGAAACACTTATAAGGAGTTATTTTTAGTTATTCCATGGATGTTTTCCATTTTCCAAAAATTGTAACATTGCTGCTTTTGAAAGAAAAAATTTCACTCACTCACCTGAGGTGTTTGCAAGTACCCAGAGTTGGACCATTTAAAAGAATTGTGGAGAATGCCAAATAAATGTTTTAAGATCCTTTTTTTCTTTTGTCTATATAGGATCTAAAGAATAGAGGCTTTTGAGAATCATAGAATTCCAGAATGGACCTGAAAGTTAATCCAGTTCCACACCCTACCATAGGCAGGGACACCTTCCGCTGTCCCAGGCTGCTCTAAGCCCCGTCCAACCTGGCCTTGAACATTTCCAGGGGTGGGGCAACCACGGCTTCTCTGGGCAACCTGTGCCAGGGCCTCGCCACCCTCACAGGGAAGAATTTCTTCCTCGTATCTGATCTAATGCTGCCCTCCTTCATCTTAAGGCCATTCTCCCCTTGTCCTGTCCCTCTGTGCCCTTAGGAAAACTCTCCCTCCAGGGACTTAAATAATGTGAAATAATACGTAATAAGTCTTCCTTGATCTGAACCTGTCTGGGTTTAGGTTCCATGCTGGTCTTGTCCTCTGCGTGATTGGACGCTCGGAAATTTGTAGCCGAGTCTTCCTGACCAGGCAGTTTCTGCCAAAGGCTAAATGCTGGGGCATTTGGGGGATTTGGGGCACAGGCAGTTTGCAGAAGCCGGGAAGGGAATTTGAAGAAGGAGCATCCTCTCACAGAGAAGTGGAATGCAGCTGGTAGGGCAGAGCCCAGGGCAGGGCTGTGTGGGAGCTGGCGTCTCTGGCAGAGGCTGTGGGATGCTCCTCCTGTCACAGGGATCCCCGTTAGTTCTGCAGGGTGAGCTGCCTTTGGATGTTTCCTTGCTTGACTGAACAAAACCTCCGCTCTCCCATGGATGGGCTGTGCTGGTTACTGGCTCTTTAGTTCTTTTTCCACAGAAGTGAAAAATTGAAAGCAGGGAAGTAATTGACAGCCTGAGAAATAAAATAGGATTTTTCATTAATTTATTGAATGTCTTACAGTTTTACATACAAAATTATGAATCTAAGACCGTAGGAGAAGTCGCTGTTACGGTTCTGGGAGCACCATGAATCCCAAGCAAAGCTGTCAATTACTTCTCGGTATCCTCTTGCAGGAGAACAAAAAACCCGACTGTTGCAGTTGAGCACTTACTCTACTTTGCTTTAAACTTGCATATATAAGGTGGCCTTAGTTTACTTGCATTCTTCTTGGTTTTTGTTTGATGACAAATGAGATGTGTCTGTACTTGCTGGTTCTCAAATGGTATTTCTAAAACAATAGATTGGTGAAGGCTGTAATACAATATCGTCAGCACAAATAAAACACAAGCTGGGAGTAAAATAGCTGCTCTAGTCTTTTTCAGTAAGTGGCAAGATATATTTCTTGTGGCTTTTCATTGATGAACTTGTTCTGAGTGTGTGATGACAGAGCAAAGGGCCATGTACTGAACCCTTGATTTAGTGCTGGATCCCTCCTGGGAGTTGTGTTTATGTAAGGATTGAGTTTTTAAAAAAAACACACTGTGGGGAGATTGAAGGAGTTTAGAAGGAGAACTCCGTAGGATGAAGGGAAAGATACTTGTTAAATCATGTACTATACAACGAGTGTCAAAGGGAAGTTTATCTGCTTTTCTTCTCCTCCCATTTGAAAACTGGTGAGAAGGAGGAGGCAAGTGACCAAAATTAGTATTAACAGCGATTGAAAAGGAGGACCATTCCATTTTTAAATGTGTGGATAAAAGAGCAGGGTCTGCCTGATGCTTACACAGTAATACTCTGGAAAAGTTGCGGGTTTATTCCTGGGATGTGGGATTCTTGTAGCTCTGTGTGTGCGTTTGGACGGGGTGGAGCACAGAGGGTGGCACTGAGAAGACGCAACTAAATTCTGTTGGGTTTCTTTGTGTCTTTCAGGACTTGCAGTGAATGGAGGAGGACACTTTTTCCTAGAGGTTTAACTTGTCTAAAGATACCAAGGTAGGAGAACTTTTTCTTTCTACAATTCCATGTGTTCTTTGCAGGAGTGATTTAATTGTTTAAATAGAATTGCAGTTGTCTTCTGTTGTTTCATTGTTAATCTGTGATCATCTGAAATTGGAACGGGACGCTGCCTTTTGATAACAATTTTACCAATTTTTAACCTGAGAAATTAGAAAAAAATTAATTAGAGAAAAAGGCATAAGAGCTTTCACATACTAGTGTTCGGTCATTCTCTTTTCCTACTGGAGGTAGGAAAGAGAATGAATGTAATAAAACAATGTATAGGATTTTATGTTTATTGAGTTCATTCTGACTGCTAACTAAAATACTGATACTTTCTTGTAAACGCAATGTGTAATAATGACACTGCATTCTGTAGAAATGTACTTTGATGTCTTAATTTTTCAAGGTTTTTTTCTTTTTTTAATATAAAACCCAAAATATTCTGTGTTCTGAGAAAATCCCCAGTGTTTGCCAATGGATTGAACTCCAGTTTCTTATGGAGTATTATTGAGACTTGAGCAAGTTTGCAGGACAGGCTTGCAGCAGCTCCTTGATTAGGTCTGTATTTTAAGATGTAGTTTTGATTATTTAAAAATTAGGAATTAATTACATATTCCCTTAATCTTTTGGAATAGACAAGTGCTGTAACATTTTCTGACTTTATACATTGCCTATTTTTTTCTTTTCATTTTCTGTTGTAGCAGTTAATCTTCAAAAGTAACTTCAGATTGATGGGAGCCTCATGCAGAACGCCCAGTGTGGAGCTGGTGTGGTTTTGATTGTCAGATTTCTGGCTGCTCCGTGACACAGCCAAAAGCTGAAATGCAAGAAACTCTCTGCATTTCAGCCTTGGGGTGGTTTGGGGTAGAATCAGGATGGTGGATCCTAGCACAGTGAAGTTTGTACATTCAATACAGGAAGGACATGGAGCTGTTGGGCTGAGTCCAGAGGGAGGCCCCAAAATGATCAGAGGGATGGAGCAGTTCAGCCGTGAGGAAAGGCTGAGAGAAATTGGGATTGTTCAGAAAACAGAAGACTTGGGGGTCACCTTGTAGCAGCCTTTCAATATCTGAAGGGAGCCTGCAAGAAAGATGGAGGGAGACAATTTACAATGGCCTGGAGTGACAGGACAAGGATGAATGGCTTCAGTGACAGAGAGTAGGTTGGATTAGATATGAGGAAGAAATTGTTCCCTGTGAGGGTGAGGACACCCTGGCACAGGTTGCCCGGAGAAGCTGTGGCTGTCCCATCCCTCGGTCAGGCTGGACAGGGCTTGGAGCACCATGGGACAGTGGAAGGTGTCCCTGCCCATGGCAGGGGATGGCACAGGATGAACTTTAAGGTCCATTCCAGTCTGGGCCGTTGTACGATTCCAGCTATAGGAAGTGCCCTAAAATTCCTTCCAAGGCAGTTTAACAAGAGTTAGCTTGTGTAGAACTGCACCACATTTTATTTCAAGCTTAAATACCTGTTTACATGGTTGTTGATGGAGGCAGCTACTAATAATATTTAAAACCAAAGCTGTAATTGTAACTGTTATGAACAACACAGAACACTAAAAGCACCACAGATGAACTGAGGAAAGTGAGGTGATGGCATTTCTAACTTTCCTTTGGTTACCATTTTTCTCTGAGACTGTATAATTGACATTGTATATGGAGAATGGAAGTGTCCTTTGAGAATTCAGTATGTATCATTAATCTAGAATTAGAAACCAGGTTATGCAAAATGACAAAGCCTGGTTCAAAATTAAATTTCCTTAATTTCAAGGTCATCACATTTTCATGTTGAGGAGAGAACTGACTTTTGCTTTCTCCTCTTGAGTGATTGCATTCTTTCTGCAATGTTTCTGATCTCGTTTCAAATAGGTGTTAAGTTCCATCACTTAAATGAAAAGTATTGCTGGTGAAATCTTTTTCCCAGAAAACTAAATTCAAATGTTAACTGAAAAGTTATGGTTACAGAGTGTATTAGTTAGTATTCCGTGGTTGGCAAGGTTATCTGATGAGGATTATTGTTGTTTGAGAGTAGTGAGTTTCTCTGGATTCAAAATGAGTCATAAGCTGTCTGTCAATGCCGTCTCTCTCTGAGAGCAGTCATGCTTTTATTCTCCATTGTCCTTACTCGAAGTACGACTGTGTTCCAGACAAAAGGGAAAAACAATCTCCTCTTAGCAGAGAACGGGAAGCTCAAGCCTGCACAGCGTGCACGTGTGTTGCGGGATTGAGCATTGCACCTTCCTGGCGGTGTCCTTTTGCCTCACAGCTCCAAGCGCAAACAGCCTCACCCTCTGGAAGTGCTGTTTTCCAAGCATAGCACCAAAACGAGCTGTTCCTCTGCCTAAATTGTATGGGTTTCCATAATAATACAGTGCTCGTCTCCTTCCTCCCAGGCTATAACTGTATAAAAATTACATCCAAACATAAATGCCACAGACTTCAAGTGAACATAATTGCCACAGACTCATCAAAAAATATGTTTGGCCACATTCGCCTTTAGGGATGTTGTTGGGAACTTCACAAACATGGTAGTATTACTTTGTTATGCTCTCAGAACTGCTTTTTAACTGGAGCATTAACAGCTGCTTTATCTGATAAAATAAAAGCAGAGATTGAGGCCAACCTCGTGCTTCCTTGTGAAACGTTATGTTGACCTGCTGCACATGTTTTTCCAGTGGGAATACTGTTAGGGGTTTTATTAGTGTATTTTTATGTGTTTCTATCAAAAATAGTTGCAGAAGCAAAGACAATGAGGGCACATCAGGAGGACAGGAGAGAGCACAGCTGCAGAGGCTCTTGGATTATGGGAGTCAGTGCAGGATCTGTAGGAAAGGCAGTCCAGAAATCTCAAAATATTTTATTTAAGAGGGAGTTGGCAGATTGGCCTTCATGTCAGGCCCCCCATGATAGTTATTAGTGGTCAGGCTTTTGTGAGGGAACATAACATCAAACAATTAATTTTGTTGTTCTGAAGCCTATTAGAGAGCTCTGTTCAATAAACTCTTAATTGCCTAAAGACCTGTAATTGGTAGGGTTTAGTGCTCTTAATACCTCTGTCATTTTCCTATTTCCAAATAATCCTAGAAGTTCTTGGCAGGCTTGCTTGATCACAACAATGCTGTTTTCATTCCTGAAGTTCCTGGAAATATTTAATCTCTAAATTTAATCTCTGAATTGTGCTCCTGTGTGTTTAAATGTGCAAGGATCAACCTTATAAATATACGTTTCCTTTGACTTCAGCATTGTTGTAATCAGTTATTCCCACCCCTGTGCTGAATCGGATTATTCTGGGAGGCAGAGTTTAATCGATTTCATCATCATGGAGTTCATGGAGCTTCTGCCATTTCCTGGCAGTTCTCATTGATGGCTGTGGCCATCCTGGTCCTCCTGCGAGCATCGAAGCACGGCTTAAGCCTTTCTTTAGGCCTCATCATCAGGCTGTCTCTCAAACAACCTCTGGAATTTCAGGGCAATTTAAAATAAGAGTTCAAGTTAAACTTTGAATAATTAATTTGAGGAGCACGAGAAGTTTCAGTCTGGCAGCGGTTACAGGCAAATGTAGAACACGTCTGCGTACCATACATGTTATATGTGGAATAAATGCTTGAGAGTCAAGCTCTGTTGTGTGTTTTGTTTTCATTTTTCAACTTATTTCATCTTGTGATAATTAGTTTTACAAATCTGTCACTTATGGAGAAAAAGTCCTTGATACCTCTTCCTTCCTGAAGCTTGAATGCTCTTTGAAAATGGTTCACTAATTTATGAAAACTTAGATTTACTTTTTTTTGTTCACAAAACGTTAATTTGGGCTTTACACATTGTTAAATCCTCAAAACTAATATTCAGGTTCTTTTTTCTGATATCTTAATATATTTGTTATACACACTTCTTAATTTCTGCTGTAGTGAGTTCAGCTTCCCTCATGAAAACAGATAATCTTGGGCTACCAGGAGCCCTTGAATAGAATATTTTATGAGTAACAAGCATTTCTGTTACTTTGCACAACTGAGTCTGTTTTCTGTCAAAGGACTTTTGGGGTTTTTTCCAGAAATCACCCTGTAAAAAAAATTTTCTTTCAATCATTCCTTTTGGGAATTCAGGGAAGGGGTACTGAAGGAACGCGGTGCCTCAGGATCTTCTGAGATGGACAGAAGCTGATAAATAAAGGAATAAGCAGTGAGATTCTCATTGAAAAATGTGCTTTAATAGAAGTTTGCAAACACTTCTACTTTATAACAAACTATAACTACCTATTAACATAATGTTTTGAGAATTTTTTACTCCATAGTGTTCGTAAACTTTTGCTGAATATTAAGAAGGTTCTGGAAGTAAATTCTGACTTAATTTGCTGCTCTCTGACCTGGAGAGTGAGTTAATGGGGTCTCATGAGCTGGCACAGGCTTGTACTTCACTTTTCAACTACAAATTAATATCCAAAGAGGCAGCTGACAGAACTGTTGAACCGCCTCCGATTTGGCATTTTCCTTTTTTCTATTTTTTAAATTTTTTGGGTTAAGTTGTCTTTTTCACCCATTCAGTTAAAGCTCTGCAGTGGGCGCACTCTGGCCGTGCTGCTGAGACTGGGAACATGGATAAAGAACTCAGTTTCTTTTAAAGTGTTTGTTTGTAAGACCGAAATGTCTTGACCAAAGACCAAAATTTTATTTCCTACAACCAGTTTTTGCAATTCTTGTCCCTTTACATAGATGTTTTCACTGTGGAGGTGAGGAAGAAAAGGAACACTTAAAGGGGAAATCAAATTCTTAAGAAATATGCATTGCACATCTGACTTAGGATGCATTCCCTTCCCCCTTTGCTAGTTAGAAACTTGTTGTATTGGAAAAAACACAGAATTCTAATCTTAAGATATACATTTAATAGATTCTCACGCTGGCGTGTACAAAATTTGCCAGCAATGTTTGTACGACTCATTGGACATCAAACACTCTTGAACAAGAGCTTAGCTTTGCTAATCAGCTTTATATAAAATGAAATTTCATTTCTAGTGAGGTGATCAGAGAGGAAGAAAATACAGGGATCTAGTTGTTCTACTGCTGGAATAGAGGCAAAAAAAAATTTGCTTTGATTTTTTAATTCTGTGTCTGGCAGACAATATCTCTATAAAAAAAACCAAAGCTGACTTCAATGGGCTGTAATAATGTGCAGCCACGCAAAACACACCCAAAACACGAGGTGGTTTTTGCAGCCTGCGTACAAACTCTGTCTCAAAATCAAGAAAACACGGAAATGGGCCTTAATCATCCCGGAGGATTTAATGAGCTCTCGAGACTTGTTCAAGCTTAGCATTCGGTGTAAGTTTGCAGCTTGCAGAGCTCAATCTGCCTCTACCCCCTCCACTTTGGGTTTTTTCCCTCACCATATTTGGTCTACTGCCTTCTCATGATCTGGAAACTATTGTTGTTCGTTTACTTCATTGAAATTTAGATTTGTTAGAAGATCCACTAACACGTGGCAGAGTGTCTGGACATAAACCAGGAGATTCTTGAGCTGTTTTTTCTAAAAATGCTGCATAGAGATTGTACCTTTTTATTCATCTGCTTCTACTGTTTAAAGACTTATGCTCACACAATGTCTTCATTTGGTTTGGTAGAGTTACAAATAACAAGATAAAGGACAAATCAAGTGTAGTAGCTCTCGGTTGTCCAAATCGTTGCCAGAGGCATCTTGTGTCAGTGGGACAGTGAAGGATCTCCATCACATTCGTGCAGCTTTTGCTTCTGGTCACGGAACTGCTGGTGATCCTGGAGAAGGGAATTAACCTGGGCTGTGAGGTGCATTAAGGAGTTCATGGGATGGAGTGAAAAATTGTCTGATCCAGCTCTTCCTAATACTGTAATTCTGTTTGCTGTTTAATCCTTCTAATTCCATGAACTAATATGACCAACAGAATTTTTAATTTAGAGTGCTTATTCTTAAATATTACTTCTGGCTTAGTGGTGTTGGCTCAACAGAGGAAGAGCTGTGACCATGTTTGCTCAAAGCCACAAAAGGATGTCATTGTGCATGAAAATGAAAACCAGCGGCTGATTTTGGTCACCTGCTCCTGTGCTGTGAACCCTTAACTAATCAGGATATAAGTCTAATGCATGCTTACACTTAGAATACCTCAATATTGTGTGTAAGATACAATGCGGAACAATGCCAGGAATTGCTGCTAAAGTAGAGTCAGAATCACTGAGTGGTTTGGGTTGAAGGGACCTTAAAGACCATCCAGTTGCAACCCCCTGCCATGGGCAGAGTAACCTTCCTATAGTCCAGCAGTCCCCTGAGAGTATGGAATTAGTCCTCGGGATGTCGCTTGGCTGATAACGCAGGGTCTTACTGCAAGACATCAGTTCTCTTTCCACTCCCTGGTTCTTAGAAAGCAAATTCATGGAGGCCCCATCTGTGTCCTATGCAGAGCCTTAATTCAGCCCTAGTAGCAGCACAGCAGTTCCTGGCCCTGTTTGCCTTGTGAGAGATACAGGTAAATTATTAGCAAACTATCAGGCTCACCTTTGGCATGGCCTGGGCTCAGGCCAGGTGGCTCCGACAGAATTTACTTGAATTCAGTTATAGCTCAGCACTGGTGGCACAGCTCTGCTCAGTTCTTTCTGCAGTGTGAGCCAACATGGGCAAAGTCCCTAAACCATTGTCTGTGTGCCCAGATGGAATTTTTTTCGATAGTCATGTAACAGTGGGGTGCTCTGAAGGGGACCTAAGCCTCATTTAGGAGCCTTGAGAATGAGCCTGAACACCAGCTCCTTGGGTTTTAGTGGCAGAAGGGTGCCAGGTGATGCTCAAGTGATTCGTAAATGTAAAGGAAATACTGATTCCACATTTTCTCTTTAATATTCATTCATGTGTGCACACAGACCCCCAAATCTGTTTGTGGAATCTGGTAAGTGAATGGGAACTTGTGGAAGTCAGGAAAGGCTGAAGTTGCTGTCATCCCCGTGTGCTTACTGAGGCTTGGGATGTGTGTGCTCTGAGCTGCTGCCCTGGAATGCTGGTGTCTCTCCGTAACTGAGTAAATCATATTAAAAGGACTTTCGGTGGCTTCAAATATACATATAAAGCTCTTTGAACTGGGTGTTCCTGTATTACTAGACTTGAAAGTATCATACAAATGTGAAGAAACTCAAGATGGAACCGAATATTGTTACAAGAAAAAAATATTTATTTTTCTACAAGATGAATGTGTTACCTTTTAAGTATGGAATATAATGTGTACAATAGCAAGAAAATTGCGGTTTATTGTATGTACTGATCAAAGACTCTTTACAATTCTTTTGGTCTGGTTTGGAGCTGCTTTTGTTGTAGGTGTTTTGATGCTTTACGTGCTTTAGTAAGTGGCTGTTCCTGAGCACAGGCTGTCAGTGTGCCTGGTGATCCCAGACACTCTTTTATCTTCAGCAACACTCAGACAAACTTTTTTTATTTTCCCCCAGGCATATGCAGCAAGGAAAATATAGGGATAATGTTTCTGTTTGATTTTTTTGCATCAGTCACTCTGGATTTGAGTGACTTGCCTCCTCATGACAATTTTTTCAGCTCACAGGACAATTTGACAGTCAACCAGCCCAGGAGCCGCAAAGCGTCTGGAGTCGTGGCTGGTGTCAGCAGGATTGATTTTCTGAGCAACAGGAAGGGCAGCAGCTCCTTCTGATTGGTTTGGCTTTAATAGTAATGGGAAATGGAGGCAGTTTGCTAAATGCTATGTCTTTCCCTCTTCAGTGTGATGATAAATTATTTGGCAAAATAGATTGCTTCTGCCAGCAGCGTTGGAATTGTGTTATCCTGGAAATAAAGCCTGGATAACTGAAAGCAAACTGAATGGTGGGCTTTCTGTTGATTTTGTTGTTAGGAATTGTATTGGCAAAATAGCTTTTCATCATAGGTTTTAGCGCTTCTTTACCTCTTCTCCATAATGGTTTCCTGTTGTCCAAATGGGAGCGTTGATTTTGTACGTCTGTTGTTCTGCTCTCCGCAGTGTTTGGAATAAACCAAGTGGAACAGGATCACCATGTTTCGAAACAGTCTCAAGATGCTTCTTACAGGAGGGAAGTCAAACCGCAAAAACAGGTCCAGTGGTAAGTAATTGTCACTTCTTCCTGCATACGGAATACGGGTGCTTTTGAAACCATTCCTTTTATGTGTGTTTTGGTCTTACCAGGACTTTCTTCATGTTATTGAACAGATGTACTCAGTTGATGATCTTGCAGACTCCAAACATCGTTGTACTTCATTTTAATA
Source organism: Acanthornis magna (assembly GCA_036785705.1). NCBI lineage: Eukaryota > Metazoa > Chordata > Aves > Passeriformes > Acanthizidae > Acanthornis > Acanthornis magna. The sequence continues at coordinate 126,899 of JAWUZG010000190.1, forward strand.
TTGCTCCCTCATTTTAATTTGAAACTATATGTATATTTATTTTAAAATGTATGTAAACCATCATCTGGTTTTATTGGGCAGATAAGATGTAGGGAAAACCAAATAAGAGTTCTACATAATCTTGTAGTAAACAAGCGTCAAGGTTCACGTTTCAGTTATGGAAAGTAAGAACATTTTTTTCTTCTGCAATGTCTGTGATAACTTGTTGCGGTGAAACCTGTTTTATTACAGCCAAAACTTGTGATAGCAGCAGCAATGTCTTTTAAGTTTTTATTTTTAAACAGGAGGGAGAAAGAGGAATGGGATTAGTTGAAATTAAAGGAGAAATTGCCCAAATTTAGTCATGAGTTCTGTCAGTTTCCTTTTTCCACCGTCCCAGGAAAGGAGTTTACAGTTAGTGTTGGTTCATGTGGCTTGGCCTGTTTCATCCATGACAGAGATTGGGGGAGATCGTAATTGTAAAACAAAATATTGCAAAAATATCGATAGGCTTTAAAAACATTTTTATTTAACTTTTGTAGTTACTTCCAAAAATGGAGTGTTGGCAGGATAAGAGCTTTTAATTAGATTTTTCGTTTTGAATTTTAAAGCCATCTGGCAGCACATTTTAAATATTTTGGAATACAATATCTATTTGTGCTCGTCCATCTGTGTAAATAGTGCATATGGATGTTCCTTGGGAGACCACAAGTGAGGATGAGGAGACACAGCAGTTGTGAAGGCAGCAGGAAAATGGAATGTTTTCCCTTGGTTTAAGCAAGTTGTCCCGTATTTCTCACACTGCCAGAATTTGGCCGTTTTTAGTATCTTCCTGCTTTATTTGAGGAAGGAGAGTTGTGGGGCTTTGCTGTGGGGCAGCACGGATGGCTTAGGTCTTAGACATCAGTGGTCTCTCATTCCAGCGTCCGGTGAGAGTCACGGGGTGTTGGTCAATCCTGAAGGCAGTTGTCCTGGGAAGTTCAAGCATGCATCGTGGTGGTGTACTTGGTGTGGATCACAAAGCAGGCAAAAGTCTGTTTTGCAAAGGCACCATAGGTATTCAGGCCTGAGGTGGTCGCTGTTCATTGCTTTTATAGAGATTTCCTTTCCATAGGAGCTCTTCAGTCTCTTGTTGCAGAAGTGGTTAGTCTGAGGGAGGTACCTGCATGAAAAGACAGGATTGGAGAAGGCACACAAGCAGATGGCTCCATTCTCTTGTGATTTGTGTCACATTTGCTGCTTGAAAGTACAAGTCCTTTGATGATACCTTTGGAAAACTGAACATAGACAAATCACCTTAAGTTGTGATTTCTGTACAAAGACCTCTCTTTGTCAGATGTGCTGTTAACAGGCTCTAGTTATTCCTTTTGGCTTATCTCCCAGAAGCAATATTAAGGATCTTGTATATGCCAAACTCTGCAAATACGTGTTTTTTATTTTGTGAATGAAAAATGTCAGTTCTGAAGTACGGAGATTCAGCAGGCCGCGTGTCTGTTTTTGGGCAAAGCAGAAGAAGAGATGTGTTTTCTTATTCATATATTGAAAAATAATAGGACAGAATTGAATTGATGAGGTTCTCTCTAATGCCTAGTGATTGTACTGTATGTTTAATTTACTGCAATTCTGCCCTTGAAATAAGTTGCTTTATTGAGAAGTTCCGTTTGGCATTCTTCAGGGCAAGAGAGGGAATCGGAAAATGAGAGGATCAGGTTTGTTATATTAACAGTGACTAAGTAGCAAACGTCCCTCCACTGCAAAATAATTTTTCAGATAATTGTTAATCTCCCAGACTCTTCTATGACATTAGATTAATTCCTTGCTGCCTAGATTTTTTAAAGATAAATATATTTAAGTCTCTATTTCTTTGCAACACAAGAAAAAAAAGCCAGTAAATCTTCCATGTACTTTTCACTGTTACATGCAGTATTGTAAGCCTGAAGCTTGCTATATTTATTTGCTTTGCAGTTCTGGCAAACTACAAATTTGATACTGTAAAAGCAGATTAAAAAGGAGGGAATTTACCTAATAATATACAAAAGGCATTTCTTATCCTGTCACTGGCAGTATCTTGATGAATCCTCCCACCCCCTGCATAAATCCCAGAATGGTCTGGGATGGAAGGGAACTTAAATGCCTAGTCCCATCCCCGTGCCATGGGCAGGGACATCTTCCACTAGACCAGGGTGCTCCAAGCCCCTTCCGACCTGGCCTTGAACACTTGCAGGAACGGGTCAGCCACAGCGTCTCTGAGCAACCTGTGCCAGGGCCTCCCCACCCTTACAGTAAATGTACCTGTCCAACAGTTGGGTCCAGGTGTTTCATTCTCTTGAATGTTTTCACATGGTCAGTGGAGACCTTCAGTCTCCTCTGCCGGCGTTGCCTTCACTGGTAGGTTTTGTCTCGGCGGTTTCTATGGGGACATCAGTGGGACACTGCGGGTTTTGGATTTTTTCTCATTCAAGTGCTCTAAAAAGATTATGTGTTTATTGAAATTTTAAAATTTTGTTTATCATTAACATGATTTAGAATGCTAATTAGAAGCTGTAAATGAAGCTTCCCTGCTGGTTTTGGGCTCTGATTTGCCCCATGACCTCAGAGCTACACCCATCTCTGAGAAGTGGGAGCAAACTCAAAATCCTGAGTTCCGTGTTGGGAAAATCATCTGTTGGAGGTTTCGGGTGTGCTGTTGATTCACCTGCCATGTACTGAGTCTCAGTCTCCTGGGTTGGTGACAGCCCACCCAGGTGTCTCTCTGAAATTGCACTGTGTGTGTGTGTCTTCATTTCCTACACTCCAGTCATTTTGCATCCCGTTGTGGGGATAAACCTTTGAAGCAGGGTTAAAGGTATTGTGTTCTTTTCTTGGGGAATGCAAAGGAGCACATGGCCTTTGAAATTCCTGTGCTTTGCCATGTCTTTCATTTGCAATAGCACTTGGCAAAAAGGGGCAGTGGAGTCAAGCTAATGACTCCTAGGCGTGATGTGGTTTTGATAATTCTTCATGATTAAAAGAGCACTGGTAGTGGTAGCAGTAAAATGCCTTCTTATTATTCCTCCTTTAGAAACTGCTGAGCAACTTCTCTGAAAACTGTGGTTAGCATTTAGTTTGCCTCAGCCAGGGTGGGTTTTCCCCTTTGCTGCTTGATGGTGTTGTGATTCAGGAACACACAAAATATTTATAAAAGAAGAATACAATTACATGCATCTGAACAGACAGTTACATACAGTAGTGCCAGTTAAAATAAATTAATTCCTACTGAAGCATCAGCCTGTGTAATTTCCTGTGGTTAATTCTGGGGGTCTGGGTGTCCTTTCAGAGCTCCGCTGCTGGGGTTTTGCAGTATGTGCTCTGGACACAGTGCTCGGTGCATGTGGGTCTGCACATATTTCGTCTCTTGTCGTAACAAAAATTCTCCTGTGATTCAAGAGCACTCAGGATGGTTTACAGTAATGCCTTGAGGACACAATACGCCTGCAGTAGTGTTTTGATTAGGTTGTATTTTTTCTGATATAAATGGATATTCTACAAAGCTGCCAGGTAGCAACATCTCTGGTGCTGAAATGGGATCTCCATAAAGTTACAGATTACTTTTGTTTTCCCAGTGTAAATTAACTTAGAGATAAGCAGACATACAAGCTTTCTGATTTGTTTATATCCAGAGCTATATTATGTAAGGTGTGTTTGTTTTAAAGTGTGAAAGGACTGTGCTTTGCTCCATCCTATTATTGCTTCTGGATGAAGATCCAGCAGGATTGTTGTGGCTGGAGCCCAATGGCCAGGGCAAGCAGGTGTATTAAACTGCAGACAGGCAAGCCTGCTCCTGCTGCTCCTGCTCCTGCTGCTCGTAAGAGACGTTTGAGGCTTCTTCCCCCTAACTCAGCTCTTCCAGGGCACTCCTGTTCTCTGAATCCGGACACTGTGAGGTTCTCTGTTGTTTTCACTTGTTTTTATCAAGGACCTGTGTCATATTTTTCTGCAGTTTTCTTGCTTGTATTAAGCATTCCTTGGTCTGGGTGTATATTGCAGTAGCGCACATCAAATCAGTCCACTCTTATTCATTCCAGTATCCTGTTAGGGAAGTAAGTCCATGTAATGGATCCAATCATTCCACCTATGACAGTTATCCTTATTCTTTTCTGAACATGTGGACTATTTCCCTTTTACATTATCACATTAAATTAATGCCACTGCAAGAGTTCAGATTCCCTTTAGAACCTGGCAAAATTCAGCTACAAAACTGCACATTATGTTTGGTTTTGTATTTCCCTTCACTTTGTGAGGAGTAAGCCCAGGAATTTGCGACTTGTTTCTGACAGAGGCCGAGATACATTTAACATGAAAAAAAAGAAAAAAATAAGGTGAGTACTTTAAAATCTGAATATCTGAGGCATGTAGTCCTTAGCCCAAAGGGTCTGCTTTTCTCTTCTGAGTTAGGAATTATAGCTTGTTTGTTCTTAACTGTAAAATGCACAATTTTTATCTGGAGCTTCCCAGCCAGGAGCCTGCCTGTCATTCATAATATTTTTGGTGCAGGGTTTTTAAAAACCTGTTCTTCTTTCCAGGTTCACAGAAGACCCAATTACTTCTCACTTCCAATGTATTTATAGGGCTTTTTGGAACCTGCCACTTGATATTTTAATTCCAGGACTGAAAGAGCCCCTGTCAAATGCTCTTCTCCTTTGATTCCTGTCTTTTGAAGATAAAAGACATTTCTGTGAAGGTCTCATTTCTGCTTGGCCAGATCTCTGTGCAGTTTCTCACCTATCTGATCTCTTTGGAAGTCTAAAAATAATTTTTACCCCAAAAGAGTTTGAGGGTCACAATTGCTTTTTCAGTTTAATTTCTGAAAGAAATTGCTGAGTGATGAGACCCAGCTGGTGGGTCCTATAGATGTTCGGTAACTTAATTTGAGAAAGTGTTACAATTAAAACATACAAGTGAGTTTTAATACCTCACTTGTATGAGGTTTTAATACCTCATACAAGTGAGGTATTAAAAGACCCATCATGTATTATGGTCCTGAATACCGATTGTGTCCACATGTTCAAGGTATTCCATCCAAATAATAATTCAGATCCTGTTCTTCCACAAAGTTTGCTGGTTTTTCATAAATCCATTTTTAAACAGGGCTTGAGTATGTTGACAAATCCTCTGACCACAGTAAAGTTTGTCCTTGAGTTTATTAAGCATGAACTGACCTTTCCTGAAAGCTTGTTTTGCATTTATGTAGTTCAGTGTTTTCCTTCTGAAGAAGGCATTGTATCAGGAAGATGTGTATGTACGCAGGCATGCTGTTTGCTTCTTGGTGTTCCAGTTTATTTGATCAGAATATGCCTTGTTCATGTACCAAACTCTCTTCCCCCACAAATACAAGATGTTTGGACAATAAAGCTTCTGCTTCTCTCCTGCACTACTATTGTAGAGGGAATTTTAGCAGCCTATATTAGAATACTATGTATTTATTTCCTTCTGATTCACAAATACCTATTTTTTTAAATAATAACACCACAACTTGCTGTATAGCTCATAAATTATTCTTGTTTGACAGGTCTGTTCAGTCCTTTGCTGTGGTTATAATTTTTTTATTAACTGACTCACCCGTTCCACTGTTTATCAGCCCGTATTAGTTTATGCTTCTGTGTGAGCTCTGAGGCGAGTGGGGCTCATCCCACTCTGTCAGAAAAGATGTTCGCACGTTTGACCGTCACCAGCTGTGTAATAACGTGTGGGGAGCGAGAAGGTCCCCACGAGCCTCCTTTTCTCTGGGCTGAGATGCCCCCAGGTCCCTCATCTGCCCCTGGTGCTCCAGCCCCTCTCCCAGCTCCATTGCCTTCCCTGGACACGCTCCAGCCCCGCAATGTCTTTCCTGCAGTGAGAGCCCCAGAACGCAGGACACAGGACTCGTATTTTGGATACATGTCGAATTTTGTGGCGTTACTCCCATTTACTGACAGACTTGCGATAAAATATTGGTGCTTTACTGGGCTGAGTCAGCAGAGGGAGCAGGAGTTTTCCATCAAATCTCGAATCAAATCCCGTCGAAATTCCTGTGCCGATGTGCAAAGGAGATGAAGTTACATCTTTCCACATCAAATGACCTTGTCTTCTCTTATTCAGCGTGAAAAAGGTATTCTCATATACAATTCAAAGAGAATATACACACTAGCTTCAAAAGGAAATATAATCCCTCAATTTGAGGGATTTGTTCAGCCAACCTGTTGGGAAAGTGGAATGTACTTTCCAGAATATCTGAGGAAACCTTAAGGACTTGCATATAGTTTAAAACAGTTTAAAAATCCAATCAAGTCTTTTAAGAAAATACGGTTTTAAGAAAATAAGAAAATACAGTGAGTTCAAGAATTTCATCTGGAAAATGAGTAAGAAATCACTGAGATGTGTAATGACTTGGTTCACGTAGAATTCAGCTTGGTTCACGTAGAGCGTTTCTTGGCTGCAGGAAGGGCCTGTGCCAGGTGTGAGAGATCCCTCTGGAATTCCATCATTACGTTCTCTTTTTGGAGTTGCAGTTGACCTTCCTTTTTCCTTTTTTGCCTTCAGGAAGAGTAAATGTAGAGTAAACTTAGTAAAACTTTTAATGGAAAAATCATCTTTTCTTTGTGAGAGGATTGATTTTTAAGCTGCACCTCTTCAGGAGTTTCTCCTTTTCAGTCTCATCTACTGCTCGCACAAACTTCTCCTCTCAGCATGTCTGTGAGGACTATTTTTTTTTTTAGTATCAGATGTATTTTTAGATAACTCATGGATAATTTTTGCTAAAGCTTCCATCTATAACTGACCTATTTGAAGGAATTGTGGAAATTTTTGCTGCAAGATCTTTCTGAAGTGGAAGGATTTATGTTTCCTTTTATGTAATTTTCTTTTTGAGGATGAGAGCAGTATAGAAAATGACCCATATTCTCTTAGCGTACAAAAAAACCTCAAAATATAAGCAAGGTAGGGACATGGTTTTATAAGAAGCTTTGAAAAGGTGTCCAGATCTCAGCAGAACATACTTTTTGTCATCTAAGTAGGTTTGAAAATCTTCTGTTAGGTGAATTCAGAATGATTACCAGCCATCACTTCTCCTCTGAGACTCTGTTACTGATTTGCTGATAGACAAAACTGATCTGTTAAACTGGATCTTTAGACTATTATTAGAGTAAGAATTAAAGATTGTGGATTATCTCATGGTTCCAATATACAGATTTAAAAAGAGGCATTTAATTTATATTTGGGGTTTGTTTTGTTATGAATTCAAGTGACACGTTAATCCATGCATTTAATTGTATACTGAATATAGTCTGCTTTTAACTTATATTAAACCACTTTCTTTCCCTGATACCACAAGAATTAATAGTGCATTTAAATGATTTATTCATCATGTTGTTCTTGTCTGATTTGTATGATTGAGTCATCCACATACTCTTCTTTTTTAAAGTATTCCTTGAAGCTGTTCATAGTGAAATGCTCTAATCAGTGAGGTGCCAACACTGTTTTATTCAAAGGCATAAAAAAAGCAGTGGAAAGTATTCTTGGTGGTGTTTCTGCCTTGTTCGTTTAGAAAATTGCGTTTCAAACCGCATCTGTATTTTTAATCACTGTGTTATGGTACATGAACAAAGCTAGTTTGAAAGTTTGCAACAATGCTGCATTATTAAATCCAGACACCTAGGAAAGCTTCGGGAGATCACAGTGCTAAAATGTAAGAAAAATTAAAATTCTGGGTGTCTGAACACCACAGCTGCCTTAGTCCTGTCTGGTGATCCCAGTGGCTGATAGATGATCCCGAGCTTGGAAGTGTCTTCTGAAAGCTGCCCTGCAGGTTAAAAGCCTACTCACACCTTGTAAGGGAATATCCAGCCATTCCTTCTCTTTACTGACAGTTAAATAAAGCAAGAGCTTTGTGTCCCTGCATGTACCCTAGATGCATCCCTGTCCTTCCACAAGGCTGTTTGTCCCTGTTGTTGCTCTTTGTACAATGAGCACCATTTACCTCTTTCCTTGATAGAGAGCAGATCATTACTTCAAATAGATGGGAAGTGGTGAAAATAGAACTTCTTATTCTCTGAAGCAGCTTGGGGGGAGTGCACTCTGTGTTCTCTTACCTGCAATCTGTAGGTTATGCTAAGACAGATCATGGTGTTAGAAATCCTTCAGAATGTTTCATCTCCAAACAAACAGTAATCTCTTTTTTTTTTAAAGTCTGATGCCACTTAAAATAACAGATGGTTTGAATTCTGTTTATAATTTCACATTTGTGTAGTGTGCTGCGCATCTTCCTGCATTTCATAGAATCACAGGCTGGTTTGGATTGGAAATGATCTTAAAGCTCATCCAGTTCCACCCCCTGCCGTGGGCAAGGACACCTTCCACTGTCTCAGGGTGCTCCAAGCCCCATCCAGCCTGGCCTTGGACACTTCTGGGGATGGGACAGCCACAGCTTCTCTGCCCTGCATCTTCTAGTACCCTGTGCTAGGGCCTCACACCCTCACAGGGAGCAATTTCTTCCTAATGTCTGACCTTAACTCATTGTGTGGATTTTACACAATTAGTCTGTCTTACTCTTTAATAGCTGCCTGCTTATGGAAGCCCCACAAAAACTTAGTCATAATTTATTTAATCAGCAGAACAGCTGTTTCACTGCAAACTTTCATTAATAAACTTGAAAGTTTGGCTACAGAAATGGAATAATTTTAGCACTAGCAGGTTCTCCATAATCTTCTGTATAGCAGTAATTTTAAAAGTGTAATTATTTTACTTTCTGTAATGCTATGTAAAACTCGGCCTTATTAAATTAAATACTCCACAATCTCAAATTGAAATTGCCAAGCAAAACAAAGATAGTATACACAATTTCTTTTTTAGCAGGTAATTTACACCTCATTCAGATGATGGGGTAGCACAGAGGAGGCAGAACAGCTAATTAAGTGGTGATAGCAGAGGAAGATGAAGTGAATGTAAAGTCACTGTTGAGCCTGGGCACAGCACGATTACAAATGTATTTAAAGATACAAATAAACACACAAGTGCCATATCATAGAATCATGGAATATCTTGAGTTAGAAGGGACCCCTAAGGATCATGGAATCCATCTCCTCCTGGCCCAGCACAGGCCCCCCAAATTTTCCCACTAGGAGTGTTGTCTATGTTGGTGCATTTGGTTTTGATATAACTTAAATCCTAAACTGTTGGTTTCGGTTATGTTGATGCATTTCCAGGTGGGCAGAGCTGAGTTTCACAGAGGTAACGGTGGGAGCAAGGTGATCATAGCAGGACCTGCAGGAGGAGGCTGACTACAAAGGTTATCAGCAAAGTTACTCTGGAGAAAAATTACCCCCTATAAGTCATATAGTTCCGAGAACAAAGCTAGTTAGGATAGAGAAATAAATAAAAGAAATAAAGTTAGCTAGAAAGTAAAGTGGGGTTAAACAGTCCATGTGCGGCACACCGAGGGGAGGGCGATCTGCAGAGGGGCCACCATCCAGGGGGATCCCACTTGGATTTAATCCCACTTGTAGCATGGAAAGTGGGTTTCCTTGGCCAGGCTCAATCCTATTATGAGTTGATCTTGTAGTCTGACAGTGCACTGTGCCTGAGGTGTTCCCAGCTCATGCTGCGTGAGTTGTGGCTGCGCTGGGTTGTCCGTGCTCTGCTGTGGCGACGAGGGTTCTCTATGTCCCTTCATGTTTGTAAGTGTATGGAGACCACTTGGAGGAGAAAATGGAAATGACTTCACTTAATGAAGTCCTCCCAATGCAATCCTTGGACTAACACTCCTTTCCTTGCCAAGTCCTGCCCGTAACTGTGAACCTGAGTGAGAGCAAGACAGAGGAGTTTTTGCAGCAGCCACTGAAACACCCGGGCGGTTTTACCCACACAAACTCATCTCATTTTGGCTGGGGATCTTCTGTTCCTGATGGGAATGGGAAGTCCCAGCTAACCTACTTCACTGCATGAAAACAACAGTGTTAGCGAGATTGATGCCGATGGTGGAAAATTTGTACATTGCTGAAATGATGTTGAATGAGCCTGAAGGTGCTACCAGTCCTTGGATAGCTGATAGATCTCAATTTCCCCTAAAAGCCTCCAGTCTCTCTGCCAGTCTTCTCCATGGAAATGTAAGGGCTGTACTCCAGGGTTCTCTGCATCCAGGGATGTGCCAGGTGTTTCTTGCTGTTCTCGGCAAGGGAGGAAGAAGTCTGTCTGGAGAAGAAGCAGATGCAGCAAGGCACCCCATGGCTGATGGTTCAGGATTGTCTTGTGCTAAGCCCTGTTTCCCATGTGAAAGTCAGACCATGTGTTGGAAACATGGTGGGTTTTGCCACAGTACTCCTACGCTGGTTAAGTAAATTTTCCTCATTGACTTCCTCCAGAAGAGGTTCACGGTTTTTTGTCCCTGCTGGAATGCCCCCCGCCAGGCCATATCGTGCTTCCCCTGACTTTTCCTTGCACAGTTTCCTAGTATGGTGAGGTTTTAGCTCACCTCTCACAGATTCTGGGTTTGAATTTTGTGCCATCTGCTCTTGTCAGCTGCTGCCATGGTGGGGAGAAGCAGACAGAGATGTGAAAACAATGTGCTTTAACCAATTTTTAAATTTTCTTTTCTCCATCCCCAAGAAAAGTGGCAGGTTTTTGCCATAAGGCAATTATTTTTTACTTTCAGTTGTTTTATAATAATTTGCATTTAGGCTATTGATTATTTGCCATATCAATAGCTTCTTGTTTCTGATGCCATTTTCTCTCTCTGTAAGAATATTTATTCAGGGTTTTTTTTTTCTTCTCTCTAACTGAGAAGGGATTTTTTTTGTTGCTGTGCACATTAATGGTGTGATATGACCAGGGTAAAACTCCCTTTCCATTAGAGGAGAGGCTGGGTATTGATCCATGCTCCATGACTTGCATTTCTTTGAGGAGCAGGTTTCTTACTTCACAAAATTCCCTTTCAGATGGAGAGCTTACTTAGCAGAGTCTGCTGGAATATCAATACAAGTTAAGTTCTTTGTTTCTAAAATTGCTTTGTTTTACTTTAGCACCTTTTTGCCCTTGTCTCTGACTATTTCCTTCTCCTTGAGAAATGCTGGAGTAGAAGGGAATGTTCCTTACCTTCCAGGATGTGAAGAATCCCCAGCATCATTTTAATTGGTAAAAAATGTTTATAAGCAATCACAGGTAATGCACGAATACTAGACTGACGGTATCTCCTGGCTGATAAATAATAATAAAAAAAATACTATAAAGAGCTTCTATAATTGTATTCATTAGTGAGATTTGTGTTGAGTCTCTGCATCTGACGCAGCAGCATCTTGGACTGGTGCTGCAGTGACAGGGATGTGGCATCCCTGGCATGGTCAGTCTTCCTCCTGGAAGCCAGAGAGCACAAGATCATGGAGTAGTTGCAGTGGGAAGGGACCTTAAAGCCCATCCAGTTCCACCCCCTGCCATGGGCCTCCACTAGAGCAGCTTGCTCCAAGCCCCATCCAGCCTGGCCTTGGACATTTCCAAGGATAGGGAGTCCACAGCCTCTGTAGTAACCAAGAGATGATGCTTTGCTCTCCCTCTGCTGGCTTCTTCAGACCCTTTTGTGTTGATCGTAACTAAGCTCAGCATTTTTCTGTACTTGGGATGAGTCTTTCTTTGTGGTGCAGGGTTTGCAGGGTTAGCTTTGGACCATGCAGTGCTGCAAAGTGATATGTAAAATTAATGTAGGAATATCTAGAGTTAGTCCTATGGATGGAAATCTTGTGCTGGTGAAAAATGTTATTTCAGATCCCTGTTTTACTTTTCCTTTTCAGTTTGATCTTGGGCCGAATTTCCTCAATATTTAATTCTCTTAAAGCCCTGTCTGTGTGTGTTTGTAAATGTGTGTGGATCTATAGGGCTGCTGCTGCTTGAGAAGAGTCTGGGAAATCATTTTTAGAATGAATTGCTCATTCTTCCAACTAAATAGAACTGCTAATCTCTCTTTATATTTTACCCTCTAATTGCCCAGAGTAGGAGAGCAAGTGGTATTTGTGATTAAAGGCCATAAATTGTGACTGTGTGTGTATCTGGGAAGGTTTTTCTGTTGCAGTGTAGAGCCACAGGAGCTGTAAGAAGATGATTCCTGAGGATTTTTGGGTTGCATTATTTCTACTGTTGTGTTTAGGCATAACTTCTAAAATTTAGTGATTTGCGTTCCAGGAGGTGACAGACTTGAAAAGGGATTTTGGTTACTTTTGGTGGAAATAACTTTGATAACAAATAGTAATGTGTTTCAGAAAAGCATGGATAGTGCTTTCAGCAGAGATGGGATTGCGAATTAATTCCACTGCAGTACGAGAGTGCAGAATGCAGCATGAGCTGCTTATGGAAAATAATACCCAGTGTTAGATCTGTGAGAAAACAATGAAATGCCGAGAAATAAAAAGTTTTCAGATGGGATTTTTGGCTTCGTTTTTCCCTTAGTTATCCTACTGTCATTTCACTGGCTCATTCAGACTCAGACAGTAGTTAAATGATTTTTTTTTGTACTAAACCCCTCATCATTTACTAAATGATCTTTAAGGTCTCTTCCAACCACAACCATTCCATGATTCTGTGATCCTTATTGGAGAGTGAGAACAGTTTTCAGACCAGTCTGTCCCAGTACATTTAATTGTGAAACTGCCACAGTGATTATCACATGCACATGGAAGTAGAGCTGGACGATCTCCTTTAATAGGACAAATCCTGCTACAAACGTGCAGGAATGCTCTGCCAAAAATCCGTTCCCTGTATAAGTCGTAGAATTGGTAAGGTGAACCAAGGTAATTGAATTAATACATTGGGTCAGTGAAGTGTTGTTGTCCACAGGTGGAAGCATGGACTGATACCATCACTGTCACTGATTTACACTTTGAGCTTGGGAAAGTCACTTGAGAAGCATCAGCAGTGCTGACTCCTCAGTTTTATGTGGCAAAATTAATGTTTTGGTAGTTGTGAAACTATTTGAAGGTGTGGGAAGGACGCACCAGTCATAGCAGCTCTAACTATAAAATATGATATAGTAGGGTTGTACAAGAAAAAAGGTTTAAGTTTTAAAAACAGGGTTAACTTAAGCCTTTGCCAGTAGTTGGGATATTTCACTTGGGATTTTTGTAGATTGTACTTGTGCTCACATAGAATCATTAAGGTTGGAAAAGATCTCCAAGATCATTAAGTCCAGCCTTTGACCTAATCCCACCATGCCCACTAAACCATATCATTCACTCAGTTTTGGAGCATTTCCAGGGATGGTGACTCCCCCCCTGCCCTGGGCAGCCCCTTCCAGTGCTTAACCATTCTTTCAGTGAAGAAATTTTCCTTAGCTAACCTGAACTTCTGCTGGCACAGCTTGAGGCCATTTCCCCTCATCCTCTTGCTTGTTACCAGAGCGAGAAGAGACCAGCCCACTGATAAATTACTTTTCTTGTTCCCTTACCGTCACCATGCAGGGACTGCTGAGTGCTGGCAGCAGGCTCAACTATTTTGAGCTTCAGTCACTTGTACCAATTTCTCAACTAATTTTAGGACAGATGACCACTAAGCTGTTCTAAAAATGCAGTTTCAACTTTTAATTAGAGGGACACATACAAGTGCAAAGGCAAAATTTGCCCTATGAAATGGGTAACTCTTGTGGTAGCAGTTAAGAAAATAATACGATATAGAGTGCCAATTGCTTTTAGTTAATTATATTCTAACATAGTCAAAAGGAATAATTAGTATACCTATCATGCTTTTTATTTTAAACTATATGTACTTGTGGTTGCTGAAGGTCTCAGACAGGCCCATAAGAGTCTACAAGTATTTTATCATTTACAGATGGAGAGTGACAGCGTGTGGAGTCAGTGATGACAGGGAGGAAAATTCAGAAGTCAGTCATGGCTAAGCCTCCTTCCCTTGTCCCCTTCCCTCCCCGACACGTGTCCACTTCCCCCCAGACACCGGAGCTCTCATGTACCAAACAAAGGGTTCCCCCCCCCACTTGGAATGAGTTTCAAAAAGTGAATGACTGACCTCTCTGTAGAGTTATTCCTTAATATTTGAAAATATTCTGCTTATTTTTATGTTTTTCTACCTCTTTCCCCGCCCCAATACATATTTATTATTACATTTATTCAGATTGGAAGGTGGAATACCTCATAACTCATTCTGTTTGTGACACCGGATTTAATTCCGTGCTAATTCACATTGACACTAACATCTCCTTGTACCAGAATAAAGGAGACCACATCTTCCGAAGGGTCAGGATGGCATTTTGTTCTGCTACAGGAAAAGAAACAGTTTGTGCTTCAATGTCAATGAAAGCGTATTTGTTTTCATACCTGTTTGCTTAACTTTTAGCGCTGGGTTATGTGTTAGGGAATTAGAATAATGGAAGCTGTTTTCCCCCATGGAAGCTCTTCTGGGCGTTGTGTCAGAGGCAGGTTTACCACAAGCTGGAGGAAGCCTGAGGCACGTTGGGGCAACACGGGAGAGAGCCCCAAGTGGGTGTCAGAGCAGCTGAGGAGGTCTGTGGGAGGTAGCAAGGCTTGTTTGGGTGAGCATGGGGGTCTTTCTGCTCCTCCAGGCAGTCGTGAGGATGGTTCTCCACGTCACCGTGGTTGACGTAACACAGGGATAGCCACAGCAGGGAGTGGGAAGCTGTACTGTGGAGAGGGGAGATCGTGAAGGAGAAAAGCCTGGAGAAAAGGAGGCTCAAGGGGACACCTTCTTGCTCTCTACAGCTTCTTGACTGGAGGGTGCAGCCAGGTGGGGTTGGGCTCTGGTCCCAGCGAGCAAGGGACAGGACAAGAGAAAACAGCCTCAAGTTGCTCCAGGGGAGGTTTAGATTGGGTATTGGGAAAATTCCTTCATATGGATAGGGCTGTCGAGCCCTGGCACAAGCTGTCCAGGGCAGTGGTGGAGTCATCATCCCTGGAGGGATTTAAAAGCTGTGTGAATGTGGCGCTTGGGGACATGGGTCAGCAGTGGCCTTGGCAGTGCTCGTGGAACAGCTGGACTCGATGATCTCAGGGGGCTTTTCCAGCCCCAGTGATTCTGTGTTTCTGCAAAGGAATGGCCTCATCTCTCTCCTCCCTGTGCCGGAGCAGGGTTAACAGTCTCCTGGTGTTAACTGCTTCATTGTGACTTCTCCAGCTGGCTGATTCTTCCCAAATTCCCAATTATGGGCATATTTAACAAAGTTTCTTGTAAGATAACTCTCAGTAACTCCAAACTGCAAAATCTGGAATGTTAGATCAAAATGCAGCGTGAGTTGACCATGCTGCAGGTGCTGAAGTTTGGATTCCAAGATGTGTTCCTCAGGTTGGAGTTACATTTTTGCTGTATGATACAATGCTGATTTGCTAATAAAGAGCCTGTCACTTGGGAATGACCCTGTGGGCTTAGGGAAATTGCCTGGGCAGTGATAGTGGTGCAGGTTGCTTTAAAAGAAGAAAAATTCAGAGAAAGAAGGTCCAGGTTAATAGTCTGTGGAGGCCACATACTTCACTATCTGTTAACCTCATTTATCTGCTGGTTGTCTCATGGTTTGGAAACAAAAGGTCTTCATCTACATGTCAGAACAAAGCTAAAAGTTAGAAGTAAAATGCAAAATGGTGCTGCAATGGTGTTTTGACAAATGGAGCTCTGGGTGAGTTATCAGCTCCTCTGAATTTGATAGCAAAGCAGATATTTTATCCGAAATAAATGTCTTATCATTACCTGTGTTTTCTATCTCCTGTGTAGAGGGATTGCTTCCTCCTCTAGAGATGACTCCGTACTGCCAGTGTGAGGGAAGCTGCCCTCTATGAAGTTAGATAATGTACTTACTAATTGCATTTTAAAGTGCCCCAAGTACAAAGTGCGCATACATTTTTATAGTTACAGAAAAAATCCATCATGTAATGTAAGAAACTCTGTTGTGATAACAGAATACTTGTGTCCTGGTCTTTGGGTGTGTTAATGAAGTGTCCCCAGGTTCTGCTCTCCACGAGGCCCTGCTGTAGTCAGGACTCCCATATATGTTCATAATGTTGAACATTTTATGATATTCGAGGCTGTTTTCAAGCTGTGGACCCAGCTAGAGTTGGGGCATGGCCATGGCAGTGCTGACTCCGCATTTGCTTGACTGCTCCAGAGGCCACTGGGACTACGTTTAACATACAATAAACTAAAACGCTTATCGGTATTAAATATATGTTAATTTTCTGCTCCAGCTGAAGTATTTCAAAACGCAGCATGGCGTTTCCATTTTTAAAATACTAGCTGGTCATTTGCAAAAGAGGAAGAAAGTTTTGTGGATTTACAATTAATAAATATTATATTTATGAAAGCATTTCTGTGACTTCGATCTCACACTGGCCTCAAGCTGTGCCATGGGAGGTTCAGGTTGG
The DNA here is from genome assembly GCA_036785705.1 of Acanthornis magna. NCBI lineage: Eukaryota > Metazoa > Chordata > Aves > Passeriformes > Acanthizidae > Acanthornis > Acanthornis magna. The sequence goes on from JAWUZG010000190.1 coordinate 143,251, forward strand.
ACATCAGGTGGAATTTCTTCACTGAAAGGGTTCTTAAACATTGGAAGGGGCTGCCTAGGGAGCTGGTGGACTCCCCATCCCTGAAGGTGTCCAGGGAACGACTGGACATGGCACTCAGTGCTCTGGGCTGGGTGACGAGGGGGAGGTCAGTCACGGGTTGGACTCGATGGTCTTGGAGGTCTTTTCCAGCCTTAGTGATTCTTGCTAAGGGATTCAGCATGTTGGAAAGTGATTGGGGAGCTGGATTTTAATGACGTGGTGATTAACAACTCAGGTCTGTGCTATAGGTCCATTGGTAAAAATGTTCCACCCTCAACACTCACAACCATTCCCGCATTGTCCCCCTGCACTCTGACACTCCCACCAGGGAGTTGTTTTCGCAGGGGTAGATGTTTTATTCTATTAATAATTTAATGTAGTTCTTAAAAATTTTAATTATCGTAATAATTCCTATCATACTGATGTTAATCATAACACTGCAATAATGCTATTTTACCAATTTTTACTGCAATACTAATTTTATAGCAACAACAGCAACGATAACAACAACAACAATAATAATAATAGTTTTATAATATAATTATAGCATAATAATAATTTGTGATGGTGGTGCATGTTGTTTTTTGAGGCAGAAAAATACTCACAAACTAAATAATCAGACAGGACTTCCGATTAAAATAACTCTTTTCAGTCCCAGACTGGGATCCCTCTACTCTCCTGCTCCAGCTGGGGAACACTTTTCCCCTTTCCAGGCGCATCTCGCCCTGGAAGAGCAGCAGGCAGATCATTTGGCACGTGTCATTCCTTACCAGGCTGGAATCCATCGGGAGCGCTGAGAACAAGATTTGCAACTCCCTCTCCTACGCCGGCATCGCTGCGGCTGGTTCCAGGGTCAGACTCAGCGCTGGCTCCTGCAGCGGCGGTGCCGGCAGCTTCAGGGTCCTCCCGGTGGGCTCTAGGCCCCTGGAGCTGTTTGATTTATTTATTTTGGGTATTTTTACCCTCCGTCTGTGTTTTGGGAGCACAATGACAGTTGAGAGCAGCATCTCCAGACACTGCGCTGTGCACGCAGACCTTTCCTTCTCCGGGGATGCTGGGCTGGAATTGGATCCGTCCTTAACGGCTTGACTGTCTTTGTGTGAGTCTTCCACCTTTTCCAGATACAGTTTTGATACGGTATGGCTTTAAACTGTTGATTTATTAGCTCTTACAGCGGAGCGTGCTCTGCCAGTTGCCGTGAGAGCAGCAGCACATCACATCCGATGCAGTCGGTTCCTGCCGCAGATTTCCCAGCATGCGTTGAGCAGCCTCACCCACCCGTAGATTCTTCTGCCTTAAAAATTGCTTTGTCAGATCAAAGATCTTGGGAGACGTTCAGTCACAGTGTGGGTTTTAAACGCCTTTTTAATTAAATAGGAAGCCAGGAGTATTGAGCTGCTGGCACTTGATTTTATATAAAACTTGTTATGTTTGCCTTTAATGAGAACACCTGGCAGGAGGTGCTGATGGAGGTGATGCCAGAGGTACTGTGGGATTTACTGACATCAGATGTGCTGGTGCAGATGCATCTGACTCCTGTTTGCAGCCCACTCATACTAATTGTGGTGCTTTGTGCAGGGGATTTGTTTAGGAATGCTGAAAGCTCAGGATTTTCTTTTCCTGTCAGAGCAGTCAGTTCAAAGAATCCAGTTGTGTGTATTGGGGAAGATTTGTTGTGTCATTGGTTTAATGGAGAACTGGTGGGATGGGGGATGGAGGGAGAAGAGGAAGCAGGAATGTTTCTCATATCTGTCTACAGCTGGAGAAGCTGCTCTGCTGAAGCTGTGCCTAATCACGATCTTTGAGATCCCTTAATCTCTTTGTAACTGAGAGAAAGAGTTAATAGCCATGACTCTTTACTCCGTTCTTGCCACAGAATCAGGCACTCAGAAGCCTTGTCGGGTTTCTGACCCATTTCCAGCATCTGAGATGGATGCATGCTGGACACTGATGAGACAGCAGCTTTCAAAAACTAAAATAATGTGTACAAGTTAATGGATTTTCTTAACGCTGAGTTTTTTTAAAAATTCACAAAAATTTTCCTCTCTCTCGTGGTGAGATGCAAGAGAATGTGAATTACTGAGTCAATATTTATTTACTACATCATCCGCTTCCCTTGTGGCATTTGACTATCTTTTCTTTTGCCTGACAACTTCTGTGGAAGCTCCTTAAGGTTCATCTCAGTCTGTGCTGGTCTTTATTTTAAATTAACACAGATAGCTGTGTTCTCTAGCAATGATTCCACAACTGATTTACTTCGGGTGACCTCTTTTAGCTGTTGCATTGAAGGATTTGTCAATAACTTTGGTGTTTCACCACACTGGCAGTCGTTACAGCAACTGAGTTGATTGAACTTCAGGAGTGATACTGTCCCCAAACGGTTGTCTCAATAGTAGGTCATGTCTATACACAATAGCTATTGGTAAAGCAAATACTAACAACTACCTAAAATCATGCATAAATAAAAAACAAGGAGTGTTGTTGCAATGACAGAGTCCCGATGTGCACACAGAGGTGGATGTGAATACAAGCACTTGGAAGTTCAAAAAATGTGAAGATTAATATTCCCTTAGAAACGGTAATCTCCCCTTTTTTGCATGAACAGTGAGATAACTCCATAATTACGTGTGGTATTGTTCCCTGCTAACCTTGCTTCTCCACTGCTGGGAGCAGAGTGTGCTCAACATTTTGATTTGTAGTGAAGAGAAAAAGAATTAAATAGTTCAGTTGTTCAGCTCTTAACTGTGGCTGTTTCTTTCCATCCGTGGTTTCCCCCAAGGTCTGCCTTTGCTGCAGCTGTACCAAATGCAGGAGCAGTTGTGTGCTGACTGAAGATCTAATGTTTGCTGAGTCATCTGATTTAATTTTTCCTTTCCCACCCTCTAAATGCATTCTGAAAATTAATTTACTGTGAGCTTTCTTTCCCCCTTAATATGCCATGTAACTTGCAGGGAGATCCATCCCAGACTCTGACTCCTGTGCAGCTGTTCCTCTTCTCCAACCCAATGGCTTTGGCAGCCTTTTGTCACCATTTTTTGTCCCACCATTGAGTGTTACAGCATGTTGGGGAGCAGGACCCCAGATCTGCTGCCCGCAGCCCTCTGCCTTGACCAAGGCTTGTTCTCAAGGCAGGGTTTGATGCACCTGGGTAACTGTACAGCAGGGGTGTTGTCTGTCCAAGTGTTCAAAGAGATTGATTCATAGAATCATCAGAGATCTCAGGATGGGTTGGGTTGGAAGGGACCTTGATGCTCATCCAGTTCCACCTACTAAGCCCCATCTAGCTTGGTGTTGAGTGCTTCCAATGATGGTGAGACTTTCAGGGATGGAATTTGTCTTCTGCTGATGATCATATTTATCTTTGGATAAATACAGAGGTTTATTCCTGATTTTAATACCGGGACTTTCTTGTCTTGAAATGTTTAGTCCTTACAATTATTTTTCGTTTGGATTTATGTTTGGAGCTCAGAGGGTTTTTGTTTTCTCCGTGACTTAGAGGTTGCCGGTGATGGCTCATAGCCAGGGGCCATTAGGAATGATGATGATGATGATGATGATGATGATGATGATGATGATGATGATAATGTTATCCATGTGCCCAAACCAACACTATGTGTTACCAGCAAAAATACAGAGTCAGGGCTCTGTTAATGCTGTTGACTGTAGGAAGGCTCAGTGCAGCTAATCCCAAGAGGGCATCTCCAGGCTAATAAAAGCTCCTACAGACACATCCCAGTAGCAGTTGTATTTGCAGTGTGACATCCTTCTGGCAACCAGAGTGGAAAAGGGAGCTGGGAAAGTGTCTTGGTCTGTGGCCTCCCTGACGCCTGGCAGCCGATGGCTTATCGGGGCAGATGCGGCGGATTTAAAACCAGGATTCTGGGCTGCTGTAGCCAGATGACCTTCATGTGCAGCTGCTGTGTCAGCAGGGAAATATGCAGAGGTGACAGCAATGGCCTGGCTGGCACCTGCTCACGGTGCCTGAGCATTGCTTCGGGGAAACTGAGGGCTGGAAACATTTCACCAAGAGAAGACGAAACAGAAAACCTCTCCTGGCCTGAGCTGTGGTTCCTCTTTTTTTGGGGGTGGGAGTAGACTGAAAATTTTAGACCCCGTTTGAGTTCTGCTCCTGTGCTGCAATTCACCACTTCAAGCCAGACGTAGCTCACGTGTCGCAGGAGTTGATAAAGTTAAATTACTTTACGACATAACAGGCACCTTCAGCAAATAACTTCTGTAGAGCTATCCAGAGATATAAATATATCAGAATGCAGTTGCTTTTAGTATCATCAAAACATATCAATGCTAAGCCAACTATTGAGTTTTTAAACAGCTATTTAAGAATTCAGTTATTTCAAAACTGTTTTTAAAGATTTTAAAAGCTTCCCCTTTCCCTTCCATAAGGGGTAAGACCTGCTGAAATACATCCTGCATTTGAAATCCCTGGGTTTGCTTTCTCCCAATCTGTGGAGCTGGGCTTCTTTTTGCACTCAGCTTCCAGAAACTCCATGTACTCGAGCATCGGTATTGATGGGTGTATCTATTGTTTCTAATCTAGTCAGTTGATCAATGAAGAGCAGCCTGTAATTAATTGTATAATACTGTACACAATGTCCCACTCTGCATTTATCCAGATGGATTTGAGATTTGTTAAGTGTAGCTGCTTTCCTAAACAGTTTCAAGAGGATGTAATAAGAGGTTTTGTTCTTCCCAGCCTTCCTGGTTTTTAGCAGACAAATAATTTTAAAGGGACACAATTTCAAATTTCATACTTCAAGTATTTTTTTTCTTTTTTTCTGGATCTCTTTATTCCAATGCTTAATACTTTTGTATTTTGATATAACAGTCCAAAGTGAAGGAACTCACTGAAGATGCACAGTTGGGTTTCTATTTCATTCAGATGTCTGTGGGATCAATAGGAGCAAGTAAAACCTTCCTTCTATCCCAAGGACCTCATGGATTTCATTGCAATGAGCTGGGGAAAAGGTGGAAGGAGCAGCACAGGCAGCAGTTTCCCCAGTTTCAGTCTGCCAGAGGGACCTTTTGTCCTGCTGTTCTTCTAAGATAGGTGATGGGACTCAAGGAAAAGTTGAACCTGCCTGACGTGTCCACTATGATGTTCTACTTGTGCTGTTTTGGTTCTCATGCAGATGGAGGGAACGAGGAGCCACCCGACCGAAGACAGGCAAGTGTAGACTCCCGTCAGAGCCGAGCTGGGCAAGGTAAAACCTGAGTGTTGTTCTGCCTTGGGGACTCGTCTCATTTGTTTACCTTTGATACCTCCCATGTGTTGTGTTTCTCGTCAAACTGTGTGATCTGACAGACTTTGTACCCATCCTTATTATCCAGTGTACTGAGATTCACAAACCAGATAATCTTTGAGTGGCTGAAGGAGTTTAACATAATTCCTGGTGTAGCACAGGTGGACCTGCAGAGCACTGTATCTCCCTACTGCAGCCAGAGGGACAGAGCATTCTGCTGTGGGAGCTGGTGGTGCTGGAATTCTTCAGCACATACCAGCCCAAACTAACACTTGGTGTCCAGGTTTTTACTTGCCTCCTCCCTGATGTCAAAGGGGGAACCTGGCAAGTTCACCATAACCAGGTTATCCTTCCCCAAGCCCTGGGATGCGAGGGAGGAGGTCGTGTGTGTACCTGCCTCAGGGCTGAGCGGCCCCACGTTATGTCTTTTGCTTAGGTTTGGTTCATCCTACAGGAGGAGGGCAAAAGGTCCAAGGAAGGGAGTACTAAAAATAAGGTTTATATTCTTTAAATAACAATTCTACAGACTCTTGTTGACTACCCATCGCTCAGAGCAGGTTTGGTGGTTGGTTAACACCATAGAGAGCCCTGTAATGGGGATTGCTGTCCCTTAGATCTGTGCTGCTTTACGTGTCCTTTGAAGCAGCTTTACTTAGTTTTAAGCATTTTTGCCTTTGTGAGAGTTGTGAAAATGCTGTATTCTCACACAGCTTTGAGACTGAGCAGCATTTTTTGGAAGTAGGGCTCTAGTAGGTGCTATGTGCATTGACTTACTCTCTTTGGCATTGCAGCAATAATTTTCCTTTCATTTAGGCTCAAGCCTCTTGTTGTCATGGTGTCCTAATGACTTATCATGGAGACATTTTCCCTGGAGCATTGTCCTTTTTCTGGCAGTATTCCAGTGTTGCTTGGGTGAAATGATTTTGAGTGATTGAAGCTGTGATCAAAATTAGGGGGATTGGAATTGGTAGTTAAAACCCTGAAGCTCCGTGAAGTGTCAACTGCCCTGTTCACATGGGATCTTTCAATTACTGTGTTAAAATATATTATTTTAAATTTTATTGTTTTAAAATAGAGTTAAGGTAAAATTAGGAAGGAACCAGAGAATTTATAACTGTACATATCCCATGCCTGCTTGCATGCAAGGAGCAGTGCTTTGAGGTTCAGAGAGAGTGGCTGCTTTTTCCCTCTCTGAGCTCAGATGAAGTTGTTGCTGTGTTACTGCTAGAGGCAGAGCTTTGCTCTGCCCTGGATCCCTGGCATGCTCTTCCCTCTGTCTGGCTTGTGTCCAATGGATTCTTGTTATGGGACAGAGTAGCTCAGATGCAGCCACTGCTCGGAGCTCCCTGCACACATTCTGCTATCTCAGGTTCCCTTTCAGCCCCTCTATTCTGGATCCCTGCTGCTGTGGGAAAGGGGTGGGTTTTGGCAGAGGAAGTGGGGATTTTTTTTGCAAATCCTTGCCCATGAATGACCAGCCTGTACCTGTTCACTTTGGTGACTGTGACTGAAGGAACTGCAGTAACTAATAAGAAGTTTCAGTGGGAGAGGGAATTGATGGGGAAAAGGTAAAAACTCTTCCAAGTTCTTGGAGAAACAAGCTTTTGAGTTAAAAATTTCCATTTGGATCAGTGGATGCAATTGTAGATGCAGGCTTTCTGCAACGTGGAAGGAGAAGTCTCTCCGCTCTATAGAAGTGTTATCTGTAACTTTTCCCAGCTCTGCGTCCGTCACTTGAAATCTGTCTGTGCATGTTAATGAGTATTTTTCATGATGGTGCGTTAAGGAAGTTTATTATCCTTTGATAAAGCATCCAACTGAGATGGGACAGTTGTCTTCCCTCTGTCTGACCTTCCACGTTACCGTGTGTGATGCCCTAGTGTCACGGTGTCTGCAAAGCTTCATTTGCAGGACAAGAGGAAGCAGCCTCAAGTTGTGCCTGGGGAGGTTTATGTGGGAGGTTTTGGCTAGGTTGCTGTAGGAAAACTTATTTCATGGAAAGAATTGTCAAGCCCTAGAACAGACTGCCAGGGTAATGGTGAAGTCACCATGCCTGGAAGTGTTCCCAAAAACGTGTGGATGTGACAGTTAAGGACACGGTTTAATGGTGAACACAGTGGTGATGCTGGGTTGATTGTTGGACTTGATGATCTTAAAGGTCTTTTCCAACCTGAGGGATTCTGTGATAATCTTGTAAAACTCCAAGAAATAGTTTATTAGTTCAAATATGCACTTTGCAGTAACATTTTATTCAAATGTATTATATAAGCAAACTGTTAAAGTTGCAGTTCAGCCACGAATGAGCTCTAATTCCACGGTTTGATAAACCCAACATTCTTTCTGATCAAAACAAATTTCAGACTGTTTCAGTGGTTTTGTTTGTGTGCTTATTTACTCTGCCGAGGAGGAGAGAAAAATTTTAATATGTGTGAAATGAAGGTAGTACCTTGTGGATGTTTTGTGATTTCACTGCTTTATTTTAAAACATTTGAATTTTAAGAGGGAAAATATTGCTGCAAACTTTGCCAACCTATAATTACTTTCATTTCTGTATAAGATACTGCCCTTGATTTTAAGTAGATTGATCAAAGACCCTGGGAACTTACACCACAATAACCAGTGAAACGCACACAGACTTACAAGTCGTTCCCAGACTTAGCTGCAGGAGATGCCCATGGTTTATAGTTCCCTAAAATTTAGCCTGAGGCAATTGAAACTATTTTTAAGAATCAAAATCAGTGGTGGCAAATCTTTTTTCTTCATGCCTGGCACCAAACGTATTTTAAAAACCCATTACGGTTGGCTTTTTGGATGCTAGTTTTGGCAGTGATGGTGGTTTGTCTTCCCTGACACTCCCGGTGAGCCTGGCCGGGCTGGCAGAGCCTGTAGAGAGCTCACGGTAACTGGTGAGGGTTGAGCAAGCAGAGAGTGAGTTGTGTTTGGAACTGTCAAAACCAGTGTAGGTGTGAAGGGCGACAGTGCTTATTTGGCTTTTCTGTAAAGAGCGATACAAAACTGCTGAGAGACATTCCTGAATGCTGGCACCAGGAAGGGATGGATTTTAGCCACCAGTGCTGCAGCCTCCTAGAACCCTTCAGGAGCTGGTCCAAGATTTTTGACAGTTATTTCAACATGGGCTTTCCCACTGATCATAAACATTGTGTTGGGTTGTTCACATTGTACTCCTCTGGAGTACCACGCCTTTGAGGCTTTTACCCTTTTGTCTTACTCCCGCTCTTGTCCATCTCCCTTTCTGTCCAGCAAACATTTTCTCTTTTAAACATACTCTCACACGGCATTGAGAACAGCACAACTATTCAGTGGAAATCCAGTAAGGAATGTCTTTATGGAGGGAAAACATCAACGAGCAATAAGAGCTAAAATCTATCTTGTAGCAGTGTGACACAAGTCTGGCCTTCTCACATTATTGAAATATGAATGTTAACAGTTCAGGTTGGTTTTGCAGATGAATTATTAGTTGTCTGGGTTAGGTTTTTCGTATTACTGACAAGAGTGGAGATCCAGGTGTCCTTTGCCCCAAGGTTTCCGTATCTGCAGCTAATGGGAGGAGCCCTATGGCTCCTTACTCTTGCTGAGCTGAAGCACCTTCCCTTCAATGTTCATTAATACTGACTACAATTAACAACATGTCCTTTTATTACTTTATCTCCACTTGTTCTCATGCTAGTCCATGTATTCCATTGTGGATCTATAGTGATGCGACCCCCGCACGGGCTTTGTGTGTCTCTAGGGAGCTGGTGGCTGTTTTTAGAGGCATTTGTTCTTCCATTTTATTTGGGGTTTGGGATTATTTTTTAGGCTAAAGGCCCTGATATTGAAACTTCATTCAGCTGAGAGGTATTTTATTAGTAACTGGCAATCTAAAAACTATGATTGTTATATTGAAAACTGGTGACTCTGAGACTCTGAAAGACAAATTAAGAACATTGAAAGGAATTCTTCATGGGTCTGCTGTTCATCATATAGAGAGGGGTGCTGAGACGCTTCTTCAAATTTCTTCAAGGGATGTGTCACAACTGTGCAAAGTGAACATGAGCAAGCAGTTGGCAAGTCGGCTCTGTGCAGGGCTCCCTCCAGCCAGCCCTTTTGGAATGATGGAAGCAGGATTCTTACCCTTGCTTTCTAACCAAGTCGTTTTTATTTTCCTCTCCCCATTAGGCACCTCCACAGAGAACGACTGTGCTTTTGAACCTGACTACGCTATTCCGCCACTCCCAGTGACCGAAGGTATGCAGCACATTCGGATTATGGAGGGCATGTCCCGCTCCCTTCCATCCTCCCCCTTACTCACACATCAGTCTATCAGTGTTCGGCTCCAACCTGTGAAGAAGTTAACTGGTAAGGACTTTAATAAAGTTCACTGGGGCTTTTACGGTCCATTGGTGCAAAAAGTCTGTAAGAAAAAGCTTTGAACAGTTTCTGTGTCCGAGTCATTCCCTTGTTTATTACAGCGTCTGCTTCAGTCAAACCCAGGGATGGACTGGATTTTTGTGTTGACAGAGAAATCTTTCTATGCTGAAAAAGATCTTTCTGGTTTACTAATATTCTCTAGTTTTTGAGGAATTTCGATCAGAGTATATTTTAGTTCCACTTTGTGTTGTGGTTTATGCACAGTGGAAGCATTACAGTAATTTTAAAGAAGTTGACGCTTAAATTTTGAATGCCGAGAGAACATCAGAGGAATTATGAACTTCTACAGCAAAGTGATTTATTTTTGGTTCATGCATATTTTTAGATACTGTTTTGTTTATCTAACCTGCTGGGATTGTGGTTTGAATACCTAGAGATGGTGCAGTACTGTGATTTTCAAAAGCACTTGGAGTCCTACATCCATATAAAAGCCTGAAAAGTATTTCTGCTGGTAACAGTTTTTGAGAAACTTGCTTCTTGCCTAAAATCTGACCCCACTTCTGTGCTCAGCTTAAAGAACAACCACCCAGGGTCCTGTGCTTGTGCTGAGGGAAACCTCCAAAACAAGTTTTTACTTGATACAATCTGAGCTATGTGTACAAGAGGGAGCTCTGATGCACTTGCTGCCTTTTGTTTCCTCTGCCCGCTGGTGAAAGGATAAATTGGAAAGGACAGGAGGGAGAGATTCTGAGTTGTGACAGAGTCACGATTCCATGGTTGGGCAGGGCTGCTGTTCGGAGCATACCACTAGCTCCTCAAAAGATCTGGAATTCCAGCAGTGGCTGTTGCAGGTGGTAGTTAAAAGGGAGGGATGGGGTTTCCTACAAACCTCAGGGGCTGGCAGCTCTCTGTAGCCTGCTTTCTGGAACACACTGCTGGTGTTCACCTGGTGAAGATACCTATTCCTCTGTCAGTGTGGTTTGGAAATTATATGCCATGAAATCTAGACCTGAACAGGTTGGGTGCAAACCAGGAGGTCAATAAAACGCTGATCGTTGTTATTGCACAAAAGCAAGAGAAAAAAAGCACAGGCTCCCAATTTTGTTTAGAGGTTCATTTTGGGGTCATGCAAAAAGCTCTTGAAAATGGATTGGGGAGGTGACTACATCTGTCTTCTACTTGCATACTTTGCCTTTTCCATCTGCTTTAGAAATCTTGCTCCAGGTGGACCCAGTCCTACACACCAGGCAAACCCCTGCTCATGTTTTGCACATCCTTGTCTGGATGACTCCAGCGAAGCTCCCAATACACTTAGAGTTCAGGATGTGCTTCCATGCACTGGTGGAGAAGATTTTTTAAATTATTAGTTTAATTTACTGTTGATGTTATAAAACAAAGGTGTTTATTTTACATCCTCCTGAAGTCATGATCGGAATTTGTTTGCTTTCATTAAGGTGACATGGAAAGGAGCTGGAAAAGCAGTGCTTCTGCTCTTTTTAACTCACAGTGTTTATCATATTTCCTCAAGTATTCATTATTGTCTGTCTTTTATTTACTACTAATCCAAGAGATTTAGAAAATAAAAATATCCCTCCACAGCAGAAAGAATCATTAAAGAATGGAATATCCTGAGCTTGAGGGGACCCACAGGGATCATCCAGTCCGGCTGGTGGCTCTGCACAGGCACCTCAGCAACCCCACCCTGTGCCTGAGAGCACTGTCCAAACACTCCTGGAGCTCTGGCAGCCTTGGGGCTGTGCCCATTCCCTGGGGCGCCTGTTCAGTGCCCGGCACCCTCCGGGGGAAGAGCCTTTCCCTGATATCCAGCCCAATCCTGCCCTGGCACAGCTCAAACCGTTCCCTGAGGTGAGATGAGGTGCCTGTGGAATGACTGACCGTTGACTATATCAGCAAATAAAAAGTTGGGTGTTCTTTTGCTAGGGGATATTGACTGGCAGTTGGTAAAGACCCTCCTCATTTTAATTCTTTAGTAAAGCACCATGTTCTATAAAATAAAGAAAAATTGGAGTTAATACTAGGTTTGTGAAGACAACTTCACAGCCTTGTACTATTTTTTTATGTGTTTCTCCCCAGTTTCACACAATAACTCTCTCTGATTTTACAGAAGCCTTGTAAATGCTGTCACAACACACTGAAAACCTGGCAGAACTGATATGTGACCTAATTCAAAAATCTTCATGTGACTGTGGGAGTTTTCACATGAAAATAAGGCACCAGGAGCTGGACAGTGAAGCCCAGAGAGGTTTCAGCAGGGCTTCCTGGCTATGAAGATCCTTGTGGGTCCCTTCCTACTCAGGATATTGCATGTTTCTATGATTCTGTGATGGTTTCCTCCTGTGCTCTGTCTGATTCCACTGTCCAGTGGTTAATACTACACAGTAACAGCAGTGATTTCTGTTGAAAAAGGGAGGAAGGTGATTCTGGGAAACCAAAGTTGAAAGAGAGGCTTTTGTCCAGCTGACAGTTGCAACATGACAGTTAAGCATGGAAAATTGCTGAGAAATTACTGAAATGTTGGGGCTTTTCATGCCGTTTGCTTTGCACAGACATTTGTGTGGGACTACCCTGTTCCTGTCATAATTCTGTATCTGCGGAGGGGTTGGTGAGTGGATGGGACCATTTGCTACATAAAAATCTTTGTTCCCTGTTATACTTTTTTTTTTTTTTTTAATTTAAATTAAAAATTTAATTCCTAGGACCATTTACCAGATACTTGGAGCAGTCTTCCAGTATCTGAAGGAGCCTGTAAGGAAGCCAGAGAGGGACTTCTTGTTGGGAACTGGACTGACAGGATGAGGGGCAATGGGTTCAGACTGTAAGAGGGAAAATTTAGGTTAGATATGTGGAAGAAATTCCTCCCTGTGAGGGTGGCGAGGCCCTGGCACAGGTTGCCCAGAGAAGCTGTGGCTGCAGCATCCCTGGAAGTGTTCAAGGCCAGGCTGGATGGGGCTTGTAGCAATGTGGTGTAGTGGAAGGTGTCCCTGCCCGTGGCAGGGCAGTGGCAACTGGATGATCTTTAATGTCCATTCCAACGTAAAACATTCCATAATTCTAATATAATCTTTTTAAGTTCTTAATCTGTCTGATTTGTAACCAAGTCAGCTTTTCATCCACAGAAAAGTTAAAATGTGCATTTTTGGTAAAAAGCCACAGGAACATATTCCACAGGGTGTGAGTTTTCTACCCAGAGGAACTAAGGTCACTCGCTCACATGTTGGTATCTGGGTTTGCTGGGTGTGAATACTTGGCTGGATTCAGAGAGTCATAGATATTCCATGCGGGTGCAATTTCTACTTTGCTGAATAGTCTGGTGATTAAGAAAAACTAAGATCATTGTGGCTCCAAGGGATGAAGTAATAGTCAGCATAAGTAATCAGCTCTCCACCTCCTGCCCGTGTCACCTCTTGTTTAGCACTGGCTGAAAGCATACTTAAATCAGCATGTTCAACCTCAGTTTGTGTTACTTTTTTTTATAGCAATGGCTTTATTCACAAAAATATGTGAAAAACGGACAATAAAAAGAAAGAAAACCCCCCGCCCTCCCAGTCCAGGATAAGTAAGTGAAGTCACCATTTTGGTTTGTGTCTGCAATAAAATTAATGCTTAAAAGTTACTGTGCTTGCTGCACAAAGAGCAACTGCTGTCTAAACAATGGGCTCAAATATTCTAATATGCATCAGGAGTGTGTTATTGCTGACTCAAAGCCATAACTGATGGTGATGAAAATAGTGCAGGTGCTCTGTATACCTGTTTTGAGGACATCAGTGCTTTCCAGGAGGGTGCTTAGGGATGAATGTATGTAGGTGCTTTTGGGAGTCAGTGCCAAAAATACTTGCATTAGGTTAATAAAGGGGACTCTGGGCTGAAAGACTCAGCTCCCAATGTTTTATTTGATTCCTGTGGAACTCACGACGTGCACAGGGTTTGCACAAAGCCCTGTGCCGCATCCCACTTCTCCTCAGGAAGGAGTGTTCATTTACATATTGTACATTTATATGCACAGGGATAATTTTATTCATCACTGTACTTGGCTATGGCTATTTTTTCTATTGAGGGACAGATTGCAGGCATTAGGATTCTCTTAGAAAGAGCACGTGTGAGTGCCTGTGCAGAGAGTGAGGAGAAGAGAATATTAGCTAGAAATTTAGGAAAGATACTGTGTTTTTCTGACAAAAACCTGGCCTAGATGTTTCGGTTTAGATTCTCAGAGGCCTGATTCCTCCTGTATCCAGTGTGAATTAGTTGCTTCACTGTCTTCAAAGACATGGGCCCGGGAAACTGGTTTCATTGAAAATCTCCCCTTGGAGAGCATTCCTCCCTTGTGCTTGGGGAAATGCAGGAACTTTTCCAAAAAATAAAATACATAGAAATGAGTAGGAATATTCCTAGGTGTGTTCAGGCAGTTAATAGCAGCCTCTTTCCTAAATGTGTGTTTTTTCACTGGGTCCTTCAGAGATGGTGAGAATAGAGCTGAGCAAGATGGAGACTTGCTCTTCCCAGTGACGCCAGTAAGGACCCACCGCTGTGGTTCTCAACACCCTCCAGGTCCATCTGGGCTGGGAATCTCACACACAACATCACCTGTGCCACCATCACCCATGTCATTTGTAGTGCTGGGTCTTCTCCCCATCCCTCATGGGGACAGCTTGTATCTCTTCGGAGTGGCGACAAGGATTGTCACATCTCCCTTCTGTATATCTTCAGCAAATTGTTCAATATTCTTCGATGCTAACTATAATTGTGGGATTAAAAGGCCGAGGTCTCTCTACTTGAAAACTTTAATTGTTTCTCGTTTAGGGGTGACAAGCCCAGATTAACGATTGCAGCCCCCAGGACCACTTGTTCTCTCCAAATTTTTGCACCATCTCAGCTCGGTGGGAGCGTGAGAGATGGTGAGGCACAGCTTCAGGGGTGGGAGTGCTGGGGGGAAGCCGGCAGTGCTGGCACATGTGGGAAGTGGTGAAGTCGCTACTCCTGGAAGTGTTCCAAAAAAGTGTGGCTCTGGCACTTGACAACACAGTTTAGTGTGGAATGTGATGGTGTTGCAGGGTTGATGGTTGGATTTGATCATCTTCAAGGTCTTTTCCAACCTTAACAATGATTCTGTGATCTGAGGGTGGTGAGGCCTTGGCACAGGCTGCCCAGAGAAGCTGTGGCTGCCGCATCCCTGGAAGTGTCCAAGGCCAGGCTGGATGGGGCTTGGAGCCGCCTGGGATAGTGGAAGCTGTCCTTGCCCAGGGCAGGGAGTAGAACTGGATGATCTTTAATGTCCCTTCCAACCAAGGCCATTCTGGGATTCTAGGTTAAAAAATAAAAATAAAATAAATCATCAGGGGGAAAGGTTTCTGAATGTTAGAGTTTCGGTTGCTGAGCCCAGGCTCCAGCACTGCAGTGCTGTGGTTGTGCTGGATGCAACAGTGGCCGTTCTATCCATTACTGTGTATTGTCTGTTTGCGCACATGCGTTAAGTGAAAAGCAGCTGATGACGGTTGTGGTAAATAACGTGCTTTTTCCCCAGTGTTGCACATGGAGCACAAATCTTGGCCTTTCTCACAGCTTGCGATGGTAGGTGCGTGAGTTGGCTTTCCCTGCCCCGCCATACCTGAAGATGCTTTGGGAGCTCTGCCAGCCTCCCTTGCCCAGCAGTACCTGGGTTATGGAATAATTTGGGGGTGTTCTCCTGTCTCCGGGAAGCCTGGCGGGATCTGTGCTGGTGGCAGCGCTGCTCAGGCGCTCAGCCACCTGATGGTGCTGCAGTTTGGCTCATCTCAGCCTCCCCCGGTAAGGACAGGGCTCCTCACCTGTGAGGGGCTGCACGTACCTGGGGGGCTCGGTGGTACTCTTGTTTTCACAGAGGTTAGTTTGGGTCCTTATTAGCATACAGCCATGTCTCCTAATTAATAATTTCAGTTATTTCAATTCCAGTTATTTGAACACACTGCAGAATCGTATTGTTTGGTTGTGTTTAGGTACAACTCCCCCGATGCAGATGCGTCTGGGCTGGACGCGGTCTTGCGTTCAGAAATTTGTGCCAACTGCTTTAACGTGAGCAATGAAACCTGTGTCCGACCAAGGGGATGCTGCAGCTTTAAAGCATCCTAAGTCTTACAGCCTTTTAGTATAAATTGTTCCCAGAATCCATGTCACAACTCCTTATATGGTGCTGCCTTTTTTTCCCTTTCCCTCTTAGTTGCCATGACAACAGCAGCACTGCACCATTCATCAGCTCTGGTCCTGGGCTGCATCACCAGCCCCTGAGCTTACTCCGAAATGTTCGGGAGAGCATCCATGAGTCAGTCACTCTGGTCTCCTGCTCCATTATTTCCCTGTCCTTTCAGCAGTTTGCTCTAGGAAAAGAGCAAATTAAGCTGCGCCATAGAAAGAAACCGTAAAAGTCCTTCCTTTTCGCCCCAAGGGAGGCGTAGAGGCTACATTTGCTGCAGCGTTCTGGAAGGAATTAAAGCAGCTCTGTAACACTGGGAGACTTGACGAAGAGGGAAGGCTGTGTGTCCGTAAGCTTCTCTGGAATCCTCTCGGAGCCTACTCCCTGGCACCCAGAAGATGCAGAGGTGATGATGCTTGTAGGGGCAGCGGGCGCCGCGGGGAGACAGTGCTTGTGATTTTGGGAATGGAGCTTGACATCAGCAGCAGGAGGTGTCACCTGTAACATCACCTTGACGTGGGGAGCAGCAGGATGGAGCCGGTGCTAGGGAGAGGGAGGGATCGGAGGAGGATCTGTGCCAGAGCGCTCTCCGGGCAGCGGTACCCCTGAATTCCGAGCCTGGCTGACTGCGCTGCCGGACTGCACGCACAGGGGATGGGGAGAGCAAACAAAGCCCTGTGAGTATTTGGACAATTCGTCGTGCACGGACTCTGATTGGGATTGTGTTTGGCATTCCTCAGCCTCCTCTAACTGCAGAAAATCAATGTACAATAAGGGATTCTGGGGCTCCTAGTTGGTAAGGAAGCCATTACTAGGAGGGAGTTAGCGTCAGGTAGGGTGATGCTGCTGGTGGTTGTCTTTTAGTTGTTGTTGCAGTAGTTTTACATAATCTGAGTTTTTCATCTCCTTGCGCAGATGTGCATAATTTCTCATAAAATAATATAAAATGAATGTGCAATGAAAAGATTCCATTTCTCAGCATTGCTGAAACAGAACTGCTGAGGAGTGAGTTGCAAATGCTACAGATATCGAGTAATTTGTTTTCAAAATGTTAGAACAATGGGATTGAGATAATATTTTCCCTCTGTGTTCCAAAATGATCACAAATTAGATTTCAGGGGATTATAAAACCCTTTTGTGCTGAGGGAAGGAAATATTTGCTTTTCACTGAAAGAGTGAGCTTCTAGAAATACAAGTAAATAAATGATCATTACCAAGGTAGAATTTGAGGAAAAGCTGTTGAAGTGCCTGGTACTCATGCTGAAGCTAATTTTTGAGGGATATTGTTCTTCAAATTGTTGGTGTCAGGAGAGATTTTGCTCCTTTTTACGTGTTTTTATACCATAGTGTTTGCAGTAGGCTTACATTTCTTTTCATTGACTTCTCTGTCATGCTGTCAGCATGACACTGATCTGAAATTCCTGTTCCTGTGTAGGAGTGGAGGTTGAGTGGGAGGCCCACTCTGTATCTCAGAATGCACAGCAGTGCCAAGGACCCAGTTACCTGGAAAGTGCCATTAGATTTGGGGGCTTGCAGGTGTATAATGCATTTTTTCTGGGCATAATTTCTTTTCTGTTGAATTTTCCCTGATGCCTTGCAATCTCTGGCTGTCTAGAGGTTTCATGAGTAGAAAACTGTGTTTTGTCGGAGTTATTGAGTTGTCCCTTTTTAAAAAATTACCTGAAACACATAGAGCATTTTGTTGTGGTTTGGGCACCTGGATTTTCAGTCCTGTTTTATGCTCTTAACGTGGCAAACCCCGATGTCTCAGGAAGAATTTCTTCATAGAAAGGGTGGTCAGGCACTGGAAAGGGCTGCTCAGGCCAGTGAGTCCCCATCTGTGGAGGTGTCCAAGGAATGACTGGACTTGGCAATCAGTGCTGTGGACTGGTGACGAAGTGGGGATCGGTCACAGGTTGGACTCGATGGTCTTGGAGATCTCTTCCAACCTTAGTGATTCTGGGATTCTGTCTCCAGCACCTAAACCTACTGGAGAAGGAGGATCCTCATTCAGTTACAATAACATATGCTGAATATTTTTTCCCTCGTGTGTCAGTTCTTACTATCCATTTTTGGGGTTCTTCATCCATTATTTTGGGACATGTGATTTATTTTGCCAGGCACGTACTCAAATGGAAACCAACTGGACTTGCAGAGATGAAACAGGTGGATGAATGTGTCCCTGCGTACACGCAGATGGACTTTTATCTTTATTAAACCAACACCACTCTTCGTGTGAAATGGGAAAATTTCCCATTTAAGGTTTTTGGAGCTCCAAAACTGTCCCTGAAATTTATGCAGTTACAGTGTGTCTGTAACTTCTGGAATTAAACCAAATCCTGTGTTGAGGGGTTTTTGTTTGTTGGAGACCTGTCAAACTCGTGATGGTTTTGCATTAATTTCAGGATAGTTTGGATGTAACTTTTATTTTTTTAAATAAAGGGGGGGGGGAAACTGGCATATTTATTGGCTTTTGAAAGACGCTTACCAGTTCTAGCATGGATTTTCCCCAGTGCTGCTTTCAAGACAAGCCCTATCTGTCTTATTTTGACACCCAACTGTCTTTCATATTGACAGAATAGAAATTGCAATAGAGATATGCAGAAAATCCCACGTTTTCCCCTTGGTGCTGGTATGAGGTTGCTGCAGAACCTTTAGAATTTGCTCTTCCCACGGATATTTTTTATTTGCATCAAGGCTGTTGGACTGCTCAGCCTTGCAGAGGATGTGGTAAACATGTCATCACAGCACAGGAGCTGGGAAAAGGTGATAGTGGCTCTGCATTTCAGATAGTTGCATAGATGCTTAAACAGGGGGAGAACCCCAGAAGTTTCTCTAGTGTGGATAGTTAAAAAGGCAAAAAAATTGCCTTGAAACTCCATGGCTTTTCAGAGGCTCAGAGAGAGAAATTGTCCTTATTTCACACCAGGGCTGCACAAAATGGAGCATCTGTCATGATTGCACTTCTGGTGTGTGAGAATTTTTAATTTTTAGACATAGCTAAGAGGTTTCTATAGCAAGAGGAGGTGGTGTAGGAAGCCTCCTGTGGAGTTAAATCAGGCCATCACTCTTCCCTTGGCTACGTCTTTCCTCCTACTCCTGGAACGTGCCTTCAGAGGTGTCCTGTGCACTTGAGAGCAGAACGGCATTCACAGGATACACTCATGTGGACTAAGCCCTTACATCCTCCTGGGCTGCTTGTTTTCTAAGGAAAAGCCCTCATCTCCAGCTGGGCATGTTCTCTGGTCCTCTCCCACTTCTGTCACAAGGGGACAGCCTGTTTTGGAGCGCTTGTCTTTCTTTCTTTTTGCTCTGTGGTGATTTTCCTGGAGTGGCTGTTGATACTCTGTAATTCCATTCCTGGATAAAAGAGCTACAATAAAGACAGACAGGGAGTTTTTGCAAGGGTTGTGGTGGCAGGGTAAGGGGGAATGGCTTTAAACTGGCAGAGAGTAGGTTTAGACTGGATATTAGGAAGACATTTTCTTCCCTGTGAGGGCGGTGAGGCCCTGGCACAGGTCGCCCAGAGAAGCTGTGGCTGCCCCATCCCTGGAAGGGTCCGAGGCCAGGTTGGACAGGGCTTGGAGCAATGTGGTCTAGTGGAAGGTCCCTGCCCATGACGGGGGGGTGGGACTGGGTGATCTTTAGGGTCCCTTCAAACCAAAACAATTCCATGATTCTATGATATATTGCTGTTTTAAGCTTACTGCTGTTTTAAGTTTATTTGGAGTTCTATCAAAGATGTCTTTGGCCCAATATCCAAGCTGTATTCCAATGTACTTGTGCACCTTCTGTTGCCCAAAGTCTTCACCAATGGTTCTTGCACCTCAAAATATGCAATAGTGTAATCCATCCCTCTTTCATGCACTTCATTAAGAAATAGCATGTTGTTTGTTACCAAATACGATTCTTGACTCATTTCCAAGTACATATTGTGTGTATACATTTCTGAACAAGCTGCTTTCTTATTCCTGCAGCAGCAGCTTTTTTAATAGGTGAAACAACCCCCTCTAAACACCCGTTTTGTTGAGCTGTAGCTGATGGCCTGAGATTTTTATGCTGCAGGTGGAGATGGGCATTTTTTGTCAACAGAGAAGAAACATCCTAGAGCTAAATGAAATGAGAAAACAAATTAACCCAAACTGGTTTGAAATGGTGCTTTGACCAAAGGAAAAAAATAATCCTCGCTTTCAGTATGTATTTGGTTCAGTATCTCAGTATTCATTAAATCAAGTATTTAGGGTCCTGACACATGCCATGTCTTGACTGAATGTTGCGTATATGACAGGACCCACAGGTCTGGACTGTCTGTCATGGTCTGAACCCTGATTTTCAAAGGGCTTCTGTGGCTTGTTTGTAGCTCTATGTGTCACAGCACTGCAGATTGCATTGAGCCTGGTGCCTCACCAGGTGTTGCTTTAGGTCTCGATAGTCAGTCATTCTGCAGGATTTTTTGAACATCCCATTATAATTTCTTAATCCTCTTCCTTCATCCCCTCAGTTAGAAAAGCTACTTCTGGACTAGTGTCCCGAATCAGCCTGGTCATACAGGCAAGAGGCATGGCAAAGGGAAATGAAGATATTCCGAAAGATCAGAACATTTCCAAAAGCTTTTTCGGTGGGTTTTTTGTTGTTGTTGTTGTTCTACACAAGAGAAGTAATAATAAAGTGAGGAAGGGGCGTTGAGGGTGCGAGGAGGAACCGAGACAGATGTGAGCTGGGGTGGGACGGTGCTCTGCGGCCGGTTGTAAAACAAGTGCGTGTTGCGGGGTTGTCTTTGTGAAACACAGCCCACTCTGGAGCTCACAGACAGGCACCTTTATGTCTGACCCTTCCATTGCAATGTCCTGCTCCAGAGTTTCTGTGGTGGGGAGGAAAATCCCTCCACAGAGGAAGGAGGAAGAGCCAGCGTGCCAGAGGTCTCCAGCAGCACTTCACTGTTGGAACTGGACTGTGTGTCGCTCTTGGATTGCAGGCTGATTTTTCATTTCTTTATTTCTTCTTCTCTGCTTTAAAAAAGTGTGTATGTAATGGAGCTTGCTTCTTCTCAGGCACACAGAGTCACCTGTGGGTGTATTTTGTAAGACCAGGTAGCCACCACACATGGTGAGACCCACGGATGGTGTGTCATGGAGCACTCAGGGCCCCTTTGGTTGCAGATGTTTGCAGGTTGTGGAAACTTTAAACTTGGAAATTTCTACATGGGTTTTCTCTGAAGAGATGAAGGCAGGCTTAGGAGAATACAGGTTTTATCCTTGTTACACTTTTCTTTTTATCTTCTCAGCTGTAGAGGTGAGTAGGTGTAAGTGAGAAAGTGGTTTTTTGAAGGGAAGTTGCCAGATGGGTGCGTTTCTGTTGATAAATGGTCCTGGCCCTGTTGCGTGCCGTGGCTGTTGCTCTTTCAGCTTGGAAAGGGGCCCTGAGAGTGCTGCCTTCCCATTATTTACACTGAAAGGACTAGACCTGGTCTATCACGGGACATGGGTACTGTCACAGATTCATATGCACCAAAGCCTCAGAGAGATTTTGGGTCTTAAATCCCCTCACAGCGAGGAGCGCAGCACTCCGTGTCAGTGACAGTCTGCTTCAACCATCTGTGTTCACACAAATAATCACATGGTTATTAGAAATTTCAGTTAAATCCTTGAGGCATGCCATGTGTCCTTGTCCCTGCTCCTCTGTGGAAGGAAAGGCTGATGAGCCCTCATCACTCCTCAAAACAGAAATTTCTAACAGCTCCTTTCATTTTGCAAGTAAATGACGAGTTTGAAAAGCAAATAAATCACTGAAAACTACAAGTGGTTGAATTAGCAATTTTCTTAGGTAAAACCCACCTTGTAAATGCAGCATAACGCAGTTTTTCAAGTGTTGACAAACAAGTTCAGCTAATTCAGGCTTGTGCCTTGCCAGATAAGCAGCTTCATTTTAAGGACAGAGTATTCTGTGAAGCTGCTACCAGCAAAGCAATAGGGATCCTAAATCCAGTTTCATATGAATTGAACAATTTTGCATATGTGTCAGAGTAATTACAGCTCTGCTGGTATCAACTAACCCAACTAAATTAGTTTTAGCATAGCAAAATATGAATGACTTGCACAGAAATAAAATTACCTTATCTATTCGTATCTCTTGCCTTTATTTTAAATGCTGTTATCAAGCAATGAATTTATATTGGCTTGTAGATGTGTAGTCTTGGTCATAAACAGTGGTTTATATAGTGAGCAGGATACAGTGTCTCACATGCTCTAACTTGGGATTACTTGGGCTGTGAACAGTTGCATATTTTACAGTTTTCTCTCTTTTATGGTTACAGTATCTTGGTTTGATCTTAAGGTTGTGGTGGGAGAATGAATGAGATTTTGTTTACGTGCAGCTTAGGCTTTCTGCTGGCCTTGACCCTGCCACTCCTGTTGCAATTTAATTTGGCTGTATAATTTGATACCTATCTTTGATCATTCTTGGCTGCCTGTAAAATACTTCAGCAGTGCTCTTGCAGTGCTATCTAGAGTGAACAATTCCTTTTTGTTGCTCTTTTTCAGTTCCTTTCCAAGCCCCTAGTGCAGATTCTAATTTTTTACTGTTCTAATTACAGGGAATCAGCCCAGAATCAGAGGCAGAGGGTACCCACTGTGTGGGTACAGGCGCTGCAAAGAGAGGATGGCAGAGTTTAGCGTCTGGGATGGCAGCAAAGGTAGAGCAGGTCATGAAAGCAAACTGGGCTGAGGCGTGAGGAGCAGGAGGTGGTCAAGGGTGCCAAGTTACTTCTCTGCTTGATAACTGCTCATTTATAGCTCCCTTCACACCAGGCAGCTGAAAGATGGTTGTTGTGGCGTCAAGTGCTGAAAAGGGCTCAGAGGGAGCTCTGGGAGGCTGCTGACCTGTTGGCCTGGTATGTATGTGGAACATACTAAAAAAAAAAAAGAGCTCTGAAGGGCAGAGTTAATCACAGAGTCACAGAATGGTTTAGATTGGAAGGTTACAACAGTTCCACCTCCTGCCACGGTGGGCAGTGATACCTTCCTGTGTACACTTCTCAATATAAAGAAATACAGAGAAATTCATAGAGTTGCAGAATGGTTTGGGTTGGATGGGAACTTAAAGCTGCTCTAGAAGAGCTGTGCAAGAGAGGAAAACACTAGGGAGATAAACTGCATTTCAGAAGTGGTTGTATTGCACTTGCTCTTCTGTGGGAAGAATCATCAGTTAAATATATTTTCTCTTTTTCTGCTGCCTTGAGCTAAATTAAGCTTTGTCAATGTTCGGAAAGGATTCAACAGCCTGACACATTCAGCATAGACCATTTTAAAAAACCCCATGAGACACAAGCCCCGTGTTCGGCATAGATTGGCACTGGGCATCTTTCCCTGAGCTCTGTCAGCTTCATGCAAGAGAGAGGAAAATGTGTTTTCTCCAGTAGATGTTTAATTAGTTTCTGATTTCTGTCATGAAAGTTTAGCTTGAAATCTGAGCATTGTTATAAATTGGTGTAACAGATTCTTTTCTAACCAGTGAATTACCAGGGCTGCCTGTAATTTGATTGAAGTGACAGAGCTCTTTGCTGCTCTCTGTAGACTAAATATCCTTTACAGTATATCCAGGTCCTTTTTGGACAGTTTTCCTCATTTTTAGTGACAGTGCAATATCTGAGTCGCTGAATTACGGAATGAACTCCAGGATAGTAGGAGATTGAATGGGAATAATGCAATTCAGCACTTGTGTTTTGTAGCATTCTCCTTTCCTCTGTTTTAAATTTAATATTTAATTAAATAAAACTGTCAGGAAAAGGGATGCAAGGGGTTGAAGAATTCTTTCCTCTCTGGCTCTACCCTCTTTCTGTCATTTGGGAGGATTTTTGAGGTACTTGTGCAGATCTTATCTAGGCTTAAAGTTTTGATGACATGGTTTCATCCTGTAGTCCCAGCTCTGCAGTCACTCTGGCTTTTTTTTTTAGTGCAAACAAAGTTTGAAACTTGAAAACTGACTGCAGCAGAAATTTATTGCTTGTTTTCATAACAAGATGACTTAGAAAGATGGAGCAAGTGGTGCTGCCTTCCTTTCTCGACTTTGATCTTTCTCCTCTCATGCACAAAGTTCTACCTTGAGTTGCAGAATAGCTGTGGCTGCCCCATCCCTGGAAGCATTCAAGGCCAGGCTGCAAGGAGCTTGGAGCAACGTGGTCTAGTGGAAGTTGTCCCTGGCCATGAGAGGGAGTGGGACTGGATGATTTTTTTAAGGTCTTTTCTAACCCAAACCATTCTGGGGTTCCAGGATTAGTGCCACAGCAAAAATAATCATGGGCCTGTTTATGGCTCTGATGTCCTTTGGGCCAGAGGCAGGACCAAAGCTCTATCCGTGTACTGGGTTTCGTCTGGCTGTGCTGAATGTGACAGTTATTTGTTACAGGAGCTACATGGATCAGTAACTCTGCAGCACTAAGAACATTTTAGTTCAAGGGAGACTTCAATAAAGTCAGCTCTACACAGCCCTGTGGAGCTGCTGGGACACATCCGAACGTGAGTCAGGCTCTGGCATGAGCCAGGATGAGTGAAAGGCGGGAGTGGAGGATGCACTGAGCGCCCACTTTTGCTCTCTTTAAATCCAAGTTTCCAAAGTTCACTCTTTAAACCATTACTCTGGCTTTTCCCAAGACAGCACAACTTGTGCGGGATTTTGTAAAACTTACAAATTTAGAGGATTTAATTCAAATACCAAATTTACTATATAAAAGAGGTTATGGGGGTTATGAAGGTTGTAGCTTTCCTATCCCTGGAAGTGTTCAAAGCCAGGTTGGATAAAGCCTTGAGCAGCCTTGTCTAATGGAAGGTGTCCTTGCCCATCCAGGGGGGATTGAGACTAGATGAACTTTAGGGTACATTCCAACCCCTTAACATTCTATGATAAAATTGTGCTTACAATACTTAAAAACACAATGTTAATGTGCAAAATTCAGCTCTTCCTCAGCTGAATTAGTCACAGGGGATGAGCATGTGGTAAACACCCAATGGCAGGGGTTTGGAACTGGGTGGTGTTCAAGATCCCTTCCAATCCAAACCAGTTTGTGATTGTATGAAATGTGCCCATCATTTTTGGCACGTTTTCACCTCTTCAACTTGTGATAAAATATTTTTACACAAAGAGAGTAAGTTTCATTATTGCATCCTCTCGTGGCAGAGGGAGGTTCAAAGCACAGGTAAAATTCAACTGTTTAACATGGGAGAAGACAAAACTGGGCACACAAGCTGATTTTGAGCCAAGTTCCTTGGCCAGACTCTGCCCAGGACTTGCTGTAGGAGTGAGTCAGGAGAATCCAGGCACGTGGCCACATGTGTTTTTGTTTTACAGTAATGAAATGTGTGAGTCGGAGTAGAAAACTGCAGTCGTTTGTGTTGATGCAGTTTGGGCGCTCATGTCCATTTTCCTAGTTCTTGTAAGGGGCTGGTACACAGAGAGGCTCCCAGGTTCCCTGGGATGGATCAGTCCATCATTCTTGCAATAGGAAGAGAGTTGCTGTTTCCTCCAACATCTTCCTTGGGCATAAATAAATCTTTGTATCTTTATGGGGGTAGACACAGACAAAGGTTTAGGTGTGTGTCTGTGTTGTAGTCGAATTGCGGTGTGAATTCAGATCTGCTGAAATAAAACCATGTTCAGTCAGGTCATTAGATGTTAATAACTCCTTGTTAGTCAATATTCCTTTCAGAGCTCAAACTGAATTTCATAGTTGGAACTACTACCATGGATTGCTAATCCATGATAATTTCCTTTTATTGATGCCTTTTAATCTAAAGAAAACCCTTTTTAATTAAAATACTAATTCATCTATAAATTATGTAACAATTAAATAGTGTCATAGAAAATGCAGTAGAATTAAGGAACTCAATAGGCTGAAGGAGAATGCAGTGCTACTAGAGATAAAGTGGTTATTCCAAAAGAATAGACACATCCGGATTTGTTTTGGTTTGGTTTGATGTGGGAATAGATGCTTGGCATTGATCACAAACAGCACTGAACTGATCCCAGTACTCCATGCAGATGTTCAAAAGGATAAACCACCAGCAACTCCTGGTCACAGTAGGGGTGACACAGCTCTCCCAAACTGCTCATCCAGCCTCAGGAATGGGAGCCTCAGTGGTAACCAGTAACAACAGGTATGCAAGTTTGAGGGGGTATTATGAATGGGGCTGTTTGTTTCAGTTTGCCAGGTGGAAACAGGACTTTCCCGGTATTCTGAATCTCTGTTTTTAAAGAGAGTCTTAAAGAGTAAGGCTGCTGACATTGCAGTTACTAATGAAATACTTTCCCTAGTGTTAGTTTATCACAGAATCCCAGAATGGTTTGGGTTGGGAAGAGACCTTAAAGCTCATCCAGTCCCACCCCCTGCCATGGCAGGGACACCTTCCACTGTCCCACGTTGCTCAAAGTCCCAATGTCCAACCTGGCCTTGAACACTTCCAGGGATGGGGCAGCCAAAGCTCTGGGCAGCCTGTGCCAGGGCCTCACCGCCCTCACAGGCAACAGCCTTTGCCTCTGCTGGAAGACAGTCGGCCTGCTGCAGAAAGTGTCATAAACAAGCCAGCTAATTAAATTTTCTGACTGCTGGCCCTGCTAATTGTTTTGCATTACGTGCTTAATTCCTACCCTGGAATTAGCATCGCTTTTCCTTGTGCAGGAAGAGTTGCTGGCAAAGTCAAATGAGAATTTTACTTGCACCAACAGAAGGATTTTCAGTTTTGCTCTGCTGGCTTGGGCACCAATGGGCATTAATCTCAGTAAGAAAGCCAGCATTGCGAGTGACTGCCATCATTACTCAATCCATCATATTTTTATAACTGGTTATTGCAGACACCCTTTTTCCCAGTGTTCTTGGAAGACATAATGTTCTCTGCTCAAAAAACTGCAGTTGTGTAACGGGAAGGGCTATTTTTATGCTGTTTAAGGCCTGGAGTTGTTTCTGTTTTATATAGAAAATACTTACAGGAATGAGGCCAAAAGGACTGAGCAGGTACAGAATACTTCAAATAATCGTTTCATGTTTTTGTTAGTTTTCATAATTTGTGCCAAAAGCTCATCCCATGACTTTGATCATAAGACTTGCCTGTGCTCACAGGAAGGGGTTCAGGACTGAGGCAAACCATTGTGCCTCGAAAAGTCACTTTTATAAAAAGATCAATGTTATCCATTAACATTTGGCTAAAGAGTGTAAAACCAGATTTCAGAGTTTATGACATTTCCATTTGTTATTTATTCCAGTAGAAGACTAATGCCCAAATCTGAATCTGTCGGGATAATCTTCATTTGGACACAAGTCAGGGGTGCTTAATTCTTGTATGTGAAAATCCTCCTTCTCTGTAATCAGGTTACGGGTGAGTTAGGAGGGGTTTTTGTCTTTTTCACATTCGGGATATTTGTAATAACGGAAACTCTTCCTCTGTGGCTTTTCCCCACCTGTATTTACATGGAGAGGACTGTATTGACTTGAGCTTTTTAAAGTAAACTGTTGTCTGTGAGTCATGGTGACATGGTGTGTCTTGGCTGGTGGAAGTGTCTTTTGAAGGCTCAAGTCATGCTTTTGAGGAATAAAAACAAAACCGATGCCAGGCCAGGCTGGACAGTGCTCTGAGCAACCTGGTGTAGTGGAAGGTGTCTCTGCCCATGGCTGGGAGGGGAACTGGATGAGCTTTAAATTCCCTTCCAATCCAACCCAACCCAACCCAGTCTGTGATTTTGTGATTCTATGAAATACATTGAAATTATGTGTATGGCTGAACTTGCAGTATATCAAGATTTCACCACATTGGTGATATGATATTATTACCCTCAAGAGAAGAAATGGTGGATCAGCTTGTTGGATCCACAAGCTGATCGCTTCTGCTGCCATCAGTCACTTATATGGAGAAGGCAGGAGCCAGTGGGGCAGCAGGCACCTCAGTGAGGAGTAAAAGAGATCCAGAGTAGATGTAGAAATAAAACCCAATGGAACGGGAGATTGATTCATCCCCCACAGGTGAGAGGCAAACTGTTCAGTACTGATCTGTCAAAACATGCAGGTCCTGCATCTTCCACAGACCTGTGTGTCCACACAGCAAGTGGTATAGTGGTCACATTGCCCTCTCTGTGTTTATTAAAATTCTCCTTCCTCTTTTTTAAAGTAATCTTTAGTGCAGAACCTTCTAGTGACAATCCTGTCAGTCATTAACATTTCTTGAACTGTGTAAATTCTGTTAGTTTTGTATTTTAGAACACAGTGAGCACTGCCACGTGCATGGGATGATGTATGGTCCTGGTGTCAGCCAGAAATTACAAAGAAAGAAAGAAAAGACAGGCTATTTTTAATATATATCATAAAAATGACTGTTACTGAGGCTGTGGTAAAACATATTTATTAAAACTCAAATTATAAATGAAATCTTAAAGGATTGACCAGTGCAGAATTATTATTCTAAACAATTTTCAGGCTATAGCAATAATCTTCTCAATATTTAAATGTCTTCATTGCATCAAGATCTGGCCGAAGATTGTTACTGGGAATGATTTCTCGTGGGTGTTGGCTAGTTTGCGGCTGTGGGGTGCTTGTGTGTGCCCATGTGGGATTTTTTTCGGGGGGGCTTGTATAGAATCGACTACTGGCTTGTGGTTTTTAGCATCAGCTTGTCTGTTTGAGTGGGGCTGCACATCCACGAGCATCGTGGGAAGGGGGGGAGAAGGAGGGGTCCAGGCTGTCCTTATCTCCCTGGGTCTCTCGCATTCCTCCTGCCCAGCAGGGCTCCTGTTACACCAGCCCCGATGGACTTGTGGGGAATGTGCTGGAAATACGTCTCAGATTCATCCAGGGTTTTCTTGTGTACAATGAAAGCGTGGTACCTGTTTTCCCTCAGCACATCTCCTGTGATGCATCATGAGGGGGAAGAGAGAAGGTTTTTTAACACACCTGTTTTGGTGCAGAGATGGTGGGTTCATTCCTTGCCTTCCTTCTGCTTCACAGGGACTTTCTATTGAAAAACTATAATCTTCACCGCTGTTTTACACACGCCTTTTAAAATAATTTCTGGGATCACTAATGTACAGCTCAGTGAGAGTGACCTGGTTGTGCCTTGTCTGTCAGGCTCCTGATCCTTGAACCTTCTCAGCCTTTCCCAGCACCACAACAGCTCCCTATTGCTCCCAGCTTCCTATTGCTGCCTCAGAGTTCATTCTCTGACTTGTTGAGCTTTTATTACAGGAGATGCAAAAGACCAACCTTCCAGTCTTTGGTTTCAGATCCCAAATTTAATTTGCAAGACAGAGAACGATAGAAATTATGTAAATGGTGGGGCAGAAGCCACTGACCCCCAGAATCACTGCTGAGGGGCTTTTCGAATTAGCCTTTCACTGTAATGGGCATGAGAGTTTAACTTGGAGGTGCAGTATGATGATTTCTGCATGTAACTTATTCTCTAGTTCTCTTTCTCTGGTCTGGCAGGAATATGTTTACAGACTTTTACTAAACCACTTCTATTAATTTTATTCTAAACAAATGTTGTACAGAATTTCATGTCTTTTAGAGTTCAGACTGCTAAAACATGGAGACAATCCCATTTTTCTAGCACTAGTGGTCAGTGCTGCTTTGTTACAGACATTTTTATCTTTTCCCCATTCTTTATTAAGTCTCTTGATCTTTTATGGATTTGCAAGGATAAAAGTAGAGTGCTTCTTTTTGGCTTGGACAGCTTTAGTGTTGAACACCAAGCCTGTTTGGTCCAACATTGAGACTGTTTTGAAATTGAAATTTTATGTTCAAAGGAAACAATTACCGAACATAGCATTTATGTGTTCAGATATTTACAGTTAAACATCTTAAAACCTGATGGGCTCTGTGTACCTCACTATGATCTTTGCTTTTCCACAGTTGCTGAATCCAGGCTCATTTGCTTCCTATAAAAATAAGTTAATAAACTAGGAGAAAAGGAAGTGTTTTAGAGTATCAGGAATGTGCTTCAGTGCTCACACACTTTAAAGCCAGCCTGTGCAGTTTGGAAGTTTAACCAAGAGCTATCTCCTTCGTAAAGAATGCAGATAATTTTTTTTCCTGGCAGGAAAAAAAAAAAAAAGAGTAACCTGATATGAGTCTGACAGTGTCGTTTAGTTAAGTGCTTCCATCTGTTGCTTGCTATTTTCTTTACTCATGACCTCTCTTTCTCTCTCCCCCTCCTTCTCCTGTAGCCCCTCTGAGGAAAGCAAAGTTTGTTGAGAGCCCTCGAATCCCAGAGTCTGAGCTTGGCTCCCCAACCCTCTCTGCCCAGAAGCTGGACGTTGATGCATTCTGTCCTGGTAAGCTGCATGCAAAGGCTCTGTGCAATCAGGGCCAACTGCCAGAAAGATTTTTTAAATGTAGCATGGCTCCTTTGCCTAGGTGATTAGCTGGACCTTCCCCAGTCAAGCTTCATTGTCTTGGAAGCTTGAATAAGTATTAATTTCTGATAATTGCCCATTTACCTTTGTTTCTTGCAATTTTGCGTGTGGCCACTCTCTTCTCAGAATAATCTAGAAGGTCTAGAGAGTTGTTTTTGAGAAGATAAAAATGAACCAATAAACATACTGCTTTGAGTTTAATTTTTAATGCTGGTCTGCAGAGAGGCTGGAATAAAACCACGTTTCAGAAATATCATTAAATCAGCTAAAGCAAAACTGTGGGACCTTGTTACCTGCATCCAAAAATACTGGGGTTTTTACTTTTATTTTTAAAGAAATACCTCCTAATTTATGTATCTTGTAGTAGTTGATCTGAAATATATATGTGTTGCTTGAGGCCTCTGGTTGAAACATAAATAGAAGTGGGTCATGTCCCTTCCTGGCTCAACCCCATTCATGTCTGTCAGCTCGGGCAGGCGTTGTCTAAATCCCCTCAAGCCCTGGCAGACCCAGCACGTGTGAGTGCCTGGAATCTGCAGCTTGGTATCATTCCCCAGATTCTTCCTAACTTGGAAGTGGCAACCTGCAGAGGGCTGGAGGCTGTGGAGGTACTGGGAGAAGGCTGAAAGCAGCAGCAAGTGTTCTGGTGGATTTTTTGCTGAGTTCTGCAGTTTCTTCCCCTGGCTTTCCTTGATTATGAATCAATGGGATCCATAGTCAGTATAGGCTTTTGATGGGATAATGGGTGTTTAATGTGTTGCAATGGTGTGCAAATGTGTGACATCTGCCTCTGAAATCCGTAGCTACAGTAGCCAAGGTCATATTAATAAGTGACTGTGAAATCGGGGTGTTGCTTATTTCTGTGGCTGATGAACTTGAAGAAGAACTTATAGCGTACTCAAAATTGGAGGAATTAATTGAATGTTGTCCAAATTTTGAATGTGGACTTTCTTGAATGTATTGTATTTGAAAGAGAAGTTGTTCTAGAAAATCAAAAGACAGTTTTTGTGCTTGGCAGTGCCTCATTTGAGGCCACAGTTGTCTTGAAAAGTGCTGGTCCTTTTCCAATCATCATGAATTAAAATTGTGCTGCTGCAGCCTTTTTTTTCTAGCTGAATGGCTTCTACTGTCGTGTTTGTAATTGTTAATACTTATAAACTTACTATGATTGCATCTGCGGAGAATTATAATTGAATTGTAAGCTCAAAAAAACATAAATTCCACATTCCCATACCTGGATGTATGTCTCTCCTCTGCCAGATCTTTGGAGGTCCTCCTGCCTGGACCTCCTGCCAAGCCCAGGAATGGGCTCTGACAATGGGATCTGCAATTTCTTTTACTTCTTTTTTTGCTGTTTGGTCTCCTCTTGCTGGTAGTTTAATGATCTGAAAGGAAAAGTGGAGTTTTGTACTGCTTTGAAGTGTCATTAAAGGAACACAAAGCGCCATTGAGGAAGGAAAAAAGCAACAACAGTGGAGTTGTCGCAGTGGAATCATAGAACCATTAAGGCTGGAAAAGCCCTTTAGACCTGTCAGGTCTGACTGTAAACCCAGCTCTCCCAAGGTCACCGTGAAACTATGTCCCAAAGTGCCATCTTGATATACTTGGAATAGGGAAACAGGATAAAAGCAGAACAGTACGTGTCAGGGAAGAGCACAGACTTCGAGTCAAGGTAGAAACTGCAGACTGGGGATTCAGGTTGTTTCAGGTTCCTTAAACGTGTTCCCAGGGAGCTGCTGGGTAGCCTCTTTCTTTGTGTGTGCCCAGGTCCAGGGACTGTGGCCAGGTTAACGTTGGCAGTGCGGGACGGGGAGGGAAGAATCCATTGGGGAAGGGTTTCTAAAGCTGTTCCTGGAAGAAACTGCCTGAATTTATGGATCCTTCTGTGAAAGTAGCAGTAATGTGGGGGTTGGAGGTTTTGCTGGAAGGCTGGATTGAAGGAGCTTGAGATGTGACACCTTGGAAGAAGCAGGAGGCAGGGGGAAAATCCTTGTGTAAAGAAGGAAAGAAAGAAAGAAAGAGCAAAGTTGTGGTCAGCTCACAGGGACCAAAGGGGACATAGCATCCAGCTCCTGATGGGAACGTGGAGGAAGAGGGGATGTGTCCTGCTCTGGATCATGTCAAAGCTTTAGGCACTGCCTGTAATCGGTTTCCCAAGGAAATATAACTCCTTTCTTCTGTTAGGCTTACATTAACCCTCTTCTAAAACGTGTGCATCCTGCGAAGGATATAGCACACAGTGCTAAATGCCGAGTGTTTCCAAGAATAATGGTGTGAGTTGAAAGAAGGAAAAAAATTAGGCTGATGATCTGCCTGGCAATGGAGTGGAGGTGGAGTGGTTTGTAATGTGATCCCTGACAAAAAATGTAATTAATTATACACTTGAAAGCAGTTTAAAACATTAAATAGCAAAGAAAAGAGAACATTATCTACTCTGCATATATAGGAATGGTGATTTCAATATGAGATGCCAAGAGGTGAAATTTTGCTCAGTATCAAAATGTTTATTTTAAGGCTTCAGGCAAATTTCAGCACATTCCAGGGAGGTGGTTTCCTGAGCAACCACAGTGCCACTGCTTGGCCCTTCATGCTGCTTGGGGGGAAGATTTGCTTGTGACATCTTCGGTGTGAGTCAGTGTGGGGAGTGACATGTTCCCAACGTTCCAACTCTGAGGAAAGAGAAAGAAGATCATGATATTGAGTGTCTTTTGAGAGGAGTTCTAATACCAAACACAGTAAAGTTTTAAGCTTGGTATAATTTTTTTATTATATTCATTGTATAGAGAAAAGAGTGTATATACTTAAAAATTAATTAAATCTTCTTAGGTGAAATCAGAAATTGGCTCACATTTTATAGTTGTTGCATCTAAGACGATGACAAAAAAGCTGTTCTGTGACTTTGAGAAATGCCTTTCCACCAGAATTATCACAGAATCACAGAATAAGCTGAGTTGGAAGGGATCCACAAGGGTCATCAAGTCAAATTATGTTTCTGCGGATGTTTTTGTGGTTGCAGAGGTTGTTCAGATTTCAGTCCAGCGCTTCTTGACTTGAAGTGTCCCTGGAGGAGAAGGAGTTGTCCCTTGTCTCTTCCCTGTGTGAGGAGTGAGGCCCTGGCATAGGTTTCCCATCCCTGGAAATGTTCAAGGCCAGGTTGGACGGGGCTTGGAGCAACCTGGTCAAGTTGAAGGTGGACGGTGGAACTGGATAAGGTGTCCTTCAACCCACACCATTCTGTGACTTAGCAGAGATTTTATAAGGAGGGTCTGGGAGGTTTCTGATCCATCCTCCCTACTTGTCTCTGTTCCAATCCTTCAAGTGCTGTTCAACAGAGATATTTGTGTTTTCCTTCTTGTCAACCTTCTGAAGGCAGGGAGGCTGGGAATGGCACCCGCATATCCATCATTGCTCCTCAAGGGGGATAGCTTAAAATAGCAGGAGTTGACCTTCAAACCTCTGTTGTTCAGCTGCCAAACCTTTTCTGCCGGGATTCTGGTGACTCAGTTTAATACGTAGGGGTTTTCCCCCACTTTATCACACCCCACTCTGCCAAGAGGCACCGCTTGTGTGGTGAACTCTGTCCTGGCTTCTTGGTTCTTAGTTGTGATCACGAGGACATCTTTCTTTGAGCTGCTTCTTGTTTTTCATGGTAGCAAAAGCATGTTTTGACTTCTGAGTGCTCGGAAAGCCTATTGGAAATGGTCAGAGATGGATGGTGCTTTCAGGTAATGGCCTTTTGCCTCAGGTTAATGTTTGCCATTGCATTTTATGTAATTTATTATCTTGTCGTTGTGTTCCAAAGGCTGAGTATGTTATGACATTATCTGTTAATTTGATTAACTCCTTCTTCAGAAATTTTGGGACACAAATCTTGAGTGTCTGGTTTGCTTACTCCACATTAGGATGGCAGGCATCTGTTTCCATCCCTGATTGAGTTAGAAACCACCACAGTGCTTGCCGCCACAGACAGGGAGGGGGGTGATTTACCATGGCACTGGCACTTGTGTTCATCTCATTGCTCCTTTTTCTCTTCCTTTTCTTAAAGAGTCATTGAGCTTGACATCTGCTTGCTGCTACTTCTCTCTTTTTACCATGTAAAATGTGTATTTTTCATTTCACACTATCCATGTGTTCCTCCTAAACACAACAAAGCACTTCTCAGGTGCTGCAGGAACCGGCATCGCTCTCTGATTTTTTGCAGTGAAAATATAGCCCAAAAAACCCTACAAAACCCCAAAGAAACTCAGCCAGCAGTATCCTGTTCCAACCTCTGTCATATTGGACAGTGACGAATTGGGGGGAAGGAGAGGGAATAATCAAACCAACCGTGGTCTGACAAATGGTTTTACTGTTGAATCTTGTGGTTGTCCCAGCACTGTCAAGCCCACTGACCTGAAGGGAATGGGAAATCGTTGTGATCAGCCCTAATTGCAGAAGAGCCATAATTTGGCACATCGGTTGCTATGGAAGCAATTGACTTTTCTCATGCTGCTCCTGGGAGGATGCTGCTGGTTCCTTCTGCCATATCAAGAGATGGAAACAGTTTCAGAATAAACTCTTGTATTAGCAAAACAAGCCCCAGTCTGGTCTAAAATTCTGGATCAGTGGGAGCAATACTGAAGGAACTGCTAGACTTCCAGGTGTGAACTCATTTGGGACTGGCCACAAACCACTTGCCATTAGGTATTATTGAATTTGCTTGAACTGGAAGTTGCAGCTTGGAGAATAGTGGCTGGGTTCAGAGTTTAGGGTTTATTGAATCTTCTTACCAAAAGGGAGTTGTTCAAAATAGGAAGTGAAAATAATAGGAATCCCATAGATTATTCCCATATGTTTAACTGTTAAATAATTGGAGACAGCAATCTGTTAATCACCAACCCTTACAACCTATGGTCTGGGTTCATCTACCTGGAAGAAAAAAAAAAGGGAAAAAGAGGGGAAAAGGCTGTAAATTATGCAAATTCTGTTTCTGTGATGAGCTGCCCAACTTCGAAGTACTTTAACTGCTTCCGAAGATGTAACCTAGATGGCCTCTGAGGTGTGTTTCACTTCAGATACTTCAGCAGCAGCAGTTCTGCAGCCTCACGCCTCTGGCTGCCCATCCAATCTAAGGAGTTGTATTGCCTCATCAAGCAGCAGTGCTTGCTTTCAACTGGCCTATTGGGAAATAGTAACATTTTTGTGCTAGTACGTTGGCTTTTTGAATATTTGTAGCTTTCTGCCAGGGAGTAAATATGTACATAAGCAAGCCAGCCCTGATGGTTTTGAAACTGCCAGTGATGGGCCTGCAAGGATCAGTATAAAACCTTTTCTTCCACATCTGAGCAGGTGGGACAGATTTCTCATTGTGTGACTCTGGCAGAGGAGTTTCCTCTTCTAGTATATTATTTTTTTCAAAATGAGCAGCCTGCACTGATATTCCCAAATCCCGGAATGGTTTGGGTTGAAAGGGACCTTAAAGATCATCCAATCGCACCCCCTGACACAGGCAGGGACTCCTTCCGCTCGACCAGGTTGCTCCAAGCTCAGCCTGGCCTTGAACACTTGCAGGAATGGGGCAGCCGGCAGTTCTGTTCCTACTCACATTTGTCAGGCTGGATTAGCTGTGTGTCGGCACACGGTGGGTCCCAGCACAATGATGACCTGACCTGTCGGTGACAGCACCATCCCAGTTGACTTTGGGCTCCTGCTTGCAATGCCCTTGAAGTTTTTACTGGAACAATAGAAGGAGGAGTGGTTGCATTTGTAGGAAACTGCTCCTTTCTTTTATAAGCCTGGTTCCCATGTTCCAGTGCCTATGGATGAAAGTCCTTGAATTTCAGCGACGCTATGGAGAGCTGCCTGTAAGTGAAAATATGCAGTGCTCTGAAAGCCACACCATGACTTGTGCTCTCTTGCCAGTTGCCGTGACTTCTCCACCCTCCCCAGGACTGCAGAACAGGGACTTCTTTATTCTTATCCAGCGTGACTGTTGTTCCCCGGGTGAAACTGGGTTTGATTGTCAGCATTCCCTCCATCCCATCTGCTCTATTCTCCAGGGCAGCGCAGCTGGACTTGGACCCTCAAGAAAGGAGATCAATTTGCTTATAACCTCCTGTACCACAGTAGATTTTCTGCGTCATTAAGCAGAATTTTGGACATTTTATGTCACTAATTATTTGGCTCCAAATCGCCTGAAAATAATTACCTTGAGTGCAAACATGACCATTGTGGCCAGCTGCCAGTTTGAAAGTACAGCCTTGCTTGGAAGCACTGGTTGTACCAGCCCAGCTTCAAATTCCTCCAGTGCCCTGGAACTTACTGCAGGCTCCAAAGTCCTTGTGTTTGGACTGAGACTGTAGCAGCCTTCCTCCCTGACTCCTCTGCTTGTTGTTTCTGTTTTCTCAGAGTCAAGTCCCCACTGGCTCTTCCATATGTTCCCATGAGGAGTCCCATCCCTGTGGGGAAGCCTTGTCCCACCGCATCTGGTTGGCACCTAGAGCAGGTCCCTGATGCTGTGCTCTGCTCCTGGCGGCTGGTAGAGTCTGCCTGGGGAAGCATTCGTGGGCTCCCTGCTCTATTCTCATCTATTCCTGGCATCCATCTTGCCTGGCAAGAGGAGCTGTGGTGATGTGTGCAGTTACCTGCATAGCTGTCACCTGTGTCTGCCCCCTTCAGTAACTTCAGTGGTGTTTCTCCACCTGAATTTTGTGGATGAAATTACAGTTCTTACGCTGTGTAACTTAAGGGCGCTGTGAAGACAGTGCGGGTGATTTTGAGTGGGGTAAGATTTTCATTAATATAGTTTATGCTTTAGAGAAAGAACAAATTTTAAATGGATCTTGTCCACGTGGACAGTATAGTCTTCCCTCTCCAATCATTGAAGATACACAATTAGCAAGAGCCCTAGACATTGGTTCTGTTAGAAAATAGTCCCCAAAAGAATCAGAGTAACAGTCTGGGTTGGGTTGCAAGGTACCATTCTAGCCCCTGCCAAGGGCAGGGACCCTTCCACTACACCAGGTTGCTCTAAGCCCTGTCCAGCCTGGCTTGTTATTCTAAAAGCTGGCAACAGTAGATTATTCCATCTCTGTAGTAGTTCTAACATCCAAACAGAACTTTTGAAGTCTTACTCAGGTACGTAAGGGTAGTAGGTTTTCAGGATTGTTGACAGTGTTGTAAGTGCAAAGATCATAATTTAGTCAGATTTGATTTTAATGAATTTATCCTGGGGATGTGCTAATAGATCGGATCAGGTAAAGGCAAGGTCTTTGAGCTGTCTAGTCTCTTGCTCATCTACAAACCCATGACCCCCCACTTAAGAAGGTCAAAGGTGGCAGTAAAGTGTCATTTGCCTTGCTAGAAGTTTGGCTCATTTTAATGCTTGTCGTGTTTTGACCTGGCAAAGCTTGTAAGAAGAAAAGGTGCTTGTCACATCCTCTTCTACAGACTTTTCTCCCCAAGAAAATTATGAAAATATTATGTTATATATGTATGCATATATTTCTGAAAGTCTCCTGCAAATTTATTTGTGCCCCCATTAGTCGGCCAGGGTTGGCCTTACCACAAGGGAGCAGGTTTTGCGAAATTTGTGTCAGATTTCTATCGCCCGATAGAAATAAATGATGTGAAAAATAAGAGGAAGGAATTTGAGAGGTTTTGAAAGGGAGTTGCTGAAATTAAAGAAATTATTTGGGTGGTTGCAATGCAACATGCCTAATATTGCAAAATAAAAGGCTTTAGCAAACAAATAGTATTTAAGGGAGTATTTCTTCTTTTTTGATATTAAAAAAGCCTTCTGCATGAATGAGAGTGTAGTACACCACCCTCAAACTTGTCTGGAATAAAAGGTCAGTTCAAAGACCTAAAAATAAATACAAACAACTTTATTTACGAGCTAAGGCCTTTGATCAGTCAGTGTTGGATGATGGGTTGGATATCCAGCGCCAGAGCATAGCTCCCTGTTCATGGTCAGGGAATGTTTTAGAGCTAGAAATGCCAAAAATGTAAAGGAAGAAATAATTTCATCTCTGCTTCCCATCAGGAGGAACATACTGCTTCCATCCTGGTGTCCTTGAACTGTTAAAGAGCTCAGAAACGTTTTCAGGGGTCGAAGTGTAATCCTGCTTCCAGAAGATGTTCCACATGCCCAGGCTCATTACTTATGATAACTGGCCTTTTTCTTTTTTTATATGTATGTTCAGTAATGAGTGCCCTCTCATTTCACCCATTCTTTTTTCTTTGATCCTTAATAGGGAGCTCAGTTCCAGGAAAATTCATTCCCAATGTGCATGCAGAGAGGGTTTTAATTCTAGAACATGAAATGCATTGAACCAGGTCTTATGATATCAGTGGAGTTACATCCATTGCCTGCTCTGGCTCAGTAGGGTTTGAGATTAAAAATAACTGTCTTTCTGACCATCCACTTGAAGGCACATTAAAGGACATCATCAGGAAAGGCAGTGGGGAGGGAACAGCATTTATGTGCTGTGCTGAAGAAAGGTTTTTTTGTTTGAATTTCTTCTTGGAGGAAATGTCTGTGGAAGAGGTGCAAGAGGCTGATGTAGTGGGATTAATGGTGGAAATTCTTGCAGTTTCTTACAGAAATTGTTGGATGGAACAGGAGGCTTTGAGGGGAGCTGTAACAGCACAGGTCAGGTTGGAGGTGCAGTTTAACATCTCCACAGTTCAGTGTGGGGTTTTAGCTGATGAGAGGGCTCTGGTGTCAATATCTAGGGATAATATATTTACTTTGCCACTTGTCTGTGGTGGAATTGAATTTGGCCACTGAACTACTAATACTTGAACAGGTCAGGTTTAAGATTATTTACTCCAACTGCTCCCCCAGCACCAGCACCATGTTCACCATTAACTGGGTCCCCAAGTGCCACATCCACATGTTTCTGGAACACTTCCAGGGATGAGGACTCCACCACTGCCCCGGGCAGTTGCTGGACAACCCTGTCCATGAAGAAATTTTCCCTGATATCCGATCTAAACCTTTCCTGGCACATCTTGAGGCCATTTCCTCTCATCCTGTCCCTTGTTCAGTGGGAGCAGAGCCTGATCCCCACCTGGCTGCACCCTCATGTCAGAGGCGTGGAGAGCAAGAAGGTCCCCCTGAGCCTCCTTTTCTCCACGCTGAGCCCTCCCAGCTCCCTCAGCCACTCCTCATGCTCCAGACCCTTCCCCAGCTCTATTCCTGTCCCTGGGCACACTCCAGCTCCTCAATGTCTTTCTCATAGGGAGGGGCCCAAAAGTGAACCTGGCACTGGAGGTGCAGCAGTACAAAAATTGACATTTATAGTGATACATCTGGGGCAGCCTTCATCCCTCAGTGGTTAAATTTTTTAAAATCTCTTTTTGATGTAAACAAGACTAATGAAAAAATCTTCCGTTAATTCTGAGTTTAGGGGGATATGCAGAAATGGTCAAGGACATTTTCCAAATACAGCTCAAGTGTATCCAGAATAATTTAAAGCAGATGTACATAATAATGGGACAGATTCAGGTCACATGAAGGGAGGGAAGTTGTTAAATAAAACTCTGCAGTTACGTAATTGAAGATCAAAATCCTAAATGGTATCATTTAATTCTGGCCTTCCATAGGTGCTCGCTCTTTGCACATAACCGTTCTCTTTTTTTCATTGCTAATTTAAGAATTTTTGATTTCTTAAATGTAAATCAGTCTCATATTCAGGCAAATTCAGGGACGAGTGCCACTAAGGGAACTGTTACCCAGTTCCTTTTAGACACTCACTTAAATAGATTTCAGATGTTTTGAAAGTAAAAGTACAGCCATCAAATCCAAAATATTCTCTGGAGTACAGATACATTGTTAATGTCTCCCAGGGGCGCTGCCCTCCATCATTATCTGGAATTAGATGATGGTGGCTATCAAACCAGCCACAGAATTACCAAATAAATCATACAGAAATTTCATTTGCTTGTAAGCAATTGCAGCTGAAATATGTGGCAGCTTTCATATAGGAATTGAAAGGAGGTAACAGAAACACTATTTGAAAATGACAATGTACAAAAACATTGTACATTTTGAATGGTTTCTTGAAAAGAGCAAACCTAATAACTCTCCCATAAAATTATATATTTGATTTTTAAGGAATGCCCTGAGCATTTATGAGCACTTACGAGCTCCTTCCTTCTGCCTGTGATGCCTACAGAGGTGTTAGAGTTGACCCCTTCAGAAATCCAAAGGGTATTTGTAGGTAAGACATCTGAGAGAGCTGCCAGGCTCTGTAAAATTGCTCCTAAATGCCCTAAATCAGGTAAATTCCAGGGTGCATTGCAGAGATCTGCTGACGTATTTAAAGTGGGTTGAGTTTTTTGAAGAGAGGAAGGATCAGGAGGTATTAAATTGCTTGACAAGCTCAGGTTGTAATCTTTCTAATTTCCATTATTGCAGTTCAGTGAAAGAAAAAAGTTATTAACTTAAAAGGAGGCAGAAGTAGCTGGAAAGTGTTCATTGCTGTACCTGCTGAAATTGTTTAAAATAAAGGGAAAAGGTATATGGGTGAGCCTTAGGTATCTCCACTCTTTTTTAAGTGTCTAAATAAGTGAATGTTGGATTTAATGATTATTACCAATGACTTAAGTGTAATATTTGAAGTTTGCTCTTGCAGTATCAAGCAGGTGAGGAGCTCTTTGGGTGGTTTGTGGCGGAGCTCCTCTGCCTTCTCCCACATCCTGAGAGCCCCACTGACTTCATTGCTCCCACCCCTCGTCCCGGCCGATCGATCAGTCGATCGCCTCTCCCCGCACTCCCATGTCTGCCTCACCAGGCTTTCCAAACCCTGCCCTGCCTTGGGCTGCACACACTCTCCTTGGAGCACTGACCTCCTAGCATTCCAGACCCCTGATCTAATTAACCTTCTGCCAGTCTCCCTGCCCATCCAGACCTCTTGTGGCATCTATTCTGGCGTAATTCGATCCAGAAGCAAAATAAACAGGAAAGAATCACGTTCTTCAAGGCTAGAGGTGGAGAAATCACATGCTCTAGTTTCTTTTACAGATCATGGGATGGTTGAAAGGGACCTTAAAGCCCATCCAGTCCCACTCCCTGCCATGGGCAGGGACACCTTCCACTATCCCAGGTTATTCCAAGCCCCTTCTAACCAGGCCTTGGACACTTCCAGGGATGGGGCAGCCCCAACAGAGCCCAGACTCACCTTGACTATAAGTCTTTAGCCAGAGATGAAACCCCTTCCAGTGACATTGCCCTTGCACACACTGTTGCATTTACTGATCCCATATGAAAAATGCCTTTTCTAAACCTTACTAAAAATGTTTTCCCAATAATTTAATATAAAACCTTTTCCCCACTTGGAATTCATTGTGGTTAATTGGAATGCAAGTGCTCCAAACCTGGAGTCAGCAATTCAGGTACCGATGTCAAAGATATACGAGCTGTTTGCCACTGGTGCAAGGACTTTCATCAGAGATACAGCCTACAGAGCACAAACACATTGCAGTGAATTGCTTATTTCTAATAACATAAATAAAAATCAATGAACAGCTCCAAGACAGATTAGTCTCCAAAGCTGCAGCCTGGTTGGAAGCAGAGGTAATTTGTCCAAGGAGCACAGGGACTGTTTATTACTTTTTTGTAAGAAACATGTAAACAACCAGCCTTACCTGGCACTGCAAAAACAAAAGAAATCAAAAATAAGACATTAAGATACTTTTGTAGTGAGCTGTACAGAAATTAAACATATCTCCTAAAAAGTAAAAGATAATATTCAAAAGATTACATGAGATTTGCAATCAAATTTTAAGTAGTCAGTAATAGCCATGCTTCTTTTTTTAACCCTTAATCTTTAGAAAAGCCAGGTAACTGCAGGATTGTATGTCAGAAATAACTAAAAGCTCTCAGAGACATGTGAAACAGGCTGTCCTTTTAGAATAAAATACTCCCTATGTTCAAGTTATCTGGGATTTTTATCTACCAGAGCATTAAAATGCTGTGGATGTAATGCTGCCACATGCACAGAGTGATCAGGAGTGGGACAAGCAGCAAGAAAAGCCAGGAGGGTGAGAGCTTCCTGTGCTCAGCACAGAGCCAGGGAAGGGAGGGAATCACAATCCGGCCCCAGCCAGGAGACTCCTGTACCTGTGCCCAGCACTCCCTTAGGAAACATCCCGTCTTCATCATAATGGAATAGTTGAAAAGCCAATGTAAATGTGGCTTCATCGCTCTGATGGTTTTGAGAGTGCCTTTCAACCCAAACCATTCTGGGATTCCCCTCAGAGGTAGGCTGGTTACCAATGCGTGGCAGGCTGGATCACACTATGGTGGCTCTGGTGTCCCTTCTAGGGCTATTTCTCTGCAGAGGGGCTTGACATTAAACTCTTGCTGACAGCCAGCCGAGGCTTGCTGGGGTCCACCAGTGGAGGGACAGGATGGGCTCTGCTTTGGTGGGCAACAAACCAAAGCACTTCAGTATCCATTTGCATCCCAAGTTCTGTCACGCCAACGAAAGATTTGTTGTTGCTTTTGGGTTTTTTTTTCCTCCTGTAGAAGAATTGTTTCTCTTGTTCTCATTAGGAACGGAATTCAGCTTTCCCTGCCACGGTTAAGTTGGTGGATAGTGGCTTTACCAGGAACTTAGGGGTGTATTCAAGACGTGTCTACTCGAAAGGACTTGGAAGACTTGGACAGGCAGATGTAGCTGACTTGGAGATGTGACAGTGTGCTGGGATACAGCACACACCTGGCTGTGAAATGTCGGGAGATAGTTACTGAGTGTGATTCCATGAGGCATGAATGACAGGAACAGCCAAGTAAAGCTGTCAGCTGGCATGAAAACCCAAGTTACATGGTCTGGTGGCCATGAGGAAGCTGACAGAGACCTGGCTTGGTGGGTGGCTACAGTCACCTTCCAGCACAGCAGCACACTAGCTCCCAAGAACCCTTTTCCTCCTATTGTTTTGTGTGTGTTTGTATAAAAAATACAAGTTTTTTGCTGAACATAAAGGGACATCAAGTTACACAGCCCACAGAACTCTTTAAAATACTAGTGCGCACGCAGTGAGTCAGGGAGGGGGGTTTATTCTTCTTTAAAATTCCTGGCACTAAGCATTTGGTTGTTCCTCTTAGTATTACTGAGTGTTGATGCAGAAGCACATGAGCTCATGTAGTAAGTGCAACAGCTTCAGACCATCAACACGTTGGGATCTCTTTAATCCACTTAATGGCACAAACGACTTTGGGTTCGCATGTGCACAGTTGAGCAGTGTGTTACTGGTTATTGGTATACCACTATTATTGGATTTGACTGGGGTGAGTGTTAGAGCTGCTGTAGCTGGTTATAGCAGTGGTGTCAGAACAGTTAAAAATATCTCAGGCGAGTTCTGTTATCAATTTCTCCGGTGAGATGGGAGTGTGCTGAAGTGAGTGTAAAATGCGACTGCGGCACCAACTGGGTAACACATGTGGGAAGGGAGAAAAAAACAGTTACACCCTTTCACTGAACATAGGAAGAGAATATTAGGTCTTACTGTCAGCCCTGAAAGGCAACTTACAGCTTTTTTCCATAATACCCATTCACAGGCATCTCAGAGCTGTTACGTCTGTTCTTTGACATTCAGTTAAATGATTCCGCTTATTTTTTAAGACTTAAGGAGGAGGTAATCCAGTACAATGGAGCTTTGCTTTAGTTCAAAGTTATCTGTACTTTGAAAGCCAGGTTATAATAAAGTAATTGGTAGTTCTACATGAAATATGGAGGTCTCACAGCTCCGTTGCTTCGGTTCAGCTGGTGATAACTTGTGCCGCAAGCAGCATCTCACAGGGAGTGAGCATGGAGTGACAAGACAAGGCAAAATAGCCTTAAGCTGAAGGAGGTCAGAGTTCGATCAGATATGAGGAAGAAATTCTTCCCTGTCAGGATGGTAAGGCCCTGGCACAGGTTGCCCAGAGAAGCTGTGATTGCCCCATCCCTGGAAATGTCCAAGGCCAGCTTGGATGGGGCTTGGAGCAACCTGGTCTAGTGGAAGATATCCCTGCTGACAGCTGGTAATGGAACTGGATTAGCTTTAAGGTCCCTCCCATTCCTAATCTTTTCATGATTCTGTGAATTACAATCGCAGACTAGTTTGTGTTGAAGGGACCTTGAAGTTGTTGTGGGTCCACCCCCCTGCCATTGGAACTATTATCAAAGCACATAATTATTATCCTCTATATCTTCAGTGTACCTACACAATGACCTGGGGTAAGCTTGTAATTTTCTGTATTTTACAGGTGAAAGCCTGCTTTTTGCCCCTTGGAGATGTTTTAGGGGCAGTTTAAATGGGGAGGGGGGGGCGTTAAAGACAAGGTTAAATTCAGCCTCCAAGGAGTGAATTTTGTTTGGGAGCTGTTCCCAGCCCTAGCCATAGGAAGCTGGCTGTGCCCAGTACCATGCAGCTGCCTCACCTGGGCACTCCTAAATCCTCCCAGGTGGGCAGTGCAGAGGTAGATCCAGCTGTTCCTTTCTGCCCAGATGTGTAAGTCAGCATCATTTGAATATTATTAATATCATGGTTGTG
This sequence comes from Acanthornis magna, assembly GCA_036785705.1. Classification (NCBI taxonomy): domain Eukaryota; kingdom Metazoa; phylum Chordata; class Aves; order Passeriformes; family Acanthizidae; genus Acanthornis; species Acanthornis magna. Next base: position 188,017 of record JAWUZG010000190.1, read on the forward strand.
AAGACAGAATGGGGAATGCACAATAAACTGTAGAGCCATATACTGGGAATGGTTTTTACAAAAAACCTACATTTAAAAAGGTAGTCTACCTTTTTAAAGAAGGAAATAACCTTGGAAATAAAAGTCCCTCTAGTTTTCATTTTACGTAAATGTCTCTGTTCTTGCTTAGGCTTCTAGAGCCAGTAAATGCCCACAGATTGACTGTGGGTGGTCAGCAGCTCGGCAAATTGGGCCATCCATCTAAATTTGTCTCTCTTAAATCTATCAGATTCACGTCAACGTTGATTCAAGCAGTACAATGGGGATTCAATAACTTAAAGACAGCTTATGTGGACCTACTATATCATCCATTTTCATAATAGTGAAGCTGCTGTGGAAGGACAGCTCCAGATGCTCAACTCCCAGAGGTGGTGGTGCTTAAGAACACAGCCATGGTTGCATGGGAGATGCTCCCGGGTTTTTAATTTGCAGTGATGCAGATGAGACACCCAAAAATTGCTGTAAACTTCTGTGAGCTGTACCCTGTGAGGTTAAATGGGAATTTCTGGGAGCAACTGGCTTAAATTTCCTGAGGTTTTGTACATATCCCGGATTCCGTGATTTTTGGGTTTTGGTTAGTTATCAAAAAGCAATATTTTATTTAAGGTGCCATCCTTTTACCGTTGCTGCAGGCTGAGTGCTGGAGCAGCCCAAACCAGGACAGAGCTGGGAAATGGAGATGGGCTCTTTTCCAGATTGTACATTATCAGATGAATAATTAACTGTAGACTAATTACAAATCCTAATTAGTCTCCCATAACTGCACTAAGCACGGTATTACTTCAGTGTAACCTGAAGGTTGACCTTCAGGCTTTAACCGTGCTGCTGGTGTGAGCAGGGCGGAACTTGACTTTCAGAAACCAAATTATGTGTGTGTGATACTACAAGTCAAAAACCTCCACGTATTTTTGTTATAAGATTAAAAGGATACAGAAATGTTGGTATACATGCCTGGCCTTTTCCCAGTGTGCATTGGTAGCTGGAAGCTTGTCTGTGCTGCTTTTCTTATAGGTGGTGGGAAAAAAACCTCAGAAAAATTACTTTCAGTGTTGGGTTTGGCCTATTTTGTAGACTTGATGAGGAACTGGCAAGTGGAGTTTGCTTTGTGGCATGGCCCATAGGATGAGTGCAGAAGGTGGGTTGTATCTGGAGAGACTTGATTTGCATATGACCATGAGCATGTTGGAGACAGCAGATGGCAGTGGAAGTTGCACATGTGTCTTCTGTCCTGGTCTTTTCTGCTAACTGGTCAGTAGCACAAGCTGGTTGCTCTGCAGCTCATGGACTGCCTTCCAAATGGCTCTCGTAGCCTTGTCGTCTCTGTGAGTAACTTGGAGGCAGTTCCTGTGTGAGGGAGGAAAGCAAACACTCTTCTCCAATGCTGGTCCAGAAAATCTTCTTCCCTGGTGGCTCTGGTGCTTCTGCTACAGGGACAGGATGCCTGGGTGTCTTTCCATGGGAGGTGCTGAGAAAATAAGGTGCAGTGAGAGGAGAAGCAACAGTTAACATGGGAGAAAACATGTATCTGTGGTGCGTGACCTAAAATTAATGACCAGCATAGAATGGTAAAACAGACTTGAATAATGTGAATAACCTGAAAACTCAGATACTGAGGGTACAGCATGAACAGGTAGCAGTGTTGTGTTGGTAAAACCACTGAGCAGCAGCCAAGGTAAACAATTCCTGTCTGAATATGATTTTCTTCTGTTTAGGTGATACTGAGCAGGAGCTGGGACCCCCTCCATCCGTAGATGAGGCAGCAAACACACTCATGACTCGCCTGGGCTTCCTCCTCGGAGAGAAAGTCACAGAGGCTCAGCCAGGGCCCCAGTACAGCATGGAGGTGCAGGACGAGAACCAGGTATGACCCCCGTCCCCCAGTCCCGAATGGCATGGGTTGGGATCGCTGTGGAGCTTGGGAGAGGGTGGTTATTGTCTAATTCCGTGCCAACCAGGTGTCTCCTAACAATGAAATAATGGTGCTGATATAAAGGTTGTATCTCCTCGTCATGCGGTGTCTCATCCTTGCAGAGCAGCAGGCCATGGTTCAGGGATCAGCCATGTGAGACAGCTTCTGTTGTTTTTCTGTTTCTGCAAATGTAGGAGTGGGCAGTGTTTCTAATCAGATTATAGTGACCAAAATAATCTGTACTTGCCTGGCATCTTCTCTGTGATATTTCAGAAGTACTTTAGTAGTATTACATAAAGACTCACAGTCTCTGCAGAAGGGGAGGGAAATAGTAATAGCCTGATTTTACAGATAGTCACAGTTCTTGCTCATATTTGCCCAACGAGGTGATTTCTTGCTTGAAAACAGATAGAGAAGGCAAATCATAAAATCTTTATTGTGATAGAGCTTGTTACACCCTCTGGCTGACTGGAAAGCAATAAAGCTCTGGGCTATGGTATAGATTTTGTAGAAACTTCCTGAGCCTGAGTTTCTCCCTTCTTTTCCTCTAGTGTGGACAATTTGCAGTTTTGCTGAGAATGAAAATAGGAGGCATTTCGCCCCGCCCCTTTCTGGTTTAAAATTGACAGATGGATAGTCCAGTATGTAGCAGAAGAGCACAAGACTCAGCAGCCACTTCCAATTCTCTGTTCTTTTAGCAAAGTCATTGGGCGACTCTTCACAAGTCACTCAGATATTTAACATAGATATAATTCAGAGAACCTGAATTCCTTAAAAAGAGAGTCAGTGAAAAGCAGCCTGTCTTCAGCACAGAACAGATGTGTACCCGATGGAGCAAGTCCAGAGGAGGCCACAGAGTTGGAGCCACTCTGCTCTGGAGCCAGGCTGGGAGAGCTGGGAATGTTCAGATTGGAGAAGAGATGCTCCACGGAGACGTTAGAGCCTCTTCCAGTGCCTAAAGGGGCTCCAGGACAGAGCTGGAGAGGGATTTGGGACAAAGGCCTGGAGTGACAGGAATGGCGTCCCTCTGCCAGAGGGCAGGGTTAGATGGGATATTGGGAAGAAATTCCTCCCTGTGAGGGTGGTGAGGTCCTGGCACAGGTTGTGCACAGAAGCTGTAGTTGCCCCATCCCTGGAAACGTCCAAGTCCACTGACACAAAAGGTTTTTGATCTCCTGCATGAGCTAGTTTGCTTGAGAGCCAAGAAATGTAATTTTGTAAAATTTTTGCCTTTAACACATATGTTACACTTTAGCACTTCCCGTTCAATTTTTTTAAGCAAGTTGTGGATTTAAAACGGATTTTACTATACATTGGGCTAGAAAATGTCCTTTTAACAGGCACCTATTTGAACTGAATACTTTAAAGCCAAGCAGAGCTTTCTGCTATAAATGGTTCCTTTTGTTGTTGCCTTTTAACAAAAATTAAAATCCCCTCTTTTCTCTAAAGCCAAAGATGTCTTTGGAGAATAAATAAAAGAAAAAATCTAAAGAGAAACAGCAGAGACTTGTCCTCTAAAATAGGTTGGTATCTTGGGCTGTGTGCTAATTTTTGCATGAAAAAGTTTTCCAGGGTCTTTGAATGCTATTCATGTTCTGGAGAAGATAAAGAGATGCTAGTTCCTCAATCACCAAGTTAATTTTTTCTTTCCTTTGTGAGCATCTCCTGCTGTCAGCACTTCCCTAGAATCCTGGAATACTCAAGGTTGGAAGTGGCCTTGGGAGGTCAGCCTTGGGAGGCTTCAGGGAGGGACCGTGGTTCTCATGGCTCATCCAGGCAGGGGTTTGAAGATCTGCGTGGATGGAGACACAGTGGGCTCTCCTGACAGCCTCTCTTGGGGCTCACCAACTTTAATTGTGAAGAACTTTTTTTTCTTCTACCTAGTAGAAAATTTCCTCGATAGAACTTGTGACTGTAACTCCTTGCCCTTTCCACTTCTGAGAGGAGCGTTGTGTCTTCTCTCCAGCCCCTGCAGATAGTGGAAGGCTGCAGCTATCCTTTGGTCCAGTGCAGCTGTCCTTTCTCCAGGCTGAACGAACCTTCTGCATCAGCCTCTCTTCCTCCTCCTCTCCACCAGCATCTCATGCTCCTCCATCAGCATTGCCTCATCCTTCCCTCCATTAGCCTCTCCTTTTCTTCATCAGCCTCTCCACCTCAGCCCCAGCCATCTCACAGTTTTGGGGCCCTACTCTGACTCTGCCATTTCCCACTGGGTGTATCAGGAAACAAATCCTGTCCAAGCTAAAGCTGCTTCTGAATTGTAGCAAATTTTGGGAAAACCTCTCTACATCTCTACCACAAACTGAATTTCTTCTGCTACCCTGCTTCCAGTCATGTTGAAAATCACTCAGTGAGACATTTATGGGATTTGCAAAGATTAATTCTTCTATTAATCATTGACAAATTAAAATCTCTTTGAGACTTCAACCAGTACTTTGCACCTGAATTTAAAAATCAGAGCAAGTTTTTGGGTTTTAATGTGTTAATTTGCATGAGCTGGCCAAAGACAACATTCTTTGTATCAAAAGCTGCTGCTTGTTATTCCAGCCATGCTTTGCCTTCTCAGGCAAGATAATAATTATTTGCCATCTCACCAGTGCTTGAGCTGAAAGGAAGATAAGGCAAGGGAATGTTTGCACTGAAACTGCCCAATCTGTACATCTCTACATTGCCTTTTCCCCCAGTTTCCTTGTTTTGAATATATGCAAGGATATTCTCTAATCCAGATTGTAATAAAATAGTATGTTTTCTGTGCTGTCTTTTAATCATGATTTCCTTAATTAGAGATCCCAAATGCTGAGGATTAAATCCTCTTTCTCCTGCTTTTTGGGAAACTCTTTCTAACTGCGCTGTCTGCCAGAGCAGCACAAAGGACATTGAGGCTCTGGCAGAATACAGTAATTTTTCAAAGCTCAGTGAAAATGTGACAGATGAAACAGCAGCAATAATAATACAGCATGTTCTGTCAATGGAAATTTATATTTAAAACTCGCACAGAGGAACATTTTTCTATATCAATACAAAAATCAAACATGTCAATCAATGCTGAGTGATATACTGTATTATTTCATAATTTCCACTTGCAAGGAGCTTGTTCTTCAGGAGCTGCATTGATAACATAGCAAATAAAGGAACTTCTATCATTTCTGGCATTTCATGAAACAATAGTTTTATCAGCTGGAGGAAAGATGAGTGTACCATCCTTGCACTGAATTTTAATTTGCTTTAAAGTGCAATGACTTCTCTGTTTTAAAGTTAGTGGGTGTTATTTTGCACTAAGAAATGGGATTTAATGACAGTTAAAACAAAGACATAGAAAAACTTCACCATAAAGAATTTATAATAGTAATAAAGCTTTACATTATGAAAGATCCCACATGGGAGCTGATGGAATTTTTAGATGCTGTTGTCTGAGATTGGCAGGCACTTCTGGAGATCGTTTAAACTGACCTTCTCCTTCAAGCAGGGGCAGCTGAGGTTGGGTTAGGTTATTCCCCACCTGAAATTTTCTGTACAGTTCTGGTGCCCTCAACATAAAAAAGATATGGAACTGGGCAGAGCTGGGCAGAGGAGAAGCATCACCCCCTTCCCCTGCTAGCATCACTCTTCCACATGCAGACCAGGATACCCTTGGCCTTCTTTGTCCAAATCCCCCTAATTGTATTACCTTAAACTTGATGCCTTTCATTGGACTGTCAGCAAGTTAAAGACAATATTGGGAAAAGCTGATTTAATGGCTCAGGTGTGCTGGTGGAGTCCCATCAGCTGTGATAAATCAGAAGATAGTCCCACTGTGGTGGGTAGCTCAGTGAAAACATCTGTATGGCAGACAGCAGCAGGCCAAAAAGTGCTCTATATTAGGTTATGCTAAGAATAATAATAAACCCCAGCAATTTTAAAGGGAAAAAAATATTGGAATGTTTTCATTGACTATGACACAGAAGTAGTTTTTAATTTGGCCACTACAATGAATGAGCTAGAAATAATTTTGCAAAATTAAACGCGCATTTAGAAAAATCAATAGTGTATTTAGACATCCAAAAAACTTGCAGTATGAGGAGATGGAAGAGGTTTGTTGGGAGAGAAAGGCGCATGACGGATGATGTAATGAATGTGTGAAACCAGAATATTCAGGGAGCCAAAATTCCCAGAGCAGTCAGCTTGCCTGCAGTTCCTAGAAGGCCCTGGAGAAAAAGGAGAGGTACTGGTAAGTGCCTAGAATGTGAAAGAATCGAAAATAGTAATAACTGGGATTTACCAGTGGCACTGAAAATTGGATGGAAAGAGGAGAGCATTGGTTTGCTTGTCCCAGGTACTTCAAGAGATGACCGTGTGTTGGCAGCCACCATGTACACTGTGGCTATTTTAGAATAACAGGATCATTAAGTTTGGAAAAGACCTCCGAGATCATCAAGTCCAGCCCTTTGACTGAATCCCACCATGTCACTAAACCGTATGATGAAGTGCCACATCTACTTAATGTTTGAACGTTTCCAGGGATGGTGACTCCACTGCTGCCTTGGGCAGCCCATTTCAATGCCTGCCCACCCTGTCAGCAAAGAAATTTTCCCTAATATCCAACCTGAACCTCCCCTGGCTCAACTTGAGGCCATTTCCCCTCATCTTACTGCATGTTGCCTGGGAGAAGAGGCTGACCCCAATGGATACTACCAGAGGGAGATTATAAATTATCATGGAAATACTCATACGGTTCATTTTCTGCTGTGTTGGGATGTCTGCATTAATACACAAACCCGCCGGCGGAGCTGTGACATTGGCACTGTGTCCCTGGTTTGCTGATGCACTGATCCATGTTGGGGATATTCCGTAATTAAGTTGAGATCGATTCAGTTCTCTCTGGCATGAGAGCAGAGCTGTGGGGCGGCCGAGGGCTGCCCCATCCCCCCTGCCAGGGATGCTCCGTGTTGCCTCCAGCACCAGGGCGGTTACACTCTGAGTAAGGATTTTTACAAAACCCATGGGGATGATTGGACAAAGTAGGTTTTTTTCCTGGTAGCTACACATGGTATCTGCCTCCTAATATAAAACACCAGTAAATCCTTTACATGTTCAAGTTTAAAAAGTCCATCCCAGGCATTTTTTAAGTTTCAAATATGGAATCGGGAGGAGGAAAAAAAATGGCATGTCAAGCCTGTTCTGCAGTTTGCCGGTAATGCTCTCTATGGTCTTCAAATGCCACAGAGAAGGGGATACAAAGCCCCACAGTTATTAGGGGATGTTCACACAGAGTAAAAGAAATCTTATTTAAGCAAATTCTAGATGGGGAATGAAACTCTGCTGTTCCTTCCTTGGGACCAGGATTATTGTATGGTGAGTGAAGTGCTGCCTGCCAAGCCCTGCTCCAGCCAACAGCAGCAGTGCAGGAGAACTGGCTGTGCTTTGCACTGTCCCCTGAGCCAAGGAGACATGGACTCACGTCCCTCTGCAGAACCCTAAAGATGAGCTCAAGGGAGGATCACGTGCTCAAGCTCCCATTTTTTAATGCTTGCTTTTTTCCCATCCTCAAGGGGTGATGGACTGACCCTCCTGAGGATGCAGCTCCTCCAGCACCCACCCTGGGAATGGGTGCCTATTCCGTTGATCAGTCAGGGAAGTGTTGAAATTGCCCATTTATTTCCCACAAAATGCTCTGAAGTCCGGTGTAAGGGTGATGAAGTTGTTGCGTTGGGTACACAAGAAGCCACCTGCACCTGCCAACTGCCTTTACCCTGCACAGCAGTTTTGTGCTCTGCAGGTTCTCTGGGATGTGTCTTCAGCAGGGAGAAACTTTTTTCCAGGGGAGCTTCTGTATCCAGTAGCCTGTGGTTAAAACAAGGGCTCTGTCATATATCAAATTGAATTCAGTAATGATTTTGGATTTTTAATAAATCCGTCTCCCTCCGCAGTATCAGATGGATAAACTCCTTCGGGTTCTTTGCACACAGTATCCTATAGGCTCTCACCAAAATCACTTTTAAAATAGCATCTTCTTTGTGCTGCTGTATTTTCCACATTACAGGGTTTTTTTTAAACTTTTATCTGGTGGGGAAAGCATGCCTGGGCAGGGAAGGGTCATCTTGTATCTAGATAAGGGGCCTCTGATGTTTTCCTGGAATGGAGGAAACATTTATAGAGAAAAATAAAAACTGCAGCTCCATAAGGATTCTGACCAGATGGAAATCGCCCAGAGGTCTTTGTAGGATTTCCTGGATATGATGATTGTAGCTGTAAGTAAAGGTGAGATCACACTGTGTGCTTCCTGCCCCGGAGATCTCCACTTGAACAGAGGCACAGAATTTACCTTTCTGACACAATTTTTGCTTATTTATGCTTTTTTCTTATAAGCTTTCAGTTCAATGCTAACAAGACAATCAAAACTCCCAATCAAGTATGGAATCAGGCTTTTGATAAATACCACTGTTTGTTTCCTGTGGCTCCTATTGCACATGGACACTGGGATCTCTGAGGGATGAAGGGGAAAACGAGCTTTTGAACCTCACCAGACAAAGCAAATCCTCAAGTGTGAGCTATAGAAAGACATTCCCCCTTGCAGTGCCTGTGGTGAGTGATGTGTTCCCGCTTGCCGTTTTCCAGAGCTCGGCGGTAACACAGCGCATCAGCCCCTGCTCCACACTGACCAGCAGCACAGCCTCGCCGCCGGCCAGCAGCCCCTGCTCCACCCTGCCGCCCGTCAGCACCAGTGTCACGGCCAAGGACTGCAGCTACGGAGCTGTCACCAGCCCCACATCCACGCTGGAGAGCAGAGACAGCGGCATCATCGGTGAGTGCTGGGCCCTCCTCCTCCCGGGATGGTTTGAGTTGGAAGGGATCTTAAAGATCATCCGGTTCCACCCCTGCCATGGGCAGGGAGACCTTCCACTAGACCAGGTTGCTCCAAGCCCTGTCCAGCCTGGCCTTGGACACCTCCAGGGATGGGGCAATCACAGCTGCTCTGGGCAACCTGTGCCAGGACCTCTCCACCCTCACAGCCAGGAGTTCCTTCCCAAAATCCTATCTAATCATGCTCTCTTGCAGTGGGAATCCATTCCCCCTTGTCCTGTCTCTCCTGGCCCTTGTCCCAAGTCCCTCTCCAGCTCTCCTGGAGCCCCTTTAGGCTCTGGAAGGGACTCTAACATCTCCTTGGAGCCCTCTCTTCTCCAGTCTGAACAACCCCTGCTCTCCCAGTATGGCTCCAGAGCAGAGGGGCTCCAGGCATGTCATCAACTCAGTGACCTCCTCTGGACTCACCCCAGCAGTTTCATGTCCCCTGGGGACCCCAGAGCTGGATGCAGTGCTCTATTTAGATAATATTATTTATCTCACACACCAGCATTTGCTAATTAGGGGAAAGGTTTTGCGTCATTCAGGTTAATACTGCAGTGACCAAGGTGATCTGTACCCCTCCATCTTCCATTCCTCGTAGGTAAAACTACATAGTAGTTAGTAAAAATTGGGATGTATGAGGTTGATAACTTTGCATTAATTAATTTACTTTTGGAACTTGCTTAAATGGTGCAAGAGGAAGCCTTGGGCAGGAGCTGAACTAGATTATCACAAATTTCAGTGAATTTCTGTAGGTGCTGTAGCAGCTTTTTCAACTGAGTGGTCTGTGGGTTGCAAGTGTCAAGAATCCGGCAAAAATAACATACACAGATTAATTCTGTTCAGTAACTGTACAGGCACAATGGGAAAACATTAATGTTTGTATGACATCAAACCGGATGGTTGTCACTTGGGTGTCCTTGCCACATATTCTAGGTTGAGTATTTCCCCAGCTTAAGATTTTACTTTGCCAACGATTTATGGAGTGTTTAAAAAAAGAAGAAACGAAGGTTGATAATTTAGGGAGGTTAGTTGCAGTAGTGATTAACATTTTGCTTGGCTGATCAGGGAATCTGGGCTTAGTTCAGCTCCTGGATGCCACAGCAACCCTTGCAGCACTTCTGCCTGTGTGATCTTAAAATGCAAATGGGTGAGCTATTCTGAGTTGTGTGCTGAAGTAGGTTAATGAATCCTGGGAAAAGTCACTGCAGGATCCCACCCCCTCGCTTTTCTGCTCACCCCATCCTACCATCAGAGCTGCACCTTCTCCCACATCCACCCCCAAAGCTGGGCTGGAGGGTCACAGTGAGGGCAAGTGGATGTTTGATCCTGATCCCAGCTGGGTCCTGCCTTTGCCCAAGCTGTCACTCGCGTCTAAGACCTGAAGTGGAGCAGCAGAGTTGGCAAAAAAGCCTGTGCTTTGCTCTTCCAGATGCTTTTCCTGACAAGATCTGTGCATGCTGTGCTTGATGTTGGGTTGTGTTGGCAACCTGAAGGCAATGAAATCATAGGTCACTGCAGTTTGGTTTTGTCTGGACTTTCTTGTCCATGTGAAATCCAGAGGGGTTCTGGGTGGCCTTTGTGCTTTGCCTGGTCGTCAGGGAAGTATCAGCGGCATCCCAATTCCTGACACAGTGAGGTGTTGAGTCTTTTTGCTCTCATTCCCTACCCTGCCCTCTGTTTAGTACACCTATAGGGATTCATTTTTAAATCTGATACATTTTTTTTTCACCTCTCACAAGGATGGTTCTCTCTTAGAGCTTCTTCTGTCAGGAGCTTAGATTTTCCTGTGGAAACTTTGGAAATAATAGAAGGTGGCTTATCCCAAGGCTATGTTAATGTATCCCAGATAGAAAAGTCATGTAAAAATGCACTCATGTGGAATAAGGGAAGCGCTTTTCAAGGCTTTCACCAAGAAAAGCTTTCCCCTGCTAGTGTTATCGTTGAAAGGAAGACAAGAGCTTCTTTCCCCCCTTATTTCTTCTCCTGCTGTATTTTGACAATGAAATTTTCAGCGCCTTATTCTGGCCTTTGATTGAAGCTGAACAGCTGTGAAAAACTGTGGGGAAAATGGTCTTCTCCAACCAGACTTTCCAGCAGCAAAAAAATAGGGAGGTTTTCCACAAAGCTTGATTTTCTGTACCTCTGCTCTGTCCTGGAGGTGTAAGGTCAGTGGGAGCAAGGGGAAGCGGTTCCCTGCAGGATTTAGGTGCACAACTGGGCCATTACCCTCCCACTGGGATGGGAATTGGGTGTGCACAGGTTGGAAAGGTGCTGTCTGCATGACAGCAATTCCCTGGAACTGTTCTCACTGCAGAGGAGACAAATCGTCCTCCTGTAGGAAGCGAAACCCACCTCGTGCTCTTCTCTCCCCTTTGGGAGCACATCTGCTCCATGGTTTCTGGAGGGTCTGGGATCAGGTTGCCCTTTCAGGTTCATTCCATGGTTTTGGGTACAGATCTTACATGTCTCTTCTCATGTTTTCTGGGAGGAGAGCTATGGTCATGGGGTTTTGGCTGGAGCAGCTTCACATGGTACCTCCAAGGTGTGAATCTGTTGGAGATTTCCTTGTCAGAGCTACTGGTGGCTTTGTGCAGATTTTCTGTATAGAAAAAGAGTAAACATTTCCCTGGGTATTTTGTGTTCCCTGAATCATGATCCTTTCTGTTTCTCCAAAATAACTGATTTAAACTATTAGCCATTATCTCCAAGTAGGTGTATTTTGATAAGAGGCAGCTCAAATACATTTCTTATTCATCTTGATAAAAGTTATGATTTTGGTATGATCTCTCCATGTTTGTCACCTGACACTCCTGAGCTGCTGTGAGCATCACTTCCAAATCTCGCAATGCTGAATCACCATCGAATTTCGTATTTTAAAAATACATACACTGAGGCTGTAACGTGTGTTCCCAGAAGGTAAATGTGCTATTTGCAAAATATTTGAGAATTATCAAGGGATAGAAAGCCTTTAATCAAGGCGGAAAGTCCATCCTTACACCCTTAAGTATAATTGCTTCTCTCTGTGTGATGTTGCTTAGTGTAAAATGTTTTAAAAGTCACAGAATCACAGAACATCCTGAGTTGGAGGAGACCCACAAGGATCATCAAGTCCAGCTCCTGGCCCGGCACAGTACTAACCCCAAGAGTCACTCTGGGGGACACCCCAGGAAATTTCGTACATGTTAAGCTCATTTTACATGTCTCTATTACTAGACACAGCATTCATTTGTCAAAGTTAAATCAGAGTGCAACTCTAAATTAGCTGCATTAAGAGCGTAACTGTCCATGTGAGTGGATGCTGTGATGTTCTAATCTTGGAGGTAAAGACTGAATTTTAGCCATTCAGGTTTTCTCTGATGACTTGTCCTCTTGGAGTTATTCCCATCCATTTGTATGTCACCTCTTATATAATTTCAGTTATTAAAGAACAAGTGTCCTGTCTCTGATTTGCAAAGCATGGGGACTATTTCATGCTTAGTGATGGCTTTAATGAATGCATCCTTGGCTTAGAACAGACTTACTTTGAAATTTTTGATCCTCTACAGTAAAGGGAAGCTCAGTCTGCCTATGTTAAAAGGATAAAAAAAAGTTGCAATGTCCAGATCGTCAAATTCAGATATTCTTTATTTGTAAAAGAAAAGCAATGGGGAATGGGGTAGAAGGTGAGCCAAGAGGAGAGGTAGGAGCAAGTACAGCCCTTTCTCCTGGATGCCATGGAATCCTTTCCATGTAAAACAGGATGGCTGGTGAAAATCCTGACCTGACTGTAACCTCTGAATAGCTTCCAGCATTTTTTGGCTCTCACTATGTAAAAGCAGCCAACTGTTAATGTTCAAAAATCTGCTACTGAAAAGAAAACTGGTAAAAGAATCGTGTGGTGCTATGGGAGAACTTTGCACCTCACAGTCCCTCCAATATAAGCTCGGAAGCTTTGCTGTGGAATGCAGCAGAATACAGGAGAACTTCCACCAGTCTTAGTAATCCTGCAAAATAACCAGCAGACTTTTCTTGCCAGTATGCAAAGCTTATCCAGGTGATGTTTAAGCAGCACTTTATGTCATTAGCAGCAATCTCCCAAGGAATAACTGTTTTCCATATGGCATCTTCCTGTAGAAGTTTGTTGATATACCCCAAGCTGAAATGGGGCCACACTTTTTTCCTGTGATGATCTACACTGTTCCCTACTGAATTGTCAGGGGATCATCCTGAGCAGAGACACAAGTATGAGGAAAAAGCAGCTTAAAAGGGAAAGCAGTGTGCAGTGGAAATCCTCTGGCCCTGCCACTGCGGTGAAATGCGCAGGTCTGATATCATGTGGACCAGATGCCTTCACTTAGATTTTGTGGATTTACTTGATGGAAAATGGCATACAAAGGAGCCCTATCCCCTTTTGGGAGTCCCTGGCCTGTAGCTTTTCCCGCTTACTCTTTTTTTGCTGTTTTTTTCCTCTGATTCCTGAGCTTTTATCAAGATGCTGCCTTCTACAGATTTATGTGTTTGTGGGTTAAAAATAGGTTTGTTAATAAATTTCCCTTAGTGCCTGCTAAGCAGAATAGATGCTGCTAAGCAGAATAGATGCTGCTGACAATAAAACCAGATGGATTTGTTTCCAACTTTAACTGCTTTGAGAAGGGAACAAAGATCAAGGTGCATCAAGATAAATTTAACTCAGGTTAAATATTTTTGTGATCTTACAGTTAAAGCATTTGAATTCTGACATTCTCATCAGTATTATTAAATGCTCTGTTAATAATGAATAAGATTTTTGAGAAGTACAAATCTTTTTTTGAATCTCAACGGCTTCTGTTTGAGCTCATTCCCTGAAGAGGAGCTTCCTGAAAAATGTCTCATCTTGGTGACTAGTGAAGTTTTGTTCACTAATACACCTTCATATTATAGGTGATGGGGATGATGGTTCAGGAAGTGAAAAGGAAAACCAGAATTTTTCATGTTCCTCATCAGCTCTTGAGCAAAATCACTGGGGTCACAGAATCCCAACCACATGAAGTACAAAAGGGCACTGTCTCTGAATCCCAATTCAGTTCTTTCTCCATTCATTAAAAGAAGAGATAAAGCAGAAAGCAAAGTTGCATGTGTGACATAGTTCATGGCTGATGTCAGGGTGAGAAACCATGAAATCATGAAACAATACTTCAGCCTTCTTCCTGTTAAACCACTGAGGCATCAGGGTTTGGGTTTGACCCCAAACTCTGTCTCATAATACTGGAGAGGTAATAGGTGCTGGTTACATTATTGGGGGGAAAAAAAGGGGAAGAAAGAGTTTAAAGCTGAAGGGAGTGACACAGAACAGATGGTTAACTCTGACACTGAGTTTGGTTTATGGTCCAGCCCAGTAGGTGGGAAAAAAAGAGAATGAAATATTGAAAGAAAGAATAAAGTGAAAAGGCAGCTCAGAAGACAGCTAGAGGAGAGTTGAGCGTTGTCAGCTCCCACGGTGTTATTTTGGATGCTGTAATAAGTGGCTTCTCTTTAATATTTTAGCTGTTGATCATGTGAGATTGGATGGGACTCAGCTTTTATATAAAGAGCAGCAAGATTTTAACCTTCATGGTTGTGGAAAGCTTCACAATGATCCAAGCTTGCCCTAAAAGTTAATGCTGAGTCTTAAATAACCTCCCTCCTCATGTGCACATACCCTCACATGTGCCTCTTCTTTCTTGTTCAAATCTCATAATTTTAAAAGCAGTTTCAAGACATGGTGGGCTCAAACAAGGGAACAAAATTGCCATTGCAGATGCTAAAGAAGGAAAAAAGGATATCTGGGAAACTGCTGTTGATGAGACAGGCAAAAATAAAGAAGGATCCAAAATGTGAAAGATGGACAATACAGAGAGGTCATTGAATCAAGAAGGTGTTGGGGACTGATGTGGGGTTAGAGGGATGTGTGTGTGCATTACTTCTTGGGGAATTCTGAACTTCTAAAATCCAGGGGTTGCTTGGAGCTGGCTGTTGTGGCTTAGCGCCAGCCAGCAAGTAAGCACTGGGAGAGAATCCAAAGGGTGAAAGTGGGAGAGAAGTGAGTGAGATAAAAGTGAGATAGGAACAGCTTAATGATTGAAATAAAATATTCATCATAATAATAATGACATTAAAAGGAAAATAACAAAAAGGAAAAAAAAACTTAGATAAACAAGTGATGCAAATGACAAACAGTTGCTCATCACCACCAGACCAATGTCCAGCCAGTTCCCCACCTTTCAGGTACCAACTACCCCTTTCAGGAAGTTGTAGAGAGCAGTAAGGTCTCTCTTACTGACTTTCTGTCCAGACTGACTGAGTTCCCCCAACTGCCACAGCTGTTCCTCATCAGACATGAGCTCCAGACCCTTCCCCAGCTCTGTTGCCTTCTCTGGACATGCTCCAACCCCTTGATGTCTTTTCTGTAGGAACAGCTTTTTAGAGAGGAAGCTCAGCATAAGTCAGGCTGGGCAAGGTTAAGAGCCAGTGGCTTATGGCCACTCCTGCAGTTCCATAAGCCATTGTGTCTCGTTTTTGTGCCTCTCTGTTACAGAGATGTCACTCCAGACGTACATGTGTGCTGTGTAAAAGGGGTATGTGGAAATAATAACGTGTGGCAGGGGTCTGATGTTTTGGTAAACATCATTAAGGTTGCTACCTCTGTATTAGAGTTGGGACCTTTTTAATGGATTCCTTTCATGTTTACAATAGTGGACCGTGCTTTAGAACATTAATTGCCTTGTTTCCGCAAGTAATAAACTGCAGTTTCTAAACTGAAGCTTTGCTGAGCTGTTCTGTCTCACAGTGTTTGCAGGGAGTTGGGCTCAGGAGATGGAAGGATCTCGCTCTGTTGCATTGCTATTTGACTCAGACCTTGCATTTCTAGCCTAAGTAGCAGCCAGGATCGAGCCCTGCAAGGCATTCATCCCATTCTTTATCCCATTCCTCATCCCATTCTTCATCCTGCTTGTCAGCTGGTGCAGCAGGGATTTCAGATTTAGCACAGAACTGATTTAGGGTCAGGTGATGCTACTGTCGAGGAGGTATTTTTCATTTTAAGATCTTTTGCATGCTCACCATGATTTATAACACTCCCAGGCTTGACACAGAAATGGCTTTACCTGTTTAATCTCTGTCTGTTTGCAGGATTGTTTATATTAATTAAGCCAGTTTTTATTCCTGTTTGAGACCACTATTGAAAGAGAGGTTGAACATCCAGCGAGCGGTATGGATTTTGACTTCAAGCCTTGAGCAGGGCAGACCTAGTGGAATTTGGGTTTGGGTTTCTTTGCATGGAGATACCTTAAATTCAGTGTATGGTGGTGTCCAGCGGAGAATAATGTTCTAAAGGTGCACCAGGGTTGTTGAGGCACAGACTGCATGTGACTGCCTGAGGCTACCACCTTCCCTTAAGAAAGGTTTGGATTTACGCTTTCCACCTGCCAAATTTTTCTATTTGGCAGCTGGAGTGGTCTGGGGTGGCGTGGCTATATTTAGGTGTATCCTTCTGTGGCTGAGTTTATGGAGGCTTATGTAGATTAGGGTAAAAAATTTATTTCACTCCTTGCCAACTCACACATGTTAGCTGGGACATCTCTAATGAGGCAAGTGGTGCTGAAGACAAGTCAAACAAGGTTAATTCAGGCTGGGTATGTAGCTCATTGCAGTGCAGCATATGAAAGCTCATTGCTTTGCTGCAGTTATTTCTTTAAATCAACAAAATCCCTGTTTCATACTTGAGACATTATAAATCTTTACATATAAATAATGTTACAGCTGTTGGTCATTGTCAGATGGGACCTACAAAAACTGCTTCTCCCACAGTTCCAGCTGGAAGGTGAATGTAAAGGTTGATGTTTTCCAGCCATGGTCTTTGCCTCGAGGAGAATTGGATGGGATGGTAAAAATTCCCTCGTGTGTTTTTCTGGAGACACATTCAGTTGAAAGCCTCCTGCCCTGGAGCATAAGCCAGCTTGCAACTAAATGAGAAAAAGTATTTCTGGCCTGTAAATACACAAAACTCTCTGAGAAGTGTAGTGCTGTCTGCAGTGCTGGGGTGCTGTCTTGGGGGGCTGCTACTGCTTTGGTACAGCTCTGTTATTTCCCCAATGAAATAAAATAATTGCACCCATGTTTTTTGCAAAAAAGTTCTAATCTGAACTTTTGTTTCCAAGGGAAACAAGCCAAGTTTGAAAAGGAAAGTTTGACAGAGGAAACACAGGAGTAAATCTTGAGTGCTCAAAGCAAGGTGGGGTTGTGAAGTGACTCCAGCACCTCTGGAGTGTGTTCTCTCCTGGCATCCTGGCATCACAGTCCATGTGGCTGCAAAGCTGCTTGAAGCTCGTGCAGGTGGTGTCGGTGCTGTGGGTGGGTTGGGTTTATGGGGACAGAGATACAGCAAATCCCAGGAAAAGGCTGCAGACAGGATTGCAGACGGGCACCACGCTGCCTGCGTGCTCATCCGAGAAGCTTTCCATGGGATCATTCCTTTTTTTTCCAGCACTCAGATGATCTGGATGCCTCTAATCTGTCTGTGCTCACATTAAACTGCGTGAGACTGTGCCAGTGGAGACTGGAGATACACCTATGTATCTATAAATATATAGATATATATACACACGTCTATATTTATATCCCTGTGGTGTTACTTCAGTGCTATAGAGAACCTCAGCTGTTTGTGCACGTCAGGTTTCTCCTGTTCTGTGTGTGACTCACACATTGTCCCATCTTTCTCCATCCCTGCAGTGTCTCATTTGTTCCCAGCAGCCACCACTGTGGTCGGTGTGATCCAATGGAGCAGGGCCCAGGCATGGCAAAGTTCTGATTTTTTTCACCAGGCTTGTACTTTATCTCTGGATTTAGCAGTTGAAGAGCCTCAAATGTTCTCCCATAGCCTCTCGTGTGCTGGTGGGTTCGTGCCGTGGCAGCCCCAGTATGTCCCATCACTGTCCCCTGATGCACGGGGTACCTTAGAGGCTGGGGTTGAAAGATCTGCCTCTCTGCAGATGGCTTAAGGCAAAAATTCCTGCACTTTGATGGATTTAAGTTCATCTGTTTATCTCTTCCCAATTTAGAGCACACAGTCTGTTCAAAGGTTGCTTTTATTCTTTTTTTTTTTTTTTTTTAGCTTTTGGTTGATGAGGTATCCTTTTGTTTAAAAATCATAGAATTTTAGAGTGATTTGGGTTGGAAGGGACCTTTAAAGACCAGCTAATTCCAATCGCAATGCACTGTCCCCAGGTACCACATCCACATGTTTTTTGAACATTTCCAGGGATGGTGCCTCCATCACTGCCTTGGGCAGCCCATTCCAGGACTTGACCATCCTTTCAATAAAGCAATTTTCACTAATATCCAACCTTAACCTTCCCTGGTGCAACCTGAGGCTGTTTACTCATCCTGTCAGAGTGGAATGGAATGGAATGGAATGGAATGGAATGGAATGGAAAGAATGGGAATGGAATGGAATAGAATAGAATAGAATAGAATAGAATAGAATAGAATAGAATAGAATAGAATAGAATAGAATAGAATAGAATAGAATATTCAGTGTGAAGGGATCTACAGTGATCATCTAATCCAACTCCCTGACCATTTCAGGGCTGTCCAAATATTTACACTTTAATTGTATTTATCTACCAACCTGGCATTCACAACTTTTCTCCTCTGAATATCACTCTGCATCAACCTTAGTAGTTGCAGGTAACGTACATTTTCTGAAATTAGCTGTTGCTTTCTCCTGTTGTCAGGGTGAAGGTGCAATGTCTGAGCAGCTCTGGGGGTCACACCATGGGAGATGTGCTCAGCATGTCAGTTCTTGTTGCTGACTCACAGCTAACCTGATGCTTTTGCTTTTTAACTAAAGTCAAAATTATTTTGGTTTAAAATAGCTCCTAGAAGAGATTAAATCCATAGAGCAATCACTTCAGCCTGTGTAGCAGCGCTTAGATCATCCAGGGCTGTTCAGCAGGTAAATTAATCCCCAGGGAACAATCCTAAATACCTGATTCAATGATGAGTTTGCACATAAAACAGCTTTAGTGTAAACCAGAGAAAATTGTGTTTAAAATGAACACAAATTGTTGATTAGAAAAAGGGGCAGCAGGACTTATTAGCTCTTTTTTCTTTTTTGTTGTTTCATTTAGAGAAAACTTATTTGATACATACTTATTTTGTTTTTCCTCAGTTTGATGTATTGGAAGATGACTGATGTCAGCTGCTGATTTGTTTCTGCAAAGTTTAATTAGACACATACTGAGACAGGCTTTTAAAATTAATGGATTTTAATGGATCAATGGACTTTTTTTTCTGTGAAGAGACAACATGGTACGCCTGGGCCTGCAAACCCAGATTTTGAAATGGAGATCTTTCTAGAGAATAATTTCAAACATATCTTAAATTATTTGAGGAAGCAAGAGAAGTGTGTGAACAGCTGT
This sequence comes from Acanthornis magna, assembly GCA_036785705.1. Taxonomy (NCBI): domain Eukaryota; kingdom Metazoa; phylum Chordata; class Aves; order Passeriformes; family Acanthizidae; genus Acanthornis; species Acanthornis magna. The sequence continues at coordinate 207,205 of JAWUZG010000190.1, forward strand.
TTTCTGTTTTTATCTAATTTTCTTATCCTAAATCATGACTATGTTTATCTGACAGCAAACCTGTGTATAAATGCCAACAAATAAATACCAGTTCTTAGCAGTTGCATGGGTTGGTTTTAAATTTCAAAATATGTTGCAAACAACTAAATTTTGGAACATTTGGTGGGATGCAACGGTACTGAGCCCACTGCCTAGAAGGAAACCCAATACTGACAAATAAAGCCATAGAAATAGGGGTGAAGATTGAAGCTGTTGTGGAGTCTGTTAGGATGGATAAAGAACAGGCCCAGAGAAGCTGTGGCTGCCCCATCCCTGGAAGTGTCCAAGGCCAGGTTGGATGGGGCTTGGAGCACCCTGGGACAGTGGAAGGTGTCCCTGCCCATGGCAGGGCGGGGGGAATTGGATGGCCTGTAAGGTCCCTTCCAACCCAAACCATCCCATGGTTCTATGGCACGCTCAGATAACCTGGGGAGAGTGTTAGGACTTCGTCTCAATGACTAAGATTATGACCTTGAATGCATATACTGGGGACTAAAGATGAGAGGAAAGTCAACAGGCCAAAGGGATTTGCAGCTGGGGGTAGCTGCACTGGAATCCAGAAGAGAAGTACACATGGGGAGAAGATGGCAGTGTTCTGGATCAATTGAGTGTTGTCGCTCCCCAGTGTGAAAGTCAATATAGCAACAATCCTCATCTGTAAAATGAAATAACATAAAGGAAAATGAGTGGATTACAGTTCAATCTTCATAAAAACTTACTGTCAGTCAAATGAGATAAGGGGTTCAGTTTCTGAACCACACTAATCCATGGCAGCTGGTTGTTCGTGCAGCTCAGTGGAGGCTTCTCAGTGCCAGACCTTGCAAGACCTTGCAAACTTCTGCAAACATTTCCTGGAAATGGAAAGGTAGAAACTATGATGCAATTAAAAGACGTGAGGTACCATGATAATGTTTCTTCCTAAATAATTTCTATTCATTCTGGAATGGTGCATTTGAATAGAATGCAGCACAGAATTTTTAATACTCTTTGTAATTACAAATGGCTTTTAACAGTATGAGCCAAAACATTAGAGCTTAAATGTTCTTTTGGAAGTCATAAGCAGAAACAGTATCATTAAACTAAAATCCATAATCTCTGATTTATGTGGATGTGGAAAATACGATGATGATCATGTTTGGCTCTTGCATGGCTCAGCTCGGCATTGAGCAGCGTGTGTTCGAGCCATTCTTGTTTTGTTACTCATTTTGTTTATGATGTCTTCCTTCAAGCTACTTTGACAAGTTACTCTGAAAATGTGGAACGTACTAAATATGGAGGGGAAAGCAGTAAGGAACTTGGATCTGGAGGAAACCTGAAACCTTGGCAATCCCAGAAATCCAGCATGGACTCCTGCCTGTACCGTGTGGATGAGAACATGACGGCCTCCACCTACAGCCTCAACAAAATCCCCGAGAGGAACCTGGAGACAGTCCTGTCCCAGTCGGTGCAGTCAATCCCTCTTTACCTTATGCCACGGCCGAATTCAGTAGCAGGTAAGAAATTCATGTTTGTGCCTTTAGGTCAGAGCCAGACACAGCACACGGCTGTCACAGCCCTTCTTGTGTCTCCTTATCCAAGAATAAATCATTCTTAAGCGTCATCATTCTTAAGAATGACAAAAGTGGTCTTTTTGTTTGACTTATTGGTTCTAAATGGAAAATTCCTGGGTGGAAAACTGTTTCTGATGGTGTTTAATGGTTATTTCAGCAGTTTGTGGTCCCTTTCTTACAAAATTGTACGAGATTATTGGAGAATATGTTTAAAAAGAAAAAAACCAGATTCTTTGTTGTCATTACAATGCAGATGTCTTGGGTTTAAGGTACTAAGACATCACAGCCAATTTTACTATTTCAAAGGATTTATTATAAATAAAGTCAAGTGTCTGATGTTATCTGAAGATCTTAAGAGCTCTAGAGTTAAGAGAATGGTGGTATTTTCTGTCTACAGAAGATTTGCTCTAGGTCCCATCTCTTGTGGTGGACTGTGCCCCAAATATCTCACACCTCACAGCACCTGGCATTTGCTAATGACTGATATTTTTTGTCTTGGCATTAAATCAACATTGTTCTCATTTAAAGTCATGTCTGCTCTTTGAAACATTTTTAAATGATGCTGTGCCATACCTTATTGTTGTCTTTTACCAGCCTGCTGAGTGTCCCTCTCAAGCTGGTAACAGCAGGGCAGAAAAAAGAGATGGGATTAAAAATATTAAAGCTTTGCTGCAAAGCTGCTTGCCTGGAATTGTTCCAGTTTCCTTTATTGCCCCATATATTTTTCTTGATGGGTAACTTCTCTGGGGCAAAACACTGTGTTGTCTGTGTGTATGTCTGTGTAGACACGTGGAGAAATCCACACTTTGAATTCTGAGTTCAGCGGACGCTGCTCCAGAAAACCGAGAGATGATTCTGAGAGATACCCCAAAGAGCCTGGGATATTGTCTGTTAAATCAGCATCCCTTGGTGAACCAAGCTGCATTGCATAACTGAATTAGGTTTCCTTTTTAATCCCACTTCGGCCAGTCACAGACCTAAAAGCGATGTAGAAATGAGATTTATAGATGCTGAAGTACAAGCCCAGAGCATGGGGGTATGGCACAGACTGAAAACCTGAGATTTCAGACTGGAAAGAGGGGATAGGAAAAAAATGGAAAATTCAGCCTGCTTACTTTAGACGAATTCCTTATAAATGACACTGTATAAACACCTTCCAAAGCAAACAGAGCAGTCTGGGCACCATAAATTTAAATACATATGTGTTGATTTAATTGTCTTTGAAAGTTTGGTGTATTTAAAGGCTTGTCAGCTCTGTTGTCTCAAGGTAGTTACATCTCTGTGTATTTTCATTTAAAATTTAAAAATACGATAACCAGAGTATGAGATCCAAAAGCTGGGTGTGATGTAGTTCTTTGCTTTCTCATGGCAGCCACCAGCTCAGCCCACCTGGAAGACCTGGCTTACCTGGATGAGCAGAGACACACTCCCCTGCGCACCTCGCTGCGGATGCCACGGCAGAGCGTGGCCAGCGCCCGGGCACAGCAGGACCTGCGAGGTAGGAGCACAGTGGGGCCTTCAAGGGGGCTCAGTTGCGGGGGTGTCTAGATGGGGAACTCAGTCAAACAGCAGCCACTTCATCCATGTCCATGTGAAAACCAGAATCCCAGAATTGCTTGGGTTGAAGAGGACCTTACAGACCATGCCGTTCCACTCCCTGCAGGGACACCTTCCGTCAGACCAGGCTGCTCCAAGCCCCGTCCAGCCTGGCCTTGGACACTTCCAGGGATGGGTTCTCTGGGCAGCCTGTGCCAGGGCCTCCCCACCCTCACAGGGAATTTCTTCCCCATCTCCCATCCAACCCTGCTTTCTGGCCCTTTCCCCTTGTCCCGTCCCTTCAGGCGCTTGTCCAAAGTCCCTCTCCAGCTCTCCTGGAGCCCCTTTAGGCACTGAAAGGCTGCAGTGAGGGTATCCCAGAGCCTTCCGCTGTCTCTTCTCCAGGATGAACACCCCCAGCTCTCATCTGATCTCCTTGAGCTTAATACTTCGATAAGTTATTAAAAATGAGAAATTTTAGGGGCTACTACTGTTTTTTTCTTATTTTTTCAATCAAGGCCAAGGATTGCAGCTCCCCCTTGCATTCTGCAGTGTGCCAGTAAGGGAGGAGCCAGTGCAGTGACAGGGCCACCAGCTTGGCTGGTGCTTGTAGGGATGCTCACAATGCCCATATTCAGGCAGCCCTTTGACTTCTGAAAGGCCTTTTGAGAGGGAAATTTTTGTGGTTCTTCGTAGCAAATTCCACAAACAAGACGTTTGCAATGAGAAGAGGAGCCAGGCCTGACATTTTAGTGTTTTGTTTATTCCCAGGCAGCTCCAGCTCAATTTGCTTCACGTCCTTGGGATTTCAGCCCACCCTTCAACTTCCATCCCTCTTTTAATCTGAGCTCAGTCTTCAACCACGTGCTTAAGCTGTTGCTGTGACAGCCCTGAGTCTGCAGCAGATCACCAGGCTAATGCTTCAGCCCCATCATTTGTCGCACAGCTGAGTAAATGGCCAAGAAAGCTCGTTTGGGATATTTTCAGGTTGTTCCTGTGCCATGAGACTGGTTTATTCTCCCTGTGCATAGAAGAGGGGTTTCTTTTGGCCATGCATGAAACTTTCCTGTTCTCCAGGCGCTTTTTTTGAGCCCACCGTCTTAGGGTGAGGAACTGGAGAGCTGGAAGGCACAGGCTAGGTTTTCACCCAACACGCTCAACCTGGTACACCCTGGCTGGGCTTTGTACCGAAGACGTGAGTCCCCCAAAAAGTTTGTGAGCTTTGGATGGCAGTCTGCAATGAAATCCCCCTGCCTGCTGAGCCAGTTCTAGAAGTACGTTAGCAGGCAGTAAGTGAAGAAAGTAAAGTTTGACAGACCAAATTTCCATATGTTCGAAGGCAGCAGCTTGCCAAGGCTGCGTAATTTGCAGTGATTGCATCCAAAACATTTAACTTTATTGTAGGAACAGAATTGAATTGTTTTCCAGACACACTTTTTAAACCCTTCTAGTGCTACATGTTTTCCTTCTGCATTTTGTTCTTTTTTTCCCCCCTGTTTTGTACAGTTGCATGAGAATAGCACCAGTGTTTCAATTTTTTTTTTAATTTGTTTCTGATCCTAGCTGAGGTGCTGTGCTGTTTTCAGAAAGAAGGGGAGAAGATGTGAAAAAGCAAACCATCACTATCTGGAAATATTTTCATGTCATTCAATATGCATGTGGGGGTTTCTTCCTGAAAATGGTGCATTTTGCATTGAAATTGCATCAATCTGGGCTGGTACAAACAGCAGCTCTTTGTTCCAGCTGGAAATCCTAAACCTGGGTTTAATTTTAATATCCCTAGTCTTGGCACTGGGCTGAAATAGTGAAGACATTCCTTGCCCTGTGCTGGGGGACATATTACATCCCACTGTCTGTTCCCAGTGTTCCAAAATCCCAGTGAGATGGACTAAATGGGAGATGGTCTCTGCTATTTTTTGTTAAATCAGTTATTTTAAGCAGGGAGCAATATAGAAATCCCAACACTAAGAGCGTGACAAGGATTCATCCCAGTGACAGGTTTTTAATAGAATGGGGAAAGCAATATTTGCTTTCCATATTTCCATCTCTGGGGATTTGAGGCTGTTCAGGTTTCTGTAACCCAGGGCACTAGCTGATGGCTGTGATGTACTGTGGGTTTTCTTCTCCAAAAAGCAAATGTCAGCAGTGCTGCAGGGTGGGAAGAACCAAGATGTTTGGGTGAGGTTTGGGATGGAGGAGAGGATGGTTCCCACTCCCCCAGTATATTGTTGATCTATATATGTATTACGGCAGTGGCATGTTTTCCTTACGTTGTTTTTATAATTTTCAAGGGATTTTCCTCTTGGTATATGTTTAATACTGTCACTTGTGGGTAAGTTCACGTGCTTCTTAGAAACACTTTAAAAATAGTTTAGCCTTTTTAGAATCAGAGGCTGGGAAAATAGGAACTGGTTTCATCCCAATGGATGAAAGATGACACTTAGGAGAATCACAGAATTATTAAGGTTGGAAATGCATCCTGTAAGTTCATCAAGTCCATCCATTCCCCCACCACTGACCTATGTCCCCAAGTGCCACATCCACATGGCTTTTAAATCCCTCCAGGGATGGGGACTCCACCATTGCCCTGGGCAACCTGTGCCAGGGCTGGACAGCCCTTTAAGTGAAGAAATTTTCCCTACTATCCAAAAGTTGCAGTCTAAAGCAAGTAAAGGAAATAAACTCGGACATTTGCTTAATTTAACATAATACACCCTGATCTTGCTTGAATCGAAGTTTTCAGCCACAGGAAAGGGCCTGGCTGCATATGGTGGGCAGTGTTTCAGTTCACTGTTTGAATTTGTTGCTTGGGCTCTACAGAAGTTGCACAGTATTTCATCAGCACCAGCACACGTGGTCTGTTGGGAAGGTACTTCTTGCTCTTCTTGGTAACTTCACATTGCTTTAAAACATCATTTTTCCTTGTGAAAAGAGAAAATGTTTTAATTCAATTCAAACAGGAACATCCTGTCAGCAATCTGGTTTAACTTACTTACTTTAGAAGAGTTAAAATAACTTTGCTTAGATTGAGTTAACACTTCTAGGTGCTGAGATTGTTGTGGGTTCTTTGAATTGAACAGAATGCACATTGTGTGTCTCTATGTTGAACCATCAATCCTGTCTCCCAGGAGGTGCTCTGCAGAGTGCAGCCTTCTGCCCGGGGCCTTTAACTATGGTGGATTTAAGCAAGAAAATTAATTTCTCCATCCACAGTTTTTCCCCAGCTCTAATCTACTCCCTGTAAAATCCTCAACTCCTTTGGTGGAAAATACTGTGGATGGGACAGATGCTTTCACAACAAACTTGCGGGTGATGAAGAATTGTGTTTTCTTTTCACCTTTTGCAACAGAAAGATTTCTGTGTGAGACAAAACGTGAATTTCCAAACTCTGCTTTCCCCTCTGGCACAGATGTTGATGTCCTTCCCACATTTCCCTTTCCAGTGCGCTTCGCACCCTACAGACCCCCCGACATCTCCCTGAAGCCGCTGCTCTTCGAGGTGCCCAGCATCACCACTGAGTCCGTGTTCGTGGGCCGGGACTGGGTGTTCCACGAGATTGATGCACAGCTGCAGAGCTCGAACGCCAGCGTCAACCGCGGGGTGGTGATCGTCGGGAATATTGGCTTTGGGAAAACCGCCATCATCTCCAGGCTGGTCGCGCTCAGCTGCCACGGCACAAGGATGAGGCAGATTGCTTCAGATAGCCCACATGCCTCTCCGAAACGTAAGGACAGCAGCACACTCCAAAACTCAGAGAGCTTTTCTGTCCACTTTTAGAGTGGTCTTGGCTGAAATAACCTCATTTCTCTTCAGGCCCAAGAAATCAGTTTAGCCTTCGTTGTCAGGCAAAGGAAGGACCTGTGAGAAATATGTCATAGAAGCCCTGAATGGTTTGGGTTGGAAAGGACTTCAAAGCCCGTCTCGTTCCAACCCCCTGCCATAGGCAGGGTCAGCTTCCATTAGACCAGGGTGCTCCAAGCCTCATCCAGCCTGGCCTTGGACACTTCCAGACATGGGGCAGCCACAGCTGTTCTGGGCAGCCTGTGCCAGGGCCTCACCACCCTCACAGGGAACAGTTTCTTCCTAATACTTAATCTAAATCTACCCTCCTTCAACTTGAGGCCATTCCCTCTTGTCCTATCACTCCATGCCTTTGTGTAAACTCCCTCTACAGCTCTCTTGGAGTCCCTTTAGGTACTGCTATAGGCAGCTTTTATACTGCTGCTGTTCCAAAGCTGATTTTTGAAGAGTCAAAGTAGTCTGTCTCTGATTTGTCTGGCTTAGAAACATCACAGACTTCCTCTGATGGGGAAGGCTCCAATTTTAGAATCATAGAATCACGGAATGGTTTGGGTTTGAAGGGACCTTTAAAGGTCATGTAGTCCAATCCCCCTGCTCATGACATCTCCAGCTAAATCAGGCAGCCAGTATTCTATGATTACGAATCCATGCCAGTGCATTCTCCTTCCTATACAGATTATCTCATTGTATCATGGTATAAATATTCCGCGTGGGTCACGAGCCCATGTAGGCTCAGGACCCAGGATTGTTCTACCTCCTGTGGTTCCATCCAGTTCCCATCACTATGCGCTGACAGGTTTGCAGGTGGAGATGACAACATTTTAAAATCACTCAGCTCTCAGTAAGTGAGTAAGACAGGACTAAAAATACTGAGCTAGGTACCTCAAGGTATCTTTAAAGATGTAGGTCACTGTATCTCAGTGAAGCTGTAGTTAAATCTGTTTACTGGAACACTGTGCTCTTGCCCTGTCAGAAGAGCTGAAATGTCACCAGGGGTTGGCATGTTGAATAGTGTCACTTGTCAGATCTAAATGAACAATGTGTAGTGAAAGGCAGGGCTTGTTTCTGTGTTGTAACTGCAGCTCTGCAGTGCACCAGCTGTGAGTGTGTGTCCCCACTCTGCTTAGGGCGATGGTGGACAATAAAGAGGCGACTGTGCTTAACTCCTTCTGGACTAAAAGCTGGATTTCTCACATGATGCGCCCTGCACCCTTCATGCACAGATGATGAAGATCCTTGGTCCCACCTGACACATTGTTTAGTTCACTCTGGTGTGTCTACGAAGCTGAAAGCTGGATTATTCCTCAGTGTTAGTTATTAGGATGGAAACCTTCAGAATCAATGATTAATTTGATTTGATTTCCTAAAGAGATCACAAGTTCTAGTCTAGCTATAGAAGATAATTATTCTGCAAGATCCTTGTGGGTCCCTTCCAATTCAGGATATTCTATGATTCATCTCTGATTTTGTATATGGTTCTTTATTGTTTCTTTTTCCATGTGCAGAAAAAAAATCTATTATGCTTATTAAATCTATGTTAATTAATAAGTGCTAATCAGGTCGTCTGACTCTGCTATGGCAGTTGTGCAATCAGCTTTATTAAGCTGGCTTCAATACAGCCTCATACTTCTAATTCCTCTCTCAGAAAATTAATACATGTGACAGTGGTGTTATGCTCAGAATCAAGAACATGCCTCATTCTAACACATTCAGGGTTTAATTACGGAGGCAGCAGTCGTCCTCCTCTGTTGTTTGCCATTAAATGGGTCATTGTTTGCATGATTATTTCCAGTCAAGCACAGGGATGCACTGCAGCAATCCAGTCAGGAGAATGCTCCACCAGCACAGACTGCAATTCAGAGTGGTGTTTTCCTTAAAATAACCTGTAACTAGACATCACCAAGTGCTGCATGTCATGGTGTCATTAAAAAATTCTCCATATGAGTATCTAGGAGTGGAAATAAAAATGGTTTGGGAATGTTATCCACAAAGGCCAGGTGGATGGGCTTTTGTAGCAATCTGCTACAAGCAGTGGTAAAGTGGTAAAGCCACTTTCTGCTTTCCCAGGCAAAAGAAGCAGCTAAAATGCAATAGAATACAGTTAAACTTGCCTGAGATGATTCCAGGATAATCTATTACTTGCTTGCAAGCCATTTTCAGATTTTGGTGCTGCTTCTGTTCCTCTCCCCGTGATTAAATTAATTGGCTTCAGATGGCTGTGTTAACTGGGGCTCTTCATTTATTTATGTTAGAAAATAGGCCTGCAATTCAGAAAAATTGGTTGTCTGTGCTGAAGGAGGACTTGGAACCAAATTAACCAGCGATTGTTCATAACATTGTCTGTTGGCAGAAGTGCAGAGCAGGAGAGCTCTGCATTTACATCCACCAAACCTTAAGGCAGAGCCTTCCAGAGTGCCCAGTTCACTCCATTATTGTCATTATTATAAAGTCAATGAAATTACAGTGGGGAAGATGATTAAGACAAGCTTGAGGCTTTTTCTTAGTGATCCTTTCCTGCTTCCAAAAGAAGTTTCTTGAGGAATCTCTGGCCTGGGAATCCTTGAAATCCCAACCCAAGTACTTGTAGGAAGTATTTTAACTGCCATGCATAGAAAACAGCAGCTGCCTGGTCTGTAGTAATGTCAGTGCCTGTCCTGTGGCAATTCCTAACCTCTTTCCTTGCACAGATGTGGATGCCAACCGAGAGCTGCCCTTGACCCAGGCGCCTTCTGCCCATCCATCCATCACAAGCGGGAGCTGCCCAGGGACCCCCGAGATGCGCCGGCGCCAGGAGGAGGCCATGCGGAGATTGGCCTCACAGGTACAGAAACACCCAACTTGGGGCTTTTTTGGTTCTTGGGAAAATGTCAATTTTAATGGGACCCCTTGGAAATTTTCCTGCTAGACGTCTCTTGGAAAATCTGTGTGTTCAAATGCTCGCTTGGGGAGCCTCAAGAGAGACTTCCAGAAGGAGTTGTATTACCCAGGAAAGTTATTTCTCTAAAATGAAACTCCCCCTACATCAAATACACTCCCCTGTTACTCTGAGGGTTTTTCTTCCCCAGCCCCCTTACTTTTTCATTACAAATGTTAGGATATGACACAATTACCGAAATAATTGTGTTTTTAATTCAGCACTGAGAACAAAATTGCCCAGTGTTTGAGCAGGTCAGTACTGTACCTGGAGAAGGCACAGGCTGGGTGTTACTGCTGTGTGTGCACTTGGGAATTTTTTTGAAAATTCTCCAAAGTAGACCATAGCCTTTGAAGCAATAGACAAATTACTTGCTGTTATGGCAGGAGTGGTTTGTATGGAACATATGGAACACTGTCACTTATGTACACAAGATTTACAGCTTGAATTTTGTTATATTACTGAGATTTAACCCTAATTCGGTGGTGGTGGGAAGGTGCCATTCTATTGCTTTGAAATCCAAGGAGTTTGCTCTTGCTCCTCCTACACCTTGTGGGAGGATGGGAGCAGTCAATGCTTTCCTCTCACCTGCTCCCACTTCAGAGAAGAAAATAGCGAGGAAAGTCTTTGTTCTAAATTATTATCAGGGCGTGTTTTGCTTGGCTTTTTGTGCCAGATACTGTCTTGTCCTGTCTGCTTTCCTGCTGCACCCAGATGGCCAGGCAGGGAGCGTGTGCTGCATAAATAAATATTAAGACTTGATACTCTCCTCTTCCACGTGGAGTTCTTGAAAGGAATGCAATGGCCAGGTCTGGTTTTGTTCAGGATGCATTAGTCATTGTATTTCTTGCAAATCTGAAGCTCTGCAGACTACCAGAAAGGGCAATAAAGTGTGCTATCTCTGCATAAAATACCTCATCTATCTCGGCTTTCTTCCCCTGAGTGCTTGAGTCATCCTGCTGGGTATGTAATTGATAAATGGATGCAGTTTTAGCTTCAGTTTCCTCCTGGAAAAGGTAAGGAATATGGCTCTTTGAAACACTGCATCACATCCATGACATAGATCACTCACTGAAGCTTTTTGGCATCTCTGATCGCTGAAGGAAGAGCAAGAAACAATCCTTACAGCCAAAATTAAAGTAAAAAGAGGTTGTTATACCTTGGCTCTAGACTCTTTAGGAAAGGGTTTTAAAGTCCTGCTCATCCTTTAGCCAAATTTTTTTTTGTAGAATAAATCCAGCGTGTTGCTGTCAGAGCACAACAGCTGAGATTGGGAGATGTGCTGCCCATAGTGCCTGCAGCAGAATTATGCACTGGGAGCAAGATCGTTAATCTCCCAGTAAATATTCACTACTGTAAATGTAGGCAGATTCCAGAAATAACGGTCCCCGGCTTCCAGACGTCAGGCCTTGATGAACAGATCGATGCCAAGGCTGATGAGCTGACCTTAGAGCACTTGGAATCACTTCTTATGCCTGAATTGCTGACACAGCATGTGTAACTTCCAAAAAGCTCCATTACATTCAGCAAACAGTTCCTGGGATGACTCAGAGCAGCGGCATGGCTCGATTCAGCATTCAGAGGCCTTGGGTCTGTTCCCAGCTTTGCTGTTACCCTTTTTGGGATCCTTGGAGACCAGCATCTCATCTGCCTCACTCCCATTCCCTGGCTAGTAAAGGAAGAGTGATCCCTGCAGATAATTGTCCTTGGATAACTGATGCTGGAAGGAGCACGTACCCAGCGATGGTGGTTTATTATTTAGGAAGAGTGGGTGACTTCCAGGTGTGCTGGATGAAGACGTGCATTGAAATACAGCACATGCCTAAATCCTCACTCAAACTTTGTTTCCTGCCTCGAAGGGAAATTGTTCTGAAAGAATAGTTTTTTTGTTTTGTTCAATTTTGTAATTAATTTTTTTGAGCTCCATGTTCCTGTTTATTCTTTATCATAAACAGCACTTTGGTTTATTGCATCAAAATGTTTTTCAGAAGGGCTGTGCAGCACACTACAAACCATGAGTTTGGTGGATTATCAAGCCTCAGGAAGAAAAATAAGGACAAATAAAATGGTTAAGGATGTTTGTCAAATTGATAGCTGGGAGTTGCGTGCATAGTGCAGTCATAGTAACCTCCTGGGTAGCACAACTCAGCATCACCACTGAGGAATCCTTGCTGTCAACAGCGGATAAATTGATATGCTTGGAAAGAGCTGTGCCGTGTGATGTCCTCGATAAAACAAACACTCCCTGTCCTACCGCAGCTGTGGGGTTTGATGTCTCTGAGTGACACTGGGGGAAAAAGCATTACTGACCTGGCAACAGAATTGAAAATCCGTTGAAATAACAACGTGGAGCTCTTTGTTGTGCGTACAGTAGCCTCCTTCAGATACCCGATCACACGTCTGACTTGCCTTTGAGGCATCATGAGAATTTTGAGGCTTTGAAAATGCGGAACTCTTAGCTGAGCAGAACCACTGAATGGTTGTAGACAATGGTAAAAATAGTTGGTTAAAATAATTCAACTGCTAAATCTGGATGTCTGATGCCACATTCTCCAACAGGCGTTTCTGGGGACAGTTTAGGAAAACGTTCACATAGATAAGCTAAAGGCTTTCCAAAGTCTAATACAAAAAAGAAAAGGAGGAAAAAAGACTAGAATGTCCTTTGGTGCTGGAGGAAGGGGGAGAGGAACAGCATATTCCTGTGTCAATAGCTGTGGAATAAAAAGAGTTGCTGATGGCCTCCTTTAACAGGGTTTGTCCAACTGGCTGAAGGAAAAAGAGCCAAGGGAAGGGAAGAACCCTTCGGTTGATCTGGATGGAAAAGTATTTCTTGGATGTGTATGTTTTATAGTTGCATTTACCCTAAAGTCAGAACTGAAATATTGAAGAAAGTGTTGACAGTGACGGACAACCACAGTTGTCAGGGTTATTTTAGGAGCTAGATGAACCATATGTGAAGAGCTGGATAAAGCTGTGTGCAGATGTTCCACCTCTGCCTGCACTGAGCAGAGTAGGATGTTCTCAGATTGGGCTGAGGTCACTGTGCTGGAGATATGCAGATAGTTACAAAAGCAGATTAATAATATACAAACAGTCTTAGGTAATGGTTGGCACAGGCTCCAGAATGCTGGTGGGAAGCTCATTGGCCTCTCACCCACTCCTTTTCCCTCTGAAAATGTTACTTATCCCAAAATTCAGAAGTTGTGTATCTATGATGACAGAAATGAAAGGTGAACAAACAGTTGCTTTTCCTCCTCTGGATTACTCAGGGTTGTACTTTTCTGTCTGGTTTTCATGCAGTAAGTTCTTGGGGGCAAAGGTTGCATTTAGCTCTTAATGTCAGAGATGAAGAAACCATTAATTTTAGGACCAAATAACTGCTGACTGGCAAGCAGGAGCTCCACTTGGTCCTGCCATGCTGACCTTCCCCCTTTTCCCTGAAGGTTTATCCTTTACTCGCAGAGGATTTTTAATGGATTGGCTACCCAGTTTTAACTAACCCGTTGAACAGCTTTATTCTTTGCGTTTCTGGATGCTGTGTGGTGGCTTGTGGTCGCAGCACTTAAACAAATGGAAACCCAGCTCAGCTGCACTAATGGGTCGTACCCTGTGCAGAGCAGCTGGTGGAGGGAGCTGCCCGTCCATTGCATTAGTGCATTTTGCTGATGCTGAGCACGGCTGGTGGCTCCGGAGGCTCTTCTCCCCATCCTCCAAGCCATATCCAAAGCATCACTAACATTGCTGCAGGCATATAAAAAGAAAGGGAGTGCTCGTACCTTACACGGAGGTGGAGGGATTCAGTGCTGCTGAGCCTTGATGCCCTGGGCCACTAATGAATTTCAGAGGGCATTTACCAGCATACTCAGCTATGTAAAAGTAATGAACATTCCCAATAAACTGGGTCACCACGTGCCACATGCTGGGTCGCAGTCATGTGCAGTAGATTAAATACAGCGGTGCTGATGGCCATTATCACAGCCAGCATTGTGCCTGGCATGTGGCATAGTGGCAGGTCAAAGTGTTACAATGCATTTATTTGAAGCTATTTTGTATGGGTAAAAAGATAAGGTGCAGAAATATGGTTAAAATACAGCGTTGGAGCCCTTTAAGAGCACTGGAGGGAGTAGGGTGTTGCTGTGAGCCCAGGGGTCTGGGAGGTTGGTCCAAGGGGGGTTGGCTGTCCTCGCACAGCACACTTCCAGAAGGAAGCCAAGACAAACCACAAAAGAAGTGTGATGGCAAAGGAATGCTGCCTAAATGGAGTAGATACTGTTTCACAAGTCGTGCTGGAGAACTGCTTAAAATTGGCCTGTCCTAATAATTAAAAATAACTTATTTCCCTCAAGCCATCTCCAGCCCCTCCCACTCCTTTGATGTTCATGCTGTGCTTCCAGCCTTTCCCCTGTTACTGTCATCTTCTCCCTCTCCTGCCACGTCACTTGTTCCCCTTCTTTTCTTTTTGTCCCTCACAGCTCAGCCCCTTCTCACCCTCTAGACTATAAGGCTGCTACACAGTCCTTTTGTGCCTCGTTTTTCCCCTCTCCTTGGCTGTCTCCAGCCTCTTCCTCCTGCTCTGTTCATGCAGCTCTTTCCCTCTCATCCCACCAGCACTTTCCATTATCCTCGGAAGAGCTGTTTCGCTTTTAACATCCTTCATCCAACAACTCTTTTCCTTGGACAGCAGGAAGGTGAAGGTTGCGTGAGGCTGGATGAAGGGAGAAGTGGGAAGTGATAGTGTCAAAAAAGGGAGAGTAGAATGGCTGGTGTTGGAAGGGTTGCGAGAAGAGACTTCTGAAGACCTACTGGGTTAAACACCTAGAGAGAATACAAATAATGTCTTCATCATTCTGTTTTGACAGTTAGAAAGATTAAGTTTGTGTCATTTTGGAGTAAAGGAGTGTTCTGGGGGTCCTTGACCCCACTTTAGGGGGAAACGGTGTCATGTTGACCGTGGTCTGTTCACGGTGCTCTACTGTCCCCAAATCTGGTGTTCCTCAAGCCTTGTAACACATAATTAATATTTAGAAAAAGGAGCTGCCAAGAAGCTCATGATAAATGTGCTGCTTTAGTGTGTAGCCAGCTGGACCCTCCACATCATTTTAGGAGAGGAGGTGCGCCTTGGAAGTAAAATACTCATCGTACAAGTGTGAATTATTTTGCAGCTCCTTTTCAAGCAAGAAAGGAAACTATACAATTTTTTTTCTTCGGCCATTTGATATTTAATATAAAAAACATAACACCTTGGTTTCTCAGTATGGAGTCACTCAACTCCGTTCTGAGCCCTTACAAAAATTACATGAGCAGGTACTTTGAGCACTCAACTGGATGGAGGTGTTATTTTTCCCATCCTTTGTTGCAACCCAATCCTTGCTTTAGGGTTGGCTATAGTCCTTGTGTACTTTGCAATCTGGTGATTTAAATTTAGTCAGACTTTAAAGCAAGGAAATAATTTCACAAACCTCATAGCTGAAATAAAGGTTTAAAAGTTTTGGAAGTCTAATTTAGTGTTTATAGTGTTTAGTGCAATGGGATGACAAAGTTCAAATTGAAACTATGCTTAGAAAAATTATGTCTTAAATTGTATCAGACGCAAATAAATGTTTGCTGATCACAACAGCCAGACATGCCCGCACCTTTGGAACCACATGCTGTTCCCTGGTGATTTCATTGATTGTGATAGTTTCTAGATAAAATTGAATGTTTAATTCAAGGATTTGTTTATGATAAGGCATGGTTGGAACTTGTTCAAGCAGTATTTTAAGGCAAAGTAGTTAGATTGTGGAAAATGAAGCTTTTATTGAGAGAGAGCACACCTTTTTCAATGAAAAGTTAATTTCCAGGGTATACAAGTGTTTGTTTTGATTTTGGGGTGTGGTTTTTTGGTGGGTTTTTTTGTTTGCTTGTTTGTTTTTGTTTGGGGTGGTTTTTGGTTGGGTTTTTTTGTTGTTTTTTTGGGGGGGGGTTGTTTGGTTTGGTTTTTTTGTTGTTTCTTTTTTTTTTTTTTTTTTTTTTTGCTTGGATGTACTTTTTGGCTTATCCAGTCAAGCAAAAGGAGGAGAGATCAAAATCACTTGAGAATCACGATTAGCACGGAGAGTAATCATTTCAGATACTGAGCAAAGTCTGGACGTGGTCTCCCATGTCTTAGAAGATAATCCTTAGCACTGAAGCTGGTGATCCATCCCTCTACCTGGGGAAATTAACCTTGAACAATTAATATAGTATTTAAGGGAAAGACTTTATTAAGGAAAGGAACCTTCCCCAGAGAATTAGTGACATTCAGCAAATACAGAGGAGAAGGAATGGTTTGTACCTGTTTGGGGTGAGCCCCATCAACAGCAGCCCTTGGCCATCCTGGAGGCTCTTGCACTCACTTCTTACATTAACCTGGTCTCATTCCCAAGGGTGGAACAGGGTTGGAAACCTTGAAAAGTTTTACAGGGTGAGAAAACCATTTCCCACCCAGCTCCGTGTAAGTGAGAAGCCTGAATCCCAGCCTGATTCCCAGCCCGATCTCACAGCACTGGCTTTTGGCAGCCTCTCTGTGATTTGAAGATACAGAAAATGTCACAGAGAATAAATAACATCAAGATGAAATTCTGGCTCAGGTTGCATTTTCTGAGAACGTCATTCTGCCTTTGCTTTGGTTGACTTCCCAGAACCTTCCTTGCTTACTGCTTTAGCTTCAGATCCACCCATTAAGCATTGTGTTTATGCTGCTGGTTATAAGGCTTAGTTGATGCGCCAGTAAATCAAGCACAAGGATCAGGAACCATGGAATCATAGAATTGTTACGGTTTGAAAAAACCTCTAAGATCATCATGTCCAACCGTAATGTATGGAAAGGGGCTGAAATTAATTGAGTTGTAATTGTATGTGTGTCCCAAAATCTGATAGTGACCATTCCCTTCCTGAGTATTACTCATGACCCTTTTTCCATGACATGGCTCTTCAGATTCCAGGAAGAAGTTAATTGGCCTCTCATTAAAGGAGACTTTATTTTTGTGTCTACACACCAATTGCATAGAAAATCAGAGTAATTTCTGTTATTGGAACCTGATATCAAGGAATAGCAACTTACGAACTTCATTCTGTGAAATCCGCAAGTTATAATCCCCAAATAAATAGGATTGATGAAAAGAAATCATTACCTTTATAATTGCTTTACATAGTGCTGTTCTCTAAGGGAATTCATTATATTATAACTGGCTGGTAGGAAAAATTCTGTAAGGAATTTGGAGGTATCCATTAAAACTTAAATACATGTATTAGGGCTTGGTGCTTGAAATAACAGCCCAATTTTCTCATCACTGCATGTGTCACACCTTGTTTTGACTGTGAAAAGAAATTATTGTGTTATACCCCATTAGTAATTTCATATTGAAAAGCCAGTGCTGTGCTGGAGTGAGGACCCCACAGCCTGATATATTCATTCCTCGGTACCATCCTTCACTGCCCGGCCACCCTGGAGACTCCTGCAATCCAAGGGATAGGTATTGCAGGTGGAGAGCCAGAAAGCCTTCATCATGTCCAAAGCCATGTGCACATTTTGTCCCAGCTGCTCTGAGCTCCAGGGAGGCCACAGCATTTCCTTTGCACAGTGTCCTCAGCTATATTGTCCTTCCCAAGTTCAAAAATGCAATTTATTTTGCAATATTCTGTTCTACAGTGCTCCAGGGCAGTGGTGGTTTTGGTACAGAACTGCTCCCACCTGCCTTGCCGGGATATTTTTGGATGTTCAGTGACATTTGAAAAGAAAACCCAGTGAATGGGAGCTGGAGAAAAGCTTTGTGCCCTGGCAGAGGCTCATTCCAAATGGACAGGCAGTGCCCGAGGCTGGAGGCAGCAAGGGAGCAGGAGAAGCTGGGCTGGAGCAGTGCCGGAGCAGCTTCCCGAGGGATTGGCAAGCAGGGGCAGATTTTTGCGGGCCTTTTTTATATTGCAAAAGAAAACAAGAAAGTTGGCAGCGTGGCCTGAGAAGGTATCACTGCTTGTCTTCTTATTTTTCTAAGTGGGCAGAACATAGCAGGGTTTTAGCAGAGTTTGCTGATCTGGAAAAATCAGGGGAAAGATGGGAAAAAAGGAACTTTTTTTTTTAATTGAATTGATTTTTTGAGTGAAGTGTGGGATCACATTGTATGAGTAAAGTACAGTGAGCCTGACATTACCCCCAGTTCAGGGGAATCTGTAGTTCCAAGGTGCTGCCTCACTGCGATGGACTCAGGGAGTGCTCTCTGTCCACTTCAACAGAGCCTGACATGTGAAAACAGCAAATAAAAAATAAGTTCAAGAAAACAATCACAAGTTATTACTGGCACCAAGTCCTTAAACAGAGCTTGGAGCACAATCCAAGCTCAGCACAGCACTTCAGAGATGTCAACTACTGTCACTGTCCATCTCTGCAAACAGGTACAGCTTAATTTCATTTATTCTTCAAGTGGCAGGTCCAGTCATTTTTCAGGATCAGTGCCTGTTTTTACCAACTGATTCGTCTAGATTCTTGTCATGGATAGTTAACACTCGTTGCTCTTAAAGACTTCACCTGCCAGAACAGATCAAAGTCACCAAAGGAAAAACCGCTGCTTTTACAACTGTCCCCACGTGGCTCTGATGAAGACATGGGGGTTTTTTTTGTTCTTTTCTCTTTGCTAGGTCGTCGCTTACCACTACTGCCAGGCTGACAATGCCTACACCTGCCTGGTTCCCGAGTTCGTGCACAACGTGGCCGCCCTGCTCTGCCGCTCGCCGCAGTTTGTCGCGTACCGGGAGCAGCTGCTGCGCGAGCCTCACCTGCAGAGCCTGCTCAGCCTCCGCTCCTGCGTGCAGGACCCCATGGCCTCCTTCCGCAGGGGTGTCTTGGAGCCCCTGGAGAACCTGCACAAAGGTACTGATGTTCCCCACGCTTGTCCTAAACTCCCATGCACTTTTTTTATTATAATTTTTTAAATTACTCCTAAGAGGATCTGGGCGTTTAGGTGAAGCGATGGATTAATCCGTCTGCTTCGTTTCTTGAGCTGAAGTGAAGAGGTAGGATCTGGAGAAGCCGGGAAGACTGAGAATCATGGAATGGTTTGTTTTGGAAGGAACCTTAAAGCTCATCACACCCCACCCCCTGCCGTGGGCAGGAAGACCTTCCACTAGGCCAGGTTGCCACAGGCCCCATCCAACCAGACCTGGAACATTCCCAGGGATGGGGCAGCCACAGCTTCTCTGGGCAACCTGTGCCAGGGCTTCATCACCCTCACAGGGAGGAATTTCTTCCCAATATCCCACTTGGCTTTCCCTTTTCTTGCTTCTTTCATATCCCAGACCTGTCCTCACAGTTATCAAGGTGAAAATAAGCAACCAGTTCCATTCACAGCACTGCTCACGGCAAGGTGTTCTGAATGATTTGTGTATGGATAACTTTTTTCCCTTTCCCTGCCACTATTTAGTGGGCTTTGGAGAATCTGAAGCTTTCACCAAAGGACTGGTATCATAGAAGTCCACAGACACCCTTGGGGGAGCTGGTGACAAGCCTTATCCTGGTTACAGACTTAGAGCTTTTTCTAATGCAGCATTGATTTTGTCTTATTTTCTTTCTTCCCTCTGCAAGTTATAACTAATTCATTGTGACAGTTGCTAAATTTAAGATCTTTGCTTGTTGCCATGAACACTGTCAGAGCATTTCAGAGTTCAAGACTGTTGTCCTGCAGAACCATGTTTATTACTGTGCCTGTGCTGCATCTTGGCTGCAAAAAGAATTCAGATAATTTTTTTACCACCCTACACACCACAGTGTAAGATCCAACATGAAATAGATGCAGTTTCTACCAGATTCAAAGCCCTGATGTTCAAATCAGCTCTTCAAAACTGTGTCCAAGCTCCGAGCAGCAGCATCTGGGTCCAACCTGCCTGGTTCCACCAGGCACAAAGCATATGTAAAGCCAGCACAGTATGACAGCAGTTGGTTTTCCTGGCGTGGTGAAATGTCACTGTGGGAGGAGTGTGGTTGCTCTTTCCTATCAACACTCCTGGCAAAAAGAAAAAGGATACATTTAGGAACCGCTGCTCTGAAGGAAAATAATTCCTGGTTATTACAGTAGCTCACTGGGAGATGTTTCAGCTCTTGAATTCATGGCATTTCAGAGGATTCCTATTTTCTTGTCATGGAGCTTGACCCCCATTTGGCCCTAAATTCTGGGAGGTGGAAAAATTTTATATGAAACCTTTTTTTTCCCTCTTGGGCTCTGCACTCAACACAGCTCCAACAGAGCCACTGACCAGGACTCCCACCTTTCAACCCTGCTGGTTGAGAGTGCAGGCAAGCTAATTTGCACCAAGTGTTCTCTAACAAAATGAACAGTATCTGGAAATTGGTTCTAAAATATATAATATTTAAGGCTCTGTAAATATATCAGCAGGTCTTTTACAAGGTGCTGTTGAAGCTTTAATGCTACTGGGACAAAATTATTGTGCAGCTTTTAATGGTGACCTTCATTGAGAAAGTTAGAGTCATGTTTCTCAAACATGTATATATTTTTTTAATGTGAAGGAGTCTAAATAATATATAGGAGAAATGAGTTACGATTCTTCCCCTACTCCCTGCTTTCTCCTCTCTCCCTTAGGCTTTATGAGGAACATGAGATGTGGGTGTAAAACTCAGGCACTACATTCACTGCAAGATTTCAGAGAACAATTAAGTGTATTTTCTAGTGTACTCAAAAATCTTATTGAGAAGTTAACCGAAAAAGCAGCTAGGGTAGTTTTAATGCAAAATACGTGTTTTTCATGTGTATGTTTACACTACCTTAGGAAATAAATTCAACCTGTTGACATAAGGCAAGGACAAGATGCTCAGCAGTCCCAAACACAAGGTGTTTGCACATGTCTCTCCTCCCTGGAATACCACAGGGACCACAGGCTCTCATCATCGATGAACATTCTGTGCTGGGGTTGTACAGAAAATTTCCTGATGCAATTTAAAGTCAAAGAGAAAAATTCACCTGCTGCTGGGAATATTGAGCTTTTTGATAGCCAGATTTATCTGTAGTACTTTACAGATCAGAACTTGTAGTACCTGTGAATAGCATATGCCAACAACAGACTCAGATTTCACTTTTTCCACCTCGTTTTTAGTCTATTAGGCAAATTACCTTTGAGAAGATACCACTTGAGCTTAAGATACAAGTCCAATAGTATCTTTATCATTCATTGTAAAGCCATACTCAGCTCCCAGTGTCTGCCATAGAAACAGTGAGTGCATCACCTGGGCTACTGTATTTTCCAGCAGCAAAAGTCCTGTTTAGACAGTCCCTGATTTACTTCCTGTAGGATTTTCAAGGCCAGGTTCGAACATCCTTGTCTAGTAGAAGATGTCCCTGTCCCTGGCTGGAGGGTGGAATGACACGACCTGTAAAAGTCAATATGCAATTAATGTATCATTAAAAAGGTGCTGCTACTGTGGTTTTTTCCTTCTTTGGCAATATCTGATCATGCTTTAAAACTCTGTAATGACTTTGCAGTACATTATGGTTGCATGTCTATAGCCTTTCCAATAAATCCTTTTTTCTCTTTCTTTCAGAGAGGAAGATCCCTGACGAAGATTTCATTATATTAATTGATGGTTTAAATGAGGCTGAATTTCATAAGCCTGATTATGGAGACACTATAGTATCATTCCTGAGCAAAATGATTGGAAAATTCCCTTCCTGGCTGAAGCTGGTAGTGACAGTCAGGACAAGTCTACAGGTATGTTGTGACCCAAAACAGGGATAATGACAAAACTGTGTCATTGTCATGATGGACTTTGACAAAGGAGGTCTTACTGGATGTTCTGGATTTGCTCGACTCTTTATTTCAGGTTATCCTTTTGGCTTTCTTATTCCTGGATTTACATCTATGTCACCAGGCTCACTCTTCAGCTTTGGAGGGATCTAATCCATCATCGCTTATCATGTCAATAAATGTTCATCAGCAAATAGTTCCGATCATTTTGTGAGACAGCTCACGTGCCGGTAGGCCCCAACGCGTGGAGCCATTAGGAGGGCAGGGCCTGATGTCTGTCAGCCTGTGCAGCTCAGGAATGTCCTCAGCTCCATGTGGGAGGGCAAAGGAATTCGGATCTTCATTCCTTTCTGCATGACCCCAGATCATGATGGTTTCAGTCTGGAGGAGTCAATGTTGGGCCAAGACATTACTCGTCTCAATAAGATTGTCGTGAGCAGGTGCAGAAGCTCAGCAGGGAGCTGAGCCCCATCAGGGCAGCCAGCCCCCACATAGTCCTTGTCACTGGGAACAGCAACTGCTTCCCAAGATCCAGGAGAGCACAGACTATTTGCTCTTCAGTGCTGGGGTCCGTTTTTTGCTCAGCAGTGGAGTAGATTAAATATCATGTGGAAGAGATCTTTTTGTGATTGTAAGTAAATTGCATCCCGATGGCTTGAATTCCTCGTTTAATTAGGGCTTTTGCATCCTTGTGGTCTTTACGGCAGCTTGCATTCGCACCGTGCTCTCCCTCTCTATTTTCTTGGAGAGCTTACGGCTTTTCTGGAGTCAGCCTTGTACAGATCTGTTGCGTCATTTCTCCTGTCTTCACAGCAGCTGAGAGCCCATGAGGCAAGAATTCCTTCGGAAAGGCCTTTGATGATCTTTGGTTTATGTTGGATCAGGGAGTTCAGTAGATGAGCATTCCCTGGGTGCAGTGTCCTGCAGCAGATGGGCATAGTTGCTTTGCACTGGAGAACACGCAGTATTATCTGTCCTGAGGTTTCGATGCAGCTGTGGATGTGGGATGCAGAAGGATGCTCCCAGGGAGGTTCTTGGTCTCAGCTTTCTCAAGTTTCTTGTGGCCTCAGATCTGTCATGGAGATGTCCATTCCCTCTGACAAGACAGCAGAGGGGATGGGATGTCAATCTGTGATTGGGAGGGACAGGAATTACAAGGGCACTGCGCTGTGTGAATATATCAGCCCTTTCCATGGATGTAGTGTTAGAAACTGTGTCCTTCGTTTTTATTTCAGTCATGTTTCACACATAACCTGCTTGATTATGGATGAGAGTGTGAGGCCCTGAGGGCACAAACTGCTGTTTGTGTGCTTGCCCTGATGGAAGGTCTTAAAGGAGTCTCAAAGGTGCTATTGTGATAGAAATTAAGTTTACTTAATGAATAATAAACACTGTCAGCATGAGTATTGTTTTTTCTTTCTTTCTTTGTAGGAAATAATTAAGCTGTTGCCCTTCCACAGAATATTTTTGGATAGACTGGAAGAGAATGAAGCCATTGACCAGGACCTGCAGGCATACATCCTTCATCGGATACACAGCAGCTCGGAGATCCAGAACAACATCTCGCTCAACGGCAAAATGGACAACACTACATTTGGCAAACTCAGTTCTCACCTCAAGACCTTGAGCCAAGGGTCCTACCTGTACCTGAAACTCACTTTTGATCTCATAGAGAAAGGATACCTAGTTCTAAAAAGCTCCAGCTACAAAGTGGTCCCAGTGTCCTTGTCTGAAGTGTACCTGTTGCAGTGCAATATGAAGTTCCCAACGCAGTCTTCCTTTGATCGGGTCATGCCTCTCTTGAATGTGGCAGTGGCTTCTCTGCACCCATTAACAGACGAACATATTTTTCAGGCCATTAATGCAGGTAACATTGAGGGCACTTTGGAGTGGGAGGACTTTCAGCAGAGGATGGAGAACCTTTCTATGTTTCTTATCAAACGTAGAGATATGACACGAATGTTTGTTCATCCGTCTTTCCGAGAATGGCTTATCTGGAGAGAAGAAGGCGAAAAGACCAAGTTTCTTTGTGATCCAAGGTAAGCAATGCTCTGAAAAATCAGAGCTTACCAATGTGTTGCTCCACACTGCTATCTGAATAGTTTCAATTTACGAGATTGCACATGGCTGCAGTTATCCAGCTTTGCTCTGTGTACACTGTAGGTCTCTACATTCCGTACTGATCACCTGAGATCTTTATGTTGGTTCATGGGAAGAAGCAAGCACCCTTGAGCACATACCTCACCTGGCAAACCTAAGTCATCTTTAGAATGAGATGAGCTGTTCCTCAGAAGGCCTCAGCCTGTCTAGCTCAGGTATCACCACGGGCAGGTTACTCCTGGCAGCTCAGTCCTGGAGAAGGGCAGTCATCCTTCCTTTCTCCAAAGGTATCAAAAGCGCAGGAAGTGAAAGATAAGAAGTGGAAAGATGAGTAGTGTAGATACATCTTTTGCAATTGCTTCTTTTTCAAGTTATACTCCTTGTAGTTCCACTAAATGTTTTTTTGAAAACAAAGTAAAGAGCAGAATTGTTCTGTAGTGATTTTGGACTGTAAATGCATCTGTAATCTCTAGCCTGACAGCAGCTGAGTTCCTGGCTTAGCTCACAGGGAACAGAATTTAATCATGGTTAGATTTGTATTCTCTAAACCCAATGATCTCTATTAATGACATTACCTTTGTTTCTAGTGACGAGTGGAAACAGACAATGACTGTAATTCTCATAGTTTATCCCTATAAGTTTTGCTCCATTTTGTCTGCCCATTTCTTAAAATATGATTATAATAATCAGAGAAACAGTCAGATTCAAGGATGTGTCAGTGACCCTATGGTCAGTCTGAAGACAATACGATGGTATCTGCTGGAGCTGAAAAGCGCCTGGCTGATCAAGGCTGCTGTGGTTGTTAATGGTGTCAGAGTAATTTACCACTTTAACTTTGCGGTAAACAGGCTGCAGTAGAAAAATACAAAGTAGCTACTCTCAATGGGCATCTTCATGTTTTTAGTAGGTTCTGACGATATTCCTGTTAAATGAACCCTTGGTAAAGCATCTCACAGCAGCAGGTGCCTTTAGATCAATCAAAGAGTTATTTAATGTCCTTGCTGGGTAGCCATTAAGTGCTTGTCACCACCTAAGGCTGTTCTACCCTGTGTGCAATGTCTGTGCAGTGCTTGCTCCAGTGGAGCTGAGAGCTTCCTCTGTCCCAGTCACTCCCACCTGGCGCTACTGGTTTTGTCTGGCGTGGCTGTGAGAGAGCTTGCTATTGGCTGGGTGCGGGGACAGCAGTCAGTACCCCTGGCAATTATCACTGATCACACAGCACCTGCCAGAATGATCCCTAATAAGAGCAGCTCAGAAAAATCACTGCTTTCCAAATCACTGCTTTCCATCATTACCATGAAAACAGAATCAAGGTGCAGGATGCTTCCCTGGTGAGTGAGGCATGTTTGGGGTGCTGTGGGTGGTAGCCACAGTGCCTATGGCTGGGTAACCTGGAGTCTCTGGTTCTCTGGGTCCAGAAATTCTCTTCATCCTCACAGTCGTGGGAGAGGGTTATCTCAGAATACCAGATTCAGAAGGAAATTCAAATGTGCTGCATTTTAGATGGTTTTGCACTGAAATGAAGCATGTAATCAGAACAAAGTCACAAATCAGCCTGCATTCACTCAACAAGTCACCGGAAAGGCTTTTGCTCAACATTTGGGTTTGGTGCTGCCTTTCCCGACTGTCACAAACAGTCTGTGCTGCTCTCAGGACCATTTAGGAGATTTTCAGGTATCACTTTTCATTTCATATATGCCATTAATGTGATGAAATTAATGGTGACTTTATGGGCGCCACTCATGCTCTGTGCAAGCAGGGTATCCCCACATAGCTGACCTGACTTAGCTCCTTCCCACAGGCTAAAAGAAGTTCCAGTGCATCAGCAGGCTCTCACTGCCATGGGCATGAGCCCATACCTACTGATGTACTGTGTGCACTAGCTGCATTATGCTCTGATGATAACTAGTGAAACCAGATACAATCCAGTGATTAATAGAGATGGACCCCTGAGATTCAGCTACTACACTCCTCAAAATCCTCCTGTCAGCTGATACAGAGCTCAAAGCATGGGAAACCCTGAGTGACAATTAAGATAAGTAATGATTTTTCACTTTATTTCTTGGAAGAGAAGCAGAACTGGCCACTGACAGAGCTCACAGCATTAGGCTATGAAAATTTGCCTGCATCTGGTTTGTTCATAGCCAGCTGGATTTCTTTCTGTTCACTTGGGAATTGAGAAGACATGACAACTGTACAGAGTGCTCCTCGGATTGTCATATGTGCCACTGTTTGACCGGACCATGTCGATACATGAAGAGTCAGGTTGCTGAGGCTGATATTTTTCCCCACAAGAAGAGCTTTGAAGTGAAATGCGGGTTTGTGAAGCTGCTTTTAATTGATTGGCCCTGACAGAGCATCCAGGTGTGAGGCCATTATGAAGGAAATTGGCATAATGGGCCTTGTGCCCACAGCACTGCAGCTGGGATAATCTTCCTGATTTCATTAGTGAGAGCGAGTTCACGTATTCTCAGAAGCATGGAAAAAAGGGGAGGGGAGAGGAGGAACATAATGTCCAGGAATTATCACATTTTTCTACACTTCTAAGATAAACAGCAGATCTCCATCCTCTAGGGTTTTGGTTAGCCTGTTGAGATGCTGACCCTTTTCTTTGAACCCTCATCATGTGTTTGCTGTCCAAAGCAAAGGCTAGTTGTCTCTGAAGGGGAATGTTCTCACTGAGGGTCTCCCCAAAGAGGAACCCCTCCCAGTCCCTCAGTTTTTTAACACAGGGCTCCAGTGAGGCGTTTGTCAGAGCACTTAACCAGCATTGCAGTAACGACCTCCCCAGCCTGTCAGGCCAGCACATCAGCCAAGTGGCTTCCTTGACAAATAACATAAAACATTTTAAGGAAAGACCCAATCCTTTGTGACTGGTGCATGGAGAAAATGGTTCTTATTGCATGTTCCTCTTACGCTTGTATTTCTAAACCTAAATTCTGCTATAATGCAGTGCTGCTTTCTGCCCAGACTTAATCAGAAACTTCCATGCAATTATTTTCCATGCTTTTACAACACTAATAAAATGTTTTATCCTTGTGCTGCCACTGAAGGGACTGTGAGAGACAAAGATGAAGTGGTTTGCCCTGGCAAGGCAGTAAGAGAGCTGTAGTCAGATATGGACCCCAGAAGTGAAATTACTTTATCCACATTTAAGTATAAACATCTGAGTTACTTGTCTAGACTTGCTTTATAGTCAGAAGAGAGAAATTAGTGTGATTCATTTCATCCTGAGCTAAAAGGCTACAGTAGGTCAGATGAGGAGTGCCTGGGAAGCATCTCCTCCACCTGAGTTGTGAGGAATCTCAGGATGATGGGCTCCCCAGGAGATGTCTCCAGTATTGACAGATAAGGCTGGATGAGGGGAGTCTCTCCAGGCTGCTCCTCTACCCCACACACAGGGCTTTGAAGCGGATTCATAGATTTTCTTTTCTTATACAGGAAAGCTAAGGGGGAAAAATATACTCTCAGTGCTGTTGCCTGTATGAGTGTCCCAGTTTGGGCTTTTGTGTCTCAGGGTGGCACTGGACCAGCCAGTGTTGGGTGTGCTGGTGGTGGTGGCTGAGGAAAGAGGCTCCCTGTGCTGCATGGGGATGTCCCCGCATCCATGGGACCATAGCAAAATGAAGCATTTTGCATCTTCATCTGAAGTGCTTCGCCTCTGGCTTGGTGAAGCCAAACCTCACCTAATTTTAGGGGCCTGCCATCCAGGTGTCTGTTGCGCAGGCAGTCACTCCCATCTCCTTGAGTCCTCAGAGCAGTTCATCTGGCCTGCTCCAGCTGCCGACTGGGGTGAACTGAGCCCCAAACCCCAGTCCCTGGACTGGCCTCCAGCGTCACCTGGGCACAGACACGCTGCTCCAGAGAGGTGACCTGTGCAGGACTGGAACTTGGAAGAGATGGGAAGTTGCAGAGGTGGTGCCTTTGGCATAGGTTTGTTCCTTGTTGCTGTTCCTAGGGCAATGGCTTTTGAAAAGTAAGCATTTTATGAACCCACAGCAAGGCCATTTCCACACCTCTTCCCTCCTCTTCTACATCCACAAACCAAATCTGTTCCTTGAACCCCAAATCAAGACACCCTGCGTGGATAAACATGCAGCAGCAATCCAGGCAGAAGGATGAAGCTCTCATCCAACACCCGAGTTGCCATGGTTTCTAGCAGAGCTGTCTTAGTACAATACTCTGTAGGTATTTTACATTTCCCTTTTTCTCTTGGGATCACATTTCAAGTGGAGACTTTTCCTACACAAAATTAATGTTTTTATGTATTACCCTGCAAAATGATGGAGTGAAGGCATTAGAGCAAAATCAGAGGGTTTTGCTTTATTTTGATGGAATGCTGAATCTGATTGACAAATAACAGTCCTCTATGTAAAGATAATTAATTTACAAAGTTTGGAGAAAAAGAAGTTGGTGAAAGTGATATTTCTAACAATTCAGTGATACAACAAACAGCTTTAAATGGGGAGTTGGTCCTTGCATTGCACATCAACTTCTTTAAAATTACCCCCAGCTCAATCTTCCATATGGCACTCACTTGGGCATTATGGTGTATGGATTAATTGATTTTCTTCCTCTTTCATTTTACAAGACTCTCAAAAGCTCATGAAATATGCTCAGCTTGGTTGTCATCTGAAACTATCAAGTGTTCACCAAAACCTAGGGTAGGTCTTAAGTGTTTTCTCCATATCCATGTGGGCTGGATTTTACTCAGCAAAGCAAAGGCATTATTTGAATTCAAGGTGAGGCAGAATAATGGGTTTAGAATTTATTTGAATTCCTGATATATTAGGCAGAATATTAAAGATAATGCAGTGCTCACTAGCACTGTGGGGCCAGAGGTGGAATAATCCGGTTTTGCAAACTGGTCGGCGGCAGCACCAGCTCTCAAGGTGCTGCCATCATTATTTAGCATTGCTTTACACTTGGAATTACCTCTCTTAATGTCTTTTTCATTGCTCCAGAGTGCCAGTCTTGTAGCTCTGCAAGTGCCGTAGCTCACAGTGGGCTCTCTGAGTGCCCCCAGGTCCAGGCAGCACTCGCCACACCAGCACAGCCACGAGGGACGTGTTGTCGGTTGTTTTGCCGTCCCCAGCCATGGGCTGGGTGCCGCATGTCACCAAAATACATGAGCTCCAGTTGTTTTCTTGCCCAGCCTGCTGTCTGGTCGTCTGCGTTTGTGCAAGGCCTAGGCTGAGTTAGTGCAATTAATTCCCAAATCACCGTGGGATCTGGTCATTCAAGATCATTTCCACAGCTCTAATTTTGGCACAAGTGTGGAGTGTGGTAGAAGTAGTGGCGCAGCCATTTGGGGCAGAGCTTCCTCTACACCCATTGCACAGGAATGACAGTACAACATTTCTTGCTCTTTTAATTTACCCCTCAAGCCATATTTAGTGAGTGCCATGTTTGTGAATCACAGAGATGAGTCCATCATCATGTCCTCCAGTTAACTGGAGGGGCAAATCCAATCTGTTCACCAAGTATGGAGTGCTGACTCTGCGAATATGGCTTTTAGGCTTCCCATGTGTCTTCCAGAACAAATTTTTCTGATTCCATGACTTGGCACCCAGTGCATTTTTAAATGTAAAAAGAATGGGCAATAACTCAACAAAATGAGCGTAGGAAGCTTACCGTAGACAAATTCCACATCGCCAGCATCTCAAGATGTTAACTCCAGTCAGAGAATCATGGAATCATTTGTGTTGAAAGGACTTCAGTCCCACCCCTGGGCAGGGACACTTTCCACTGCACCAGGGTGCTCCAAACCCAGTCCCACCTGGCCTTGGACACTGCCAGGGATCCAGGGGCAGCCACAGCTTCTCTGGGCAACCTGTGCCACGAGGGCCTTACCACCCTCACAGAGAAGAATTTCCTCCCGATATCCCATCTAACCCTGCCCTCTGGAAGTGGAAAACCATTCCCCCTTGTCCCGTTACTCCAGACCCTTGTCCAAAGTCTCCAGCTCTCTTGAAGCCCCTTTCTAATCTCATGCAGAAATCAGAGTTCAAAAAATATTATTTAAGCCACTGGTAGCAAGTTTGGGATCTGTAACAGGGATTTAGCAGTACAGTGAAGTGGCTTTTCTGCACGTTTTCCCCTGAACTGTAGTCAGAGCTGCAGCTGCAGTGTCAGTTGGAAGAGATGAAGAGAAAAGGCAGACAGATTATAAATGATGACAGATGAGATGGAGAGCAGATGTGATCACTACCACCATAAAGAACATCAGTAGAGCAGCTCGTTTTAACTGGCTCGTTCGACATGCAAACCTCAGCATTGGGATGTGGAGTGGGGTTGAATATATTTAGTGACTTGAGTTACTGTCCTCATAAAATCTGCTCTTTTTCTTCTCTACTGTAAACTTCTGTTTGCTGGGCCGTTTTCACGTCTAAATGGAAGAAAATATTCCCAGACTAATCCATCCTGTGGCACTGAGCCACCAAGAACAGAAAAGCGGAATTAATCAGAAACTGATCAAAGAAAGAAATGTGACTAAATTTCTTCCTGTTATTTCATTCCTCAAATCTTAAGACCCACTTTTAGAGCAAAATCATCTTCCAGCAGTGCAGGAGAGGGTAGCCTTAACTGTTTTGTTTGAATTTTTTTATAACATGAATACCTTCCAAGTTAATTTGCAATTACAACATCAGAGAGAAACTACATTACAAAAAAAAAACCAATAAATCAATTTAGGTGATAAACTGTTGCTTCAAGAGGGGCTCATGGAGCTGAGCTTGGTCTTTCTGCAGCCAGGGCAGACATCCTTCTGCAAGGGAAGAGGCTCTGGGCTTTGTTCAGAGCACACATTAGGCTCTGCACTGGAGTTAGAACATTGCACTTGGCAGAGCTGAATAAAATATTAATACAAACCTTTTGAAGACCAGATTCACTGGGCACAGTGTCAAATCTCTTGATTTTGGAATGGTTTCATGGGATTAGCTGGAAGAAGGGACATGTGGGTGAAAATCAGGGAATTTGGACTTTAGTGGGTTCCAAAGTGACCAGGACTGATTCTAATTTATTTTTTGCTTGTCTTTTACTCTGGTGCTGCAATGCCTTAACACTGTAGTAATTTTACACCCTTTAAAATCTCTTTTACCTGAGGGCTGGAGGAGTTTAGATGACACGCAGACTTGGGAGCTTTCAGTGTTTTCTTTTGTGTTTAATCATTCTCCTTTGCTGCTCTTTGGTCACACCAGTATTTTATCAGTGAGACTTTGTCCTTTTCCATCTGTGACATGAGGAATGGGGTCACTTGGGGACTGTGCTTGAGGTACCAACATCCTGCATCTCCTTGCTCTGCGCCCAGAGCTGCGTGTGACTCATGTTTGGGTGGATAAGGGAGCAGTCGTGTGGAGATCACATCCAGCATCTATTTATAGGAGCATGGAGTGATAGGACAAGGGGGAACGGCTTAAAACTGACAGAGAGTAGGTTTAAATTGGATGGTAGGAAAACATTCTTTCCTGCGAGGGTGATCAGGCCCTGGCACAGGCTGCCCAGAGAAGCTGTGGCTGCCCCTGGATCCCTGGAAGGGTCCAAGGCCAGGTTGGACAGGGCTTGGAGGAACCTGGGATAATGGAAGATGTCCCTGCCCATGGCAGGGGGTTGGACTGGATTGGCTTTAGGGTCCCTTCCAACCCAAACCATTCCATAATTCCACGTAAGCTCATGTGCAGCCTTCTCTTACATTTGCCTTCCTTAGAGCTGCTGTAGGTGTGCGCTGGTTCATGCTGTGTAGGGGGTTGGAATGATTAGAGACTCATCTTTATGTCTTTTTACACATATAAATATATATGTGCTTACACATGTACAATTATGTATCTGTAGATACACTGTAGATATGTGCATAGGTACGCGCACACATTTGTGCCCATCCATGCAGACTCCTGACCATTCCAGGAGTCGATACAGGCACTGAGAGCAGACAAAAGCTGCAGGAGCTGAGCTGGCAGGGCTATTAATTTTTCACCAAACAAAAGAAATCTTACATTAAAAATAGAAAAATCTCTGATGATAAACTCTGCAGTGATGAAATTCAAAGCAAATCATTTCACTGAGCTCCTTGATGTAGAAATCATTACTGCCACTCTGCTGTATTAAAGGAAAAAAAAAAGCCTGTGCTGTTGCAGTCTGGTTTAGTTTGCAATTAACGTTGACAGTACAAGTATTTATCAACCAGCCAAAAGCCAAGGTCTGGGAAGCATTGCAGAGGTAATGTATTACTTATGAATACTGTACTCTATTCTGGAGTAGTTCGTACATGCCTTATTCATAACACCAAAGTCGCGTCTATAACTAAATTTAGGTAAATACCCTTCCAACTGCAGCTGAAAAGCAATTTAGGAGCTGACTGTGGAACCTGGGCTGGTGTGTCAGATGGGAGCTGCACTTCTCTTGCTGTGAAGAACAGGCACCTCAGAAACTTCTGGATCTTGAATTCGTGCTTAGGATTAATGCAGTTACAGATCCGTTCAGAGCCTTCCCAAATGTTCTCAAAGAGTTTTCCACCAACAAGCAAAAACCTGGTATTATTTGCTCTCCTGTGATGTGGAGCACAGAGGCAGAGGTTTGTGGCTAAAGGGTTCCTGTGCACAGCTGTTCGCAATCTAGAGCAGAAAGACAGCTCTTCATCCCCAGAAAGAGAAGGAGCTGGTGGCTCTGAATCATGGAATTGTAGAACCTTAGAATGGTTTGGGTCAGAAAGGACCTTAAAGGGCATTCAGTCCCAGGGCCCCTGCCATGGGCTGGGACACCTTCCACTAGACCGGGTTCCTCCAAGCCCAGTCCAGCCTGGCCTTGGACACTTCCAGGGATGGGGCAGCCACAGTGGCTCTGGGCAACCTGTGCCAGGGCCTCCCCACCCTCTCAGGAAAGAATGTTTTCCTAATATCTGATCTATACCTACTCTCTGTCAGTTTGAAGCCATCCCCCCTGTCCTGTCACTTCAGACCCTGGTCCAAAGTCTCTCTCCGTCTCCCTTGCCAGCGACCTACAAGTTCTTGAACTTGCACCACCAACCTTTGGGTGCAGGTGAGCACTTTGGTTCCTCCTCAAGCCCTGTTGCAGCATTGTGAATCTGATGATTTATTGGGATGGACTGAGCGTATTACAGCAACTACACGTTTTCATAATCTGGCTGAATGGGGCCAGGTTAAATCCAGCAATTGCTGCTCCACTTGACTTCCAGCGGTATCTGGAAACACTCAAGCTGTGCTTCCTAGTCACTTGTTTCCTTCTGATCTGTTTCTCCTTCCTTCCTGTGGACATTCCTGGAGGTTAACCGGTGTAATGCATTTGTCTTTCTCCTCTAATAGGAGACCTTGCATTCTCCTCCTGTTTCAAAGAGGGGGAGAGCCAAAGGAAGGCAAGGCAACAAGCTGGGGTTAACGCAAGGTGCTAAAACCACCTTCAGAGCCCTTCTGTTGTCCCAGCTTTTTGTGTTTTGTCCCTTCTGTTGGTGCTATATGGAGAATTCTCGCAGCACAGATGCACAGGATCGGAGGCACTGCCCTGTGTGCAGAGGCATCTCAGCACTCAGTGGATTTTCAGCACTCAGCTGAGGCATCAAAGCTGTGTTGTGATGGGCAGAGTCACCATCTGGAGTCTTCTTCTCCAGTCATGGGAAGCAGGGGGCAATGGGATCCTGGCACAGGCTGCGCGCCAGGCCAAGGTGTGGAGAGCAGCTTGGCAGGCAAAAAGAAGGGGT
The DNA here is from genome assembly GCA_036785705.1 of Acanthornis magna. NCBI lineage: Eukaryota > Metazoa > Chordata > Aves > Passeriformes > Acanthizidae > Acanthornis > Acanthornis magna. The sequence goes on from JAWUZG010000190.1 coordinate 240,620, forward strand.
TTTCTTCAATTTCTTTTTACGGTCAGGTCACCCTAAGGGTAAAAGTACTTTCAGTCAATGAAAGCATTTCAGAAAACAGTTATTTGTGTTGATGGTGCCTCTATAAATGGAGCTGCACTTTGGAATGAAGCATGACAGAATTCCCCACTGGTGCATCAGTTAATTACCTGTAAATAGGATGTGGTGCTCTGTCTCCTGTCCAAACCTGGGGATCAAGTCCTGCCTTGTAAGAAAAATATGATTTGTGTTTCATCCCACTCCTCCAGCAGGCACATCCCTGTTCTCCCAGCACCACAAGGGCTGACAGAGCATCGCTGGGCTCTGCTCACACAAATCCATGTGTTACCAATCCAAAAGGAGGTTCGTTGGCAGGGCTCAGGGGGCGCCTTGCCAAACACCTGGCCAGGGCATTACAAGTCATCCCCTTTTTTTGTGAGTTTATTTTGAGATGGGCAGTAATTCACCCTGAATGAGGATGAGCTGGTAAGTCCCCACTGCCGTGGAAGCTTCTGTTTTGTGTAATATTTACTAAATGTTTGGCCATCCGAAGTATTTCTTTGCTTTACCAGACAGGGATGAGCTTATAACATTTCCTGTCCTTAAAAGCCCTTTTAAAGCCACAGTTGATATCATATTTTATTTTCCTTGGCTGGAAGGGATTTGATTGCTTTTAGTGTAGTCACATTTTTGTCTAGTTCCAGAAATGAAATGGCTTAAAAGGACTCCCTCGGGAACAGCCAGGGGCTTAAGGAAGAATATAATTTTGTTGGTAAAACCAAAAAAACATCACACAGACCACTGAGGTCCCAGCCTGGAGCCTCAGTGGCTCCTGCCCTGCTTGCTACATCTCTTGCTGTGGCATCCACATGTGCCTGGGGCACCTGCAGGAGCAGGTATTTGCTGGTCTCACCCAGAAGTGGTAGTAAAACTTCACATTTTTGCACCATATATGTTCTGAGTGCCTGGAGAATCATCTCGCATCTTTGAGAAGATGCACCCATGTTGAACTTGCAGTGTTACAAGCTGGAAGTCTGTAAATGTTTAAAGGTTTAAAAATGTCAGTAAAAAACACCTTTAGCAACAAAAATTATTGTCTATTTTATTATATTTTGCCTTAAACAGGACTCAGTGTGTAGCTCAGTTAATTTGCTTTGGTTGTCAACCTGGTAGGGCATTGCCAGAAGCATCTTTATTACTGGAAAAGCTGGAGGATGTGTTTAGAAGGAGTTTTACGAAGAAATAAAGTTGTTTCACTTCACAGGACTGTCCACAGGGTGGAGAGTGCAGGTGTCATTTAAAGGACATTTTATTCAAAGTGTGGATATTTTAGACATGGCATTTTCTAGTGACTTCAGGGTTAGTTACATGCTTTGCAAATGTGGTTCTCCTCTGTGAAATGACTATAAAAGTAACACTTTGGCTCTCATTACATTGTACCTCTGGTACAATGTAAATGTAAATTTACATCTGCTCATAGAAAATATATTGCGGTGGCTTTTTTTGCTGTTCGCCAATGTCTGGGGGATTTTGAGCTGTCTGTGATCACCAATAATAAAAGATACAATTTGTTGTTGGTTTACAAGTGAGAATTCAGCCAGCTCTGTTTCCCACAGATGGATGTGGTTGAAGGATTAGCAGAAGCAAAAATTGTCCTCAAAAGTTGTTTTGTTGGTGTAATAAGAAATATTAACATACTTTTTCTTCTGATTTTAGGAGTGGCCATACACTACTTGCCTTCTGGTTTTCCCGACAAGAAGGAAAATTAAATCGACAGCAAACTATTGAACTGGGACATCACATTCTCAAAGCACATATTTTTAAGGTAACAAAAATTCAAATGAAGGTTTACGCCAACCTCATCCCCAGCACTGGCAGTACTCGGTCTCGTCTTGTCGTGGGGTTGATGTAAGAAGTGTGATTGCTTGAGGCTGCTGAAGCGTGTAGAAGCGAGCTTTAGAAAATTGGCTATGGTATCTAAGAAATCCTTAAAATTAAACCCTCCTTCAGCCTGTAAATTCAGCAGATAGCCTCCTTACCTAAAATTGCTCTTCTACCAAAATATGCTTCTTCTCCTGAAAGATAAGTTCCTGTAGCAGCATCTAGAAAAAAGGAAATCTTTTAAATGGAGCGGTTTTGAAGAATCCAATGCAAAATTTAGGTTGTAAAAGGAAAATTTGATAGTTGTTGAAATTGGCTGATTGGTCCATCTTACTCTTCACACAGACATTTAAGACCTGGATAACTGAAAGGCAAACTTGGATGTGAGTATCAATATGACCCAAAAACTGAGTATCATTCTTCCTGCTGGCCCAGGTACCAGAAGGTGGGAATGAGAGGGTGGATTTGTAAGGTCACAGCAAATACTGATTTTCTTGCAAATGTTAGGACCTGTGGGTGCTCAACACTAGTAAAAACAAGTCTGTATTTTCAGCTGGTGTCTATATGATTTTATAGGCTTAAGAGCTTTAGCACTCCGGTTTCTATTCCTAGAGCAAACAGGTGATTTCTGCTTTGTGTCAGTCTTTGCTGGATTTATTTATTGTATTGCCTGTGCCAGATTCACCATCAGGTATAGCAGCAGTCTCCTTGTTTGATGGCTGGAGCCAAAGGGAAGAACCCCAGATTGGTGCATTACCCCTCAGGATATCAATTTCACATTTTCAGTTACATTCCCAAAGCCTTCAGCCCTGAGTTTACTGTTCAGCTGCCATTTACACTGGAATATGGTTCCAAACCTTCTTCATTTCACACGTCCATGGTGGAAATCCGGTAACAGGGATTCAGACTCTGAGCAAATTTAATTGAGCAATATTTACAATAGTGGAAAATACCTGTTAGCATATGACAAATGTCAGTCCAGCCTTTTGTTCCTCATCACTCAGCAAAACCCTTGGGTTTCCAACACTGCAGGAAGACCAGTGTCACAGTGACTGATAAGCATAACAGAATGTTACTTAGAAGTACTGCAGAGTTTTGAAAGGGTTTGGATTAGCTGGATTAGAAACTGTAACTTAGTCCTTTGCTTTTCCTTGAATAGATTTATTTTTATTCCTTATTTTAACAAGTGTTTACTGAGGATTTGTGAGTGTTTACTGAGTGAAACAAGAGCTGCATTCGTTTCTGAAGGAGGCACTAGGCTGGAATATTGCCGACCATATTTGAGAGCTCAAGTATTCTTTAACGAAAATGTTTCCAAGAGTACATGCAGAGACTCTTTGCCAATTGTTACCAACTGTATGTGTTTCTAAACAAGCATTTTTTCCATTCAGGCTTTTCATTCTGGCTGATCTTTTGCTGAAGCCATTACCAGTGTGGCCATGGGTTTTCTGCCAAGTAGCAAGCGTGTCAGGTCATCAGTTCAGGGTGTTTTTCCTCAAGTTGCCATGTTACAGCAGCAGACACAAAGATCTTTCTGCAGGCACAAAGATCCTAATTTTGAAGGTATTTATGGAGGCCTGATGCCGTTATAATTCCATTTTATGTACCCATCAGGAAGCCAGGAGAATATTAGAACAGAGCTAAACCATTTTGTCCAGCCAGGGGGTACTGAGAGCTGGATATAGAAGCAAACTTTGATAAAACAGTACAGAAAATTTATTTATCCTTCCCTGATCCTTCCTGAATCCACTGGTACCTTAGCAAGGTGATGATGGAACACTTGAAATTTCCAGGTGTAAAAAAACTAAGTGATGTCCAGACAAAGTGCTGACCTGACACCTGGGTGGGAAGACATTTTCATGTTCCCGTCTTCACTTGCTGGCTGAGATCTGATGGTTTTCTCTTTTAAACACAAACATCCTCAAACAGTTTAGGGGAAAAAGAAAGAAAAAGTACAAATGTTTTAGTCTTTTAAATCTGTTACCAGTCTTAACAGGAGCATATGAAAAGCCTGGCATGGAATAAAAGGGCACAAAGATGAATGTGCAGTTGTGTTACAAGAGGACCCAAACTTCAGGCTGACCTGTGTTTTGCAAACCAACCAAAAAGAAGCCTTTCATTTCATTTTAAATTAGTTTAAATGTCAGTAATACCAAAGTGAGTGATGCTTGGAGAAACCTGGTCTAGTGGAAGGTGTCACTGCTTGTGGCAGCGGGGGGGAATGAGATGAGATTTAAGGTTCCTCTAACCCAAACCAGTCTGGAATTCTGGGATTCTGTAAGGTGCCAATGGCCAAATAGCAGAGGAAGTGATAAGGTAAAAATTGAAGATGCTGACAGCTGCATACAAGAGAGGACAGAAAAAAACAACAGTTTGAACAATGGGGTTGGCAAAATTTTTCAGATGGTCAGGCCATACTCTGGTCTCATGTTGGATGGTCCCAATGAAGTGGCAACCACTGATGGTATTTTGGTTTGATGTTGTATCAAGTTGGGATTTGTTTTTGCTGAAGGATTCACTCTGGTCCACAGTTCTGAAGAGGGAATTAGGAAATGAAGACATGAGCTATAAAATGAGAAATGGGGAAGGCTTTTTTCAGCAACTGAATGATAATGGTGTTGAATGTATTTTTTCTTTAAAGGATAAATGTCACCTTTTATGTCTTGCACTAATATCTAAGTATATATATATATATTCTAACGCAACAGTTAAGATTTTTATAGCATCTGTGATTATCTTCCGAGGGCTGTTCTCAAAATATCTACCCTTTTCCTTGGTCCTGATGGTGATTCAGGCAGCTTATTTATGGGCTTGATAGTAGTATAACTATTTTTAAATTATTTTAACCATTTATTATGAAATTACTGTCCCTTTCCCAAACACACCATACTGAGTTCATGAAATTTAATGTTGACCTCTAATGTCGTGTGTTGTGTCATTTCAAAAGCAGCATTTAACAGTGGCTCAAATTCCCAAGCTCTTTCTCCCTGTTAACACAAGCAGATATTTTTCTTGGTTTAGCTCCCTGAATTTTAAGGAAGCAAGCACATGGAGCTGTTATTTATAAAAGCTTCTCTAATCTATTGCTTCTTTTGGTGATAAAATGGTTTCAAGTGACAAATCTGTTGATGGCTAGGGTGATGCTGCAGATTATCTTTCGCACAGAGGAATTAGAGGTTGCAGCCGAGCCCAGCAATGGGCTGGTGTGATGACTCCCGCGCATCTTTCTTCAGAGGAAACAAACCCCACCTTGTGCTGCTGGTTTTGTTCCACCAGCACCGTCCCAGTCCCAGGCACACAAACTGGAACCAGAACCCTGCTGTTTCGCAGGGATAAAAGTGACCACCCAGTGTGCAAGGAAGTGGAAATTAGGGTTTGCATATCAAAACAGAATTAAGGATGCCTGCGCGGTTTCCATGGAATCAGCAGGCTTTCGTGGGAAATTCGTAGCGGAACAGCAGCATGCAGGGCATGCTCACGGCATGGCTCCTGCTGGAGTCACCATCCCACACCTCTGCTCTTCCATCCAGCTGTTCACTCCCATCTGTTGGCTACGGAGAAATTACGGTTCCTTCCATAGGAGGGAGAAACCTGCTTAACTGTGCTCTGCCAGTTAGTGATGCTGGAAAATGTGTCAGACTTTCTATGCATTTTGTATAGCCTGATCACTGACACAACTGGAAAGGTTGGAGACAATCTGGTACAAGATACCAGGGCATACTGCTCCAGGCTGTGGTTGAAAGTTCCTGAATTTATCTTATTCTGAGCAGATACTGTGTACTTTATTTTAAAAAAAGAAAAAAACGGCAATATGTGCTCCTTAACATGACATTTTGTGAGGGTGTTGAATGGATTTGGTTACTCACAGTTTAATCCTGCCTTTCCTAGACCTTGAAGATGGCTACATTACCTTTACAAGTAATCTTCTGCAAGCTTATTAATTGATCGTGAAGGTCAAATATGGCAAATCGTCACATTGTCTTGGGTGTAGCCATTATTGTCTTGAAACTCATTTGAAGTGCAGAGACCCAGGAGGATCCGCCTAGTGTAACTGAGCAGATTTGTGACCTTGGATCTAAGTTACCTTCTCTTTTTCAGGGTCTGAGTAAAAAAGTTGGGGTATCTTCCTCCATCCTGCAAGGGCTTTGGATCTCCTACAGTACCGAAGGTCTTTCAATGGCTTTGGCATCTCTGAGAAATCTCTACACCCCTAACATAAAGGTACTGGAGGAGGAGGGGGAGAGCCGAGGGGTTCTGAGCTTGTGCAAGAAGCTCCAGCAATGGGCAGTGGCCATGTAGAGTATTCACTGGAGCCATGTCCAGTGTCCAGGCCGAGCAGCTTGCTGGATGTTTCTCCTGAGCTGAGGAGAGGCCTTCCCCTTCAGTCCACTTGAGATTTTTTTGCCATTTGGGGTGGTCCCTCTACTCTGCTCTTTTGACCAGGGTTCTCCTTTTCATTGCAGTAAGTGAACAGTGTTTTTGTGCCTGTGCAAAATGAGATTTTTCCTTCCCAAAGATGTGGAATGTGACAACTGGTGTTGGAACTTGACAGCCCATGTGAAGGGCTCTGGCTTAGAGAGGCACAAACTCTGAGGTGACACCAAATCCAACAGCACATGCTCATGTGCTGGTTCAGGCACTTCTTTTGCAGTGGTGAGATGAATGTGTTGACTTAGGTGAGCCCATCTCTACAGCAGAAAGCATTTCAGACAGAGATACAGGTTTGGAATTGTCGTCTCACATGGAAGGATGTTTGTCCCAGGTCCTTCCCACCCAGGCAAGGTGGGCTTGGTGTCTGTCCCCATGTCCCTTCCTTGTCACTCTCCAGAATCCGGTGGAGCCTTTTCCCTGGCTGCTGAGTGCAGAGGGGGTCGTGCAGGGGGACAGCCAAGCCAGCCCTAGCGAGGGATCCATTGGAAGGATGCTGAGTACAGCTCTCTCTAGCTGTGTTTTGATTCCCCATCCTCGCCATGTCCCCAGCTGCTGCAGCAGGGCTGGAGTGACTTTGTTCCAAAACTAAGAGTGGTTGTACCCTTCAGACCACTTGCTAGCCACTTAGGGAATGATTAAACAGCTCCATCTGCATAAAATATAAAATGGGACCATCTATTGGGAAAATGTTTTTACTCAGCATTTTATGTCCTTTGCTATTTGCTTGGAGATGTGCCGAGGGCCGTGGTTTATGTTTTGGTATCACCCTGACAATAAATTCCCATCTCTCCAGAAAGCTCAGCCAACAGCTCTCCTTCCCTGCACAGGTCAGTCGGTTGCTGATTTTAGGAGGAGCAAATGTGAATTATCGGACAGAAGTCCTGAACAACGCCCCCATTTTGTGTGTCCAATCTCACCTGGGATACGCCGAGATGGTGGCTTTGCTCTTGGAGTTTGGGGCCAACGTTGATGCTGCTTCGGAGAGTGGCCTGACCCCGCTGGGCTACGCAGCTGCCGCCGGATTCCTGAGCATCGTGGTGCTACTGTGCAAGAAACGAGCCAAGGTAGTGACCACATTGCTCAAAACCTGATTTAAACTGCTCCACATTTGTTCAAGGCAGGGCAGGAGCTGCAGGCAGGACATGGAACACTTACTAGGGAACATCCTCCAGCAGATGAAGCCAGGAGGCTGCTTTTGGTGTTGTTTTTCTGTTAAAATGCAGTGGGTTTAAAAGTCCCACACTGACACCAACCCCTGAGGGTCAGTAATTGGTGTCTGGAATACAGGTCTGTGGTAGGAGCTGCCTAGTGACGCTGCACTGGTGACCTGCGCAAGGATGTTCCGGAGAAATCCTTGAACCTCACAAGGTTAAAATGGCAACGCTGCTTTTCCAGCACAAAACATTCTTTAAATATCTCCCTGAGACACATTTTCCAAACATTTCCAGCAGACTTGTCCTAGAAAAATCCCCTTTGTTTAGTTTTGTGATGAGCGTTTGGAGTTTTAATTGTATATAATGAGTGAAGTTGAAATACTTTGTTGAAGAAGAAAATTGTGCTGATTTTTTAAGAGGAGCCTCTTGGAAACAATTTGTGGTTTCTCTATATGTTTAATTTCAGTTCAAAAGGCAAAATATGGGTTTGTGTAGTTTTGGTATGGATGTCAGGATGACTGAGGGGCTGTTTAGATCTTGTTGGGTTGTGTGGTCTGTAATAATGTGAGGACAGTATAAAGGAAAGAAAGAATTTTGCTTTTGTTGGGTATTTTGAGAGAGTTTAGTGGCAGAAGTCCTGCCACTCATAGTTTCCCTTGATTATCCCTAACAGTACTGAGGAAATACCCAAAAACACAGCTGGGTGTACTTTGAAGACTGAGATATTTGCAGAAAATTGCAATACTGATTGCAATACTGCAATACTCAACTGCAGGAGTTGAGAAAGGAGAAATATGGATACATTATTAATGTGAATGTGCTATAATATATGAAATATTTCTCATATGTATTATATAATTGTAATTTAGTGGTGAGGCCGTGGCACAGGTTGTGCAGAGAAGCTGTGACTGCCCCATCCCTGGGAGTGTCCAAGGCCAGGTTGGATGGAGCTTAGAGCAACCTGGTCTAGTCAAAGGTGCCCCTGCTCATGGCAGTGGAGTGGAATGAGATGGTGTTTAAGGTTCCTTCAAACCCAAACCATTCTGTGATTCTGTGAATTAATATTAGTAAAATATATAAATATAATAATTATTTTTTATTTTTATGACAAACAGTACATTGCAGAGCGCAGAAGAGGTTAACCAGCAGGATGATAACTGACCTGTCTTTCTTGTGTTCTCCAAGTTCCTGCTATGGGGATAGCATCTAGAAAGCCCAGCTGATGTATTCAGTCATCAAGTGGAAACCATGCCCCGAAATATAACCAATTAAATACCTCCAGGGCTGTCAAGCACTGTCTCTATTTCCTATTGACCATGCCTGCACTGGGTTGGCATTACGGTGTTTGACTGAAGGCTGAGGTACCACTGGGCCTCCCAAAAGAATTGATACCTGGAAAACAAGCTGGGTTTTTGTAATTTGGCTAAAGGACGTGATACCAGTGTATATGATTTCAATGCACAAGAAAATTTGAATGCTGGATGTCAAGACACAAAGGAAAAAATATTTTTGTAGTCTTTGAGCCTGAAGAAAACTGAAGAAACCTAAAAAAGTAATGATAACTTCCCCAAAGCAAACATTTGTGGCCAAGAGGATGCCAGAGCCTGGGACATTGCTTTGGAGATATTTGTTTTCTTGTCATGGAAGTGATAGTTTACCAGAAAAATGCACATTTTGCACGTGGCGTTATTTTGAAACTGGGATTGGGAACTCTGAAAAAGCAAAGACATTTTGCCCATTATTTGGTTTAATTGTATTTTGTCATCTCTGTTCAAGGTGGATCATTTGGACAAAAACGGGCAGTGTGCCCTGGTCCACGCCGCTCTCAGGGGACACTTAGAGGTGGTGAAGTTTTTGATCCAGTGCGACTGGAGCATGGCTGGGCAGCAGCAGGGAGTGTTCAAGAAGAGCCACGCAATCCAGCAGGCCCTGATCGCCGCTGCCAGCATGGGCTACACTGAGGTAGGACCTCCTCTGCCTCTCTGGGGCGAAACCAAGGGTTGGCTCTTTCCTGCCCACTCACCAAAGAGCGCCTGGAGGTGGAGTCCAGAGTTTTTCTGTCCTTCTCCTCCTCCCCGTCCCATCCCAGTGTTCACAGATCCCTCTGGCAAACCCTAGGGTCTGGGCAGGTGTTCAGGAGAGGAAGCATAACAAGCCTTTGGGTTGTCAGAATAAACTTTTAAGCAGGGATAAGGTGGATGGACAGCACGTTGCCTACACCGCTCCTCCAGCGCAGAAGGGGAGTGTGAGAACATGTAACCTTGGACTGTGTGTCGGGAGAGAGAACAGACAGAGAGCTTTCTCCTGCAATCCTGACAAAGATTTGTCATGGGGAAAATGATGTATAGAATAATTTAGGTTGGAAAAGACTATTAAGGTCATTGAGTCCAACCATTAACCCAGTGCCAAGCCCACCACTGCCACTGGTTCCCTCTGCAGAGCCCCAGCAATCCAGGGCAGCCCCTGTTCCTTCTTTCCTTGAGAATATGTTTCTTTCCTACCAAATACCTCCTCTCAGCCTCATCTCTTCCAGGGGATGCATCCACTGCACACACCAGGTCGTTGGTAACAGAACAGCACAGTTACAGCGAGCTGACCCTACCAAGTCTCATCATGTGCCGTCATATTAAGACACTTGGTTGGGTTTTTTTGCTTGTACAGGGCAGCAGGTTCAGTGATTAATCTCGGGAGGAATATTTCCTTGATCTCAGGGCGCCAGGCAGAGACTGTTCTCTTCTCTCTGTGTATTCTGAGCAGCTTGTGTGACGGTGTCAGCAGTTCCTGTATAGCACATTCAAGTTCATGATCTGACGCATGGTTTTGTTTTAGATCGTCTCCTACCTGCTCGATCTTCCAGAAAAAGATGAAGAGGAGGTGGAGAGAGCACAGATCAACAGCTTTGACAGCCTTTGGGGAGAGACAGGTGATTTCTGTAGAACCTGTAGCTTCTTTGTGCGTGTTTGTGTTGTATTTATGGGCTCTCAGTCCCCTGGTGCATCCCTGATCCCTGGCATTTTTTCTGATGAAGGATGAGTTCCTCTGTTTTGATTCCAGGTGATTTATGGGTGTCAGCATGAAGCTCGCACTCAGCCTAAGTAAAACAGAGAAGTTAAGGTTTTGAAAATTCTAAGCTTCTGCAGCTCCTGGCTCTTCTCAGGAGCGTGAGACTTGGAGCATTCTGACCAGTCACTGTGAGATAGACACACAGTTCTGCACTTTCTCTCTTGATATTGGGCATCTTTATCCAAAGCATCTCCCTGTTTCTCTCTCCCCCTCCCCATTCCATACAGCACTGTGATTGTTAAATTATCCATTCATTTTCTGAAATTTTTTTTAAAAAAACCTCATTATTTTTCACGGGTAATTAAATTTAAATTTAAAAAATATCTTTTTGTGCAATATTGCAGTATTGCATTTCTGCATTGATAGGTACAAGACATTCTTTCCTAACTTCTCATGAAAAAACAAAGGACAGCTATCCACCCCTTTAAATTCACTAAAATCTCTCTTTCTTGAGACATTCCAACTTGGATTTGTTAGCTTTTAACTCCAACGACCTCATAAATATTATCTTCTGCCATTTGTACTCAACTCACTTATCCTTTTGCATCACTGGTGATGTTCTTGTCAGGTTAATACACCCAGGTAATGTTCCTGTCTGGGGAACAGGGCACAGATTGTGATTCTTGTCAGCTTTGCTTAAAAATGACATGATCCAAGGGGACAGGGGCTGCCTGGAGTGTGGCTCAGCCTTTGGTCAGGTTGTTTCTGGCTTGGAGGAGGCAGGGGTGGAGCAGGGTTATATTTTGTGCTCATTTGTACCTGGACCTTTGAAAATGTGGCCTTATTAGAGCTGTGTGATGAATGGAGTCTATCAGAGGGCGTTGTCCTGAGCTCTAAAGGATAAAGTTTGAAGAATGGATGAGGTGTCCTGGGAAGGAGCCTGGCCAGGCTGCTCTGGGCCACGCGCTGGGCACTGGGGAAGGAGCCAATTCCTGCACCCATGGGAAGGTAACAGAAGCAAGGGCATCAGGCCATTATTAGAGGAAATAAAAGCAACAATAAATAAGCAATTTCAAAGTGCCCCTGGGGTGTCATGGGAGAAAAAAGAAATTGGATGTGGAATTAGCCCAGTGAAATGACTGAGCATTGGTGATGGGACAGCAGCTTTGTACCAATGACTCCCAGTGTGACAGGGTGACAAGTCCTGAGATGGATCTTCCAACATGGTCTCCGGTGTCTGGGTCACAAGGACTGTCTTGTAAATAGAACAGTGATCAGATCCCTTCAGAGTGTGATCAAAAGCCACTCAGATGTCTCCCTGCAAAGTAACCTCACGGGCAGCATCAGGCACTAAAGATATCCTTCCCCTTCCCTTTCCCCTTCCCCTTCCCCTTCCCCTTCCCCTTCCCCTTCCCCTTCCCCTTCCCCTTCCCCTTCCCTTCCCTTCCCTTCCTGGGCAGCTCTGGCATTCCCAACCTGCCTTTTTCCTTCTGTGGTGACCTCCTTCCCGTACCTCTTCCCCCCAAAATGCCAGAAGCTGGATTGATCAGCCATCTAGGAGTTTCTCTATCAGAGAGGGTTTTCTTAGTAACTGGGACACTTGGGAATGTGGATTTGTGATTGACAAATCACATACAAATTGAGGAGCCATCTCAAAGGAATATCCACTTATACCATTAAAATTGGTAGTAGGTAAGATGGGAAAATGAGCAAAAATGAGCCAACCACTAAACTGAGCACCCCTTTGTATACATGAAACAAGACTGTAAGTTCATATGAAACTCAAGACTCTTTTTCACATAATTGTATTATTATTTTTATTATTTTCCCAAAAGTAAATAGAGAGTTTAAATAAATTCAGAGAAATGCAGGTTGCCACCTAAAAACAGCAATCTGCTCTAAAAATCTGAATCCTGGCTTGTCTGGGTTTTGATACTTGTTGCTCATGTCTCATCTTCCACAGAGCGGAGCCGCGTGCCTGGCTCAGTGATATCAGCCTGATATCATCCAGATGACAGTGCCAAGTGACATCATAAGTTTAGGAATTGCTGACAGCACACTATAGCCAACTCCAGATGGAGTATTTCCCCCTGGGACAAAACTAATATCAAAATCCAGCAGAAAAGCATCTGAGTCACTTGTGCTATCTCCATCAGAGTTGGAGGTGCAAAAAACAGCTCCATCAAACTGTTTGTCTTGCTGCCAGGCTGTGAAGCAGATACACATGCTGGATAGGAGCAGTTTAATGATTCCTTCTGTAGATAAAGCTTTTTCTACAAGAAAACATGGCAGCAGAGGCAGAACGTGCTGTTGCAGATCCCTGGTGTAGGAGGCCGTGGCTTGACGTTGCTCGCTGATGGAGACAGGTACACCCACACCTGAGCCCGGTCTCGGGCTCTGTTTGACCAGTTTTGAGAAACACAGCAGTTGTTGAGTGGTGTTTATGCCAAGACTTGATTAATGCACAGTGAGTTGTCCTGACACTACGTCCTCATGGAAAAGCTGCAAAATGAACATTACTGTTCACCAGCCCAGGATCCTTGGCTCCTTGACTGTGCCCAGTGGACTCACCTTGGTTGTGCTGGGCCATGGGAGCTCTCCAGCAGACAGTAAAACTTCAAAGCAGCCCATTTCCATCCTCTTTAGTTCCTCCTGCTCAGTAGCACAGGAGCTTCTGAGCTTCCCTTGAGCTGGAGCTGCAGTGGATAGGCTGGAGCCATATACTCACACCAGTTGCTTGAACCCCGAGGAGCAGAGTGGCAGGAAGATGTGTCAGACAGAAGGATTGCAAGGGAGATTGGAGAAATCATGGATCAAATCATCCTGTTTCAGTAAAGTCTTCTCCAAAGAACATTTCCTGACAAACACCAAACACCGGAGTGATTTACAGTATTTTCACTGTTGCAAACAAAAGTAATTTTGATGTAAAATACCTTAAATTAACCTGCAACATTTCAAGCGCTGGCAGGTTTAGAAATAGAGCCTAGCAGCCCTGCATGCTGATCCCTCTGCCTCCTTCTATATTTGTAGCTTACGTTTAAAACCCACATGGATCTGATTATAGATTTTGCAGAATGTTCTGCGTGTGGCAGCAAAATGAATTTTCTTTTAACTCTTGGTGTCTCTCAGTCCTAAGAGAAGACGATTCAGCCATAATGTGGAAGAGAATCGAGAATTAATTAAATCCCCAACATTAACAATGTTGCAGTTGGAAACCCATCAACACCTTGTAATCAGCCAACCCACAGAAATGTACTTTAAAGAAAACCAAGTGGCATCAGTCAGAAATAGACTCCCACCTTCTGCTCCAACTCCTACCAGAAGCAGCAGAGCGTGGAGCCAGTGGAGCTGTGCTGAAGTGCACAGAAAGTTAGGGAGAGGGAGGAACCAGAAAGTCTAAAATTAATACCAAAACAAGTCACTGGCAGGTCCTGAACTTGGAACTGTTTTCAGATTGAATGTGTATTCTCTAACTCAACCACACTTCTGAGTTAACAGAGCACATTTTGTCAGGGAAGGAGCTCTCAGGTGTTGCTTCTACCCACCTGTAGTATCATCAGCATTTGAAAATGAGAGATATTTGTGGGTTTGCACGAAGACCCTGGCTGGTAGGACCAGCCCTAGACAGAAACAAAGCCCAGAAGTAGTGTTCTTCTTGGAAAACAGGTGAACAAATCCGTCCTATTTTGTTTTCCGGTTGTTTCTCTGGTTTCACAGATCTACAGGCTGAAGTGGGATATGGAAAATAAAAGTCCTCCATCTGGATTACACTGCTCTGGGCTTGTTTGGACAAAAGAAAGCCACAAATGTGACTGACATCAGTGGCTAGCAGGATCTGTCAGTGCCTACTGCTTGATCCCTCACTTGCTCCCTTCTAATCATGGTGGGACGAGGCAAGGAGAGGTTGCAGAAGGTCGTGTCAAGTACCTGAAGACCTGTGTTCTCTCTGGATATTGTGCCCTTACTCAGACACACTCAGCCTTCACAGCCTGTGGCTTTGGCATTAGGGAAAAGGGTAACAGATTCATGATCACATTTCTTTTCAGCCAAACCTGGACTTCAGTCACACCTTTAACCTCAGTCACACCTTGAACTTCAGTCACACCTTTAACCTCAGTCACACCTTGAACTTCAGTCACACCTCAACCTCAGTCACACCTCGAACCTCAGTCACATTTGAACTTCAGCCACTGCTTGAACCTCAGTCACATGTGCCTGTAGATTATTTTATACTTATTGTGGTTCTCACTGTGACTTGCAAGAAACAATAAAAGCTGATTGTCCCAAACAGCCTTTTTCCATGACATTATGTAAACTTTTCATGGAAGAGTTGACCTTTGAGGTAACTAAAATGACAAGAGTTGAAGCTGTACCAGTCCAGCCCATTTTCTTTGTTCATTTTGCCTGCCATGAGGTAAGTTTGGCATTTCAGGCCCCATCACTTTGGTATCCAGCAGAAAGACCCATATCTCCAGACAGGAAAACATTCCACTGAACATGTGGCTCTCTCCTTGACTGCTTTCCTCTCTCGTGCAGCTCTGACAGCAGCAGCGGGGCGTGGGAAGCTGGAGGTGTGCCGGCTGCTCCTGGAGCAGGGCGCCGCGGTGGCACAGCCCAACCGCCGCGGGGTCGTCCCACTCTTCAGTGCTGTCAGACAGGGCCACTGGCAGGTGAGTCCTCACGCCCTGGGGTGGCCAGAGATGTCAGGTCAGGCCATCCCTTTCGTCTTGCTGAAATGGGGATGGTGAAGACGAGCCCCTACTCTTCTGGGGAATGGTCAGAGCAAAAAGAAGTGATAGTGATGCTTCAATCCCCCTGAGCTCCAGCTGGCTACAGACAGCTTTGCTTAAGTCCTGTGTTCTTATAGAATCATGGAATGGTTTGGGTGGAAGAGATCTTAAAAGACCGTCTAATTTCATCCCCCTGCCATGGGCAGGGTAACCTTCCACTAAACGAGGTTGCTCCAAGCCCCATCCAGCCTGGCCTTGGACACTTCCAGGGATGGGGCAGCCACAGCTTCTCTGGTTATATCACCATTTGACAAGCAAATGGGATGCTCATGCCTTAGAAGAACATTTTTCCCATCTTTATACCTCCCTCCCTTCCCATAATCCCTAGTCATCCATCAGCAATCCCAGAGGTCACCATGCCTGGGGGGTGGGAGTTTTTAGAGTATGGGATGTGCTCTGCTCTTCCTTGGTTCTGGCATCTTCCAGCTGGGTCTCCATGTGCAATGTGTGTCCTGGCTTTGTATGTTGCAGATTGTGGATCTCCTGCTCACACACGGCGCTGATGTGAACATGGCAGACAAGCAGGGCCGGACGCCCCTGATGATGGCCGCGTCTGAGGGACACCTGGGCACTGTGGAGTTTTTGCTTGCACAAGGTTAGAGCATGTTTTGGCAGAGGTTTCTGAACACACCTGGAGCAAACATTCATTCCTGTGCTGTGCTCCTCCACAAACAGATCGTGCCAGCAGGGAGACCTCTCAGTCTGCTCTCAGCTGGGCAACCTGTGCAGACCAGGGGTATGTCAGCTGCGATGAACACACTCCCCCACTTTCTGAACATTCTAGAGGCAGGGAATCTCATGCCAGGAGGTTTAGAGTTTGCCTCCAGGAGAAAAGCACTGCAGCAGCAATTCATCCCAGCTGCTGGCAGGAGCATCCCACAGGTAGCTGCAGCTCCTCAGAGGAGCAGAGCTGATAGAGATCATCTCTGCACAATCCAGAGCCAGAGGCCTGGCTGTGCCATGGTAACAGGAGTTGTCTTCATGCCATGAAGAGGAGTGTTCACTTAAAGCTGGTGTTCAGCTCTCATATCTGTATCCATATGCCGTGTGGAGCAATACTGACCCGTTGGTATGGCAGCGCCATTTCCTCATCCAAGAAAACGTCAAGTTCCCCTCTCCTTGGCTTGAAGTTGGCAGTAGTGTATCCCACAATGTTGTATTTATATTGGGTAAAGTTCAGGGAGAAATACTGCTGGAAATTGAGTACTTCTGGGGAAAGGGGAGGGGAGTGAAGAAGGAAAAATATGTGCTTTTTTAGGAGAACTGAGCTGAATTGACATAATTCCCCATGGTGACCTGCTGAAACAGCAAAATGGTCTTCATCTCTGACTCACACAGGCTGGAATGGGGTTGGATTAAGTAAAGAAAAAAAAGCAGTTAAAAAGATGATGTCTCAGATGAGGGACGTCAGATCCACCATGCTGTTCAGATGTTTGCCAGGAAAGCTCATAGAGGTAGGCGTGAAAAGTTTGCAGCTTGGTGTGAATCAACTCGTTTGCCACAGTTCCCATCAGTGTATTTGAAGTTGCCAAAGAGGGCGGGATCTGTGGTGGGAGACACGTTAATAAAGGAATTAATAATTATTTACAGAGCTCTGTGAAAACAAGCTGTCATTGCTGAGTGGAGGGTTTGTGGTATCACAGTGCTAAACAACAGAGAGCTCTGAAGTGAACTGCTGCTTGTTCTTTCAGGTGCCTCCATTTCTCTGATGGACAAAGAGGGCTTGACAGCCCTCAGCTGGGCCTGCCTGAAGGGCCACCTGCCCGTGGTGCGTTCCCTGGTGGAGAACGGAGCTGCAACGGACCACGCGGACAAGAACGGCCGCACGCCGCTGGACCTGGCAGCGTTTTACGGCGATGCTGAGGTGGTGAGTGGCCTGTGACACACTCGGGCGGTTGGTGTAAAAGCCATGAAATCATACAGTTCAGCTTGATATAGCAATGAACACATGGAGTCCTGGCCCTCCATCTGGGAAGGTGCTTCCACAGAAGCTGATCAGAGAATCCCAGAACAGTTTGAGTTGGAAGGGGATTTAAGGACCATCTCGTTTCATACCCTGCCACAGACAGGGACACCTTCCACTATCCCAGGTTGTTCCAAGCCCTGTCCCACCAGGCCTTGAACACTTCAAAGGATGGGGCAGCCACAACTTCTCTAGGCAACCTGTGCCAGGGCCTCACCACCACTGCGAGGAAGGACTCCTTCCCAATATCCAATCTAAACCTACTCTTTTTCAGTTTAAAGCTATTCCTTCTTGTCCTGTGATTCCAGGCCCTTGTCCAAAGTCCCTTTCCAACCTCAGAGCCTCTTCAAGCATTGGAAGGGCTCTAAGGTATTCCTGGAGCCTTCCCTTTTCCAGGCTGAACAATCCCAGTTCTCCCAGCCTCTCCAACAGAAGTGCTCTAACCTTTGGAGCATCTCCATGGCCTTCTCTAGACTCGCTCCAGTAGGTCGACATCCTTCCTGTGTTTGGGACCCCAGAGCTGGATGCAGCCCTCCAGTCTCACCAGAGACCAGAGTGGAGTAGAGGCACAGAATCCTCTCCCTTGACCTGCTGCCCACAACGTACCCTCAGACCCTGTGGCGGTGCTTTTAGCCCAGGCAGTGGAGAAGAACAAGCTTTTGCTGATCCTACATCCCCAGCAGTGCATGAGGGTCTCACCCAGGAGCAGAACTGACTGTTGGGCTTCTCGTTGCAGGTTCAGTTCCTGGTGGACCATGGGGCCATGATCGAGCACGTTGACTACAGTGGGATGCGGCCCCTCGACAGAGCCGTGGGCTGCCGCAACACCTCGGTCGTCGTCACCCTCCTGAAGAAAGGAGCAAAGATAGGTAGGGATAGGGGAACACTGCCATCGGCTCTGTGCTATGGCAGGACTCAATAAGTGGGGCTGGCATCCTAAAAAATACAAGTATAACCCAGAGGCAGCCTCAGCCCCAGCCGCTGCTTCACACTCTGAAAGCAGACGGCGAGTCAGGACTGCTTGGTTCTCTTTAGTAAAATGGGGAATATATTTTTTTCCTGTCCTATTACTTAGCAAAAGTTAATCAATAAACAACTGTTTCTTTGGCAAGGTCTTTCCTCTGGTAATGGTTTTTCTATCTTTACTAGTCTGAGTTGCCAAGTGTACTCTGTCCATGCCTTGCTGTGAGCTGCTGCATTCACTTGCTCTGTGTATGCTTCCAGACCTCAGTGTACCTGCACTGCGCCACACAGCTGCTCACGTTACGTTTTCCTGTGAACGGGGATTTTGCTGGTGCATTGGCTTCCTCGCTGCCTGCCTCTCACAGCTGCTTTTTTCCTTTCTTTTTTTTTTTTCCCACCTTCATCCATTTTTTCCCCCCTCTCTCCTACAACTTTTTGTTTTCTCCTTTCTTTGAAGGTTGTCAGACGTTACCGAGTCGCCCACGAGGTATATCTCATTGCTGTCAGCATCAGCTTCGATCTGATAGCTTTGTCAGCCTTGCTTTCTCCTGTTTGATTTAGCCTGCATGCATCCCCAACACCTCTAATCTTTTAATTTACCTCACCGTCAAATAATTTTTTTAATGACTGTTGCAGAGAATAACTTGAACTCAAAAACTAACCTCCTTCCCCCAAAACGTACTGAATCTACTTATAGAATATTGTTGACTTACTCTTCATTCACACTAATGAGTTGTCCTCAAATTTTGCCACCTCTTCCCTCCCAGTATTAGTCCTTGAGATACGAGTTGGATCTGCAGGGCGGCCCCTGTGCAGAGCCAGAGTGTCCCCAGCCCAACGACGCCTTCGGCACCAGCAGCACTTAGACACGACCTTTCCTTTGTCATTTTTTCTGCCTTAATGGATTTTCTACTCTTTCACATCTTGTGAAGCTGGAAATCACAATCCATTTAACCACAAACCACCTATCAACAGTTGAACTGCAGATTCCCTAGCACACTTACAGAGATTTGAATTTAGAAATGCTTTTATGTAACCACTCTGATTTTTCCTTTAAATACCGTTTGTTTCCCCCATCCCAGCCTGTTCCACATTCAGCACTGCCCTCTTGTGGAAATGGCTCCATCCTTTCCCAGACCATGGGGATTAGCCTTAATGACTGCAAAGGAAAACCATTGCAGGGGGGATGACATTAATCTAAGTGCCAGAGGAATCATCAGCTTAATCCTTTGGAGCACTCTGCCCTTTGACCACACCAAGTTGTTCTCTCCAGCAGAAATTCCCACCCCAGGGTATTTTTTTCCACCCAGCTTCCTACCACCTTTGCATTGTATGAGTTCTTTACCCATCATGCATCCTGTACACTACAGGTCCAGCAACATGGGCAATGGCAACCTCCAAACCAGACATCATGATCATCCTGTTGAGCAAGCTGATGGAGGAGGGAGACATGTTTTATAAGGTGAGAAAGGTGGGTTTGGGAACATGGAACAGGTGCAACTTGCAGCATCACTTGGTGTGAGGTTTTGGCCATGTTAGGTCAGTGGTTGGTCCTCCCCATCCTAAATGGTTCTGTGATCCTAATGCTGCTGCCTTAACCCATGGCAGGTAAAAGCTCCCGCTCGCAACATTCCTTGTTTGGTTTTGGTTATTGGGATTGGAGAAGGGGGGATTGATTGCCCAAATCTGTAACAAAGCTGAAGCAAAGCCAAGTTGCTTTGGATTTGAGCCAGCACTTCATTTCCTCTTTGAAAACAGCAGGACCCAAGTGTTTGTTGGGAGTGCAGCTGCCATTGCATCAGATCTGGCAGCCTTGTCCTTACCTAATGGGCTCACTGCTGGGGATCAAGGCAATGGGATAGGATATCCCAGAAAAACTCCTGGAATAAACTTTTTGCAATGAAAACAGATTGTCGGGACACAGCTGGCTTTGTCATGTCCTTTAGCCCGTGGGAGACATTCCACTGTTAGTTAGAGTCTTTTTTTGCTCTGTGTTTGTTTTAAGCCAGTCTTCAAAACCTGGAGATTTGCACACACACAGAAAATGTGCAAGTACAACAATGATTCACTGTTAGGCTCTAAGGGTGAAACAGAAAATATGTAAAGCTGGCATTGTAACAGGAGTTATCTGCCAGGGATACATGATACAGCTGAGAAACCTGAGTCTACAAGTTTTTAAAACTCACTATTCATAGCTGCAAAATTTGTCTGGATCATGAGGAACTGTGTGTGTCCTAGATCCCATCTTGCCCTCTTTCTCTCACCCTGGCTGTCAGCTGCCCCCCTTCAGGGTATACGTCGTCCCATTCCAAAATTAGTTGCCCAAAATAGCAAAGATGAGTCACCTTTTAAGGTGACTGTTGCATGCCAATAATTATAAATGGAACCCAGTTAACGGATTTAGATGTACAGTTTTAAACATCTGAAGTCCAGGGAGGTGAATCTCACCCTGTTTGTCCAAGTTCAGGGCCACGACAGTGCTGTAACATTTATCTTTGCTATTGCAGAGGCTTCTCTGAGCCCCAGAGCTCCACCTAAAGTCCAGCAATTTGTGTTCCTTACCCTCCTGGATGTGTATTAAGCTTTGGGTGGAGGCTGTTTTCCAGGAATGGGTAACTGATCACCCAGCTCAAAAGACCATCCAGCCAGTAACCAGATGGAGTTGTATCGAGTTAACACCATTTGTCCATGTTTCCTGCTGTAGTGTGACAGCTCTGTATGAAGTGGGAGGTCTCAACTTGCACAAGGCATCTGCCTTTCCAGCTCAGATGTTCTCTTGAACAAATATTCTGCCCTTTCTTTCAAGGAAAGAGCTAAATAGTGAAGTTGCACTTCCTTAGCCACCTAAAACATTGGTGGGGCTGGTGAGTGAGCTCTCTGCAGGGAAGTAAATTCAACCCAAGGATGAGTTTTGATGTGTTTTCCTTCTCATAGAAAGGTAAAGTGAAAGAAGCTGCCCAGCGCTACCAATATGCTCTGAAAAAATTCCCCAGAGAAGGGTTTGGAGAAGACCTGAAAACCTTCCGTGAACTGAAGGTGTCGCTGCTTCTCAACCTCTCCCGGTGTCGAAGGAAAATGAACGTAAGTGTCCCCTCTTTTCATGGCCTTAAGCACAACCTGACAGCTTTGTGCCTCTGCAGAGACATGTCCACCCCTAATCATGCTTTTGGCTTCTCAAATCTCTCCTCTTTGTAACCTGGTTGTCCTTCACAGAGCACTGACATTTTATAATTCCAAAGCAGTAATGATTTAATATGCATTTCAGATGATTAAAAATTCATTGCTATGTTTATAGCTCTTTGAATTTTTTATTACTCCCTTTTGATGATGATGTTCACATCATCACATGGGGGTGGAGGCATTTTCCAGATTTCTGGGGCAGCGGTGAGGAGGAGCCAGGGGATGTGCTCCTTTGAATACTAATTAATTCCAAATGAAGGAGCATATGCTTAGAGGGTTAGCACTTCCCCGGGGCAGTGACTCATCCAGAAACACCCCCACAAGACTCCCTCTCCTCCAAGACCTTCCAGATCCCTGTCAGTCTCCCCACTCCAATCTGGCAGCATCCAGCAGCCAGCTCGTGCAGATGCCTGTTCTGCCAGCACACAAATGCCACCTTCCCTGGCTTGGCATGCAGGGGCTTTCACCTCCACAAATTAAAGTCCCCATAAACTCAAAAAGAAACATCGCCGAGGTCATGAGCCAGCAAAGGTTACACTGGAGGTGAATGAGCTTTTGGGACACCTTAATTTCTTTTTCTATGAGGAAGAAAGATGGAAAATAATGGGAGTAAAATCTTAATGCTGGTGCACAAACACAGTTTGGGAAAAAGTGTGAACCTTCTTTCTAAACCAGCCAATTCACAGCTAAACAGCTCCAGCTCTTGTCCTGTGCTTTGAGGACAAGATTCTTGGTTTATCTTTTACTGGAGAATGCCAGGTTTTGTGATAGAAAATTTCAGAGGGTTGTAATTGCTCCTGCAGTTTTTTGCATCGGTAGATGAGACCGTAAAGGTACCTGTCTCATGACTGCATTCCCAATTCAGTCTGTCAGACAATAACTCCTCAGTAACTGCTACTGCAGAAACATAAGCTTCTGCAGAAGTGTAAGCTTCCCCAAGCAGGAGATGCTCATAGCAAGAGTTGGCTCCCCAAGCTTTTTAACAAGTCAGGAGCAGCGCTATTCAGTCCTTTCTCTCAGAGCTGCTCAGGTCATAGCCCAACTCAGCAATCCAAAGCAGTGTTTGGCTGTGAAATGAAATCCTTCCCACTGGGAAGAGTTCTCCTTCACAAGTTCTGAGCTTCAGCTGAGCTTAGTGGGACATGAAGCATTCAGGACAAGGCACAGGAGGGTGGTGACGGGGTCTGAAACAGAGCTGATAGTCTGGTCTCATGACACTGCCCCTGGAAAGCACCCAGACCAGTCCCATCCCACACTGTCACCCTCTCCGTGCTCCCAAACTATCCTCCCAGGTGAGCTGTGGTAAAGTGAAGAACAGTGGGACTGATAGGAGACCTTTGCCAGGCAAGTCCTGTTGCAGCTAATGCAGCCCAGTCCTTCACAGGCAGTTTACTCCAGCCCCTCGAAGAATGTCAGTGTGTTCAGGGAAGCAGAAGGGCATGGGAAAGGTTTCCTATTGCTTTCAACTATGGAAAAAAATCGTTCATGAGATAACATTCCAGCCTCTGCAAGACCAGATGTTTTCTCAAGACTATAGGTTGTTGGAGAGGGATTTACATGCACTTGTTGGGGTCACAATGAGAGCAGAGCCAGTGGCTCGCTGGCCTCTGTGAGTGATGTCATTACCACATGGCTGAGTCTTTGGAAATGCCATCATAGCTCCCTGTGTGTAAATGATGTTGAATCCATGTGAAACATTCCAATACCATCGAGTTTTCCATGCAATATGAAAAAAATCCATACTAAATTTGTTTACTTCCTAGTCTGTATGTATTTTTACTTCTAAATTTATTCAGTTACTTACCTGCACACCTATTCAAATGACAGGATTTTGGAATGGCGGAGGAATTTGCCACTAAAGCACTGGAGCTGAAACCGAAATCTTACGAAGCCTACTATGCAAGAGCAAGGGCGAAACGCAGCAGCAGGTGAGGAGGGACAGAGAGAAGGGTTTGAGGGGCTGGTTTCTGCCAGCCTGTCACATCAGTGTCACTGCTTGTCACTGCGAAGCCAGGCAGTGCCCCCAGGGGAAGGAATGGCCAAGGAATGTTCATTAATGAAGTCACAAACTTCCCAAACTCCAAATGCCCGCCCTTATTTGGGGATTTCTGAATCCAAATGTTTTGAGAGGTTTGTCTTAGTGGAACTTTGTCCGGACATCTTACAACACTGGAGACCTGGACACCAAAGTGGAGTGTTCTTTCTCAAAATACACTTTAGTTCGACCATAACTTTGACTCAAAGCAGAATATGATTCATGGCCTGTGTTGTGCAAGAGGGCAGACTCATTCATCACAGTGGCCTCCTCTAGCCTTAAAATCTGTGCATCTCTGTCCTGTAGCCCTTTCTGCCCAGCAGATGCTGCTGACCAGCCTTTTCCTCTAGCCTTTTCCCCCATCTGGGTGGGTTTTTCCAGATCACAGTCATGTTCAAACGCATGGTTTTGCTCCAAAGTGAACGGTGTCCCTGTAAATGACAACCTCCTTCCCAAACCCCCATATCCCTGTTACACCTCCTAGGCTGGCCTTTCCCTCACAAAGGCTTCCCTGGGCAGCTCACAGCCTCTGGAACATTGCTTGATTTCTTTGTTTCAAAGAAGTTAGCCAGATCCACTGCAAAACTGGAGAGACAAGCCTTGCCCAGAGTGCTGACTTGTGGGAGCCCCTGAGCTTTGGAGCCAGGCCTGATGCTGTGTGGTCTTGGCATCAGGCAGAAGTTAAATTTTCACTGGCGTAAGTGGTTGTAGCTCTGTCAGAGCTTGTTTACAGCAGTGGAGAGCCGGGCTTGCGGTGATCAATGTGTTGGTGTCCCCTTTGACTTCACACAGAGGTGAAGTTCATGGTGGTGCTAGTGGGAGTAATTAATTAGCCCCTAACTCATGCTGCAGAGGACAGGCTTGTTCGCTGCTCTGGGTTGTGCCATCTCAGGACTGTGTTCCCTTCTTCTCCAGAATTTTCCCTCTGTTTGGATTATATAAATCGAAGGGACGCCCAAAAGGCAGCATGTGAGAGGTGCAGCAAGCAGTAGCAATCACAGATGTCTCCCTCAGTAACATGCACAAGCCACTTTATCCCCCTGGAAGCTCTGAAAACAGCTCCATCCAAATCCAGAGTACTTTCAGTTCTCATTTCTGTTCCTTTGTCAAGCAGGCAGTTTTCAGCAGCCCTGGAGGACCTGAATGAGGCCATCAAGCTGTGTCCCAACAACCGTGAGATCCAGCGGCTGCTGATGCGGGTGGAGGAGGAATGCAGGCAGGTGCAGCAGCAGCAGCAGCAGCAACAGCAGCAGCAGCAGCAGCAGCAGCAGCAGCAGCAGCAGCAGCAGCAGCCACCATCACCACTCCCAGCAGAGCCAGAACCTGAAGCCCAGCATGAAGAACTGTATTCTGTGCAAGATATCTTTGAGGAGGAATACCTCGAGCAGGATGTAGAAAACATTTCCATTGGCTTGCAGACAGAGTCCAGGCCAAACCAAGGGCTGCCCATCATCCAGAGCCCACCCCCATCTCCAGCTCACAGGGACTCAGCCTATATTTCCGGCTCACCTCTTGGCTCTCATCAGGTCTTTGATTTCAGGTCCAACAGCTCTGTGGGTTCACCAACAAGGCAGGGGTACCAGTCCACATCTCCTGCTCTGTCTCCGACACACCAAAACTCACATTACAGACCCAGTCCTCCACACACATCCCCAGCTCACCAGGGCTCCACTTACCGCTTCAGCCCCCCTCCCGTCGGCAGCCAAGGGAAGGAGTATCAGAGCCCACCACCGTCTCCCCTTCGTAGAGGCCCCCAGTACCGTGCAAGTCCCCCTGCAGAGAGCATGAGTGTTTATAGGTCACAGTCTGGCTCCCCGGTCCGCTACCAGCAGGAGCCCAGCGGAGTCACCCAGCTCCCCGGCAGACCCAAGTCTCCGCTATCCAAGATGACACAGAGATCCTTCCAGATGCCCCAGCTCCCTGTGGCTGTGCCGCAGCAGGGGCTGAGGCTGCAGCCAGCCAAGGCACAGATCGTGAGGAGCAATCAGCCCAGCTCCGCCGTCCATTCTAGTACTGTCATCCCAACTGGCGCCTACAGCCAGGTTGCCCACTCAATGGCCAGCAAGTACCAGTCATCGTCAGGGGACATGGGGGTCAGCCAGAGCAGGCTGGTCTACCAGGGCTCCATCGGGGGCATCGTGGGTGACAGCAGGCCCGTGCAGCACGTGCAGGCAAGTCTCAGCGCCGGAGCCATCTGTCAGCACGGAGGGCTGGCCAAAGAGGACCTTCCACAGAGACCATCCTCAGCATACAGAGGGGGAATGAGATACAGCCAGACACCTCAGATTGGGCGAAGCCAGTCCGCCTCCTACTATCCAGTGTGCCACTCGAAGCTTGACCTGGAGCGTTCTTCCCTCCCCCCCAACCAGCTGGGCTCTCCAGATGTGTCTCATCTCATAAGAAGGCCCATCACAGTCAATCCCAGTGAAATCAAGCCTCATCCGCCAACTCCAAGGCCTCTGCTCCACTCTCAGAGCGTCGGCCTCCGCTTCTCCCCTTCCAGCAATAGCATCTCCTCCACCTCCAACCTGACTCCCAACTTTCGCCCCTCTGCTTCAATTCAGCAAATGGAGATTCCCCTCAAGCCAGCCTATGACAGATCATGCGATGAGCTGTCTCCAGTCTCGCCCACGCAGGGGGGCTACCCCAGTGAGCCAGCCCGTTCCCGGACCACACCGTTCATGGGAATCATAGATAAAACTGCTCGGACTCAGCAGTACCCCCACCTCCATCAGCAGAACCGGACCTGGGCTGTGTCGTCAGTGGACACTGTCATTAGTCCTACGTCTCCTGGCAATCTGCCCCAGCCAGAATCCTTTAGCCCACCCTCTTCAATCAGCAACATTGCCTTTTATAACAAAACCAACAATGCACAGAATGGCCATTTGCTAGAGGAAGACTATTACAGCCCCCATGGGATGCTGGCCAACGGGTCCCGGGGAGACCTCCTGGAGAGAGTCACCCAAGCCTCCTCGTACCCTGACGTCAAGGTGGCAAGGACGCTGCCTGTGGCGCAGGCCTACCAGGATAACCTGTACAGGCAGCTCTCCAGGGACTCCAGGCAAGGGCAGACGTCCCCAATCAAACCAAAGAGACCATTTGTGGAGTCTAATGTGTAAAAGACACTTGTTGGAGTGAGACCCTCTTTTTTTCAGCACACACTTCCAAGCTTGATTTCCATGCATATTATTACTATTATTATTATTATATTATATTATTATTATTATTATTATTTCTCTTTGGTAGCTACATGACCAAGTTTCTCCGGTACTTTATGTGGTGGTCAGACAGCCATGCACATGCTCCAGCCCTTTCGTTCCCCAGCTGACCATGAAGCCAACATCAGCTGAGCCAGTATCGTTTGCCCAATTCCAGCAAAGTTCCAACCAGGATATCTTAGTCTATGGTGCGGGGTGGTCCAGAGATATTCCTACGCAGCAGGAGGTAACCAGCTCTTTTTCAAGAGACAATTGCCTTGGATTTAAATCGGTTTATTTTGTCTCAGTGAGCTCTTACTCATCTCTGATGGGAATTCCTAGGGAATTCCACAGGAGCCGTTCCCAAGGCTGCATGCACAGGTCCCCGTGCCAGGCAGGTCATTTGGCTCTGTGCCCCAAAGAGCAGATTGCCCTCAGTGATGTGATTTAACACCAGTAGCTATGCACAGCACCCACAACACCCATCCTGATTCTGCTGGTTTACAGCATTTTCCTTCCTTATTTAACTGCTGTCGGCCAGAAGGGGTGGGGATCGCACAGCACTTTGCTGCTTTCCAAGTATCTACCAGGTGCCCCCACACTGATTTCTTTGCTCTGGGGCATTTTACAAATATTGAGGGATTAAGTTTAGCCCTTTGTTATGTGTTTTAATCAGCCATGGGAATTAGCCAAGGACCTCTTGCATATGAACTGGGATTGCAGTAACTTCTTCACACTGTTGGCAGACTGCACCTCACCCACAGTGTTTGCAAAGGGCAAGTTAGTGTTGGGGCCTTTATCTGGGGGGGGATTTATCACCTGCAAGGAAAAGCAAAAATCTGACTTAGAAAATTGTATTCAAGGAGGAAAATTGCAATTTTAAGGGGTTTTTTTGCATTTTTTTATGATGAGGATGAAGAACATGGTGTGGTGGTCCCAAAAGAGGAAGGGTCCTTCTGCAATCCCAGCCCTGCAGCATCCCTTCCAACTGGCTCGCTCCTGCCAGGGAGCAGGGGCTGTAGCAAGGGCTATGCTTCTCTAAAATCCTCTGTTCCCAAAATCCTGGAAAATGACACCATATTCCATATCTGTACATGGCAGAAACCATATGTTGCTTTTTGAGAAGCTGTAGTTAAGAGAAACCTATTTATATTTTATTTATGTTATCTGTTTCAGGACATTTTCCAGTTTTGGGTTTTTTCTATTATTTTCAGTTTTGTCATCAAATGCAAGGCACATCAAGACAACATGAAAAGCCAGGGCCAGTTCCAAAATCCTTTTTGTAGGATTTTCAGTAATTTTTCAATTATTTGCTGAAAATTTCTTTTGAGGTGGGGGGAAGAACTTTCTTTACAGATTCCTTTATTGCTGGTGGGTTTGTAATCTGCTTTTTCTGTTCCTGAGAGTGAAGGGTGGGATGACGAGAGGGAGAGTGATAACGCTGTAGCTTGTTTTAAAACAATCTAGTGCCTGTTGCCCGATGCCGAACCTCACTCATATCAACTCTTCGGAGCAATTCAGTGCTGAGCAAGGGAGCGATACCTTCTGGGGTCTCCAAAGGGCTACTGCGAATTGATTGCAAGACTTCTTGAACCAAATCATGGGCTCCAACCTCTGCTGGTGTGAGTGAGCATATCCCAGTGCCACATCACTGCAGCTGCACCCATCCACACCAGCTCAGGACAGGGTCTGGAACTCTTTAAGCAAACCCTGGCTTCCACGGGGCTTTTCTTTTCCCCCTGTGTGTGGCTCAGCACATCTTGTTGCTATTTCATTGCCTAATTTGCTCAGATCAAGCTGGGACATGCACACCTTGGGCCAGGGAAGGCTTGTGTCTCATAGACACCTGGAGAGCATTTGGAAGAGGGTGGGATTCCTCTATGAGTTTTAGTGATTTGGGGCTCTCTTGGGCCCTTTGGTCTTTGTCAAAGCTAGTATTTGGATTGAGGTTGATGTTTTCTTCCTTGAGGTGCAACCCAGTGCTGACTCTTTGCTTTACCCCTGGGCTTCTGTAAAATGGGGAGCTGGCTGGGACCCCCTTGGTGGGGCAGGTCCCCTGTGAGGACATCCAGCTCTGTGCAGTGTTTCTCTCCTTGCAAAATGGGGTGTGATGGTTTTCTTTCTTCCTCTCTTTTTTGAAACATGCTCTGTTTTGTAAGGAATAACCGATTTCTCCTCCACATCCCACACGCCTGTAGCTGAGAGATGTATCCGGGGTTTGGAGCAGCGTCAGTCACTTTGCTCAGCACCTCCCATCCTCCAGCTTTCTGCCTGAGTGAGTGGCTTCCTACCTGTAGTTGCTTCTTTGAAAGGAAAAAGTAGCCCAGTTCAGCCCTGTCACTGTTTTATCCGGCCGAGTGAGACACGCTGTGGCCACGGGTGGCTCCTCTGCACTGTGACACCAACGGGGTGGTCCAGGAGCAGTGGCAGGAGAGCTGCCCGTGCTTTGCTTTCGCTACTCACTGCCTTGTGCTCCCAGTCCTGTCCTTCAAAACATCCCCTCACAGCACTCCTGTGTGTAACTTTTCAGTTTCTGAAGATGTTTTAAGGGAAGAAGAAAACAGCTCACACTTTTAACACAACCACGAAGCTGAAGAAGGCTTGAAATACTGCGGCATGCAGGTTTTTTCATGATTCCACATGTTACATTTTTCACAGGATTCTTGCACTAATGGTTTTCCATCTGTTCTCTCTGTAAATGGGTGCACTTTACTGTTTGAATTTGTTACTATGATAAATACTGGATATTTAAGCGTGAGTAGTGTCTTCATTAGAAAAATAGCAAAACAGCTCTTGTCTCTTAGTGTATTTTTCAGAAAAAAAGAAAAGAAATGAAGCAATGAATCATAACATTTATAGCACAAGAACTGTCTCCTGTATATAAGCATCAACAGATTGAGTAATTTTTGAATACAAAATTATTTTCATTGGTTTTAAAGCACTTCCCCAGCAATTCTCTTAGGGACAGTTGAGGCAGGATGGCTGCTGTGGTCACCGGGTGGGTAAAAAGCACATTTCTTCCTGGAACAGCTGTTCTTGCTCAGTCCCCTGTGTCTTCAAAGTCATGATTTGGGCTTTGCGTGAGGAGAAGCAGAGGTCATTCCATGTTGTGCTGGCATGGCCCCATTGTGCTCAGGGGAGCACAAGGTCAGACCTCATCCTGAGGACCCTTCATCCTCTGCTTTCAGATCTAGGTCTGACAAGCCCAGGCCACACTGTGGGATCACACTCCGAGTTTCAGACATTGTGCTGTCCTGTTCATCTGTGCTGTGTATTTAATTACTCTTTGAGTAAAGGTGCAGGACAATGCTGCCAGCTGGTGCCTTCATCCCCTCCCGGCTGCAGTGGTACTGCTGGCAAGCCCCATCTTTGAGCAAGTAGGATTTTGGGTGCACCGAGGAAAGCAGGTTCTTGATGACGTTGAAACTCAAGTTTTTGTTCTTGGGATGCGTGGGAAAGACAATGCCAAAAATTATGCTGAAGTTGACCCCTTTCTTTAGCCAACCTTCCCACCAGGTGTCTCTCATCCTCACCTGTGGCTGCTCCGAGACCCAGGTGTGCTGGAATCCTCTCTCCCAGCATCAGGTATGGGTGTCTGCCCCATCCCTCAGTGGAGATTCATTGTCTCTTGCTTTCCTCCCAGGTCGGGAGGATGCTGTCGTTCCAGGGGAAGGGCCACCCACCTCGTGGGGGGCTCTGCAGAGTCCCCCGAGCCAGGCTGGGAGTGGCATCAGAGGGCTTTGAACACAGTCTTGAGTGGGCACCAAAGTGCTTAGGATAGGGAGGGTTTTACAAAGACAGATCCTTTGGGATCTGTCTCCAAAGATGGCACAGCCTGAGCTGCCTTCTCTGGGTCACTGTTTGGGAGGTCCGTGCCGGCTTCAAGAATCCGAGATGTGTGTCTGTCCATTTGTCTGTCTGTCTGCCTTGGCACCAGTGCCCAGCTGGGTTTGTCCGAGCACTGAACTTTCTGCTTATTTTTTCTTTAACCTGGCTGTAAAGAAAACTGCGTGGCTGGTGTGAACACGTGAGCGTGTGTATGCCGAGCACCAGAGCCGTACTGGGATTAGCTGTAGAACCAGGGTGGGTACTAAACTGGGAGCAGTTCAGTCCCCTTTACAAAGGTTGCTGTATATTCAGGGTTACCCAGGAGAAGTCTAGCTAAAACCGAAGTGCCAGCTCCGCCTTACCTAGAGAACCAAGCAAGCCAGCGTGCCTGCTCGTCCTCCGCCTTCCTCGCCCGCGGGGGTCCGTAGTGAGCTGTTGCGAGCTCCTTGGTGGTTGTACTTTGCTGTAGTCTTGGGAATTCAAGATAACTCTTCTACCAGGATATCGGTGTTTAACCAAGGGCTTAGGGGAAGAGCTGCTGTACCTGCTGGGACCTCTGCTAATCAATGCCTTCACCCCGTGCCGGCTGCACTGTGCAGGCTGGTGGGGGGTGTGTTGGACACAAAGCACAATGGTTGAAAGTGAATCTGCGTTTTTTTCAGCTTTGTGTGAATAATTGCTGGATTTTCATTCAATCAAACTCTTTTTTCTAATATAAACCACTAAGGGCTCAATTCTTTAGCAAGATGCGTTCGTGTCCAACTCGACTATACAGCTGGATCTCACCACAACTGGTACAGATGGACCCAAGAGGAAGACAGTGAGCACAGCCGTCACTGGGAAAGCCAACAGACACCCAACCCACCCTCTATATCCTTCCTCCTCCTCATTTTCTAGCTGTCACAGTGCTGGGGAGTCAGCAGCCAGGTCCCATCTGATGGGACCACAACCTGTGGTTGCAAAAACAGAAGGCTGCTTTGACAAAAGACTTTGTCCCTTCGGGTGGCACTGTCCAGGGATGGCAGGGGGGAGGCAAGTCGGGGTTGGGATGGGTAAGTGGGAAAGCCTCGTGCCCAGGGAGCTGGGTCCCCACAGGTCTGCCTCCCTGTGCACTGCTCAGCCAGACACTGAGAGCAGCACTGTGTGCTACATGAAGTCTGTTTTGTCGCCACACTGATAACCCAGAGACTCATGTGGACTCTCCTGCCAGGCTCATCCCTGTCCAGCCTTTTCTTTGCCATAGTGTTGCATTCAGCGTTCAGTCTCCTTTCTGTCTTCACATCCAAGAGGATCTGAGTTGGGTACAAACACGTCCAGTACACCCGCCTTGTGCTTTGTACAGCTCCCTGGTTGCCATCCTCTGAGACACTTGCTGGGAAGATCTTTAAGACACTTAAATTTTACTTTAGCTTTTCTATAATTCTGATGTAAAGGACTTTCTCTCTGTACAGTATATTATCCAATGCATGTTCTGTTCTCTCTACTGATATATTGAACACCACACAGTTGTGATATTGTGCAGTGGGAAGAGCAGCCCCTGCCAACAGCAGAGGCCTTCGCCTCTCATGTCTAAGGAAAGAAGAAAACATATTTTTTCCTTCGCTGTATTTGCTTGAGCAGAGTTTTCTTGTCTGTACATGTGAGCTGTGAGATAGATGTGAAAAGTTCAAAAGAATGCATTTCTCTCCCCAATGTATACAGATTGTAATCTGTACAATGAAAACTGTATGTATGAAAAAATGTACTTATTTATAAATGGTTAACACTTGGAAATGGTGTCTGGGCTGCTGTTTTTCCCACACTGGGGCCAGTGAAGGATGCTCTGATGCTTCCCGTTGTGGAAATGATGGTGTGAGGGTTGGGTCTCCCAGTCACTGCCTCTGGGGATGGGATCAGGGACCACCAGGAGCAGGAGGGGACAGAGGCAGTGATACGTCTGCCACCACCAAAGGGCATATAATAATATAGTGAATAATAATTACAACATCCAGTGTATGGCCAGACCCTGGAGATGTCCCCGTGGGGCTCCTCACTCAGCCACCACTGAGCTCTGCAGCGCTGGACAGGACCATGCCACCCCTAATGCCCACCCACCCTCCCCAGCTCCTCTCCCAGCTGCCCTTGGCAAGTGGGAACTCAGAGGGACCCCAAAACTGATCTGGGGGACAGAGACAGGAGGAGGACGGGGTTAGCTGCAAACATTTATTAGGTTGGGAGCATCCACTGAGCAAACGCATCATGCATGGGGAGAAAACACTTCAGACATGAACTGCTGAACCTGCAGAGGCATGGGGTCGCACTGAACCCCCGGGGTGTCCCCCACACATGGCCGTGCTGGTGGGTGAGGGACTGGGCTGCCAGTGAGTGGCACATCCTGGTGGGGACAAACATTCCCTCTACCCATCAGCACTGGGACCGGGCTGTAGGCTTTGGCCACCCCCAGTGCGGGAATCTGTGCTCCTGCTCCTGTCCCCAGAGCAGGGAGGAGCGCGCAGAACCCTCTCCTCGTGCCTCTGACAGCCCTGCCCTGCTGGCAGCACTGCCTTTCCCACGGCGCTGGGACAGGTCCAGGGGTCACCGTGGGCTGGGCAGGGCAGAGCTAAGGGTGAGGAAGGCCAAGCAAGGCTGAGTCCAGCAGGCAGCATGGCACCAAGCATGTCCTTCCCCAGCTGTCCTCATCACACTGGGCTGGGAAGAGATACAAACCACCAGGGACAGGGTGCACAGGAACATTTCAGACACCACGAGGAGCCCATGCCAGAGAGCAGGAGCTGGGGATGTCACTGGCTGCCATCACCGGGGCTCTCGCCCTCCGTCAGGGTCTTGAAGTCCATGGACAGGGCCAGCTCCTCCACCAGCGGCTGGCGCTTCCACTCCTCCCGAGTCAGCACATAGCCCACCACCAGCCCGAAGGCCACCAGCAGCACACCCAGGGTGTTGGCCAGGATGCCCTCAGGCACAAAGTGGCTGTAGGAATCACTAGGGGGGGAGGAGAGGCATGCTCAAGCCTTAAGGGATGGGTGGCCTGTCCCTGTCCTGGCTGGAACCCTCTCCTCATCCTCCTCCTCATCCTCGTTCTTCAGGCACATAGCTTGGGAAAGGTCCCTTCCCCCAAATCAGAGCAAGAGAGGAGTGTTGGTGTTCAGCTCATTTTTGGGAGAGATACCTGGTGACAGCAGATAAAACTGGGGCCACAGTCCTGTACTAGGGCTACAGGCAGCCCAGTAGCCTCCCTGCCAGAGAAAAGTGGCTCTCCTGGGGTGCCCCATAGCCCTGTCCCCACAGTCCTGGAGATGGGGGGGACCCCAGTGTGCAACTGGGGCCATCACTGTGTCCTCCAGCTACGAGGGCAGAGGCCTCAGGGACATGAGTGTCCCAGGTGGTTTTGCAAACACCTGGCCACAAGGACACTGGGCATTTTATTCACATTCCCAAAGAAAGTTGTTGCAGGATCCAGCCCCTCGTTAAACATCATCTGGTAGGTGACTCAGCAGCAGCAGAAATAAAGGCATCGAGGGGAGATTTAAGAGCCACAGACTGGGCAGGGCATCCCTCTGCTGGAGGTCTAGGGGGCCACCCCCCTGCCCCAGCTCAGTCACCCACCTGATTTTGAAGAGGAGCATCTCAGTGATGCCCAGCAAGCAAGAGGTGATGGAGAGGATGAAGAGGGCAATGCCAAAGAAGACATGCTGGGGCTTGTACTGTCCTCTCAGCGAGAAGGAGGCACCGGGGAACAGAAAGAAACCACAGCCCAGGAGCCACTGTGGGGACACAGGAATGTCACAGGTGCTGCAGAGTTGCTTCCCTCCTGGCAAGGCCAGGGCTCCCCAGCCCTCACCTGCAGGAGGTAGAGCACGAAGGTGGCCATCCCACACCAGGAGTGCAGGCTGTACATGTTGGGGATGCCCTTGGTCCGGTGGGACTCGAAGACAGCGATGATGCCTGCAGAGAAGAGCCCGTCACCACCAGGGCCACATCCTGCCCAATCCGCCCAGCCCAGCCCAGCCCAGCACTCACCCACGAGGGCGATGAGCAGTGCCAGGCCATGGAGCAGCGCGTGCAGCACCTTAGTGGAGCGCTTGGCTTCGTGCCTGAACACCCGGTACACCAGGAGAGCTGCGCAGAGAGGGTACATGAGCACCCGCAGGGACCACCCACCTCCCTGGCACCCAGCATTGCCCAGGGATGCTGGAGCATCTTCCCCATGTCTGTTGTCACCACTTTGTCCCGTTCATCCCCTGCCCGACCACAGCTCCAGGGGCTTTGGAGGCTGCAGGTGGGACAGGGCACGTGTCCCACCCTCCTGCTCACCGTCACCTTGGAGGAACACCATGCCCAGCACCATGCAGAGGGGGTGGGTGTTGAACTGGAGGGGGCTGTGCCAGGCCACGCCGCCCCGGTAGCGGCCCAGCCAGGCACCCGTGGTGGCCAGGAGAGTCAGGCCCAGCAGCTGTGACACGGCCACATACGCCGAGAGCCCGGTGGGGCTGCTGGGCAGCGGGGCCCCATCCATGGCAGCCTGCAGGGACAGAGGAGGGGAGAGCAAAACCACAGTGGCCCCAAGTGACAGACCTGGGGCAGGGTCCTGCTCCGAGCGGCGTCCGGCACCTCCGCTCCACCCTCACCTGCCACGGAGCCGGATGCTTCCTGGTCTTGCTGCGCCACCCACACCTGAAGGCGACTCCCAGCCACCACGGCACACCCACAGCCGTGCTCCTGCACCTCCTGCCTGCTCCTGGACTCCTGTCCAATCCTCTTGTCCCTGCCTGCCTGCTCCTGCCCTTTTTGCCAACACTTCTGCCCCTGCCACCCTGCTCTGGTCCTTTTTCCCAGCCCTGGTGCACCTGTGTATGCCCTGCCTGCCTCATTCCTCCTGCCCCAGCTGTGCTGCTGCAACCGTCCCTCCATCCTCGTCCCTCTGTGTCTGTCCCTTCTTCCATCCTTTTCTCTTCATCCCCATCCCTCCAACACTGTTCCACCATCCCTCTCTCTCGATCTCTCCCACTCCATGCCCATCCCATGTCCAACCTTCAGCCCCTCCCCAGCCTACCCACTTCCAGACCCCCACAACAGCCCCCAAACCCTGACAGATGAAGGCAGCACTGGGGCAAGCAAGGGACCCCCTCCATAACAAAAACAATGGTCCTTGGGGATGTGGGGCTCAGTGAACCTTTAAGCTGCTGGGGGGGACAGACACACGGTGTCACCCAACCACAGATACAGCAGAGACCCGTCCCGTGGCCCCCACAACTCACCTGCATTTTGCTTTGTGCTGGGCTATCCCTTGATGGATCGGAGCCACCTCCACCGTCCTCCACAACCACCTCTCCTCTTCCTGTCACCCAGAGCCAGCCGGTCCTAGTCCCAGCGTCCAACGTCCCCTTTTGCCCTGGCCTCGCTGCACTGCCTCTGGGGAGGAGCCCCCTGCCAGCTGTGGCAGACAGACCCACAGTGCTGCCAGGACTGAGGGGAGCAGGGAGAGGGGGAATGCATTAGGACCACGCACACACTTTATTCCCAGCCACCTTTATTGGATCAGCCAGATAAGTGGGTTAAGGGAATTGGTTTATCCCATTAAGTTGCTCTGCAAAGGCCGCCTGTGTCCAGCCTCACTGCCTGGGGCCATGGGGTGCTCTGCGGGACAGGCAGGGGGACCAGGCTGGGGGAACACAGTGAGAGGCACCAGCTCCCCTGACACCACAACAGCCTCCCCCAAACTCTCATCATGCCGAGGGGCTGCTGGCACCCCTGGGGTACCAAATGGGGCCCCCATTTAGCCCTGTCCTGCCCTCCCACCAGATGCAAACATCTGGCCCTGCTGGCACTC
Source organism: Acanthornis magna (assembly GCA_036785705.1). Classification (NCBI taxonomy): domain Eukaryota; kingdom Metazoa; phylum Chordata; class Aves; order Passeriformes; family Acanthizidae; genus Acanthornis; species Acanthornis magna. The sequence continues at coordinate 276,869 of JAWUZG010000190.1, forward strand.
ACACATGGCAAACACAGTCCCCAGCAGCACTGAGGATGGAGGGACAGGGAATGAACACCCCCAACTACAGGGCCTGGCAGCAGGACACAGGTGTACCTGTTGCAAATTGGATCTTCTGAGTCGCCCATTAGCCACCACCGTGTACTGGGAAAGCTGGAAGTGACTGGACCCCTTTGCCAGGACTGCCTGTTCCCCTCCCAACCTCTGGCCCCCCTGCACCCCCATGCACAGCCTCTGTTCCCCCTCTCCCAGGGCAAACCCAGTGGTCCTTACTTTTGTTGGGGAGTTTTCTCTGAAATCCTCCCCACGTGGCCTGGGCTGGGCTGGGGTGGGATGCTGTATGCTCATTCCACACCCCCACAGCCCCTCACTGTGGCCTCTGACTGCGACTCCCCAAAATCCCGGGGGGGTGGGCCCCAGGGACTGTCTCTGCTATCGATGGGGGCTATAGGCTCATGCAGGGGCAGGGTTCGGTTCACAGCTGGGGAGGGTCGAGGTGATGTATTTGGTGGGGGTGGCAGAGACACCCACAGCTCCCCCGTGTCCCACAGCCCTACCTGCGGGTGCTGGGCGGAGCTGCCTGTGCCAGGCCCAGCGGTGACAGTGTCTGAGCAGGGACAGGGCCACCACGTTGGCATGGCAACGGAGCGATGGCAAAGCGAGGGGGAGCCGCACCCCCAGCATCGCTGCGGAGGGAGGCTGTCACTGCAGGCAGGAGCAGAGGCGGGGGCTGCCAGAGTGACAGAGGGGTCAGCATGGCCTGGGGTCTGTGTACTCTGGGGACAGTTCCCAAGGAGGGGAGTCACTGACGGTGTGTGTGACACCCCCCCACGCCCGAGCATTCCAGGCACCCACCTGAGCCCCTGCACCCTGTGACACCCCAGCCCCAAACAGACCAGGACGCCCCAGGCCCTACAGGGTCAGCCCAAGGACTGTTCCCTGCGCAACCCCAAGGACTGTCCCTTGCACAGGGGCTTTGTCACCATTTAATTTGTGTTTGGGCCTCACATGGGTCTGGCTCAGCCCTGCACCCGCCAGCAGCACTGGAGTGACATACTGGGAACCAGTACCCCTGGGCTGGTGGATCAGGGAATGGCAGAGGGGTGACAAGAGCCCCCCACCCCAATCTGCCCCACCAGAAACCCTTCCAGCAGCACCGGGTGCATCCTGCACTCCCCGTGGGAAATCCCTGAGGGAGAAAAGCCTGGAGAGAGGACAGGAGGAGAAATAAGGCGAACTGGGGGGAGAGGAGGAGTGTCGCTGTCTCAGCTCTTCCTGGCCAGGTGCGGGCAGGGTCCCCGGGTGGGGGGCTGCGCACCGGGGCAAGCAGCACATCTGGACCACCCACCCCCCACACTTTCTGCCGTGTCTGTCTGTCCGTGTCCCTGTGTCTGCCCTTGTGTCTGTCCCTGTGTCTGTCCCTTTGTGCGACACCACTAGATGTCACCAGGAGTCCGCGGCTCGCAGCGCCCTCGGGAGGGAGGGACCGCCCGAGGATCGGGACCATCCCCGGCCCTGGGTCACCCGTGGGAGCCAGAGAGACCAGGCACGGACCGGCTGGGAACGGCAGCACCCTTAAGACCCCCAGAGGGATCCGGGGCACCCCAAAGCCAGAGCACCCTTGGGAAGCAGCTCACCCTCACCATGGCAGGGTGCGCAGCATCCTTAAACTGGACCCCCAGAGGGATCCGGGGCACCCCAAAGCCCGAGAGCCCTCAGGAGGCAGCCCACCCTCACTATGGCAGGGTGTGCAGCACCCTCTGCCCTGGACCACCCGCGGGAGCTGGAGCATCCTGGGGCCTGGCATGGCTGGTGGGATCTGGTGGGATCTGGTGGGATCTGGTGCTCCCCTGGTGAGATGATCAGGTGTTAACAGCCTCTGTTGGGGTGCAGGGCTGCTCCCCCAGCCCTTCCCTTGGGCACTCAGGGCTGCTCTCACCCACACAGAGACACAGAAAAAGCACACGAAGCCCCAGCTGAGACTCCCACCAACATCCCCATTCCCTTCTTCCCCTCACCAGGGACTTGTGCCGTGGGGCACCAACCCCAGGAGCTGGGGACCCACCACCAGCACCACGGCATGATTCAGCAGAGCTGAAACCCCGGAGCAGCCCCAGAGCCTGATGGAGACCTGACACAGCAATAGCAAAGGCCCCCTGCAACCTGGGGCAGAGTCCCAGAGCCACCACCCCGAGCAGAGCGAGGTAGGGTATGGGATGTGGGGTATGGCACTGCCAGAGGATCCACTGTCACCACCTGGCCTGCGCTGGTGCTTTATCACTGCTTGGAAAATTGATTACCAGGCTTATCTACTAAAGCCATAAAAGCCACCATAAACTGCAAACCTTGAGCCATCGAGCTGTGCCAGGGCTGGGATGGACCGGCCGGGGGGCTGGGCAGAGCAGAGGGAGGATTCCCCTCACCACGGCCCAGCTGAGACCATTGGAAAATCCTCAGACGGGATGAGATTTGGGGTTCATCCTTTAGGATATTTGGCAAGACATAAAGCTTCGCCCTGCTGAGAGCAGCACTGTGTAACCCAATACCAAACAGCTTTAGAAATGTTTATAAACATGTGTCCAGCTGAACCATCTCGGCTTCCAGTAGAAAAGAAAAGAGAGCAGTCCTTAAGCCTTCAGGATTAAATGGATATGGATCTTGTCCCATCAACACAGCAGGGACAATGACAGTGTTTGCTGAGGGGGCATGGTGGCAGCCATTCTGGGGACAAGCGAGCCCCTTTGCTGCCGAGTTCCTCTCACCAGGGAGCAGCAGCCATTTGTAACGAGCTCTTTAATTAAAGGCATTGCCGGGGCATAATGGCTTTATTAAATCTGCCTGAGCTTTCCATGAGCTGGAGGTAATGAAATCCTCCCGGCACTGCTGGGATGGGGATGTGCCAGTCAGGGATCAGAAGCAATGCTGTCTGTCCTGGCGTGGACCTGCAGGTTGAGGGGGTGCTTGGGCTGCCCAGGGCTGCCCAAGGATGCTCAAGGCTGCTCAGGAATGTCCAGGGATGTCCGAGGCTGCTCAACAATGCTCAGACATGGTCAGGAATGCTTGGGGCTGCCTGAGGATGGTCGGGGTGCTCAGGGATGTTCAAGGATGCTCAGCGATGCTTGGGGGATGTTCAGGGATGCTTAGAGGTCTTCAGGGGTGCTCAGGGGTGCTGAGGACTGCCACAGCATTCCTCATTCACTCAGTGAGTTGAAGTGGCCTAGGGAATGCTTCTCCAGCTCCCCAGCTATTGGCCAAGCCTGGCACCCATTCCAGGTTTGTCCTGGGCTGTCAAGAACCCAGGAACCAATAAGAGCATCATCAACTGATAATTCATGCTAAAAACAGCAGTTCTGGGCCTTGCCCAACTGCTCCTCCCACCCTGGCATGGGCAGCTTCCCTCTCTCCACCACAGATTATTAAATTACCATTTTGCTGATCTAACTTCTTTTGGTTGGCTTTTTCTTGTTCTTCCTAAATCAAATTTTTATTGCTAAGAAATGCTAATTTGCAAGGTGCTTCCCTGGAGGATTGCAATTCAAGAGCCCAGCTGCCTCGGAGGGGCCAAGCTGCCACCTGAAACAACCTCAGCTGCTGCTGTTCCATGTGAAACCCCCAAACTCGGGTCTAAATTAACAGTTTTTCACTAAAATATAGGAGAAAAAAGTAACAGTAGTGTTGGAAGGCTCAGTGGCTGCCAAGTGGGTGGCTGAGGGGTGACTTGGGGTTAAGCACTGGATCACATCAAGAGGGTTGATCCCCAGTTCCCTGGGGTGCAGTGAAGGCTAAAAAATGGGTAATTCCCAGCTGGGACAAAGCTTCCTCAAGAAGCTGGCTCATTCCCAGGCTTCGAATCAGCTGGAAAAGGCTCTGATTCTCCTCCTGGCAGCAATTAAGCCACCCTGTCCTCCTCCTCACCAGGAACACAACTTTGCTGCACGGGGTGGGCGATACGATCAGCCCAGCGCAGCCCCTGCAAACACTCCATCTCCTTCAGAAGAGGCTGAAGGCACGTTTATGGCAATTTTTTAATAGCAGCTTGGATAAACAGCGGCGATAACCTGCGCCAGGCTCCCAGAGGATGATTAATGCTCCTGGAACAGTCACACTTGCTTGCCTCGGGGCTGGGATTGTTTTTAGTTATTAAAGAACGGGGGGGGAAAGGGAATAATGGACTTTGCTGGGTTTTATTGGGCTGATGGGTGCAGAGGGAACATGTTGGCCTCTTTGCTCACCCCGTATCATGCCCAGCTCTGACCGAGTGGCAAAGATGGGGGATGGAGTGATGAAGGATGAGGGCTGAAGGATGAAGGACAAAGGATGAAGGATGAGAGATGAAGGATGAGAAATTAAGTTGGAGGGAGGAGAGATGAAGGAGGACAGATGAAGGACGAAGAACTAGCAATGATTTCTGGCCAGGTTTTTACTTCTTGCCCTGTGATGCTCCTGACTGTGTGCCTGACACTGTGCACATTTCCTGCACTGTGGCTGGTAGATCCCCAAGGGCTGGACTCCTGGGGTCTTACATTTATTTAGGACCCCTTCCAAAACATGGGAATCATTGAGGAGCCCTGAGCCCACCACTGTCTTCAGCACACTGCATATTCGGGGCCCTGCAGTGTCACAGCACATCCTCAAGGCTCTCTTTGCAGTGGGCACATCCCCGGGCTCCTGGCACTGGTCCCAAACTGGGATTGATACTGAGGAGGTCTGATGGTGAAAACCACATGTCCATCCCCTTCCCACTCACCTGCAGCCTCACCGAGCTGCCCAGTTGGGAAAAACACATTGTCTCCCTCCGGCTGCCCCATGCAGCCAGCCTGGATCACGTGTGTCTCCACACCTGCAGCAGGACCAGTCACCCCAGGACAATAACCCTTGTCCTAGGGCAGCAGTGTGCTGGAAAGAGTTTTTATGGGGTGCGGCGGAAATTGTGGTGATAAGGAGCTTTCTGCTGCATTCCACTGAGTGTGCACTTTGAGTGATAAAGCAACACTTGCTGCCATGGGGCCAGGGTGAGCTCCCCCACTGCCCATCACACCCCATCCCCACTCAGAGGGGACACACCAGGCTTTGAACACACCTTAAATCCAGGGGAAAGCTGGAAACAGCCTCACGGTGTTGCCAAAACTGCTCAGAAGAAACGTTTTGCAGTCAGACAGCAGGAGCAAGGATTCCTGGGTCCCTCTTGCCATTACAGTCCCCAAATCCAGGTGACATCGAGGGGCCCCACCAAGCTCAAAACTCACTGGAACAGTTCAAAATTATTTTAGCAATCAGAGGTCTGAAATAAATTACCAAAAGCCTGATTGCTTGGGCTGTTTCTTTTTTTTTTTTTTTTTTTTTTTTTTAAGGATCAGGAAAAAGCTGTTTGTTTAGATGAAAAATTTGGACTGGATGGGTGTTTTTTCCCCTCTCCCTCATGGCAGCATCACCACAGCTGGGAAAGCAGCTTAGCGAATTATACACTATGATAATTGATTGAATTAATCAGTAAATAAAGCAGCGGCCTTTAAATCCAGGGTCTGGGGAGGGAGGAAAAAATTCTCAGTGCAGTGATTTGTACCAACAGGTGCAGGAGTCGTCATGCCCACAAAACCACAGCCACCAGGAAAAGTGACACACAGGGCTGCACTCTAGACTAAAAAAAAAAGCTCTTTTTGGGTTTAAATCAGGAAGGAATATTTCCCTACAAAAGGGAATCCTTCCTCTCACCTCCAGAAGCTCCTTGGTCCTTCAAAGAGATGGATCAGACAAGTTACGAAGCAACCTTGAACCCTTTGAGAAATAGTGGGATGGAGAAGCCAAAAATGTGGTTTATAATAGAAGAAGGGGGAAATGAGCCTGAGCATCCCCAGCCAGAGGACTTAGGGCTGGGATATACCCACATAAATCACCAAATCTTCCCAGCCGGCACCAGGACCATCCCCAAATCCCTGCTCCTTCGCTCCACCACACCTGCTCACCCTCTCCCATCACACCAACCACCATGGACAATTTGCAGCTCCCCTAAGAAACATTTACTGTCAAAACTCCTTATTTCTCTCTTTTGGGAATTCCGGGCTGCACCAGTGAGTGCCCCTTCCAGCACTCCCAGACTGTGGGCAGGGAGATTTTGCAGGTCTGGCAAGCCAAGGAACTGACCCAAAATGCTAAGAGCAAATCGTGCTCCTTCATGTGTGAGGCACAGCCGCGATGTCACCACCGACGCACTGTGGTGACAGTCCGGCCATCGCACACGTGTCCGCTCACACGCACCCCGGGGAGGGGGAGGACAAAGTCTCCACGGAGTGATGATGGCGATGCAAACCGAAGGGAAGCATCCTCTGGCACAGGGCAGCTGCCGGGGACACCACGTCTCGCCCAGCGTCCCCCAACCCACGTCCCCGAGAGCAGTTCCGCATCCGTCTCCGTGGCAACGCATTTTTCACATTCTTCAGCATCTCCTGCCCCTCTGGTCTGTGGTGCTGGCAGCCCTGGGTACCCTGCAGGCTGGGAGAAGATGCGTGTCCATCACCCACCCCGGCAGCCCTGAGAAGGGTGCAGAGAGCAGGGACTGCTCCCTCTGCTCCACAGAATGCCCGCAGGTGACTCTGAGCCCATCCTTGGAGGGTGCTGGAGCACAGAATGGATTTAGGGCAGCACAGAGGCAGCAACGGGCATCTGACAGCTTGCAGGCATCTCATCTGCCTTCCTGGACCAACAGCCACATCACCTGCCAGTGCCCTCCTTCACGTGGAATATTTTTCTTCCTGATTCCAGCTGGAGTTCTACCGAATACGATGACATAGACCGTGGGCATCCTTGGATGGATCCTTGGAAGTTCCAGAGGAACTTCTTCTCCCTCACAAAGTCCAGCAGCAGCAGCAGCAGCAGCAGCAGCCCATCTTGCACCAACCTTGGAAATGTTCCTCTGTAAAATGATGGAGCGATTCTCTTCTCCTGCAGGCTCATCCATTGGACACATCAGCCTTGGAAAAGGCCTCATGCGCTGGGATTTCTGGATAGCGGTGACATTGCACAGACTGTTTCAGCCTCACTACTCTCCTGAAACTCCCACTGGGGCCAGAGGCTACATCACGACCCAGAGCAGGGGAAACCCCTTCCTGGCGCAGCTGGGAACGGAGGCTGGAGGGGGCAGGAAATCTCCATTCATTGGCGCCTGGTCTCCAGCCAAATTGGAGCCAAAACAACAATTTTTTTCCAACTTCCCAGTAAAGCGGATTTTCCAGAGAACTGTTGCTGGTGGGGAAAGGGGTCAGCAAGGGGGGCTGGAGGCAGATGCTGGCTTTGCCTCCAGCTCCATGATGTTCAGGCTCGTGGGTGGTGCCAGTGCTTTTGGCACTCCCCCATGGGCTTGGGGTCAGGGGGATGAAGGGTTTTTGTATGCCCACATCAGCCTGTGCAGGTGGAGGGTGCTAGAACAGGGTGTGCAGTCCTGATTTTTGGAGGGAGGTTTAATAGACGTCAGAGGGTTGCAGTCTTCTAAGTCCATTTTTTTTTTAAATGGCTCTGCACACCCTGTAGGGTCCCCAGTGCTGACAGGAGCACTTGTCCTTTTCTTACTAGCCACACTGTCCCCATGGAGTCACCCCATGGATGCACTGCAATGGGCCATGATGGTGCTCAGCTCTTCTGCAGCTCCCAGCAGGGACAAAAAGTCAAGGGGTTTCTCTCTGTTCCTCCCAAAAGAAGCTCTCTCTATGGCAGGTGTTCACTGTGTCCCTCTGGGGTGGTTGCTCCAGCAAGGAGTGATGGGCTCAGCCAGCACAGGGCCTAAGCTCAGCCCAGGCACCATTCCCTGGGCTGAGGCCAGGCCCTGGGGAAAAGGGATTTAGTTGAGTAAACAGAAAACAAAACAAAATGAAGGAACTATCAAGCCCATCAACATGGGTCTGGTTTTCATTTTGAAGGAACTTTTTGTTACTCATTTGTCCTCAGCCTAATTCCTCCAAGACCTAAACCCTTGGTGTGATGTGATGTGATTTCCTTCACAGCCAGGAGAAATACTCTGTTTCTTTGAAAAATGAGGTTATGATGGGAAGGGGGTCACGTTGGCAGGAAATAGCGTAAGATGGACCTTGGCTGTGCCCCACGGGAACAGTTTCCCTTCTGCGCTTACCCTGGCTAGGGTGTTGCCGAGGGGCGTGAGTCTCGTGATGCTGGCGTGGGGAGATGTCCTGCCAGGCCCCATGGACCAGCTGAGCTGAACCCCCTGCCCAAGCTGGGAGGGGACCGGGACCCTGCCGGGATGGAGCTGCATCTCACCCACCCCATCCACCCCAGCCTCTCTCCTTTCTTTTTTTTGCCTTTCCCTTGATTCTCCTCCATCTCCTTCCCTCCTCCTGTCCCAGCCCCTTCCCCTTCCCTCCGGCAGTGCCAGGAGCCAAAAGGACTTTGCACCCCAAGGCAGCGCTCGCTCCCCGCTCCTTCCCGCAAGCCTTGGAGCCGCCGAAGGGAGACCAGAATGCTCCCGTCTTATCTGCGAGGGGAGGCAGGCTCGGTGGGCAGGGTTTGCGCGAAAGCTGCTGGCTTATAAGCAGCCGGCAGCGGAGGCAAAGCCGTCTCGGAAGGCACCGAGCGGGGCCCCGTTCCGCCAGCGCTCCCGCCGCGATGTCCCCGGCGCTGGGGCTGCTGCTCTGGCTGAGCCTGGCAGGTGCCCTTCGGCCCGACCTCGAGCCCCCCCAGCACGCAGACACCGAGCAAGGGGCCACCCTCTTCGCCAGAGACTACAACAGCACGGCCGAGCTCGTCCTCTTCGAGAGCGTCTCGGCCAGCTGGAATTACAACACCAACCTGACGGCCGAAAACGCTGCGCTGCAGGTGGGTGGCGGGACGGGGGCGATGCCACCACGGGGGTGTCCCCAGCACCGGGGACTGGGGGGGGCTGGGTCACGGTGGAGACACTTGGTGTGTTCCCTTCCTCTCTGCGGGCTCCTGCCTCAGCACCTCAGCATGGCAAGCCAGGGCTGGGACTTGTAGTCCGAGAGCCACAGGGTTTTGCCCCAAATTGGTTTCCGGAGAAACTCTGCCCCAGAGCGACATCTCTGGTCCCAGAGCAGAGCCCAGGCTATTTTTAGAGGTGAGTCCCTCCTCCCAACACCTTTCACTTTCCTTTCCCACTTCCAGAACTGGGTCCGGTGTCAATTGTCCCTGTCCCCGTCCCTGCCCGGTGCTGCCACATCACCGTGCTGGGGGCTCTCGTTTGGGGCAGACACCAGGAGCCCAAAGTGCACAAGCAACTGGGTGGCATCAAGGCTGAGGCTGCCACCTCTTGTCCCTGTGTCCCCAGCCCACGGGGACAAAGACAGCTTTGGGAAAGCACTCCGGCTGTAGGGAATTAGACATCAGCCCAACTACATGGGGGCAAAGCCCCTGCAGGAAACAGTGCTGTGTGCATCCCACAGGCATGTGTGGGTTTTCCCAGGGGTTTGCATGTGTCTGGGTTGTATTTAGTGGGGCAGGGAGCTGGAGCAACCCCAGGGCTGCTCGCGGTTGGGTGAGCTGCAGCAGAGCCCAGGCCAGGGGGTGGCAGTGCCTGGGCAGGCTGTGGTGGCTTTCCCTGTCCCAGCCATGCTCAGGGAGCTGCCAGTGGCCCCAGCGTGGGGTCACAGACAAGTCACTGCTTGCAGCTCAGGGTACACCTGCCAACCCCATGGCTACAGGGGCACAAGGGTCAGTGCAGCCCATATGTGACCACAGTGTGTTCAGCAACCCCAGTATCACACAGGGGCTGCCACACAGCCCTGAACCCTCCAGATCCTGTGCGGATGGGAGCACAGTGTGCCCTGTGCAGGAAGGAAATGTGTCTTCCTGTGTAGGGGAAAGATCACTGCCAGGTCTGGCCACTGACAGTTTGGCAGGACACTCAAGAGGGCCCAGGTGCCTCTCGAGTCTTTTTTTGTTGAGCTGACATGATGTCTGAACAAGCACCCAGCGCTAGCTGCCGATGTGGTGGGGCTGGGGAGCTTAGGGCAGAGTAGGAACATCCCGGCCACACTAAGTTCAAGGTTAGGGCCAGGAGAGTACCTTGAATGGACTTTTCTCAAAAGGTCTTTCCGGACCAGCTTTCCCCCCTTTATGTTCTGTTAAATGTGTGAGGATCATGTCCAGGAGCTCCCTGCAATGTCAAGGCTCCCAAGCCAGCCCTGGTAGGGGAGGGGATCTGAGCCCCAGAGATCAGCCCACGCTGGGGCAGCAGGGACGTGTGGTGGGATGGGAACTCACTGACTACTAAAGGAGTAACAGCTGGCCAGCAGGACCCAAAACGCTGGATTTGGGGGGTCTGGGAAAGCATTGGGCCAGGCAAACCCTACACATCTATAACACGAGAGGGGCTGAGTCAGGCCACAATGGCATGGGCAGCTCCAGGGCCTGCCACGAAAGGTGACCCTGTGACAAAGGGACGTGAGAGGCAGGAGGCCAAAGGAAGGGCCAGGGATGGACAGAAGGATGCTGGACAGACAGACAGATGCACCAACTCTTCCAAGCTGGGGTTCCGGGTGAGAGGCTGGTGATGAGGTTTGGGGTTTGGGGGCTGCTCATGTTTGGGTGCAGAACTCCTCCAGGTGCCTGGGCCAGGGCAGTCCCAGTGTCCTGAACTGCATCTGAGTCTTCATCATGCACCCAGGAGCTGGGAGGGACTGGGGTGGGGGCTTTGGTCAGGAGGCTTTGAGGCTGTGGGTGTCAAGGGGCTTCTGAGCCCGGCACAGGGGCATCCCCTCCAGAGAGAGATGCCAGGTGTGGGGATGAAGGGTCAGAACTGGTGGGCACAGCCATGGCAAGAGGGTCTCAGGCAGTGCCGCTGGCCACAACTTGCTCCACCAGAGCTGTCAGGAGAGTTTAGGGTACAATTTGCCTGACCAAACACAGGCGCCTGTTCAAGAAGAAGACAAAACACAGCTGGACTCTGTTTCCTCCAGCTCCTCCAGCTCTGCATGGGATCTAGGAAGGGGTAAAGGTAGCCCCTGTTCAGAGGGGCCATGCAAGAGCAGGGTGTCTGTGGGGCTGGAATGTCCTGGCACGTTGGGGGCTTGGGTACCAGGGACGCTGTGGGCACTGGGATGTCCAAGGGAAGCGGTGGGAACTTTTGGCATTCTCACCCCCATGTCCCACAGCTGCGTGGGTGTCTGCCCCGGGCAGCCTCCAGCTCTGCTGCACCACAACTCCCTTTCTTCCCTGCTGCCAACTGAGGGAATGTGAAGATTAAAATAAAACAAACCAGGCATGTTGGAGCCAGGCTAAAAATGCCACGAGTCACAGCTAATGAGCTCCATAAATCACACCAGGATGTCACATGGACACTGACCAGGCACTCTGCACCATCTCCCTCCACCTGCACGAGGCCAGGACACTCTCAAAAAATCAGAGTTTCCCAAAAATACAGCTGACGCTGATCAGGCTGGGATACAACCACCTGCAATACACCCCATCCCAAAATCGTGGCCCCAGCTCCAGCTGCCTAAATAACCCCCCCACAGTGCCAGCAGCTCCCTGCCAGCCCGTGGCCCCAGGAAGGGAGGTCGGGCTGGCAGGAGTTGGGTGACAGTGAGACACCCAAAACCGGGGACTCTGAGCAAATCGGTGAACCCTAGATGTGCCATTTATGGGTCACAAGGTGCAGACAGCCAAAGGAGAAATGTGTGGAAATAGAAGTGTACAGACATAGTGAGGATACAGAAGGAGAAAGGTGAATGTGGCACCCTTGTAGTTACCCTCTGGGCTTGTGCAAAGGTGAGAAACAGCAAGAATAGAAATGAAATGAAATTAAATTAAATTAAATGAAGCCGTATCTTAGAGCTGCTTCTGAAACCAGAGTCTGGCAGGTGTCAAAGCCAGCCTGGGAACACCCAGGCACCCTGACCGCATGGCCTGGACACCCAATCCCAGCATTCCCATCCCAGATGAGACCCGGGACCTCCCTCCAAAACACCCTCGCAGGCTGCCTTAGTGGGTGCTTGTTGGGAGCTCCCCAGACGAGCCGGGGCTGCCGAAACTGCTGCGCTGGCTGGCAGCTGATGTCTCTGTCCGTGGGTGCCATGGACTGGGGACAGCCCTGCCTGTCTCCTCATGTCCTGTCACCTCTGACTCCCACAAACCCTCATAACTCCGACCCTGGCCCCCAAACCATTGCCTGGGTGGTGGCATGTCCGAGGACTGAGGGTGGCATGTCCTGAGCCTCCGTGTCCCCTCTCGTCATGCAGGTCAAGGCGTCACTGGAGGAGCAGAACTTCACGGAGCTGTGGGGGATGAAAGCCAAGGAGCTCTATGGCGACAAGTGGAATAACTTCAGTGACCCCCAGCTGAGGAAAATCATTGGCTCCATTCAGACCTTGGGACCCTCCAACCTGCCCCTGAAAGAGAGAGAGCAGGTAGGCGAGGTGACGGTGAAGCCCTGGGCATGGCTGGGATGCTGTGAAACCCCTTAGAGGGATTTTTTGCAAGCATCCAGACTCTGCTGCTGACCTGTTGCATTTTGGAGGATGCCACTGGCCTCTGCACGGTGATTGAGGTGGAGATGGGATGCTATCTTCAGGGCATGGTGCCTGCTGGCCCTATTAGCCAGCCCTAACCTTATCTTGGAGCTATCCCAGCAGGAGCTGGAGATTTCCTGCTTACACAGAGCAGTCTTAGGCATCATCTGGAGACCAGCCAGGCTGTGCCCATGGCTGGGACCAGCTGTCCCAACCCCTCTGGGCTCCTCAGGTATGCAGCTCACTGAAAAGAAAGGCTGATGCAGCTGCCTGGCTCCTGAGACCCCCATGAGACAAGGAATGCTGTGCCTTGGTGACACAGTTCCATGCTAGGGACATCAGGACATCCTGAGCCTTCCCCGTCACAGTCCTGAGCTTTCAGGGCAGCTCACCTGAATTTGATTTCCATGCATGAAAATATTGCCCAGGCTGAGGCTGGCAGCCCCTCACCTCTGCATGAGGGCAGGAACAGCCCCTTCCATCCTGACCCACAGCTCCCTGACAGCCATTCCTCCCAAAACCCTGGCAAAGCCAGTGATACAATCCCTTCCGGAGAGCTGTCAGCCCCAGTTCCTTCCAGGAAACCCATCCCTGCCTTCTCCCAAATAACAGACAGCATCACGTCTCCTCCCTGCACATCAGTCATGTCTCACGCATCTCTGGGCAGCTCTGTCCCACAGCCACCATTGTCCCCATCTCCATCCCCTCTACGCAGCTGGAGCAGAGGAATGGGAGTGGAGAGAGGGACGGAGCACAGGAATTTCCTTCCCTGGGAATGGGCTTCCCAGGCATGTTCCAGGAAACCTCCTGTTGCTATTGTTTGCTGTTGTTGAAGTTCACAGAAATAAATCCCCCTCATCCTCCTTCTTTTCTTCTCCTATTTTTTAAAATCTGTTTAGATAAACAGCCTATGTCACAGCCCTGCTGACAAACAGCTTTATAAACAGCCCCTCTCCAGAGCATGGCTGTGCAGGGATTGTCTGTCCCAAAGAGCCTCTCTGCTCCCACCACGCCAAGGGTGCAAAAACCCTGAGTGAAAACACACTTATCTCACCAAAACGTGCTGTATAAACACACCCATCCTTCTCAACATCCCTCCAGACACAAACACTCCAGAGCAGGGAAGCCTGTAGATCCCTCCTGAAGGAGCATTCCTGTCCCCTCATAGCCCCGACGTCTTTTCCTTTCCCACAGTACAACACCATCCTGAGCGACATGGACAAAATCTACTCCACAGCCAAGGTGTGCCTGCCCAACGGCACCTGCTGGGATCTGGAGCCAGGTATGGTCCCTGTCCCCCGATCCTGCCAGCTGCTGAGCGCCCCACGGCCATGACTTTGTCCTGATCCCCACATCCTCAGTAGGCTGGGGTTGGCATGTCCCACACATGTTCATCAGGATTGTCCCGGGGTGAGGATGGGTGGCTGGGTCTGGTGTGGTGGGGGTGGCACCTCTGTGGAGCTGTGGCATGTGCCCCACTCTCCTGCCCCTTTCTTATGTTCTGCTTGTTCCCTTTGTCCCAGACCTCTCGGACATCATGGCCACCTCCCGCAGCTACAAGAAGCTGCTCTACGCCTGGGAGGGGTGGCACAACGCCGCAGGGAACCCGCTGCGCCCCAAGTACGAGGAGTTTGTGAAGCTGAGCAACGAGGCCTATTCGAAGGATGGTACAAACAGAGGGGATCCCCAACCAGGGACTGGTCAGGGATTGGGGTGGAAATCCAAACTGGTACATTGGGATGCCCTGCTGCTCTCTCCACCCCACATGCAGGCAGGCATCCAACTTCTATTTCCCAGGTACCAACACTTCAGGGAAGGGGGAAAAGTCCTGCTGCTAGTCCCTGGTCCCACCTTTTGGGGATGGGTGGTGGGGGCAGCCTCCAGGGCCTGGAGCCAGAGATCTTCCCCATATCCCTTGTAGGATTCGATGACACAGGCAGCTACTGGCGCTCCTGGTATGACTCAGAGTCCTTTGAGAAGGACCTGGAGCGCATCTACACCCAGCTGGAGCCGCTCTATCTCAACCTGCACGCCTTCGTCCGGAGGAAGCTCTATGACCGCTATGGACCCAAATACATCAACTTGAAGGGTCCCATCCCTGCTCACCTCCTGGGTAAGAGATTAGACTCCCCCAGCCTGTGCCCGGGGTGCTGGTGGGGTCAGAGAGGCACACACAAGGCCAGAGAGGTCCCAGTCATCACTGTGTCTCTTCTGACCTGCCAGCAACTCTACTCCAGCTATTTTCTCTTCTCAGGGAACATGTGGGCTCAGCAGTGGAACAACATCTATGACCTGATGATCCCCTACCCTGAGAAGCCCAACCTTGATGTCACGAGCACCATGGTGCAGCAGGTGATGGGCTGAGGAACACACTGGGGGCACCGGGGGGAAAAAACAGGAGGTGTTGCCCAAGACTGGTCTGTGGCATTGACCCCATGGGAGTAGTTTCTCATACTTGCATAGGGGACAACAGAAAATCCATGTCTGGGATGGGAAAGGACAAAGAAATCCTCTCACTCTGTCTCTGGCAATGACCAAAGAGGCAGCAGGTGGACAGAAGTGGGCAGTGCACTGGGGCTGGTGCCAGCCCCAGGGCTGGGGCCTGCATTCACACCATCACACAGCTCCAAGCACTTCTTGGGTATCAGCCCTGCTCCCTTCTCGTGCCCCTGCTGAGCTCCAGCACTATTGCTCGGTGATTTTTAGGGATGTTCACACCAATTCTGGGGCTGGGCCTCCCCATCATAGTGCGACGGGCAGGATCTCAGTCCCTCAGAGCAAACCACCTCCTTCCCACGGTGCTGGGGGAGCACTGCAGGCAATGCTCAGGGCACGGGCAGCCCCTTCCTCAGCCATAACCCACTGCCTGCTGCCCACCAGGGCTGGAATGCCACGCATATGTTCCGGGTTTCGGAGGAGTTCTTCACCTCCCTGGGGCTTCTGGAGATGCCCCCTGAATTCTGGGAGAAGTCCATGCTGGAGAAGCCGACGGATGGGCGGGAGGTGGTGTGTCACGCCTCAGCCTGGGACTTCTACAACCGCAAGGACTTCAGGTCTGTGGGGATATGCAGGAACCTTGGGCTACAGGGCAAGACCCTCCACCATCCCCCTTGGTGGTCACCCTTTTGGGTACCCCCAGCCTGGCCATGCAGCCCAATATGGCACTTTCTGAGGCGAGTCTGGAGTGACAACGCTGCCCTGCCTTCCCCTCCACTGTCCCTCACCCTGTGGGGTGTTGCCACCCTCTCTGGGGCTGTGGGGAGTCCTTCCCACCAAGGGGGGGCACAGGCAGCCAGGGTCCCTCACCTGGCTCAGGCAGTGCTGTTTTCACCCGGCAGGATCAAGCAGTGCACATCGGTGACCATGGAGCAGCTGTTCACAGTGCACCACGAGATGGGCCACATCCAGTACTACCTGCAGTACAAGGACCAGCCCGTGTCCTTCCGCAGCGGGGCCAACCCTGGCTTCCACGAGGCCATCGGCGATGTCCTGTCCCTCTCTGTCTCCACGCCCAGCCACCTCAAGAAAATCGGTCTCCTCAGCGATGCCACTGAGGATGAAGGTATGGCAGCCACCCTGGGGAGCTGGGTGACATGGAGGGCTCTGGCACTGCCTGTGGCACTGGGAAGGGTTTGGGACATGCCAGGGTAGGTTGCAGTCTGGCAACACAGCCCAGAGCTGCCACAACCCCTTCTCATCTCCATGGGCCTATGCACAACCCCTTTTTGTCTCCATGTGTCCATGTAGAGCCCTTCTTGGCTCCACCTTGTTCACCCCTGGGGCAGGAGGGATGCTCTCCAGAGCTTGTCTGTGCCTTTTCCTTCACCATCAGAGCCCAAACCTGAAAACATCTTTGTGCTTGACTGGCTTTGACCTTTCCAGCATTCCTCCCTCCCTCCCTTCCTCCCCAAGGAGCATCCACCACTGGAGCTCCCGGTGTGGCTCTGTGGAGGTGGCACCAAGCACTAACACGCACAGTCACAAGGGCAGTCGGCAGGTGACATGTCTGGCTGCCAGCCGGAACAGCAGGGCAGGACTTGTCCCTGCAGGCACTGCCCAGCTTGGCAAGAGCCTCGTCCCCTACCCGATGTCTCTCAGCCGCCACGTCAGAGCAGATGGGGCAAAGGAAACTGAGCACTCCCAGACCTGCCCCAGGCAGGTGCTTGGCGGAGGAGGGACAGACCCGGGATCTTCCTGCCGTGCCATTAAATACGTTTTATGACGAGAAAGACATCACAGCAGCCAAGAGCATTGGGCTAGTGTTGCATAAACACCACGAAGCAGATGGTCCTTGCCTCAAGCCATTGCTGCCTGACTTGCCAGGCCTTGGCAGCCAAGCCACCATAGTGATGGCAGCCAATAGCCCCTCAGGGCGGTGCTGCCAACCCCTCTCTGACCCCACAGCCTCAGCTGGGTCTCCAGCAGGTCTCTCTCCAAACTTCCTTCCCCAGGTTTCTTTGAGAGGAAAAACAGATGTCACTGTCACCCTGTGCTCCTCATGATACAGTGGTGACTGTCCTGGAGTTGACTCCAGTTCTGGGTCTAAACCATCAGAGCCTTTGCAGTGGTGTGACTGCAGATCAAACTCCCCCAGGCTCCCTCACCTTGAGGCCCCAGGGTGGAACTGTGAAGAGTTACACTCACCAAAGACCTTTTCACTCCGAGAGCTGGGCTAAGGGCAAGGGGACAGCACACTTGTCACTATCACTGTCCCCACTCAGTAAAAGGCACATGTTGCCCCAGGTAGTAGCTGTGTCTACAGAAACCTCCTGTGTCCTACACAGCCTTCTCTAGCAGCAAGGTTTCATGTTGAAATGCTGTCCCCATTTCTCATCCCGAACTGTCCACCCTCTTGCCCACTAAAATCTGGTGCCTTGTAGTGCTGTCTATGCAGACTCCTTCCTAGCCTGGCTCAGGCTCTGTTTCATGCAGAGAGCAATATCAACTACCTGCTGAAGATGGCCCTGGAGAAGATTGCCTTCCTGCCTTTTGGCTACCTCATTGACCAGTGGCGCTGGAACGTGTTCAGTGGCCGCACACCCCCGAGCCGTTACAACTACGACTGGTGGCACCTGAGGTAGGGGACAGTCACCAAGGGTGGGTGGGGGTGTGGGATGCAAGGAAGGAAGGCAGGAAAGAGGAAAGGAAAGGGAAGGAAAGGGAAGGAAAGGGAAGGAAAGGGAAGGAAAGGGAAGGAAAGGGAAGGAAAGGGAAGGAAAGGGAAGGAAAGGGAAGGAAAGGGAAGGAAAGGGAAGGAAAGGGAAGGAAAGGAAAGGAAAGGAAAGGAAAGGAAAGGAAAGGAAAGGAAAGGAAAGGAAAGGAAAGGAAAGGAAAGGAAAGGAAAGGAAAGGAAAGGAAAGGAAAGGAAAGGAAAGGAAAGGAAAGGAAAGGAAAGGAAAGGAAAGGGGCCATGGAGGTGGTGGGAGAACAATGGGTAGATGGGTGGGTGATAGATAGATGGATGGATGGACAGAAACACATGGAATCACGCTCTAATTGTGCACATTTCTTCAGCACTGTGTCATCCCTTCCCATTCCTTGACTTGATTCTTCTGACCCCTTATTATTCCCATGCTCATGCTGTTGTTCTTTGTCATCTGCAGAACCAAATACCAGGGTATATGTGCTCCAGTTTCAAGGAATGAAAGCAACTTTGACCCTGGAGCAAAATACCACATCCCGGGGAACACTCCTTACATCAGGTAGTGTTGGCAATGGTTTGGGATGCAGTGGGTGGGGGGTCCCTGTGGGCAGGGCCTGGGATGTGCTGCTCCTGCTCAAGACAGAGATATCTCCCAACACTTGGGACCACAAATGGTGGGGTCGAGCTCTGGGACTTGTCTGCTCGCCTCTGTCCCCAGTTCTGACCTTCATGGGCTTCCTTGGCAGGTACTTTGTGAGCTTCATCCTCCAGTTCCAGTTTCACAAGGCGCTGTGCCAGGCGGCCAACCACAGCGGTTCCCTGCACACCTGTGACATCTACAGGTCCAAAGAGGCTGGAGCCAAACTCAGGTGGGGACGGAGGGGGGTCAGGACAATCGCCATGGGCAGATGTGTGCATGGAAGCTGATGGTGTGCAAATGAAGGAAAGAAGAAAGGAAGGAAGGAAAAGTGAACTGGAGCAATAGCTTTGCAGTTGGATGGATGGATGGATGGATGGAAATTACATGGAAGCACTGGGGTGGGGTGAGTGGTCCTCACCAGAGTATTGCTATTGTCCCTGCCATGAGCTCCACCCAGACAAGAGGTCACTGAAGCACAGTCGGCTCCTGTTGATTCCCTGGGTGTTAAATGCATGAGTGTGTGACAGGGAGTCCTCAGTTCTCCCATGCGGGACAGGCGGTGGTTTCCAAGGCAGTTCTCAGACTCTCATCCCACTCAGGAACAGCATCTCAACCCTTGCGATGCTGAGATACTGTCACTGCTTCTCTCCCATCCATCCCCTGGCCTCATGCTGGCTCTTGCTGCTCTGCTCCTCTGCAGGGAAGTGTTGAAAGCTGGGTCCTCCAAGTCATGGCAGGATATCCTGTTGAATCTCACTGGCACGGGTCAGATGGATGCTGGGCCCCTTCTGGAGTATTTCAGCCCCGTCAACAAGTGGCTTCAGGAGCAGAACAACAAGACCAATGAGGTGCTGGGCTGGCCTGAGTTTGACTGGCGTCCCCCTGTCCCTGAAGGCTATCCTGAAGGCATTGGTAAGGCTTCAGCTCCACCCTCCAGGAAGAGGTCCCCCAGGGGACATCGTTAACCTGCAGGCAGAAGAGTGCAGAGGGAGGTCTCTGCTGCGGGTGGGGTGGTCCCCATACCAGGAAAGAGAAACAGCCAGCTCCAGTGAAGTCCCACAGGGTGTGGCTTCCCAGGAGGCAGGTGCCACTGTCTGAAGCCGTGTAGTGATGTCATCAGTCATGGTGTGAAGGCTCTTCTCAGCTGTATCCTTAGTGCACATGTGGGAGGGCCTAGGGCATGCAGCTTGTCCTGTTGTCCCATCCTCTGTCCAATGGGACACCCCAGCAGGGCCCCTCTGCCCCCATTTCTTAGCTCAGCCTGCTCCCAAATTGCAGCATCCTTCAATGGACCTGCAGTTCTGGGAAAAGCTCAATTATGGCTCCTCCATAGGATAGCTCTTGCAACCCTCCTGACCTTCCTTGCCTCTTCCCCCATTTATTTCCTCCAGACAAAATAGCAGATGAGGCACAAGCTAAAGAGTTCTTGTCTGAGTACAACAGCACAGCAGAGGAAGTGTGGAATGCCTACACCGAGGCATCCTGGGCCTACAACACCAACATCACTGACCACAACAAGGAGATCATGGTATGGGGACAATCCTGGGGCTGTGCAGGGAGAGCCAAGAGCCAGGGCAGGGAGCTGGCACCCAGGGCACATTTCACAGGAGCTCTGAAAACCAGGGCAGCCTCTGCCCCTCATAAAGGGGTAACATTCTCACCCAGGAGGTGCCTTTTCCATGAAAACCCTCATCATTCCATGAGGTACCCACAAATGCAGCTGTGGGGAGGGTATCAGTCGTGGGATGTCAGGTGGTGTTTCTGGTGATGGCCTGTGTCTTCTCCCTGAAGTAACTCCTCTTCTCTCCTTGTAGCTGGAGAAGAACTTGGCCATGTCCAAGCACACCCTTGAGTACGGCATGAGGGCCAGGCAGTTTGACACCTCCGACTTCCAGGACCAAAGTGTCACCCGCATCCTCAAGAAGCTGAGTGTCATTGAGAGGGCAGCCCTGCCTGAGAATGAGCTGAAGGAGGTGAGTGGCAAGGGAGCAGAGCAGGACAAGGTGTCCCTTGCCATCATCCTGTGTGAAGACACAAGCTTCTCTCAAAATTTAACAAGTGCCACTGGGCAGCCACTGTCTGCCTTGAAAAAGATGACAGCTTGGTACCTTCCACACAAAGCCAAAATCCTTGTCTTTAGGGGTTTCCCACCCAAAGATTGCCTATCCCAGGCTGCAGTGGGGCCTCGATGTTTGGGTGACAATGGCACATTACTTGTTTGCCTCAGGCCCTCTTCTATTGACTCCATGTTGCCTCCATTGGGGTCACACTTGATCTTGGAAGGGACCAGAGTAAAACACCCAAAAACACCTCAGCAGGCTGGGACATTCTCCAATATCAGGAGCAAGGATAACTGACGGTGGCCTCAAGGCTGACACTCAGGATGGTGGCAAGCATCAGCCATTTGTTATCCCGTGGTACAGTCTTTCATACCCTCTTTGCCACATCCATAACAGGTGTTCCTTGTTACTTTACAGGTGTTCCTTGTTACCTTACCGTTGACTATAACAGGTGTTCCTTGTTACCTTACGTTACAGTTGACCAGAACAGGTGTTCCTTGTTACCTTACATTATCGTTGACTAGAACAGGTGTTCCTTGTTACCTTACATTATCGTTGACTAGAACAGGTGTTCCTTGTTACCTTACAGTTGACTATAACAGGTGTTCCTTGTTACCTTACAATTGACTAGAACAGGTGTTCCTTGTTACCTTACATTACCATTGACTGTAACAGGTGTTCCTTGTTACCTTACAGTTGACCATAACAGGTGTTCCTTGTTACCTTACCTTACAATTGACTAGAACAGGTGTTCCTTGTTACCTTACATTACCGTTGACTGTAACAGGTGTTCCTTGTTACCTTACATTACCGTTGACTGTAACAGGTGTTCCTTGTTACCTTACGTTGACTGTAACAGGTGTTCCTTGTTACCTTACCATTGACTATAACAGGTGTTCCTTGTTACCTTACAGTTGACTAGAACAGGTGTTCCTTGTTACCTTACCTTACCATTGACTAGAACAGGTGTTCCTTGTTACCTTACCGTTGACTAGAACAGGTGTTCCTTGTTACCTTACCTTACCATTGACTAGAACAGGTGTTCCTTGTTACCTTACAGTTGATTAGCAAACTATCGACACGTGCCTTTTCTACTCAGTCGTACAGGTCCGCGTTCTCTGCTTCTTTCTCCCGCAGCTGTAACTTATCTAGGTCTAGGCTCCCCACAGCCTTTTCCTATCTTACCACAGATAACCAGTTCACATACTCTGATTTCCTCTGCAGTATAACACCCTCCTGTCAGATATGGAGACCACGTACAGCGTGGCCAAGGTCTGCAGAGAGAACAAAACCTGTCACCCACTGGATCCTGGTAAGATCTAGCAGGGTGTCCTGTGGGGCATCTGCACTGGGCCAGAAGGGAGGGATTCTTTTTTTTAATTGGGGCATGAAGAAAGGCCATGAAGGGTTCTTTCACCTTCTCTGTGATGGCCCCTGAGCAACACATTGGGTACAGAACCATTGCACCAGTTCAGCCCATCCAACAGGATCACCGTGGCTTCATTGCTCTCTCTTAGACCTCACAGACATCATGGCCACCTCTCGGGACTACGATGAGCTCCTCTTTGCCTGGAAGGGCTGGCGGGATGCTTCTGGGAAGAAGATGAGGAACAACTACAAGCGATACGTGGAACTGAGCAACAAGGCAGCCGTGCTTAATGGTCAGTGCCCTGCACGCCTAGTGCCCACCATGATCCTAATCCCCTGTGAGCAGAGGATTGGGCTCTTCATCAAAGTGGGGGTCAAAATCCTAAGGGTGTGGAGGTCCCAGTACCTCCCAGGAGATCTACTGTCTCACAGATATGGAGGGACATGGGGTGTCTGAACAGCAAGACACTCTTGCCCAAGAAAGACAGTGTCTGACAGCTTCTGCTCTTGCCTTACCACAGGCTACAAAGACAACGGGGCCTACTGGAGATCCCTGTATGAGACGCCCACCTTTGAGGAAGATCTGGAGAGGCTGTACCTGCAGCTGCAGCCGCTGTACCTCAACCTACATGCTTATGTACGCCGAGCCCTCTACAAAAAGTACGGTGCAGAGCACATAAACCTGAAGGGTCCCATCCCTGCCCATCTACTAGGTAAGGGCTCTGCTTGAGCTAAGCTGTGCCTCCCACCAGACGTGGCTGGCTCTGAGCCATGCCAAGAATTAAGACTGGTTTCTGTTCAGCTCTGGCTGAAGGGACAAGGTCCCCTGGGATGGGTCTGTAGAGGCCAATCTGCCCCAGGGAAGGGCAGCATGCTCAGCATGGCTTGACCTCTCCTGCACAGAGGAGCTCCTGCCTACACTGCCCTTGTGCAGGCAGGGCAGGGACCAGGCAGGGACCAGCAAGGCAGGGACCAGGCAGGGTGATCAACCTGTGCAGAAGGAGGGAGTAACTGGTTGCTCTCCTCTCCCTGTCTCCCTCCTGACATGTGCCATCCTTCTGTGCTTCCCAGGCAACATGTGGGCTCAGTCATGGTCCAACGTTTTCGACCTTGTGATACCTTTCCCAGATGCCACCAAGGTGGATGCCACCCCAGCCATGAAGAAACAGGTCAGTGCTTTCCAGGCTGCTCTGGGGAAGCCCTTTGGGATCCAGCAGCCTTTGGTTGTTGCACCACCCACATTGCCAAATGCTCTAGAGTTACCAAAAAAATTCATGCCTCATCTGTATTCTCTCTCTACCTTTATATGCCAAGACCTGGATCCAGGTCTAGCTGACTCCAAAAGACCCCCCAGCCCAGAACAAGGCTACCCTTATCCTCTCCAGCACCCCAGCATCCCCCATTGCCCCTCACCAGGTCTCTGCTCTTTCCCCAGGGCTGGACACCCAAGAAAATGTTTGAAGAGTCGGACCGGTTCTTCACCTCTCTGGGCCTCATCCCGATGCCACAGGAGTTCTGGGACAAGTCCATGATTGAGAAGCCATCAGATGGGCGGGAGGTGGTGTGTCATGCCTCAGCCTGGGATTTCTACAATCGCAAGGACTTCAGGTGCCCATGGGGAGCAGGTGGTGGCCACAGCTGATGGAGCAGTGGTGCTGGAGCAGAAAGCAGCGTGTTTGTAGAATAAGGGTGTGTGGGCTGATGCAACCATAGTGCATCTTGCTCTGTGGCTGTGGCACCCTGACTATGGCACTTCCCTTGGTACACAAGATGCTGGCAGGAGTCCCCATGGTGGATGGGGGGCAATCTATGCCTGCCCTACCCTGTCTTGGAGAATGGAAAAGCTGATGAACAGGGACAGGGAATGGGGAGGGTCGGCAGGAGATGCAGGAGAAGGAGGAGACCAACACCATGGAGTAGGGCCAGCCTGGCCTGGTATCAGATGTGGGGTAGGGACACACAGAAAGGAAAAACAGGTCAAGGGGATACGATGGTTTCCGGAGGTTTTCACGCCACCACTGCTCTCCCTTCTCCCCCAATTCCTGTGTCCCGGTCCAGGATCAAGCAGTGCACCGTGGTGAACATGGATGACCTCATCACAGTGCATCATGAGATGGGCCACGTCCAGTACTTCCTGCAGTACAAGGACCAGCCCGTGTCCTTCCGCGACGGGGCCAACCCTGGTTTCCATGAGGCTGTTGGGGACGTCATGGCCTTGTCTGTCTCCACCCCCAAACACCTGCACAGCATCAATCTGCTGGATCAAGTCATGGAAAACGAAGGTGAGCTGGAGGACCACACAGCAAATGTGGAGATGCTGAGGGGAACAGCTGGAAATGCAGATGGTCAGGAGGGGCTGGGCAGGGTGAAAGGACTCAGGAACATACATGGTGGCTTTGCATGAATGGAAGGTACAGGACCTGTTGGGGACAGCCAGCTCTGGGGCAGAATGACCCATACTGGGAGGAGAGGTGGGTACGGCACTGCCTTGCTCACATCTTCATGCCCTGGGCAGAAAGTGATATTAACTACCTGATGAGCATTGCCCTGGACAAAATCGCCTTCCTGCCCTTCGGGTACCTCATGGACCAGTGGCGCTGGAAGGTGTTTGATGGGCGGATCAAGGAGGACGAGTACAACAAGGAGTGGTGGAACCTCAGGTAGGATTGAATTCAAACCCTTCTCTGGGACAAGGGCCTTGGCCATCATCCCACTGGGTGTTTTCTCCTTGTGGTCCAGTGGGCACAATGGGAATGATGGGATGCACAATCCCTCCCTCTGTCCTCACACCCCACTATGTTCCTTTCTGCTTTACCCCACCTCTTCCTCCCCAAGCTGGCCTAACTCTCCCTCTCTGGCCCAGGATGAAGTACCAGGGCTTGTGCCCACCAGCACTGAGGTCTGAAGATGACTTTGACCCTGGGGCAAAGTTTCACATCCCTGCCAACGTCCCCTACATTAGGTGAGCCAGCAGGGCTGGGGCACGAGGGACACCACTCGGACATAGAAGCAGGATCCCCAGCTCAGATGCCAATGATGACACCTGTTTTTCATGGCTGGTGGTACCATCCCACATGGGCTGGGCAGCTCTGGGGACCCTGACCAAGCTTCAGAGGAGAAGTCTGGATTTGGGGGAATTTCTCCCTACCCGAGGAAGATGAGCTCATCCACTCTGACAAACATAAAACACATTATGGGAGAAATGGCCTCTGCCGGTTGAGCTGAGCTGAAGCAGGTGTAGCTCCAAAGCCAATGATGCTCCTCCAGAGGGTGCAACCAGAGAATGAGGGGGGCACATCCTCTCTTGCGCAGGCACTAGTAGGGTCCATTCCCATCTCTTCATCCCTCTCCACCAGGTACTTCGTCAGCTTCGTGATCCAGTTCCAGTTCCACCAGGCACTCTGCGATGTAGCTGGGCACAAGGGTCCCCTGCACACCTGTGACATCTACCAGTCCCGGGAGGCTGGGAAGATCTTGGGGTAGGTGTGTGGGCAGGGCAAAGCCAAGGCATCTGTATCCCCGAGTACCTTAAAGCCAGCCCAGCAAGACAGGAGGCACCACAGCCCTGGTCATCCCTCCCATCCCACTCCTGGGGCAGGGCACCTTGCGCTGGCTGGGGCTGTGATTGCCAAAGCAGCCACTAGATGGTAGCTAGCCCCTGGCAGGGGAAGGCTCCCCCCTCCTCCTCCTCCTCCTCCTCCTCCCAGCCCCCAGTTTCTTAGGGAAAACAACCCCCTTGCTTCAAGAAGAGCACCTGCAAAATTAACCCTTTCACCCAGGGACTGCTCTGCATCAGGCTGGATTCACTGCAGGGTTTTAATCCATGCAAATCCCTCTTCCCCTCAAGATAAACATCCTTCCCTGTGCTCTGGGCTGGCAGCCCTATGGTTCTGGGGGTATAGACTGTACACAGGGATGCTGATACCAAGAGCTCCAAGGGAAAGGGAAGGGCTGGCAGCCAAGAGGGTGACAGGGAACCCCACTGAAGCTGATTTCTCCTGCCACAGGGATGCCCTGAAGCTGGGTTTCAGCAAACCGTGGCCTGAAGCCATGCAGCTCATCACAGGGCAGCCCAACATGTCAGCAGAGGCCCTGATGAGCTACTTCGAGCCACTCATGACATGGCTGGAGAAGGAGAACAAGAAGAACGGGGAGGTCCTGGGCTGGCCTGAGTACAGCTGGACTCCTTACACAGGTATGTAGGGCTCAGCCAAGCACAGCAGGTCCATGAGGGGCCAGGGCTTGGCCCTCACCAGGGTCAGGATGAGATGGAGCTCTCTCAGTACCCCTTGGTCACCCCAAAAACCACAGGGTGTTTGGATGCTTCTGCTTGATTCCTTGTGGGGCTGAGTCCAAAGGGCATCCAAGAGACCAGCAAGGGGAGATCTGGTGACCCAACACAGCACAGCCCATAGCCCCCAGCACCAACCACGTCTCTCATTTCTCTCCTTTTCATCCACTCCAGCCCAAGATGGCTCCAGCAAAACTGATTTCCTGGGAATGTCCCTGACCACAAGTCAAGCCACAGCAGGTGGCTGGGTCCTGCTCGCCCTGGCACTCGTCTTCCTGATCACCACCATCTTCTTGGGTGTCAAGTTCTTCTCAATCAGGAGAAAGGCCTTCATGTCCAGCTCAGAAATGGAACTGAAATAAGGCAGCCACCAGCGGGGCAACATAGACAGGGTGAAAGCGTGGGCACTTGGCAGGCTGGCAGCCATGCCATGGGCACACTTGCCAAGGAAGCCGTGGGTTTCCGCAACCCAGGACTCCTCTCTCCTATCAGGTCAGACATTCCTTTCCACTATGCAAGAGCCAAAGCAGAGAAGAGCTATTTATTTGTCAATGTCTGCATCAGGGGAAAGAGAAATTCAGGCTCCGGCAGGCACGGAGTCATCACAAGCTGCCCCTGTGCCCAGGGCTGGAGCTGGTCCAGTCTGGTCACTCACCAGCCAATTCTGACCTGTGGGCAAAGCCCCAGAGACTTGAGTGACAGAGGGCAGTTTGGGGAGGGATGGAGCACATTTCTCCCCCCTCGTTTGCCTGCTGCCAGGCTGTTTGCTTGCATGGATGAAAAATAAACTTATGTCTTGTCACCCTCGGAGCAGCAGCTCAGCTTCTTGCAGGTGGGCTCTGGGCTCAGTGGGACAAGGCTCTCAAGCAGGAGAGCTGCCACCCCAACCCAGTGCAAACACAGAGCCCTGGGGACCAGCCTGGCTTTGAGGCAATGTAACTGCAGCACCCACCTTCCCCCATCCCCATCACGAAAGCTCAGCATCCCTTTGCAGCACCTCCATCTCTGCAATCTGAATTGCTGTTCCCGTCAGAGCTGACAGCTCGTGGGTTCACAGTGAAGCACGTGCCTAAGGGAGGGGCTGAATCAGGGCCAGAAATCCCCAAAGTCCAGACATGAACTGTTCAAAGGGCTGGGGGGTCACCAAGCCCAAGCTGGGACAAGGCTGGAGCTCACAACTGCTGTGACTCCAGCCCTCAATGACACATTTACGTAAGAGCTGGGGAGGGGGGTCCCAGGTCAGCGATCACCCCCTGCCCTCCAGCTCCTGATTATCTTGGGATCAGCTGTGCTGGGCACACCCCCCAACCCCCCCGGCCCCGTCCACAGCCTCCTCTTTCTTCTGCTTCTGTAAATAAAACTTCGTATTTGTTCTGCAGTGATTAGGTGCAAAACTAATCCCAGACTAGGGATTATTGCAGCCTTAAAGAGCTGTGATCTGCGGCAGCCCGAAGCAGCAGGGGAAATGAGGGGATCTGGATGATCCACCGTCCCTCTCCCATGCGATGGCCTCTGCCCTCGGTCATGTCTCACGCCGGGAAGCTGAGGCTGGGAGCGGCTCGTCGCACCTGGCGGACGAGCAGAAGGCAGGTGTCTGCCGCCCACGCTCGGCTCTTTGTTTGCTTTCCATCCTCCCCGAGCACAGGACGCCCACGGGGAGGTGACACCCCAACCGCTCGTGTTTCTGCCGAGGTCCCCAGCCCGGGGAGCAGCAGCCCCAGGCTCCAGGGCTCACCGTGTCCTTCCCACAGCCACGTCCTGGTGCGTCTGCTTTATGTCCTGGCACACCAGGCTCCCTCCTCTCCCCCCTTCCTGGCAGTGCACTGCTCATGGAGCACAGACCTGGCACGGTGAGAGCTGAGTGTATTTTCAGCCTGGGAAAGCAGGCTGGTGCAGGTGTGCTCCATCCAGCTCAGCTCCTCACTGGTAATTTTGAGCTCCTTAGCCCCTTTCTGCCCCATTAGCGGAGGAAAAGAGGTCTTCAAGATCATCAAGATCCTGCAAGTTTCATGAAAATTGCTTTCTGGAGAAGAGGATTTAAAAAAAAATAGAAAAGAGCCACACTGAACACTGTCACTCAGGGACTGCAACGCAGGCTCAGCCCTAATTAGACATCAGAGAATCCACACAGGAGGTGAGTTTGTCCTACCACGGACAGGAGGGTGGATGATGGGTGCACTGAGCTGTGCTCAGAGGCAGACAGACAGCCCAGGCCTGCTGTCCGTGCAGAAGACAGAGGCAGACTCTAGGTTCCTTCAGCGCAGGTCCAAGCCCTGTACGGCAGGTGGGATTGGACAACAGCCAACCTTCCGTACGGGGCCAAGGTCCACGCAGCAGATGGGATGGGGTTGGACACCAGGCTACCTTCAACACAGGTCCAAAGTCCACCCAGGAGATGGGGCTGGACACAAGGTTATGCCTGTCCAGCCCAGGGGGAGGCTGAAGGTCCCACCCTGAGCTCAGATGGAGCTTTTTGGCTGAGATGGGGGGCCTGGGTGAAACTTTTGAGGGCAACGAGGGCCAGCTGGCGCCCCAAGGGTTCTGCCAAGCCGGCAGCAGTGTTTTACAAGATAGCTTTAAACCGAGGATGATTTCCCTTCCCCGTTGTGATAACATCTGGAGAGATTTTGCTGCCTTCTGGCTCCTGCATCATGCTTGCTGCTGAAATTAGGATGCTCAGCGAAATCACTCCCTAAGGAGAAAAAAGAAATGTAAAAGCAGAAAAAAGGAGGAGATTCCCCCTCAATTCACAGAACTCCTAGAGCGGAGCTCAGGAGGCAGCAGGTACTGAGACCTGGGGGGCTGCTTTGCACCCCCCTGCCTGTACATGAAGCTTCCAGAGAGATTTGCTTTAAAATCACATTAATTCAAAGCAAGAAACACTCTGGGTTCCCTCCACCAGCACAGGGACCCTTTGGGCATCAGAGAAACCCATTTTTCTTTTTTTTAGGTTCATTATCCATCACAGGAAGGTGGCTGGGGGTTCCCACACCCCACGGCCCCTTGGTGCTGGTGGGGCCTGGCCAAGCCAGGTCTATTCTTAGCCAACGGGTGGCCAGGCAGGAGCAGACAGGGTGCACGGGGCCACGTTCCTCACATTCCCCTTCCCCAGGGACAAGGAGCGCCTGGAAATACGCAGCCACAGCTTGGCAGCAGCGGGGGGCCATCAGAAGGGGCCATCCTGGGCAGACGAGAGGGGGGAGGTGGCATGGGGGGAGTTCAGGGGACAGCAGAAGTGTGGAAGGGATGTGGTGAACTGTGGTAGGGACTGGGGAAGCCTCATCCCTGCAGCTCCTTGCCCTTGGCTTCAGCTCCTGCGAGCTCTGCTTGGCACCATCCTTCCCTCCCCCCTGCTCAAGCAGGGCCGAGGGGGTGAAGGTGAACTGGAGGGTCAGGGGCAAAATCCCATATTCCTACCCCTCCCATCCCCCAGCAAGTTCACACTACCCCCAGCCCCACGGCTCTGCTAGAATTCCTTACCGAGGGGGACGGGGCTGGATCCAAAACAAACGACACCTCTACCCTCCCAATGTCCATTGTTGATGGAGGGTGTCATCCATGCCTGTGGCTGGAGGCACTGGGCACCAGTGGGGTCCCATCCTCACCACGGGATGCATCCATGAGTGCCAGCTGGGCTGACCCCCTCCCCGGCCCCGCAGAGTCCCCACCCTGCACGGGCAGCATCTCCCTGTCTCAGGGTGCCTCGGCAGCAGGACCCCAAAGGCTCTGCCCATGTCCCAGTGTTGGTGAAGATTGTCCCCACCCCTCAGGGCTTCCCCCTGAGCTGACACTGTGCCACTGAGGCATCCCAGGTGACAGCAAGAGAATTGTCCCAGACCAAAACTGCTGGGAATTGGCACTCGGCTCCTGACCGCCTTGCCCAGGAGAGTCTCCAGTCAAACAGACCCTCTGCAGCCGCAGCCAGCACCCCTTTCCCACAGCTGCATCCTGCCTTTCCCTGCTCCTCCCTGCAGCATCACCGTGAGTTATTGCAGCCTGCAGGCCCCATCCATCCTCCTGGCAGGTGAGTCACGAGCCTGCCCCGTGCCTCAGTTTCCCCTGCTGTGCGGTGAGGACAGGCAGGATGCCAGGTGGGATGTCATGAACTGATAGGGCCACATCCCAGAGCAGAGTCTCCACGGCTCTTCCTGTCACTTACAAGTGGGAAGTGGCTTTGTCAGGAAACAACGTCCGTGACTTGGTTTAATGTCACTGAGTCCTTCCCAGATTTGCAGTCTCCAGGGCTGGGAAAGCCCAGGCTGATGAGGGTTCAATTTGGCTGCACATTTTACCCTTGTTTGTTTCGGGTAGGTTTTTTTTTTTTTATACTTAACAAACAAACAGTGTGGAGGTGAGAGCCTGAAAAAGTACGTCAGGATTTGGAGTGGTGGGGCAGAGGAAGGAGCCAGGACAAAGAGCATCCTTCCACCTGCAAAATAAATTTACAGCCCCAAATTCTCCCTCCTGTATCACATCCTTGGAGCATCTTCCAAAAGTGAAGGGCAAAGCAGGGGCAGAGCCATGCCAGGCAGAAGGACACCCGAGAGTGTCTGGGGACAGTCCTGGTGGCTGGAAGCAGCTTTGGGGACCACAAGAGCCCTGTCTCTCCCTTCCCAGCTGTGTTTGCAGTGTGGCTCTAATTACAGAAATGTGGAGAAATGTCGCCTCTCAATTGGCAAACATTTCTCCTGGCAAGCGCCAGCCGACAGCTGCCATGCTGGGATTCAAGTGGGCTCCCATCCCCTCCATCCCACACCTCCCACCCCAAATCCATACCCCAGTAAGGCTGCACCCCCTTTCCCAGTGTGCCTGTGCCTGCCCAGGGCAACGCCTCACTGAGTAGGTGATAATTTCCTGCACAGATTATAACTCCCTCCACTTCCAGGAGCAGGGAGGGGGAGGACACCCTTGGGAAGCACCCAGGTCTCCTTTGCCCTTGGAAACCAGGTAGTTTCCCACTGATTCCCCAGGGTGTGGGAAGGAAGAAAAAAAAATAGGGGAAAGGAGCAAAACCTCAAAAGCACTCAATGAGGAGGAAGAGGAGGAGGGGGGTGGGGGGAG
This sequence comes from Acanthornis magna, assembly GCA_036785705.1. NCBI lineage: Eukaryota > Metazoa > Chordata > Aves > Passeriformes > Acanthizidae > Acanthornis > Acanthornis magna. Next base: position 307,902 of record JAWUZG010000190.1, read on the forward strand.
GGAGAAGTAGAACTGAGTGAGGGAGGAGGAGGAGAGCAGGGCAGGGAGAGAGAGGATTACTGTTCAGTTAAATTAGAGGGAGCCCTTCAGCTGCCTTGAACAGCAGGAGAATTTGCCCAAAGACCCCAATTTTTCCAATTTGGGATAAAATGTAAGCACGGGATTAACTGCAAGCATATGCTTAAAACCCAGGGAATTGAAAGAAGTCTGGGCATAAAGTGCTCCAAAGAGGGCAGGGAGGCAGGGCATGGACAGGCAGCTGCATGGATGACCTGGCTCTGCAGGGATGCGTTGAGGGGACGGGAGACCTGCGAGGGGACTGGAAGAACCGTGGGTGCACTGGGAGGCTCCTGGAGCTTAGTGAATAACGAGAGAGAATGACAGGACTCCACTCCATGTGCCAGGGCTGTGTGGGGAAGGGGGTTGGTAAGAGAGGCTCTTCCACCACCGCGCTGGAACGAGACCCCCTGGCTGGAGAAAGGAGGATCAAAGGGGCCCCACAGATATACCTGGAGCAGGACAAGCCTTTCTGGGGTCACTGCACAGCCCCAGCCCTGGCAGAGGGGCTGGGGAGGCTGCAGCTGTGCCCTGCCCCATGCCAAGAGCTGCACTGGTGCCCCCACGCTCCACCCTGGGGACCCTGCCAGGAGGGCTCTGAGCTGGCACGTGCCCTTACCGTCAGACACATCTGTGTCCACGTGATGTGCCCACGAACATCCCGGACTGATTTATGGGATGAGAGGAGGGCAGGAGGCCAACCTTAAACCCTGACTGCCTGGTGATTAATAATCATAATTACTATCATATTAGCTGTAGTAGTAATAGTTTGCTTTCCTCTGCAGAACTGGTCATCCAGGAATCTCAGAGAGGTTTCACCCGGCCAAGTGACCAATGTCCCTGTTTTCTAAAGGAAATTGCGGCACAGAGCTGTATCCCTTGAGTCACACAGTATATCAACAAGAAAACAGAGAAGGCAGGAGTCTGGACTCTGTGTCCCTCTCCCTCCCCCATGCTATTAAGCTGCATCTGTGTAATATAGAGCAAAACATCCTCCACGACTCGCAGTAAATCACAGCAGAGGCAGTGTGCAGAGTGGATGGGGGGAGATAATGGGTTTTTCACCCTCTTCAACAATAGAACAAGTTTTTCTCTGCTAGGGAATGCTGACTTCTCTGAGAGATGGAGATAAAAACAGCACTGAGGCTCTGAAATTGGCCTGAAAGGGCACCTGCCTCTGCTCACCCACTTGCATTGCTGGCCCAGGGACAGGAGACAACCCCAGCAAAGCATGCTGTGGGTCGAGTGCCCCACAGGCATGGCCTGGTCTGCATGGGCATTACTGAGGTGCACTGGAATATTAATTGAAAATCCCAGCAAAACACTTCTGCTGATGATAATGGACCATAATCCTCTTAGACCAATTTCATGCCTGAAAAATCATGCATAACAAAATAATAATAGAAAGCCCCTCAGTGGACACTGACCTTAGCAGTGGACACAGGAGGATAGGGATGGCCAGAGCGGATTTCTCAGGAAGGAAAGGGAGGTGGTCCCCTTGGCCTCCACCCTCGAGGTGGGCAGGAGAAAACTGAATTGGGTCTAGGTCTGAACATCTGCTCTATCAGGGCAGCATCACCGTGGGACCCCGATGTCCCACAGAGACCTGGGGACCCGCCAGGACCCCTGTGCCCTACAGAGCCCATGGAACATCCGGTGACCCCAGAACCATGGCACCTCCTGTGTTCTCTGCATCCACCAGAGTTCCCAGGACCCCCTGGACTGTCCATGTCCTCCAGAGTTCTCAGGACTCTTGGAAGGCTCCATGTTCCTCAAGGGTCCTCCGTGCCCGCAGAGCCCTGTGCCAGGCCGCGTCCCCCATGCCAAGGCCGCCCCCAAACGAGCAGCCAGCCCCCCTCCCGCCCCGCTCGCCCCTTCAGCACCAGCCCGAGTGGACAGCGCCAGGTGCGGGGCCCCGCACCTGGGGAGGCACCCGACAACCCCCGGACCCCCAGGAACACCCTGACCCCCTCCTCGGCACCTCAGGGACCTCCGGGAGCACCCTGACCTTCTTCCTGGCATTCCCCGGCATCCCCGACACCCCGACGCTGCACCCCCCGCTTCCTTTGCACCCCATTTTCATCCCGACACCCCCTACTCTGCTCGCCTGCACCGACTGGCACCATCTCCCCTACTGCACCCCTGCGCCCCCTCCTCAGCAGCCTCTCCTCTGCTCCTGTGCCCTTGCGCCCACAGACATTCCCCCCTGCAGCCCCTGCACCCAGCAGCACCCCCTCTTCTGCCTCTGCACCTCTGCATCTGCTCCTTGCCCGCACCACCCCCTGCACCTCAGCACCACCTGCACGCCCTCCTCCACCCGCCACCCCTGCGCCCCGACATCCCCTCCTCTGCCACCCCTAGCACCCCAGCGCTCTTCATCTCTGCCTCCTCCACCGTCCTCCTTCACATTCCCCACCCGTCAGCTCCCGGCGCCCCCAGCGCCTCCTCCTCCAGCACCTCTCTCCAGCACCCCTTCCTTCACCACCCCTTTCTCCAGCGCCCCCGGCACCCTTCAGCTGCACTCCCACCAACTCTCCCCGTCCCCAGCACAATCTCCTGTTCCAGTACCCCAAGCCTCCAGGACATCCTTCCCCAGCACCCCAAGGACCCCATCCCCACCCCCTCCACGCACCCCCATCCCAGCCCCACAAGGACGCTCCCTCCACCTCCTCATCACTCCCCGTCCCAGTGCCCCAAGGGCTCCTCTGCCCCTCAGCACCCTCTGCCCCAGCCCCTCGAGGGTCCCACCCCCAGCACCCCCAGCACACACCTGCTCCCCCGCCCCGCGCCCCGCCCCGGAGCCCCCCCGCCCGGGGGCCGCTGCTGGACGGGGCCGTGCGAGTGCCGCTGCCGCGAGATGCCAGGGGGTCCGGGGGAGCCGGGGGGCGCCGGGGGGTGCGCGTTCCCCGCTCGGCAGCTGTTGCTGCTGACGGCTCCCCCGGAGCCTCCGGCGGGCCGGGGCAGCGGTGACTAAGCACTTTGGGGATTTCTACTCTTATTATTTTATTCTATTATTTTCTCCCGCTTTCAAGCGGGTCCTCCCCCCTCTCTCCCCCGCTTCCCCCTCCCATTCTCATCCTCCCCGGCCGCCCCCGCCCGGGGCCGGGCGCGGCAGGGCGGGCGGAGGGGTTCCCCCTTCCGGCCACCGGGAGCATGGGAGCCCCGGGCCGGCTCGGCTCCAGAGCTCGGTCAGCCCTGGGGTGAGGCGGAGCGGGGCCGCGCGGTGCCGGGCCGTGCCGTGCCGCTCCGGGGCCGGGCCCCGCTCCCCGCTCCCCGCCGCGCCCGCGGCAAGTTCCGCCGCTCCCGGGGCGCGCGGAGCGCAGCGGAGCGATGCCGGTGCGCCGGGGCCATGTGGCCCCCCAAAACACCTACCTGGACACCATCATCCGCAAATTTGAAGGACAAAGTGAGTACCGCACCCCCCGGTGCCGCTCCGCTCCCCCCGCGGCCGGGGCGGCCCCCCAACTTCGGAGCGCAGCGGGGAGAGGAAGGGGGGAAGGCGAGAGGGTATCCCCGGGGGCACGGAGGGGCCCTTGTGACCTCCCGACGTGGGAGACGGGTGGGCGACAGCCAGGCGGTGTCCCCGCGGGTATTTATAGACCGGGCGACACAGGGGGACGAGCGATCCCAGCCTCGGTGTTTCCCCGGGGGCTGGGGACACCGCGACCCCTCCACAGTCCCTGGGCGGGGAGGGTGTGCCCGGGCTGGCGGGGAGGGGGTCCCGGCTGGCTGGACTGGGGGACAGGGTGTACCCAACGCAGTCGGGCTCGCTGCCTGTTTGCCTTCAACTCTGCGCTCTCCGCGGCCGCCGTCCCTGGTGAAATGTTGCCATTTGCCGTTGCTCCGAGTAATCCCTTTATATGAATTTTTGGACTGGTTTTCGTGTCAAATACAGCGAAGAGTCCGTGCACGTCGGGGAGCGCTGGGGTTTGCATGTGGCTGGGTGGGGGCGCGGGGGCTCCACTCCCACTCTCTAGGCACCCCGACGGGGCTGGGTCCCCTGACAATGCTGGGGATAACGGGAGGGGACCGGTGCACCGGGGTCCCCCAAAAACGGAGCTCAGGGGGCTGCTGTGGGGTGCGGGGGCCGTGCACCCCCCACTGCCCCGGCTCACTGAGGGTTTTCTCTGGTGTCCGAATTTCCCGGGTGGGCAAATTCCCTGGCACTGCCATCCTTGCCGGATCTGCGCTGCCTGGCCTGGCAGTTGACTGACGTGACCCTGGGGATGGAAAGTGAGAAAAACTGTCCCTGGTTCCTATCAGTTCCCCCTGGGAAGCGGCGTCTGGGGAGCAGCAGGGCCACACGATGAGGCGTGAGAGTGAGGACACAGCCAGGCCCCCTGTTCCCTGCGCGCTCCCTGCCTGCACTCTACCAGCCATGTCGGGCACCAGCTGGGTTCTGCCGAAACATCACCCCACGCTCCCCCGCGGCAGTTTCATGCTGTGACAGGTGTTGGGAGACACCAAACCAGCACACCTGATACAGCTCTGCTACAGGCAGTGAGTTCTTCCATGCTCGTGGGTGCCTTCACCCCCAACACCACAGCTCCTGGTGAGTCCCCGTTGCAGCCAGAGAGGCCCAACTCTTCCCTGCCAGGGCCAGTGCAGAGCCCCGGTACCGTGGGACCAAGGGAAAATCTGCGGGTGAGGGCAGGGCAGATATCAAATTGGGGGTGAAAATACTCCCAAGGAGACCTGGCTCTGCAGTTCCTTCCCATCCTGGTCTTGGTCACATCTCTGCGCTCAGCACAGCTTGCTCCGGCGCCCTGCCAGCCCTGTAAATCCTGTCCTGCACCAGCCCAGCCTGTATCCAGACTGGATCCAGTCCATGGAGCTGACACTGGATGGGGAAACTGTTCATCACAGGTGGGGAGTGTGCCCCAGGAGCAGGGCTTTGGGAGAAGGTCGCCTCCTTGTGCTGCCTTCCAGCTGGCAAAGCAATTTGGATATAGAAGGATCGGGAAGAGGGAACCGGGAAACATTTGTCTGTGGTGGTTTGTGCTGTTTGCAGCATCGGCACCGGCACCAGCCTTGTGTGGGAAAGGGAAAGGTGCCGGAGTGGGAGTCCCCCACAAAGGGCCACCAAGGGGCTGTCAGAGGATGGGATGAAGAAGGAGACTTGTGCAGCATCCCTGGGGACGCTGGTTTTACTGGGAGGCATCCTCCAGAGCTGGAACTCTCCAGGTGCCATTGGGGAGAACCACAATGTGCCTGGGAGGGGTCCCCCCCCCCCCAGGTCCCGGCACTCAGTGCCGCAGATGTGCAGAGGTTTGTCTTGCATTTGGGTGAAATTCCCAGTAAGGCTGGAGTGCAGCAGGGTTCTGGAGCACGCATGCTACAGATGCCATTCCTGGGTAATCCAGGAGATTAATTGGGGTCTGGGCTGGGAGGCAGCCTCCAAATGGACCCTCTGCTCAGACCTGCCTCCGGCTCCAGCCCGGAGCTGATGCCAAATGCTGAGGGAGATGGTGCTGGGGGGGACATGACATCCATCGCTTCAGCATCCAGCCCCCGTTACATCTCGGAAAACCTGTCCCAGAGCCCAGCACTCCCCAATATCTTTGAAAAAAAACAACCCAAAATCAAACCAAACCAAAGCTCGCCGCCAAGATAAGGATGGAAGTGGCTCCATATGGGCTGGATGACGTGGGCTGTGCAGCGCTGCCACACACCCTGGGGAGGCAGCGAGTCTGGCCCCAGCCCAGCCTAGGTGGCTGCAGCACCAAGAGGGGATGTGGCAGCACCACTCCTTGCCTCAGTTTCCCCTTTCCTTCACTTGAACGCTTTTCTTTTTGAGCACAGGGGCCACAAAGCCCTGTGGGATCTGGATTTCGCCTTCAGTCCCAAGGCAGAATTATCCTATAAAACATTAGGAAAATCATTAATGTGGTGGGTTTCACCCCTGCTTCCCATGAAGCCAAGCTCACTCCTCCTCTTGTCCCTTGCCTGACTTCTGTCAAATCTGAGCAAGGGTGGAAAGTCTCTGAGATAACTCAGGTCCCTGATAAGCTCCTGGGAAGGGACAGAGGCTGCAGTTCTCCCCTCTGCCTGCAGTGCCTGTCAGGGACAGATTGCCCATATATCAGACAGCAGAGAGTCCCCACATGCCAGTGGTGAGATGTCAAGGCTGCACGGATTGGCCAACCCCGGCAAAAACTGCCACTACTGAGAAACGCCACTTTGGGCCCCCCTGTCCCCACAGTCACCAATTCACATGGAACTGGGGACACTTCATCCCTCTAAAGAGCAGAGCAGTACCTGGGATGGTGTGGGCTGAGGTCAGCCACCCTCCCTCCAGACCTGTTCACCACTGTCCCCAGGGAGCTCGTCTCTGCACGAGCCTCACGGCAGGTGACATCAAAAATCGCCGGCTCAGGCTGTCCCCAGTCCATGTGGGTACACACCACCCCTCCAAGCCTCATGCTCTCCTGCCTCCCCGCAGACCGCAAGTTCCTCATTGCCAATGCCCAGATGGAGAACTGCGCCATCATCTACTGCAACGATGGCTTCTGCGAGATGTTCGGCTACTCCCGCGTGGAGGTGATGCAACGGCCCTGCACCTGCGACTTCCTCACCGGCCCCGACACCACCAAGAGCTCCATCGCCCAGCTCACCCAGGCCCTGCTTGGCTCCGAAGAGTGCAAGCTCGAGATCCTCTACTACCGCAAAGACAGTAAGGGTCGCTTTTTGGGGTGATCCAGTGGTGGGAGGTGTCACCTGCCCGGGATTTCGGTTGTGAGAAGCCAGTGCGGGGGAGGCAAACAGGATCTGATGCCACCAGGGCATCAGGATTGCACCCAGGTTCAGGGCTTTGCTGAGAGCAAATCCGTAGTGGCTCCTGGTGGGATGGAGGCATCTCTGCTGTGATGGAGCACATTGGGACCTTGAGCGATGGAGGTTGTTGCCAGATTGTTTGGGAATCAGGTCATTCATAAATCTTTGGGGATGGTTCAGAGCTCCTGGGACAAGCAATGGCATTGCTTGTGGGATCCCTGCACCAGCAGTGGGAATCCAGTGGGAAGCCCATGGAGGAGCCAGGCTGGGACACAGGTCTCCCAGTCTGTGCTCCGAGATGAGACAGAGCCTCCATCTCTGCGGAGAGTGGGTGCAGCCGACGGCCTCAGAGCTGCCTCTCCAGCGAGCAGGATGCGCCTGTGCGTGCACAGATGGAATTACGTTAAGATGAAAATGAAGCTTTGATGGAAAATACGAGTGATTAGTTCTAATACGGCAGGAAGTTAAATAAATATTTAGTGCTTGATGCTGCAAAACAGCAGTGGCCAAGGATCCCACGGGCATGGGAATGCAGGTCTGGTGCTCACGGGAGGTTAGAAATACGAAGTGTTTCCTTTTTTTAACCTGTGGAGCTTTCCTATAGCTTCAGATTGTATTGATGGGGCTTGGCCTAAACGTGGGGCTGCACCCACTGCTGGCAGCTGCCAGGGCAGCCAGCGAGAGGAGAATCACTGGAAGCAAAAGGAAGGAGCAGGCAGGAGCCCTGGCTCCCAGCCCAGCACCCTATCTTGGGGGCTGGCTGCCGGGTGTCCTGGCCTCCCTCCCAGACCCTATCTCCTGGGCTGGCATCCAGGTGCCAGAGTATCAGCCCCCGGAATTAGTCACTGGCAGCACCTCTGTGTGTTATCCCGGTGTTATCCCGGCAGGGCCTGACCCTGCGTGGTGGCAGGATCAGGCCACTCGGTCGAGGCTCTTCCCATGGGGCCAGTCCTGGGTGGAGAGGGGCTGGGAGTGGTGCCAGGGCTGGGTGCAAGTCCCCCCTTGGCAGTTGCAGGGCCTGGCTGGAGCCCAGCGCAGTGCGGGAGACATGCGGAGAAGCGGCACACGCTGTCCCCTGCTCCCACCCCAACACCAGCACACTGTCCCCTGCTCCCACCCCAACGCCAGCGCACTGTCCCCTGCTCCCACCCCAACGCCACTGCACTGTCCCCTGCTCCCACCCCAACGCCACTGCACTGTCCCCTGCTCCCACCCCAACGCCACTGCACTGTCCCCTGCTCCCACCCCAACGCCAGTGCGTGGCCAGGCACTGGCCGTGGCAAGGACAGCCCTGTTCCATTCTGTCCCTCCCTCCTCGGGATAGTTTCCCGTTCCATCCCTGGGGACTACTTGGCTTGTGAGCCTGATCCATCACCATCCTCCCTGCTTTGAAGCATTCCTGCTGGGCTCACGGGATGCTCGGTGCTGTCCTTGGAGCCCTGCTCTTCCTCTAGGCCATGGGGAACTCTCAGTGCAGCTCTGAGCTGCTTTCTTCTCTTTTTATTAAAAAAGAGGGGGGAAAAAATAAAAAAGCCCAGAAGCAAACCCTTCATGTCTATTTTTAAAACCCAACCCCACCAGCAGTATGCTTTCCAATTGTTTCCCCCCAGCACTCAGCCTGCGACCGCTCGGCCCATTATAAATGGGTCTTATCGGCAAAGAAAAGGCTTTTGCATTATAGGGAGCTGCTGCTTAATTAGCCAGCGGAGCTCCAAACCCGCCTGTCCTCCTTTTCATACCAGCAGCACCAATCTCCAGTCTCAACCTGCTGTTTATTACTGCGGTACTCTCGGCTCTGCAGCTCGCAGGGTTGTTTCCTCGCTTTTCTGGCTGATAGAGGCAATATCATACCCAAAATCTGCCCGTTGGAGCCACCCAGGCAGGGCCAGGGTGGGATGGATGGAGGTAGGTGGGAAGGGGGCACCCGAGGGTGTCCGGGGTGGTGGGTTCTGGGGACAGGCAGGATGCTGAGTGATGGGTGATGCGTGTCCCTGGGGACAGCACGGCTGCTCGGTGCGCACCTGGATGCCCATGCTGTCATCCCCTAATTATAAACAGAGCCAAAAGAGCCAGGGGTGCCACCAGCAAGCCCAGCTCCAAAATGGAAACAAGTACCCGTGGGGGAAGATGAGACCAGCCCAGCCAGGGCAGTTGTCCCTCCCTGCCACACCAGCCCCAAAAAGGCCTCAGAAAAAGGGAAGAGCCCATTCACAGCACATGTGGCTCTAATCCCCAGCTCAAAGCTGGGAGATCAGTGAAAAGTTAATTTCCTTACAAGATGTTACACAGCTGGAACTGCCCCAGACAGGGGGGTCAGCACGGGATCAGCTCCTGCTGCAGCGAGGAGCAGCCATGGCCTCCAGCCCTGGGGACACACTGTCCACTGCGGCCAGGGCGAGAGCAAATCCTCCAGCATCCCCTAAGGATGATACCAAGGAGCTGGTGGAGCTGAGCTGCATCCAAGGTTGGTTTTTTCCCCTCGCCAGGGGTGATGTGCTTTGCAGCAAAGCCACCGGCCAGGGCTCCCAGGGTCCCCAGAGCAGGCGGTGGCCGCAGGTGCTGAGTGCCACGGTGCTAGCATGGCCTGAGCAGCAGCAGCTGGTTGCACTCACTCTGCTTAATCTGCGTGAATGTGATGCTGATGAATATGAAAGGGGAGATGTGGCTGCGACAGCTGGAGCAGCTGGTGTGGCAACCCCAGCCCCTCCATCCTGTCCTCTCCTGGGCAGACCCCTCGGCTCGTCCCCTCCTGCAACAGCAGCAGTTTGTGTCAGTCCCCTTGGAACCGGGAGCAGGCTGGCAAACTCATAACACTGCTGCGGAGGCCAGGATTTCCCCCCACGAGGGCTCCAGGAGTGGGAGGGCCAGAGAGTGATTGGGGTGCCCCGTGTCACTCAGCATATCCCCCCACAGCTCCCGGGGGGGCTGAGCAGGCAGCCAGGCAGGCATGGCTTGGGCGGTGTCACTGCACCCCAAGGGGGCAGGGACACTCATTTGACATGTCCCCTCTGTCCCCAGCCCAGGGCACATCCCTGGCACTGCTCCGCTCCAGCAGCTGCTGCCAGGCAGCCTGGCTAAGGCAGGTGGGGACAGATCCAACCAGGGTTTCTCCACACAGCTTTGTGTACAGCAACATGTGACGTGCCCGACAGGTGCCCTGGGAGCAGAAGGGCAAATCCCACCAGCAACTGCTGCATCCTGGCACCATCAGGGATTTGGTGCTGGCAGCCCCGGGAGCTTCTGCTCCTGCCCATGGGGTGGGCAAGGCAGGACTGAGGGACTGCTTGGGTGTTGGAGGAGCAGGAAGGCACGGCCAGCTGGCAAACCCCAAGCCTAAGTGGAACTCCTGGCTTGTACAAACCCATGGGGTTTGTGACACACCAGGGCTGTTTGCCTTTTGTTCCTTTAAGGGTCAGGCTGTGACCTCGGGAAAGGGATGGACACCATGGCCAGCTCCAGACAGGGACTGATAAACATCTTGTAAACATCTGGCCTCACAATGGCAAAGCCTCTGGTCCCAGAGACCCTGTGCTGTGGAGCCAATTCTGCCATCTTTGGCACGGCTGTGCTGCAGCTCCAGCCACCCCCATTGCCCTGGCTGTGCTCTGCGGCCAGTGTGACTAGGGCACAGAGCTTGAGAGACACATTTTTCATCCTCTGCTGCTCCGCAGATGCTTTTTGCTTGGACCTGGTGTCCCATGAACAAAAGGACAGGCCCAGATCATCCCCAGCACCCCCAAGAATGCTGTCTGGAATAGGCTTTTTCCTGAAATCTCTGCCCTGGCAGAGTCCCTGATTCCCACCCCAAGCCCTCCATCCTCATTCTTAATGACTGTTGCATCCCCGGTGGGAGGTGGCCCCACGTGCCATGGGAACAGGACCCTGGGATGGCCAGAGAGCCCAGGACACGCTGTCAGCACTGCAGCTTTGGCCACACAGCCCTGCTCTAAGATGGTCTAATTCCTGCAGCCAGTGGGATTTAGCAAGGGAAGGACTGAGGGCCTGGATGTGGCCACTCACTTCACTTGCAGAAGAGGTTAAGATGCATTTTGCCAACCCCTGTATTGATCTAGGACCCCTTTTGGCTCCTGGGGGTCAGGGCATCCTTCTACCTGCACCCAAACAGCCCTGCTGGGATTGGCTCCTTCCTGTGGCCACACTTTGGTGGATACCCTCAGCCACCTGACACTCCTGGTTTTCCTTCTCCTCTGCTGCTTCCAGCCTGCGAGGTCCATAAGCACAGGAATCCCTGCCCTTCCTCACTGCGCAGGGGAACCTCCATCCCGCTGACGTTACTTAATAAGGTCATTTTTGCTGGCCTGCTGTCCCAGCAGGTTTCAGCTCCTGATGCCTTGTCTGGGTGTGGGGAGAGGGGCTGGGGCAGAGCATCATCCCCTCCCTGTTCAGGGGGATGCAGGCCTGAATGTGGGGACTCACCCCAAATCCCAAGGGTGACGCATCTCCCACCAGCTCAGACTCTATCTCCATTATTTTCCATCCCACCTCAGGGATTTGCTTTCGGGCCTGCCGGCAATCTGCGCTTCCCTTTGAAGTTCTACCCAGCCCTGACACTGATTTATCCCAGGACAGGAGCACAGCTTGGCCCTCCAAGCGTCTCTCCGGGCGTGCCAGCCATCCCTGGAGCACAGCTCTGTTCCCATCCCTGTCTCCGTCCCCTCCGTGCCCTTCCCAGCCCCTCTCCTCTGCTCCTTTATATAATACCACTATAGATTTAGCCACTCTGCCATGAGACCCTGCAGATTAAATCTCCCGGCTGGGGGGAGGGCAGGCCTGGGTAAGAGCTCCGAGTGCAGATTAATAGCTTGCTTTTTTAATATTCATCACAATACCGGTTTGTGTCCAGCTCTCGGAAACCCCCGTGTCCTGTTGATTAGTTTAATACTGATGATACTGACAAATGCATTAACCACCGGTGGCTGCGGGGGATAAGAGGGACAGGGAGGGAGGGCCCCCAACAATGACATTTTTAATGTTATTAAGTGCCGGCTTTTATCAAGGTCAGAAGACACGGTGGGTCAGAAAGCACAAACCTGCAGACGCTCACTCAGCTTGGGGGAGGTGGGCTGGGTGCTGGCAGATCAAACCCAGGAGTTTAGGGAACGGGCTGGTTTTCCCAGCTCATGCAAGCCCACCACATTGGCTGTGGGACCCTTCAAACCACCATCTATGTCAGAGCCCTTTCTGCTGCCCCCAGGCTGGGTTTTACCCCAGATGGGTACAGGCACCCTGACGGAGGTGGCCACAGAGCACAGGCAGGTTGTGAATGCCCCCAGGGCTCCTCCAAGAGATCATTTGGTGGCTGGATAAAATTAGATGGATGGAGACAGATTAGCTGAACAGCTGAAGGGAAGAGACAGGCAGATGGATGGGGACAGTCGATCGAGGAACGAGGATGGGAGGGCAGGCCTGGGGTCCCTCCCGGGGCTGGCTCAGCGCGCTGGTGCTACAGCAGCTCTGGGGTGCCTGGTTTTTGGGAAGAAGGATGGGCAGGCTCAGCATTCGGCAAAGCCCAGTAGGCTGCCTCACCACAGGGAAACTGAGGCAGGGCAGAGGGTGCTAAGGGTCTCCCAGCTGGAGCATCTCCACAGAGCTGGGGGTACCCCAAATCACAGCTGCCCGGAGACCCCAAATCCTGGTGGAATGTCCTGTCTTTGGGCCATGCTTAAGGGAATCTCCTGCTCCCATCCCTGGCCCTGGTACTCCCTCATTCCCTTGGTTCCTCCACGCTGTGCGATGTGGCTCTGACCAAGGCATTGAGTTCCTGGTATGCAGAGCTGTGCCTGGCTGGGCCACTTTTGGGGTGATTCCCCTGGTTTTGGAGGGTCTCACACCCAATTAACTTTTGGTCAACCTTGAATTGGCCAGGCAGTTGGACTAGATTATTGCTGGAGCTCCCTTCCAACAGAAATAGTCTATTTTATTTAATTTAAGAAGGGATCAGCGAGGGGCTCACAGTGACATTGGCCAGGGCTGCTCAAGCTCAGCACCTCCCAGATTTGCAGGATCAAACCAGGCACCAGCTGCCACCCAAACCCACCCCCAGCCACGTCCCAGCTGCTCCTTACATCCCTCCAACTGGATGTAAGTGGGCCCAGTTTTCAGCTGTTCTGCACTGGCCGTGGCATTAACCCTTTCCCACACAGAGCCTGCCAGGATCTAGCTCCCCCGAGAGCAGCTCGGAGCCCATCCCCTCCCACTGCCCTGGAAGAGCTTGGGAACGAAACGTGAAGCAGCGAAGGAATGCAGGAGGGCAGAGCACCTGAGCCAGGGCTGGGCTATCTGGATCCGAATTTCCAGGCAGGAAGCACGGAGCTGATGGCTGCCCATGCCAATGAACCGTGTGGGTTCAAGGAAGTTGGTGATGCTTCAGAGGGAAAAAATACCCTCATTTTGTAACCCAGCAAAGCATCTGGTACCAGCAGGCATCACACGTGGAGCTGAGAGGGCTCACCTGCGCACAGCCCCTGCACACACCAACACAAGCGGAGCCTCAACACCTCCAGAGCTGCGGCACCCTGGGGATGGCAGCACGCCATCCCACTGGGCTCGTGCCACCTCAGCTTCGCCCACAGCACCTCCCTCACTCACTCGACATCGCTTACAGGGCGTCTCTTGATCTAAAGATCCCCAAAAATCCTGACAAAGGGAGGGAAAAGAGCTCACTTCTGCCTGCTCCACACACAGGTAACCTGCAGCGTGCCTGTGGAGCCCTTCCAAACAGCTTTATCTGCCAAAAATCCACCCCCTCCTCCCCAGCTCACACGTTTCAGTGGATTTCCTCTCCCTTTGGTGAACCACAGAGAAAGAAAAGAAAAAAGAAAAAGAAAAAGGAAAAGGAAAAGGAAAAGGAAAAGGAAAAGGAAAAGGAAAAGAAAGAAAAAAAGAAAAAGAATAAGAAAAAGAAAAAGAAAAAGAAAAAGGAAAAGGAAAAGGAAAAAGAAAAAGAAAAAGGAAAAGGAAAAGGAAAAAGAAAAAGAAAAAGAAAAAGAAAAAGAAAAAGAAAAAGAAAAAGAAAAAGAAAAAGAAAAAGAAAAAGAATTCATCCTGGCTGCTGGGGTCTTTAAACAGATTTCACCGTATCCATTTCTTTCCTGTTCTTGTGCCTGTGTGTGTGTCCGTGTATGTGCACATCCCTGACGTCACGGCAGATTTTGAAGTTGCCCGATGCCGGCCATCTGCTCCTGATTACGGGAGGCCCTGAGCTCCTTAAAATTATACGCAGAAAGGCCAACATGCCCCTCCCGGCTGGAGCGTGGCCACAGCCAGAGTGGGAGAGCACTGGATTGGGCCGGCAACACATCCCTGCCCGATCCGCTAATCCCTGGGGATCAGAGCGTGGGGAAGGGCGAGATCAGGGACCTGCATGGGGCAAAACCTGCCGTGGGAGGAGGTGGCTTGGTTCTGTATCGGCTGGAGCGGCACCTGGGTGCTCCATCATCTCTGGGAGGTTTGGCACAGGAGCCTGGGGATGCTCAGGTGTTTTTGTCAGAGGGGCTGTAGCAGTGGCTGTGCCTCGGGGGGTCCCACTCCCACCAGAGCCAAAGCAACAGCAGACAGCTCAAGGGAGGGACTCACGGTGATTATAGGCTCAGGTAGAGTTTTTGGAGGATTTGGCAGGAATAGAGGAGGTGGGAACCCACCTGTATCCTTCACCAGTGCTCTGGAAAAGACCTGCAGGTGTTTTCAGTTGCCTCTAATTGCAAACTGGTGCCTGGCTGCTGCACAAAGAGAGCCACAGGGTCCAGCTGACATCCAGCAGGAAAATCCCTATGGCCTCATGCCCTGTGGCCACATTTGGGATCCTCCTCACAGCCTCCCTCACTCCCAGGACATCGAGGCAGTCCTTATGCCCCTTTGAGTCTCAGTTTTGCCATGGCAGGACAAGATGAGGCTGTGACCACTCCCTGGCAGTGCCTTTAGGGGATGTCCCTGGGGATTGTCACACGGATCCCACCCAGTCCTGCTGCCCACGTGGTCAGGCTCACCCCCACTGCCTGCATCCAGTCCCCAAAAACTGCCTGGTGATTGCAGGGCAATTAACTGCAGCGTGATTACAAGCAGGATGCTTAATGAGGTTAAACCACTACCTGGGACTTCCTGAGTTCTTAATTACTCACTCTTTAATTGCTGCTCACAAGTACATTAATATAAATGACTGCCTGGGACAGAAAAAAGAGATGTGATCAGTGTGATTGGGATGCTTCAGGGACATGGCCCTTTCCCAGGGCTCCGATCATGTTCCATATCCTCCACTGCCCCAGGGGGGATTACACCCATCAAAGTGCTTAAAATTGGGGGGTGGGGTGGGGTGGGGGAAGAATCTCCTGTGCAGCCACCCTGAAACTGTCTCTGCTCGGCAGCCTCGTGTTTCCGCTGCCTGGTGGACGTGGTGCCCGTGAAGAACGAGGAAGGTGTCGTCATCATGTTCATCCTCAACTTCGAGGACCTGGCGCAGCTCATCGCCAAGAGCAGCGGGCGCAGCCTGCACCACCGCCTGTCGCAGAGCTGGAACAAAGGTGGGTGCCCAGGGGCCGTGGGGACCTGGGAGAGGAGTGCAGCATCCTCGGGGCCATCCTCATCCCATGGGTTCCTTGGGACTGCAGGATGCACCCATGGCTGGGCAGGATCCTGCACAGGAAGAGGTTTGTGTTTTGGCACAGCCGCAGCTCCAGGACAGGTCCAGCCAAACCCCAGCTGAGCAGGAAAAGGCTGTTTGAGCCAGCTGTGCTCCCCTCACATCCACACCTGCCCACATGCACCTCCCGAAATCCCTGAGACCTGGGAACAGGGCTGGGGACTGTCCCCCTGCATGAGATGGTGCATTTTTTATGACAGGGTGTTTCACTGTGAGTGGAGCCATGGAATCCTCCCTGAAGCCCCCGCATTGCTGGATCTTTTCCATATTTGACACTGGCTTGGGCTGGAGGTGCTGGTGTGGGACAGGACCTGTGTGCGGGGTCACCGGGAGGGCCAGGGGACGTCTGGCGTTGCCAAGAGCGTGGCTGTGCTGTGGGGATGTCACTGCAGGTGAATGGCACAAGGTTGGCTGCACTGTGATGGCTCAGCCTGCCCCAGCCTCGGGCTGTTCCCCACTGTCCCAGACTCATTCTGGGGTTTTCTGAGGTGTTTGGAGACAGCGGAAAATTCAAATTCCCCTTTTTGGGAAGGCTGGATCAAAGGGAAGCTGTGGTGAGGCTCTCTAGGGGATGTGGATATTCAGAGATGCAGATGTTAGGCCTGACAAAGAGCTGTAGCTTCTAAATCTCCTCTTTCCATGCAGCCCTGAGTGCTGGTCACCTCTATGGAGCCAGGGAAATAATCCCACACCTGCCTTCATGACAGCATTCCCCGGGGGTGCTGCTGGGAGGCTTTGGGCAGGCCTCAGAGTAAAGCTGTGGGAGCAGCATGGGTCTGTCCCTCCGTGGCTCATGGGGTGGCACAGCAGGACTGGGATCAGAGCCAGGGCCACTTCGGGGAGCAATGGGGACAGCTGCCCATTGAACTGTACAGTGTGTGAGTCTCAGCGCATTCCCGCTCGGTGCATATCTCTATCCTGGAGCCATTCAGGTGTCCGTGTGTGGCAGCAGGAACCGGCAGAGTTTTCTATGGCTTACATGGCCTCAGACATGCACACAGGAGGCTCATGGCTGTGTGTGTGAATGGTCAGATCACTGTGCACGTTTGTATGTCTGTGAATTGATGAGACTCATATTTTTGATGGATTGCTTTAGTGCCAATTACCCTCTGTGCATGAGCTGCTGAGGAAATCCTAAATTGCAGCATCAGTGTTGCTTTGCAGCCCCAGCAGCTCTCAGGGTATCTCAACATGTGATGCACCCACACCCCATCCCATCCCAAGACATAGCTTTGGCAGGAGGCACCCAAATCGAGGGCACCTCTCACTTCCCTGCATGTTGGATGTTTGTTGTGCATCCCGAGGGGCGATTCTTGGGTTTCCCACTCCGGTGACAGGGACATGGAGAGGCGAGAGCTGCTGGTGCCAGCCCAGGTCATGCTCTCGTGCACAGGTTTTCTGGCTCGGTCTAATTGCTTGGCCACAGGTGGCTGCGTTGCTGGTCCCCAGCTCATCGGTGGGCAGGGAAAGTTGGATGCTTTGCTTGTTCCAGCGGAAAAACTGCCCTGGGCAGTGGGGCTGGGGTGAGCAGGGGGGCTGGCATGGTACTCCATGGGTGGGGGCATTTCTGGGCAGGCTGGGACCCTGCCCAAGCAGCTCAGGGTTGTTTTGGGGCTGGGTGAAGAAAGCTAATCCTGCCAAAACCAAAGAGCTCCTCAATGTGCTGTTTTTTCCCAGGGGACAATGTCTTTGTGGAGCTCATGCCATGTCCCACGTGCCCCGGGATTTAGGCCACCTTCCCTGCACTTCGGGAGTACATTTGGTGCTGCTGGTACATTTGGGGCTGACCAGGCCCTGTGGCTCTGAGCCCAATGGCTCACATGAAGTCTGCCGTAGCAGGTGACTGTGGTCTCGTCCAGAAGAGGACAAGTGACTGACTTTGAGTGTCACAGCCAGGGGCACTGGGTCCTCTCCACACCTGAGCTCTTCCTCTCATGCACCTCTCTCACAGCTCCCAGCAGCCCTGGCTGCCCTTGTCCCAGCCCCAGTCCCCAGGGACGCAGCCTCCTGGTCCCCTGTGATGGCAGGAGGAGACCACCCTGTGCAGTCCAGATTGCCTCACTGAAAATCCAAAACAAATGCAGGAATTCCTAGGACTACTTTTCTTTCAATGCCTTTCTAAATTACCATCTCTACTGTGTGGGTTTTTTTTTTTTTTCCTGAAGTTCCACCAAGGAGATTTAGAGGCTCGATTTCCTCCAGGCCCAAATCCCTTAAGTGGCTTTAACCTCTTTAATTGGCTTAGGGATGGTCTGCACCTTTCCCGTCTCATTTGCACCGTTTAGGGGACTCCTCTCCAGCTCAGCAGAGCTTGCTGCCAGGTCAGGGTCTGTCTCGAGTGCGCGGCGATGTGATGGCATGGGAATAGCAAGTGCTTTGGAGGAGGAAGGGCCACGCAGCATGTGCGTCCCCCAAAGCCACCCAAAATTCTCTGCAGCCTCTCCCCCTGTCCCGCCTCACTCCAGCCATCACATGCAGCTAGGTCACATCTTTCTCTCTTGTGTTTTGTTTTTCTTTTTAACAAGGTCAAGGTAGGAGTTTGAAGTTTAGTCTCCCGTCCCTGCGGCGACTCAAAATCCAGCGGAAATCTCTGCCCACCAGTGAGTTTGATGGAGTAGCCATTGACTATGGAAAGGTAACCGTAGCCTTTGTCTGATATAAGCCCACGCCTCAGGCCAGGTCCCAGCGCTGTTCCTCGCTGTCCCCATCCCGCTCCCCTCGGCTGCTGTGGCTCGGGCCATGTCCGGCACAGGGCCCTGGCGCTGGGGCGGTGCTGGGCGGTGAGCGCGGCGCTTCGGCAGCGTGGGCTGCAGCTCGGCACTGCTGCTCTGACATTCTGTGGCTCGTGCGGGGAGCGGGAGATGTGCCAAAGCAGGGAGGACATCTGGCTCCATAGTGCGAGTTGTCCACGATGGTGGAGCTCCAGGGAGCTGTCCCCACCTCGAGGAGGGGACATGCTGGTGGCCGTAGGAGCACGGAGCAGCTGTGCTCTGAGCAGGGACTGGCAGGGACTGGCAGGCTCATTTCCCCATGTTTTCCTGGCAGGGAGCAGGCAGCGCAGGCAGCTCCGGCTTCTCAGCCCTCCAGCAAAGATTGTGCTTCCCATGATGGAGGGTGATGCTGTCATTGCCGACCTTGGAAGAGTGTTGGTGGCACCTGTTTAGAGATTGCTGTTCTTGGTGGCTTCCTGACTGCTCAGGGCACCTCCAAAGTCCTGCTGTTTTCTGAAATGCTGCAGCTCAGGGCTGTGGGCAGGAGGCTTCTGCTCTGCTGAGGCATCTCCAGGTGCCAGGGTCTCGCTGTGCTGGGTGTATCCAGACAGCCTGGACAAATCTGCTTCCCCAAATTGTAGATATAAAGAGATGGAAGGTGCCTGTCTTCTCAGAGGTTGTGCTTGTGACGTTGAAGATGTGCGTAGCGTTCTCAAATGCTTTGGCTACATCAGTCCTACAAACACTAGCACTGCTGAAAGCTCTGGGTACCCCCAGGCTGAAGCTGCACGGGGCACTGCAGTGTTTCAGGGCACACACGAAAAGTGCGGATTGAGGACAGCCTGATGATCCACCGCTTTGCTGGAGCTTGGTCAAGTGGGCACAGCCCTGCAGGTTCAGGGCCACTGAGCAGCAGCCTCCCCAGCACCGCACCCTATAACCTGCCCTGAGGGCCTTAGGGATGAAGAGCAGTGCCACAGTCCCTGCTGTGGGTGTGACTGGAGGGCACAGTCCCACAGGTTTCTGCTCCAGAGGTGGTTGCTTTCGTGGGGAAAAGGTTTAGCCATGGCTAAGGGTGGCTGTAGGAGAAGGAGGACCAAGATGGCCAAATTTGCAAACGCAGCAGCTCCTCCAGTGCCTCATAGTGCAGAGCACATCCTCTCCCATGAGCAGCAGCACAGGGCCTGGGCACTGAGCCTCAGTGGTGGCCTGAGCTCTTAGAGCAGGTGAGGGACGGGCAGCCCCAGTGGGGGGACATGGGGACATGTCTGAAAAGCGCATGGCACAGCAAGCACTCCAGGCAAGGCTGTCCCTAGGTCTGCTCTTCTCTTGCTCTCACCTGCTTCCCAGCTGTGCAGCATCGCCTCGCAAACCTCGCCGCGGCCACCCAGCCTCCGGCAGGAGCTGGCAGGAGGTAGGAGCTGCCAAGTCCCCAGGGACTCGGTCGCCCCACTCCAAAGCAGGTCCTGGTCCTGGCTGGAGATGACCTCAGGAACTGCAGCGCTTCCCAGCCCTCTGCCTCTCCTCTTACCTACCCCGGCTCCCTCTCCTTCCCCCCCAGCACGCGGGGACTCCTTCTAATACAACGCTTTCTCCTGGCTGTCTTAAAGCCTGGTGGTGACTCCCTGATTTTGAGGGACTTGAAGACATCGCCCAAGGAGAACTGTATGCAGTCAGAGACCGAATCCCTCCTGGAAAAGGAGAGGAGACCAAGCCTGGAGGCCGACCCAACCCTACAACAATCGTCCCCGAAACAAGAGCCTCCCGTGCTGGGCCCACGAGGGTCGTACCCTGCATGGGGTTTCTTTCGGTCTCGCCCTGGGGGCAGCTTCCACAGCCTCCGCAGGGTCTCCTCCTTGGACAACTTTGAGGCTGCGAGGTCTGAGTTCCAGAGAAAATTCAGGGAAAGGAGGGCAAATTCAGGTAGGGGAAAACCCCGGAGCTGTTGGTTCTACTGTGGGAGTCAGGGTTCTGGCGATGGCCCCAGTGTGTCTCGGGCGGGAGGTCGAGGTCTCTTTTCCCTCTGCAAAGTGGAGATTACCTGGGTCTTCTCCCCAAAACCCACTGGTGTCCATGGCGATTCCCTGCCCAGGCAGGTTTTGCTCTGTAGGTAGAGCCGTCCGTGGTTTGTGTGTGAGATGTGAGACCGCGCGAGGCTGCGGTGGCTGCCCCACACGAGGGGCACCCAATGCCATCCTGCCTCCCCCGGAGGGAGGGACGGGGTCTGCAGGCATGTGCAGCGTGAGCTGTGCCCATGTGCTGGAGGAGGGTGAGACTCCAGCCAGGCCACTCTGCAGAGCTGGAGGGAACAATCCTTCGCCACGGTGTCCACGTCCAGACCTCTGGTTCTCATGAGAGTGAGGATGACAAATCAGATGAAGGTCAGGAAGGAGAACCCTCAGGAACTGGGGATAAGAGAGAATCAATCTGTGGAATCTGGCAGGAGAAAATGGGGTGGGGGATCATGATCCTCCAAGAGTCACAGGGTATGGACCCTGAGGAGGAGACACAGTGTAGGGGAAGGGGATGAGCAGGGAGAAGGGTGGCAGAGGATGGCTCTGGTGCTGCCTGGGCACCTTCACAATGTCCTCAGACTCCTGCTGTCCACACTACCACTTGGGTCAATGTCAGAGTGCAAGGGTTAGAAGGGGTGAAAAATTGAAAATACAACCCTGCCCTGCCTGTAGGAGATGGAAAGGTCGGTACACACTGCTTACGGTGCTGGGGGATCTTCCTGGAGCTCTGGGTGTGGGTACAGGCTCCCATTTATGACAACATATTGCCACAAGCCTGACCAATTAATTGCCACCTCCACAGCTTCCTCCCTGGTCCTGCCCTGGGGTGACCCAGAGAAGCAGGTCCCCAGGGAGAACTGTCAGGATCCAGCCCCACTACAGCTCTTCTTCCAGAGAAAGTTCTGACCTCCCTCCCTGGAGCCTGGGGGTGGAGGTTACATCCGAGTGGGAGCATCATCCAACTCCCGGTTCAGTCTGGTGGCCAAAAACCAAGAGAGCAGCTCAGGAACTATGTTGGTCAGGCTAAAGCATGCAAGGGTGGAGAACAACCTCCTCCTTTATCTGTTTTCATGCCAGTTTTGGCACCTCTCCCTGGTGGATCTCTCCCTGGATTGTGTGTCCAATCTCATGTAGTGGTCCCCAACCCACTACAGCCTTTAGGGATAGCAAAGGACATTGGGTGTCTGTGTTTTGGCAGCTGGTCTGAGCCCCCTGAAGGAGGTTTAATGGTGAAAAGATGGGTGATGTGTGGAAAAAACAGCCCTCTCTCAGGCATCCCAGGCTGGGCATCCCACATCTGAGCCAGCCTGGAGAAGCCAAGCCTTTATGGCCAAGCAGACTTTGACACCCTGTGGTGGCACCTTGTGGTGGTCCCCAGCTCCTGGAGGTCCTACACGAGGCTCAGGGTTCTGGGGGTCTGTTCCTGCTCACACTGCCCTTCTCAATGCTCCTCTCCATCCTCTTTCAGAAGCATCCCATGTCAAACCCAACCCCCCGAACTCCACCTCGGACTCGGACCTGATGAAGTACCGCACCATCAGCCAGATCCCCCAGTTCACGCTCAACTTCGTGGAGTTCAACCTGGAGAAGCACCGCTCGGGCTCCACCACGGAGATTGAGATCATTGCTCCCCACAAGGTGATGGAGCGCACCCAGAATGTCACTGAGAAGGTCACGCAGGTACGTGGGCAGTGAGATGTCGCCAAGGTGGTGAGGGGGTGCTGGTGCTGCTGCTGGGGGACAGTCACAACAACTCCTGTGGCTTTTGAAGGGCAGCAGAAGGGCAGTGACACCTGGAGATTTCATCCCAGGAAATGCCAGCATCCCTGTGTTTGGTTATGCCTTCCTCTGAGTGGCTGAAATACTCGTTTTAGTCCCTTAAATGAGTATTTCTGTTAATTTGTGGCTGGGGGAACACCAGCATGAGCTGTTTGTGATGGTGGCCTTGACGGGGACACGAGGGTGCATGTTTGCGTGTAGATGTGGCTTCTTTTGGGGGGAGCTCTGGCCACCATTCCTGACCCCCTGCGTTGGGGATGGAGCCCCTGGGGCACTGCTGGCCCCGAGGTGCCCAGCCAGGGACACAGCCTGGTGTCACCACGACGAGAGCCACAGGATCCCCTGGGAGACAGCAGGTGGCACTGCACTGTCACCAACACGTGTGTCATGGCCTGTCACTGCAGGGGACACTTGTGCACTGTCACCCAAAGGGACAGGCACGGCGTGGTACATCCCACGGGGCTCTCAGGGTGTGTGAAAGGTGCTGATGTGTCCCACAGTCCCCAGCAGGGAGCTCTTCTACCTGCGGGGAAATTGAGGCACAGGAGAGCCACAGTGTGCAAAATACATCTAAGGGCACCTCCCGTTGTTGCCAGCAGCAGCCCAGGGCGAATTTAATGAAAATGCACCCATCTGACCCCAGAGAAGCCTCCGGGCTTGGGAGTTTGCTCCATCAGGGGTGCTAGGCAGGATTCTCCTTCTGTCTCGGTGCCAGCAAACCTTGAACCTCACAGCCTCCGCGCACAGGGGATGGGCTCCCCACTTCACACACCAAGTTCCTAGGCTTGTTGTTCCCCTGGCTTGTCCCCTTCATTAGTCCCTCTAATTTGGGGGTGACTGCAGTGACTGGGATTAGCCCCCGAACTGCCCAGGGGGGTGGTGAGCAGCCTCCATGGCCCCGTCCCGATCACAGGGGACACACGAGGAATCAGTGGTCACACTGGGGTGATGCTGTCACGGTGGCGTTGGCCACTCAGTGTGGGTCAGTGGCTGGCTGTGGAGTGATGGGATCAGGGCTGGCAGGGGGTGGCTGCAGGACCCCAGTGCAGCACCCACAGAGGTCCATCTTCCCTTGGCTTTCAATCTCCAGATGGGATGGGATGGGATGGGACAGGACAGGATGGACCTCTCCTCCCTGCCACACCTCCCACTCCCACGGGGGACCTGCTTGTCCTCACCCCAATGTCCCCACACCTCCTGCCAAGCCACAGCTCCCTGCTCCTGGCTGTTAAATAATTCAGGGTGAGGCAGAGACAGCAGCAAGACGCCATCTAAAAATACCGGTGGGTGGGCAGGGAGTGGAGACAGAGGCTGTTTGGGATGGCCTGGCCCCGCAGTGAGCTGGCAGGGAGGGCAGGCCACAAGTGCAGTGAAGGTGCTGGGCTCAGCCTCGCAGGGCTGTGGCTCTGGAGCACAGCTGGAGGCGCCTGGGGATGCTGTGGGGTTGGTGTCACCAGGCTGGGGTCCTGTCTGCAGGTGGCACATGTCCCAGCCCCCCAAACTGGGATGTCGCTGGGCAGGAGGGTGGTGGGGACAGGGATGGGAGGCTGAGCTGTGTCAGGATACATGCTCAGAGTGACACTGGGTCACTGCCAGCCTGCAGCCAGCACCGTGGGCCTGATCCTGCACGGCCCCTTGTCCTGAGGCTCTCCTGGTGATTCTGGAGTGGCCCCCGCTCCAGCTCAGTGCCCCATCCCCATCACGGGCAAGGGACAGGGAAGGTGATGGTGCTGGGCACCGCGGGCACGAGCAATGGCCTGGGTTAGCCAGGGTCACAGGAGCCTCCCCCCCGTCACCCACAGCCCACACACACCCCGCTCCCTCCTCCTCCTCCCTCCTGCGCTCCTTCCCTCGCTGCCAGCACCCAGCACCCCACTGCAGCCCCACTGCACCCCACAGCAGCCCCACTGCACCCCACAGCAGCCCCACTGCAGCACCCTGCACCCCACAGCAGCACCCTGCACCCCACTGCAGCACCCCACAGCAGCACCCTGCACCCCACTGCAGCACCCTGCACCCCACAGCAGCACCCTGCACCCCACTGCAGCACCCTGCACCCCACAGCAGCACCCTGCACCCCACTGCAGCACCCTGCACCCCACTGCAGCCCCACTGCCAGCCCCACTGCACCCCCCAGCATGAGCCTGCGGCTGCGGCTGAAGCCGGTAAGTGCAGGGGGCAGGGCACAAGGGAGGGGGCACCCAGCAGGATCGCCACAGCAAGCACTGGCACTGCCACCTGCAGAGACTCCCAGGGCCACCCAGGCCACCCAAAGGTGACCTTGCCATCCCCTAGGGGCAGAGAGGAACAAGGCTGCAGCTGCTCCGTGGCTCTGCGTTGGTTTGGATGCTCTTCTGGGGATTGTTTCTTTACCCTTTTCTGCCTCCGATCTTTGGGCTTGTGGTTTTTTATTCATTCCTACCTGGAAAACAAGAGGGTTTAACCTGTTCTTGCTTCTGCCACAAGAGCTAGGTGCGAGGAACAGGTGTGAGGGGCAGGGCAGGTGCCCCAGCATAGGGAACAGCATTTGGTGGCCTGAATTCAGGACTGGCCCCGCAGAGCTGCCTCCAGCCAGGGAGAACAAGCATTCAGCTGCTGAGGGTGGCAGCACTGCTGGTTTTCCCGGACACAAGGTGAATGAGCCCATCTCAGGTCTTCTGGGTGCATCTTAGTTTTGGGATCAAGCGTTTTGCCGCTGTTGCCGTGTCCCCTTCCCTGCCGTCCCCACGGGAGCAGGTCCTCAATCCCAGCTGGTGCCTCATTCCCTCCGCAACGATTGCATTTGGGTCACTTTTTCCAATCCCTCCCCTCTCTGTCCACCAACGACGTCGACGGCTCCCGCTGCTCCATTGGCGCTCCTGTCCCCACGGGGGCCCCAGCATCGATTGGGTTTGATTAATCCACGCCGGGCTCCCGAATGCCCTTTGCAGCCGCATGTCTCCCACCCGCCTGGCCGAGTGCCTGCGTGCCTGCGTGGGCAATGCCACGGCCCGAGCGCTGCGCCCGCCGTGCCGGACGCTGCCTGGGCGTGTGGGGCTGGGGACCCCCATGGTGGACACGCGGACTTCAAGGGTCAGCTGCCGCCTGGGGCGCCGGGCGAGCTGCAGGCAGGTAGGAGCAGGGGGCACCTCTGGGGGTGGGAGCTTCCGTGGCTCCAGGACGTGGGAGAGCCTCTCGTTGTGGGATGGGGCTAGAGGGATGGATCCGTTAGGGTCGCAGCCTCAGGAGCCCTTGGGAAAGCCTTGAACGAGACAGACATCAGTGCAGGAAGGATCAGACCCTTCTTCCAGAACTGTTGCCAGAGCCATGGTGATGCCCACCGCTGTTGCCTTGGGATACGTGATCCTCCTTTCTCCTCTCTCTCCTCTCCTTTGCAGCCCAGCAGAAAGCTCCCTTTTAGCTGAAGGCTCAGTGCCAGGAGAGAGAATTGAGGTGCCTCTCACCCTCCCCTGCAACTGGCACTGGTCCCAGCACCACAGAGACACTGGGGGACAACAGGGGCAGGAAGGGGGGATCCAGCTGCCCCCAGCTCCAAATAAGCCCCTTCATGCCACCACCCCTCAGCACCCAAAGCAGGGCCGTCCCACCCCTCCTGTCCCCAGTGTCCTGTGTTGTGTCCCCAGGCTGGCTTCAGAGCCCATCAGGAGCAGGCGTTGGTCCTGGAGGGGTAGCTGGGCCAGGCCTGGGATGTGCGGGGGACTCACTGGTGCTGTGGAGAGTGTCCCCATGAAAGCAGAGAGCCGTGGGGACACATGACAGCATGGGGGGTGCTTGCATGCTTGAGGTGGTGTTTGCACATTGGTGGCCACAGATGAGATGGGAAATGCACATCGCCTGAGGCTGTGCTGCAGGTGACCCAAGCTATTCCCCTCCTTGGAGGACAGCTGTGTCAGAAGGACATCCAGCAGAAGATGCCTGCTATGGCCGAGAAAGGCATGGTGCAAGGCTTGCGGGATGCCTGATGTGCTGTCACCCTCGGGGACAGGCCATGGCACAGCCGTGGGATGGCATCTCCAAGCTGCCTGTCCCATAGCCCTGTGCCAGGGGTGCCCAGCAGCTCCCAGGCACATGAGCTGGGGGGCACATGGCACAGAGCTGAGGGCAGAGGGAGGCGCAGCAGGGGCACCTTCTGCTGCGTCAGAAGGACATAAAACAGGTAAAAAGCTGCCCCAGGGTGCTGTGACCATCAGAGACAGACAAGGACCTTGGTGTCAGCCACAGGGCAGCTGGGCAAACACATATGCAGCCAAGAAAGATGAAAAAGCTGTAGGAAACCATTGTGTGCTCCTTGCTGCTCTGCCAGCACATGGAAGTCCCTTGGCTGGTTCCTGGCATTGTCCGGCCTCTCTCCTGGTCTCTCATTCTTCTCACACCCCTCTCCTGGCAGGTGCTGTCCCTGGGCGCTGATGTCCTTCCCGAGTACAAGCTGCAGGCGCCGCGCATCCACCGATGGACCATCCTGCACTACAGCCCCTTCAAGGCCGTGTGGGACTGGCTCATCCTCCTGCTGGTCATCTACACAGCCGTCTTCACGCCCTACTCGGCCGCCTTCCTGCTCAATGAGGAGCAGGTGGAGGAGAAGCGCTGGGACTGCAGCTACTCCTGTGACCCACTCAACATCATTGACCTCATCGTGGACATCATGTTCATTGTGGACATTGTCATCAACTTCCGCACCACCTATGTCAACCTCAATGACGAGGTGGTGAGCCACCCCGGCAAGATCGCCATTCATTACTTCAAGGGGTGGTTCCTCATTGACATGGTGGCTGCCATCCCCTTTGACCTGCTCATCTTCCGCTCTGGCTCCGATGAGGTAAGAGCAGGGTCCAGGGGTCTATCAGGACAGGAGGGGACTCATGGATGGGGAGAGGGAGGTATGGGAGAGAAAGAGAAGAGTGTGGATGGTTTGATGTAAGCGGTGGATGGCTAAATCCATGGGGAGAGGGGTGGTTGGTCAGAGGGTGGACAAGGGTGTCTTTACAGAATTTTATTAAGCAGCTGGGACCTGGGATTTCATTTTTTAGGTTCAGGCAGTCTGTACTCTGTGTTAAGACTGGATCTGCTCCCCTTGCTGGGGCTGACCCAGCAGAGTAGGCTGTTTATGGGCTGGCTCCACACTCCAGTGTGGGTGAATTTGGGGGTGCATTGCCAGCCAGACCCAAAATGTTGGCGATGGGATAACCCTGTAGTTACTGCACTGCCTGGAGGCTCCACATCTGGGAGTGAAAGGCAGCTCCTTTGGCAGCAATGGCTGGCAAGGTGAGGACCCATCAGGAAACATGGCCTTGGCCTTGGCTCTTCTCACTTGCTCACCTCTAATCCCAGAGCTTGTTGCCTTTATGGTTAGCAGAGGGAAACTGTCCTTCCTCTGCTGTGACTCCTCTGACCTGGTTCAGAGGTCACCTCTAGGACAAGGTGATTGTGATTCACACTCCAGAAATGCATTTTTATCCTTCAGAGGAGGCACAGCTTGGCTGGCACCATGCCTCTGGAACATGCCCGATTTATCGTTTACTTGTCCCTGAGGTTTCTCACCTCTCCCCTGCAGACCACCACCCTCATTGGCCTCCTGAAGACCGCCCGCTTGCTGCGCCTGGTGCGTGTGGCCCGCAAGCTGGACCGCTACTCGGAGTACGGAGCAGCCGTGCTCTTCCTGCTCATGTGCACCTTCGCCCTCATCGCCCACTGGCTGGCCTGCATCTGGTACGCCATCGGCAACGTGGAGCGGCCCTACATGGAGCACAAGATCGGCTGGCTGGACAACCTGGGCGACCAGATCGGCAAGCGCTACAACGACAGCGACCTCTCCTCCGGCCCATCCATCAAGGATAAATACGTCACTGCCCTGTACTTCACCTTCAGCAGCCTCACCAGCGTGGGCTTTGGCAATGTCTCACCCAACACCAACTCGGAGAAGATCTTTTCCATCTGCGTCATGCTCATTGGCTGTGAGTGCCCGCGCGTGTCCCACTGTCCCCATCCCTGCTCTGGAGGTTGGAGCATCTCCCTCTGCCTATGCTTCTTCCACACAGACAAATGGATGGGGTGATAGAAATACATGTTTTCGGGTCCCGGTAGATAAGGGTTTTGGGGACCTGCTGGTTCCAAGTAGCTGGACCTGCATCTCCTCATGTCCCCCTGAGCCCTGCCCTCTCATTGCAGCTCTGATGTACGCCAGCATCTTCGGCAATGTCTCGGCCATCATCCAGCGCCTGTACTCGGGCACAGCCCGCTACCACACGCAGATGCTGCGGGTCAAGGAGTTCATCCGCTTCCACCAGATCCCCAATCCCTTGCGCCAGCGCCTGGAGGAGTATTTCCAGCACGCCTGGTCCTACACCAATGGCATCGACATGAACGCGGTGAGTACGGGCAGGGAGGCCCCATGTCCTCACAGCACCTTGTCCTGAACAACACAGCACCTAGATCTGGGTCCACCCAAACCCCTCCACCCTTCTGAGCACGATGGAGGCAGGAGGCCTGGGAGGCTGGAGACAGATTCTGTCTATACACCTCCTGCATCCCCCCTTCTCCTTCTCCCCTTTTCCTGCCCATTCCTTTGCATCTACCCAGAGGTTTTCCACGGTCATGAGCATATTTCTTGACCAAAGAGCAGGTTTGGTGAGGAGCTCAGAGTCCCCACTGGCACCAAGCACTTTCAGGCTGGTGTCTATTGGTGTCACAGGAGTGGAGCAGGTATCGATCCAGCTCCTCTCCACACCGCTGGTTGCTAAGCAAAGTGCATCCTGCTCTCGCAGCAGGGAAAGGAGGGCATTTAAATAAACCTCAATCCATTTTAATTAGAGCCCGGAGAGGCAGCTGTTTGTTAGCAAAGGGGGATCAATGGCAGAGCTGTGCTGGAGAGGCGCCGTGTCTCCGAGCCCGGCAGGAAGGCTTGTGCCAACGGCGCCAGGGCTCCGCAAGAATGAGGAGGTGGCTCAGCTGAGGAGTTCTGGGCTGGGGACTTCACTCACAGCCCCAGGATTCTGTGCACAGATATGGTGGCTCAACCAGCAGCACGGAGGAGGAATGAGAAAGGATGAGGCAAGGAGAGACATGGAACCTCCTATTCCCGGTCTCTTGGCCCTGGGCAATTCCTCAGCCCACTCATTCATGCTCCTTTTTTCCCTTTAGATTTTATCCTGAGCACCATCAGGACAGAGATTTGTATGAATTCAGCATCTCCCTCTAAAGTTGCTGCTGCCAACTGGGCAGCATTTGGGGGTTTGCTGCTGGGAGAGCTTTGGGTTAAACCTCTCCGGTGAAGAGACAGCCTGAGCTGGACATCAGTGGCAACAATGAGAAGCAATGCCATGGCACAGTACCAAGTGCAGGTTCTCCTGGCTTAGTGCAAACCCAGGTCACAAATCCCCCGTGAGAGCTGAGCTGCAAGAGACCATGTCTCTGTTCACACCAGCTCCTGCTGGGTGCTGCTGAGACTCAGCGCAATCTCATCAATCACCCCACAGCCCAATCAATTCGTCCACTCCTGATTTCCCAGTAGGGAAACTAAAGCACTCCTGCTAGCCTGGGAGATCGTGATGGAGCCAGGAACAAGTCGTGCTCACCAGTCCCAGCATGGCTGTTCCAAATCTGGCCACCGGTGGGATGCGAGCAAAGAGGACAGCAAGGAGGACCCCGGGGCCATATGCTGCTCTCCCAAAAAAAACCCAAACCCAGGTGGATTTCACCTTGGCACTGTGAGTCACTGGTGGCAGCAGCTTTCTCCATATTGCGAGTTTTACCTTGGCTTCACCTTCAGATTCAGCTTTTGTTCAACACGAGGTATTTGCACAGGTATATTTAGCTGTTGCTGCACACAACTGTCCCATGCTGCTGCTTCTTGGCATTCAGGCAGGTGCTGTTTAATTAAGGTTTTTGTGCTCTTTGTGCCAGTTTCTGCTCTCATTCAGCCAAGATTAGTGGGTGTAAAGATGAAAAAGGGGATATGCCACCAGTGGGAATAACAGATTGATCTGGTTACTTTTATTTGTTGCTTGGGAGTGCTGTTGTCCCCAGCCACAAGCAGTGAAAGCCGGTGACAGGCAGGCAGCGATCCACCGAGGGAAGATCAAAAGATCATCGAAATCATGGAATCACAGGAAAGTGTGAGGTTGGAAGGGACCTCAAAGCTCAAACAGGGACACCTTCCACTAGACCAGGTTGCTCCAAGCCCCGTCCCGTCTGGCCTTGAACACTTACAGGGATGGGAAGATGTCCCCACCTTTGGCTTTCTGGGCACACGGTCTCCCCATTTGGCCCCATCGTGTCACGCCGAGTGTCACACAACTTCTCAGTGCTGTCACAGTGCTCCCTCCCAGTGACAGTGGCATGATGGCATCTCTCCCTGGCTCTCCACAGGTGCTGAAGGGCTTCCCTGACTGCCTGCAGGCTGACATCTGCCTGCACCTGAACCGCACGCTGCTGCAGAACTGCAAAGCCTTCCGGGGAGCCAGCAAAGGCTGCCTGCGTGCCCTGGCCATGAAGTTCAAGACGACTCACGCACCTCCTGGAGACACCCTGGTGCACTACGGAGATGTGCTCACCACACTCTATTTCATCTCCCGGGGCTCCATCGAGATCCTCCGGGAAGACATTGTGGTGGCAATCTTAGGTAGGAAAGTCCTCCCTTTTGCAAGGGGTGATGGGCAAGGGGCAAAGGGTGTTGGGCAGTGAGCAGTGGACAAAGGTGAGGGTAAGGAATTTCCCCACACATTGCCTGGGGAAGGCAAGGTTGCTCCTCAGCATCTGACAGGTCCCCACGCCAGTGGACAGGGAATGCAGGATCCCTGGGAGATGCCACAAGGGAGTGAGGAGAGCCGGGCATGGCTCGGCAGTTGCCAGCCATCACTGATAACCCACTGCTCTGGCTCGATGTCCCCATCAGTGATGGCTTGATGTCCCCATCAGGGATGGCTTTTGAAGCGGTGCAAAAATTCACCATTTAAGGTATTCACTATTTAAGGTATTCACTATTTAAGGTATTCACCATTTAAGGTATTCACCATTTAAGGTATTCACCATTTAAGGTATTCACCATTTAAGGTATTTGCCATTTAAGGTATTTGCCATTTAAGGTATTCGCCATTTAAGGTATTCGCCATTTAAGGTATTCACCATTTAAGGTATTCACCATTTTAGGTATTCACCATTTTAGGTATTTACCATTTTAGGTGTTCACCATTTTAGGTATTCACCATTTAAGGTATTTGCCATTTTAGGTATTCACCATTTTAGGCATTCACCATTAAGATATTCACCATGTAAGGCTGGACCAGCACCATTTAAGGTAATTCCATTTAAGGCTGCACACTGCAATCGACGAGGAGAATAAGCAATACAGGATCAATGTGATCAATACAAGCTTTATTCTGACTATTTCTTAGATTCTCAGACTTAAGTACATTTTCCAGCAGCTAGCAGGTTTTACATGTCATTATGTCATTGGTTAGTAAGACTACTTGCCACACTATTATTGGTTACTTGCACACAGCTACATCAACTTGTCTCCTCCCAGCTCGTGGTCTCTTAATCTGATGTTCTGCATTCTTTTGACCACAATTTCTCTTTCATAAAATTCGGTGCTTCCCAGACCATCAAGGACACTGTCCTTGCAGCTTACCCTCAAGGTTTTGCTCGCACAATGCCTAGTCTGTATTCTGTGGTGGCAGAGGCTGCAAAAGCAGCATATCTACCTCTAGCATATCATGGTCCTGCTCTTCAAGCCATTTGTCAACAGGCTTTCACAGTGTCATCCCCAGTGCACACCATCAGGGTCGGGGCTGCTGGGCATCCCCTTATTCATGAGCCCCAAAGTAAGGGCTGCTGGACCAGAACGTCTGGAGCAGGAGTGGGTGCCCGCCTCTCCATAATGAGCTGTCTCTTGACCTAGGGAAGAACGACATCTTTGGGGAGCCCATCAGCCTCTACGCCCGCCCAGGGAAGTCCAACGCCGATGTGAGGGCCCTGACCTATTGCGACTTGCACAAGATCCAGCGTGAGGACCTGCTGGAGGTGTTGGACATGTACCCAGCCTTCTCTGACAACTTCTGGAGCAACTTAGAAATCACCTTCAACCTACGAGATGTGAGT
Organism: Acanthornis magna; assembly: GCA_036785705.1. Lineage (NCBI taxonomy): Eukaryota > Metazoa > Chordata > Aves > Passeriformes > Acanthizidae > Acanthornis > Acanthornis magna. The sequence goes on from JAWUZG010000190.1 coordinate 339,989, forward strand.
GCCAGAGCTTCCCCAAGGAGAAGTGTGGTCAACGCTTAAATGTGGCAAGTGGGAGGGCTGAAGCAAGAATGTCAGCAGGTGCAACAGCCACGTTTCCCAGGGCATTCTCCATGGAGTTATGATTCCCCCACAGCAGGACATGTGTACTGCGTGTTCCCGAGCTCTTTGGAGAAGCTGGCACAACAAGCCATGCCAGTGGTGCTCTGCTCTGCAGCACTTGTAAATCATCCAAAGGGCTGCTCCAGCCTGGGCAAATGGTCGCACACATGTTTGAGGCTGCTGAAGTAAGAAATATTCTCATGTGTCATTGAGTTGGGTACCAGCTATCTCTGAAAATTCCCTTTTAAATAATCAGGTTTGCAATCCCTGAAAGGCTTGAAGCATTTTTGCCAGTGCTGTTTGATTCTTATAGTGTGTGACTGAACTTCCTTTCCTGGCCTTTTTTTTCAGAGACCTGATAAGATAGAAAAGAAAGTCAAATTCCCTCCATGTCCTGTCCCACTCTGGGATGCCCTGCCCTATCTCAGGATGTTCCTTCCCTCCCCATGGCCCTGACACCCTCACCTCAGTCTCAGAGCAGCAAGGACAGCCTCAGAAATCCCTTGAACTCTGAAACCAGTCCAGGAGGCACTGGGTGGGACAGGGTAGTGGTGAAGAGACAGAGGTAGCTTCACCTTCAGAGGACACGGAAAGGGCTATAGCCCACGTGGCACACATGGATAGGAAATGGCACCCAAGGATGGGCTGTGGTGTCCATGGATGGGACATGGACCCTCTCCCTGGTGACCAGCCCCTCTCATTCCTCAGGCAGACAGCGTTCCCCGCTCACCCCTCAGCGAGGAGTACGACTGCACCTACCGCCGGGCTCGCCGACGCAAGCACTCCCTTTGCCAGCCCAAAAAGTCTGGTGAGTCGCACGGCATTGGCAGAGCCCAGCCTGCAGGGCTGGAGAGCAGGATCATCGTTAATGACTGCCCTGGCAGGTGCCCCAAAGCAGAGGGTACTGATGCCTCTGACCCTGCAGAGCATCCTGCAGGGCCCCGACTGCCTTCCCTCCCTCCCCTCGGGATGCCGCAGCCCTACAGGCATCCTAGAAGGAATGGGGGCTGATTTTTCCGTGTATGGTGCTCCCCAAACTAACCTGTTTGCTGTCCCACAGACCCCGACACAGGCATCTCCGACGCGGAGCAGTATCACACCTACTCCGAGCTCACCAACCCGCAGGACCCGCTGAGCAAGGAGCAGTGGGACGACCTGGGCAGCAGCACCTCTCCCTGCTCCCAGGCCAGTGACGACGAGGCCAAGACCGGCAGCCCTGTGAAAGCTGAGCCCTTCCCCACACCCAAAAAGGATGACTTTGCTCTGCCCTCACTCAGCCTCATCACTACCAGCGCTGGCAACACAGAGGTTGGCAAGCAGGCGGCAGAGAGCAGCCAGTCCTACACAGGTACCCACGGCTGCAGACAGAGCTGGCAGGAGGGTGGTGAGAGATGCTCAGGCATGGTGGCCTTGATTTGGAGCAGATCCAAGCAGCTCACGTGGATTTGAGGGGACCCAAGGGTCTTTGCTGCCTTTTTTCCCCAGTTGGATCTGCTGTGTCCCTCCTGTCCCACTCCATGGATGTCAGGGTGGTGGCTGTCCATGTGTGTTGGTGATAGCTCTCCATGTGTGTCAGGTGACAGAACCTGGAGCGCCTCCATACCAGTGGGGCTGCAGGATGCAAGACAGAAGTGCTGAGATATCTCCTCTCCTTCCAGCCAGTCCCCTGGATATTCCAAACATGTTCACCTTCTGGGAGGACCGGCAGCCAAGCCACGCCGCGGAGCCTTTGCAGCACATCTCGCTGGTGCACAGCTCGCAGGACATGCCCCTGCACGGTGACTGCAGACCAGGGCAGATCGAGTCCAGGCTGGAGCTCCTGCAGGCCCAGCTCAGCAGGTGGGCAGGGTTGGAGAGGACCTGGGGGACTCTGGGCCATCACCTTCTGCTTTCTGGAGGTGGCTGCAGTGGGGTCTGTGTGCTGCAACGCCACATCCTGACCCCTGGGACACTGCGTTCCTGGGGAGGGTGTGGGAGCACTTTGCAAATGCAGCAGCATCTCAAAGGGCAGGTTCCTGACCCTGGCTGCAGCCCACCCCCTTATCTGCTGCTGTGCCACAGCCCCTGGGATCTGTTACCACCCCCATGATCTACCGCAGTGCCACCACCCCTGGGATCTGTCACTTTGCCGTGGCTTCCAAACTCAATGCAATTGCAGATATGAAACCACCCAGGTACGACTGGAGCCCTTGGCTGGCCCCCTCGCCCTGCTGCATGGAGCTACAAGCATCCTCTTGCTGGAGCAAATGAGCCCATTACCATCACTGCCCTCTAAACAAGAAAAAACACATGATTTTTCAAGCTGACAGAGAGTAGGTTTAGACTGGATAAAATCCTTCCTGTGAGGGTGGGGAGGCCCTGGCACAGGTGCCCAGAGAAGCTGTGGCTGCCCCTGGATCCCTGGAAATGTCCAAGGCCAGGCTGGACAGGGCTTGGAGCAACCTGGGACAGTGGAAGCTGTCCCTGCCCATGGCAGGGGATGGAATTGGATGAGCTTTAAGATCCCTTCCAACCACAACCATTCCATGATTTTTGAACAAGAAGGAAGAGCCCGCACTGGAGGTGCAGGTTTAAGGTCCCCAGGCAGCACCACATGAGGGGCTGACACTGTGCTGCCTTTGTTGAGCTCATTTCACCACACACGTGTGTTTAGGTGTCTTCAGGGCACCATCCCAGCACTGGGGGAGAGATCTGTCCACTCTGTAAGTGATGCTGTGACTGTGTCCTACAAGGAGAGCTGTGCCCACTCCTGCCGGAGCTACTCACTTCAGTCAAGGACAAGGCAGAAAGAAGAGAGTTCTGTTTTTCCATTTCTTTCTGTTCCTCAGTTTAAAATGGTTGGCACCAACCTGCCTTACTCCATCTGTCAGCAAAGGCTGCTGGCCTGGAGAATTGATCCAGATTAAAACTAACCATTGCAATTTTTTCCCCCCTCCAGGGTAGTTTTAGCTTTTTTCAAATCCCCACTCCAGATCCCAGTTTGGCTCCACATAAAATTGGGCAGAGGATGATTGAGTGTGGCAGGAGAGAGATGGCAGGATTGATCTCTCTGTGGCAGTGCTGGTTTGAAGCTCTCTAAAACCCTCAGCGAGCAGCAGGCAAAGCATTATTGCCCTGGGGCAGCGGGATCGGCACCTCCTCCCAGTGCTTCCCCTGCCCAGCCAGAGGTTCAACAGGATGCTCTGCGCTAACGCCAGGCTGCTCTGTCCCCAGGCTGGAGTCCAGGATGTCGTCAGATATTAGTATAATCCTCCAGCTCCTGCAGCGCCAGCTGTCCCAAGTGCCACCCGCATACAGCCCCATCTCGCCATCCTCCCACAACCTGGCCATGTACGGCATCGTCCCGCGGAGCCTGGAGCCGCTCACCCCCTGTGCACCTCTGGAGGACCAGGAGCCAGCCACCCAGGAGCAGGTGAGGTCACCCTCCCGGCTCAGCACCTGCTGGGGTCCTTCTGCCCCGATCCCGAGCTCCCTCCAGGCAAAGCACTGCCAGACATTCATGGGTCCCAGCAAAGCCCAGGGCTCTTGACTTGTGAGCAGATCTGCCCGTGCATCACTGACTTTGGGCACAGCTGCCATCCCTAACACTGCCAGGTTGCCCCATCAGTAAGGAAGGAAGTGCGTTCCTCTGCTCTGAGGCTTCCTCAAATGAAAAATAACATTTTGGGGTTTGGAGCCTGATGAGGCTCCAAGGCTGATGAGGAGAGAGCGTGGCTACTTCATTTTGCTTTTACCATAACCCATGTGATTCCTCCTTTCCCACCAGAGCCCGAGCTACACGGAGGTAGAAAAGTTCCACTTGAAATCCAGGGACTCCTTGTCAAGCGGGATGCAGCTCTCCGTGTCGTCCGACAAAACCACGACAGTCTACTCCGAGCAGGAGCATCACTCCCCACCTCTCCCGAACCCAGAGCCTCCCCACCAAAGGGCACCAAGTACCCAGGGACTCTTGCGGGGCTCTCGTTTCCCTTCCCTCCCTGAGCACTTGGAGGCATCTTCCGAGCACCAGGACATTCAGAGACACCTCTCCGACCCTGTGCTTCCTGGAAGTTAGAGAAGTGCTGGCTGCGGAGCAAGTCGAGAGGAACTTCAACTGCGAGTCCGGTCAGTTGATGTTGGTTTTGACTGCGAGGGTAAGACATTGGACAATGCCATTGGCTCAGGGTATAATTTGTAGCTATCTTCTGCCACCATGACAGGAAGCATAGAGTGGCTGGCTTCCAAGGTCAACATTTTCCAGTGGTTCCCATAGAGTAGATTTCATTTGCACATTAGAGTGAACTTAGAACAGTTCTTACAGCCACCATTGAGCTGGTTAGGCCATGCGGTCCCCACCACCTCCTCCTTGCCACGGCTTCCTCTCAAGAAGGGCACGAGCCAAGCGAGCCACAGTGAGCACAGCAGAGCGAAGCCACGGCTCTGGGCTGCTGAGCTGGAGATCTCTGGAGCAGGGACCATTGTGCTGGTGCGAGGCTCAGCCCAACAGAACCCACAGGGGTTACAGAAAGGGCGATCAACAGAGGAGGAGTAGGAGATCTCCACGGTGCGGGCTGGGGGAAACTGCAGGTGGGAAGCCCAGGACAAGAACAGAGGACAGAAGCTTGTCCTACTTGACTGCCACTGAGAAACGCAGGGCCGACAGCCACCTCCGCCTGCTCCAGCACGAGTCCCAGGGCACTGACTTCTCCAGCAAGGCTGATCACACCTTGCAAACCCCAACACATCCCACCACTCCCCAGGTCAATCCAACCGGTCACTAGCCTGGGCATAAAGCACAAAACTCAAAAGCACAATCCCAGAAAGCTGAAAAACCCCAGACACCTTGCATCCAGCCCTCCCTCCCAGCTTCTCTCTTTTGATAAAGGTTCGATAGGTGCTTCCTCTTGCCCATCCCTTCTGCCAGCAGACTCCCACAGCATTCCCCTAGGAGAAGCCCACGTAGCACTGCCACCTCGCCGCTCGGGTAGATGCTGTGACAGTCCTAGGCCGCCAGCTCAATAATGTATCGAGCTCCCTTTGAGAGTAGTCAAACTGTGAGCATCTCTTTCTCTGGAGTTTTAGTGTACACTTTGCTAATAAAGATGTTTTTGGCACCTAATGTGAATTACAGCTGTGTTCTTTGAGGGCATCCATTAATTCATCCCTGGTATCTTCAAAGACCCCTGCAGGGGATTAAATCAGCCTGCCCCCGGCTCGAGCGGGATGCTGAGCGCAGCGAGGAGCTCCCTAGGGAGCCGCTGTCCAGCTGCGCCCCTTCCCCCAACACGGCGTCGGGCACACGGTAGTGCTGCTTGCAAAAACAAGCCCCATAATTAACCTCCTCTTAATTACAGACGAGCCCGACCCCGTCCGCCCCTCGGCGGGACTCGAACCGGAGGCAGCCCCGCACGCCAGAAGTGGCCCCACCCGCCTCGGCTGGCGTGACTGACATCACTTCCACCCAATCGATCATCGACAGGCGCTGAAGGTCCCGCCTCCCGCCACTGCGACCCCGGCTAGCCAATAAGATGTCGAGAAAGAGCGTGCCCGCCCTCCGGGGCGGGGCCAAGCGCAGCCGTAGGTTACCCCATCTAGAGCGTGAGCGTCCGTTTGGAATGAAGGGCAGCGAGGCCAATAGAAAACCGCTGCGGGCCAAACGGACAGGCAGATCACCCAATAGACACCCGGCACTCTGAGTGACAGCCAAAGCACCCAACCCGCGCGCAGCGGGCGGGGCTACGCGCGTGGCTTCCGTTCCCGTTGTGTGAGGGGCCGAGTCCCAAACGGCCTCAGTGCCGCTGCTGTCGCCGGGTCTGGGCCGGGACCGGGGGCCGAGCCGGGGCCTCCCCGTTCCCCGCCGCCGCCCCGGGGGCCGATCCGAGCCTCTCCCGCCGCCCCGGGAGCCGAGCCGAGCCTTCCCCGCTCTCCGACACGCAGGGGGCCGTGCCGTGCCTCCTCCGCTCCCCGTCCCGGGGGTCGCGCTGAGCCTCCCCCAGGCCCCCTCGCTTCCCCGCTCTCTCCAGCCGGGCCCCCCCCTGCGGCCAGGCCCGCGTCCCCCCCGGCCCAGCCATGTCGCTGCACGGGAAGCGGAAGGAGATCTACAAATATGAGGCGCCTTGGACCGTGTACGCCATGAACTGGAGCGTCCGGCCGGATAAACGGTTCCGCCTGGCGCTGGGGAGCTTCGTAGAGGAGTACAACAACAAGGTGGGCAGCGATGGGCACAGGGACTGGGGCACAGCAGGGCTTGACCCTCCTCATCCCGGAGCTGGGGTGGGCGGGGGGCACCTGACGGCTCTGCACAGCTCCGGGCGTCCAGGACAGGGCGGGCAGGAGCTGGATCAGGCCCAGGCTGGTCTCCTTCTAGCGAGCCCCGAACTAATGGGGCACTGCGGGGCTGCGGTGGGAAGAGACCTGGGTGCTGCTTGTTTTGGGATAACGCTGCTGCAGGGCTTGTCGTGACCTCTGAGCTCTGGGAATAACGATTGTGTTGAATTCAGTCGCATAAGCACCACATGCTGTGAGATCTATGGTGTAAAGAGAAGGTGTGAGGGTGAGATGAGTCTGGATTCTTCTGCTATGGAAATAAAAGGTTTCCCGGTTTGGGCATATCTGGCTTTTTGATCAATATAAAGGAAAGTTCATAGCCAGGACCAAAGTTTGTGCATATATATGTATATAGATATAAAAAAGTTCCACCTCAATCTGAGGAAGAACTTCTTTCCCCGAGGATCGCAGAGCACCGGAACGGGCTGGTCAAGGAACTTGTGGAGTCTCCCTTTCTGGTGACATTTCAAACCCACGTGGACGTGGTCCTGTGTCACCTGCTCCAGGTGACCCTTCCTAGAAAGGGGGATTGGACTGGATGATCTCAAGAGTTCCCTTCCAACCCCACAAATTCTATGATTCTGTGATGTCCAGGGTGTCTGAGACCGTGTTGGAAATGTGCTGTTCTTGTACTTTCTTGCTTCTGTGTGATAACATTTTTCGTAAGTATATAAACCACTTTCAGTGATTCCTCAGTACTCTTCCCTGAGAACAGGGGATGAGTTTGAGTAATGAGGCATGAGATTGTATCTTCAGTGTTTCCCTGCCAAGTGTAAGTGGAGAACTCACATAGGTAATAGAGACTTTGTGTTCATCTCTCAGAACACACGTGCAGTCACTTTTGAACAGATTTCAAGGTGCTAGTCTGGTGTAGTGAACTCATAGAAGAGAGATGAGATGGATGAAGTTATAGAGCATCTTGGAATTTCTGTGAAACTGAAGGTTTGCCAATACGGCTTGGTGTGTTTGTAGTGTGTGGCTTTGTAGCCTTGTCAAGCTGTTTAATGGAGATTGTGGAAAATACTGTCAGAAAGCTGGGGTTGGGAATAGGGCTCTGTGCAAGGGTGTGGTGACAGGGAGTGGCAGGGGTGACATCTTTTAGAGTGGTTAGATCACTGCCCTTGCCGCAGTCCTAGACATGGTGCTTTGCTGAGCACGTTGTAGTTCAGGCAGCGTGAGCTCTGTGTGAGTTATCTCCTTTTCCTAGAGAGTGTTGTGGCTCTGGGAATGCTGCTAGGGACAGGCAGGGCCTGAGCTTGAAAACTTCCAATTTTCTTAAAGACCAACTAGAAAACGTTTTTGTAGTCTGTACTCTGAGAAGGTGAAATAGCAAATCTGCTAACAGTTGTTGTTTAGAAGTGGCACAATTGGTTAATGAGGGGCTGTACATTTATATTGCCTATACCTCTGTCGAGGTAAGTTTGGAGCATTCCCTGGGGTTGCTCTCGGTTACAGTGTGGTCAGATCTGCTTTTCAGCTCGAGTTTCCAGTGTAAAGCCACCGAGTCAACTCCTCTCTTCTACCCTTTACACTCACAGTTGTTGCAGACAGAATTTGTGAAGGACTGTGTAAATTATCACTGTCCATAAATATTACCCAGGGCTTCTCTTGACCTCTGAGCTGCAGGAATAATGATTCTGTTGACTTCAGCCCATGTAAGCACCACAGGCTGTGAGGTCGGTGTGGTGTAAAGAGCTGGAAACTAATTGTGTGAGGATGAGAATAGTCTGGATGCTGCTGCTGCTACAGAAATAAAGATGATGTATGATTAAAAATTAAACCTGTACAATCAATGCAGTGAAATGTAACCTTCATTTGCTATGTCTCTGATATTTCAGAGTGATTTTTTTTCCTGTTTTTCTTTTCTTGTTTGGTGCTTTTTGTAGGAAGACAGTTAACAGAGAGCTGTCTTGGCTAATTGCAAGTGTTGTTGCTCAGAGTATTGATGTTGTCTCCTTTACTTTGGGGACCAGAATACTCTTGGGAGTGGTGTTTCATCTGCACTGTTTTTATGGTGCCTTACTATGACTCTCTCAGCTGTGCTGAGCCCTTTAGAGGGTGGTGAAACATTCAGGGAATAGTTTCATGCTCCAGCTTGGAAACTCTTGGACAGGTACTGTAAAACTGTGTTACCTGCACACTTGTTGTAAACTCTTCTAGCTCCTGTCTGTGGTATAATCAAAGGAACAAAGGGAAATAACAGAAGCTCCCTTTTAAATAGTCCATGACATTGTGCTACAAAGGGCCTGGAACAGTGGGGTTTGTGGCCTGACTTCTGGAGTTAACAGAAATGTAAGATTTTTTACAAAGTATGTGTGAAGTTTTGTCCTTCTGCATATAATTTGCCCTTCATGGTTGAGATGTTTTATATAGGCAGCTTCTGAAATCAAAACACACTTATAGGTACAGTCAGCACTAATTAAGAGGATAATGAAAACTGATTTTCATTTTGGCTTTCTCTTTGCTCTCACCTCTTCAGAGTTTCTGACAAGTTCCCAATAACATTTGTGTTCCTGATATTGCAATGGTTTGTTCCAAATAACTGCTTTCTTCCATAGTAACAAGAAGAGTCTGGAATAGTGTCGCTTGCTTAAAGTCCAACCGAGTAAGTGACTATACTTTTTCTTTATTACTCATTTAGGATTTCTTTTAAAAATACTTAATGCCCAAGCGTTTGCTGTGGAAGTGCTCACTGGGAAGAAATTAAGGGGAAAGACTGGGAGATGTTTGTCTCATTTGTCTCTGATTTTATGTTTCTGTAGAAATGACCAGCATTTGAAGTACTAGAGGTTACATGAACTGGCTGTTTACACCTCTCTTTTGTGGGGAACTCAAACCTCTTGGCTGCCAAACCCTAATTTACTGTGACCCCCCAATTCCCAGACACTTCTAATGCCATCAGCCCTCATGCTGATGGGCTCTATGGCACAAGACTGAAGCTGGTTGCCAAGACCTGTTTGAACCCCAAAGGAGTTTTGTTTGAGCTCGTACACCTTCACTGATCAGATTACTGCCACAGGAAGAGAGATGCCTTGCTCTGGTTGGAAGGATTAAATAATTTGAGGTGATGTTTCCTGAACTTCTTGGATAGGGAAACTGCCATCAGCCTTTGTAATCCCTCACATATTCGTGTCATGATGTGAGGGAACAGTGTTTATAGGTCTTACTGTTTAAAATGCTCCACATGCTCCTGGCTTCATGGATCAGGAGCGATCTGTGGAAAACAGGAAAGGCTGATTTTTGGGATCAATTTGCAAGACAAAACTGGAATCCAGTTTAGGAGACTGTAGAGGTTGTGCTGTACACAGCTCGCTTCCGTCACTGGAGCGGACGGACAGGTTCTGAGCAGGTGCTTCCCAGATTTCCACCTCCTCCCAAGCAGCGCCTCAGACAGAGAGCATTCAGGGCAGTTGTTTTGCCAGAAGGTCATTTATTCTGTAAGATTTAGCACTGTAAAGAAAAATTGATTGCACACTGAAGATTAATTGGTGCAGTGACATCTTTCTGATTGTACATGACCCTAAAATAATTGTGAAATGTCATTTTGTGTAGTTACTAATTAGATTAAAGGATTGTAGTTTTGGGGGTTTAAAACTACTGTGAACTTACTTCACTGTTTTCCTCAAACCGTATAAGAAAAAGAAGCTGTTACCAAATTCTGCATCATTTAGTTCTGTGTCTGATTCTTTTGGATCATGTTGGAGATGGGATTTTTTTAGAAGTTAAGGAATGCTGATTAAAGGCGCTTCTTTACTGACATGCACTGTTGCAATTAAGCTTTATGTTGATAAGTGCTTGGATTATAATACGCTAAAATTAGGTGTGGATTTTCCTATCTTGAAATGTTGGAGAAACAAATAAATATTTAGCATTCCTAGCTACTGCCATGGCATAATCACAAAACTAGTTGAGATTGAACACGCTGATCCTCATTTTCTCACTGGAAAGGCAGGGAGGTGTAGAATGGTTCAAATTGTATCCAGACTGGCAGGTACTCTCCCATAGGCATCACCTTGGTCTTATCTGGGCTGGACCTCATCCACTCCTCCATGCAGCAGCATTCTTGCCTCACTTGCGGAAGGGAGAGACAGACTAATCAGTATCCTGGAAATAATTCCATGTTCCATCCCCTTGTGTTCAGCCTGCACAAGAGAATGAGTAGAGAGGTTCTCTAATGACAGTGTGTGATCGAGTCTGAAGAGTAGAGTCACAGCTTGAATATGCTGAGCTTGGAAAGAATAGAGCTCCTCAAGCATTGCTCCTGCTGCTGTTCTCTGGGCAGAGCAGTGCCTCCTGCTTGGAGTTACCACCAGCTGCTCCAGCGCTGAAGGCTGTGCAGGCAACTGAGCTGCAGCAGTTGCAGGGGCTCTGGTGATGATAATACAATTTCTGTTCTCTAACCCTAACCCTAAACGTGTCAAAATTCAGGGATACTGGATTGCTGAATTGCTTCATCTTTAGGTCTGAGGAGGGGGCTAAACGGGAATATGCAGTGCAGGAATATTTACATTAACACCACTGAAAGGGGGTCCTTTGCTGTTTGAGGTTTGCTTCTGGTGATGAGGATGTTGATTGCTTTGGGTAGGATTAATACACTTGTGTGGAGCTGAAAACAGAATAAGCAAAGGAGAAATGATTAGAGGTCATTTCTCTTCTGATCCTGACCTTGTCACAAGATTTTCTATCACCAAGGACAATTTGCTTCCTTTGTAGAATCCGCTTAGTATTTCTGATCCCTAAAGGAGTTAGAAAGCTATTTGCCAATCACTTCAGAAGACTGGGAGATTTTTGACTGATTTATACTAGGGTGTGAAGGATAATAAGGAGTAGTTGTAATAAAGACAGGGCAAGGCAGACTCTGCCTCAGTTTTTGGAAGCATACTTGGCTGCATCTTTTAGTGTTTGTAATGGGGTGGAAAGGATGGAGCTTCTCATTGTGGGGGAGCAAGGTTTGCATTTAAGAGCATCTCTAAATGACCTTATAAAACTGCAAATTAATTAGATTTTAAGATCCACCGAAGCATTTTTTGTTTTCTGTTATGGGGGGAAAATATGCTAGATTTCCCACCTAGCTGAAATGTGTAGTTTATTAGACAAATTGCTTATCCCAGGATATTTAGGATTTTTCCGGATAAACATCTTAGAAAAAGTCCATTAAGCCACTGTTCCCAGGAGGAAGCTGCTGTGTGGAAAGTACTAGGAAGTTCCTACTGTGAGCAGCTTACAAACTAATTGTAGTGAGTCGTCCCAATAATGTTTGTGTTTGAGCAGCATTTCACACAGTGGGGCTTCCATCCTGTTTGGGTCCTGTAGCCACTGCAGGTTAAACAAGTCCTCCCAGCACCTTTTGTTCTCTGAACACTGTCTGACATGTCAATATTTTCCTAATAACATCATGTCTGGGACTTCAAGCATTACTTCAGGTGTTGTCATGACCAGGCTGTGTGGAGATAGTTTCTTGTTTGCTCTGTTTTGCATCACTCTCACAACGGGGCAAGTTTAGCCCTTCCCCCTGACACATCCCTGTGCAAAAATACTAATTTGGAACTCAGTTACCTAGAATCTTTCAGCAGACCTGCTTTCTTGGTCTGTTCACACAAAACATTTGTATAATTATCTAACCATTTACCTTCACAATTTTTTTTTTTTAAGTTTGAATTCCGTTTTACTTTCTTCCTCTCTGATGTGATTAATTTATGAGTCTTTATTTCATGCACTTGTGACAGAACATTTTGGGTCATGTGGTGCTGGAAAAGCTTGCCAGCTACCTGACATGATCCATCACAGTCTGCAGGGTTATGGCCAAGAATTCCATAATATGCACTTCAATTGTGCAAACTACAGCTTGTTTTGCTCTCTGGAGATGACATTGTCAGCATCAGTTCAGTTAAGGATGAGTTAGAGTAACGTTTGTGCCATTTAAGTCTGTGATTTAAACTGGGCTTTGCAATGTGGAAAAGAGAAGGGTGGTCTTTAATCCTTTCGGATTGGATTTCAGTTCATTTGGGATCATCTCTTCAAATCAAAGCACTGTGGTGATTATGGATACTTCACTTTACTTACGTGCCCCAGCAATGCTTTAGTGATTCCTCATTTCATTAACATGATGGTCCTTTTATATTGTCCTTGAGGTGACAGAAGATGTCCTGAAACACACTCAGGCTTAAGGCTATCATTAGAAATTAGTATTTGGATAAAATTCTTTCTTTTGAATATGGTTTCTCACAGGTGCAGCTTGTTGGTTTGGATGAAGAGAGCTCAGAGTTCATTTGCAGGAACACCTTTGATCACCCCTACCCCACCACAAAGCTGATGTGGATCCCAGACACCAAGGGAGTCTACCCAGACCTGTTGGCCACCAGCGGTGACTACCTGCGAGTGTGGAGAGTGAGTAAATCCTCCCTAAGAAAAGATGAACCATAACATGAATTGTGTTACATATGGATCTCTTTTTCACTCAAGACCAGATTTTCTCCACTGCAATAATGTGACTGTATAAAGACTATAGGAGAAGCAGAATTATCATGGTAATTGCTGTCTTAATCAGCTTATTGAAAATGGAGTTGGTGGTTGTGTTTTCCAGAGCTTTGGGATGTAAAGCTGAGAGGAAAGAAACCTGGGATTAACTCCTAATGTTTTGTGCCAGTGGAACAAGTCAGGTGATCTTGCTTTTTAAGTCAGATGTTTCTTTTTCTCTAAAGGTGGGTGAAACCGAGACCCGGCTGGAGTGTTTGCTGAACAACAACAAGAACTCAGATTTCTGCGCTCCACTGACATCATTTGACTGGAATGAAGTGGATCCTTACCTGTTAGGTGAGACTGACAAAATGTTATGCTTTTGGCACACTTTTGAATTTAGTATGATGAAGTTTGGGCTGTAACCGCTGCTGTGTCACTGCATGTTCAATGGTTAATCTGATAATTAACCACAGATTGCTGCATCATAGAAACTGCCATTATCTTACATTAAAAAGTAAAAGTAATCCTCTCATGGAAACTTTTTTTTTTCTTTTTCTTTCTTTGGAAGGTACCCTGTCCAGTGCAGAATGGGTCACTCAGGTTGGACTAGGGACATTTGGGGATAGGGAGTCTTGGCCTTCAGGGCCAGTGAGCTGTTGTTACAGTGCTGAGTAAGGATGTGCATCAGCTCTGTGACTTATTTCAGAGTGTTCTGGAGTGGATATAAAACTGTGCGCTGAGCTGTCTGTGTTGTGAAGCCATTCCAGCAGCAGGAGGAGAGCCAGGAGCCCTTAACTCAATTGGAGGAGGGGGCTGAACGCTTAAGGTTTAATTATAGCCTACAGACAAATTGTGAATCCAAGATGACTGATCCAGAGGTTTGTTTCCCAGAAGAGAACAGCCATTTATGTCAGGGGGATTTGCCTAGAGATTAACAGTGATAATATGCCTTAGTAATTATTTACTACGTGATTTATTTTTTGTGTGTTACATCTCTCATCTCTTAAGAGCTTTACTGCTAACCCCACCTTCAGTCCACAGCAACTATCAATTAATAATAACACGCCATCACAGCACTGATTGAATTCGGGGTTTGGCATGCACAAGAGACGTACAGGATGGGAAAGCTGATCTCAGAGTTGCATCAGACTTCTGAATAGATTGAAGCAGATGAGCTATTTACACTTTATTCCTGTGTGGAAGGCTATTTCTGCAGCTAAAAGGTTTGGGTCATTTAAATGCATGGAAGACTGCTGGCTGTTTGACATTCTTGATTTTAATTCTGTGCTGTTCTCAGGGCTATTTTGATCTGTAGATGTTGGGGGATGTTACATTAATCCAGGAAGTGATTAAATCATTTGTGACAATATTAATTTTGCTAATAGAAGTGGTTTTGTTTCAGGTACCTCTAGTATTGACACAACCTGCACTATTTGGGGTCTGGAGACAGGACAGGTTCTGGGAAGAGTAAATTTGGTGTCTGGCCACGTGAAGACCCAGCTTATTGCACATGACAAAGAGGTGATGGGGATTTTTGATTGTTTCCATTGCATCTTTTTTAAGCAGTAGGAAAGGAACAGAACTTTTCCATTTTCCTCCTTTTCTTCTTGAACAATCTAATGATTCAAAAAGATCATTTATGTAATTTGTATACAGTTTTTCTAAGATTATGTAGCATTTTGAGTACCTAAATACTGTTGGCTATGGACACAATTCTTTTTACTCATCATGGACTCTGGACTTAAAAACATGCTTGTTTTACCAAATTGTGCTCCAGAATATTGTAGAAAAATTAGGTGAAACATAAAATTAGCCTTGAAATCCACTTCATGATGTAGGCAATAAACAGTTTGATAAATTCTTTCATTTTAACATTTTACTTTTCAACAACTAATGTAAAAAGCCCCGAGCCTGGGAAATCGGTACGTTTTGGTTTCCGTGAGTGATACTATAATTACGTAAACGTATTTTCCCTCCTTTTGGCAAGCGTAATAACTAAACAGTTGCAGGGAGCATCAGGTATTTGAGAGGTTATGTCACGATTAAATGTGCTGTCCCCACCCGAGCTGCGCTCGCCGGGGTGTGGAACTGAGGCTGTGCTTTGTGCAGGTGTACGACATCGCCTTCAGCCGCGCGGGCGGCGGCAGGGACATGTTTGCCTCGGTGGGTGCCGATGGCTCGGTGAGGATGTTTGATCTGCGTCACCTGGAGCACAGCACCATCATCTATGAGGACCCACAGCACCACCCACTGCTGCGTCTCTGCTGGAACAAGCAGGATCCCAACTATCTCGCTACGATGGCCATGGATGGGATGGAGGTGAGGCTGCAGCTTATCCCCCCTAGGTGCTCATGGTGATTTTCTGGGGGAGGTGGCTTGATGCTAATTTATGGTCAGGTATTTAAGGTAAGGGGCAAAGTCAGTACCTGGGGTATGATTAAGGACCAGTTCTTAATGCACTAAGGTGTTAAAAGAGTGACTTTGGTATTGTAAACTTGAGCTTGATGGCTTGTATATATTTCAGCTGATTTTTAAGAGGAGTCTGTGAGCAGCTGGGCAATAATTTTCACATAAAATCTTAACTGCAGGTGTTTTAGTCACCTTTTTCTTTCCCAGTCCAGTTTTGGTTTGTAACTTGGGTTGCTTCAGGGAAGCAGAATTTGTTTGCCACTATGGCCTAACTGACAAGCCCCCTGTGAGGTCTGAGTTGTTTTGAGACATGGCACACTGACCAACTGGAAGCTGTTCTTTAGGAGCAGGGCTTGCTTGCCAACCACATCCTTTAGGAAAGAGCCATGTTTATAGCCTTACCTCAAAATAGTATTTTGAAGAAATTAATTTAAAAAAATGAAATTTATTAATGTAGCTCTTTTTTGTTTCTGAAGGTTGTGATTCTAGACGTCAGAGTTCCCTGCACCCCTGTTGCCAGGTTAAACAACCACAGAGCATGTGTAAATGGAATTGCCTGGGCACCTCACTCCTCTTGCCACATCTGTACAGCAGGTAAGTGTGACCTGCAGGGGAATCTCAGAGTCTTTCGCTGCATTTGCAAAATCCTCTTCATCCTAAAGTTTATGCAGTTCTCTGCCTGCCTTTTGCTAAAGAATACTTGCAGTTTAGAAGCCCTTTATTAGTGACTTTCCTAAAATTTTTACGGAAATAGACACCTACTAGAGTTTATTGTGCATTGGCTCTGGCTAAGCTGTATTATTTTAATGCTCCTTAGCTTTTCTGCAATCCAGTTCTTAAATGTTTTCAACTGTTATAAGTTCCACTGGTCATTTGTTTATTAGCTGTGTCCTGGATAATGTGTAATGATCCAAGTTTATTTTGTTGGGGCATAATTGTGTTGTTGTATCTGGCACGAATATGGATCAGGACTGGAACAGCCATGTCTTATCTGTCGCCTTAGGCTATGGGCCTGTTAGCAGGCGCATATGGAGACGTTGTCACACTCTGATTGTACTGTTGTGCTTGCATTTCCTGTCTCCGTGCAGCCGATGATCACCAGGCTCTCATCTGGGACATCCAGCAAATGCCTCGTGCCATTGAGGACCCAATCCTGGCCTACACAGCTGAGGGAGAGATCAACAATGTACAGTGGGCATCCACCCAGCCAGACTGGATAGCCATCTGCTACAACAACTGCCTGGAGATCCTCAGAGTCTAACTCTGCTGCTTCATGCCCAGTGAGGCAGGGCTGTGTCATTCCCCCTCCCCTCTAAAGTAAGAACACCACCAGTCAAGTGGCCAGTATCTGTTGTTGCTTTGCATCTACTGTTACAAGAAACTGTTACAAGAATCGATGGCAGGTGTCTCCTGTCTCTCAAGACTAAAATGCAGAGACGTGCTGAGCCTCTTGGACCTTCTGGGTTCTGGTTTTCTTGTTGAATTCTTTTTCCCTCAGTAAAAGTTCTGTATATTTGTTTGTTGACTGTATTAATAAGCTTGCAGGCTTTTAAGTTGCTGCATATGTCCATGTGTTTGTCAGCCAGCTGAGGCAGCACATCAACCAGTTTAATAGATGCAGGTGCAAAACAAGGTGGGGGGAAAAAGACAATGATGTTAACAGCCACCTTGGCAGGAATCTTTATCATTCCTGTTGTTGCTGCCTCTAAACTGTTTAAACGTTTGTATGTTTTTTATATATTGGGCTAACTTTCTATTGAGTAAGGTTTTCTCCCTAATTCTTACTTTTGATATGTGATCCACTTCCATATGTCCAAAGCAGGACTTGTTCATGGATACAAACCACAGTAACACTGCAGCCTCCCTGGCAGTAAAGGCCTGCCTGAATTAACTGTTGCCTTGGCTCCCTGTATCTGGTGGCCCGGGCAGAATTTTCTGGTGCTGTGAAGTACAAGTACTTGTTGCACAATTTCTTTACACATTTTTCTGATGCTCAAGGCAGTTGTTACTATGGTAGGTCTTATTTTTAAATTCTAACTGAATTTGTGTGTATCCTGCAGTGGTGTTAGCAAACAGAGCGGTGATAGGTTGAGAAAGAAGATCTGTGCATGATGTGAGCTCCCAGGAGGTAAACAACTCCTGGAAAAATGTATTTGTAATGGACTTGGGATTGATACTTCCAATCAAATTATTTCCCCTCAGAAGACTTACCTTATCTAAACTAAAATAAAATGGTTTCACACTTTGTAGTTTGCTTGATTGGCAAATAATATGAGCAAGATTTTGTGGTTAGGCTGTACTTTGGAGCTTCTTTGTGTTTGGCCTGTGTTCCTGGGAGGTCTTGAAGGAACTGCAAAGCAATCTTTTTGTGAAATGTATTTGCTTTGTAATTGCCAGGTCTTATTGAAGGAGCGAGACAAGTCAGAAGAGCTGGTGTGCTCCAAAAGAAAGCTGTTTTTCTGAAAGAAATTATTCCCTAGTGCAATGCACAAAGGTGGATTTAGAAGGAAAGAAACTGTGCCATTGAGGCCAAGGTTTGGCACTTGTCATCCTCCTGACTGCGGGGGATGTGCCAGAGGACTTCTGTTTGGAATAGTGGATCGCTCTACAATAATACTGCTCAATGAAAGCTGAGTGGATTAGGCAAGATAAAAATCTTTGTTGAAGTCTTACTGTAATACAGGTCCTGTGCTGAAGGCTCTGCAGTGCTCTCCGATGGAGACATGACAACCAGAGCTGGTCTGAAAGGGTGTGAGCCAGTTTCCATGTAAATGTCAGAAACCATCACAATTCTTTCCACCTAATGAGTATTCACCTGCAACTGGAGGCAGTTTATAAATAGTGGCACACTGGCAAACTTGGATCTTGTCAGGAAAGATTTTATGCAGGAAAGGCAAGTTGGGAAAGCGATTGCTGTGGAACAGTGAAGCTGACACTGTCAAATATGGAACAGAATCTGCAAAGTTTTATCATTCTGGACATAGAGAAATACTCTTCTGCAGGCTGTTTCTCACTGTGGAGCTCAGAAAAGCATCGCCTCAGGAATTTGATAGGAATTCATTAGGGACAGCTTTATTCCGTTACTCCTTTTGATAGCAGAGAGCCAGGAGACTCTAAGACTGTTCAAGCTGATATTTTGTCAGTGACACTCTGTTCAGTAGTGGGATTTCTGACAAAACTTCATTTGACTTGAAGGTCTATTTTTCTTAGTAGGAGCAGTACTGAGAGTAGTGTGTTCCACAGGCAGGCTTTAGCCAGATGTCAGAGCAGTGTTAGCCAACCAATTCGCTATCAATTTTTACAACAGCACTTCATCTGAAACTGGAAAAAACTTCTGCAGAATGAAGTGAGAATTGGGTTTTCTTAGCAGGATTCGCTAATGGCATTCACAGCTTTAGGAGTCATCTGAAATACATTCATAGGCTCATCATGCGCTGTTTAATTTAAGGCAAAATGTGGTGTGTTACTAAGGGGAGCTACCTGCAATGTTAGTACTTTCCATGTCCCCTTTTTGCTTCAGGGTTTATTCCTGTATAGATGACACGAGTCAAAGATGAATGCTTCTCTTGCTTAGCTGAAAAATGCGTCTTTTATAATTGTATTGTGCTTCAAAACAGGCATAAGATAATTTAGTTGAAAGTGAAGTCACTAAAAGACTCCACAGACTACACTAAATGGCAAAAGCAGTTTATTCCTGGAGGAATACCATGTATTACCCTAAGATGATGAGACCTTGTATAAAGGGACTTACAGTCAGAATAGCGAGGTAGATTCTGCTTCTGTTGGAATACAACTCTTAGGGACCTGAAGAGGATCCAGTGTCAGTTCTTCCATCCATGAAACTGCTTGAAGTCTATTTGTGGAATTGGGTGCTTATTCCAAATGCATCAAAGGCAAGTGAAGGAATCTTGGAGGCTCCAGTGGATTCTAAATAAAGCGTGTATCCTGTTTATTTAGCCAGTTGGGATACCTTCTGGATCTACAGCATATTGCTTTGGGCATAATCCATTGTCATTCTTCACACGAAATTACATTTTAATCACTAGAGACTGTTTTGGCACAGGGAAACGATACTTAAAATAACTTCAAAGAAGTCACTTTTAAGGTTAATGAGTGAAAAGATGTGAAAATCCTCATAGGTGAGATGTTCTGTAGTGCAAATGGCACTTCCATATAGACAAAGAAGGGAAAGACTTTTGTGCCCTTTTGCCAGCAGTTGCTGACCCAGTGACAGGGAGAGAATGCTCTGCTTGGTGGGCCAGGTTCATCTGCAAGATAAAACAAATCCTGACACTTGTCACTGGAGCCTGTGAATTGAAATATACAGTTTATCACATTCCACCTCCTTGACATTCAATTATGTTGGGTGTAAAGCCCTCATAAGCATTATTTTTTCCCCCTAAAGTTCATGAAAGTAAATACTTCAATATTTAATTCCTGTTATTTGGTGCTTACTGCACAAGCAGAGGATGCAGAACAACTGCTTGCAAATACCTCGTGTTTTTTGAGTAGGAAGTAACATTAAGGGAAGAGTGAGCACAGGTGAGGTGAGCAAAGCAGAAAAGCATGTGCTGTTGTTGGTACAGGCCAGCCTGATTTGGGACAGAAGTACTTCTGACTTAAGCAGTTCCAAATCACTTCTGCAGTTGATTAATTCAAGATACTAAACTATTGTTTGGTTGTTGTGTTCTGTTTAAACCACACTTTCCACAGATTCCTACTATTGTGTGGGCAACCTGCTGACTCCTCAGCCAGGAGGTGTTGACGATGTAAAACTTGTGAGGTGAAAACCTGCAGCAAACAAGTTGAATGTTGAATTAGTGTGTAGTGTGCCAACTCTGTGAATTGTCTAAGTGAGGGGGGCTATGGTAGCTTGCATCTATGGGAATTGTGCTTGTGTGTGCAGGGATTTAAAAGGCAAGGATTTGAGTGCTTTGACAATCTATTTAGGAAGAAAACACAGTGGTTTCAAATTATATGAAAGGAGACTGATAAAACAGGTTGTTCCTTATGGAGCCTTGAAATGTATTTAACAGGGGAGGCATTGCCTCTCATAAGTCAAAGTTAATGATCCTTTCAAAACTTAGCTGTAATTGCTCTCCTGAATGTTCTGGGTATTAGTAGAAAGCTCTGTTTTGCCTGGTGGTGCAATGAGAAGCTGCCTCAGTCTCAAGTGTAGATCACAGCCTGCCAGGGACCAGGTGAGGGGAGGAGTCCGATGTACGGAATTCACAGATGTTCTCGTGCTTGTTGTCAATGTAAATGAAGAGCTGAGCATGTCAGTTTTGTTTTCTTGCAGATGGCACTTTAACAAGTATATTTTTGGTAAGATTAGGAGGAGAGTCATCTTTTCCTCAGCCCTTGTATGGTAGGTGTTTGTCCTTGTTGTGTAGAAAATGTTAAATACCACCATCACCAAAATCCTAAACTGGGGTCGTCACAGTGGACCCTCACTTGTTTCTACTGAAAGCCAAAACCATGAGCACTTAACAAGACTGTAAATGTTAAACTGAAGCTTCATGTTCTGAAACTGGCACTGTCCTGTAAGGGACAAGCAAGGGATGTAGTGCTGCGTGTCCCCCAGAGAGTCCTTTTTGTTCAGGAATTTAGTGGTGGTTGGGAATCCTCTGCCATCAGAACGTGATGGTGGCAGTGCTGGGTTGGTTGTGTAGGGATGTGCCTGGATTCTTTGAATAACTTAATTTTGGGAGAGAAAAACTGCAGCTGCTGCCTGCAAATTCACACAGCCTAAAACATTGAACTGGCCAGCTTGTTAGTGGTGTTTTAACTCTTTCCAGACACCCTGGAAAGGATGGACAGCAGCACAGGCAAGCTCTTGGCTCGGCAGATTGCAGTTTCAGTCCCATCAAAGTACTGAAGGGCTGATTTTTCCCACTGCTCGCAGCAAAGTGGTCCCACCACCTCAAATGCACATTGTGTTATCATGTCAGGGAGCACAAGTTCTCTCTAGCAGGTGTTTCCTGCTTTCTACTCTCAGACCAATATTCCAGAGCAGGCCCTTGCTTACTGTTCTGTGGCCATGGAAAGCAATGAGCAAGGTACTGTCAGCTCTGTCCCAGTTTCTCTTGATCTTTGCAGAGAATCCAGGGAATTAATTTTATGTGGCACTTAAAGAGCACTTTCTGATGCAGATGTACTTCCCCTTGCTTACCTAAGAAGAGTCAGAAATGTTTCATTCTTGAGGGTATTGAGGAGAGTTTAGTATGCCTCTGACTTGGGTTTTTTCCAGGAAGAGATCTCCAGAACTTCCAATCAGCAACTTTCACCAGCACTAAAAAGAACAGTAATTAAAAATGCAACTAAATGCCAGTCACTGAAGGCTCATCTGGTGATTCAGGGCAGACACCAGAGGCAAAAGTACTTGTGAGAGTGGCTGGTGCCTGTTTCAGGTGACAACTGTGTCTGCCAAGGACCTCAGTGACCTTTTGTGCAGCCTCTGATACTCAGCATCAAGTGAGAATTTCCATAGTCTTAAAAATAATTAAAACTATCTGTGTAGCTTCCATCGAGTTTGTTTCTTTTCAGGAAATCTAACAAAATGAAGGAAAAAAGCTATTTCCTGACAAAATGTTGTGGCCATGTGTAGCTCTAAACCCATGGTCCAGCTCTCATCCCTTGGAGTTTGCTTTCCGTGTGCAACACGTGCAACTCCAGCCCCCTCTTACTGCCGAGGGTGGGTCTGTGGGATCTGAGCAAGGCAGAAAGGCAAGAACCAGAGCAGGACAGAGTCCCAGTACAGCTGGAAAAAGGTATGTTGCTTTTTTTTGACAATATGGGAAATAAGAATTATGAAATCTACTATTTAAAAAGAACTTTTTTTAACCCTTGGGTTGCTAGCAGTGTAAAATGTAATTTAAATCCATTGCGCCGAAGCATTTTTGTTACCAGTAGCTGAGTAGATGTTACTTTTAGGTGTGTTTTCCCTTCTGCTCTCCCATTCACAGTCTCGTTGTGGTAATTTCCTGAAGGTGTAATCTTTGTAGCATGATTGTACAAACATCCATATGAGATTCCTGGCTTCTTGTTCTCACTAAAGTATGTTAAAGCAATAGTAATTTTACTTCTGTCCTTTTCTCCATCTGCAACTTCGCTATTATTCTGTCCTAGAGGAATCCCAGTATTCTGCTATTCAACAGACATATGTTGTTGACATGGATAACTGCAGTGGCCCTATATTCCTTTATTTTTATGGAGAAAATATAAATGGGTTTGTTACAATGGATTTTAACACCTGAGTCATGGAACCGTATTCTTGAAACTGTAAATTTTAAGGCAATTTTCTGAACTCGCTTGAAAGTGGAATGTTGCATCCTTTTATGCTATTTCCTGCTTCCTATGTAGTTTTATTCAGATTTTTTAACCTTCTTTCTAAGTTTTGGCCTCCTGTGTATTAGGTACAGTATTTTCTGCCTTTCATACTTTGTAATAAAAACAGAGCATTTGTAGATCGACTGCAGTTCACTGTGTGATAAGTGAAAACCTGGGGGGGGAGCAGGGAACTACAAATGAATTTCATTTCTTCTGTGTGCAGTTTGTTGCTGTAAGAGGAGGGTGATTGCTTTGCCTTGTCTGCAAAGCTGGTGAAGTGTATTGATCCCTCATCCTACAAATACCCAAACAAACTTGATAATTCCAGCTACTCTTTAAGTTGCAAGTTTCCCCAAATAATTACATTATTAGGAACCCAGTCACAACAGAACTCCAACAGAATGATTAATGCAGCTAAATATTAAATATTTGCTTTCTTAAAAACCTGCTGCAAAGTCCCTGTATTCCACTGTTGTTTCTGTTCATCTTTTCCAACCCTTTGCTTGTTCCCTACACAACAAATGGGATTTATCTGTTGTGTGTTTTTGTTTTTAAGACGAAGGGAAGAGGGTTTTTTAAGAATGCAAATAATTAGTCTCTGAGGGGTTTTGAATGCAGGCAAAGTGAAGACAAAGCAATTGGGCACCTGTGTAGTTTTAAGTCTCTCCTGGGCAGGGTGACCTCTCTTAAAGTGTGTTTTCCACACACTCAGTCACTGCTGTTGTGACTGGAACGGGGACCAAAAGGGGAATAGGGTGGCAGAGCTTGGAAATTTGTACCTTCGGCCTTGGCAAGCAGGACTGATGACTTCATTAAGTATTTAGATTAACTGTAGTTCAACTAAATGGTTGGATTTCTCTCTAATTCTTTGTGTACTGGCTTTGAAATAAAAGCTCATTAAGCTTCATGACCACAGTGGAAAGAGTTGCTTGCAAAGATGCTGCAGTGGTTTTTAAGCTATATATGGACTTTGTGCTAGTAACCCCTGCTTGGAAAAGTTCCCTTTTTTCTAAGAATTGTTTGTCTTTTACCATAGAAATGTATTTGCATCCTCAGCAATTACTTTTTCCCCCAGGATCTGTGCTTTGGAATACTCCAGAGAAACCTTCTCAGCCTCTGCTATGGTGGAAGAGGGCAGCTTGTGCAAATTGGAACTGCTGGTGCAAAAAGCGGTGGACTGGTAGATGATGGGCGAGGCAGGTTGCCTGTCAGTGTGGCAAAACAAGTGCCAAAAAGTGACGTAGAAGAATGTAGGTAGAAAAAAAAAAAAGATGGGAGGTTCTCCCTTTTGTAAATATTGAGGAACAGCCAACATCTGGCACAGCTGTCTTGCTCTGTGACCTTGGGACAGTCCGGACAGTCCCTGCTCTGATACCAGCTGTAAGTGAAAAGCACATAATTGATCACTGATCAGTAAATGCCTCGAAAATACTTGAAAATTAAAGAAAACCTCCATGGTAACACAATACACAGCAACAGGCATAGAGAAAAAGTGGTCTCTGAGCTTATTCTGGGGCCTGTGACTGGAAGAAGTACCTAATTTTGAGCTTTTTCATTCGTACCATTTTAGAAACAGCCCAGACTGCCAGCTCAGAGGAAGCAATGATCTAAAAGCATTTAATATTTTTAACATTCTTCCTCCCCTTCTCTAATTCTGCCATTCCAAAGGCAGAACAGTTCCTGGTTTTTAACCAGCTTCAGAGCCCCCTCTGCTGGAATGCTGTCGGCAGCCAGGCCCAGTCCTTGGGAACAGACAGGTGCAGGAGTACACCTGCTCCTCCCGCCTGGGAAAGGCTGCTCCAGCCGTGTTTTACAGGAGTTTCACACGATTCCTGTCTTCTGCTGGAGGAGAGGTAAGTTTGGGCCCATATATATCCTACCATTCTGTCCTAGAGTCAGAAAACGATGATAGTTTTCCATTCGCTTTTGTTTTCAAACCTGAGAACACAACAAGAAATTGTTAGGAGAGACAGAACTGCCTGGAATTAATGACATTACTCTTATATCTGCAGAAGACAGCGCAGAACTCTTTCGTGCATCCTCTGAAGATTGGATATCCCATCCCTGGATGTGTCCAAGGCCACATTGGATGAGGCTTGGAGAAACCTGGGATAGTGGAAGGTGTCCCTGCCTGTGGCAGGAGGTGGGACTGGAAGGGCTTTAAGGTCCTTCCAACCCAAACCATTCAAACATTCTCTGGTTCTGTTTACAGCGTTTCTCCTCCTCTCCTGCTTCTGTGGCTGGGGAGTCCAAGATGTAGAATAAGAAAGTTTTGGCATGGGACAAGTCTCAGCCTGGAGCCTGCTCAGCTCCCCAGGAAGGATGTGTCTACCTAAACAAGAAGGGAAACAGGAAGGAAAGAAGAAATAATACATCTGATAGCAAGGAAAAGAGGCTCTTTGAGTCAGGTATGCCTCAGAAAATGGAAATAACACCAAAATAGAAAAGAAGATGATGACATAGTGATTAAGACACTAGGAAAAGATGCCAGGAATTAAATCCCAAAGGTCTACTCCAGACTTCCTGTGTAACTTTTGACAAGTCACTGTCTCTCTCTGCAATGCCCTTAAGTCCCTAAAATAGGGATTACACTTCCTTTTCTAGGTTGATGCCGCATGACAGCACTAAACAATTAGGCCTTATAAAGTTCCTTTAAAAAATGGGCTGACTGGAAATATAGGAGCTCCTGGAGAGTCTTTGTGAATATCTTTGCTGATGATTTTACATTAAGTGGCCTCAGACAATCTGAATAAATTCAAGAATTAAGTGTGTCCTGCAGTAGCTGTTTACAGGAGTGAAGCTTCTCTGCTGGAAAGCTGCAGCTTTGGAAGGATGTGGGCAATCTGGGTGGAAGACCACAGAATATCAACTAGTGTGAAACAAATAACCTGATTCTCATCGGGAACGGTAGAGGCAGGACAAGGAGAGCCGGGTTCAGACTGATAGAGGAAAGGGTTAGATGGGATATTGGGAAGAAATTCCTCCCTGGGAGGGTGGGTAGGCCCTGGCACAGGTGCCCAGAGAAGCTGTGGCTGCCCCTGGATCCCTGGAAGCATCCAAAGCCAGGCTGGACAGGGCTTGGAGCAGCCTGGGACAGTGGGAGGTGTCCCTGCCATGGCAGGGGTGGCACTGGGTGGTCTTTAAGGGCCCTTCCAACCCAAACCAAAAAGGGCATTTATTTTAGTGCAAAAGTTGGATTCCAGTTCAGGAAGGATTTACCAGCTTGTCAGAAAATAAAAAGGTGTGAGGGTCTGTAGTGGTCCAAAAAAAAGTCCTGATGGCACTTGCACATAGATAGTGATGTGAGAATGTCTGTAAAATGGGGAAACCACAAATCAAGAGATAAAATTGTTGGTTTACACATTAGGCTTGACAGGTGGGTGAAGTGATGAGCTGTTAAGGACAAATCATTCTATTTTCAATTTGGTAAAGGGAAAAAAAAAAACTTCAGTGAAATCCAGACACCCTGGGCCGTTGGAGACGGGAAGAGCGAGTTCCACCAGAGTGGGTGCCTCCCACCATCTGCCAGGAGCTCCTGGCTCCTGTCACAAGCTGCCACTCGTTGGTCTAATATCCTCTGGACTCAGTAAACCCAGTTTCTACACAAAGTACATGGAATCATTCTCATTTAACAGGACTTCAACTGAGAATTTTATGTGCAGGAACTGCAAGATAGGCAAAAATAACAAATGGTGAGGTGATGATGGAGTGGTTTGAAAGCAGGGCTGGTGCAGTGGGTAATTGATATTGAATTTCTGCCTCCCAGGCATGGGCTGGGCTCTTCCCTCTCTTAGAAATGATCTTGGCACAAAGAGCAAGCATTAAAATCAGATGTGGTGATGAACACCAAAAGTGGGAGGCTTCAATAATATGCAGGAACTGGAGTATCTTGGAGACTGGATGACTGAAGAGTGAGAAACAGAGATGAGATTAAATGTAGCAGCAGAGAATGCAAGGATGTGCATTTATGGACAAGGAGAAATTTGTGAAGGAGACCAAGAATGTTTTTTTGGAAATTAGTGAGGAGAGGAAACTGAGATTTTGTGGTTGATAAAGGATAGGGATGACCCATCATGAAGCTGTGAAAAAGCATGTCAAAAAGTGGTTCCAAGATCAGCAATGATGCTGTTGAATGAAAGAGGAATTCAAATTGCAACAGGGGCAAAAAGCTACCAGGATGATACCACAAATACAAGACTTGTATTAAGAAGGGAAAGTGGCTGGATTTCTATTACAATGGAGCCTGAAAGGAGATATTATTATCTTCAAGATGTATTTAGAGAGAATTCCAGGGAAGAGGAGAGTATTTTTTAAGTAAAAGGATAATTTTGACATGAAAACAAATGCCTGCAAGCTTGGCGTGAAAGTGGGATAGAATAGACAAGATGCTTTTTGAGCATCAGAACATGCAGATCGAGGGACTAAAGAGAAAGAGAAGTTTAAACACAGCATCTGCCTGGTTTTAAATAGGAACTTCAGGCTGGAATCTGTGAAAGCCTTTGAGTCCAACCTTCTGCCCAAAGCAGGGCAGCATCTCTGTGAGCAGGGACAAGACCCAGGGCACGGCGGGAGCTGTGCCAGGGCAGGGTCAGGCTGGAGATCAGCAAAAGGTTCTTCCCCAGAGAGTGCTGGAGCTCCAGGAGCGTTTGGACAATGCTCTCAGGGATGCACGGGGTGGGATTGTTGGGGTGTCTGTGCAGGGCCAGGAGTTGGACTGGATGATCCCTGTGGGTCACTTCCAACTCAGCATATTCTGCAATTTGAAGTTGGGTTTTTGGCTTTGCCCGCAGCTTCTTGCTCTAAGAGGCTGGATCTGTGGATCTAAGCATCCCTTCTCATATTCCCATGTCTAGCTGGTATGACACTAAGAGCTTTTTATTTTCTAGACAGTTAAAAAAAAAAAAGAAAAAACTCAACGATATTACTGATAATGTTGGCATTGTTTTGGCTAAGTCCCAAATTCCTCCTGATGTGTGGGTTCAGATTCCTGCACTTGTTAGCACTTTTGAGCAATTTCCCTCTCCAGTCTAGTTTTCTTCTCTGTGTGTCTTATCCAGTTGCCATAGGCCCTTTGACATTCCTGCCGTGTTGTTTGTGAGTAAAACCACTCAGAGCACTGCACTTGCTCCAGATATTTGCCAGACGGAAAAGCAGCAGCTGTAACATCTGCCGAGGTGAGCTTCCCAACAGCAGGGTGGCCCTGGCCACATCAGGGAATCAGGGCTGGGTTTCTTTTTAAGGTAACAAATCCCTTCTGCTGTTCCTTTCGTGGAAAAGACACTGTGAGGATATCTTCGTGCAGGTGGAAGGGATGCAGAAAGTGGGAAAGAGCAGCCTGGATGTTGCTTTGAAAGGTGTGATTTGATCTAAGCACAGCCCGTGGCAGGGGGGAATGAGATCTTTAAGGTCCCTTCCAACCCAAACCATTCACGATTCAACAAACCTTGCGTAGAATTCCTGGGTTAGATTGGATGACCACAGCAGCACACAGTGACGTGTGAACGGAATTGCCCATCAGTTACATCAGACACAACCTAGCATGATTTATTATAATTCATTAGTTCATTGTAAGGGAACATTTCTTCCTCCTAGCCCTAGGAATTGATTCCCAGGGGTGCTTTACTGCAGACACAGCACGAGCAAAAAGCCAAAATCTCATTTTTCCTTCCCGGGACACAGCCCCGGCCGTGGGGACCCTGCCCGGGGGCGGGGCCGCGCCGCGTCCGTCACTCTGATTGACAGCGCTCGGGGCGTGGCCTTCCTGCCCCGCCCCCTGCGCGCGGGGGGCGTGGCTCCGTCTCGCGGCGCACGGGGCCCCCGTGATTGACAGCCGCCGCCGTGGGGAGGCGGGGCGGGCGCTGCGGCTGCTCGCGCGCCCATTGGCCAGCAGCGCCGTCGGGTGGGCGCGCCGGCGGCGCTGATTGGCGGGCGGCGGCGGGTCCCTCTGTGATTGGCAGGAGGCGGCGGGTGCGCGGCGGCCGCCGAGCGGTTTGTTTTGCGGGCGGCGGCGGCGGCGGGCCCGGCCTGGGGCCCCGGGACGCACCGGGAGCGCCCGCGCCCCTCCCGCCCCCGCCCGCCGCTCCCGGAGCGCGGCCGCCGGGAGGAGGCGGCGGCGCGGGCCCTGGGAATGTGGCGGCCGCGGCTCTGAGCCCTCCCCCTCGGCCGGGCCGCCATGGAGCCGCGGCGGTGACAGCGCCGTCCCGCAGCGCCCGCCGTGAGCGGGGCCGCCGCCCGCAGACATGGGTGAGGACCGGCGGAGAGACCCCGGGAGCCGGGGCCGCGTCACGGGCCGGGCACGGAGCGGGCGGGAGCGGGGCCGCGGGGCTCGGACGGTGTCCCGGGACGGGGAGCGGCGTTCCCCGGGCCCGGGGCTGGTGCGGCCCCGCGGCGCCGAACGGAGCTGCCGCGATCCCCGCGCCGTGGCCGCGGGAGGTCCCCAGGCATCGGCAGCGCCGCGGGGAAATGGGGGATTTTCACGGATTTGGTTAAAATGGTAACAGTCGCGTTCCGGGAAACGTGCGGCGTCCCGGGGTTTTGCTGAACTTGGCCAGGCGGAGCCGCCGGGGATCAGCGGCTCGGGCTCGGCTCACGGAGCTCTTCCAGCCTCCAGGAGAAGCTCGCTCTTCTTGGGACGGGAATTGTTGTGCTCCAGCTTAATTGGGGAAATTTTTGGTATTAACTGCAGCTTGGGAGTCCATCAAAATAGATTTTCCTTTATGGAGCTCCCACTGAATGCTTACTTGCCATTCTTAGCCCAGACAGCAAGATGTAAAAACAACCAAAGGAGTTGGAAGAACTCCTTTAAAAGAGGAAAATGTTGTTATGAGGAGTTGCCGTGACTGAATTTGATTATTTCAAATTTATTTGGATTGGGACTATATGTCCTCTATAAAGAACTGCTTATGGAGGGGGTCTTGCATTTTCTAATTCCTTTTTCAGCTTAAAGAGAGGTGCTAGAATTAAACTCCTAATTGCTCTAAACCAGAACTTAACTCATATTTGCATATTTTGCAAGGGAATTCCTGCTGGTTTAAGTGTGGAGTTTCATGGCTTCTTGGGCTACGACTTTAATGTTTCTTCTCTGCAACCAAGTTTGGTTTTCTAAGACTCTCCTTCATTTAGTCTGTGTGGATAATCACCTTTTATACTTTAAATTAAAAAAGCATTGGAAATGTTGCTCTACAACTGCTTCAATAACTCTTTACTCTGCTTTGGTAAATATAACAAATTCATGCAAATCCATCACTAGAATTCTCTGCTACAAAGAAAGGAAGAGGGCAAGCTGCTCTGTTCCTTCTCTAAAGAACCTGCAAGGTGCTTCATAAACATAAAATGGTTTAGCGGTGAGAAGTTGGATTTCCATGAAAGTGTTTTCCAATGGCAGTGGACGTGTGTTTGCAAACATGTGAGTGCAGAATGAAAAAATACAATTTCATTAAACATTCCACCATAGCATTGTGTGTATCATGGCGCAGCTGCAAGCAGATCCCTTATAATGGGAAAAAGCTAAATTCATTTGGTAACTGTGATCAAATAATCTCATTAATAAAGGGTGGTGGGCTGTATATCGCACTCTGATTTTCTTTAATCTGGTGTTTCATGGTGCACCTGAAGGGCACATGGGGTGGTCGATGTCAGAGTTTGCTGGAGCTCCAGTGGCTCAGCCAGGGCTCACCTGGAGTGGTTCTGAGCCAGGACAATCCCTGAAGTTTATTCCTCTCCAGACACTCCTTGGCAGGATTGAAAATCGGGATCTTTGCCTCTCACGCGCTGTACCTGTGCAGAGTTTGGGGTGTGCAGGCCCTGCTCCATGCCGTGTTCCCTCGATCCGCTCGGTTTTCCTGCCCATGTCACTTCCTTCCCTTGGCTCACATGCGCCCGGTGACACCCGGGGGGAGGGAGCAGCGCTGAGCCTGCAGGTTAGGACCTGCTCAAATCCCAAATCCTAGTCTTTTCCTTTAATTTGTGGATGAGAAGAGGGACCCTGAATATATCCCACAAGGATCAGCCTTGTAGAGCTCTCTGATTTTTCCTCTCAGTCTGCAAACCAGGCCATTTGTGATATCCTAAAACTTAGGCACGGCAGCATTTTGGTACCGCTAAAACTGCCCACAGCAAAGGACTCAGAATTAAGCTCTTTCCAAGACTTTTTTCAGACCTTTAACATAGACACAATTTGTCTAAAATTTCCTCATTGCCCCTGGATCTGGTGATCACTCACCCAAACCAGCTTTGCTGTTGTGGTGATAGATAACAAATACACAGATTTATTCACTTTTTTCTCTTTTAAGCCAATGTGGCATCATGTCTCCCACTATCACACCATATAAAACATCATCCTGGGTTAGGGAGGTTCACAGACTTCCTGTTTTTATCCATGTGCAGATACTTTCGCTGTTCGAACTTTGTGATTTTTCTTTTTTCAAAACTGTTTCCATTTCTGAGTTGTTCAGACCTCTAACAAACCACGGATTCATTGAAGTAAATGCTTTGTGGAGAGGAATAACTTTCTCTGTGAGCAGCAGTTCGCTTTTATCGATGTTATAAAAATCCTCGAGTGTAGTTTTTAAAACATGAAAAGCATTTCCTGGACAACATCTTTCCCGCACAAAGCAGAACTGTGTTTCCCAGACCTACTGGAGACCAGGCAAAGCAGGGTCTCCCAGTGCGCTCCAAAAATTGCTTCATTTTCATTTGTAGCAACTGCTGCATTGTGCGATTAATGTAATGCTGCTCCATGTGCTTCTCGATGTCAGTCTATGGAAATCCTCTGTTTTGATGGAAATAAAGAAGTATTCATGCTTCTCAGCATTAAATCCATCACAGTGCTGTCCTCACCGGAGACAATTTTTCCCTACTCAAGTTCGGATCAATACTTGACTTTATTTTGTGTTTTTAGGAGATAATTACTCTGTCATGTCCTATCTCATCAACACAGGGATGAATTTCAGGATGTGTGGTTTAGTAGCAGGGAGCCAATAGCTCAGTGTAAGACTACTAAAAAATGTATAATAAGATTCAAACTCACCTGAAGTTGTTCCATCGCCTTTGTTACAACATGTAAGCATTCCCATTTTATGAAGTTAAATAATATTTCATTGTTAGAATAACTGCAGTGAGTGAGATAGAGATCTCGCAGGCACTAATTGGGGTTTATGGAATATCCTGAGTCGGAAGGCACCCACAGGGGTCCAGGAGTGCAGCTCCTGGTCCTGCTCAGGATCCCCCAGCAATGCCCCCTGTGCCCGAGAGCTCTCGTGTTTGCCACATGCTGCCCTTCAGAGTTTAATGTTGTAAATTCACGGTTGTCTCAGCTAATAGGTGAATTCTCTGCCTAGCCAAGCTGCAGTCTGCAGGAAGGGACACAGTTGGCAGGATGTGTCCTCTGTGAGACAAGCGAGTCACTGACCACAGCCTGGAGCCTGGGATCAAACACCTGCCACCTGCCGTTGTAACCACTGATCCTTGCTTTCCGCTGGTGGTAGCGCTCAGAGGAGAATTCCTATTCCCAGACATATTCTTTGATTGACTTGATTGATTCTTGTCATGAGCCCTCAGCTATAAACTGCTTTCATAGCTGCTTTGCTTCTTGCCCAAAGGAGCTCTGCCAAGACAAGCTCTTCTTCATCCTCCTGGTATCTGGCCAAACCCAAACTGCACTGTAGTGGAAAACTTGTGTCCCAGCTCTTCCCTGAGTGTTTTGGGTGGTAAGAACTTCGGGGATGTTCCAGGCCATAGGCTGTAGGATTTTGTTGTGCACAGTTGCAGCCTTTGTTTGCCAGGTGACTCCAAGGCTGTGCTTAAGACCATCAAAATGAAAGAATACCACTAAATTGGAGATGCTCCAGTAAAGGTAAAAGGTTAAATCTTCAAATGTACAGTTGGAAACTTTTTTTTTTTTTAAAGAAGTGCCATTGCCTACCTGAAACTTTAGCTTCATTAACAGCTGTTTTTTCACATTTTCGTCCCACAAGGGGTTACTTAGTGCTGATATAGATCCCAGCGATTATTTCCTTTGGCTGATGTGCTTCTCAAAAAGCAACCTCTTGCTTTGGTTGTGTTACTTACACCCCTTGCTTCTTTTCCATGCAGTTGGAATGTCAAGGAGTGCTCTCTCTTCTCCACTGCCACAATGTGGTTATTGTCTCATTTGGCTTGTCTTGGACAGCAGAGATTTGCTGGGTTTTGATTTGGGTTTTTTTTTATTCTCTGTTCTACATTCCTTTTTTAAGAGTTTTTCTGTAATTAACACCTTCTGCAGATGCATTGGGAGATTTCTTTCCGTTCCCTCTCCTGAGGGATGGTCTGGTCTAGGCTTGATGTTTGGGTTGTGGTGGAACATACTGAAGTCCACAGTGATGTGTCTCAGATGCTGCGTGCTCCCAGGACCAAGTCAGGACTCACCTTGCAGTACCTGGAGAGAGCCTGCAGGAAAGATGGAGAGACTTTACAAGGGCCTGGAGGTTTGGGATAAGGGGGAATGGCTTCAGACTGCCAGAGGCAGGGCTAGATGGGATATTGGGAAGAAATTCCTCCCTGGGAGGGTGGGCAGGCCTGGCACAGGTGCCCAGAGCAGCTCTGGCTGCCCCTGGATCCCTGGCAGTGTCCCAGGCCAGGCTGGACAGGGCTTGGAGCAACCTGGGGCAGTGGAAGCTGTCCCTGCCATGGCAGGGGTGGGAATGGATGAGCTTTGAGCTCCCTTCCAAACCAAATCAGTGTGGGATCCTGGGAAAGCTAACGCAGACCTGGGCAGAAACTATCAGTTGTAGCAAAGATAATCCCAGTGTGACTCGTGTCCTGACTGGGACTTTTTCAGATGTTTCCTCCTTACAAATAGGTGTATTTTTCCTGTGTTTTGCTTCTAACTTTTGCTCACTCCATGCTTTACAAGCCGTATGTGTCCCACATCTGTCATCCTTAAGCATTGCGAAAATCTAGTTTGTTATTCAGACATTGATTAATTATGAAGCCAGTCTTCTGCATGAAACATAAGCTATCTGCTTTGGAGAGACTCGTGAGCAAATGCACGACATGAAATTGCAGAAACAAATAGTCCCAATGAGTCCCTTTTACAGAAAAATACAGATGCGAGTCAGTCCAGTATTTGATGTTGAGCAGCTGTTCCCAGGACAGCTCTTCCAAATGCAAGTGATTACCCATCAAACCAGTGCCGTGAACCAGGGACGAGCGTGTGGTCATGGTGGATTCTTAAAATCCAGTTTCAGTTATTTACAAATCAGCTTCAAAAATGCTCATTTCGATTCGAGCTCCTCAAAGGGACGTATTGAGGGAGGAAAGGAGGAATTGTGCACTGCACACCTGACACACCATCGTGTGAGTGGGGCTGTGATAACCTCATCGGCTTCACAGCACCTCCAAAAGTTCCAGTTATCAAAAAAAATAAGCTTTACATTGAAAACTAGGGTTCAGGTCCTCCCAAACTCCTTTAGAAAGGGCAGATTCTCCTGACATGTCCAGAGCTGATCAAATCACTGCTTCAAATTCCGTGCCTAAGCAATGTGTTAATATCAGCCAGGATTTAACTGGGTGTATTATTTGCCAAGGAAACAACGCTTTATCCCTAAAACCTCTCTGAGTTGATGTGTGAGACAGCAGCCAGGCAGTCCAGCGGGCAGGAGTGTGCCGGAGCAGAGTGACAGCACGAGGTGTTGCCTTGTTGGCTGTGGCACAGTGCCCGGGAGCAAAGTGCAGTCCCATTTTGGACAAAACTCCACTGGGCAGCTTCCTTTACCTTTTGCAATATCAAGGAATTTAGGGTTGTTATCCTTGCTCAAGTAAAGGATTCGTTTCCATAGCTTTTAGACATTTATGCACCATCCACCACAGCCCAGCTACTGTGCATTTCTCTCCTTTTACATCTTTGGGTTTTTTTCTCTAAACTCCACACGAGGTTCTGCTAAATATCACTTCTCAAAATATACAGGCAGTGGAAGGGAATACTTTAAATTGGTTACATCAGGAATCTTCAGAAAGTAATTCTTAGTCCCTGGAACATACAAGAAAAAATTCAGTGTGTGTTTTTATTTTGCTGCAAGGCAAGAAGCCTTGAACTGAACCTGCTGCATTGTTCTTTGCCAGCAGACGGTGTTCTTAGTGCT
Source organism: Acanthornis magna (assembly GCA_036785705.1). Lineage (NCBI taxonomy): Eukaryota > Metazoa > Chordata > Aves > Passeriformes > Acanthizidae > Acanthornis > Acanthornis magna. The sequence continues at coordinate 374,710 of JAWUZG010000190.1, forward strand.
GGACAACTTGAACCTTCTCAGTAGACCTTGAAATCTCATAGAATGGTTTGGATTTTATTCCATCAGCTTGTTCTGAGGGAAGAGAGGAACGTGTTGGGGCAATCAGTGCAAGTGGATTTGTGTTCAGAGATACTCCAAGATGATTCTTATCCAGATATTCATTTCTCTTTCTGCTGGCTGTGGTTTGTTCCACTAGCAAGCAAGAATTCAGAGCTAACAGGATATAAAATGGGAAAGAACAGACTTTCACCAGGTTTTCCTTGGCAGAAGCACATCAGTTTGCCCTTCCTAAATGACCTGTGATGGTCTAGCAAATCTGTCCAAGTTTCACTGTTAGTTGTGAAGCCTTTTGAACAGAGTTAGGGGCTGGGGATATTTATTCTCATCCTTACTCTGGCCAGATCCTTCTATGACACTGGACAAGTGACTTTACATTTATCTGTCAGTTTATTATGTCATGATATTTGGCTAAGTTTGGGCTTTTTTATGACTAAATGCAATCATAGTGTGTTTGCAAAGATTGTAAAAAGGCTTGTTGTTCTATGAGCCTGCAGAGAACCAGTGGAGAAGTGTCAGAGGTGCAGAAATAGCACAGCTGACGCTCACCCAGACAACTTACTCCTAAAATTCTTGTGCATCACAGATGAGCAAGAGGCCTTGAAGTCCATCATGAAGGACCTGGTGGCACTCCAGATGGGCAGACGTCACCGGCTGCCTGGGTATGACACCATGAAGAATAAAGACACTGCTCACTCCAACAAACAGGTAAGGGGCCAGTTAGTGAGCACCTGAGCTGGTGACCTGGGGCAGAAGGGACAGAGCAGAGGGACAGAGGCTCTGCTGCCTTGGCTCTGTCCTGTGCTTCCGACAGCCAAAGCATCAGATGTGAGTTAGCTCCTTGATCCTGCTCAGGCTGGAGCTGATATGGCAAATATGGTCGCTTTTTATTTTTTATGTTTTTATATAAGATTTTATGTGTGTGTGTATATATATATGTGTGTGTGTATATTTCATATATTATGTATTATATAGACTGTATATACTATATAGTATATATTGATATAAAATAAATGTTTTTTAAAATATTTAATATAATTTTTTTTTTATATTTAATATATTGAATTATATGTGTGTGTATATATGTATATACATGTATTTGATAATTTGCAACATCTTAGTATACTCTGTTCTCCGCACGTGTATTTTGATGGGGTTTGGTCTGCCCAGCTAAAAAATTCAGCAAGTGCTTTTCTGATTTCACAGTCGTATTTCCATTTTTAAAGTGATTTTATTTTTTTAAAGAAAAAACACAATGCCAGCAGTCCTCCCCTCTTGGGCAGCCCCGCAATAACGAACCAGTGTGCCTCTGCAGTGGAAGAAAAAAAAATTCCGGTGAGAAAACTGGCTTCAATTCCATATTAGCAGTTATAAATTGGGAGTGTGTCTTCAAGTTGTGTGCAGTGACTTTAGGGAATTCCTTTAAGCAGGTGGGAGGCCAGGAAAGATTCTCTCCCCTGGCTCTGTCCTGACATAGCATTGTGTGCACATTTATTGTAGGATCAAGACAAGGGGAATGGCCTTAAGCTGAAGGAGGGCAGGGCTAGATGGGATATTGGGAAGGAATTCCTCCCTGGGAGGGTGGGCAGGCCTGGCACAGGTGCCCAGAGCAGCTGTGGCTGCCCCTGGATCCCTGGCAGTGTCCCAGGCCAGGCTGGACAGGGCTGGGAGCAGCCTGGGGCAGTGGGAGGTGTCCCTGCCATGGCAGGGTGGGAATGGATGACCTTCCAGGTCCCTTCCAGCCCAGCCCAGCGTGTGGCTCCCAAGGTAATAACTGATGGAGTCAATGCTTTGAAGTCTCTTTAGGTTTGTTCCACATTCCTCCAGACCTTTTCATGGAGGAAACGATGGTATTGATGTTCTGTGGAAAAGGAAGGGCAGCATAATGCAGCTTTGCTGAATGTCATTTAAATGAAATGCTTCAAAGCAAAAGCAACAATTTTAGTCGAGAGCTGTTTGTCCATTACTGTTGTTCAAAATTAAATCACGTTACTGGCAGCAAGACTGACATGAACAGGAGAAGTTTCCTATATCAGTAAAATAACTTTTCAGTTTTATTCCTATTACAGGTTTAAGCTTTTTGGAGCAGGCTTTGAAGTTCATGTCTGTCTTCCTTATGCTTTGCCTGCTCGTAATCTACTTGTTCAGCTGGATCTGGGATTTCCTTGAATGTGTTGGACAAATCCGTAGATGGTGTAGTACAAAATCCTTTCCAAATCACTTTGAAACAGAAATTCAGAGATGCCTTAAACCAAAATCTGTAGTTGTGATTTATGATACCACGTCACAGAAATGGAACACTGAAGTGCTAAACTTGGATTTGTCTTTTTAATCATTTCTGAGGACAGTTTATGTGAATTGCTGTAAGAAGTGATGGGTTCACTGCTTTCAAGGGAGACTGAGAGCATTGGATGCTGAACTCCTCTAGGTTCTCTCTGGAATGGGAGCACCAAGATCAGTCTGAGCACCTTTCCTTTGGTCTTTGATAAGTTGACATGAATGGCCAGTGCCAGGTCCTTTTGGAAAAACCAAGCAATTAATGCCAAGTCCCACCCCCTTTTTTTGGTCTTTATTCCAAATTACAGGTTTCAAAGCAAGCACTGGAGTTGCAAAAGTGGTTGGAGTTTGCTTGGGTAGCAGTAAGTTAAAGAAAGGTTTCCAAAGAGCCCTGAGGGTCTTTAGTGTTGTCTAATTTCAGCTGGTGAGAGCTGTGTCACTTGGCTGCTCCAGGGCCTAAAGCACATCTTGAGGTCAGAAATTTAATCTGAAAAATGGTTTGAATTCAATTTCATCCAAACCGTCCTATTTAGTTCCTTTAGACTGGGCTACTTAGAATAGTATAACATTAAAAAACAGCAACAAACCACCAAAAAAACCCCAGAGCCTTACTTTCCTGAAAATCCTGATACAAAGCAATTTTCTTTCATGCAGTATGTCTAAGAACAACTGTTCCATCAGGAGTTGGCTGGCAGACATCTTTTACAGGATGTTATTCCTGTGCTGTTTGCTGCATTATTCCTTTACTGCCCAATTCAAATGAGTTGTCTAGAATTCATTGCATTTTGGAGTAACTCTAGACCAAGTTTTTTCTCTTCTCACATCTAAAATATCTTTCCAAGTTCCGTGTGAATGACCCACCTGCAGCTGGTCGTTGCTGGGACTGGGAATCTCATTTTCTCTGCTCCGTGCTGTCCCTGCAGCGCTGCTGCAGGAATCCCATGTGCTCCCAGGGCTCCCTGGATCCTTTGGAACTGCATTCTTGCTGTCCCTCCAGCTCCACGCTGTCCCTCCAGCGCTGCTGCAGGAATTCCCTGTGCTCCAGGGACTCCCTGGATCCTTTGGAACTGCATTCTTGCTGTCCCTCTAGCTCCACGCTGTCCCTCCAGCGCTGCTGCAGGAATCCCATGTGCTCCAGGGACTCCCTGGATCCTTTGGAACTGCATTCTTGACCACTGGGCCTGCCAGGAACTTCCTCCAGCTAAAGAGCATTTCCTGGCCGCGTTTTTTTGAGGTTCCTAGATGTATGATTGCCTATTGTCTGAGGCTTTCACAGATGGCTTAATCTATTCCAATCGCATAAATTGTGCGGCAGAAATGATGGAGTCTTATCAGAGCAGGTTTTTCCCTTTTATTTTTATCTTTCTGACCTAAATTGGGATTTGAACTTCAATGTCCAGAGTTGAAAGTTCAGCTTGTTGACTCTTCCATGCCACAGAACATCTTCTGAGTTTACAGCGACTGCACAGGTTGCACACTGAGTGCTTTTAACCATTCAGAGAGAAGTGATGACTTCTTTGAGGAAGCCTTAGAGCTTTAAAAGTGACAGAGAATCAGCCTGTTTGTAATTCTCTTTGAGTTTCAGGGTCTGCATTTTTGCAAAAGCAGAGGTTTAGTCCATGTCTTAAGAATAAAGAATGATAAATAGGAATAAAGAATAAAAAATAAGAATAGTAAGTAGGAATAAAAATAAAAGATAGGCGTAAGAATAAAGAATGTAGCACATTCCCTCTATCTCTCTTTTTTTCCATGCCTGCTTTGAGAGTGCTTAAAGAAAATTAACTTCATTTCAGATTAATAAGCAGTTAGGACTGAATTTCAGATTTTTCCCATGCAGTGTTAAAGATAGATTAATTTTCTTTAAAGTTTATTTCAGTGTCCTCTGTTTAAGTGACAGTTTACCAAAAATTACAGCTTAGTTTTTGTCCCTCTCCTTCTCTTTCTCCTTCAGCAATGTCTCCGTTCCTCATGTGTTGTGTTCATGTATCAGCCTTCTTTCCACAGTCTGCTTCAGCTTCCACAGAGAAAGTTCAAATACTAAAATTATAATGTGATGCATTTGAGTGCTGTTGTGTGTGCCAGAGTTTGATTGTGAGCTCACCTTTTGTTCTTTCTCCTGCAGAATGATGTCAGGATAAAGTTTGAACATAATGGGGAGAGACGGTAAGTTGGCCTTCACTTCTTTGATTCTTTGCTTAGGAGAGTAATTTAGTCATCAGTAATTTAGCTTAAATATTTGGTTGGCTTTGCTTTCCTTTTTCCTGAATGAAAATCACACAGTGAAGGCAATAACAAACAGATCATGAACTTGGCTATTTTTAGACATCAGTGTGTCACAAAACATTGATTTATTTCTATAACATTTATTTGTAAGTGAACTTCAGCATTTTAAAAAGCTGTCCAGCCTGAAATAAGTTCAGCCTGAAGGTCTTGTTTCAGATATGTTCCCGTTTTGTTTCATTTAACTAGAACCAAATGAAGCTAGCTGATCAAATCAGTGTCATTCTTTTCTAGTTTCTCACTTCCTGATGTCCTGTCGTTATCACTGCCCTGCTGTGATTGAGCAATAGATACAACAAGGGAAGACTTTATTTCATTGGTGTTAAAGTTTCTTTGTTATTTCCTCTGATACTTGGTTTTGAGTGACATTGTTTTACAAGAAAAACCAGAAATTACTGAAATAGCAGTTTCAGGTTTTACAGCCTTGTTTGCAATGGATAAAATTGCCGAAATATTTTAAAGTAGGTCTCAAAAAGTCTCTGATTTGTCATCAGATTGAGAGGAACTCTTGAAACATTTAATGACTAGTGCTGTGTGAACACACAGGATGGCTCCAGGCTTCTGTGGTCTCTGAGTCTGCTCAGAGGAAAAGTGATCTTGATGCTGAGTTAGAGTGTCCTTACTTTGGAAGAAATTAAGTGGACTGTAAGCATGAATGTATGTGCCATCTTCAGAGCCATCTTATGGAGATCCTTTGGTTTGTCCCAGCCCAGACAGTGCTTCCAGCATGAAGTTGTTCACGGTTTCATGATAAAATGCAAATTTAACGTCAGTGCTACAGGAGTAGACCTTGTCTCTAGCGAGCCTCACAGCGTGTTCTAGCAAAGGTTATTGGCTGAGCTGTTGAAGCTCCTCCTTTGTCAGATTTTGGGATTTCTTTTAGGAAAGCAGAAGTGTTCTTTGTTGGAAGAGCAGGCTTTGGAGAAAAATTTCTACTCTTCCTCAAAACTTGAACTGTTTCTTTCAATGAAATCCTACCCGATGAATTCTGTCACTGATATTTTGGGAGAAATCATTGCCTCCTCCTTTGTCAGCCAAGTCTGCTTAGCACTCTCCCGTGTCAGGGTCTTTGTGGGGACAACAACAGAGCCACGGTGGGACATGTCACAATTTTTTGTCACACCATGTCAGGACAGGGGAACTCAGCAGCAAAATCCTGTCACCACAGGCTTATCATCTTGCCTGTCTGCTGGGTGCATTTCAGGTGGCACGGATCTCCGGGGGGCAGAAGGGGTTTTTCTTCAGTTTTTTTTTTTTTTTTCTAAAATGAAAAGGTTGATTGTGTGTCTGTCTAATTATGCAGTTGTGCTTGCCTGAATTCCTTGCTCCCAGCACAGTGTGCAGTTCCAGACAGGGAGCTTGCACCAGAATGTCAGTGTGTGTGCTTGGTTTCACGGGAGCTGCCAGATCTAACCACAAATATTTAAGGTGGTCAGGCAGGAATGGGCTCCTTAAACCCTGCAGTCCAGGATTTTGTGTCAGAGGAGTGCACAGAGTTTTTAAACTAATAGAATTTGTGGCACCTGAGAACAGCTCTGCTTTTTAATGCATTGAGCATAGAATAGGAGCCTTTATAAGAGACTGAGAACTACATTGCATTTGTGTGGTGCCAGAGTGCTGTAATTTCATGTATGGGTTTCTTAGGAATATGTAGAAGATGTTATTGTGGGTTGCTTTTTAGCAAGGACAATTATTTCCAAATAGCTGAGTGGTGTAGCTCTGGTAGCAAGATAACCCTTCGTGGGAAGGGCTGAGGAAGGCAACTCACACAAAAGCTGTTTCAAACAAAAGCTGCAGCTTGTGAAGGATGCCCAGGGCTGGTGGAGATGGATGGACAGACAGACGGATGGACGGATGGACGGATGGATGGATGATGGATGGATGGATGGATGATGGATGGACGGACGGACGGATGGATGGACAGATGGATGGATGGATGGATGGATGGAGGGACGGACAGATGGATGGACAGATGGATGGATGATGGATGGACGGACGGATGGATGGATGGATGGATGGGAAGCTAAGCCTTCTCTCCAAAGCACGGATTCATCATAGAATCCCAGCACGGTGTGGGTTGGAAGGGACCTCCAAGACCACCCAGTCCCACCCCGTGCCATGGCAGGGACACCTGCCACTGTCCCAGGCTGCTCCAAGCCCTGTCCAGCCTGGCCTTGGACACTTCCAGGGATCCAAGGGCAGCCACAGCGTCTATCTCTCTTTGCCCCTATGAAATGCCCCTCAACCTCCCTTTCCTCACAAACTCATGTGAGATAATTCAGGGTTTCACTGAGTTGCCTCTGTGAGCAAGGCAGGTCTTGAGTTTCCATGGTCCACTCAGTAACTTGGGAGTCCAAACGGTCCCTTGAACATCTGTGGTGTGCTGATGTAGCAAAAGGAATAGGAAGAAGATATATATAAAAATTCAGAAAGTTCTTTGATTGGAACTGATTTTTTTTTTCTAAAATTTAACGAGCACAAATTACATTGGAAACAACACTAATCTTCCAATTGAAGACAAAAAATATAACCAGATATTGTAATAGTTCGCGTGTGAAGAGGATCTTGGATTGTTTAGCCTGGAGAAGAGGCTCAGAGGAGACCTTGTTGTATCCTGCCATTTCTGCCTCGTGACAAGGTTATTAATTGGTGCTCACAGTCCAGCTCTTTGTGGCAGGATCTCAGCTGTGCCAGAGCAGGTGGTATTTCTTAAGCCAAGGTGCACAGAGTATTTGTATCCTGTTACGCAAAAGACATTTATTCAATAAAGGATACTTTTCTGCCCGGGGACAGAGGGATTCTATTTGAAATCTCCAGCTGAATATTACATTTTGACAAACTGTATGAAAATGAGCCAGAGATCAATAATTCCTTATTGAAATAATACATATAAATTTAAATTTGAAAGGTTCACTACCTGCTCGAGGATGAAAGGAGACCATTCAAATGTGGTTTTAGTGGTTCAGCCATCTGATTTGATTGCATTATCATTGATTGCATATCTCTGAACTGAGTCAGTGATTCTCTTTGCTCCCAGGATTATTCCATTTGTCCGTCCCGTGCGCTACGAAGATGTGCAGCAGAAAGTGAAAACAGCCTTTGGGCAGCCCCTGGACCTCCACTACATGAACAACGAGGTACTGAGCTGTCAGTGCTCTCTGATGACACCTCCTTTCCCCATCACAAAGTCTGTACCCAGAAATGTAATTTTCGTGTCTTCTTTAATGCAAACCATTGTTGAATCCCTGGTCCAAAGGCAAACATGCTGATCTTGATAAAACATCTCACTGAAGTGTGTGTTGTACAAACAGCAGCAGCTCGTTCCCTTGTTCTGGTGGTGTTTAGGACACTCTCTTGGGAAAGTAAAAAGAAATACCTGAAGTTCTTTACTTTCAAAAGCAACTCTTGCAGGCCCATCTGTATCCAGTGAGAGGGTGGCTGTGGGCACTGCCATTGGGAAAGGAGGTGACTCGGGGAGCAGCTTTTGTCTCTGTTAATAATCAGAAGTATTTTGGGAGCTTTCTCATCCTGGACACGCTGGATTTTCCTTGGGTTTTTTTGTTGTGGTGTTGCCCTAATGAGAGATGCCAAACCCCCATTCACCAGAGCGAGTGGGACAAAAATGAGAGTTCTTCGTTAATAACATTCCCATTTTAAGGTGTGGTGGGCTGTAGAACAGAGGGTGTCTGAGCCGATTTCATGTAGTCTTACCAGCAAGTTTTAAATTCTAATTTGATGCCCTCTTTCAGAGTCTTTATCTTCTTTTTTCTTCCTGAAACCCAATTTCCACTTGATCGTTAGGTCTGGATTCATAAGTATTCTGAGACCATTTTCTCATCAGACAGTCAGGGGCTGACAAGTCTCTGACTTATTCTTTGCAAACAGCAAATTCAGGTAGCAGTTAATACTTTTGTGGGTGGTGCTTTAGAGGAATTTGCATGGGGTCAGCCATTTCTCTGGCATGGGAGGAAAACCTCATTAAAAAGGACAGTAAGACAGTGTTGGAATGAAAATTTGTGGAATAACTGAGCAATCAAAATCCTGGTTTGTATTCTGGTATTTTTCTAATGTTTGTTTAAATACTTATTTTTGTCTGTCTTTTCTAATGATTTTTCCCCCTGTTCTTTATTGTGCAGCTCTCTATTCCTTTGAAAAACCAAGATGACCTGGATAAAGCTGTGGATCTCTTAGACCGGAGCTCAAATGTGAAAAGCCTGAGGATATTATTGCTGTCCCAGGACAGAAACCATGTAGGTAACAACTTCTGGGACTGCACAAAACTAAGGGGTTTGCCCTTAAGACTCTAAAGCACAATGGTAGCATTAACTGAGAGTAATAGGGATTGTAAAATCCTCTTCTCAAATGCATGTGTTGATCCTCTTTGCCTTGGCTCAGCTGTAGGTTTCTTTTTGTGTTGTTTTCCCAACTTCAGCAGCTGTTCAGGAGCTAAAACATTGCAGCTTTTTAATGTGAGGGCCATTTTATATCAAATACCCAGTGGCTGTCGGCAGAAAACACTTGGTGAGTTTGGTTTGCAGGGAAGTTTTATTACTTTTGATTAATAGCAGAGTGTTGAAAACGTGTGGAATTATTTTGCCCTTAGAGCACAGATTGTCCTTGAAAACACACCTTGAGCGCTTCTTTCCTTGGGTGAGAAGCCTGGGGACAGCTCCCAGTGATTTTTCAGCTCTGTAGCCCTAATGCACTGAGCCTGACTCCATGGAAATCGAGTTGCCTTTGCTAATAGATGAATTGGTTTGTATCTCGATTCAGTCTCCTCTACCACAGGTGGCTGTGGCAGTGAGTATCAACGTAGTTTGCTTTTTTTCAGCAGAGAGGATCATAATAAATCTTCTAAGTCAAATTCCCAAAGATGCCCATTTTGGACAATGAATGAACTGCAAGCTGAAGAGGGCAAAAAGAGCCAGAAATTTCCCTTATTCCTGATCTGTGACTGGAAAACACTGTATTTTTTTTTCCCTCGGAATTAAGGTCATGCAGCTTTTCAAGCCAAAGACCTCAATAGCTTAGATATTTGATTTGCAAATTACCACATTCTCCTGAAGAGTGTGACACAGAAAGCTGCTCTGTTGGTAGTAGCTTGTCAATCTGGAATGTTCATCCCTATTCAAGTTCTGCAGGCTGGGAGCTCAGCTCTTGAAATAATCACACCTGTAATTCTTGGAGCTGTCACGATAACTTAAATGCACTTCTCGCTATTTTTTAATTTGGTAATCCATGGTAATGGAAATACCAATTCCTTCAGGAGTGTTGACAGCCCTTTCCCAGCTGACTGGGAAGGTGTAGGAGGGGATGATGCTGCTCCTTGTCCTGTGCCCTTTCCCTGAGCACTTGCTGCTGCCTCTTCTGAGGACAATACTTGGCAAGAAGGGCTTTGGTCTGACCTGGTGAAGTCAGGCTTCGCTCTGTTTTGTCAGGAAACAGCCTGCAAAAGGTGGCCTGTGCTTTTGGTACAGCACAGTCAGAAAATGCTCTTTCCCAGCCCTCTGTCCATGTCACTGCTCCAGGCTGCAGCCAGATGTCAAACGATAGATGCCATCGAACTTTGCGTGACAGTAAACACTTGGTGAATCTCACCCTGCACCAGCCAGTAGCCACTGCTGGTGCTGTCCTTTTTATTAGCTGTTTTTTCCTTTTTTACTCAAAGCAGAAACAAACAGCAAAGCCTTCAGTAAGTGCCACTGTTTCCCCCCTCTCCTCCAACTTCCTCTGCAGCTCCGTGCTGCCTGACAGGAGAGCCCTCCGTGGGATAAAGCCTGCGCGCCTGAAGGAGATTTCTTGGCTGCATGATCTCATCCCACTGAGGGAGCGGGAAGCATTATTTTTCCTGAAGTACAGGATGCAGATTTTGTTTTGGTTGTGCTCTTTTCTTTTTCTGGGGATGGAAAGGTGACTTTGGCACAAATATGTACAGAAAGCAAGTGAACTTACAGCAGTGGCTGGGTCCCTTGTACCAGGAGCCTGGGATTGTGAGCTGTGTCCAGATTAATTTTCGTGTGCCTGTTTTTGTGATTCATTTCTTCTCTCAGTCAGCTCACCCCTGCTGCCAGGCTTCTCTTTCTGTTTAGAAACTGGTGGGGAGAACTGAAGTTGGAGCTGTAGTACCAAAGCCAGGCTGTGCCTCAGCAGGGTGACCTCTCTCCCCTTTTTCCAGCTCCGTGAACCTGCTCATGGTGGAGTTTTTGTGATTTAAATCAGGTTCTCTCCTTACTTCTTTCAAGTGTACATCCTTATTAAATGAGCAACCATTCAGTACTCTAATATTGAATTAAAGTATCTGAATTGTCGCGCCTTGTTTTCCTGTCGTGCAAATAATTTTCAGAAGTCAGAATTTATTTCCTTGAGGTGTCTTTGGTTATGCTCTTTTCAATTAAATAAGATAAATTCTGTAACTCCAGAGGAAGGGAGTATTACACTTTCTTGTAAAACTAGGTGTGTTGGGTCAGGGTTAAAATTGAAAGTGTCTGTAGGTTAAAGCCCCAGCTTTAACACAGGATCTCATTGGCTTGGGGGAGGTTTCACATGTCTCATACCTCGTCCTGCTTTGAATGAAATGAGGGCTCTGTGGAAAAATTATCTTCAATTAGACAATATCTATGTAAGTTCAGGGAAGGATGAATGAATTCTTCTTGGCATCTCCAGACTGTTGGTGCTATTAAACTCTCCAGAATTTATTTTTGCTTAATCAGTCTGAATTATGAATTTACTTTCTAAAGGTTGTGGGGAGTCAGGTTGCCTCTGAAAGAGCGCAAGATTCAGAATTTATCTCTTCTGGCCAAGCTGGCTGATGGAAGCTGTAGGTCCCTCTGTGTTGTGGTCTGGGGGTGGCAGGAGCCCCTCGTGTGTTCTGGAGATGTCAGACTCAGACCTGCAAATCCTGCACTCGAGTTGAGCTGCACACTGGCTTGTTGTAGCTCGTTGACTCCTGGTTTACTCCATAATTGTAAACCTTGCTCTTCTGCTGCCTTTTTGTTCGCGTTTTCTGAATTAATAAAATTTCAGGCTCTAGAACTGTTGCTCAGCACTTTCTTGCCACTGAGCATAATATTTTTGAAATTGTGGCCAGGCTGCTTGAGCTCCCTCATCTCACTTTGTTTGATTTTGTTTTCTTCTTTTCATTTTACCCAACAGAGCAGTTCTTCACCCCATTCCGGACTGCCCAAGCAAGTCAGGATTAAAACTTCCCAGTCTGTGGGGGATGTGAGCACACCCTATCAGCAGCCAGAACCCAGGAGCAGGCATCTGTCTGTCAGTGAGTACTGCTGCCACTTAAACATGTTTTTGTTTGTTGAAGTGTCTCTTTTGGGCACTGGTGTTTATGGCACAGCGTTCAAGATAGCCATGCGAAATTGAAAGGTTATTCTAGGACAAGGCAGTTCATTTTCAAAAGCTCTTAATATGTTTACAATAGAATGTTTCAAAGTTCCTTGCTAAGTTGTGGAACAGCTGAGGAGCTGCTAAAGGGGATGTCCTAAAGCCAGAGCCATTGTGGTTAGAAATTTGGAAAGCTGACGTGAGTCCATTAAGCTTTTTATTTAGATTGGCAATTTCAGTTCATGAAACCTAGATTTGATTTTTTTTTATGTCGGGCTTTGGAATCTGTCCTGACTGCTATAATCAAGCATTTTACTAGGAATTACTACTGCATATCCAACCAGTGTCCTACATTCTGAGTTACCTAAACTTTCACTCTTAGAATTATCAGGTGAGTTGAGCACAGGAGAAAATCAGAGATGCACAAGAGATAATGAAATATGTCAGAGTAATGTGTACCTTTGTCTCATTTCTTTGGGTTTCTGTTAGCTCAGTGAACTCCTGTTTAGGGGAAAGGTCCATGTAAGACTTCTGTAATTTTTATGACTTCCATCTCCGGCAGATTTGTCTGATTTCTCCCAATTTCTGTTACAACCTTCTGTGTAACTGTGCAGCACAATTCAGATCTGTTCTTGAAGGATGCTCAAAGCTGTTAACCTTGATATGAAAAACTAAAACATCTAAAACACCTTCAAGGATTTATGGGGGGGAAAAAAAAGTCTGTGGTTTAGGATTTGACTCCTTGGTGTGAAGCTCAGTGAAGGTGCAGGAGGCAGGTGAGGGTGTGGAGGCCAGAGCCTGAAATGCTGCTCTGTGTGAACTACTTCTGCTTCAGAAATGAGAGAAGATAAATTCTGCTGGAAAGAGAAGCAGAGGAGGACTCTGTTACAAGAGCTGTTTTGGGGCTTGTCAGAGCTGATGCCTCCGAGGGCAGGTGATGGGAGTGACGAGGGCAGTGCCCCGAGCTGGGAATGTCAGAGGTGTTTTGTTTGCAGGTTCTTCTCTGTGACAAAGGAGTGCCTCGGTTTCATTAACTCTGTAAACTTGAGGCAGAGTTACTGCATTATTTTAGATCTGCATTTGCAGTGCAAAGTATCAAATAATAAATCAGATTAAACCACAGCAGCCTCCATTCTGGGTGCTCCAAACCAGAGCTGGATCCACACGGTTATGACCAAAGGTCAGTGGGAGGCTGAGCTCCGAGGGAAGGCTTGGGTACTAGAGCAGTGTGAAAAATCAATCGTTCTCAGTGTGGGGCTTGTCTAACAAACCTGCTGTGTCCTGTTGAGAGTTTGCTGATCCCCTTCTGTACAGTTTGCTTTTATGAAGCAGCAAACAAACAAAGAAGTGCTGAAAATTTGTGAAGTATGTGACTGAAACAGGGACAAAAAGAGTTTTCCTATCCTTCCTAGTTTGAAGTTAATGTGCATAAAAAGAGCAACATTCCTTGGTCCTGAGAAGGCAGTGGAATCCATGCATGTCTGAACACCACGTTTCTTTTTTAACAGACAAATTCAATGCCAAAAATATTTTATTTAAAATCTATCTATGTCTCTATCTATCTATCTATCTATCTATCTATTTATCTATCTATCCCTTCTTTTTGGCATTCTGAGGTATGCAGATAAAGGTGCCAAAGCCAACAGACTGTGGCGTGTGTCTGTCATGGTTGAACTGTGCAGTAATGAGGGGCTCCTTCTGCACCCAGTGGCACACTCCTTTCTCTTATCCCAGCTTAGGGATAATATAATAATAATTTCTGAATAGCTTGTCATTCATCAGTCAAGAAACCATTAGTGTTGTTTTCTGAACATGTCAAAGCACCAGACTGTTCCATTATGTAGAGGTCCAGAAGAGTTCCAGTTCTGTCAGAGGTCTGCTGGAAATTTGGCAGTAGCTCAGTCTTGTATCAATTTCTTCTTCCTTCTCTTTTCCTCTCTCTGATTTGGAAAGGGAATATGCCCTGTTTCCAGGTGTTTCAGGCATGGAGACTCTCCGACTCATACCGTGTCATGCAATTAAAGTCCAAAGCAGCGTTCAACAAAAGCTTTTCACAAGCAGGAGAGGAACCTGTGTGGTTCCTGTGCTCCGAAGGGCCTCGAGCCTGCTGTCACCACTGCAGAGCTTTGGAATTAAAGATAACTTATTTAAAAGAAGATTTAAAAAAAAAAAAAGCTAAGCATTCTGGCAGCGCTTGTGTTTTTTCCACTCACTTCCTTTGATATACATGGATTTAGTGCCGACTTCCTTTTCCTGCCCGGGGCTGGGGCCTTTCCCCAGCAGCAGCTGGGCTGGTGCCAGCCCTGGGCTGGCTCTGGCCGTGCCATGGTGGCGGAAGCAGTGAAAGTGCTCCGTGCCGGGGCAGCCCACGCTCACCGCGGGGTTATCCCACCCCGGCTCCGAATGGGAGCCCCGAGAGCTGCTGGAGATCAGGAGATTGTGCCATTGACAGTCTTGGGCTTCATGATCCTGGAGGTCTTCTCCAACCTTAATGATCCTACGGTTCTGTTAATCCTTTTTTGTGTGGTTTGCCCCCCGTGCACTCTAAGCCATGCCAGCATTGTTGGTTTTCCTTCTGCAGCCCCTGAAAAGTGTGTGCTCTGCTTTTCAGCCCCTGAAAGGTGTGTGCTGTGCTTTTCAGCCTCTGAAAGGTGTATGCTCTGCTTTTCAGCCTCTGAAAGGTGTATGCTCTGCTTTTCAGCCCCTGAAAGGTGTGTGCTCTGCTTTTCAGCCTCTGAGAGATGTGTGCTCTGCTTTTCAGCCCTCTCAAAGGTGTGTGCTGTGCTTTTCAGCCCTCTCAAAGGTGTGCCTTGCTTTTCAGCCCTCTCAAAGGTGTGTACTCTGCTTTTCAGCCCTCTCAAAGGTGTGTACTCTGCTTTTCAGCCCTCTCAAAGGTGTGCCTTGCTTTTCAGCCCTCTCAAAGGTGTGCCTTGCTTTTCAGCCCTCTCAAAGGTGTGCTCTGCTTTTCAGCCCTCTCAAAGGTGTGCTCTGCTTTTCAGTTCACTTCTCCTGTCTCTTTGCCTTCACTTTTTATTACAACAACTTCTATAGACAATATTTTCCTTGGGAGGATATTTGCTGATCTTCACCCGTCTTTCCTAGCACCTGAGTACACACAGTTAATTAAAAGCAGTGTTCTGAGGAGCAGAGCTTCAGCGCTGCTCTTCACCTGCTGCCTCTGACTCCATGGGTGACCTCGAGCAGATCGGCTGGACCACAGCAGCTCTTGGAGCTCACAGTGGGAATTGGTGGCAGCTGCAGGTGGATAGGTCGCTGCGAAAAGGGGATTTTTTTCTTCCTGTGTCTAAAGTTTCATCTTCTTTGAGATGTGTAAGGAAAAAATAAACCCTAAGGGTGACGTTTCTCTCAGTAGGTAGCACAAGAGCAACTCTTTAGGTAGTGCCACTAAGAGATGATTAAACTGTTTTTCTCATCCTTTGGCCCCTAAACATACTCTCTGTCCTTTATCTGTCTCATCCAATTAACAGGAATTGCAGAGTTGGCCTCCAAAACAGTAGTTTCACCCGCACTAACTGTACAGCTTGATTTTTCACACAGTAACACAGAAATTTTGAGGTTGTTTCCAAAGGTAACAGCGCTCCCATGGGATACTGAAATGGTTGGGTGTCACTGTAACTAGCTCAGCTGATAATGAGCAGCAGGAATGTGCTGCCACTCCAAGTAAATTACCCTAATTGATGCAAACTTACAGTTAAGGCAGAAGATTGTTGCTGTGGTAAGTGTTTTGTTTAGTGGAGATTAGCAGTGAAGCTCATGCCCAAAAGCCAGGGATTCCTGGAATCCTGCCTTCCTTGGGCTGTTGAAATTATGCTCAGGAAGTTGAGCAGAAGAGGTTAGAAACAAGCGACTGCTTTGTCAGGAGCTTCAGCAATAATCTTGCAGCATCTAAAACATCAGTGCAGGTGGTCCTCAGACAATTTGGTTTTCCTGGTTCCATGTCTGTCCGGACTGGGAGGTTCACTCTGAATTGCTGTGCTCCTGGAGGAGGTCGGAGGGGTCGGTGAGGTGCAGCCTCGGTCAGCGCAGGGTGGGTGAACACTCGCTGTCCTCGTTGCAGGCTCGCAGAACACGGGCCGGAGCTCACCCCCGCCCGGGTACGTCCCCGAGCGGCAGCAGCGCATCGCCCGCCAGGGCTCCTACACCAGCATCCACAGCGAGGGCGAGTTCATCCCGGAGACCAGCGAGCAGTGTGTGAGTATGGGCGTGTGGTTGCACTGTTTTAAAAATCTTTCTCTTCTTCCTCATGGAGAATAGAGATAAGTTGCATTCTTGTGCTTTTTCAATCTCTTTGGTTTGGTACTGGATGCTCTAGGGTTCCAGCCAATCATCTTGGGGGGTGGGAAAACTGTCGACCAATAATTATTAGATTATTAATGAATATATAAAGAAGGTTTTGTAAATAAAGTTTGCTCTTTCGCCTTTTTGTCGTGCTCCTGCCTGACTTCCCTGCAAGTTTCCGCAAATCTCCACGAATATCAGAAAATCAGAGCCAACATGGGGGGTGGAAAATCAGTCCAGTGGGGATGCACTATTCTGAAAGCTTTTCTCTTCTTTCTCGTGGGGAATAGAGATAAGCTGAATTCTTGTGCTTTTCTAATCTTCTGTTTTGGTACTGGATGCTGTAAGGCTCCAGCCAATCCTTTTGGTGGGTGGAAAACTGTCGACCAATAATTGTTAGACTATTAATGCATATATAAAGAAAGAATTGTAAATAAATTTTGCCCTTTCGCCATCTTGTGTGTGCTGACTGCCTGATTACCTACGAGCCTCCGCGACAGTCCAGCTGTTTAAGGAGCTCTGCTGGCACCTGGGCCCATTTTTCTTTCCCAAATATCCGCTGGCTGTGGTTGCATCAGCACTTGTAAGTGGTGAGGCACAGCTTGCCCAGAGAGCTGTGGCTGCCCCGTCCCTGGAAGTGCCCAGGGACAACCTTGGGTGACCTGCTCTAGTGGAAGGTGTCCCTGCCCACGGCAGGAAGCAGGATTTGGATGATCCTTGAGGTCCCTTCCAACCCAAACCATTCTGGGATTCCAAAGGTGCTGCTTTGTGCATTTAAACAGCTTCAGGTTGTAGCTGTGTAAGTTCAGAGCCTTTGCTGGGCTGCTAGAAGCTGTTCCCTGTTCTGAGCAGTGCCCTCTGACTGAGCAGTGTTGGTGCTGTCACACGTGACAAGGTTTCCTATTTCCAGGTTTGTGTGACCCTCTTGCCTTTGAAACTCTGCTCTGCATTCAGACAAGTGGGAAGTGAGGTCAGAGGGCGACTCACAGGTGGAGGCAGCAGCGCCAGCAGGGACTGCTCCTGGAGCCAGTTGGGGTCAAAACGCAGCACAGGGCTGACTAAAACTTGTATTTGTCACAGCAGAGTCCTTCAACAACTAAAGCAGTGGCTCAAATTCGATATGAACTTGATTTTTGTGGGAGATAAAGGAAAAATGTACATTTAAATAGGGTTAGAGTCCCTCCTTCAGCTGGACATCCTGCAGGCAAGCAGTCGTGGGCTCTGCTCCTCCAGCACAGCCTCTCGTGGGCCCAGGGCTGCACTGATGTTACTGTGTGGTCTCTTCTGTGTTGTAGATGCTGGACCCTCTAAGCAGTGCTGAAAACTCGGTGTCGGGAAGCTGCCAGTCCTTGGACAGGTGAGCAGACAGGTACAAATGTACAGACTGTGAGAATGTGTGAGCTCAGGTGGAAATGCCAGTTGTGCTTACATAAAAGCCTGTTTTCCATCTCAGAAATTTTCTTGGAGGGAAACAAGAGTTTACTTCCCACCTACACCCCAGTGTATTTCTTAAAGAGCGTTAACTGTGTCTTGAGGCTGTGTTATTTTCTGGCACAACCGTAGACCAACAAAGTGGTGCTTCGGTGGCTTTGTGTTACAAATACAAAGTTAGGAAGCGAGCAGCTCTCTGCAGACATCTGGCTGCAGGATATTCACATCTCTTTTAGACAAGCCTCTACTTGTTCATTTAAAAAATAAAACAAAAAATACCCCAGACTATTTTAAGGTTGCAGAAATAGATCATTGCACTAGGTTGCTATGTCCTGCAAGATGCAAAATGAATTCCAGAGGTAAACAGGGAGGCTCTTTCTTTGATGAAAAGTTTGTTGTAGGTTGATGCCCCAGATCTTTTTCTTCTCTTTCTTTGCTGACCGTGTTGCTTGAGGTGCTGGTGGGCAGCCAGAGGTTCTATTAACTTGAACAACTGTGGCTTCCCAGCGCCTGTAATATTGGACTTCAACATGTTTTTAAGATTCTTCCAAGCTCATTCCTGTAGGTAACATATGCTTTTATATCAAGCATTTGAGGTTTGAGTTTGTAGCCATTCACTTCCTCCAGTTTCTGGAGTCCCAAGGAAGCACAGTTAACTGTGTGTGTACATGCATTTATTTACCTGAGGGGCCATTGCTGATTTATTACCTGTCCTTCTCTCCCCTTTCTCCGCCCTTAATGTGGGAGGAGAGGAAATAAAAAGCCTTCCTGGTTATTTGTTGTAGCAGTGGGCATCATCTGGGGAGGGAGCTGTTCTTTGTGTGATAGGAGAGAAAGCTCCCCTGGGAGTCAAAGCTGTTTGAGACTGCTCCGTTTACACTGGGTGACAAAAAAAAGGTGCCGAGACCACAGCTTTGGCACAGGCTGAGTTGGTGTAATCTCTTCAGAGAGATCAAAGACTTTGTGCCAGGTAAGGGGCCATAGTTGGCCTTTCTGAAGGAGCTCTGCAGGAGCACGAGGGTTGGAAACAGGGCTGAGTTCAGGCTCATCTGCTGCTGGAGAGAGGAAAGTGCACTCAGGTTTTCATGAGAGGAAGTCTTGCCTGTCGAGATGAATCACAGGGGCACAGGTCCCTGTTCTTCACTGCCCTGGGAGCACTGTCCTGCAAGTGGTGCCTTGTTCTGCTCTTCCTCTCAGCCTTGGTTTTAGCCTTCCAGTGTCTGAAGGAATCCCTGAATCTTGTACTGCAGTCTGGGGAAACGCTGAATAAACGGCTCAGAGTGCACAGGAGGGCCGAGTGCACACGCTGGGAAATAGTCTGGTTGGCTGGGGCTTAGCCTGACCTGAGCTTTGCAGGTGCAGCGTGAAACCTTTGCAGGGACATGGATTTGAGAATTCAGTGTTCAAATGTATTTGCTTATATTTAAAGCCCTTCTAGCTTTTGCTCTGGTAGACAGCAAAACTTATTCTTGCCTTCTTTCTCTAATAGTCCTTCTTTTCGGAAGTCACGGATGTCAAGGGCACAAAGCTTTCCTGATAATAGACAGGAGTTCTCAGGTATGTCTTTGGTACAAAGGTTATTTGATCCAGACATTTTCTGCTCTTGGCTGGCCGCCCTCCCAGCTTGCTGGGATTGTATAAATAGAAGAACTGGGAATATGCTGATGGAAAAGCTCTGAAGTTATTTATTGCCTCTTCCTAAAAACCTGCTGTTACAGGGAAATTCTGTCATTAGAAGTTAGATTTTTTGAAGGAGCCTCACTTTTGTCTTTGCTTCTCCTTCCAGACCGTGAGAATCAGATCTATGACAAAGCAGGCAAAGGTGGGACCTATCCTCGGCGCTACAACGTCTCCATGCAGCACAAGGACTACAATGACGGTGAGTTGGTCTCAGACCTCCCATTCCAGGCTGGAAAAAGAAGGCGAGGCAATGGCAACCTCTGCAGAGGAGTGTAACTCCTCGTGGAGAGCCTGGAAGTGCCCTGCTCCTTGCAGTTGGTGCTGGGGTTGATGCTGCCTTGCATGATGCCACATTTTCAGGGAAACCATGATGGTTGTTTGTAATTCTTTGTTTACTTTGTAATTCTTTGTTTACTTTGTAATTCTTTGTTTACTTTGTCCTTTCTGGGATTATCCAGGCTGACTAGAGAGTTGTGGACATAGTTGTTAGTCTTGGCCCTGTAGAGCACTTTCCTACCACAGAGATTCATTATGCTTTGCTAATTTGCATTGCAGACTTGCTTCTGGGTCTTTTAAATATAGCAGGGACTTAAAGAATTATATCTCTGCTTGTCAGATGGCTTTGTGCAAATTAATCTCTCAAAATTTCATGAGGTGTAAGTTGGCACAAGCTTTGTTTATGGTTTTTATTTGCAAGTCCAGGCACGTTATGTAGGAAGTCATTTTGTAGGTAGTTGTTAACAAGACTCGGAGGTTGTGCTCAGAGCCTGTAAAGCAGATTCTTCCTTTGGAAGGCAAGTTTAGATCTCACAGCTCTGAGGGCATGACAAAGTGTTCTCTGCCTTCTGCTTTGGGAATGATCCAGAGCTGTTCTGAGCTCAGGCAGCATCGGCCCTGAGCTGTTCCATTTTTGCATCTCTGTTTGGCAGTAGATTCTGCTCCATGGAGCAGAGCAGAACTTGGGGTTTCTTTCCCTTCTCCCTGCTGCTCAAGCCCCAGCCATTACCTTCCACTTGCAAGCCTTTGTTTAAAAACCTTCCCTTTTCCCCCAGGCCGGAGGACGTTTCCCCGGATCCGGCGTCACCAAGGGAATCTTTTCACCTTGGTGCCTTCCAGTCGTTCCTTGAGCACCAACGGAGAGAACCTGGGCCTGGCTCTGCAGTACCTGGACCCCCGGGGCCGCCTGCGGAGCGCCGACAGCGAAAATGCCCTCGGAGTGCAGGAGAGGAACATTCCCACCAAATGTAGGCACTCGCTGGGGCCACTGAGGAAACGCCTCCTGGGCTGGGGCAAGGAAGGCTTGAAGGAGCTCCAGACCCAGCACGTTGCCATCACCTGGTTTTAAAAGCCATTAGAACCGCGTCGTGCCCTGGCTGTGCTTTGAGACTTGCTTGTCACACCCACAGGACGAGTCTTTTTCTTCTCAGCTTTCTTCTGGGAGCTGGCCTTTCCTTTAGAAAGCACTGCAAATTCAGCTGTGTAAAAACAACTTGCTTGATCTAGATGATCTACAGGGTTCTTAAAGCAGTCAGACAAGCTTGTTTATTTTCTTGCTGCGTTAACATTTGCAGTCAGGCTTTTGGGTTACAGTTATTTTACTAGATGAGAGCTGTATGTATTTCACTTGCTCCTTAGTAGAAGGATTTACTTCTAGATTAATAGCATCCCTGAGTTGTTTTGTTGGACAGTTTTCTATTATAAAAAAAAGCAATGGAACATAAGTCATTATTGATGGACTTCAGATATCCCATACAGTAATTTAAGGATGAAAATGAAGAGTAAGCTTGTAGCAGAGTAAGGAACACACTAAAATACTGACTGGCAGTAAATCTGATTAAATTAGACATGGCAAAGCTAATCTCTCAGCTCTTCTGTATTTTCACACTGTCCAGATGGCTGGTTCCTGTCTTTGTTTTTAGAGTTTCTTGTTAGATACAACATAATTGGATGCATTGCACTGCAGGAGTCTGGTAGCATTGCTTTCGAATTTGGAGCTGAAGCACTGCTCTTTGAGTAATATGCTTTGGCATTAAGGGCAGTCTGAAAAACTGGGCTCGGGTATTAATCTCTGGGTCAGGAGACTACTGCTTATGGAATGTGAGGGCTCCTAATTCCCTGCAGACAGAACCTCCTGCTGGGCTGTTCCAGGTGCTGCTTGGCCTGGGTCTCATGGGTGTTTTTAAGTCTGATTGTTCAGCAGGTAAAGAAGATAGCCACACTGTGCTGACATGGCCACTACTTTATCAACGTCTACTAGGGAATTACGACTTCTAATCTTTCTGGTTAGAGAGAGCCTTGCTGTAAAATCCTTCCCACAGAAGTAATTCCAAGCTAACTTGGCAAAGAAACGCAGAATAATGTCCTTCAAGTTGTCCCAGAAGCTTAAGTCATTCCCAGCTGGCTGGGATTGATTCAGCAAGGCTGATCCAGCTCTTCTCCATCTGATGCATGTGATAACTGCAGACCAAGGGTTGGAAACTGCGCTTCAATTGCTGCATCATCTCTTAAGGCAGTGATTTTGTAGAATCCACCTGCTGGTGGAAGGAAATTTCACCAACCTCGTAGAATAACTTGTCTGTAAAACGCATTTGCAAAATGCTTTGTAGTGTCTCACTTTAACGTGACACCAGTCAGCAGATCCTGAGAGTCTGGATGGTTGGATTCTGTTCAGAGCTCTGCCGCTCACTCCGTATTCTGAGAGAGTGGCTCACGTTTATTACACAGAATACCTGCTTCAATCCCCGTGTGATGCAGATTGGTCCTTGAAAAGCCCACCCTTGTTTTTAAATAATGAAAAGAGAAATGACTGCTGTTCTCTTCCAGCCCCGAGTGCTCCGATAAACTGGCGCCGAGGGAAGCTGCTGGGCCAGGGCGCCTTTGGCCGCGTGTATTTGTGCTACGACGTGGACACGGGCAGAGAGCTTGCAGCCAAGCAGGTCCAGTTTGATCCAGAGAGCCCCGAAACAAGCAAGGTAATTCTCATCTCAGCTTCTGAAATCCTCTCAGTTCCTGTACAGTGTCTCTCTGTCTGTCCTTGAAAGCTGGCATCTTATTTAGTCGATACTAAGGTTTCGAGTCATGTGGAGAAGAATAGGAGTAATTTAAAAATTACTTTTCTGTGTTATTAACTTCAGCCTGAAACTAAAATCCATTTTCTGGCTTAATTCTTGGCTCTCCCTTCTCAGCTTTTTGGTTTGTTGCCAGGTTACTTGAGGAATACTAGACTGCCCTGTGTTCCTGGTTAGACATGGATGTGAATGAAACCAAACAAAGCAAGAGTAGGGTTTTTTTTTCTTTTTTGAAGAAAAAAAGGCTGCTTGCACATGCAAAACCCACTTCTGGGTATATAGGGTACACCCTGTATTATCAAGGGCATTAATTACCAATTTTCACTTCTGAATTCTCAGTGTCCTTAAAACAAATTGAGCTGTGGGGTGTTAATTAATCAAGAAGAATGATGTGACGGCACTTTAGAGACAGTGGAGATGGGACAGGCACCTTGGAATCACGGGACAGTGCTGAGCTCCCTGCTTGGGGGATGCAGCTGGAATGGCTTTTGGGTTCTTTGTTAGTGTTTTAAAGGTGTACCAGTCTCCCAATATTGAAGAAATTCACTTTGAGCTAGAATGACTGATCCATGAAGATTTAATTATTCTGATTTTATATGGGACATTGGTGCCAAGATATGTCCTAAATTGGGAAGTTCTGCCGTGTCTCTGTTGTAAATCAGACAGTGACTCTGAGCCAAGGAGGAACAGGCTGGAATATATTCTGAAGGCACTGAAACTCCAAACCTGCAACTATTATTTGGCCTGATTAAGCAGCTTCCTCTGGTCCTATGTGTCCCTACAACATCCAGGCTCTTGCTCTAAGGTTCTGCATCCTCTCCCGGAGTGAGAGAGCTGAACCTGACGCCTTCAGGGCTAGAAAGAGTTAAGTGGGACTAATCTGGGAGAAAACATTGTTCCTTTTTCCATGAATCCTCATGCTTTGGTACCTTTGATGTTCCTGCCCTTCAGTCCCTGGGTTCAGCAAGAACTTTTTCTGGGCAACAAACATCTGTGATTCCACCAGAAATCGCTGGATAACTTCTTTGCCTTTGCACTGTGATGCGCTGTTGTCTGTGGCAAGAGCAAAGCAAAGAATTAGTTTTGTGTGCAGAGCTGCAGATTCTTTGAAGTAAATAGGAGAGGAAGGGTTTTTGGGGTTGATTCCAGTAAATCATCGGTGTGAATCCGAGCAGGACTGGGTGGCAGAAGCTTAGCAGCTCTCAGCCCCTGTAGTTTTGCTCTCTGATGGGTTGAGGCTGAGGTTCCAGTTCTGTAATTGTATTCAGAGCTGTTTCACAATTAACACTCCCTGCCCTCAGCTCAGTGAGATATTCCTGTGTTGAGTGTGAAGAATCCTTTCAGCCACCCAGGCTAAAGCCATGCCGCTGACAGAATCAAGGCAAGAAACAAAGTTTTTCTGGTACTAAATCCGTATATTATACTGTCTGTGTTCTATCAAAGCTTCCACACCAATGCTTACCAGCCAAAAATACAGTAAGAATGAAGGGGAAGCTCTGGTAATGTTTGCCTTTTCCAAGAAGCAGATAAACCAATCCAGGGGTTGCAGTTTTCAGTGTAGTAGTGGTCTCATCCTGCCAGTGACATGACAATTATTTTTTTTATACTTATTATATATTTCCTGGGGCTGCAGCCTTATTTTCTCCTTCAAATCCATAGGAAGTGAGTGCCCTGGAGTGTGAAATCCAGCTGCTGAAGAATCTCCAGCACGAGCGTATTGTGCAGTATTACGGCTGCTTACGGGACCGAGCAGAAAAGACCTTGACCATCTTCATGGAGTACATGCCAGGGGTGAGGGCAGCACAGTCAGGGATCAGAGGGGAGATGGCTGGGTTTGCTAATTGTGATCCTGCTGTTAATTGGTTTATTAGTTGCTGTGATCCCCTAACTGTGTTATCCACTTCAGAGCCTCTCAGGGCTGCACCTTCTCATATTGGCTCATAATGCCACCACTTTCATTTTATTTATGCCCAAATAACCTCTTTGTTTTTTTCCTTAAGTGTCTTGTACTTGAAATACATTCTCTTTATTATTAGTCACCAAAGCCTGTTCTTTTCTTCAGTCTAAATTTGTTCTACCAAAGTGCTTCAAAGGATTCGGGCCAACATGTAAATCATGGTAACTGAATTAGCAGAGTCATGGTACAGCAGGTGAGGCTAAAACTGACCCTGCAAAACAGGAGACTTTTGGCCCAGATCAGTCTGCTGAACTATTTTATTGCTTGTCTTCACAACCAGCAGACAGAACCTCCTTAAGCTGTTTTTGCCACGAAGCCTGTCCTTGCTGTTCTTGAAAAGAGCTTCTTAGGGCAAGATGCTCAGAGAGCCTCCCAGGAAGGCTTCAGCAGAGGCCAGAGTTCACTCCTGGGCAGTTGGGTGTGTAACACCCAGGGCTTGTGGGGAATTGAGTGCAGGATCTGTGCTTTGTCCCTTCTTTGCCAATTCCGTTTGATTTTTGCAGGGGTCAGTGAAGGACCAGCTGAAGGCGTACGGAGCCCTCACGGAAAACGTCACCCGGAAATACACGCGGCAGATCCTGGAGGGCGTCTCGTACCTTCACAGCAACATGATTGTGCACAGGGACATCAAGGGTGAGATCAACGGGCAGGGGAAAAAGCTCTCCCCACACGAGGGCACTTGATTTGAAAGCAGAAGGATTTCACGTGGGCACGCACCAGATAATGGCAGCAATGAGGTTCTTGATCTCGTTGCAGCTTTGGAGGAAGAATTTGTTTTGGTGTCTAAACCTCAGTTTGTGTCCACATAAAAGCTGAGCTCTAAAGTTTGCTTTTTCCCTGGTGCTTCGTGTTCAGGACCTCTGACCAAGCGAAGTGGAGATTGACTTGTTTATTGTAGGAGTTCAAAGTGGTTTAATTAGCTACATCTGTTACCCAGCTGACCAGAAAGCAACGCTTGCACTCACCAAAGCAGCATCCCAATAAAATCCTTTTCCACACAGCTCTGTTCTCTCTCACCCCTTGGCCTGGGGGCCCTGCTCGGCTGGCTGAGCTGTTTACAGGCACTGTAACAATGCTGGTGCTGACTCAGCTCTCATTTCCCTCCCCCCTTCACTTCCTTGTGTTTTTCCCTGAAGTTTTTCCCATTTACAGCCATTAGCAATTGGCTTGTCTACAGCCTGAATAAAAGAAATGATATTTAGCAGGTCACCTGAGGCTTAATGGGGAGAGAGCCATACCATGAGCATGGGTATTTGTGGTTGGATGTCGTTCTATAGGCTGCGGCTCCAACAGCTGGATCGCATGAAAACAGCTGTCTTTGTTTCTTGTTTCTGTCCAGGTGCCAATATCCTCCGTGACTCTGCTGGGAATGTGAAGCTCGGGGACTTTGGGGCCAGCAAACGGCTGCAGACAATCTGCATGTCGGGGACAGGCATCCGCTCGGTCACGGGCACTCCGTACTGGATGAGCCCAGAGGTGATCAGCGGGGAAGGCTACGGCAGGAAGGCAGATGTATGGTGAGCCTTTCCCTCGCTCCACACATCGCTTCACAGCTTTGCTGGAGCCAGATGAGACAGACTCCTTCTGTCATCTGAGTATCCACACTCACATCTTGTCTGGATGAAGAGTTTGAGGAGAATTGAAGTCACTGATCCAAAGTCAAGACGTGATCTTCCGCAGGCTGTGCTTTACAGTGTTAACACCCAGCTCCTCATTTAGTTTTTCAGGAGTAGTTTTAGTTTTTCAGGAACAGTTTCCACTCATTCCTCCCTCGAACCGATAGCTGTTCTTTTGCTTTCTGGCTGCTGCAATGTTTTCATGCTTTTTGTGCTCCCAGGCACTTGGTGGAATTCTTGGGGTGTCCTGTGCAGGGCCAGGAATTGGGATGATGGATTAGGATATTCTGTGATTCTATGATATCCCTGAGAAGAGCAACTGAAGGTTGTTTAGGGAGAGCCCATTCATTTAGTTATAAAATAAGAGTTACGCTTAAAACGTACTGGAAATGAATAGAATTTTAGCTTTAAAGGAAAGAGGCCCAAACCTGGAATAACAGAAAAGATCCAGGTGAGATCAGAGATGATCTGCATGAATGGAAACTGTAGCTGTGCTGTTATTGGCTCTATCAAAAGAGCAAAATGGTCCTGTGCCAAAATGTTAATTCTGGAGGCCTTAAAAAGGTGAGATTATAGAAGGTAAGTAAATGACAGGGACAAGAGGTCTGGTTGTGCCTCCACAGCAGAGCAGGGCCTGTTTCCTGTACAAGCAGCAAGTGGAAATGCAGTTAAACCTGTCCTGTGTGCAAAGAGTTAAATCCTGCAGACCCTCCCGGTTGGGATGCTTGGGGAAGGAGAGGAGCACGTGCCCTTCCCCCTGGGCTGGTGCAGTTGTGGATTTCCTCTTGGTGCTGACATTGGTCCATTCCCATCAAAGACTCGCTGCCGTTGGCCAGGATCCAATTCCTACAATCCCGATCATTATTTGGGGGGTCAGGATTTTCCAGTGCAGCGCTGGTCCCAGGGTGGATGTGTATGGTCCAGAGGCTCAGAAACGTAACAAATCCATCCACCTGGCTCTGTGCCACTGCTGCAGGCCCCTCTCCAGTTTTCTTTTTCCTAAATAGCAGAATATGTGAGCTATTTGTTATTGCTGGAGTGACTTGACATGAAAAACATTCCTGCTGTTTGCTGAATATCTTAAAGAAACCGGATCTGCTTAAACGGTATAAATCAGTCTAAACAATAATATATCCCTGCTTGCTTTTGAGCACCCCCCCAGCACTTCAGCACACATGGTTTGCATTTTCTGTACTCTCTTCTAGTAAGTCTGAAATGGCTGGAAAACTGTAAAATTTTCACGTTGGATTTTAAATCTTGTCAAGAAATCAGTTCTTGCATATTCACTGCATTTAATTCCTCTCCTTCCTTGTCTTGGCAGTTGATGCAAGTCTGCCTCTCAACATGTCTTTTCCTTGCTTTTCACCTCAAAAGAAGGGTTAGTTTTAAAGTAGAGGAGGCAGTTTTGCCTTTTTAATGGAAAGATGTGATGAAAACACAGGATTGGGTATTTAAAATTCACTAACAGCTTTTACTTAATTTGTGGCCTGGAGGAAGCAATTAATCCTTTTTGAATAAGCCCCAATCAGTGCAGTGCTGTAGGAACCATCTTCCCTGGGAAGGTACTGGAGTCACGTTGCCTCAGAGAGGTGGCTCAGCTGTGTCCCCAGAGTCACGTCCTTGCCCTGAAGTCACCTGCAGAGCCCCATTAACTTGACAAGGAATTTTTCCTTAAGGTAATGATGCATCTGTCCCACTGGGATTTAACTTACTGCCTTCCCAGTTTGGAACTGTTACGATTTTAATTATTTTTTGACTGATGCTTGGTTTCTTGTGGAGATATTATTAAGATGGTTTTTTTCTCAACGTGGGCATTTCAAGGCTGTGACTGAAAAGGCATTTTGCTGAAAAGGCTTTGTGGGGTCAGTGAGCTCTGATTCACTGAACCCTGAGTGTTAAAAAATCTGATTTCTACCTTGCAACTCAGCAAGCTGAGCCTCTGAGCAGCCTGGTCTGGTGGAACGTGTCCCTGCCCGGGGCTGTTCCTCACTTCTGGCTGCGGGGAAGCTCTCCCTGAGCTCTGGGCATTATTGAGCGAATTCTCACGTGGTTCTTTTCCTGTCTGCTGTTCCAGGAGCCTCGGCTGCACCGTGGTGGAAATGCTGACAGAGAAGCCCCCATGGGCAGAGTACGAAGCCATGGCAGCAATCTTCAAAATCGCCACGCAGCCCACGAACCCCCAGCTGCCCTCGCACATATCAGAACACTGCCGGGACTTCCTAAAGCAGATCTTTGTGGAAGCCAGGCACAGACCCTCTGCTGAAGAGCTGCTCAGACACCAGTTTGCACAGCTCCAGTACTGAATTACCTCCCTTGCTCCTGCCGGGCTGTCCGTGCCCTGTCTGCTCTCGTTGCAACTGCCCCTCGTGGTGCTGCATCTTCCAAATGCCAACTCAGCCAGGCCTAGTCCTTTGGGGGAGTTCTGCCAAGGAACTTAGGGTCTGCTCTCGTGCCTGATTCCTTCGTTTGCTGGACCCATGTTCATCCTGCGCCAGCTGTCCGAGCAGAGCTGCGTTTCTGCGCCGCTGCCTGGAGGTGACATGGCAGCGTTTTCTGCGGGAATGGAACAAGAGTCTCCTGGTTGAACGTAGGAGAAATCTGAACCTGGGTGGGAGCTGGGAGAGCTCCACTCTTCAGCGAAACAGAAACGTGCACCAGCCTCCAGAGCAGCTCTGTCTGGGGGGTCCCAGAGGCACCTCCAGCACCTGAATCCAGCAAAAAGCCATGTCATGGAGCATGCACTCGCTATAGGATGGTATATTTTTCTTCTTGAGTATTCAGCATCTGAAGGTGTTCAGAAAATATTGATTCAAAAGTATGTGAATAGTGTTATTTTATAATGAACCCGTGGATTTGGGGCTGGGGGTGAGGGAGGTCTTTCTGGCTAAAATGTCAGGATAATCAGACAAGTTTCAGCAGAATGCAATCACTCCACAGCCTGAGGGAAGGGCTCCCCCACTGATGTTGGAAAATCCAGAGCTAATTTCCAAGGTTTCTTCTGCATCGGTCTCTTTGGCTGGTAACTTTTTACCATCCTCTAAACCAAAGATAGTCCATCTGGTGCCCAGGAATTCACTTCAGCGTTTCTTTGAGCGCAAGGCCTAATGGAAGGTCGAGGGTTTCTTGGGGAGGATTGCCCAGCGCTCGTTCTTGTTGTGCACAGGAAGCTGCGATCAAGCTCAGCCCTTTGCTGAGTGTTGTTTCACAGGTGTGCAGGTGATCATTTAAGAGTTCCATAAAAACGTTACGGCCTCACTTAAGCTTTTGTCGGAGTCAAGTCAAACAGGGAACCAGAGAAAATATTTTAAATGGTAGCAAGTATCTAAAATTACCTGGAGATCCCCATGCAGGTACCAGCAAAATGTGTCCAAGTGCTTGGGCACTTGAAAGATACCACAAGTCTGAGCACTGAGGTCCTGATGGCCTCAAATCCTCTGTGCTGATTTGGACTTAAAAAGTGCTGGGGAATCATGAAGTGATTATAAGTTATCTTCAAGAAATTAAACTAAGAAAAGCAAATGTTAATTAACTAAAATATTGCTTTATAGGGCAACACTGAAGGTGTTCTGCTCTTGTACTGGAAACCATATTAAGGTTCCACACACCCCCACTCTTCTCCCCCATAAAAATTTGAAAATTGCTTCATTATGCAGTAAAATTAAGTTTTTAAGTGAATGCTAATAGCAGGATAAGGCAAGTTTTAATGAAACAAAGCTCCTTGAACACATGAAAAATACTGTGTTGAAATAAAAGAGAGAAAAAAATAACCCTAAAAGCCCCAACCAACCAAAAGCCCTGAAAAGCTTTAACAATATGAAGTTTTTTCTGTGCCAAACCCAGAGCCAAGTGTCACCAGTAAAAGCTGGTGTTGGTTTCCTTTCCAGGCTCCCTGCACTACTGCCAGGATGCACTGTCCAGTTGTGGGCACTTAGGGGATCCCTTTCACGAAAGCCCTTGTTCCATAATTTATTTCATCCTAGTGAGAGCACTTCTATTGATCTTTTCCCAGCCTGGAACTGACTCCGAATTGTGCGGATTGGCCTGACTTTTGGCCTGCACTTCACTGGTGCCGAGGGGGAGTGAGGGTGTGGCACTCCGCTCTGATTTTGGGAGCTTTTCACACCAATTTGAGAATTTGAGAATGTGGGGTCACCTGGGCTCTGGGTGACACAGGTGGGGGGCTCAGCTCTTCAAGCCTTGCCCCCTAAACATACCAAAGATTGGAGTCTTCAGGCATGACCATCGCCTGCAGGGATCAGCAGCACGGTGACATCTCCGGGGCTTTCCCTCCCTCCTTGGCTTGTCCTCAGCCGCTCCAGACCTTTCCCGTGCCCTTCCCTCGCTGTCCCACGCGCTGTGAGCTGGGAGAGAGCAGCGCACGAGGGAACGGCGAGATTCGTGTCGTATCAGAGCAGCTCAGTCCTCGGAGCTGCTGCGGCTTTACCTCACCCGCGCCCGGGAGGCTGAGCAGGGCAGGCAGGAGCGCCAGGGCTGATGGCTCGGCGCTGTCCCCAGAGCCCCAGCCCTCGCTGTGCTGGAGTCCCTGCTCTGCGCGGAGCCTGAATTCGTCTGCAGCAGGAGCAAAGAGTTTCACAGTGACAGAGAACTCGGGGCCAGCTCGGATTGCAGCGTCCAGCCGCCGCCCCAGCGCCACGCGTTCGGCACAGGAACAAGCCAAAGCATTACCTGTATGTTTGGAGATGCACTTTTATGAATGTAGTTTGTATCGCTCTTTTTTAGCTCTTTTTACATCATGTAAACGGTGATGCCTCATACTTCTTTTTTTTTTTTTTTTTTTTTTTTTAATTTATATCGTAAAAGATCATATTTGGTGATTTTTATATATATCGACTGTTACGGGGTGGGGGGAGGTGGGGAAATAAACTTGACGCCTTTATGAATTTAAAAAGGAAAAAAAGCAGCTGGTTTTGCAGAGAATTTGCTGATGGTTTATAACGAGTAGAGCCAAGCCAAAATGCCTCTTTGTTTCCTCACAGCCCTCTTGATTGTGGAAAAGGAAGATGTGGATTCCTCAGTCCACTGCTCCAATTAATAACTTGGGGCTGACATTGACACCGCGGGCTTTTAGCAGCCCGGGCAGCAAAAGAGTTTCAAGTGGACAGAAATGTAATTATGCCTCAAAATTCAGTTATATCTGGCCTCTTTATCCTGGCAGACTTGGAAAAAACGGGGAATAAACTCCTTCAGGGAGAGCGGAGCAGGAGTGCCAGGCTGACAATAAGCTAGTGTGTCCCTTCCAAATGTCGTGTTGGGTTTGCTGCTGTTCTTTCCAGGAGGGATATACAGGGAATATCGAATATTGGGATTCCTGATGGAAGGTGCTGCAGAAATGGAGAATATTCTCTGTGACAAAGAATCTCTTTGACATCAGAGTCCCCTTATCCTGTAGCAGTTAAAAATAATGAGAAAAATTTTAAGATTCCCATTGGAGAGGAACTTGGGGGAATTTGGCTGTCCCTGAGGTAGTTAGGAAACAAAGTAGTGACATTTTGGTCTTGGTGTGACGATTCTGTGCATTCCAGGTTATTTGCTTGTTCTCCAGAAATCCCATCTTTGCCCATTCTGGTGGCATCAGTTTGGATGGTTGTTTTGGGTTGGTTTTTTTTTCTTAATTTGGAATAATATCCCAAAGGACGTGAAGCTGCTCCGAAGAGTTACCATTGCCACGAGTTACCAACACAGATTGACCAAGAGGGAAAAGGCAGACGTGCCGGGAGCAGTTCAGAAGGGAAGAAAAGGATTTTGTTAATGCCCATGAACGATGCAAGGCAGGGAGAAAGGGCTTTAACCTGGATTGTGCAGAAGACCTTGACCCAGTAGTCTCTATTTACCGACCGGGGGCTTGCAGTGCAAAGCCAGGCCAATGTATCATTTTATTTACAATAAAATTATCATTTATATGAAAGCCTGTTTTGGTGGTTGTCCTGTGAATTTCAGACCTTTGAATTTTCAGACAAGCAGATTTCCCTTCCAGAAATGGAGCCTCCCAGCAGAAGTGGAGGAATCTGGAAGGTCTTGCATTGACCATAAAGGTCATATCCCATACCACATTTGGGGCAGGACAAGCTTTTGTGTCCCAAGATTGGGTAACCTCATCTCCTGATACTTTCAGTCTTTATTTTCTTTTTCAGCTTTCTGTATTGGGAACAGACAGAAATAGTGCTGCTATAAAATTCATCTCTTCTCCTTGCTGGAAGGCTGATTTTTTCCTCTTCATGCAGCTCCTCTCTTCGGTGTCACTGTCACTTGATCGGTGTTTGGGGATCTGACCTCCCCAGCCCTCACCACAGCCACTCACCTTCTCCCGGGATGTAGCTGCTGTCAATTAAACACTGAAATATTTGTCCCTAAAATGTGAGCAGATCAGAAGGGGAGGGTTGAGCGCTGATACCCAGGGAGCATCCAGTCCAATTCCTTGCACAGGACACTGCAAGAACCCCACCTGTGGTGTGGGGGTTGGGCAGGGGCTGGGAGAAGAAAACGCTTGGAGCCTTGAAGGTAGAAATGATCTGACTAAAGCACAAAATAAGTGCAGCTAAGACCCTCAAGTGCCTTACTCCTGGTAATTTGTGCTACCTGTGTTGTGTGGCCCAGGGGAAGGGGACTTAATACATTTCCTCTCTAAATCCACTTCTGAAGCAAATAAAACACAAAAATCTCTGCAGAGGTTGGCTGCACTACACTGCTGTGGTTCTTTCTGTTGGGATAGCAAAGTGTGAACCAGGAACAATGTTCTGGATTTAATTCTGCTCGGGTGTGGGTGTCTTGCATTATCTCCAGGAAGTGCTGGCACCGTCCACTCTGATGTCACTGCTGCTGCTGCTGAGCTCTGCCGCTGCTCTGTCCCATCCAGAACTGCACATCTGGATGGTATGGAACTATACGAATTTATATCGACTCATACTGATTTTTCTTTCTCCCCAAACAGCTTTTAATACATGACTGTGTCGTAATGCTCTGGAAAATGTCCTTCCCTGAGCTGAAGGGCAGGCTGGTGCTGGAGCCTCGTCCCCATACCTGACCCCTTCTGTCCCCATACCTGACCCCTTCTGTCCCAATACCTGACCCCTCCTGTCCCCATACCTGTCCCCTTCTGTCCCAATACCTGACCCCTTCTGTCCCAATACCTGACACTTTCTGTCCCCATACCTGACCCCTTCTGTCCCCATACCTGACCCCTTCTGTCTCCATACCTGTCCCCTTCTGTCCCCATGCCTGTCCCCTTCTGTCCCAATACCTGACCCCTTCTGTCCCAATACCTGACCCCTTCTGTCCCCATGCCTGACCCCTTCTGTCTCCATACCTGACACTTTCTGTCCCGATACCTGACACCTGTCCCCATACCTGACACTTGTCCCAATATCTGACCCCTCCTGTCCCCATACCTGACCCCTTCTGTCCCCATGCCTGTCCCCTTCTGTCCCCATACCTGACACTTTCTGTCCCCATGCCTGACACCTTCTGTCCCAATACCTGACCCCTCCTCTCCCCATACCTGTCCCCTTCTGTCCCCAGATCTCAGCTGGAGCAGGCTGAGCTCAGACCTCCCCAGGGGCTGCAGCTCCTCCGAGGGACAGCTCCAATCTCTGCCCTGGTGACCAGGGACAGCACCTAGGGAACGGCTGCTGGAGAACGGCCTTTGCATAAAATCTCAAATTTCGACTGGGAGGAGGGAAGGAAAGATACAACACCATTATTTTTCTGGTTTAATGTTCTCTGAGAGCCCAGCCTTTAAAACCTGGGGTTTTTTTCACCCTTCCCTACCCCAAAATCATCTGGTATTGTTAAAATGCTGCTTGTCCGGCCGGGCAGCAGCCTGGGAGCAGAGGGAATGGGGAAGTGAGGCCAGCAAGAGGCAGGAAGCTGATCTGAGGGCTCTGCTTTCATTTTCTGAGCCTTCTGAGGAAGGAAGGGGCCGGGGAAGGGGCTCCGAGCCTGCAGCATCACGAGCCCTTCGGCAGGGCTGCTCAGGGTGGCTTTTTTGGGGTGTAAATCTGCACCTGTGTGCTGCTGTGAGGGGAGGTCAGCAGCATCTGCTGTGGGGAAAGCCAAAGCTCTTGGTGAGGCTGAACCCTCCCGGGAGCCCTGCCAGGCTCTGTGTGACTGTCCCCCGAGGGCTGTGAGTCCCCAGGCCATCCCCCCCGAGCCCTTTAAAAGTCCTTCAGGAAAAAAGAAAAATCACTTGTCCCACGTTGGGCTCCTCGGGTCAGCCAGCAGGCACTGTCCCTGAAATCAGAGGTCACTGTAAGTGTGGGCCATCTCCACTGTGACCCTGTGACACTGTGACACCTCCACTGTGACACCTCCACTGTGACCCTGCCACTGTGACACTGTGACACTGTGACACCTCCACTGCGACACCTCCCCAGTGACACCTCCCCTGTGCCGCTGCTGCCCAGCCGTGGGGGCACACCTGAGCCCCTGAAGGGCTGCGCTGAGCGAGGAGAGCACCACAGCGACCTTGGTTAGCAGCACATCCCTGCTGGGGCCATCCCTCCCTCCTCTGCCCTCCCCGTCCCCACCTTTCCCCCTCCCTGTCCTCATCTCCTGCTCGCGTGGCTCTGGGCTCTCCCAGGCAGGTCGTGCGTGGCAGAGCTGATGGTATCGGTCAGGGATGGAACAGCTAACCTCGGTTAGAAGCACATTGCTGTTGGGGCCATCCCTCCCTCCTCTGCCCTCCCCATCCCCACCTTTCCCCGTCCCTGTCCTCATCTCCTGCTCGCGTGGCTCTGGGCTCTCCCAGGCAGAGCTGATGGATGGTCAGGATGGAGCAGGAGCATCCCTTTCTGTTTCTATCGCAGGCTCTTGCTCTGGGCGGGGGCTCTGACAAGCCCTGCAGAATCTGAAACCTGTGGGGATCCTGAGCACAGCTGTGCCGAGTGCGTGTGGAGGAAAGAGGTGAGCGATCATTAAAGCCAGACTCACCGCGTCCCTGATTTTTGTCCCTTTGTCTCTCCAGCCTGGCAGGGCTTGCAGGGCTCATGGATTCGTACAGACTGTGCTGTCCAGCCCAGGGATTGGGTGTGGGGAGGATACATTGGATATGGGGAGGATATATTGGATGTGGGGAGGATATGGAGAGGATATATTGGATGTGGGGAGGATATGGGGAGGATATATTGGATGTGGGGAGGATATGGGGAGGATATATTGGATATGGAGAGGATATATTGGATGTGGGGAGGATATATTGGATGTGGGGAGGATATATTGGATATGGGGAGGATATATTGGATATGGGGAGGATATATTGGATGTGGGGAGGATATATTGGATGTGGGGAGGATATATTGGATGTGGGGCAGATCCAAGCCAGACCTGCTGATGCCAACGCCAGCCCAGCGCTGATGTCCCTCCTGCCCCGGCAGAGCCACTGAGGCACGGCCAGGGCACTGTGGCCACCGATGTGGAGGGGACAGAGTGAGACACAGCAGAGCAAAGGCGTGGATCTAATCCTGGGGGATCCACAGGCTGCTGAGTTCCCTTTGAGGGTGGCCTGGGCTGCATGTGGAAGCTGCTGGAAGGTTCCAGCTGAGCTGTGCATCCTTTAGGGCACCACTGGTGTGGAATTTGAAATCCTGGCTTGGTTCCCGAAGACCTGCAGGCCCCAGGGGTGCTTCTGGTCACCTCTGCGCAGTCCTCACGGCCTGCAGGATCCCTCTGAGCCCCCTCCAAAGAGGGGTGGGCTGCCTCTTTCCCTTCCCTCCCTTCCCTCCCTT
The DNA here is from genome assembly GCA_036785705.1 of Acanthornis magna. Lineage (NCBI taxonomy): Eukaryota > Metazoa > Chordata > Aves > Passeriformes > Acanthizidae > Acanthornis > Acanthornis magna. The sequence goes on from JAWUZG010000190.1 coordinate 410,450, forward strand.
CCCTGCCCTCCCAGCCCCACTCCTGACACTACACACATGCCCAGGAGCCCTTCCTTGGCCCTGCCCGGACAGAGGCTCTTTCCACAGGACCTGACCACGAGTCCCACCGCCCCAGGCCCCTGGGAACACAGGACAGGACGGGGAAGGCTCAGAAACCTTGTATTACAAAAATAAAGGAGCGCATGTGTCGCGCGTGGAGCTGCCGCAGGCTCCCGCGCAGAACGTACCAGTCGAAGGCAAATATAAAAAAGAGACACTGTCAAACAGTGGCAGGGAACATCCTTAAGGCTGAACCATCCCAGCTGGACTGAGCTGATGGAAACCAAGGACCCTCCTCGTCCAGAGCCCCAGCAATGCAAGGTTGGTGTGCTGGGAGCTGCTCTGTGCATCACAGGCTGGCGAAGCCCCCAGCTCATCTCCTTTTCCGTGGTGACAGGTCTGAAATGGCTCAACAGGGCTGGGGGTCCCTGTGGGACAAGTGCTTCTGCTCTGATCTCACTGGGCCGAGGGGCCTGCACTGGGGCTTGGGGTCTGGGGGCTGCACCCTGGTCACCTCTGCCCTGTCCTCATGGCCTCAGGACCCCTCTGAGCCCTGCCCAAAGAGGGCTGAGCCGCCCCCTCCCCTTCCCTTCCCTCCCCTCCCCTCCCCTCGCACAGGTCCTGCTTTCCATCAGCTCAGTCAGCGCCCGGCTGAGCTGCTCTGGCTCTGCTGGGCTCCGCGGAGGCACCTGGCCCCGCTCACGCCGACTTGGTGCCACTCTCCACCTCCTTGTGCACCCACAGCTCCTTGTGCTGCTTGCGCCCGAAGCCTTCGTCGTAGTTGCCTTTACTCTTGAAGAGCTGCTGGAAGTGCGGCTTGCAGTAGAACTCGCCGTGGAGAGCAGCGTAGCTGCCCAGGCTGGGGACGGAGGGCAGGGTTAGCTGGGTATGGAGATCACTGCAGCCTGGGGGAAGTGTGGGGGGCTTGGGGACACGGGGACATGCAGGAGGGGACCCTTGGACAGGGCTGACAGCTCCCTCCCACCAGCACAGGCTACTGGGGGCTGCTGTAAGTAGAGATGGGGGTCCCAGGGAGCTCTGGCTCAGCTCTGTGCCCTCCAGGACAAGGCTCTGGCTCAGCTCCATGTCCCCTGGGGCTCCTCTCAAGGGGAAGCATCTCTCCTTCCACCCTAGGTGAGGTTTAGCTGAGACCTGGGCCCCGGTGCAGATAAACCTTTGTTTTGCTGTGATGGAGGGGGGGGTGCACTACCTGGGAGGGTCTCGGCAGAGCTGCAGTGACACCTGCGTCACCGCGGCCTCCAGCCCGGCTCACCTGAGCTTGGTGTGGCAGTGCTTGCAGCAGAAGCAGGAATTGTGGAAGACGAATTTGTCGGCCACCAGCCGCTCCATGGGGTACACGGCTTTCTGGCAGGCACTGCACATCTCCTTCACCTGCGCCTTCAGGCTGAAGGACTGGCCAGGGGCAGAGCAAAGGGAGACAGAGGATGAGAAGGAGTTTGGGACACCCTGGGTCCTCCACTGCCCTCCTCCCTGCTGTCCATCCACGGAAGCATTGGGGACAGGACACAGCCCCAGCTCCCTCAGCCTCCCTGCAGCTCTCTGCTGCTGCTGGGCTGATCAGAGCCCTTGGCTTTTGGCTTTTGGCTTTTGGCCCTCCCACCCTCACCATCAATCAGCAGCACGAGGCCCTGGCACAGGTGCTCAGAGTAGCTGTGCCTGCCCCGTCCCTGGAAGTGTCCAGGGCCAGGTGGGACAGGGCTTGGAGCACCTAGGGACAGTGGAAGGTGTCCCTGCTTGTGGCAAGGAGTGGCACCAGATGAGCATAAGATCCTTTCCAGCCCAGGCCATTCGGGGATGATTTTATGACATGGTAAAACCAGAGGTACCTTGGAGCGCTGCACTGTGCTTCCTCCTGAGCTGTTCTTGGCCTCCTAAAAAGGGAAGGGAAATCAAAATGAGAGCTTGGCACAAGCCCCTGACACAACCCCTCTGTGACAGTGACAGTGACAGTGACAGTAAACCATCACCTGTGGTCGTGCACTTAGACCCAGCAGCTCTGCTCTCAGACGCTGCTCCTGCCCCTTGCAGCCTCAGGCTGGAGTGGGACAGTTCCCTCCTCTTGCTGGGGGCTCTGGCAGTGCTGCCGAGGAGAGGATCTGTGCCCGAGCTCAGGGCAGGGCATGCCCTCGCTGTCCCGGAGCCTCTGTGGTTTCCAGCCCCTCTGTGGTTTCCAGTCCCTCTGTCCCATTACCAGTCCCTCTGTCCCATTACCAGTCCCTGTCCCGTTTCCAGTCCCTCTGTCCCATTACCAGTCCCTGTCCCGTTTCCAGTCCCTCTGTCCCATTACCAGTCCCTGTCCCGTTTCCAGTCCCTCTGTCCCATTACCAGTCCCTGTCCCGTTTCCAGCCCCTCTGTGGTTTCCAGCCCCTCTGTCCCATTACCAGTCCCTGTCCCGTTTCCAGCCCCTCTGTGGTTTCCAGTCCCTCTGCCCCATTACCAGTCCCTGTCCCGTTTCCAGTCCCTCTGTGGTTTCCAGCCCCTCTGTCCCATTACCAGTCCCTGTCCCGTTTCCAGTCCCTGTCCCGTTTCCAGTCCCTGTCCCGTTTCCAGCCCCTCTGCTGGGGCTGCAGGAAATGAGGCCCTGCAGGCTCTGGGGGGGCACAGGGGCAGCAGGGCACAGGCAGAGCTGACAGAGCTCCAGGATTTCTGCATCCTGCCAGGGCAGGTGCTGCTCAGCCCCTGCAGCACCAGGGCACAGAGCCAAGCACGGAGGTGCCCCAGGTTCCGGGGCAGGGTCTCACTGCACCGTGTCCCAGCTGCAGCTGCCACAGTTCATCCCTTCCAACCCCCCCGCTCCTCCCTCCGCATCCTGCAGCCTCACCAGGGCACCCACTGGGTCCCCAAGAGCCACCCCGAGGAATTTCACCTGCCTTGGCTCTGATGGAAACGCTCCCTCCTTCCCAAAGTTGGGATCCAAGGGGCAATCGCACCCCAGCAAGGTGACCACTCAGGGCTGGCTCATCCTCCTCACTCCTCCTTCCCAAGGTCGGGGCACTGTGACCCCAGGACATCACCCCAGGACGTCACCCTGCTGTCCTTGTCCTTCCCCTGGCTCAGTTTGGCCCTGCCTGCCCAGGGCTGCCCCTCTGTGCCCCAGGCACATCCCCAGCCCTGCTGCTCCTCCTGCCTTGTCCTTCCCCATCGTTCCTCCTTTGTATTTTTGGAAACAGTTTGCCTAAGAGACGCACAGGAAACTCTCCTGGCCGAGCTGCGAGCTGCGTCCTCAGACGTTTCCCAGCTGCTCTCGGCGGCCGAGGTCAGGGACGTGATTTTCCTCTCCCTCCCACGGGGCTGCGAGCAGCAGCCAAAGTCAACAGTGGGACAGGGGCAGCGAGGAGGCTCGGGCCGTGTAAAACCAGTGGCATCCCTTGGCAGTGCAGCACAACCGCAGGTGCTCTCCTGGGGCTAGGATTTAATGTGCTGTTTCCAGAGCTGAGGAAAACGCTGCCTCTCTGGAGCTGGGCACATCCGTTCCCAAGGCTGCAGCAACCCTCGCTCGCTCGTCACTTCTCGGCAGCCTCCTGGCTCTGCTCAGGCTCTATCTATTCCATATCTGATCTATCTTCCCTCGGGGAAGGGCCGTATCCTGTCCCAGCAGGAGATGTTCTTGAGCCTTGATGTTTTTCCATCCCCAATCACTCCAGTCCCAAGCAGCTCGAAAGCTCTCAATTGTGATCACGGAAAGCCATGGAAACACAAACAAACAGCAACTCGAGACAGCTCGGCATGGAGCGGAGCCTGAGGCTGGCGTTCGGTGTGCTCAGCAAACAGCACCTTCTGCTGGAACATTCCTGTCCCCAGCTCTGCTGTCTGAGCAGCACTGACTGTGCCCCCGATCACCCGAAAATGTCAGCTCAGGGGCACAGCTCCTGTGCACAGCCCTCCCTCCCTGAGAAACCTCCCCTCCCTCCCAAACCTGTCTGAAACTCCATACAAACCACAGCACGCCACCTACGTGGGTTGGGGGAGGGCTGGCAGCTCCTGTGGCCTGGAACATGGTCCCTTCCCCTCCTCCGTCTGCTTGATCCTGAGCTCGAAGGCTGTGGCTCGATGCTCCCCGGGGAGGTGTCTGACAGACCTCTCGCAACGCCTGGAAAGGAAATGTCATCAGGAGTGGGGCTGCTTTCATCACCCAAGCTCTGTGTGCTCAGAGCTTCCTCCGTGGGGTCAGATCAGCCTCTGCTCGGGGCCTTCCGAGGGAGCGAGAGATGGAGGCACACAGACCTGGGCCGATGGACAGCAGATCCAGGCCTTTAATACTGTAGTAGCTGGAGAATTTGGGGCTCTGAGCACCTGGAAGGTGTCCCTGAGCTTCAAAGTCTCTTCCAGCCTGGGGTTCTGTGACCTGCGGCTCTGAGGTCAGAGCTCCAGCCCTCTAACCCCACACAAAGATGTTGGGTAGGGCTGGGAGAAGGCTGCAGGAAGCACGAGCAGAAGGCGATGGATGCGATGGTTTCCACTCCAAAGCCACGGTGGGAGCTGCCAGGCAATGGCCACGGCACTGGCAAGGCTAGCCCCACGCCAGCAAAACCAGCACCCCGTGATTTTAGTCTAATTTTAGCCCAGAAAGTCTCACCGATCACAGCTCAGCAGAGCAAGTGATGAGGATTTTGCCTTCCCCAGGAGGACACGTCACCCTTAGGCTGAGCCCCTGAGCTGTGGCCCCTGTGATGTGCTCAGAGCCCCGAGGACGAGGCTGACAGGGCTTGGACCAGCACAGGAAAAAACCCCAGCATTGCAAATCACCCTTTTTGGTAAAAAAAGAGCTAAAAAGGCACTGACAGCTCCTCAGGGGTTTTCCCCACCGCACTGTACCTTCCAAACACCCGTGAGAGATGAGCCCAGGTCGGCACACAATGCAGAGCCGTGGGACTGAGCGAATCCTGCCCAGGGTGGAGAGAGCAGAGCCAAGGAGGGTGAAGGATGGCTCTGCACTGATGGGGACGAGCTGGGGCTGGAAATCCAGCACCCCCTCTGCCTGGGGCTGCTTTCCTGTCCCACTGAACCCCCTGGCCTCAGATTGTCACTCCAAACAGCTTCCTGCTGCCCAGGGACTGCGGCAGACCCCGAGAAAGCCCCGGGGCTGAAACGTGTCAGGGTGGAGGGCTTGCCGCAGGGGCATCTCCTCAATTCCCATCTCCCAGGGACATCTGCAAACATGGCCTGGGTTTTGGGGGCTCTTGGGCTGACAAACCCCCAGCAGCTGACACCAGGCTTGTCAAACCCAGCAAAGCACCCAAAACTCGTGGCTGCTTTCAGAATGGAAAGGCCTTTGCCCCCTGGTCGTGGGCACTGCTGGGTGAGCCTGGCTGCCCCTCAGCCCTGGGGCTGCCCAGCCCTGGCTGCAAACATTTCACAGCCCCAGCTGAGACCCAGCTCTGCTCTACCAAAACCATTTCCGCTCTCTCTGCGGTCTGGTTGTTATTTCCTGCTCTCCGAGCTCGCTCGCAGGCAGCATCTGCTGGGGACCAGGGCCCAGCCCCACAGCCTCTCCCTGCCCCTGTCCCCTGGGACAGGACCTTCTCTCCGTGTCCCCAGGCTCTGGCAGGTCCTACAGCCCAGCACAGACCCTGCAGGGAACACGAGGGATGCAGAAAACCTGGCGTGCCCACCCCACACACCCCGAACACCGATGCACAAGCCTCCCCCTTTTCACCAGCTTTTCCCTTTCACCCCAGCCTTTGTTACAAATATTTGTCCTCCCCCAGCTCCACTTCCCTCACAGCTCATCTTCTTCCCCACCCCAGCCACCTTCTCCTCGGTTTTCCAGACTCTCCATCAGCCCCTCCTGCCCTCCCCATTCCCTGCTCCGGAAGAAGCTGCCCCTGCCCATTTCGGGCTGGACCGAGATGATCTTGGAGCTCCCTTCAACCCAAACCACTCAGGGCTTCTCTGACAAGTACACAATTCCTTCCACCTGCTGTTTGTTTCTTGGCTTCTCATGCCCCCAGACCCCTGTGCCTTCCATTCCACCCCATTTATCCCACCCCATGGGTGGATGTTTTCCATCCAGCCCTTCCTCTCCACATCGCCTGCCCTCCGTGCACATCTGCAGCCCTCCGTGCACACACCCTCTCCCATCCCCTGCACATCCCCTCTCCCACCCCCTGCACACCCCCTCTCCATGTACCCTGCCCTCTGTCTATGTCCCCTGCCCTCCATGCACATCCCCTCTCCCATCCCCTGCACATCCCCTCCGCATGTCCCCTGCCCTCTGTCACACACCCTCTCCCAGGCCCTGCACGCACCCTCTCGCATGCCCTGCACATCCCCTCCGCATGTCCCCTGCCCTCTGTCACACACCCTCTCCCATGCCCTGCACGCACCCTCTCGCAGCCCCTGCCCTCTGCCAGCGCTGGTTTGGGGCAGAGGCACAGTCCCTCGCTCGCCGCAGCCGCACAGCAGCAGGAGCTGCTGAACCCAAAGCTCCTTCCTGCCGCGGGGCAGGAGGCAAGAGCAGAAATCTCGAAGGGGAAGGGTGTGCTGAGGCGATAAGGGAACAGAGCAAGTGAGACGCTGCAGGAGGGTTCCTCGGAGGCTCTCGGCTGTCGCTGCTGCTCCCAGGAGCGCAGCTTGGCACCGGAGCCCCAGGCAGCCCCAGGAGCGGTGACACGGGCAGTGCCTGAGGACACGCTGCCACACCGATGTGACAAAGCCTTCACAAGGCTCCAGCAGCCCTCAGTGGCTTTAAGGGGCGCAGTGGGCACCTGTGACAAAGCCAGAGAGCCAAGGCCACGTCCCCACCGTGGAGACTGGCAGTGTCACTGCTAGAGCTGACTGCTCCTAAAGCCCTGAGCCCTTCCACAGCCTGGGAAGAGCAGCAGTGAGGGCTGTCCTCCCCTGGTCACCGCAGCGCTTTCAGGCGTTGGGCTCAGGACAAGGTCAGGACCCTCTGTCCCCTTCGTCCTGCCCCCACAGCGACCCACGGCTCCGAGCACGGAGCAGTTTGGGGGAGGAAGGCAATGCTGCTCGGTCAGTTTTTCCCCAACATCCTCCTGCAGCTCCTCTCGCCTTCCTGCCCAACCCTGGGGCACATGGAGGGACAGGGAGCACCTGGGGTGGCCCTCAAGGCAATTCCCCCATCCCAGCCTTCAAAGGATGACGTTCCCCACAGCCAGGACAGGCACACAGAGTCTGTGCCTCTTCCCCTGTCCAGGGAGGCACCCGAGCCGCCCCAAAAGCTGACCCAGCTTGGTCTCCAGCCTGTCCCCAGCCTGTCCCCAGCCTGTCCCCAGCCTGTTCCCAACCTGTCCCCAGCCTGCTCCCAGCCTGTCCCCAGCCTATTCCCAGCCTGTCCCCAGCTCTGTCCCCAGCTCTGTCCCCAGCCTGTCCCCAGCCTGTCCCCAGCCTGTCCCCAGCCTGTCCCCAGCCTGCTCCCAGCCTGTCCCCAGCGTGTCCCCAGCCTGTCCCCAGCCTGTCCCCAGCCTGCTCCCAGCCTGTCCCCAGCTCTGTCCCCAGCCTGTCCCCAGCCTGTCCCCAGCCTGTCCCCAGCCTGTCCCCAGCCTGTCCCCAGCGTGTCCCCAGCCTGTCCCCAGCCTGTCCCCAACCTGCTCCCAGCCTGCTCCCAGCCTGTCCCCAGCTCTGTCCCCAGCCTGTCCCCAGCCTGTCCCCAGCCTGTCCCCAGCCTGCTCCCAGCGTGTCCCCAGCCTGTCCCCAGCCTGTCCCCAGCCTGTCCCCAGCCTGTCCCCAGCCTGTCCCCAACCTGCTCCCAGCCTGCTCCCAGCCTGTCCCCAACCAGCTCCCAACCTGCTCCCAGCCTGTCCCCAACCTGTCCCCAGCCTGTCCCCAGCTCTGTCCCCAGCCTGTCCCCAGCCTGTCCCCAGCCTGCTCCCAGCCTGCTCCCAGCCTGTCCCCAGCGTGTCCCCAGCCTGTCCCCAGCCTGTCCCCAGCCTATTCCCAACCTGTCCCCAGCCTGCTCCCAGCCTGTCCCCAGCCTGCTCCCAGCCTGTCCCCAGCCTGTCCCCAACCTGCTCCCAACCTGCTCCCAGCCTGTCCCCAGCCTGTCCCCAGCCTGTCCCCAACCTGTCCCCAGCCTGTCCCCAACCTGCTCCCAGCCTGCTCCCAACCTGTCCCCAGCCTGTCCCCAGCCTGTCCCCAACCTGTCCCCAGCCTGCTCCCAGCCTGTCCCCAGCTCTGTCCCCAGCCTGTCCCCAACCTGCTCCCAGCCTGCTCCCAACCTGTCCCCAGCCTGTCCCCAGCCTGTCCCCAGCCTGTCCCCAGCCCAGCGCTGGCTCGGGGCTCCCCGAGAGCCGGAGAGCTTCCGAAAGCAGAAAGGAGAGAGGGTGGAGGGCAGAGGCCCCTCTCTGCCATCTGGCTCCCATCAGCAGCCCTGGGAAGGTTTGTTTGCTGCAGGGATCTCTGCTCCAGCGCAGGAGGCTTTCCCAAAGGCAGAGCACGGCCTGGGGGATCCAGGCCTCCCTCCTCTGCCATTTTTGGAGGACACGGAGTGTCCCCAGAGCACAGCGAGGCACAGGCAGGGGAGATTCCTCAGAGAGGCTGTCAGGCCTTTCCCCCAGGAAATCCTGGGCTGAGCTGATGGCTCTGGGGAGGGATGTCCCCGAGACATGTGCAGGATCCGTGGAACCCCCACAGCCCCACGGCCACCGTCCCTCTGGGGCTGTGTGCGGAGCAGGTGAACAGCAGCTGAAGAATCTCCTGAGCCCGGGGATCACTCAGCTCCCAAAGTCCAGCTTCTGCAGCCTGGGGGTCTCAGTTTACCCCCAGGAAACAAAGTGTGGGCAAAACCAGCCCCAACCAAGCCAGTCCAGCGCCAGGACAGCAGTGCCGGCGAAGCGGTGATGGAGCGAGCCCTGCGGCCACAGCTCCCACTTTGGACATGAATCTCTTAATTCAGCTCCAGGTCTTGGCTCTTGCGTGGCTCTGAGCAAACCTCTTGACCCCTGAGCCCTGAGGATGGAGGGCAGGGAGCTGCTGGCTCGGCACAGGGCGGAGGATTCCAGGGAGGAGAAGGCAGACACTGCTGGGGACATGGGGACACCCCGACCCTGGGGTCACATCCCTGGGAGGAGAAGGCAGACACTGCTGGGGACACCCTGACCCTGGGGTCACATCCCTGGGAGGAGAACACAGACACTGCTGGGGACACCCCGACCCTGGGGTCACATCCCTGGGAGGAGAAGGCAGACACTGCTGGGGACACCCCGACCCTGGGGTGACATCCCTGGGAGGAGAACACAGACACTGCTGGGGACACCCTGACCCTGGGGTGACATCCCTGGGGAGGAGAACACAGACACTGCTGGGGACACCCCGACCCTGCCCATCACATTCCGGGGCAGTGAACCTGTCCCTGCCTGCGCCCTCCAGCCAGGATCCACCTTCCAGCAGCCTGCTCCTCTAATCCCCTTTCCATCCACGTTCTGCCTCTTGAAAGGCTGCCAGTGGGCAGGAAATCTGCAGCCGAAATGCGGAGGGATGCTGACAAGGAATAGTTGTGGGGAGGAACAAGGCTGCCTTTGTCAGGGCAACAATGGGAGACCCGCAGGAGTGAGGGGAGCCCGAGGGAAGCCCCTGCCCCTCTCCCACCTTCGCCCCTGCCTCCCCTGAGCAGGAGGTGCACAGCCCTGGGCTGGTCTCGGCCCCTGCCTCTCAGTCAGGGCCCAAGGACCACAAGGATGCTGCTGGGACTCATCTGCCTTCCAGAGGCAGAAACTGAGGCAGCACATTCCGGGGATTGTGGCTGTGTTTTATGGCATCCATTAAAATCATTATCTGAAGGGAGTCTCTGCTCCCTGGGATCTCCTGTCCTGCTGGGAGCTCAGACAGAGCAGAGAGGCACAGCAGAAATCCTGCTGGGAGGATGAGGAGAGACTTTTCCAAGCAGAGACAAATTCTCAGTAGTGGAGGACGGAAATTGCAGGTTGAGAGGCTCAGGCTGGACATCAGACAGAAGTGCTTCACTGGGAGAAACCTCGGAAGCTCTGCAGAACTAACGAGCTGCAATACCAACCTGTGCAAACGAGCACAAAAGGCAAACAGCAGCTCTTGTTTCTTCCCTCCCCTGTCAGCTCTTCCCTAACCTCCTCCATAAACAATGCTCCACCTGGGAACATCACCCCCTGGTTTCCTGCACAAATGCACATCCATTCACCATCAGACATTGCGCTCCCAGCTCTTCTCCCATCGTATATTTGCCTCTCAGTGGGATCCATGAAGAGTAGCCACATTCCTTATCAGTGTTTCTCTAGCAGGAGAAGCAGATTCCTTTTAACCTGCTCTCATGTGGTGGGGTCTCTGTTCCCACAGCAGTGTGGGGGCCCGAGGCAAACAGGTGAGCTGGGACATGTCACACCTTGGTACTCTGACACAAAACCCCAGCACCCCTGAAAACCTCCAGCCTGATGTGTCCTTACCTCCCTCCTCGTGGAGGAATCCAAGGGTCCTCCTTCCATCTTGCTCTCTTTTCCCTGTCCTTTTTCCTGCCTCCACCTAAAATCATCATTTCCTTGGGGCACTGTGTCACGAGGCGCTGTTGTTTCAGAAGTCATTTATCATATCCAAGGAAGACACTGAGCCAACGTGACACGATCTGTGTTAAAACCTCCCAGCATTTCATTCTGCTTCCCAACAGCATGTCTTTGATTACTCTTCCAGAACCTGTTCTAGAAACCAACCTTTCCTCGTACTCCAATTAATGGACCTGTAATTGCCTGTAATTTCCTCCTTCCCCTAACACAGTCTGTCAGTGTTACCCTGGCTGATTTCTTCTTGTGGAATATCACCTGTTACTCACCAGGCTTTGGGCTGGCGTTTCCTGTGGAGCTCCCATCCCTGGGGGGTTTAAAAGCCGTGGGGATGTGGCACTCGGGGACATGGTTTAGCGCTGGCCTTGGGAATGGTTGGACTCTGATCTTAGAGGACTTCCCCAGCCTGAAAGATTCTCTGATTCCATGGGGTGAGCTCATCTCCTGAGCCCCAAGAGACCCCGCAGGTTTCAGCACCTGCAGATGCAGCAGGAGCTGCAGTGAGCCCAGGACCAGGCACAAAACACAGCCCAACCCTGCACGTGTCCCTGCCTCCACACAAGCCCTACAAAAGCTGCTGTTTGCTGCCCAAATGCAGATTGCGTAAGAAAAAAGCACCACCAAAATCATATTGGTAGCTAAACCTCCCCAAAGATCATTCTTTTTAAGCTGCCCTGACTATTTTCAGCCTTCACCTCCATCCTCCCTTTCAGGATCCAAGGTTCCATAGATCCCAGCATAGGATTCTCTGAAATCCACAAGATTCCAGCGGAGCAATGAGTGTGAGATTTGGGAAAAGCAATTCCTGAGAGGCACATCAGAGGCACCTTGTCACTGAAAACCCCAAGCTGGCCATATGGAGAGGGTTATGGGCACACCAGAGGACTGAGAAATATGTCTAAAGTGTGCTTAACATCGATATTGCAATAATCCCTTTGTCCAGATTTAATGTTTTGCATCCCAGGGCTTTTGCTAAGAGCGAGGTAAGCACTGCAACATCCCCAGAGGGCAGATAAAAATCGCTTAAATGGGAGGGGGACAGCAGACACGTCTTGGGGGACATGGCAGCTGCTGGCAAGACCCTGCAAGAGCTAAGGGGGGGAGAAAAAAACTCCACCACCCTCCAGGACCGATGGGGAGTTGAAGGCTCACAGGAGTCGCTCACTGAAGGAAACCAGAAGAGGAATTCCCTACCCTAATGGGAAGTCTCATGGGATTTCTGCTGACGAAAAGAGGTCAGTTTTGAGCAGTTTTGAGCTGCATAAGAGTGAAGATGCATCCAGCCACTTTGCAAAGCCCGAGGTTGGTTCTGACAGAGCCTCACCTTGGAACTGGGAATTCGCTTCTGCAGGGCTCCCATTCAAAAAGGACATTAACACTGGGCCTGTTCCAGACTAAGCTTGGTCGATTGCCCTACAATTATTTTGTAATCTACATTAATAATGCTGCAGATGTGTTACTCCTGGCCTTAAACATACAACAACTCAGCTGAGGCACCAGATGTCTTCCCTGCGAGAGCCCTCACACAACGTCTTTGGTGGACAAAGCCCAATTTTCAAGGCAGGATTATCATGTTTTTTTCAAAACTGATACCCACACCGTGAAAAAAATCAGCAGAAAATTATCATAAATAATATCTACAAGGTATCTGAGCTCGTTTGAAGCGATCCAAGGGGATTAGACAGATCAGGCTGACTCAAAACACAGTAGTTACAGCACCAGGGAGACCTGGGCTCGATTCCTAAGCCTGCTGCTAATTTTGGGTGGCAGTGGACAAATAATTTCGTTTTTTCTGTTCCCTCTCCTCCTCTTCCCCTCGATGAAAACAGAGCTGCTCTCCTTTGTGAGGCCCTGGGAGATCCCTGGCTGTTGAGGGTTATGTCAGAGCTCAGGGCATTTGTGTTGTTATTAAATCTCAGCCACGCAACAGCTTCCCCAGGGAAGCGATGGAAGACCTGTCGCTGGAGAGGTTCAGATCCAGGCTGGATGAGGCGGTAGGAGACACCATCGGGAACTGGCAGGCACGAACGGAGGGGGATAAGGGAGTGGGGATCTAACAGGTTTTTCTTCCATCTCTGCTCCTTCTGATCAGCTCAATAAAATGGATCTGTCCAGCCCCCCTCGGGCATGTACTGCAGCACATAACAAAGAGGGCATTGCAGCCCAAACGGGGAGCGTGAGCCCCAAAATTCGCACCCAAATCCGCACCCCGGCGCAGATCCGAGCAGCACAGGCCTCCTCGCCCCTCCGGGCACCAGCCCTGGCCGGGGGCTCGCCCAGGCACCAGCCCTGGCCGGGGGTCACAGGGGCACCAGCCCTGGCCGGGGGCTCGGAGGGGCACCAGCCCTGGCCGGGGGCTCACCCAGGCACCAGCCCTGGCCGGGGGCTCGCCCAGGCACCAGCCCTGGCCGGGGGTCACAGGGGCACCAGCCCTGGCCAGGGGTCGCAGGGGCACCAGCCCTGGCCGGGGGCTCGGAGGGGCACCAGCCCTGGCCGGGGGCTCGCCCAGGCACCAGCCCTGGCCGGGGGTCGCAGGGGCACCAGCCCTGGCCGGGGGCTCGGAGGGGCACCAGCCCTGGCCGGGGGTCGCAGGGGCACCAGCCCTGGCCGGGGGCTCGGAGGGGCACCAGCCCTGGCCGGGGGTCACAGGGGCACCAGCCCTGGCCGGGGGCTCGCCCGGCACGGGATGCTCGCCCCCCGCTCCTCAGCATCGCTCCCCGGGCTCAGCAGCCTCCCCCTGCCCCTCCCCGGCCCGGAGCAGCCCCCTCTGCCCCCCAAATCTGCCTCCCGCGACCACCTCGGCCCAGCCCCTCCCGGAGCCGGAGAGTTCCCGGTGGGTGCGGGGGGCTCTGGCTGCCGGGGCCGCGGATGGACCCCCACCCGCGGGCGGCTCCGGACCGGCGCTGCCGCTCCCGGGCACCGAGAGCCCTTCGCGTTCCTCCCTCCTCTCCATCCCTTCTCCCTCGGCCGCCGCCTCTCCCTCCCGGCCGATCTGCGGCCCCCGGCAGCTCTGCCACCCTGCGGGGTGGGCAGTGCCCGCGATGGGCGAGCCCCCGGCCCCATTCCGGGGACCATCATTGTCTCGCCGCTCGCCCCCCGCCGCTCGCAGCCCTTGTTCTCCGCGGCCGAGGCTCACCGCACGCCGGGCTCCGAGCAGGAGGCTCCGAGGGCAGGGTGGGTGGGTCGGTGCCGGGTTTCGGGGGTTTCGGGGGGCTCGGGGGGTCTCGCTGTGCCCCGCAGAGGCCGCGGCCGTGCAGCACAGCCTCTTGCTGCGCTCGCAGCGCCAGCTCCGAGCCTTTTATCGCGGGGCCGCAGCAGCGATTGGCTCTCGGCTCCAGCCGCTGGCTCCTTTGTGTGCAGCCAGCCTCTAACCCCAAGCCTTCCCCGCTCCGCTCCCTGCCCAGCTCCGCTCCCCGATCGGCCGCACCGCTCCGGTCCCACCCCGGGAGCGGCTCTTGGCTTTGGGGCAGAGGCTGCAATTAGCCCCCCCGCCGTAATTAGCGTTCGCGGCTTCTCCCCGATGAGCTGCTGTGCAGATTGGCTTCGCTGCAGGCTCTGGACATGGCCGTGGGCTCTGTCCACGTGGCACTCACCCACGCCGGTGAGGCATCCTGTGGCATCGCAAAGCATCCATCCCTCCAGGCTCTGCAAAAGCCAAATTTCCCCCCGCACGCACCTCACCTCACTGTTTGCAGGGGAAGGATCTTATCAGGCAGCAGCAGGAAAGGGATTTCGGTGCTCGCCGCTCCTCAGGCCGCAGAGACAAAACTGAGCTGTGCTGGTTTCAGAAATCCTGGGTTTGTTCCATGGAGAGCTGAGGAGCCGAGGGTGGGAGTGGGGCTGTGTAAGGTGGGTCTGCCGGGGCAGGGTCTCGTGGGCTGAGCAAAAGCACTGCCTGGGCTGGAAAGGCAGATTCCTCTGGTGTTTGGAGGGCCGGGATTTCCCCAGGAACAAGGCAAAACGTCAGAAATAAATACGAATAGTTCAAACAGGGAGGTGGTTTCACACCAGCCAAGGAAGGCGGAATGGCCATGAGCCCAGAGAGAGGCAGCAGGAGCCTGTAAACTCTGAGGACTTTACCTTTGGCTCCCAAACCCTGCCCATGGGGGATAAGTGGGGGACAAGATACAATGGAGTGATGGGACGACCTCTGAAAATGATGATGCAGGAGCAAATATTCTTGTTTGGCTCCTGAACACAGCGTGGTGCTGCTGGAAAGAGCCAAACGCCAGCTGGAGGTGGCCCAAAGCCTGAGCCCAGCGGCAGAGACAGGTATTCTGTGTGCGGTTTGCCTGTAATTCCCTGTGCAAAATACACGATTAAGGAATTTATGGCAGTGTTTACTGGACGAGGAGACAGCAGGGATATGATTTACCACCTCAGCCACTCTGCGCTGCCCAAACAGCATCTGTGCTGAAGAGGCTCGCTGCCACCGAGTGCAAATAAATGAGGAATTCCCTTCAGCTCCAGAGCCAGTGTGGGATGGCTACACACAGCAGGCAGCAGAGAGCAGAGGGCTGCAAGGCTGGGGTCCACCGGGGCTTGGGAAGAGCATCCAAGGGATGTCCTTGCTGGCCCAAAATGAGGGCAGGCGCATGGGAAGCAGACGAGCACAGTGACACAACCATCGCTGCTTATCATCACCTTAACGCACAAGGAAAAACTTAAAAATCTTGGGGAAATGCGTGTGTTCAGAAAGGCCTCTCCATCCTTCCGACTGTTACTGATCCTGTTTCACAGAATCAGCTTGTTTGTTAGCTTATTAATCATCCCATTTGTTAGACTTTTAGCAATGTGGCTGTTAATCGTGGGGTGGGAGTGAGCTCTGTGAGAGATTTGATGGTGGAACCTCACAGTGCCTTGTGCCTGGGCTCGCATCTGCACACAGGCACACGCATGTACACACATGAACACACATGTCATCACACATGTACACATGTGTACACATACATGTGCACGCATGTCCACGTACATGATCGCATACGTTTACATACATGGTCTCATACATGACACATGTATGAACACACATGACAACACACATGTACATACATGTCCACATATGTTTGTATACATGTACACACATGTACACACGCATGTACACATGCATGTACACACATGTACACGCATGTTCACACACATGTACACACGTGTGGCCACACTCACGCCTGCCCAGGGCACTGGGCGGTCCCGGGGGTCGGGGGGCTCCTGGAGGTCCCGGGGGTCGCCGCCTGTCCCCGCTCGGGGCCGGGGGTCGCAGGCACCCGGCGGCGTCCCCGTTGCCATGGCAACCCGCCGGGCCTGCGGGAGGCGGAGGGGAAACGGGAAACCGCCGCCTTGCCTGGCTCGGGGGCGCGGGAAGGAGCAGGGGGGCCGGGATCGAGGATCGGGGATCGGGATCGGGGATCGGGGATCGGGATCGGGGATCGGGATCGGGGATCGGGATCAGGGATGGGGACAGCCCCGGGGGCTCGCGGGACCCCCGGCCCAGCCCGGGGCACCGAGTCCTCCAAGCCCGCAGGGGGCGCTGCCCGCGGCGGTCGCTCCCGCGCCTCTCTCGCCACCGCCGCGCTATCGGCGGCACATGATGGCGGAGGGGAGCAGCGTCTGCAGCTTCGTGTTCAAGAAGCGGGTCCGAGCCGCGGGCAGCGGCCGGCGGAAACGGCCCGGCAGCGACCAGGAGCAGGGTGAGGGCCGGGGGAGCCGAGCTGCTGCGCTCCGGTGGAATGGGGCGAGGCAGGGCCCGGTGCAGCCCCAGCGCGCTGCGCACACCGGGCAGCTTGGCCGCCCTGCCCTGCTCGTGTCCGTGTGGCGCAGGGCGTGCAGGACCCCTGCGGCTGTGGCAGAGGGGATTCGGGTTGGGTGTTAGAAGCTTCTTCCCCTCGACGGTGGTCGGGCACTGCCCAGGCTCCCCAGGGAATGGGCACAGCCCCAAGGCTGCCAGAGCTCCAGGAGCGTTTGGACAGCCTTGGCTCTCGGGCCCAGGGTGGGGTTGTTGGGTCTCCCGGGGGCGTCCCCAGCCCGCCGAGGGCAGGGGCTGCCTCAGGCCTGGCTCCTGCCCCTCACAGCGAGCTGTCCCCGCAGAGAGCAGCGGGGAGGAGGGCAGCACTGTGGTGCGGAAGGAGCGGCGACGGGACACCCCCAACCCCATGATTCAGAAGGTAAGAGAGCACCGAGGGAGCACCTGCGATCCAGGTGTGCCTGCGGTGGCCCCAGGACAGTGCTGGAGCCTTTCTCGCACGTCCCTGCTGTCCCCTCAGACCCGGCGCTGCACCAGGGAGAGGCCGGAGTATGCTCCTAGCAGCAGCGAGGACGAGGATCCTGCCAAGGAGATCGGGGTCACCTACAAATCCACCAGGTCGGCGGTAAGGACGGGCAGCAGGAGGGCCTGGGGTGTCACCTCGAGCAGGGCAGGGATCCCACTCCTCACAGACAGAATTTGCCTCTCTAAACATGGGACTGGACATTCTTTGTTATTAATGCACCCACCTGTCCCCTCTTAATAGCAGCTGCTCTAGATCTGATAAAAGCTAGGAATAGGTATTTGCCCAGTCCATTGAAGAGAAATCTGAACCAGATCACTGTGTTGAGACTGAATTTTGGCCAACCCCAGCTGGGTCAGAAGTTCAGTAACATCCTGTGTGTGGGCCCGAGGGTCCTGCGATTGCAGTGTTGGACATGGGCGAACTGAGGGGGGCTTCCAGCTGAGGAAGTAAAAAGAGTAAAATAAGTGTTCCCTGACTCTGCAGGCTAAAATTTGAGAGCAATGGGGAATTAGCATTCTGGCCTCTGCACACTGGATCCAGCCCCTGGTGAATTCTCCCCAGCAAATGCCAAGGATTAGAGCAAGGGTGTCCAGTTCTTGCTCTGTGACAATGCCTCAGGTAGCCAAGGAGCTCTGGCTTGTACAGGTGTTCTCTCCACTCTGGTCACAAGTTTTCCTTGCTTTTCAGAAACCTGTTGGCCCAGAAGACATGGGAGCCACAGCAGTATATGAACTGGACACAGAGAAGGAGAAGGATGCCCAGGCCATCTTTGAACGCAGTCAGAAAATCCAGGAGGTGAGTCAGCCTTGCTCCTTAGGAGCTCGTGCTCTGCAACAGAAGCGCCTGTGCTTTACTCATCCCCTTCTGCACACCAAGAAGAGTTAGAGTCTCTTCTTCCCTGGAAGTTTGAGAAGCCAAGGGTGTAACCCTTGGAAATAGGGGAATTTTGTGGCTTTTTTGGCATCTTGGTGTTAAGGAATGCAGGGTGGGGAGGAAGACTGGTGTCCAAGTGGTGACAATTAATCCATGTTATGAAGCTCTCCTGATCCTTAATCATCTCTTCTTGCTTTCCTAGGAGCTGAGAGGAAAGGAAGATGATAAAATTTACCGTGGCATTAACAACTACCAGAAGTATGTGAAGCCCAAGGACACATCGATGGGTAACGCCTTTTCAGGAATGGTCAGGTGGGTTGGGATGAGCCTTGGGGACTGGGACGACAGTGGAGCTCGGGCACCATCCCAAAGGCACCTGTTTGGGGCTTGAACTCTGCTGTCGCTGCCCGTTTCTGCCTGTCTGACCAGTCTGGTGTCTGGTTCTGGCCAGGACCCTGCTCCAGGGCTGCTTTGCCTGGGAGCTGGGCTGAGTCCTCTGCCCCCTTCCAGGAAAGGCCCCATTCGTGCTCCGGAGCACTTGCGGGCCACGGTGCGCTGGGACTACCAGCCTGACATCTGCAAGGACTACAAGGAGACCGGGTTCTGCGGCTTCGGGGGTGAGTCAGTCCCGCTGTGAGCCCGTGTTGTGCTGCTGAGGCTGTCACAGGCACTCAGTGCAGAGCTGTTCCTGTAAGGTTCTTGGCATTCCTGCTGGCCCTTCTAAAAGCCCAGGATCTCTAATTAGTCCTTGTGAGGAGTCCTGGGGGGAACCCCTGGGATGTTCCAGTGACCCACATCCTTACAGGTATGGTGTCCACTGAGGTCATGTGAGGGATGGGTTTTCCTGTTCCTGATCTCACTTCCCATGTGCATAGCTGCTGAAATTGTCCCTGTGGCACAGAGAGGATGATCCTGGCAGCACTGAGGGATCCTGTGCCTGCTCCAGGAGCTTGGTGCTGCCCTGGAGAAGGAGCAGTCAGATTTCTCTGGCTGGGCACAGCTCAGGCTGCTCTGGAATGAGGTGTCCTGGTAACACTGTGCCTTATTTCCTGTGTCTCAGACAGCTGCAAATTCCTGCACGACCGCTCGGACTACAAACACGGCTGGCAGATCGAACAGGAGCTGGACGAAGGCCGCTATGGCGTCAATGGTATGGCCCTGCTCTGCTCACGGGACTCTGTCCCAAAGCTGGGAATTCCTGCTGTGGGACAAGCTTAGGGCAGTAACCACTGACAGCGCTGAGCAGACCTGCTGCTTTCAGACAGCCCCCAGGGAGGATGTTTTCCCCTGGCTCTCTGTGAAGGAGAGCACTGCTGGGGTGGGTCCCAGCTGCGAGCAGTGTGGAGCTGGGGACATGGGACCATCTGTCCCCTGGGCGCCCAGCAGGTGGGATGTCATTTGTCACTCAGTGTCTGTAGCTGTGGCCCAAGGCTCACGAGTGCTGCTGTGCAAATGGGGGAAAAGAGCGTTCTCTGCTCAGTTGGGCCAGAGCTTGGGGGCAGCTGGTTTGGAAGAAAGTCTGAAAAACAGGAGGGGGGTGGAGGATGTTTCTCTTTATAGCAGTGGGTGGGTGAAGTAGAAAAGAATTTCTCGTGAGATGAGCAACAGGCCTGCTGGCTCATTAGCCCTAATTATAGCACAGTCCCACACGTGTTACTGACATCAGCAATACCCAGATGCCAGAGCTCCATTGTTTCCAGCAGATTGAATCCCACCTGCTGTGCTCTCCCCTTATTTATTATTTCATGCCCCTCACATGGGCTGGGCTGGCCTCTCCTCACTCCGCTCTGGTTCACTGTATCTTCTGCAGACGATGAAAACTATGAGGTGAGCAGCGATGAGGAGGACATGCCTTTCAAATGCTTCATCTGCAGAGGTTCCTTCAAGAACCCCGTGGTCACCAAGTAAGTGGTGGTTTGGCATGAGGAGCCACGTGTCTGCTGTCACTGCAGCTCACAAGTCATTCATTCACTGTTGAGGCAGAGACAGACCGAGCCCACGGCTGTGGGTGGAACCTGCTTGTCTGCCATGGCTCTGTGGTGGGTGGGGGAATCCTGTGCGAGTCAGGGAGTCTCAGAGCTGGAGCATCCCCTTGGAGCTCAAGCCCTTATTCAAGCACCTTTTTAGATTTCTATAGATATTGCCTCATTACCTCATCTTTCCCCCTTAACCTTCTGTTTTCACGTCCCCATTCCTGGAGGTGTCCAAGGAACAGCTGGACGTGGCACTCAGTGCTCTGGCCTGGGTGACAGAGTGGTGTTCAGTCAAAGGTTGGACTCAATCTTGGAGGTCCTTTCCAACCTTGATGTTCCTGTGACTCCAGGACAGAGTGATTGTGCCTGGTGGTTTGCAGTGACCTCCGTGTCTCCGTCCAGGTGTCGGCACTACTTCTGTGAGAGCTGTGCCCTGCAGCACTACCGCAAATCCCAGCGCTGCTATGTCTGTGACAAGCAAACCAACGGGGTCTTCAACCCTGCGAAAGGTGAGTGGGCACCTGGGGAGAGGAGGCGTCCAGGGGAGCATCAGGAGCAGCGAAGGCACCAGCTCCTGCTGGACCTTCTTAGTGCTGGGGCTGGCTCTGAGCTGGAGTTCACACCTCTTCGCTGCCAGGAGAGCTCAGTTAGTGCCAGGAAATACTAAAATCGTGCATGCAAAATGGCATCTGCGCTTGCCCAGGTGGGGAACCCGGGGAGTGAGGGCTGGAGAGGGAAGGGGGATGTGCCATGGAAGCACAAGCAGCAGCTTGTGTGCTCAGTAATGCTCTGAGGGAGTAACTGTAACAGCTCCTGCCTGGACTCAGCAATCCAAACTGAGCCTCTGAGCAAGGGATTGTTGGTAGCTGCCCTGGCCCTGGGTGTTCACAGGACCTGGGCCCCTGGCTCTGGGCTGGACAGCCCTGGCACCCAGAGCCTCATCCTGTCTGTTCCTGTTTTCCAGAGCTCATGGCAAAACTGGAAAAACACAAAGGGGAAGAAGAAGAGGAGCAGCAGTCAGACCATGGAGAGGATCTGCAGTAGCAGAGCACCATTTTGTACATAACTGAATAAAGCTTTTGTAGGAGAAAAAAAGCTCATGGCTGTAGCAGGGGTTGTGTATCCACCAGCAGCTACTGCACAGTGTCCACCTGTGCTGAACTCCATCTCTGCTGCCCTGGGGGAGCACGAGGCAGGACAGGTGAGACTCAAAGAGCTGGGGCTGAGTAGAGCCATCTACAACCCCCAGAACCCCTAGGTGCACCTGTGGAAGGAGGGTGAGTGTTCAGTTATTTCCTGATTTGCTGCTTCTGACCTCGGTGCTGCTGTTTCACTCCTAACTCTGCATGGATCCTGCTGCTGTGTAAGCATGGAACAAAGTTAATTTAAGCCCCTAATCTTTGAGCATGGAGCAAGCTGCAAGCATGGACAGGGATGAAAAATATGATCTTGGATTAAGTTTGTCCTTCACCCTAAAGATGCTAATTCATGGGAAAGCAGGCTGGAGCACTGCAGTCACTGGGCATTTATTCCTTCCTGTCTTGGTTCCTAGAACTCAAGGCAGGGATGGAACTTCAGTGGGCAGCACACCTCTTGAATCAGCCCTGTTGGTAAGACTTCATAACAAGCAAGGAAATTAAGATCTTACTAATGGTAAGATTAAATCAGGACCCAAACCTGACCATAGGGAGGAAGTAGAACTGGGCCTGCCCTTACCAAACACCCCTGCAACTGGGAGAATTTTACTGAAACTTTCAGAAAAGAGCGAGTCCAGGTGCTAGCAGCTTATTGCTTTAGTTGAAGTACGTTTCTGAAGCATGAAGGCAGCTGCCATAGACTGGTGAGCTGTATGAAAATAAGGTAAAAGCAAGCGTGCACAGCCAGCCTCTGTCACCCTCTGTGATTCACTCCATCATCCTGCACAAACAGCAGACTTAAAAAACAACTTCAGAAATACTTTATTTGTTTTGGAAAAAAACTAGAGTAACAAACTTTATCTGGGTTCAAGTACGGTTTATAAACACAAGGACCTGTTGCCAGCACCACTACTCCCATCAACTGCACCTACACAAGGATTCTCAGTGCTTCAGTAAAGAGTAGACAACCTCCAGCACCCATGGTCCTTGGAAAAGTCAAACTAAAAGCCTTAAATACACCTCCAAAAAAAACCAAACACCATGGAACGGGGGAGAGCTGCCACAGCAGCAGGGCAGAGTCACACAGCCATGAATCACAGGGAGCCACATGAGCAGCTTTTACCTGTCAGTCAGTGAGGGAAGGCAGAACAGCAATGGTAATGGAAAGGTTAAAATTCAATTCTGTACAGGAGTCGTGAGCAAGAGGATAAGCATGAAAATCAATTTACTTTTCCTCTGTGCTAGGGTAAGTCACTGAGAACAGGCAGGTAAGAGTGTTTCATGCTGTGAAACCAGCCCAGCTAACAGAGTTCAACTGGAGGGGATGAAGCTGGTACGTTGTACAGGCATCCACTCTGCTCTGGTGACCCAGGAAGCTGCAGGGGAGGCTGGAAGGCCCTGGCTGACCTGGAGTTCAGAGTGCTCAGCATCGAGTGAGAAGTCTTCAAAAGCCCTCTCCAGACTGGAAGAATCCAGTGCTGCAGAGGAATGCCCAATGCAGCAGGAGTGCCTGAAATGGCCTCAGGTTGTCTCATCTCCCATTTTCCATCACAAAGCAGTTACCTAAGAATACAATTCCTTTTTCCTCCTGCCATTAAAACTTGCCCTGTGACAACATTTATAATAGGAACCTGACTAGTTCTAAGAGAATGCCCAAAACTAAGAGCTGCCCACCTCCCCTCAACTCTAAGGCACCCTTAAAAGAGAAAGAACCAAAGAGGGCAGGGACATGCAGCCTCAGCTGTGATAGAGGAAGCCAGTGGTTTTTAGAAACACATAAATAGAGACCATAACTACATGGACTCACTCAACCCCCTTGAGTGCTCTACCAGTGCTCAGCTGCAAGAACGGGGGCTGTGGGCACTGCACCATCTGGAGTACTCCACAGCTCCTTGGGGTGATCCTTTTCCTGCTCAGGTCTGCCCATCTGTAGCCAGGCTACTTCTTAAGTAAACAAGCAGTTGAAGTTCCTTCCCAAGGACCTGTAAACTCTTCTGTAACATTCATCACCTTTTATGAACAGGACCAATAAGTTACAATATTCAGAAAGCTCCTCCAGAACTTGGTGTAGAGTCCCCGTTTTTCTAGAATTCCCAGTCATCCACATCCAGCTGCTCCAGATTTGATACCAACCCAAAAATGCCACTGGGATCCTGGGGCAGTGTCCCTTCCAAATTGGTGATGGGGGTGACGGGGCGCAGGAGCTCAGGGAGTGCTTCGGAAGCGCGGCGCTTGATCTGCACAGGAAGGACAGAATGAGCACATGGGGCTGCTCAGGTGCTGCTCCACAGGCAGCACTGCAGTCAGAAACAACAGGCAGGCAATGCACAGGTCACCCTTTGGTCTCTCTACGGAGCACATTAGAACTGCCTCGCCCCAGAACTCAACAGCCTGCGGGGGAAGACTGTTGTGGCTCTCGGGATTTAAAACCTCTCTTATCTAAGAGATGCTTCAAGAACAGCCCGAGCACCTCCACCGAGGATGTGATGATCACTATGCTGCACTACAATTATTCAAAAAACTGACTTAATCCTTCAGATCACAGAAAATTCACAAACTCAACATCCCCACCCTCACAGCAAGACAACCACAGCAAAGCCACCATGCTTTCCCTGTAGATAAATTAGTTCCTTACCTGCTTAAAAAAGGGATGGCTGAGCAAAGTGCCTGCGCTTGGCCTGTGGGAGGGAGGTAGAATGAGGGAAGCACACAAGAAAATGAGTCAGTGCTTGGAGTCAGCTAATCAGAATAAGAGAAGACCCTCTCAGCTATTGGCTATCTCCCTTTTTGGAGCAGTACCACTGTTAATCAAGCATTTACGATCACATAATATTTTATGCAAGGAGTTCAACTTCCTTCTTCTAACCTTTAAGTTACATACTTGCAACCCCCACATCTGGCCAGGGACAGTTCCTGAGCAGTGGGGCACCCCTGAAAAGTCTGTCATGGCTACAGATTGCCCTCACTATGAAGAAAAATGCAGCTTTGATCACTTCCCATCGCTGCTCTCTGCTGGCTGAAGAGCAGCCATGTGCAGTGATAGGAACTGGGTAAACACTGTCTCAGGGGCCAGAAACGCACGGTGTTTATGTTCTTGATGTGCAGCACCACTCATCCCCCAAGAAGGCTGCAGAGGAATTCTTCAGGCTCTCATATGGAAGTGCTCAAAGTGTTAACACTGCTCATTTCACACACCTGGGCTGCTCACCTCAGCAGATGGGGCACATCCTCACTCCACTACACTCTCGGAAAGAAAACTCTACACAATCTCTGCTGACTCCCATAGTTCAACCAGCCCTGGAATAGCACAGGTGGGAAGAGCAGCTTCCACCTGGCTTTACCTGAAATCGGGGTTCCTCTGGAGGCACTGCTCCACGAAGTTATGGAAGTAGGTGGAAAAGGTGCGGAGGTAGGGGTGCAGGGCTGGCTCCCCGTTGGCCGCGCGCACGTTGCTCATGGCCGTGCTCTCCCCCATGCCATAGTTTGCGCTGGAACGGGAGGTCTTCATAGTCAGCTCGTCAGCAGGAATGGTGGTGGTGTCTAGCAGGCAGGGAACGGTTCCATTCAGCTTTTCCAAGAGCATCTGGAAGAGCAGGGGCACAAGCAACATCACACCAGTAAGCAACACCACACCCAGCTGAGGTTTCCCGTTCACGTAGGCAGGACACCCTTCTGTGCTCACATCCCAGAGCGGCACAGAGGTTCCATGTGCCAGGACGAAGGATGGGAAAGGAGCTTGCAAACCTTACCTGAGTAGAAGGCATGTCTTTAAATGGGACATGTCCATTTGCCAGCTCGCAGGCCGTTATTCCCACACTGTAAATGTCGGATTTTGCATCGTAACCCTGCAGATTCTACACGAAAAGAAAAATTAGCTTCAGGGACTTGGATATGATTGATTAGGCAATAGCCACAATTTGACTGGAAATCAGCAAAGCCAGGTGATTAGAGCAGGAACAGCACAACCCACAGATACACTGGTTTATTGTGGTGAGGGTTTTTTGGTTTGTTACAACACATATTTAAGGGCAACATTTATGCAAGTGCAATCAGCCAGCCTGGAGGGACAGCATCTGCCCTGGGTAACTCACATCTGCTGTAACACTTTGCTAATGAGAAAATCTGTACAAGTGCCTACAATTAAACTATTTCGTGAAATGGATCAAATTCTACCCACTAGCTCTACATCCACACCAAATGTTTCCTTTAGCCTCTCCCCTTCTTTTTGCTCACATTCATCTACCTTTCCCCTTGCTGGGGGTCACCGGTTTTAAGATAAAAAGAACAGAAAGAAGGAATAGAGCTCACTACAAGAAAGCAACTCTGCAGGTTCTCTTGTGTCTCCCACCCTATACCCCCTGAACCTGCCCTAAGAGCTCAGAAAATTACACAGATACAACACATCACTGAACACATGCAGTTCCTTTTAAACACACCTGCTGCAAAACCTCAGGACTGAGCCAAGGCAGCACCTTGATGCTGTATTTGGGGAAGTCATGCACAACTTTGAGTCGCTGCCCATGGTTGATCATGCTCAGGTTACTCCGCAGGCCAGAGAGGTACACCTTCCCATCTACAGAGATCAGGATATGGCTAGCTTTAACACTCCTGGGAAAAAAGGGAAAACAGTCAGGTTCCCTGGCCTTTCACTAAACAGCTCAATGCATAGGGCAATACCTGATCAGCTTCCTACCAGGAGGCTGAGACTCCTAACAACCATCTTTGGATGCTGGGCAAGATCAATTAACAGAGTCTAATCAACCCCTTCCCAAGTTCCCAAAGAATGTTTCTGTGGCAAGGAGAAATGCAGGTCTAAATGTAATGGATTGTGATTTCAGATACAGTGGTCTTTGGAATAAGTTTTCTCCACAATGACACTTTCATGCAGCTCAGTAAAATCAGTGGTATCACTTCCCATGAGTATCAAACTGATTTGCTCTAACAGCAAAGCAATACAAAACTTGATGTGTTCCGTGTCTCCCGATTCATCCTCTGCTCTACTCCAAGTAGTATTTCCAAGAACTTCCACCAGAAGGAAAACGGATCAATGTCTTTTTTAATACCTATGTACATAGCCCATGTGGTGGATGTAGTCAAGTGCTTTCAAGACGCCTTGGAGGATATAAGCAATGGCCAGTTCAGTCATCCCATCCGTAAAATGGGTACAGATTAAATCTTTTGCAGAACCTAAAGAGAAACAAAACACCACCTGTCAGAACAAAAGCCCCAAGGACACTTCAGCTTTTCAATTTCATTTCACAGAATATGACGATCAGATAAGGACACCGCCTCTCCACTTACCATAGGCCATGAAAGAAGTCACTACCCACAGCTCATTGTCAGCTATGAAAGTTGCTTTGTATGGCACGATGTTAGGGTGGTTGAAGAGCTTGGAAACATGAAGCTCCCCCTAAAATAAAAGGTATTTTGATTAAATTTAGGAAATGCAGAAACGTGACTGCAGTACTGATAAGCACTGCTCTTGCTGTCTGTCCTCTTCTCAGCCTGCCTGATGATTGCTGTTACCTGCAAGAACGTGACCATTTCATTTGTGCAGGCCTCCAGGTTCACTCTTCTGACTGTGACATACTCTCCTGTGGGTTTATACCTGGCCAGGTTCACAACCATCAAGTCTTCAAAGCCTCTGCCTGAAAAAGAAAGCAGTGAAACTCCAGTAAGACTTCTGGAAGCACTGTGGAGAACTCCTCTGTCCCCTGACCCTTCAATAATCTTTATCCTCACTCACTGAAGCTACTTTCGGCCTTGTAAAAAAGTAATTGTTCCATCAGACACCACCTCCCTCGGCATGTATCCCACCGAGAGGAATCCTCCCAGCCTGCAGAATTATCCTGTCCTTCAAACTCAGGACTGAGGCAGAACCAAAGTGATCAGGAGCACCAAGGACAGGTTTCAGGCTGTTTCTCTCACTCTCCCAGGTACAATCCTTTAAGGCTGGCGTCCCATTTTTTATTCAAGTGATTTTAAAATCAAAGATGACAGGTATCCAACATCAAAAATAAGCAATCAATCAAGAAAAGGCCAACAAATCTGCAGGAATTATTTTCTTTACAATGCAGACTCTGATCCTTCAAGCCCTCCAGTATTACCTATGATGGTTAGCAACTCATAGCAGCTGCTGTCTGGTAGGAAGTTGCTCATGGTGTCCCTTTTAGGGGAAGAAGCTATCGACTCGGAGCTCGCCTCATTTGTCTGAGGAAAGAAATGAAGTCAGGTCAAAGGAAATAAAGATCACTTGCTGGAAAAATCATCTGTGCCTCGTATTACCATACACTTCAAAATAACAGGAATACAGAATACAGGAATACAGAAGGGGATTTAACTGCTGTCAAAATAATTTTAAATAGTCATTTATCCATTGAAATTCAGGAGATGCCTCATTTCAGAAGATCCAGACATCTGTGTTACAAAACACGTAACGAGCAGGTTGTTAATCACTGTAAGCTAGAATTTATTCAGGAATATTTGGATAAAGCCAATTACCATCCTCCAGGACAGCCCAAACACTGCTTTACAGTAACTGCCTTTCTCTTACAATTACAAACTCCTGTGCCACCGTCCTGTTGCCTGAGCAAGAGCCAAAGGGAAGCTGCTCGCAGCCCTTTTCAGCTGCTCACCTGGGATAAGCCCAGCACAGCCAAAGCTGCTTAGCTGAATGGTACAAGTGATGAAGAAAATCAGACACGCATGAAAAGAGAAGCTCCAAATGAAGGCAAAAACTGCAAAGCATTAGTGCTTATTAAAAAAAAAAAAAAAAAAAAAAAAAAAAAGCAGGGGGAAAGAAAAGCGCCCCCACACCATAGAGGGAAGCAGCACTCCCAAGCCTTCCCTGTCAGCTTTCCCTCACTCCATCTGACATAAAGCTTTCTGCCTATTTACATACACCAAAATCTTACCCAGCAGGATTTTGCAGATGATAAATTTCAATGCTCTTGCAAGCTTTTTTATACCTCCCAACTCCTTCAAATTTCCAAAGTCATAAGGAGAGCACTCTGACAGGGATTAAAATTTATTTGGAATTTAAAACCGTCTTTAGTTACCTCAAATTTCCGGCACATTAACTCCTCCTGGCATTTGGAACGCTAGCTCAATTTTTCCACCTCATTCTTCATCAACTGCAAATGCCCTTTATCAGACCTTTTCTCATGGTACATGAAGCAGAAAAGGTTTGTGCCTTTTCCTACCATGACAGCAAACTCCCTTTTTTATTTCTGTCACTGAAAGCTGGAAACAACACAGTGACAGCTGAAAAACCAGGAACTTGCTGTGCTACTCTCAGCCAGGACAACTGCAGTGCAAAGAGCACAGACAGGAGTTTGCTGTAAGTTACCTTTGGGTGCCCAAGTGTATTTTGGGAGTAAATTAGAGCCACACCACCCAAGTCCCACCTTTTCAACAGGCTTTGAACAGCGCACTGTCTACCTTTAAAATAGGTCTATCTTCCATTAGGTGAAAAGGCAAAAATTAAGATTTGTGATGGTATGGTATCATTTCAGCATAGCTAAAAGCCCTGGGATCAGATTCCCAAGTCCTTTCTTTTAGTGAACACTGCAGCACTGCTCCTTGGCTCAGAACAGGCAGCAACTTTACGTTCAAGATTTCAAACTTCTGCTAAAGAGGCCTGTCAGTTCTGATCCCAATTGTACCATTCATTACTTCCTCCAGCAATTTCACACAGCCCTGTCAGCAGCAAGACTGCCACGAGAGACACACAGGCAGACGGAAACCTCTGAAGCAGAAAGGCACCACCAAGGAGATGGAAGCAGAGTTATGGAGCAGTGACAGCTGGTGAGACACTGAGCAACATGTAAGTGGTTTGCTTTATTAAAGTCCACTCCAGATAGAGCATAAGCCAACAAAACAGATGCAAAGAATCACACAGATTTAATCTTATTAATGGTGTAGGCTGGACAGTAATGGAAAAAATACTGTGAATTCCCGATTGAAAAGTCTTCCAGTATGAGGTCGTCACTCACCTCACCTCATGTTAGCAGTGACCAAGAACAGAGTTAACGCAAAAGGAGCTCGACCAGAAATTTATCAACATCATACAACAGCTTAAAAAAAGAAAGTTAAACTGAAATGTCATTTATGAGATACTGCAAAGAAGCTCCTCAGTGGTTTCACACAGGACAATTGTTGGTGTATGGTCAAAAGCAGCTGCAAAATGGAGTCCCATATGAGCAGTTTTATGGCATGACGTTCATTTAGAGCTGGCTTTCAGCTCAGGAGCCCAGATTAATTTGAGAGAGATTGAAAGGAAATTAATCTTTGAAAGGCAACTACTGGTATAAATGCCATAATGCAATCAGTTATGCGATGCTTGCAAGGATCTGCATTTGCCAAATGACATTCATCTGACTGAGGAAGAGGGAACATCAGTTTTGTTCTACTGTCTTCCTCTCCACCTCCTCATTCCCTCCCTCACTTCAGCAAAAGCAACAGAATTTTTCCTCCCAACCCTCTCCCCAAATTATTTACCTTTCTCTACAGCCTGGGTGGAAAAAAATAGACTTTTATTTAGATGTAAAAAGATCAAAATAAGAATCAGCAAAAGTGTCCAAACCCCAAGTAAACCCTTGAACAAAACCAAAACATAAGCTAATCTCAGTTTGCTTCCAGCCAAGCATGTCTAACACTGAGCAATTAAAAAAAAGGTGTGAATTCACTGATTTTATACAAAACATTCCATATACATACATCTCCTATTTTTAGTTTTGTTTGTGCCCATAAATTACAGACACTGCCACAAAAATCAATCATAAGCAGCTTGAATTGACACAGTTATGATCAAATCACACTTAATTCGTGTTTGCAATTAGCTTAAACTAGAGCAACACGTGCACACAGAAATGTTTCACTATGGTGTGGGGAGGTGGGGAATCATTTAGACTAAGATACTCTATTATAAATTGTGATATTTTAAGTGCTCATTATGAACCAGGCAGTGAGCAATCAGGGCCTGCAGAACACTTTTCAGAAGTCCCATAAAACTAAACTCTTCCTTCATTCTCTGAAGGACCAGAACTAAATCACCTCAAAAAGAGACCCTTGAGGGGTTGGGGGAAGGGGAATGACAAAAAAAATACAAATCGGAGAGATTAAGTTTAAATTTTTGCATTATCACATATAGTTTGAAAACCACACACCAAAATCTCCACTCCAGGGTGAAACCTGTTTCCACACTTGTAGAGCTAAATATAGAGATGAGATATATAACTAATATAAAAAGAAAAACCAAACTTCCACAAGGAATAATCTCCATGCAATGAACCACAGCACCACAGCCTGCACAAGTCACTTACTTTTCTCCGAGAGTCACCCGGAGGCTGCTCTGGAGTAAAGAAATTAATTGTTCACCATGTTGTGTTCAACAGATACCCATTCAAATATAGTTGGAAAACTAAGTAAATAACCTTAGACGACACTTTTTGATACCAAATATAAATGATTTTTTGTTTTATACAAAGACATTTAATTTACACACAAAATTGCAGCTCTAATCATATTGCAGTACATGTATAGGATGAAAGAGATTCAAATAGTGCTACTGTTTGTATATTTGACATAAATGTAAGGTGACAATTTTTTTCTTACTATAACTCTAAATATTAACCTTTTCTCATGTCCCTGCTTATTGCAGGGGCTTTGGACTTCATGGTCTTTAAAGGTCCCTTCCAACCTGAACAATTCTACGATTACAAACACATTCAAAGATGACTCTCAAATACAGAAAATATTATCTAATATTAGTCAAAGTACTAAAAACTCTTTTACTCCACCTGGAAGCTCAAGATCTAGACATATTTCCTATGCTTTGTCTTCCACGTCACTGATGAGGAATTCTGCATCCTAGTGGGCAACTTTGTTATGCAGAAGCAGAGCACCAACCCATCAGCTCCTGCTCCTGAGGAGCCATCAGCAGTTTCAAAATCTATTCTTACTCAGAAAATTATAATTAACCTTTCCAAACACCAAATCCATCTTCTACGTAGGAAAAAAAAGTGGTTATGCTAAGAAATACAGAACTAAAATAGTACTGTTATCAATATGGAAATTATTTCCAAATAACTTGCTAGATCTTGGACACTTCCACGTTAAATTTCTGGGCTTAGCCAGCTTGAATACCCCGATCTACAATAAGATTTAATCATCTCTTTTAACATTAAAATACATCTTTACTACCAAATTAGCAAGCTTTAGAGCTAAAATAAAACATTTCTAGCAGTGTCATTTAACGAGAGGAAAACTTACCTCCAAACAGCTCGAACTCTCTTAACCCCTCAACAATGAATTTCTCAGAGACCCACCGCTAAAAGAAATAAAAATTCTCCACATAATCAGTTATTCCATCTAGAGAAAAGTTTCTTTTCCCCCTTCACCACCAAAAACCAAACCACCTTCAATGATTCTACTGTGCTCTGAAATAGATTTGCTGCATCATCAATAACATCCTTACTTTGGACAAGGATATTCCCTTTTTGTGACAATGACATGAACCCAGCAACCACACAGGCGCTGCTGCTATTCCCAATCAACATGCACTTGCAATAAAGTTAATATCATTCTAAATCATTCAAACAATTTTTTATACATGCACATAATACAGCAAAAATGAACAGCATGCTACAACCCCCCTCAGACAGCCAAATAAAAGTTGGGTTTTTAGGTGTAACAGATTTTCAAAAACAGCTTTCACTATTTACAAAAAGGTGGTATCTTTGAGAATTCAAATATTTTGGTTATATAGCTATTGATTGAATGCAAACTGAATTGAAATTAAATCATCAATCACAAACACTCCCATAGTAGAATTTTCTACTTAGCAAAATAATTTAATAAACAGCTGATGTGTTTAGTGCACAGGAAGCCAGTCCTAGAAAGCACCAACGAGCCCTTAGGTGATGATGACTCCAGACTCGTATGTAAGAACACCATCCGAAAGCATTAAAAGCTGAGGTTCTGTTGCAGGAAATGTCCTCATTTTAAAAAGCAGAATCAAGCAAAGCTGTTGTGTTCAGCTTTGCAAGCAAAGTGAAGTGAAGAAAAAAAATCCCCATCAACTGTGACACAGGTGAGGAAAGAAAGGCTGAAAATAACGAGCATTATGGCCCTTTTTCTGCACTGCAAAACTCACTGCAGCCCCTCTGCACCGCACCCCGAGGAGATGCACGCGTGTGTGCGAGCAGTAAAGGCTTTGGTGCAGGTTTTTAACCAGCGCTGGCTGCACATCGCCCTCCGTCCTGTAATCAACACTACAATCAGTTTTCCTGCGCCCTTACGGTGCTTTCCAGGCCCAGCCACCCTGCACGAGTGCAAGGCTCGTTCTACCGAGACACGAGGGAAGCTGGAAGGTCTTCAACACTCACCCTAATGCGCTCGGGTTTACTTACAAGGAAAGACATGGATCCGCCGCTGTGCAACGCGCGCAGCAGAAAGGGTGGCACACCTGCGGGCAGAGGGGCGCGTCAGCCCCGCAGAGAGAACCGCTCGCCGCCCTCATCCCCGACACCCCCCGGCCCTCCCCGAGCCGCGGCCCGGCAGCCCCGGCCCGGGAGGGCCCCAGGGGAGCAGCAACCCCGCTATGCACCACCCGGTGCGCCCGCAAAGCACCGACACCCCCGAACTCCCCGTGGGCCCGGCAGTCCCACGAAGGAGCGGTAACTCCGGCAAGCACTGCCCGGAGCCCCCCAAAGCAGCGCCGCCCCCGAACACGGCGGGGACCCCTCACCCATGCGGAGCCCCCGCGAAGCCCTGCCCGCCCGGGCCCCGCACGGACCCCTCACCCATGCGGAGCCCCCGCGGAGCCCTGCCCGCCCGGGCCCCGCACGGACCCCTCACCCATGCGGAGCCCCCGCGAAGCCTTGCCCGCCCCGGGCCCCTCACGGACCCCTCACCCATGCGGAGCCCCCGCGAAGCCCTGCCCGCCCCGGGCCCCTCACGGACCCCTCACCCATGCGGAGCCCCCGCGAAGCCCTGCCCGCCCCGGGCCCCGCACGGACCCCTCACCCATGCGGAGCCCCCGCGAAGCCCTGCCCGCCCCGGGCCCCTCACGGACCCCTCAGGCTGCGGCCGCCGCTCACCGGCGTCAGGCGCTGCGCGTGACGTCAGCGCGCCGGCACGTGACCCGCGGGCGCGCTCGCGTGACGTCACCGCGGAAGGTCCCGCGAGGAGCGGGGAAGGAGGCGGCGCCATGTTGAGTCCTCCAGAGGCGCTGAGGAGCCTTGGGCACATCCACCAGCGCGGGGATTGGAAAGCGGCCCAGTGACAAAGGAGCTGGGGGTGCTGGTTGACAGGCACCCGAACGTGAGCCCAGGTGGGCGAGACGGCCAATGGTACCTGGCTTGTCAAAAAGTGTGGTCAGCAGGACCAGGGCAGGGATTGTGGTGATGATTTAGGGGTAGATAGTGATTTATTGGGGGCTGCTCACTGAACAATACATATCGCTTGCTTGACATGTTTTGCGCTTGCCAAACAGAGGACGTAAAGAGGATATTGAACCATTGTTAAGGAGACCAGGCATCTTGTTTTTGGACCCCCAAACCAGCCCAGGTCAGCTGCAGGGCTTGGACTCAGGCCAGGGACCCAGGGAGTGTGCACAAGAAAGAAAGGTGAAGAGTTCAACGTGAGGAAGACTCCTTACTTCATCAGAGGAAAACTATTTTACTTCATCCAAGACCCCCACCCACGACCACCAGGCAGCACTGCACGGGCGCAAGTGTATTTAAATGAACTTTGGACTCATTCTAATACGAAGCAGGAATTGATAATGAATATGTATAGGGCATTGTGTAGCTTCGTGCATATGTAAGCTGTAACTTTATATAAACCAAGCAAAGTGCCGCAGACAGGGCGCACGGAATTTTAGGGAGCGATCCCTCGTGCGGCCCAGCGCTGGAATAAACACAGCTACTTTAGAACTTTTGTTGTGGAGTCCTATCCGCGCCTCGGGTAGAGGGGCACTGAGGGGACAGAGGGGACACTGAGGGGACAGAGGGGACACTGAGGGGACAGAGGGACTCTGAGGGGACAGAGGGACTGTGAGGGGACAGAGGGACTCAGGGGACAGAGGGGACGGAGGGGACTGGGAGGGGACAGAGGGGACACTGAGGGGACAGAGGGGCTCTGAGGGGACAGAGGGGACAGAGGGACTGTGAGGGGACAGAGGGGACACTGAGGGGACAGAGGGGACACTGAGGGGACAGAGGGAGCCCGGAGGGGCTCAAGGTGGGCTCTGAGGGGCTCTGGGTGATTTTGGGTTGATTTCGGGTTGATTTCGGGTTGATTTCGGGGTGATTTTGGGTTGATTTTGGGTTGATTTCGGGTTGATTTCGGGGTGATTTTGGGATGATTTCGCGGTGATTTCAGGATGATTTCGGGGTGATTTTGGGTTGATTTCGGCGTGATTTTGGGTTGATTTCGGGTTGATTTTGGGTTGATTTCGGGGTGATTTTGGGGTGATTTTGGGTTGATTTTGGGTTGATTTCGGGGTGATTTTGGGTTGATTTCGGGGTGATTTTGGGTTGATTTCGGCGTGATTTTGGGTTGATTTCAGGTTGATTTTGGGTTGATTTCGGGGTGATTTTGGGTTGATTTCAGGTTGATTTCGGGGCTCTGGCCAGGCCTCGGAGCCTCCTGGGCCAGTGGGAGCTGTCCCCACTGAGATTTCAGTTCTTTCACCCCAAACCATTCCACAATTCCACAATTCCATCACATTTACTCCGCGGCTTAATAACATTTCACAGTCAGACCCATCCAAATCTTATTTCAACTCGGAAATTAAACTTTTATTTCACGGACAAAACACTCCCTGGGCGTTTTGGGAATGGGAAAAAATCCTCTTCGAGCGTGTGTGGGGCGGAGAGGGAATTCCTTAGGAATTCCTGGAGCTACGCAGTCCTGGCAGGGCAGAAACGAGAAAAAAAAAAAACCTGAAATTCCTGTGGAACTGCCCTAAAAATATCATTTTAATCCTATAAAAAATTCCCGTTCATTCCGCTCCTTCCCGGCTCCGTTCCCAGAGATTTTGGGAATTTTGCCTCAGTTTTTATCGCAGGCTTTCCGTTAAAAAGAGGGGAAAAGGATTTTCCGTCTTTTTTTCTGGGTAGGAACGGTTGGAATTTTGCCCTCTCCTGGTTTTTCTGTGGGAATTGTCTGAAATTTGGGATTTGGGCTGGAAAACCTTAAATCCCTTAAATTCCACAAATTCCACTCCCTGGCCTCTGCACTTCCAGGGATGGGGCACTGTGATCCCAAAAAAACCCCTGGATTTTTGGGGTCTTTTGCAGATTTTTGGGATTTTGGGGGCGATATTTGGGGATTTAGGGATTTTGGGGGGGCTTGGGTTTTTTTTTTAATTAGCTTTGGGGAGGTTTGGTTTTTCTTGCAGATTTTTGTGGATTTGGGGATTTTGGGGGGGGGGTTGGGTTTTTTTGGGATTTTTGGGATCCCCGATCAGGACTCACGTGGCTCTGCAGAGGTCACTCGACATCAGCCAAGTCACAAATTCCTGATCCAGAAATTTCCTCAGAGCCTCGGAGCCTTCCGGAGCTGCAAAACTGAAAAAAAATCCAAAAAATGGAGCAGAGAGAGAAAAAAAATCCATAAAAATGGAGCAGAGGGGAAAAAATTCCATATTTAACATTCCCTTCTCCCAGTCCCGAGTTTTCTGGGGATTTTTTTCCGGGAATTTGGGGTTTTTTTGGGAATATTTGGGGCTGCATCCCCTCCCCCTCATTTCCCAGGGTCGGGAGGTGATTTTTAATAATGAGTTTTCTAATAATGAGTGTGGGCTCATTAAGGTGATTACATCTTTAAAAGTTCTTTTAAGGTGATCGCAGCTTCAAAAAAAAATCAAAATTGAAATGAAAATTAAAGTTAAAAATAAAATTGACATTAAAATTAAAGTTGAAATTGAAATTAAAACTAAATAAAAATAAAGTTAAAATTAAAATAAATTAAATCCAAACCCATCATTTGTTCGGGAACGAATTGGGAAATCCTCCCTGGATCTCTATGTTTAAATGACAAATTTTTCTGCTAAAAGAAAGGATAAAAGTTCGAAATTTGGTTTTTATTAAATTTTGCAATGAGAGCCCAAATGAGCTGCTTTGTTTTGGGGTTTGTTTTGGAATTGTTTTGGGGTTTTGGATTTGTTTTGAGGAGTTTTTTGGGGTTTGTTTCAGATTTGTTTTGGGGTTTTTTTGGGGGTTTGTTTTGGGGTTTGTTTCAGATGTTTCCCCAAACCATCCCTTGATTTCTTTTTTTTTTTTTTTGCTTTGCATTTACATTTTTTGACGAATTCCCAGATCGGAATTTTTTTTCATTCCTTTCTTTTTTCCTCCCTCACACCCCAAACCCCAACATTCCCTTTCCACCCCCAAATCCTCTCTTTTCCCAAAATTTCCCCCAAAATCCCTCCAGGATCCAAACCCTCACCTCCGATTTTCCGCATTTTTCCAAACCCACGCCAGGAAATCTTTTCCTCCCTGAGCTCCCAAATCCGAATTTTCCTCATCCTCGGATTCTTTCTGGGGCTCCGCTTCCCTCTTGAGCTGCTCCGCGATATTCCTGGGGAAAAAAAGGTGAAAAAAACCCAAAAATCCACCAGAGAGTGCCCCAATGTCCGCGATTTGGGGGAAAAAACCCCAAAAATGGGAAAAACACTCCACGATTTGGGGGAAAACCCCCAAAAATGGGAAACGCTGCGCGATTTGGGGGGAAAAAAACCAAAAAATGGGAAAAACGCTCTGCAATTTGGGAGAAAAAACCAAAAAAATCCAGCAGAGGGTGCCCGAATGTCCGCGATTTGGGGGAAAAAACCCAAAAAATGGGAAAATCCCCTCGATTTGGGGGAAAAACCCCCCAAAATGGGAAAAATTCTCTGCAATTTGCGGGGAAAAAAACCCAAAAAACAGGAAAATCCCCGCAATTTGGGGAAAAAAAACCCCGAAAAACAGGAAAAACGCTCTGCGATTTAGGGGAAAAAACCCAAAAAATCCAGCAGAGGGTGCCCGAATGTCGCCGCTCCTCATCCCCGCGATCCGCGCGGATCGGAAACGCTCCGCGATTCAAAAAATGGGAAAAACGCTCTGCGCTTCGGGGGAAAATCCCCCAAAATGGGAAACGCTCCGTGATTTGGGGGGGGCAAAAAACACAAAATGGGAAAAACGCTCTGCGATTTGGGGGAAAATCCCCCCCCAAAAAAGGGAAAATCCCCGCGATTTTGGGGAAAAAAAACCCAAAAGCAGGAAAATCCCCTCGATTGGGGGAATTGGGGAATTTTGGGGTTTTTGGGGGCGGCACTCACTCGCTCTTCCTCTCGCGCCGCGCCAGGAGCCACTCCACGAAGTTCTTCTTGAGCACATGGTCCATGGCGCGGCTGTAGTCACTGGCCAGGGTGGCCTCGGAGTAGCGGCGCTGCACTGGGCTGGCACTGGGAACGGGCAGAGCGTACTGGGAATGGGAACTGGGAATGGGAACTGGGAATGGGAACTGGGAATGGGAACTGGGAATGGCCAGGGTGGCCTCGGAGTAGCGCCGCTGCATTGGGCTGGCACTGGGAATGGACACGGGAACTGGGAATGGGGACTGGGAATGGGAACTGGGAATGGGAACTGGGAATGGGAACTGGGAATGGGCAGAGCCAAACTGGGAATGGGAACTGGGAATGGACACAGGGGAACTGGGAATGGGAACTGGGAATGGCCAGGGTGGCCTCGGAGTAGCGGCGCTGCACTGGGCTGGCACTGGGAACGGGCACAGGGGAACTGGGAATGGCTCTGCTGGAACTGGGAATGGGCAAACTGGGACAGGGAAACAGGGACATGGGGAGCACTGATCCTAAAGGGACATGGAGAATCCCGATCCCAACCCCAATCCCATCCCCGATCCCATCCCCGATCCTAACCCCGATCCCATCCCTGATCCCAACCCCAATCCCATCCCCGATCCCATCCCCAATCCCATCCCTGATCCCACCAGGAGCACCCCCAGCGCCGCGCCAGGAAAGGCTCCCAACCCCAAACCCCAAAATCTCACCCCGAGAGGTTGTCGTCCATGAGAGCTGAGCCCAGCGAGGCCACGAGCAGAGCCAGCACCGGGAGCGATCCCAGCGCCATTGTCCGGGGGTTCTGCCTTGGAGCAGCGGATCCCAGCGCCTGCAAGAGGGATCGGGTATAGATGGGAACGTGTTCCCTGAATCCTAGTGATCCCAGCGCCTGCAAGAGGGATCGGGTATAGATGGGAACGTGTTCCTTGAATCCTAGTGATCCCAGCGCCTGCAAGGGGGATCAGGTATAGATGGGAACGTGTTCCCTGAATCCTAGTGATCCCAGCGCCTGCAAGCACAGCGGGGTCGGGATGGGATCCAGAGGGATCGGGTATAGATGGGAACGTGTTCCCTGAATCCTAGTGATCCCAGCGCCTGCAAGGGGGATCGGGTATAGATGGGAACGTGTTCCTTGAATCCTAGTGATCCCAGCGCCTGCAAGCACAGCAGGGTCGGGATGGGATCCAGAGGGATCGGGAACCTGCCTGAGAATGTGTTCTCTCAATCCCTGGGATCCCAGTGCCTGGAAAGTGTCAGGATAGGGACTGGGGACAGATGGGATTGTGTTCCCTCAGTCCCTGGGGATCCAGAGGGATCGGGCATGGATGGGATCGTGTTCCCACCGTCCCTGGGATCCCAGTGCCTGGAACCACAGCGGGGTCAGGATGGGGATTGGGGATATTCCTGGGATCATGTTCCCTCAATCTGTGGGATCTGCAGCGCCTGGGGAGTGTCGGGATGGGGATCCGGAGGGATCGGGGACGGATGGAATCGTGTTCCCTCACTCCCTGGGGATCCGGAGGGATCGGGGACGGATGGAATCGTGTTCCCTCACTCCCTGGGGATCCGGAGGGATCGGGAACATGCCTGGGAATGTGTTCCCTCAGTCCCAGCGCTCCCAGTGCCTGGGGAGGGTCAGGATTGGGATCCGGAGGGATCAGGGATGGATGGGATCAGGGGTGGGAATGCATTCCCTCAGTCCCAGCGCTCCCAGTGCCTGGGGAGGGTCAGGATTGGGATCCGGAGGGATCAGGGACGGATGGGATCAGGGGTGGGAATGCATTCCCTCAGTCCCAGCGCTCCCAGTGCCTGGGCAGTGTTGCTGAGAGCAGAATTAAATCCCAGCTCACCAAAAACTGAGGAATAATTTTTTTTAAATGGGGAACAGTGAGTCGGGATGAAATCCCTGAGGTTTCCCCTCTTGTTTGCTTTTCATTTTATGGATTTGGGGCAGAGCTGGGGGCGCGACAGAGCTGAAAATATTGGAATTCTGCAGGAAGTTTTGGGGCAGGAGGAGAGGGAATTTTAGGATTTCTCTGGGAGGGAAGGGAGACCAGTCCCCATTTCTGTGGATTCTTGGGAATTATTATTTTTTTAAAAATTTAAAATAATTTTAAAATAATCCAAGATCCCTTTCCCTGTGCCGAGCTCTCCTTGCCCCACGATTCCCGCATGGTTCTGATCCCAAAATTCGGAATTCTCCCCAAAACCAGAGGGATTTTGGAATTTTCCAGTCCCCTGAAACTCCATCAGTTTGGAAAGAGGATTACCTCATTTTACCCATAACCGACAGATCCCAAAAATCACCAAAACCTCAATTTTCCCCCATTTTCCTGCGGAGGGAAATCGAAATTTTCCACCCTGGGATTTCCCCCTGCAGGAACATTTCCCCCCCACAACCCCAACCCCCAAACGCAGACAGAATTCCCATTTTTCCCGGAATTCCTCACCTTCCCCTGCGGCTCCCGAGGGTTCCCGGCGGTTCTGGAGCCCCCGAGCCTCTCGGGGCTGTTTTTATCCTTTCCCGGTCCCAATTCCCGAGGGTATCCAGGAAATCCTGGGGCAATTCCGCGCTCCGTTGGCCTCGGGAGAAGGGAAATCACCGCCGGGAAATATTGACACGGACGGCAATTAAACCATTAGGGAATGCCTGGGTCGCTAAATTGGGAACGAGGGCAGAGCGGGGCAGGAATGGCCTTGGGCTGAGTCTGAATTCCCTGGAAAAAGCTTCGTGAATTCCATGGAAAAAACTTCATTAATTCCAAGGAAAAAGCTTTGTGAGTTCCAAGGAGAAAGCTTTGTGAATTCCACGGGAAAACCTTTGTGAATTCCGTGGGAAAACCTTCCCAAATTCACATTTTTTGCCACGGGAAGAACCCAAAATGATCCTTTTTGGATAAAATCCTTGGATCCCATTCTTGTTGGATTTGTCACCGTCAAACCCAGGCCCAAAT
The DNA here is from genome assembly GCA_036785705.1 of Acanthornis magna. Classification (NCBI taxonomy): domain Eukaryota; kingdom Metazoa; phylum Chordata; class Aves; order Passeriformes; family Acanthizidae; genus Acanthornis; species Acanthornis magna. The sequence continues at coordinate 450,541 of JAWUZG010000190.1, forward strand.
GGCCCAAAATTCCCCCAAAATGTGCTCGAGAAAACTTGGGATGGAGAGGGAGAATAGGAATTGCCAAATCCATTTTGGGATTGCCAAATCCTTTTTTGGATCACCAAATCCTTTTTTGGATTGCCAAATCCTTTTTTGGATTGCCAAATCCTTTTTTAGGATTGTCAGATCCATTTTGGGATTGCCAAACCTCGAGGTTTGTGCTGCTCTGCCACTCCAGGGATTTGGGAGGGGAAAATTAGGATTTGTGAGGGGGAAGAATATGGGATTTCTTAGGGGAAAATTGGGATTTGTGAGGGGGAGAACAATTTGGGAATGCCCAACCCCAGCAGATCTGGCACCCCAAACCTCCCAGAATCCACGGGATCGGTTTGTGTCTCCACACAAAATTCCACTCTTTTCCCAAAAAGGATTTTTCTTCCCTTTTGGGGCAGGAGGTCTGATCTGCCCCCGGATGATTCCAACCCCAAATTCCTGCTCCGGGAGCTGGGAACAATCCCAATGTTTTCCAGCAGGGAAAAGCTGTCCCTGCTCCGTGGTTACCCCAGTCCCAAATGCTCTCCATGGCACCGGGATTTTCCCAATAAAGGACTGGGATTTTCCCTATAAAGGATTGGGAACTGTGGGGATCGATCCCTGCTCCATGGTTACCCCACTCCCCCTGGCACCGGCATTTTCCCAATAAAGGATTGGGAATTTTTGGGGTAGATCCCCAGTAATGGTTACCCCAATCCCAAACGCTCCATGGGACTGGGATTTTCCCAATAAAGGATTGGGATTTTCCCACTAAAGAACTGGGAATTATTAGGATCAATCCCTTCTCCATGGTTACCCCACTCCCCATGGCTCTGGGATTTCCCCGATAAAGGATTGGGAATTTTTGGGATCAATCCCCAGTAATGGTTACCCCAATCCTAAACTCCACGGGACGGGGATTTTCCCAATAAAGGACTGGGAACTGTGGGGATCGATCCCTGCTCCATGGTTACCCCAATCCCAAACTCTCCATGACCCCAGGATTTTCCCGATAAAGGACTGGGAACTATTGGGATCGATCCCTGCTCCATGGTTACCCCACTCCCCGTGACTCCGTGATTTCCCCGATAAAGAACCAGCAATTATCGGGATCAATTAAAGAGCTATTAGGCACTAATTACCCCATTCCCAGGAGCTCCTTAACCCCAATCCCAGCGGCCCCCGACCTTTCCCAGTCGGGAATATCGGAATATTATCCGCGCCATAAACGCTGCCGACGGCAAGGGCAGAATTCCGAGCGCGATATCTTTACGATGTGTGCTCGGGGCCTTTTCCCGAGGGCAATTCCCTTCGCTTTCCACTCCTTCGGGGCCGCGGAGTTAATAGGGTGAGAGAAATATTCGGGGTTATTCCGGGGGCGGCCGCTCCCCGCGGAGCCGCTGGAAAATTCTCGAATTTTCTGGGATTTCCCAGGATTTCCCAGGATTTCCCAGGATTTCCCAGGATTTCTCAGGATTTCCCAGGATTTCCCAGGATTTCTCAGGATTTCTCAAGATTTCTCAGGATTTCCCAGGATTTCCCAGGATTTCTCAGGATTTCCCAGGATTTCTCAAGATTTCCCAGGATTTCCCGGGATTTCCCAGGATTTCCAGAAGAAAGGGGCCCAGAAATGTGGGATCAATCCCAAAGGGATTTGGGGGAGGCTCCAGGGATGGGTGATGAGGTGGGAATGTCCCAGTGTGGGAATTCTGGGGGTCCTCCTGCCAGGAAAAGCGGGAATGATTCCCAACCCCCGGAATTCGGTGGGATCCGTCCCTCATCCCAATCCTGGAATTCTCCTGGAATTCTCCTGGATCCATTCCCCACCCCAGTCCTGGAATTCAGGAAGGTTTAATAGGGAAAATCCTGGAGAAAATTCCAGATTTAAAGGGAAAGATCCTGGAGAATTCCCTGCCTTCCGGCAGAACCCAGAGCTGATCCCTGACCCCAAAATGCGGCTTTGGGGATTTTTAAACATTTTTTGGGATTTTTTTATATTTTTCCCCATGGCTGAGCAGGAGGGAGATTTCTTCCTCGGGAGTTTTTGCCTTTTTGGGAATTTTCCTCTTTAGGAATTTTTTCTTCTTTGGGACTTTTTCATCGTTGGGAACTTTCATTATTGGGACTTTTCCTCACTGGGAATTTTCGTTATTTGGACTTTTCCTCATCGGGAATTTTCATTATTGGGACTTTTCCTTATTTGGAGTTTTCTTCCTCCTTGGTAATTTTCCTCTTTAGGACTTTTCTTCTTTGGGAACTTTCCTCGTTTGGAGTTCTTTTTGTCCTCATTGGGACTTTTCCTCTGTAGGACTTTTCTTCTTTAGGATTTTCCTCTTTTAAACTTTTTCTTTTTAGGACTTTTCCTCTTTAGGACTTTTCCTCCTTAGGATTTTCCTCCTTAGGATTTCCCTCTTTAGGATTTCCCTTTTTAGGGTTTTCCTCTCTAGGATTTCCCTCGTTGGGCTTTTCCCCCGTCAGGAATTTCCCCTCATTAGGGTCAGGAGTTAATTGCGGCCGAGGGGAGGGGCAGGGCCCGGGGGGGTCCCGGGGGGTCTCGGGGGGGTTTGGGGTCGCTGCCATTCCCACCCCAAACATCGAAACCCTCCGGAAGGGCAGCGGGGGAGGGGATGGGGGGAGGGGGTCGCGGCTTTGCCCCCCCGAGGCCCTTTCGTGCCGGGAGGGGTCCCCGAGCCCCCCAGGGGTCAGACAGGGTCCGGGGGGTCCCGGCAGCCCCAGCCCCGACCCCCGGGAGCTCCCCCAGCCCCGACCCCCGAAGCCCCCCCCAGTCCAGTCCCGACCCCCGACCCCCAGCCCTTCCCCCGCCCCCAGGAGCCCCCCCAGCCCTTCCCCCGCCCCCAGGAGCCCCCCAGCCCTTCCCCCGCCCCCAGGAGCCCCCCAGCCCTTCCCCCGCCCCCAGCCGCCCCCAGCCGCCCCCGCCCCCTGCTCCGCGGCTCCTCTGAAGTTTCCCCCCGAGCACAAATCCATGGAGGCGGCGGGGAGAGGTGGGGGAGGGGCGCGCTGGGGGAGGGGCGGGGGTGGCAGCAGATGGGAGGGGGCGGGGAGCGACCCCCGGCATGGGGATGGGGGGAGGGGCCGCGCCCCCCGCCCGGGGCACGGGAAACACCGCGGGGAGGGGATGGGAAAAAATAAATAATAAACTCACTCAAAATAAATAAATAAAAAATGAATAATAAATAAACCGGGAGCCGCCCCCCTCCCCCGGCCCCTCCCCCCGGGGGGCTGGGCCCTCCCCTCCCTCCCCTCCCCTCCCCTCCCCTCCCCTCCCCTCCCCTCCCCTCCCCTCCCCTCCCCTCCCCTCCCCTCCCCTCCCCTCCCCTCCCCTCCCCTCCCCTCCCCTCCCCTCCCCTCCCCGCCCGCATCACCACGTGGCTTCCTTCCCTCGGACAATTTTCCCTTTTTCGCTCGTTTTTTCCCAGCTCCGTTCCGTCGGGAGGCGCCGCCGCCACCGTCCGGTGACAGCTCAGTGCCCCCCGGGGCTGGCCCGCGACCCCCGCGACACTGCCCTGCCCCCCGGGGCCACCCCTGCCCTTCCTCCCCTCCTCCTCCTCCTCCTCCTCCTCGAGCGGCCGCCGCCCCCTCCCCAACGGCACTGAAATCCGCTCGGGGAAAAAGGGGAAAAAAGGGGAAAAAAGGAAAAAAAAAGGGAAAAAAGCCGGGAAAAGAGGAGGGGGCGAGGAAAGGGGGAGGAGGGAAAGGGGAGAGGAGAGGGGAAAGAGGAAGGGGAGCAGGGAAAGAGGAGGGGTCGAGGGGAGAAGGGGGAAGGGAAAGGAGAGGGGAAAGGAGAGAGGGGAGGGAAAAGGAGAGAAGGAGAAGGCGAGGGGAGAGGGGAGGGGGCGATCGGAGCCTCCCAGCCCAGCCCACCCCACCCCGGCCCGGCCCACCCGGGGCCGGCAGAGCGCGGCCGCAGCTCGACGGCGCGGGCGCTGCCCGGAGCCCCCGGAGCCCCCGGAGCCCCCCGGAGCCCCCCGGCCGAGCCCCCCGGAGCCCCCCGGAGCCCCCGGAGCCCCCCGGAGCCCCCCGGCCGAGCCCCCCGGCCGAGCCCCCCGGAGCCCCCCCGGAGCCCCCCGGAGCCCCCCGAGGAGCCCCCCGGCCGAGCCCCCCGGAGCCCCCGGAGCCCCCCGGCCGAGCCCCCGGAGCCCCCCGGCCGAGCCCCCCCGGCCGAGCCCCCCGGAGCCCCCCGGCCGAGCCCCCGGAGCCCCCCGAGGAGCCCCCCGGCCGAGCCCCCCGGAGCCCCCCGGGCCGCCGGCGCCATGAACAAGCTGTACATCGGGAACCTGCCCGAGGGCGCGACCCCCGCGGAGCTGGAGCGCGTGTTCGCCGAGCACAGCATCTCCTGCTCGGGGCCCTTCCTGCTCAAGGGCGGCTACGCCTTCGTGGAGTGTCCTGACGAGCAGTGCGCCATGCGGGCCATCGAGACTGTGTCGGGTGAGCCCCCGGGCCGAGGGAGACCCCCGCGGTGAGCCCCCGGGCCGAGAGAGACCCCCGGGGTGAGCCCCCCAGGATGAGCCCCCAGGATGAGCCCCCAGATGAGCCCCCGGCATGAGACCCCCGGGATGAGCCCCCCAGGATGAGCCCACCCCCCGCGATGAGACCCCCGGGGCTGGAACCCCTCCGGGCTGAGCCCCCGAGGGCTGAGCCCCCCCGAGCCGGAGCCCCCCCCGAGTGAAGCCCACCCCGAGCCGGAACCCCCAGGGCCGGAGCCCCCCCGAGCTGAGCCCCCCCGGGGGTCGCGGTTGGCTTTTCTCGGCCCTAAAAGCGGGGGGGACACAGCGCGTCCTGTCGGGAACGTGTGCGGAAAAGAGAGGGGTGGGGGGCGAGAGACCCCAAAAAGGGCGGCGGGGGGGGGAGAGAGACCCCGAAAAGTGGGGGGGAAAGAGAGCCCCCAAAGCTCGCACAGGGAAAAGAGAGACCCCAAACCCGCGGGGGACAAAACGAGAGACCCCAAAGCTCTCGGGGGGATCAAGAGACCCCAAACCCGCGGGGGGCAAAGAGCGACCCCAAAGCTCGCGCCGCGCGGGGGTCCCAGGGTGGGTTTGGGGTCTCGCGGGGGTCCCGGGGTGGTTTTGGGGTCTCGCGGGGGTCCCAGGGTGGGTTTGGGGTCTCGCGGGGGTCCCAGGGTGGGTTTGGGGTCTCGCGGGGGGTCCGGGGTGGGTTTGGGGTCTCGCGGGGGTCCCAGGGTGGTTTTGGGGTCTCGCGGGGGTCCCGGGGTGGTTTTGGGGTCTCGCGGGGGTCCCAGGATGGTTTTGGGGTCTCGCGGGGGTCTCTCGGCATCCTCTCGGGGGTTTTGGGACTTTTTTGGGGTCGGGGTCTCCCTCTCGGGGCATGTGCTGCGCGAGGTCGCCATGCTGCGCTCAGAGCTCCGCGGGGAGCGCCGATTTGGGGAAAATATCGCCAATTTCGGACAATTTTTATTTTATTTTATTCCTCTCCTTCTCCGCGCTCTTCCCGCCTTCTTTTCATCTTTCCCCCCGAAAAAAATGAATTAAACATCGCGGAATGAGGAAAACCCTCTCCATTTTCCCGAGGAATCCATTCTCGCCGCGGAGTTCCCTCTGGAATCTTTTCCCTGGGAAATGGGGCCGTGGTCCGACCCCAAAAAAAGAGAGAATTTCCCCCAAAAAAACCCAAAATCGCCACCCCGAAACCTCATCCTTCGTTTTCCTTCCTGCTCCGAAGGGCTGGAGCGAGGAATTCAATAATTATTAAATATTCAATATTCAATAATTATTAAATATTCGATATTAAATATTCAATATTCCCAAGGAATATTGTCCACCACTCCCACTCGGCTCCAGGAGAATTCCACAAAAATCCTCCCCGGGATTGATTTGGGGCAATTTCGGGAATTCCCACGTGTGGATTTGGGTTATCCCGAGCTTTTTTTATTTTTTTTTTTCCCTCCTGCCGGGATTTCAAACCGAAGCACTTTTTGGGTTTTTTTTTTAGGGAAAGTGGAGCTCCACGGGAAGCAGCTCGAGATCGAACACTCGGTCCCCAAAAAGCAAAGGTAATGCAATTTTTAAAAAAATTTATTTATTTCTGTCGCCGCCGTCGTCGTCATTTTGAATTTTCCTGGCGGGAAAGGATCGAGCCGAGAGAAAGGAGGGGGAAATCGAAGCCTAAAAAATGTGAGAAATTGAGAGATTTTGGTGATTCGGGGCTCGGGTTTGTCCCCAGCGAGGCGAGAGGAGAGTTAAAACTTCGCTTTTCGTTCATTCATTTCAGTGGTTTTAAAAAAAAAAGAGAATTTCCTCTGCGAGTTTTTTAATTAAAAAAAAAAAAAAGGAAAAAAAATCAGGTGGAGGAATTCTCCGTGCGCTGAGGCGATGGATGAGCTCGGGGCGGGGGGTTGGGGTTGGGAATTTTGGGAATTTTGGAATTTCAAACTCGTGGCTCTGGGAGAATTCCCTGAATTCCAGAATTCCGGGAGGGTTTCCCCATTCCCCAGGCTGGGAATTCGGGGGGGAAATTTTTGTTTCAGAAGAAAACAAACAAAAACCCAAAAAAAGTGGTGAGATTTTAAAAAATCGGATTTTTTGGAATTAAAAAACAACAAAAAAGTGGATTTTGCTGGGGAAGGAGAGAATAGAAAGGATCGGAGCCCCGCGGGGCTGCTGGGCCAGGCTGGGATTTAAATCCCTCTCGCGTTCCTTGGGTTTTGGGGCGGAAAAGCCTTTTTTGGGGCGGGAAAAGCCTTTTTTGGGTTTCCCGGCGCCTCTCCCGCCCAGCCCATCCCTTCCCCCTCGGCCTTTGTTGTTCCCAGCGGCTCTGGGAAATCCTTTCCGGGAAAATCTGGGAAAATCCTGGAAAATCCGGGAAAATCGGGAATATCCCCCCCGGGTTGGGTTTTCCCCCAGAAATTCCCTTTTCCTCCCACCCCCAAAACTCCGGGAGTGCCCGACCCCAAAGGGTTTGCGTTAATCCCAAATCGATCCCAAATTGATCCCAAATCCATCGCCACGTGACAGGAGGGAAAGGGGGAGGGGATGACGGCGATCCCAAAACTCTTCCTGACCCCAAATCCCTTCCTGGCTCCAAATCCCTTCCCCCAAAAACTCTTCCCAATCCCAAATCCCTTCCCCAAAATCCCTAACCCTAAATCCCTTCCTGACCCCAAATCTTTTCCCCCAAATCCCTTCCCCAAAATCCCTAACCCCAAATCCCTTCCCGATCCCAAAACCCTTCCCCCCAAAAACTCTTCCCGATCCCAAAACTCTTCCCTTCCCCCAAATCCCTTCCCCCAAATTCCATCCCGATCCCAAATCCCTTCCCGACCCCAAATCCCTTTCCCCAAATCCTTTCCCGATCCCAAATCCCTTCCCGACCCCAGATCCCTTTCCGCAAATCCTTTCCCGATCCCAAATCGCGACCCCAAACCCCTCCGGGAATTCCCCAAGCGCCTCCCCCTCCCGAGTTTTGGGGTCAAAGTGGGAATTTCGCGGAATTCTTTGGGATTTCGTGGCCCCGGAGCGGCGACTTTTGTTCCGTGGCTTTGGGAGGGAAAATCGGGATGGGATTCCCTGAACAGTGATAAAAATTCCCGAAAAAAGTGGGAAAATCCTTTTTTGGGGGGGTTTTGGGGTGGGAAAATCCTTTTTTTTTTTTTTTTGTTTTTCCCATCTCCCGACTTTGGATAATCGATGTTTTGTGGGGTTGAGGACAGGATTTTTTTTCCCCCAAACAGAGCACGTGGGGAGAAATTCCCTGGAAAAAAAATGGGAATTTTCCTTTGGAATGTGGGAGTTCAAGGGGAGGGGGGAAATTCGGGAATGTTTTGGGGTTTTTTGCGCCGTTTCCCTCCCGGGTGACCCCAAAAAGCGCCGCGCCGTTGGTTCAGAGGGAAAATCCCAAATTTTTTGGGGTTTTGGGGTTAAAATGAGCCCCTCCCCCCCACCCCGGGGCTGCTCTTAAAGGGCCAGCGCCGCTTTTCGCGCTCCTCCTTTTGGGGGAATTTTGGGGGAATTTTGGGGGAATTTTTGGCCGAATTTCGGGATCGCCGTCACTTTTGTGGGGATTTTTGGGAAGAGTTTGGGGTTTTTGAGTGGGGAAAAGGCGATTTTGGGGCGGGCGGGTCGGAGGCTGCAGAGCGAATTTTTGGGAGGAATTTTTGGGGATTTTGGGTTCTCCCCCGAGCGCGGGAAAAGGCAGAGATGCTGATTTCAAAACGAGTTTTTTTAAAAAAATTTGTTTTTTTCTTTTCTCGTTTTCCAGACTGGAATTTCCAGTTCGGGGGAACAGGAAATGGTTAATGAAGGGGTTAATTAAGGGAGGGTCGGTGGGATCGAGAGCAAACAACTTCCCCTCCCCCCCAGACCTGAGATCCTTTTATTTTTTCTTTTTTTTCCCTTTTTTTATCCCTCTAAAAATGTGGAAAACGAGTCAGGAGCGGTGGGGCACTTCCCAGACAATTTATATTTAAAAAACAGACCCAAAAAACCTCAAAAAAGTTTGGTTTTTTTTCTTTAGGTTGGAGTGGAAATGAGGATTTTTAAAAAAAATCTTAATTTGGGTGGTTTTAATTAACGAATGTCTTTAGAAATTCTGGATTTTAAGGCAGTCTTTCCATTTGGTTCATTCCCACTTTTTAAATCCTGAGCGTGGCATAAAAAAAAATATTAAAAATTTTTTTAAGAACCCAGAATTGGTTAAAATGGCACCAAAAAAGGGATTTGGGGTGTGGGAATCCAAGAGGAATAAATTGATTTTTTTGTGGATTAATTCCTGCAATTCTTCCAATTATTTTCACGGTCCAGGGGAGCATTTTTAGGAAAACGCTTTGAAAGTATTAAATTTTAAAAAGTGTTGATTAAAATGTGATTTTAGGAGGAAAAATTAGTTTTAAGGCGAATTTGGGTGAATTTTGAATGTTTTGTTGCTGTTGGGATCTGCTTTTGCTTGGATTTGGTTGAGGGCAAAACTTAGACTTTTCAACCCAAAAAATCTTGGGAATTTCTGTGGTTTTGGTCACCAGAAAAGTTTAATAAAATGGAGATTCTTTCAGGGGAAAAAACTTAACAATTCAGGTTTTTTTGGTTGAGGATTTAAGGATTGAAATCCTTTAAAAAATCCCCAAATTTGAAGGAACAAATGAATAGGAAAAAGGGGTGGAAAAATGGGAATTTGTGAGGAAAAAAATTGCAAAAATTGAGGAATTTGGGAGCAGTTGGAGCAGGGGTGGGGAGGGGCAGAGGGGTTGGGATTTTCCCCCCAGAAATTGGGAATTTAATGGGATTTTTCCCCCTCAGCCCTTCGTGAGGTCGTGCTCTGCATGTTCATTTCAATTACAATTTAAAAAATTAATTTTATTAATTATTGCGCTGCCGTGAAAGTTCAGCGCAGTGCAAAGAAACATTGAGAAAATCCTAAAATCTGCTCTTTTTTCTGTGGATTTTCCTTCAAACCTGGCGTTTCCCACCAGAAAAATTCCAGGAAAATCCTGGAATTAATTATTCCTAACGAAAAAACCTTAAAATTCAGGGCGAGGGCGATTGGGGATTTGTTTCTTTGTCACTTTTCACCCCAAAATTTGCTTTTCTTTCCCCTCCTGGGGGTTGGGTTTGCCGGAAAACAAACCCAAAGCCGAACCCAAAATGAAGTGGAGAAATTGGGAAATTCTTTTCCATGTGAAATAAAAGCCCTGATGGATTTTTGGGCTGAAATTTTGCTTTTTATCCAGTCCTAAAATCTTTACTTTTCCCCTTCAAACGCGGCTGGTTTGGGACCTTTAATCGGATTTTACAAAATTGAAATTTTGAGGAGTAGAAAAAGGGAAGAAAGTGAAATTTTGGGATTGTTTGATTTCCTTGAGCTCCCAATTTTCGGCTGCTCCCGGTTTTGCTCCTTTAAGAATTTGGAAATTCTGATTTTTGATGGTTTTTAACCGAAAAAATGAAGGAATTTGACGAATCGTTGTTAATTTTTCCATAAATTTCATCCGTGAGGATTAAAACTGAGACAACTCCGTCAAGTTTAGGATCTCGGGGAGAGGAAAATCAATTTAGGAACACCTGGAAGGGAAAAAAAAATTCCGAGAAATGTGACAAAAAATGTCCCAAAAAATTGAGATTTCACGGAAATTGGAAGCCCCGGAGGAGGGAATTCGGTGGATTTTGGTCCAAAAAAGGAGGGAGAATGGAATTTATGGAACCTCAGTGGGAATTCCGGGGACTGATCTCGATTTTCCTGTGGAATTCGTCTCAAAATTTGGGCTGCACACGAAAATCGGGATTGGAAGGAAAACCGCCTGGGTTTCTCCTCCGGGGAATTTTCTGGAAAGGGTTTTGGGAAGGTTGGGGTCCTCGTGTCCCATTCCTGTCGGGAACAGTGAATTCCTCGTGTCCCGTTCCCATCGGGAACAGCTCCGGATCCTGTCCCGTTCCCATTGGGAACAGTTAATTTCTCCTGTCCCGTTCCCATCAGGAACAGCTCTGGATCGTGTCCCATTCCGATGGGATCAGTGTGTTCCTCGTGTCCCATTCCTGTCGGGAACAGTGAATTCCTCGTGTCCCATTCCCATCGGGAACAGCTCCGGATCCTGTCCCGTTCCCATTGGGAACAGTTAATTTCTCCTGTCCCGTTCCCATCAGGAACAGCTCTGGATCGTGTCCCATTCCGATGGGATCGGTGTGTTCCTCGTGTCCCATTCCTGTCGGGAACAGTGAATTCCTCGTGTCCCGTTCCCATCAGGAACAGCTCTGGATCGTGTCCTGTTCCCATTGGGATCACTGCGTTCCTCCTGTCCCATTCCCATTGGGAACAGTTAATTCCTCGTGTCCCGTTCCCATTGGGAACAGCTCCGGATCCTGTCCCTTTCCCACAGGAACACCACGTTCCTCCTGTCCCATTCCCATTGGGAACAGTTAATTTCTCCTGTCCCATTCCCATTGGGAACAGTTAATTTCTCCTGTCCTGTTCCCATGGGAACAATGAATTCCTCGTGTCCCGTTCCCATCAGGAACAGCTCTGGATCGTGTCCCATTCCGATGGGATCGGTGTGTTCCTCCTGTCCCATTCCCATGGGAACAGTGTGTCCCTTTCCCACAGGAACACCGCGTTCCTCGTGTCCCATTTCCCGTGGGATCAGTGAATTTCTTGTGTCCCATTCCCATCGGGAATAGCTCCGGATCCTGTCCCATTCCCATGGGATCAGTGAGTTCCTCCTGTCCTGTTCCTCCTGTCCCATTCCCATCAGGAACAGGTCCGGATCATGTCCCATTCCTGTCAGGAGCACCGTGTTCCTCCTGTCCCATTCCCATGGGATCAGTGAGTTCCTCCTGTCCCATTCCCGTTGGGAACAGCTCCGGATCCTGTCCCATTCCTGTCAGGAGCACCGTGTTCCTCCTGTCCCATTCCCGTTGGGAACAGTGAATTCCTCCGGCCCCATTCCCATGGGGTCACCGCATTCCTGATGTCCCAATTCCTCATTCCTCCTGTCCCATTCCCTCGTTCCTCGTGTCCCATTCCCATCTTTCTTTCAGTGGATCAGGGAATTCCTTGTGTCCCATTCCCGTCAGGAACCGCTCCAGATTGTGTCCCATTCCCATGGGATCAGTGAATTCCTCCTGTCCCATTCCCGTGGGAGCAGCCCCTGTCCTGTGTCCCCTTTTTCCCCATTTTCCCCCCCTTTTTCCCCTTCTTTTCCCCTCCTTTTCCCAGCACAACCCCAGATCAGAAGATCCCTCAGAAATTCCTTACTTTTTCCCCCTTTTCCTTTCTCCTCCCTGAAGCTTTTGGGGATTGAACCCCAAATTTCGCCGTCCCCCGGAATTCCCAAACCCCACGGGATTTGGAAAAGCTCCAGGAAAAATCCCAGACCCTGCTGGGAACAGGGAAAAAAGAGAATTCCGCTCTCCCCCACGGGCGGAATGCCGTAAATCATAAAAATCCCATAAAAATATGAATTATGGGGGAGCGACAGCTGTCAATCACCACGATAATGAGGATTAATTAGCGCGGAATTTGAGGATTGTGGGATCCGCCCGGGAATGGGAACAGACAGGATTCGTGTGGGGTTTGGGAGGCGATTCCTGTGGGATCCGCCTTTGGGAATTTTCCTGATCTACCGGAAAATCCAAAATCCCCCAAAATGCGTGGGATCCCCCAAAATGAGGAGAATCCCCCAAAATGTGTGGAATCCCCCAAATGCTCCCTTCTGCCTTCCCAATCCTTGTGTTTAATCCGGGAACCCTCAGATTAAATTAGTTGGGTAACCCTCAGATTAAAAGGGTTTGATTTTTTGGGGATATCAGGGAAAAGCTTTGTCCGGCCACGTCCCCCTTGGGGGTTCCGGAATTTTCCTCCATTCCGGCCCCGCGATTAACTCGGAGCCGTCAGGAATTCCCGGGATCCCATGGAATTCCAGCCCCGCGGCTCTGCCCCACGCCCAGCCCCCCAAATTCCCGTTCCTCGTTCCGTCCCCGCAGGAGCAGGAAGATCCAGATCCGGAACATCCCCCCGCAGCTGCGATGGGAGGTAAGGAGCGCTCGGATGGGATGGGATCGCGTTCCGGCCCTAATTCCCCCCCTCCGGGACCCTTCCCGGGAATAAATTCCCATTTTCCCTGCGCTTTTTGTCGTTAATTGGTTCCTAATGAGCCCGGGCGGGAGGGAAATCCTGGGCCGAGGGAGGGGAAAGCGACACCGCGGAATTCCCGTGAGTTCCGTGGGGTTCATCGCCGCCCCATTGTCCCGGGAACAAAATCCCGGGGACGGATCCGAGCTTCCCGCTGGGAATTCTCTGCCTCTGATTCCCTCCCGCTGGGGCCGGAGCTGCCCCGGCCCTAATTCCTTAATTGCTCGGGAATTCCTAACGACCGCGGCGCTGCTGCCTCGGGATGGGATTGGATTTCCCCGGATGGATTTGGATCCCGGGACGATTCGGGATCTCTTTTCCTCTTTTTTCCTGGATGGATTCCGATCCCGGGACGATTCAGGATAATTTTTCACATTTTTTCCTGGATGGATTTGGATCCTGGGGTGATTCAGGATCACTTTTCTCATTTTTTCCTGGATGAATTCGGATCCCGGGACAATTTGGGATCATTTTTCCCCAGATGGATTTTGATCCCAGGGTGATTTGGGATCGCTTTCTCCCCTTTCTCCCCCTTCTGCCCCTTCTCCCACTTTTCCCCCTTTTTTCCCCTTTTTTTCCCCTTTTTTCCCCTTTTCCCCATTTTCCCGTTTTCCTTTCCCAGGTTCTGGACGGATTGCTGGCCCAGTATGGCACCGTGGAGAGCTGCGAGCAAGGTCGGGAAGGGCTCAGATCAGATTTTTGGGATTTCTGGCTCCTTGTGGGGGAACCCTGGAGCTGTCAGGCAGCCCCGTGGGTTTTTGGGGTTTTATCCCAAAAAATGAGGCTTTGGCGCGGGATCGGAGCCGTTCCCGGCCTTTTCCCTAATTCCGATCCCTTTTCCCTAATTAATTCCCTTTTCCCTAATTAATTCCGCAGTGAACACAGACAGTGACACCGCCGTGGTCAACGTCACCTACGCCAGCCGGGAGCAGACGCGGCAGTGAGTGCCCCGAAATTCGGGAATTATTCGGGAATTTGGGAATTCGTCTCCTCCCTCCCCCACCCATAGGAAAAAGGATTTCCGGGGTCCCCAAACCCCAAGATTTTGGCTCAAAATGCAGCAAATCCTTGAGGACGCCCCTTTGGTCCCATGGATTTTCCATCTCCTTGGGACAGATTCCCCAGGGGTTTTTTTTGGGATTTCTCAGCACTTCCGCAGCAAAAATGGGGATTTCTTTGGGATTTTGGGAGTTCTGTCTCCAGAAAAAAATTCTCTGCTGCTTTTTGGGATTTTTTTGGGGTCAGTTCAGGGAGTTTTCTCTGCTGCTTTTTGGGATTTTTTTGGGGAGTCAGTTCTGGGAATTTTCTCTGCTGGAATAGAGTCGGTGCCAAATTCCGGGAACACCGGAGAGCCGAAAAATCCCAAAAACTCCTGGCTGTTGCTGCCAGCCCCATCTATCGACAGCTCCCAGGATTTCTGCCGGGACAGGATTTGGGATCGGCCTCTGGAATTCCGCAGGAGGCAGAGGGGTTTGGGAATCTCTCCCTGCTCAGGAATTTTGGGAAAGGCTCCCCTTAAACTATTTAGGGCTGGGTGGGAATTCCCATCAGATCCCTCAGCGTCGGTGCTGTGGCTTTTTCCTACTTCTGGAAAATTTTTTACTACAGGAAAATTTGTCTCTTTTGGGGGCAACGTATCTCTTTTGGGGGAAATGTGTCTCCTTTGGGGGAAGCTTGTCTCTTTTGAGGTAAATTTGTCTCTTTTGTGGGTAATCTGTCTCTTTTGGGGGAAATGTGTTTCTCTTGGGAAAAACTTGTCTCTTTTGGGGGAAATGTGTTTTTTCGGGGGGAACTGTGTCTCTTTGGGGTCAAACCCCTCTCCTTTGGGGGAAGTCTCTCTCTTTTGGGGCCGAACCTGTCTCTTTGGGGTCAAACCTGTCTCTTTTGGGGTCAAACCCCTCTCTTTGGGGTCAAACCCCTCTCTTTGGGGTCAAACCCCTCTCTTTGGTGTCAAACCCCTCTCTTTGGGGTCAAACCTGTCTCTTTTGGGGGAAATGTCTCTCTTTGGGGTCAAACCCGTCTCTTTTGGGGTCAAACCCGTCTCTTTGGGGTCAAACCCGTCTCTTTTGGGGGAAATGTCTCTCTTTGGGGTCAAACCCGTCTCTTTGGGGTCAAACCCGTCTCTTTGGGGTCAAACCTCTCTCCTTTGGGTCAAACCCGTCTCTTTGGGGTCAAACCCATCTCTTTTGGGGGAAATGTCTCTCTTTGGGGTCAAACCCCTCTCTTTGGGGTCAAACCTGTCTCTTTGGGGTCAAACCCCTCTCTTTGGGGTCAAACCCCTCTCTTTGGGGTCTCTTTTGGCCCGATCCCCTCCCACCCCGCCCGCTTTCCCGGCAGGGCCATCTCGAAGCTGAACGGGCACCAGCTGGAGAGCCACGCGCTGAGGGTGTCCTACATCCCGGACGAGCCCCCGGAGAACGGCCGCCGGGCGGGGCTGGGGGGCAGGGCCGGGCACGGCCGCCAGGGCTCCCCGGGGGCCGCGGGGAGCACCCCCAGAGCTGCCGCGGCGGAGCTGCCGCTGCGGCTGCTCGTGCCCGCGCAGTTCGTGGGAGCCATCATCGGCAAGGAGGGCAGCACCATCCGCGGCATCACCAAGCAGAGCCAGTCCAAGTGAGCGTTCCGGGGCTGCTCCGGGGTCTGGGCTTTGGGGATCCCAGAGATGCTCCTGGGGTTTGGGGGGCTGGGGATGCGGGAGTGGGGTTTGGGGATCCCAGAGATACTCCTGGGGTTTGGGGGCTGGGGATGCGGGAGTGGGGTTTGGTGTCTGGGGATGTGGGGTTGGGGTTTGGGGATCCCAGAGATATTCCTGGGGTTTGGGGGGCTGGGGGTGTGGGAATGGGGTCTGGGGTTTGGGGATGTGGGGTTCGGGTTTGGGGATCCCAGAGATATTCCTGGGGTTTGGGGGGCTGGGAATGCGGGCTTGGGGTTTGGGGTTTGGGGATGCGGTGTTGGGGTTTGGGGTTTTAGAAATTTGGGATTGGGGGTCTGGAGTTCTTGGAAATTTGGGATTGGGGGTCTGGGAATGGAGGATTGGGGTTCCTGAAGTCTGGGACTGGGTTTGGGGGTGTGGGAATGCAGGATTGGGGTTTGGGGTTTGGGAATTCGGGATTGGGGGTTGTGGTCTGGAAATGAGGGATTGGGGGTTGGGGATCCTGGAGATGTTCCTGGAGCTGGGGTCTGGGAATGCGGGATTGGGGTTTGGGGTTCTGGAAATTCGGGATTTGGGATTGGGGTTCCGGGACATCTTCCCAGGGATTGGGGTTCCTGGAAATCTGGGATTGGGGTTTGCATTCCTGGAAATCTTCCTAGGGATTGGGGTTTGGGGTTCCTGGAAATACAGGGCTGGGGTTTGGGGCTCCCAAAATCTTCCCAGGGATTTGGGTTCCTGGAAATCCGGGTTTGGGGTTCCTGGAAATCCGGGCATTGGGGTTTTTCCATTCCCAAAAACCCAGCCCTTCTTCCTGGGAATTTTTGGGATTGGCGCTCCCAACCTCTGCCTCCCTGTGGAATATCACCCCAGGATTCCCCCGGCGCCTCCCCCAGGTGCAGATAGGAATTCTGGGTGGGTGGGATCTCGGGGACCCCTGCGCCGCCCCCAATAGGAATTTTGGGTGGGTGGGCTCTCGGGGACCCCCGCGCCGCCCCCAATAGGAATTTTGGGTGGGTGGGCTCTCGGGGACCCCCGCGCCGCCCCCAATAGGAATTTTGGGTGGGTGGGCTCTCGGGGACCCCCGCGCCGCCTCCAATAGGAATTTTGGGTGGGTGGGATCTCGGGGACCCCCGCGCCGCCCCCAATAGGAATTTTGGGTGGGTGGGCTCTCGGGGACCCCCGCGCCGCCCCCAATAG
Organism: Acanthornis magna; assembly: GCA_036785705.1. Taxonomy (NCBI): domain Eukaryota; kingdom Metazoa; phylum Chordata; class Aves; order Passeriformes; family Acanthizidae; genus Acanthornis; species Acanthornis magna. The sequence goes on from JAWUZG010000190.1 coordinate 466,994, forward strand.
GAATTTTGGGTGGGTGGGCTCTCGGGGACCCCCGCGCCGCCCCCAGCGCCGTCCCGCCCTGGCAGGATCGACGTGCACCGCAAGGAGAACGCGGGCGCGGCCGAGAAGGCGATCAGCGTCCACTCCACGCCCGAGGGCTGCTCGGCCGCGTGCCGCATGATCCTCGAGGTCATGCACAAGGAGGCCAAGGACACCAAGACGTGAGAATTCCCGGGAATCACGGCCCGGGCGCTCCGGGATTCCGAGCGATGGGATGGAGCTGCCCGCGTCCCTCTGTGCCCTGCGGACACAGTTTTCCCTCTCGGGTTTTTACACATTCCCATTCCCTCGTTCCCATTCCCGTTCCCAAATCCCTCGTTCCCAAATCCCCCATTCCCAAATCCCCCATTCCCGTTCCCAAATCCCCCATTCCCGTTCCCAAATCCCCCATTCCCGTTCCCAAATCCCAATCCCCGTTCCCGCCCCCAGGGCGGACGAGGTGCCCCTGAAGATCCTGGCTCACAACAACTTCGTGGGGCGCCTGATCGGCAAGGAGGGGCGGAACCTGAAGAAGGTGGAGCAGGACACCGACACCAAGATCACCATCTCCTCGTGAGGACCCCGTGCCACCCCGATCCGCTCCGATCCCACCGGGAAACGGGGGGTCCCAGGGGGTTCCCAGCCCCGGGGGTTGGGGATGCGGGGACAGGATGGGATGGGGGGACATGTCTGAGTCCCCAGAGCTCTCCCGGAAAACCTCGGGGTTGGATTGGCTGTGCTCCCCTTTTCCGTCCTTTGGGGTCCCTTTCCTGTTCCTTTGGGGGGTCCCTTTTCCCATCCCTTTGGGATTCCTTTCCTGTCCCCTTTGGGATCCCTTGTTGCATCCCCTTTGGGTGCTGTCCCTGTCCCCAGTGTGTCCCCATCCCTGTCCCCATGGCTGTGTCCCTGTCCCCTGTGGGTCCCTGTCCCTGTCCCCAGTGTGTCCCCGTCCCTGTCCCCACGGCTGTGTCCCTGTCCCCAGTGTGTCCCTGTCCCCCATGGCTGTGTCCCTGTCCCCCATGGCTGTGTCCCTGTCCCCAGCGTGTCCCCGTCCCTGTCCCCACGGCTGTGTCCCTGTCCCCAGCGTGTCCCCGTCCCTGTCCCCAGGCTGCAGGAGCTGTCTCTGTACAACCCCGAGCGCACCATCACGGTGCGGGGCTCCATCGAGAGCTGCAGCCGCGCCGAGCAGGAGATCATGCGCAAGGTGCGCGAGGCCTACGACAACGACGTGGCTGCCATGAGCGTGAGTGGCGCCGGCGCCGCGGGGCTCTGCGGGGCTCTGCGGGACGGCGTTCCCATAGAACCGACCCCTTTTCCTCCCTGATCAGATCCCACCCCATTCCTGATCAAATCCCACCCCATTCCTGATCACACCCTGCCCCATCTCGGATCAAATCCCACCTCATTCCTGATCAAATCCCACCCCATTCCTGATCAAATCCCACCCCATCCCTGATCAAATCCCACCCCATTCCTGATCAAATCCCACCCCATTCCTGATCACACCCTGCCCCATCCCTGATCAGATCCCACCTCATTCCTGATCAAACCCTGCCCCATCCCTGATCAAATCCCACCCCATTCCTGATCAAATCCCACCCCATCTCTGATCAAATCCCACTCCATTCCTGATCAAACCCTGCCCCATCTCGGATCAAATCCCACCCCATCCCTGATCAAACCCCACTCCTCTCCCCAGTTACAGTCCCACCTCATTCCCGGGCTGAACCTGGTGGCCGTGGGGCTCTTCCCAGCCTCGTCCCCAATCCAATCCCATCCCATTCCCAATCCCATCCCTGATCCAATCCCATCCCCGATCCAATCCCATCCCCGATCCAATCCCATCCCATCCCATCACATTCCCAATCCTATTCCATTCCCATTCCCATCCCATTCCCAATCCCATCCCCGATCCCATCCCATCCCATCCCATCACATTCCCAATCCTATTCCATTTGCATTCCCAATCCCATCCCCAATCCAACCCCGCTCCTCTCCCCAGTTGCAGTCCCACCTCATTCCGGGGCTGAACCTGGCGGCCGTGGGACTCTTCCCAGCCTCGTCCTCGGCGGTGCCGCCGCCCCCCAGCAGCGTCTCCGGGGCCGCACCCTACAGCTCCTTCCTGGTGAGTGACCCCAGGGATCCCGATCCCGGACAGGGACATTCCCGCCTGGAAAAGCCCCGGGATGGGCACGGAGGGGGCTCAGCCTCTTGGGAGGGGCGGGGGCATCGCTGGGGGGCTGGAGGGTGACAGAGACCCCAAATGGTGACACTGATCCCACAATGGTGACAGGGACCCCAAATGGTGACAGGGAGCCCAAACGCTGACCCTGCCCCCACAATGGTGACCCTGCCCCACAATGGTCACAGGGACCCCAAATGGTGGCACTGATCCCACAATGGTGACAGGGACCCCAAATGGTGACAGGGACCCCACAATGGAGACACTGACCCCACTGTGGTGACCCTGCCCCACAATGGTGACCCTGCCCCACAATGGTGACCCTGACCCCACAAGGTTGACAGGGACCCCAAACGCTGACCCTGCCCCCACAATGCTGCCCCCGCCCCCACAGTGGTTTGACCCTGCCCCCCAATGGTGACCGTGCCCCACAATGGTCACAGGGACCCCAAATGGTGACCCTGACCCCAAACGCTGACCCTGCCCCCACAATGCTGCCCCCGCCCCCACAGCGGTGACCCTGCCCCCCAATGGTGACCGTGCCCCCCAACCCCGCAGCCCCCCGAGCAGGAGACGGTGCACGTGTTCATCCCGGCGCAGGCGGTCGGGGCCATCATCGGCAAGAAGGGGCAGCACATCAAACAGCTCTCGCGCTTCGCCAGCGCCTCCATCAAGGTGGGACCCCCGGGCCTGCCCCCAGTTATCCCGGAGACCCCCAAAGCCCCAAATAATCCTAGGAAACCCCCGGGCCCTGCCCCAAATTATCCCAGAAACCCCTGGGACACTGCCCGGAATTATCCTGGAAAACCCTCGGGACCCTGCCCCAAATTATCCCAGAAACCCCTGGGACCCTGCCTGGAATTATCCTGGGAAATCCCCAGGATCCTCCCCCAAATTATCCCAGAAACCCCTGGGATCCTCCCCCGAATTATCCCGGACACCCCGGGGACCCCCACCCCAAATTCTCCGGGGCACCCCGGGGGTCCCGGTGGGGTCGGCGCCGTTCCCAGGCCGCTCCTGTCCCGGTGCAGATCGCGCCCCCGGAGACGCCCGACTCCAAAGTGCGCATGGTGGTGATCAGCGGCCCGCCCGAGGCGCAGTTCAAGGTGGGCGCGGGAATTCGGGAATTCGGGGAGACCCTGGGGAGGGGGAGACCCACTGGGGACCCCTCGGGAATTTGGGGAAACCCACTGGGAACCCCAAATCTGCACTGGGGTAATCCCAGGATCGGCTCTCCCGGTGGGTTTGGAGTCCTGAGGAATTGGGATTTTCTGGGATGATCCCGAGCCCTCAGGATGGGACATTTTTAATTCCCTGCTCCATCCTCCAGGCTCAGGGCAGGATTTAGGGGAAGCTGAGTGGGTTTGGGGTTCCGATGGTTTTTTTGGGCTGATCCCAAGCCCTCAGAGGGACATTTCTGACTCCCCGCTCCATCCCTCAGGCTCAGGGCAGGATTTACGGGAAGCTGAGTGGGTTTGGGGTTCTGAGGGATTTTTTAGGATGATCCCAAGCCCTCAGAGGGACATTTCTGACTCCCCGCTCCACCCCCCAGGCTCAGGGCAGGATTTACGGGAAGCTGAAGGAGGAGAACTTCTTCGGGCCGAAGGAGGAGGTGAAGCTGGAGACTCACATCCGCGTGCCAGCCTCGGCCGCGGGCAGGGTCATCGGCAAGGGCGGCAAGACCGTGAGTGGGACCATCCAGGGAGGGAATTCCGGGGAAATTCCCGGGATTTCCCCTCGGGGCTGATGCCGGCGGTCCCGCAGGTGAACGAGCTGCAGAACCTGACGGCGGCAGAGGTGGTGGTGCCGCGGGAGCAGACCCCGGACGAGAACGAGCAGGTCATCGTCAAGATCATCGGGCACTTCTACGCCAGCCAGGTGCGGGGGCAGCCCGGGGCTCTCCGGGGGTTCTCGGGAATTCTCCGGGAATTCTCCGGGAATTCTCTGGGGATTTTCCAGGAGTTCTCCAGGGGAATTCCCTTGGGGAGATTCCCACCTGGAAAACCCCATGGGATGGGCAGGGAGGTGATAGAGATTCTCTGGGGAATCTTCCAGGGATTCTTCTGGGATTGTTCTGGGATTCTCTGGGGATTCTTCCAGGGATTCTTCTGCGATCTTCTGGGGATTCTCCAGGAGTTCTCTGGGGGAATTCTCTCGGGAAGTTTCCCGCCTGGAAAACCTCATTGGATGGGCAGGGAGGTGGTGGAGATTCTCTGGGGATTATTCTGGGGATTCTCCAGGGATTCTCCAGGAATTCTCTGGGGATTCTCTGGGAATTCTTCTGAGGATTTTCCAGGGATTCTCCCAGGATTCTTCTGGGGATTCTCCAGGGACTCTCTGGGCATTCTCTGGGGATTCTCCGTGCTGTGTCCACATGGGAATCCTCACGGGGAAGGTTTCCCTGAGGTCTCAGCATTCCCTCCTCTGCGATCCCAGGGGAATTGGGACTGTGGGAGCTGTCCCTGGGTGGGACTGGGATGGGACTGGGATGGGATTTGAAATCCCTCCCAGCCCAGTCCAGTCTGGGAATCCCATAATTCTGTAATTAAATTTTTTCATTAATAAAAAATTCAGTTCCCCTGCAGTGACCGCGCAGGGAAGACTCAAACCCTCGGTGATGCTCGACCTGCACACTTTGGGTCATTTTCCCTTCAATTCCACACTTTATCCCCGGGAAAAACACGGGGGAGCCCCGCGAGGATTCGGGCAGAAATCAGGAGTGAAAGGGGATTTTAATTGGGATTTTAATTGGGATTTTAATTGGGATTTTTAAAGGGGATTTTAATTGGGATTTTTAAAGGGGATTTTAATTGGGATTTTAACTGGGATTTTTATTGGGATTTTAACTGGGATTTTAATTGGGATTTTATTTGGGATTTTGAAGGGGATTTTAATTGGGATTTTAATTGGGATTTTGAAGGGGATTTTAACTGGGATTTTAATTGGGATTTTGAAGGGGATTTTAACTGGGATTTTAAGGGGGATTTTAACTGGGATTTTAATTGGGATTTTAACTGGGAAGGCGTTCACGGTGTCGTTGCAGATGGCACAGCGCAAGATCCGCGACATCCTGGCGCAGGTGAAGCAGCAGCAGCAGAAAGGGCAGAGCCAATCGCGCCGGAAATAGCGACCGGGAACGGCCCGGGGCGACCGCGAGAGCCGCGAGTCGGTGACCGCGGGGACACGGCACCGGGAGCTGCGGAATCCGCCGCTGGGATCGGGAATCGCGGAATCTGCCGGTGGGATCGGGAATCATGGAATTCACCAGCAGGGTTGGGAATCGGTGACCGCGGGGACATGGGACCGGGAACTGCAGAATCCACCGGTGGGATCGGGAATCGCGGAATCCGCCGGTGGGATCAGGAATCGTGGAATTCACCAGCAGGGTCGGGAATTGTGGAATTCACCAGCAGGGTTGGGAATCGGTGACCGCGGGGACACGGGACCGGGAACTGCAGAATCCACTGGTGGGATCGGGAACTGTGGAATCCGCCGGTGGGATCGGGAATCGCGGAATCCGCCGGTGGGATCAGGAATCGTGGAATTCACCAGTGGGATTGGGAATCGTGGAATTCACCAGCAGGGTTGGGAATCGGTGACCGCGGGGACACGGGACCGGGAACTGCGGAATCCTCCAGGAGGGATCGGGAATTGCGGAATCTGCTGGCAGGATCGGGAATGATGGCACCCGCCAGGCGGGATCGGGAATGATGGAATCTACTGGTGGGATTGGGAATCATGGAATTCACCAGCAGGGTCAGGAATTGTGGAATTCACCAGCAGGATTGGGAATTACGGAATCTGCCGGAGGGATTGGAAATCAAGGAATCTGCTGCTGGGATCGGGAATTACAGAATCCACTGATGGGATTGAGAATCACGGAATTCACCAGCGGGATCGGGAATTATGGAATCCACCAGTGGGATTGGGAATGACGGAATCTGCTGGGAATGGGAATCATGGGATCTGCCGGCAGGGGTTGGGAATTACAGAATCCGCTGGCGGAAATGGGAATTGCGTTGGGAATTCTGCTCCCCCCTGGGATCTCAGGCACTTCCGAGGTTTTGAGGGATCGTCGGGAATCCTTTTTCCCTCATTTTCCCTCATTTTCCCCTTGTTTTTCTCATTTGTCCTCACTTTTCCTATATTTCTCATTTTTCCTCACTTTTCATAATTTTTCCTCATGTTTTCCTCATTTTCCCAATTTTTTTCTCACTTTCTCCTCATTTTTCCTCATTTTCCTCATTTTCGCCGATTTTCCCTCCTCCCATCAGGAACAGCAGCAAAACCACCCAAAAAAAAGTAAAAAATACCAAAAATTCCCCTTTTTTTTGGCAGAAATCCTGGAATTCATCCTCATCTCCATACTCGGAATTTGGGAATTCCATCCAGGAGGGATTTGGGGTCAGGAAAATCCCCAGGGGGAATTTGGGGTCTCCAAACTCTACTGAAAAAAAAAAAAAAATCCCGAAATTTGGGATCAGCGGCTAAAGACGAATTTTACTTATTTCTTTTTTTTTTCTTCCTAATTTAAGGGAAAAAAAATTCCCGAAAAATCCTCATTTCTGCAGGAAAAATCCCTGTTCCCGTGGGGGGAAAAACCCCAAATGTAAAGGAATGCGGACGGTCACTGATTCCCGGCACTCGCGGAGGTTTTGGGGGAAATTTTTAAGGATTTGGGGTTTTTTTGGTTTTTTTTTTATATTTCGGGAAGGAGCTGCTGCCTCTTCCCAGCAGGGCGAGGTTTGGTCTCTGGGAATTCTGTAATTCCGGCCCCAAAAATGGGAGTTTTCTGACGTTTTTCCCCAAAAAAAAATCAGAATTCGGAGGGCGAGAAAGGAAATTTGGGATGGATTTGAGGGAGGAGGGAAATGGAAGGAAAATTGGGGCTAAAAATGGGAATTTGGGACAAATCCAACTCCGACGCTTTTGCTGATTTTTGATGGAGACCTGCCCTCCCCAGCAGGGAATTTTTGGGGGAAAATCCTCCAAAAAAAATTAAAAAAAAAAAAGGAAAAGCAGATTGGGGGAAGGGAAGGTGGCAGCAGAATTTCCTGGAATTCTAAGGAATTGTGAGGGGAAAAAAAACCAAAAAAACCCCAGGAAAGGCAAAAAAAAGGCAAAAAAGAGAAAAAAAAAGCTACCTCAAGGTGTGAATTACCTCAGCAAAAAATTGAATTTTTTGGGGTTTTTTTTGGGGGAGGTCGTTTTCGGTTTTTATTTCAGTTTTATTGGGGTTGTTTTGATTTTCATTTCGATGTTTATTTTCGTTTTGGTTTCGATTTGTATTTTGGATTTTTAGTTCGATTTGTATTTCGATTTTTAGTTTGGTTTTAATTTTGATTTTTTATTGTGTTCGGTGCGTGGGAGCTTTGCTGATATTTTATATAAAGAGCTGATAGCGGCGAAGATTTTTATTTTTTTAATGAAAAAAAACTGAGAAAAACAAAAAGGTTTGGAGGATTTTTTTCTTTCCTTTTCTTCTGAGGCAGGAGGGGCCCTGGGGTTGTGGATCTCCCCAGGGAAAAATTCGGGAATTCCGTGGGAAAAACGGCAGCAGATTCCTTAATATCGAAATGTTTGGGTGTTTGGGATTAATTTCATTTTTTAATTTCGGGAATTCCGACTCTCACACAAAACGCTCGGAAAGATCGGAAAGAATTTTGATTTTCCCAGTGGGAAAAACCCGAATTTTTTTCCTTTTTTTTCCCCTGTTTATTTTCCCTTTTTTTCCCCTTTTTTCCCCTTTGTTTTTTTTCCTTTCCCTCTTTTATTCTTTTTTCAGCCTTTTATTTCTCCTTTTATTTTTCCTTTTATTTTCCCTGTTTTCCCTCTTTATATTCCTACCCCCCTTGTTTTATTCTTTTTTTCTTCCTTTGATTTTCCCTTTATTTTCCTTTTATTTTCCCTTTTTTTTCTCCTTTTTTCCCCTTTATTTTCCCTTTTTTTCTTTTTTTTTTTCCCCTTTTTTCCCCTTGATTTTCCCCTTTTTTCCCCCAAAATTCCCAGGGTCAATCCCAAACCCTCCCTGCACCCAAAGGCTTTTCCCACCCAAACCCCGACAGATCCGAGGATTTTTGGGATCATTTTTCCCTCTCCTCGCCTATGCAAAATGAGGTCAAAAATTGGTTTTTTTTGGCTGGATCGGAACCGCGCCAGCTCAGGGATTTTTATTTCCCCAACTCGGAAGCCATAAAGAGATTTTTTAAATCAATTTTTTTAATATATTTGATAGGAATTCCTTAAGAGATTCCCAAAAATCCTGAGCCGATCCCGGAATTCCAGGGGGGCGGTGTCGAACTGTGAATGAAAAAACCCAAAAAACTACCAAAAAAAAGAAAAAAAAAATTATTTTAAAAAAGAGAATTTTTTTTCCTCCCGCCTCCGTTTTACCGAGGAGGGGAAAAAAAAAGATTTAAAGAATAAAAAAAACCAAACCCAAAAAAATACCTTTAAAAAAAATTTTTTTTTTAAGAAAATAATTTTTTAAAAAAGTTTAAAAAAAGAAAAAAAAATTTTAAAAATTAATTTTAAAAAAGGATTTTAAAAGGAAAAAACTTTTAAAAAGCAAAAAAAAAGGGGGGGGGAAAGGAAAAAAAAGGTTAAAAATAGGGAAAAAAGGAAAAAACCAAAAACAAGGAGAGAGAGCAATTAATGAATTAATTAATTCCCTGGTGAAGCAGGAGCTGATCTGTGTTCCCCACGAACACACGGAGGAGGAGGAGAGGACAATTCCCAAATTCCCGAGGCCTCTCCCTCCCCACACCTCACAGCAGCTCTGCTTTTCGGAATTCCCAATTCCCCTCTGTCCCCACGGAAAAATCCCATTTTTGGGCGAAATGGTAAAAAAAAAAAAAGCAAAATTCCGCCCGGAAGAGCAGATTTTTTATCCCGGTCCTGCTGCTCCCCAAAATCCCAAAAATTCGGGGTGGGGGTGGGGAGCACTGAGCCTCAGTCCCAAAAATTTTGGGGTGGGAGGGGCGGAGCTGGGGCCCTCGGGAAATCCTTTTTTGGGTTTTCCTCGGGGTTTTCCTCCAGGAAAATTTGATTTTTGGAATACTTGAAAGCTCCGGCTCTGCGCTCGTCCCGTTCGGTCCTGGCCTCGCACGGGGAAAATTCGGGGATCCCAAAATCCCAGTTCCCAAAAATCCCAGTCTTGGCAGGAATTTCGGGATCACGGGGATGGGACGGGGGTCTGGATCCTGCTTTGGGATGGATTTTTGGGATCCTGGGAGGGATTTCGGGATCCTGGCAATGGGATGGATTTTTGGGATCTGGCATTGGGATGAATTTGGGATCCCGAATTTCGGGTTCCCCTTCTGCCCGGGAGGCTCCAGCCCCACATTCCTCGGGATTTTGGGAATTCCCAATCGCAGCCGGGGAGGATTCGGGAGCCGCGGACCCAAGCCTGGAATTCTCATTGCAGGAGCAGAACCCCAGCGGGATTTGGGATTTGGATCTCGGAATTGCGGGATTTGGGATCTCGGAATCGTGGGATTTAGGTTCCTCTGGAATTGCAGGATTTGGGATCTCTCGGAACTGCAGGGTTTGGGTTCTCCCTGAACCGCGGGATTTGGGATTTGGGATCTCGGAACCGCGGGATTTGGGATTTGGGATCTCCCACAGCCACAGGATTTGGGATTTGGGATCTCCCACAGCCGCAGGATTTGGGATTTGGGATCTCCCGGAACCTCAGGAATTTCCCGGCGCACTTTGGGAACAGCCAACCCCAAACCCCACAGGAATTTTTGGCTCTTGGCTCTCCCCTCGGCCCCATCCCCTCCCCGGGAGATCCCCGGGATCGAGTGGATCCCACCCCCAAATCTGCGCCGCGGGATCCCAAATCCCCAAATTCCAGGATCCATCGTGGCCATTTTTGGGGCGGATCAGATCCCAAAATCGGGAGGTGATTATTCCAAGATTTTGGGCTTTCCCGGGAATTCTCTTTTCCCGATCCTGATTTTTTTTTTATCTACCTCTTAGCCGTAGGAACTGTAGGTAGGGTTAGGGAGAAAAGGAAAATTAATTTTAAAAAATTAAATGAATTTAAAAAAAAAAATTCAAAAAGTAAAAAAAAAAAAAAAAAAAATTGGGGAAAAAAAAAAAAAAAAAGAGGAGTGAATTCTCTTTTTCCAAAGAAAAATGTTCTTAAGGACTAGGATTGATGAGCTTCATTTCCACGTGAAAAAAGTGAATTTTAGTCCTTCAGAGCTCTGCAGACCTCAGCAGCCCCAGCCTCAGGCTGCGACCGATTTTAGTTTTTTAATACTCGATTTTCCTGTGATTTTTTTTTTTTTTAAATTTTTATTTTAAATTTTTTTGGCTCTTTTCCGTGGATTTTTCCTTCTCCCCTCTCCTCACCCCTCCCCATTCAGGGCAATCAAAGTTGATCATTTTGGGGTTTTTTTTTCTTCTTTTCCAATTATTTTGGGGTTTTTTTGGGGTGATGGCAGCGGAATTTTGGGAGCATCCGAAGGTGCAGATTTTCCCGGGAAATTTCAGGCTCCTTAGGTAAAAATGGTGATTTCTGAGATGTTTTGCCTCTTTTCTGAGTTGTTTCTTTCCCGGGGAGGACGGTTCTTTATTTTATTTTATTTTATTTTATTTTATTTTATTTTATTTTATTTTATTTTATTTTATTTTATTTTCCTCTTTTTTTTTTTTTTTGCCACAAACCGCTTGATTTCCACTGTTTCCTTTGGAAAAAAAAAATAAAGAGCAAAAACAGAGAAAGAAGCAAAAAAAAAAAAAATTTAAAAATCCAAGTGTTCGTGTGGTTTTGTGGGATGGGGGAGGGGAAAAAAGGGAGGAAAATTGGGGAAATAATGGAGGGGAAATAGGAAAATAAAGGAAAAATAAGGGAAAAATAATGGGGGGAAGAAATAAAGGGAATGGAGGAAAAAATGGGAGGAGGAGAAATAAAGAGGGAAATGGGAAAAAAGAGAAATTGAGGGAAAAAAATGAAAGGGGAAAAGAGAAAAGAATGGGGAAAATAGAGGAGAAATGGATAAATAAAAGGGAATGGGGAAATGGAAGAGAAATGAAGGGGAAATAGAGGAAAAAACATTTTAAAAGTGGGGAATATTTATTGATTTTAAGGGAAAAATTAAGGGAAGCGAGAAGAAAGGGAAGAGAGGAAAAATGGGAAAATAAATAAGATCTGGAGGGGAAAAAGTAATGAAGGGAAAATAGAGGGAGAAAGGAGAAAAATGGAGGGGAAAATAGAGAAATTAAGGGGAAAAGAAAGAAAATGGGAAACAGAGGTGAGCAAAAAGGATAATTGGGAAATAGAGAAAAATTGGGGAAACAAGAAAGAATAAATGGGGAAAAGTTAAAGAGAGAAATGGAGGAAAAATCAAAGGAAAAGCAGAAATGAAGGGGAAATGGAAATAGAGGGAGAGAGAAAAGGGAATGGAGGGCAAACAGATGAATCAATGGGAAATGGAGTGGGAAATAAAGTGGGAAATAAAGCAGGGAGAGAAGGGAGGGGAATATGGAATAAAGCGGAAATAAATAAATTTCAAAAGGTGCGAATCAGTGCAGGGCACGAGCAGCGCGGGAGGAGCTCGGGGCTGTCCCGGGGGAGAAACGAGGGACCTGAGGGAGCTTTAAACGGCGGGAATGCTCCCCAAAATTCCCGGAACTGGCGGGAATGCTCCCCAAAACCCCGGAATTGGCGGGAATGCTCCCCAAACCCCCGGAATTGGCGGGAATTTCCCCAAAACCCCCGGAACTGGCGGGAATGCTCCCCAAAACCCCGGAATTGGCGGGAATGCTCCCCAAAACCCCCGGAACTGGCGGGAATGCTCCCCAAAATTCCCGGAATTGGCGGGAATGCTCCCCAAAACCCCCGGAACTGGCGGGAATGCTCCCCAAAATTCCCGGAATTGGCGGGAATGCTCCCCAAAACCCCCGGAACTGGCGGGAATGCTCCCCAAAATTCCCGGAATTGGCGGGAATGCTCCCCAAAACCCCGGAACTGGCGGGAATTTCCCCAAAACCCCCGGAACTGGCGGGAATGCTCCCCAAAACCCCCGGAACTGGCGGGAATGCTCCCCAAAATTCCCGGAATTGGCGGGAATGCTCCCCAAAATTCCCGGAATTGGCGGGAATGTTCCCCAAACCCCCGGAATTGGCGGGAATGCTCCCCAAAACCCCCGGAACTGGCGGGAATGTTCCCCAAAACCCCCGGAATTGGCGGGAATGTTCCCCAAAACCCCCGGAATTGGCGGGAATGTTCCCCAAAACCCCCGGAATTGGCGGGAATGTTCCCCAAAACCCCCGGAATTGGCGGGAATGCTCCCCAAAACCCCCGGAATTGGCGGGAATGTTCCCCAAAACCCCCGGAATTGGCGGGAATTTCCCCAAAACCCCCGGAACTGGCGGGAATTTCCCCAAAACCCCCGGAATTGGCGGGAATGTTCCCCGAAACCCCCGGAATTGGCGGGAATGTTCCCCGAAACCCCCGGAATTGGCGGGAATGTTCCCCGAAACCCCCGGAATTGGCGGGAATGTTCCCCGAAACCCCCGGAATTGGCGGGAATGTTCCCCAAAACCCCCGGAATTGGCGGGAATGTTCCCCAAACCCCCCGGAATTGGCGGGAATGTTCCCCAAAACCCCCGGAATTGGCGGGAGTGTTCCCCAAAACCCCCGGAATTGGCGGGAATGTTCCCCAAAACCCCCGGAATTGGCGGGAATGTTCCCCAAAACCCCCGGAACTGGCGGGAATTCGCGCGCTCGGGACTATTTCCCGCGGGCGGAGGGATAGGGCGGGCGCGCGGCGCCTCCCGGTACACCCAGCGGTCCCATGGTGTAATGGTTAGCACTCTGGACTTTGAATCCAGCGATCCGAGTTCAAATCTCGGTGGGACCTCGCGTTTCTTTTTGCCGTCCGCCGCCGCCGCCCCCGGGCCGCGGCAGGAAGAGGAGCGGGGCGGAGAGGACCGCGGGGTCGCACCGGGAGCGCAGGGCCCGCACTGGGCCCGCACCGGCGCCCGCCGCGCTCCGTTCCGTGCGTGGGCGCCAGCGCTTCACGGCGCACGCGCGGGGGGAAGGCGGTGGGTGGAAGCCGCGGGGCACTCTCATTGTTCCGCCGCTGATTGGCTGAGCGGGGTGTCGCTCTGGCAATCCCGCGTTCCTATTGGCTGGCAGCGCGCTTCGCCCCGCCTCCCACCGGGGCGGCCCGGAGCCCTCCGGGGGAAGCCGCGATCTCCGTTTTCCATCGCTGATTGGCTGTGTGGGCTGTCATTCTCACAACCTATCATTTTTATTGGCTGTCAGCGCGCTTGGCACCGCCTCCTCCTTAGCAATCAGTAGCCGCCGGGAGGGGCCGGCTCTCTCCGTTCTCCATCGCTGATTGGCTGCACGGGATGTCACTCTCGCCATCCCACATTGCTATTGGCTGGGCGGTGTGGCCCCGCCCCCCAGCTGCATGGCGCCCTCATGGCGAGCTGGAGCCCTCATGGCGAGTTCGAGCCCTCAGGCCGCGGCGTGGGCGCTGAGCCGCCCCTGCGGGCCTGCCTTAAGCCGCTGCTGTTCCGGCAGCGTCCCGAATCCCCTCAGAGGCGGCTTAGCCGCTCTGACGCAGGTTTGCAGCCGTTTAACGTCGATTAAAGGGTCAATCCCCTCCGGCTGCCGCCCCGTTATCGCCCCGGATTAGGGGCGGCTCAGGCCCCTGTGGATCCGATCGCCTCAGGGCCATGACGGGGAAGTAGGATTGGTTTTCACCTCAATTGTCTTGGAGCGGTGCTTAGGAGAAGAAGCAGCACCTGTGGGTGCGCCCACCCCAAATTAATGGTGCAGTGCCTCACTCAGCTCCATCACCCCCAAAAAACCCCACCAGCTCCATCAAAAACCCCCCAAAACCCCCCACAGAACCGTCAAAAACTCCGTCAAAAAGCAGGATTCGGCCCCGCTGTGCATCCGAGTTTTAAAGGTAAAAAAATAATTAAAAAAGTAGTGGAAGAGGGGAGTATTAAAAGAATAATGCATCGGTCACAAGCCGACATTTGGGACTGGTGAGGTCTGGAGCTGTAACAACTCAAGGCCGCTTCAGAGTGAAAAGAAAGCCCAGAAATTCTACTTTTTTAGAGTATTTCCTGCAAGAAAGACAGAGGCCGTGGTGGTGCTGGCGGGTTTATTGAGCATCTGCGAAAAAGAACAAAACCACCTCGAATCTGGGATTTTTTGGGGGGCCAGGGAGGTGCGGGGTGGGGGGGACCCCCTGCCTGAGGAAAATCCACTTCTTATGTTCTGTGCTCCTTTTTAAAGGTTTCTCCGCGTGTGAGAGCAGAGATCCTGCAGGCAGGAAAACACCGCTCCAGGAGCGACCCAGAGGTATTTCCTTGGATTTACATCAGTCCCAGGGCGGTCTGGGAGGAAGAGGAAGAGTGGGAGAGGTTTGCTCCCCTGGCAGGGTCAGCACCCTGAGGAACTCACAAATTGAAATTGCTGCCGCTTCTCTTTTGGGGTGGATGGTCTGGGGCAGTTTGGGGAAGAGTTTTCCCAGAGATTAGACGGAGCTGGGATGGATTTTTAAAAAGCAAAACAGCTCCAGGCGACAAACCCCTCAGGATTCAGGAGCTGGCTGCACCCCAGCTTTTTCCTGCACCCTGAGGAACTGAGAAATTGAAATTACTGCTGCTTCTCTTTTGGGGTCGATGGTCCGGGGCACTTTAGGGGGAGAGTTTTCCCTGAGATTAGACGGAGCTGGAATGGATTTTTAAAAAGCAAGACAGCTCCAGGCGACAAATCCCACAAATCTATCCCGCAGAATTCAGGAGCTGGCTGCGCCCCAGCTTTTCCCTGCCGAGCAGAGGTTTAAATTTCCCCTAAAAACCCCCGGAGCAGAAGGGTGGTGGCCCGGTGTCGCCGCGGGGAGGTGACACCGCTGTCACCGGGGCTTTCCCACGCCTGCCGGGGTTTCGGAGGAGGAAGCGGGGCCGGGGGAGGTGCTGGGGGTGGCGGAGTGTCCCTGCTCGCCGTGCCCCATCCCCGATGGAATCCGCGGGGAATCGGCAGGGGAGGGCGGCAGCGCTCTGGGAGCTTTTGGGGTGAAGGGAGTGGAGCTGCCGAGGCTGAGGGGAGCTCGGGGGGCTCGGGGGCGGCTCCGAGCAGCCCCAGCTCGGCGGTTTCATCACCCCCAGCTCTCTCGGGCTGCTGAAAATGCAGAAGTTTTGCTTTTTGCTCGTGGGAAAGCGAAGCTCAGCCGTGAGACCGCAGACGCTGCGGCGGCAGGAGCTCAGCGGTGGGAGTGGGTCGGGATTTTTTTTTTTTTGCTGTTTTCTTGGGGGTTTTTTTGCTTCTTTTTCTTCCTTCGCTGTCCTCGCACTGCGCTAGGGTTTGGTTCTGGGCTCGGCGGTGCCGAGGGCACACTAGAGGGGAAGCAGGAGCCTGCCAAGAGTCCTGGGGCGCCGCCGGGAGGGTCCCGGCGCGGGGTCAGCTGATGGTGCAGCCTCCCTTCTCCTTGAAGGGGTTCTTGTCCTCGGGAACGCCCTTGAGCAGCGGGTCCTCGCCCGCCATGGACTCGATGTACTCCTTGATCTCCTTGCCGGTCTTGGAGACCTGCCAGGGAGGAGATGTTCCTGCCGTGGGACGGGATCCGCGCCCCACGCGGGATGGAAAACCATCCCTTGGAATGGCCCAGATAATCCCTGGGGTGCCGTGGATGCCTTGCCAGGTGTAGCTGGGACTGGGGAGAGCGGCCGGGAGCATCCCACCCGGGATGGGGTGCCCCAAATAATCCCTTGGAGCGTCCCAGAGCGTGCCTGGGGTGTGCCAGAGCATCTCCAGGTGCCATGGACACCTTGCCAGGTGTAGTTGGGAGGGGGGAGCGCGAGCGGGAGTGTCCCACCCGGGATGGGTGCCCCAAAATCATCCCTGGGAATGGCCCAGAGCATCCCTGGGGTGCCATGGACGCCTTGCCAGGTGAAGTGGGAGAAGGGAACCATGGCCAGGAACATCCCACACGAACTGGGGTGTCCCAAAACCATCCCTGGGGTGCCCCAGATGGTCCCTGGGGTGCCCCAAATGGTCCCTGGGGTGCCCCAAGTGGTCCCTGGGGTGCCCCAAATAGTCCCTGGGGTGCCCCAAAACACCCCTGGAGTGTCCCAAATAATCCCTGAGGTGCCCCAAATAGTCCCTAGGGTGTCCCAAATCATCCCTGGGGTGCCCCAAATAGTCCCTGGGGTGCCATGGACATCTTGCCAGGCACAGGAGCAGTGCAGGTGTGGGGCTATGGGGCAGAGGGGCAGTGCAGGTGTGGGGCTGTGGGGCAGAGGGGCAGTGCAGGTGTGGGGCTGTGGGGCAGATGGGCAGTGCAGGTGTGGGGCTGTGGGGCAGAGGGGCAGTGCAGGTGTGGGGCTGTGGGGCAGAGGGGCAGTGCAGGTGTGGGGCTGTGGGGCAGATGGGCAGTGCAGGTGTGGGGCTGTGGGGCACAGGAGCAGTGCAGGTGTGGGGCTGTGGGGCAGAGGGCAGTGCAGGTGTGGGGCTATGGGGCAGAGGGGCAGTGCAGGTGTGGGGCTGTGGGGCAGATGGGCAGTGCAGGTGTGGGGCTGTGGGGCACAGGAGCAGTGCAGGTGTGGGGCTGTGGGGCAGAGGGCAGTGCAGGTGTGGGGCTGTGGGGCACAGGAGCAGTGCAGGTGTGGGGCTGTGGGGCAGAGGGCAGTGCAGGTGTGGGGCTGTGGGGCACAGGAGCAGTGCAGGTGTGGGGCTGTGGGGCAGAGGGGCAGTGCAGGTGTGGGGCTGTGGGGCAGAGGGGCAGTGCAGGTGTGGGGCTGTGGGGCAGAGGGGCAGTGTGTCCCTGCGGGGCCCAGGGGCAGTGCAGGTGCCCCTGCCCATGCCCAAGGGTCAATCCCAGGCCGTGGGGCTCTTCCCCTTGGGCTCAGGAAGGAGTGTCACCCTCGGGGGAGAAGGTCACCCCTGGGTGGGGCGGGAAACAAACTCACCATTTGCCTCTCGTTCTTCACCTCCTTCTTGAGCTGGTCCAGCTCCATCTTGAGCAGCTCCTTCTCTGTCATGTCCTGCGCCATGCTGCCCTGGAACTGCGGGGGACGATTTTGGGATTGTCACTGTGTCCCCAGTGGGATTGTCTCCCCCAATGGCCTTGTCACTGTGTCCCCAGTGGCATTGTCACCCCCCACAGCCCCGAGCGGTGTCCTGTGCCCTCCCAGCTTTCTTAAGGAATTCAACCAATTCTGGTTTTTGTTTCTTTGTGCCTCTCCTCCAGGTGCTCACAGCACAGATCACAGCTCCTCCATCGCCCTGAGCTCAACCGTTTGCTCTGCCCTGAAAGTTTTTGGGACCCTGGAGGTTGGGCAAACCCAACTCTTCTCCTACAAAAGCCATGCACGCCCCATGGGACACGGATCCCTCAGGACACAGACAGTCTTGAAAGTTTTTGAGACCTTGCAGGTTGGGCAAACCCAACTCTTCTCCTGCAGAAGCCACGCGCACCCCATGGGACACGGATCCCTCAGGACACAGATCCCTGGGGACACAGATCCCTCGGGACACAGCCCACCCAGGAGTTCCCCGAGTTCCCTGAAATGCAGACGGAGGGTCTCCCGATGCAGGTGAGCCCCAAATTCCGTGCAGGCAGCAGAGCACTCACCTGGGGGGGCCGGGGGGCCGCCCCTGCGCGCGCTGGCGCCGCTCAGAGCCCCATGCAGGGGAGATGCTGCTCCGGCGGCGCTGAGGCTCCTCGGCGCTGCCCAGGGCGCGGAGCAGATGTCTTTGCTCCTTAAGCTGATAATGGACTCAGGAGCCTAAGCCGGTCAGGTGTTGGGAATTAGCCCCAAAACCCGGGCTAAGCAGGGGAGGGGCAGGAAGGGTGGGCGAGGGTCCACCTGCGCAGCCCCCGAGCCCGGGCCGTGTCCGGATCCTGTCCGGAGTGCCCGACTGAGCCCCAGGGTCACGGCAGCTCCCCCGGGTTGGGGGGACGGGCCGGGGTGGGTCTGGGGGCTAGAAGGGTGGGCAAGGGTCCACCTGGGCAGCCCCCGAGGCCATGGCTGAGCCCAGGCCGTGTCTGGATCCTGTCCGGAGTGCCCGACTGACCCCCGGGGTCACAGCAGCTCCCCCGGGTGGGGGGGACGGGGCCGGGGTGGGTCTGGGGGTGGCTCTTGGGGTGTGCGGGTCCGGCCCGAAGGAAATCCTTCATTTCCCTCGGCCCGGGGCCACCACCGGGGCTGGGGACAGGGCCCGGGCCCGAGGAAGCACCTGAGGGCGGAGGGACTTTCCGAGCCAGAAGAGGGAATTTCCTGCGGCCTCGCCCGCGGGGGTGACAGGTCCTTGGCCAAGCCGGGAAGGACACGGTGTCCCCAGCGAGGGCAGGGCGGGCACTGGGGGGCACTGAGCACACTTGGGGATCACTTGGGGAGCACTCGAGGGGCACTGAGCACACTCAGGGGTCACTGGGGGCACTTGGGGAGCACTCGAGGGGCACTGAGCACACTCAGGGGTCACTGGGGGCACTCGGGGGTCACTCAGGATCCTTGTAGGGTTAGAATCATTTTGGGTTCAGGATCCATTGTGGGGTTGGGATCATTTTGGGGTCGGGATCCTTTCGGGATCGGGATCCTTTATGACCATTCCGCGTGGCCATCCCGTGACTCTCATCCTCCCCACTGTCACCCCTGCCCCACGCCCGTCCCCCGTGGGTCAGACCCTCCTCCCCGGCCCCGCTCGTCCGGCGGGGGGGTGTCCCTCGGGGGGGACGGGGACGCAGCGGCGCCGGGGCCCTGCGTCAGCAGCGCCGCGGGTTCAAAACTTTCCGGGAGAGGAAGTGTGAGCCGCGGGCGCGATGTCGCAGGAGCTGGAGCGGCTGGGGGACAGCAACATCCCCGCGGGCCGGCGGCTGGGAGCGATGTCGCAGGAGCTGGAGCCGGAGCTGGGGCGGCTGAGGGACAGCGACATCCCCGCGGGCCGGCGGCTGCTGCGGGAGCAGCACGGCAACCTGCTGCGCGTGGCGGACTACTGCCATGGCCACTACCTGCAGGTCAGCGCCGCCCGGGGGCTGGGGGGCTGGGGAGGGTCGTGTCCTCCCATCGGGGCTGGGGGCCTGGGGAGGGTCGTGTCCTCCCATCGGGGCTGGGGGCCTGGGGAGGGTCGTGTCCTCCCATCGGGGCTGGGGGCCTGGGGAGGGTCGTGTCCTCCCATCGGGGCTGGGGGCCTGGGGAGGATCGTGTCCTCCCATCGGGGCTGGGGGCCTGGGATGGTTGTGCCCTTCCCTCGGGGCTGGGGTCATGCCTGGGGGGTGCCCGGGGGACCTGGGGAGGGTTGTGCCCTCCTCTCGGGAATGGGGCTGGGCCCAGGGGGTGCCTGAGGAAGGTTGTGCCATCCCCTCGGGGCTGGGGGGTGCCCGGGGGACCTGGGGAGGGTTGTGCCATCCCCTCGGGGCTGTGCCTGGGGGTCCCGGGGGACCTGGGGAGGGTTGTGCCATCCCCTCGGGGCTGTGCCTGGGGGTCCCGGGGGACCTGGGGAGGGTTGTGCCCTCCTCTCGGGACTGGTGCCATACCTGGGGGTACCTGAAGAAGGTTGTGCGCTCCCCTCAGGGCCCGGGGCTGTGCCCGGGGGGTCCCCAGGGGGGCCTAGGGATGGTTGTGCCCTCCCCTCGGGGTTGGCAGCCTGAGCATCCCCCCTGCTCCCAGCCCTGGTTCCCGTAGCGCCCTCAGTGCGGTGTCCTCATGCCTCGGCTTCTCCTCGTGCTCCGCAGCAGCTCTCGGGTGGGTTTGGGATGCAGGGAGGGTTCTCTGGGGTTTGGTGCTCCACAGCAGCTCTCAGGGCAGGTTTGGGATGCAGGGAGGGTTCTCTGGGGTTTGGTGCTCCACAGCAGCTCTCAGGGCAGGTTTGGGATGCAGGAAGGGTTCAGGGAGGGTTCCCCAGGCCCTTGGTGCCTCTGGAGCAGCCGTGGCTGAGGGCTGGGGACAGCAGCGTGTCCTGGGCTGTGACAGGGTCCCCGAGGTGCCACCAGGCAGGGCCTGCAGAACAGGGCGAGCGTGAAGCTCTGCTGGTGCCACATCCTCCTCATCCTCATTGTCATTGTCACCCTCCCCACTGAGGGACGGGGCAGGAGCTCTGGAGATGATGAGATGAGATGAGATGAGATGAGATGAGATGAGATGAGATGAGATGATGAGATGAGATGAGATGAGATGAGATGAGATGAGATGAGATGAGATGAGATGGAAAATGCGCGTTGGGGGCCTCTGAGCTGGGGAGGGGACCCTGTGTGTCACCAGCTTTAGGGTGGCTGTGGCTGTGCTGGCACAGGAGCTCGGCTCGCCGGGGCAGAACCGAGGGGAAGCGCTCTGAGCTATTTGCAGAAGTGCCACAAATAGTGGTGGCACAGCCAGGTGTCCCCCACGTGGCCGTGTGACACCCCGGCTGGCCCAGGGGTGGCTGGAGGCCGAGCCAGGCACTCACTGACCACAGCCTGCTGGAATATTGAGGGATCCCATGGAGGGGATCCAGGGAGGGATCCAGGGATTGATCCCAGGGAGGGATCCAAGGCAGGAACCTCGGGGATTGATCCCAAGGACAATCCCAGGGAGGGATCCAGGGATTGATCCCAGGGATTGATCCAGGGAGGGATCCCAGGGCTGAATCCCAAGGACAATCCCAGGGAGGAACCCCAGGGCTGGATCCCAGTGATGGATCCCAGGGAGGGATCCTGCCGCACCCCCGGCCTGGGGGCTCTCCTGCCCTGCGGGGGAAGTCTGAGGCATTTGGAAAGCAGAAGGAAACGTCCCTGGCAGGGCGGGCAGTGCCACATGGTCTGTCCCCTGTCCCCTGTCCCAGTGCCACACGCTCTGTCCCATCTCTGCAGGCCAGTGCCACACGCTCTGTCCCGGTCCCACACGCTCTGTCCCCTGTCCCAGTGCCACATGGTCTGTCCCCTGTCCCAGTGCCACACGCTCTGTCCCCTGTCCCAGTGCCACACGCTCTGTCCCCTGTCCCGGTCCCACACGCTCTGTCCCCTGTCCCCGCAGGCCGGTGACAAGAGGAAGGCTCTGGAGGAGACGATGGCCCTGAGCACGCAGTCGCTGGCCAGTGTCACCTACCAAATCACCAGCGTGGCCAGCGCCGTCCTGCGCCTGCTGGAGCTGCAGGCGGCACAGCTGCGCCAGCTCGAGGCCGATGTCACCTGCGTGGCACAGGTGGGACTGTCCTCCTGGGGTGGGCTGGGGAAGGGCTTGGGGACACTCCCAGGAGCCCCTCGGGGGGAGGCTCCTTGCAGCAGCACAGGGAGAAGGTGTCCTTGGGGACAGGGATTTAGGGCTTTAGGGACACTGCCCCCTGTGCAGATGGTGGCCCTGCACCACGAGAAGGTGTCCCTCAGTGATTTGGGGACATTATCACCCTGCAGACAGTGGCCCTGCACCAGGAGAAGGTGTCCCGCCGGGAGATCGGCGCTCTCACCGTCCCCCGGAGGGTCCCGAGCTGCCCGAGGGTCGTGGCCCCCCCGGGACCCCCCGAGCTGGAGCCCTACTGCAGGAGACCCCTGAGCTTCAGCGCGCTGGACCACCTGGGGCACGGCGTCAAGGTGGGGAGCGTGTGCCCCATAGAGCGTGTGCCCCATAGAGTGTGTGCCCCATAGAGTGTGTGCCCCATAGCGCCCCACTGAGCCTGTGCCCCATAGAGTGTGTGCCCCACTGAGCCTGTGCCCCACAGCGCCCCATAGTGTGCCCCATAGCGCCCCACTGAGCCTGTGCCCCATAGAGTGTGTGCCCCATAGCGCCCCACTGAGCCTGTGCCCCATAGAGCGTGTGCCCCATAGAGTGCGTGCCCCATAGAGTGCGTGCCCCATAGAGTGTGTGCCCCCTGAGCTTCAGCGCGCTGGACCACCTGGGGCACGGCGTCAAGGTGGGGACCCTGCCCCATAGAGTGTGCCCCACAGAGCCTGGCCTGGCTCTGGAAGGGGCCCAGGGGGGTTTGGAGGCCTCTCAGCCCCACTGATCCTGCCCCACCCCCCAGGGCACCCCGGGAGGGTTCAGGGCCCCACAGAGGAAGCTGTGCCGCGGGGCCGCGGTTCCCACGGTGTCAGTTCCTGTCACCGTCCCCACAGTGCCGGGGTGGGCTGTGCTCCCTTTGGGGCGCAGCTGTCACCCCTCACTGTCACTGTCCCCATCCCGCAGGACACCAGCACGGGGCTGTCACCCCTCACTGTCACTGTCACTGTCACTGTCCCCATCCCGCAGGACACCAGCACGGGGCTGTCACCCCTCACTGTCACTGTCACTGTCCCCATCCTGCAGGACACCAGCACGGGGCTGTCACCCCTCACTGTCACTGTCACTGTTACTGTCACTGTCCCGCAGGACACCAGCACGGGGCTGTCACCCCTCACTGTCACTGTCACTGTCCCCATCCCGCAGGACACCAGCACGGGGCTGTCACCCCTCACTGTCACTGTCACTGTCCCCATCCCGCAGGACACCAGCACACAGCTGTCCCGCACTGGCACCCTGGCCCGGAAAAGCACCAAAGGCTGCTCCGCACAGGCCGCAGGGACCCTGGGGTGAGTGGGGCACAGTGGGGTGGGGACTGTTCTGTGGTGTCACCTGGGGTGGCACTGTGACAGCCTCGGTGTCACCGGCGGTGACACGGTGACAGCCTGGGCCGGTGCCACCCGCAGGAGGAGCGGCCGTGTCCCCGAGCCCGTGCAGCCACCCGTGGTGCCTGAGGGAAAGCTCTCGGCAGCCTCTTCATCATCTTTATCCTCATCATCTTCATCATCCTCATCATCATCGCTGGCATCCCTCAGGTGCTGGGGGTGCAGGGATTTGGGGGAAAAATGAGGGATTTGGGGGAAAGTGAGGGGTTTGGGGAGAATGCGTGCTCGTGTCCAGAGGGAAAATATCCTCTTAGGGACAGGGGAATTATGGGAAATTATGGGGAATTATGGGAACGGGACATGGGGCGGGGAGGGTTTGCACACAGCTCTGGGGTCACTGCCCCACGGTGCCCACGGCCAGGGACACCTGGTCCTGCCAGGGGACAGTGCTCAGCGAGGGGACAGTGCCATCCCCTGTCCTGTCACTGTCACTGCTGCACCCCCAGGGGACAATGGGACAATGTGTGTGCCCGGGGAGGGGACAGGGCCATCCCTGCCCTGACACTCACTGCTGCACCCCCAGCTCCAGCGGAGCCCCTGCGGAAGGAATTCCTGCCCCGCCACCGCTGCCAGGGCCACCTCTGCTGCCATCATCCCCTCCAGGGCCACCTCTGCTGCCACCGTCCCCTCCAGGGCCACCTCTGCTGCCACCGTCCCCTCCAGGGCCACCTGTGCTGCCACTGTCCCCTCCGGGGCCACCCCCAGCGCCTGCAGGTGCCATCCCAGCACCACCACCTCTCCCAGGGGACCTGCTGCCACCACCTGTCCCTGGGGACCTGCTGCCACCACCTGTCCCTGGGGACCTGCTGCCACCACCTCCAGGGGACCTGCTGCCACCACCTCCAGGGGACCTGCTGCCACCACCTGTCCCTGGGGACCTGCTGCCACCACCTGTCCCTGGGGACCTGCTGCCACCACCTCCAGGGGACCTGGCCGTGCCCCCAGCTGAGCTCCTGCCCCCGGGTGAGTGCTCGGGGGGATCACGGGGACATGGGGGGACAGTGTGTGACCTGTCCTGGGGACACGGGGGGGCTGTGTGTGTGACCCGTCCCAGGGACACGGGGACAGTGTGTGACCTGTCCCCACAGAGCCACCTCCCCTCACCCATTTGGGTTCCGCAGCCCCCGATGACCTCGAGCTGCCACCGCCGCCATCGGCCGTGCCCGACTCAGGGGACTCGGCCCTGCCACCACCTCCTGCCACCGAGGACCCTCCATGGGCCCCCGAGAGTTACCTGGAGAGAGGTACAGGACCCCAGTGCCCTGACCCCCCTGGCACCGAGAGTGGCCCTGAGCCACAGGGTTGGGGACAGCCCTGAGCCACCAGGGACAGCCCTGACCCACAGGGGTTAGGGGACAGCCCCGACCTGTCCCGCGGTGGCTCCATGTCCCTGTCCCCTCGGCAGCGGTGGCCCTGTTCCCGTACGTGCGGCAGAAGGACACGGAGCTGTCCCTGGAGCCTGGCGCGCTGCTCTTCGTCACGCGGCGCCGCTCGGACGGATGGTGCGAGGGCGTGGGGGGGCAGGGCGCGGGGGTCTTCCCCGGGAGCTACGTGCAGCCCCTCTGAGCCCCCGGCAGCGGCACCGCCGCCCTTGGGACCCCCGGGGCCCTTGGGACCCTCGCTTCACCTTGGAATTCCAGTTTTTGCACCTCGCCTTAATTCTGTCTTTTGCACTTGGAATTCGGCTTCTGCCCCTTGCCTTAATTTCCAGCTTTTGTATGTTGGAGTTCTGGTTTTTGCACTCGGAATTCTGACTTTTGCACCTTGGAATTCCAGTTTTTGCACCTTATCTTAATTCTGGTTTTTGCACCTTGCAATTCTGGCTTTTGCACCTTGGAATTCCGGCTCCATGCCCTCGCCTTGGCACTGCCGGGAATCCGCAGGGGATTTGCAGCCGGGCTGGGCGGCACGGCGGGCACAGCCCCCAGAGCGTCCTCCTGTCCCTGTCCCTGTGTCCCCTTCCTCCTGGGGACACCGAGCCAGGAATGCAGTGGGCACAGCCCTGGTGCCAGCCCTGGTGCCACCCCAGCACCAGGACACTGCCCAGGAGCAGAGCAGCCCCGGGGTCTCTCTGCCGTCCCCATGAGCTCTGTGCTGACCCAAACCCCAAACCCCAACCCCCACACCCACCCCCTGACCCCCCACCCCATTCCCGAGCTCCCTGCAGCCCCAGTGGGGACACAAATGTGCCTTTGGTGCAGCTCAGAGCTGTCCCAGCCTGGGTTCATCCCCGGGCACAGAACCCGCGGGATCCGAAATACAGAAATTGTCCTTCTGCATCTTTAATTCCATGGCTTCAGTTCCACAGTCACACGGGGTCCGGAGAGGAAGGACAGAGGATGGGGTGGGACGGAGGAGGAACGGCTCGGGGCTGCTTTGGTTATTTCCTGCCGGGGTTTGGGGTCCGAGGGCTTGGGGGGCTCGGAGCTGCCCTCGGGGCCGCTAAGGCTGCGGAGAAATCCTGAATCCGGGAGGAGCCGGCACCGGGGAGGACAGCGGCGGGGCGGGAGCTCCTCCCCGCAGAGTGCAATTAGAAGGGTAATTAATGCTGCTCTGGGGGGCACGGGCGGGGCTTGGCCTCGGGACAGCTGGGCCGGGGGTGGCACAGAGACCCCCGGGGTGAGGGTGGCACTGCACCAGAGAGACCCCCGGGGCGGGGGGGGCATTGTCACCTCCCTGAGGTCAGGGGGGATTGTCACCTCCCTGAGCAGGGGGGATTGTCACCTCCCTGGGCAGGGGGGTCAGGGGGAATTGTCCCCTCCATGGGGTCAGGGGCATTGTCCCCTTCCTGCGGTCAGGGGGGATTGTCCCTTCTCTGGGTTCAGGGGGGTCAGGGGGATTGTCACCTCCCTGGGGTTAGGGGGAGCAGGAACTTCCCAGGCTGAATTCCCAGTGGGCTCGGGAAGAGGAAGGAGCAGGGGTGGGATGTGCCGGGCCCGGAGCAGGGAATTCCCGGATTGAATTCCCGGATTATTGAATTCCCAGAGCCAGGGGTGGGATGTGCCGGGCCCGGAGCAGGGAATTCCCGGATTGAATTCCCAGATTATTGAATTCCCGGTGGGAAGAGGAAGGAGCAGGGCCGGGCCGTGAGGGCAGGACGGCAACGCTCAGGACATGCCCAGCCCGCAGGGAACCGGCTCTGGGATTTTTGGGAATTCTCTTGAGGTCCAAAGGGAACGGGAACAACAACTCCCCAGAAACCCCCGAGAGCGTCGGCAGAGGGGTCCGGCTCCGTGCCCGCGACAGGGCAGGACCAGGCAGGCAGAAAGTGCTTTATTCAGCAGGGAAGAGCCGGGCAGGGACATCCTGGGCGAGGCTGGGACATCCCGGGCGAGGCTGGGACATCCCGGAGCAGGGCCGAGAGGGGCAGGGGGCCGTGGGACCCCCACAGGACCCCCGGGCCACCTCAGCTCTTCCTGCGCAGCAGCTCCTGCAGGTGCCGCGCCACCTCCGTGCCCGACTCCCAGGGCACCACGGCGGCCGCGAAAGCTCCGGGCTGCTTCTCCTGCGCCTCCTGGATCAGCTTGTGCATGGGGTAGCCCTTCCTGGGGAAGGCCACGTCCGCCGCCCGCAGAGCCCCCGCCGGGCAGAAGTCGTTGGCCCCGTCCCCAACGTAGAACACCCTCTGGAACTCCACCTCGTCGCGCGCCCTCTCGGCCAGGTACTCGGCCAGGATCTTCCTCTTGCACATGTTGGGCGGGCAGCGAAGGCACTTGTGGCTGTGGTAGGGCCCGAGCGTGAGGAAGCCGCGGCGGTCGAAGCCGGCCGGGTTGCTGAAGACCTTGCGGAAGGCCGAGCGCAGCCCGGCCGCGCGCAGCTTGGCCTCGATGCCGAACGTGTTGGCGTCCGAGATGAGGATGACCTCGAAGAGCTCGCGGTGCTTGGAGAGGAACTGGAAGAGCTCGGCCATGCCGGGGGACAGCGGGATGGCCTCGTAGATGGCCCTGAAGTCGGCGGCGCGCACGCCCTGCTCGCCCAGGAAGGCCAGCACGCGCTGCATGTGCTCATTGTAGGAGCCGCCGTGGGGGCTCTGCCGCAGCGCCTCGGGCAGCACGCGGCCCCGCACCACCGAATCGTCGCTGTTCTCGTCCACCAGCGTCTCGTCGAAGTCGAACACCAGCAGGAACCGCGGCGGCTGCGAGCCTGCCATGCCTGCGCCCTGCGGGGTAAGGACAGCGTTACTGGGGACATGGTGACCACAGGGGGAATGGGTACCGGCTATGCCTGTGCCCTGCAGGGTAAGGACAGCGTTACTGGGGATGTGACCACCACAGGGGGAATGGGCACTGGCCATGGCTGTGCCCTGGAGGGTAAGGACAGCGTTATTGGGGATGTGACCACCACAGGGGGAATGGGTACCGGCTATGCCTGTGCCCTGCAGGGTAAGGACAGCGTTACTGGGGATGTGACCACCACAGGGGGAATGGGCACTGGCCATGGCTGTGCCCTGGAGGGTAAGGACAGCGTTACTGGGGACATGGTGACCACAGGGGGAATGGGCACTGGCCATGGCTGTGCCCTGCGGGGTAAGGACAGCGTTACTGGGGACATGGTGACCACAGGGGGAATGGGTACTGGCCATGGCTGTGCCCTGCGGGGTAAGGACAGCGTTACTGGGGACATGGTGACCACAGGGGGAATGGGCACTGGCCATGGCTGTGCCCTGCGGGGTAAGGACAGCGTTACTGGGGACATGGTGACCACAGGGGGAATGGGCACCGGCTATGCCTGCCCCCTGCAGGGTAAGGATAGTGTGATTTGGGAAGTGGTGACCACAGGGGCACTGGGCACTGGCCATGGCCACACCCTGGGAAGGGGAGGACAATGCCCCACTGTGAGTCGGGATGTGGTGGCCATCATGGGCTGGGCGCTGGCCATCCCCACACCCTGCTGGCGAAGGACAGTGCCCTGTCATTATTCAGGACATGGTGACCACCATGGGCTGGGCACTGGCCATGTCCATGCCCTGCCAGGGAGGGAAGACAATGCCCCACTGTCAGTCAGGACATGGTGGCCACCACGGGGCCGGTGCCAGCCCTGGGCCACCTCGGGGCCGGTGCCAGCCCTGGGCCACCTCGGCCCAGTGAGGGGAGGGAGGGAGTTGGGTTAATCCGGCCCAGCCCTAAGCCCGGCCCTAAAGCCTTATCCTCGAGCCCCTGGGCTGCGTTCCGGCACTGATCCCAAAGGTCCCTGTGCCTCCGTGGGTCACGGAATGAGCGCCGGGGAAAGCTCCAGGAGAGCCCTGACCCTGCCCGGGCACCGCAGGGACAGGGACGGGGACAGGGATGGGGCAGGGACAGGGACATGGGGACGGTGGCACTGACCTCACCCAGGCATGGCAGCCCCAGGGGACATTGGGGACACCCCAGGGGACACAGGGGACACGGGGACGGTGGCACTGACCTCACCCAGGCATGGCAGCCGCAGCGCCTGGCAGCACCTCCTCATGGTGGCACCATCGCGGGCCGGGGCTGTGAGCACAGAGCAAAGGTCACTTTGGGGCTTTTTGGGATCTCCCGCCCAGAAACCCAAACTGGGAACCCTCTGAGCCGCGCTGGGGAGAGGGGGAAACCGGGAATGGGAAAAACCGGGAATGGGGAAAATGGGTTGGATCCCATTATTTAGGGTTGGATCCATTATTTAGGGTCGGATCCTGTTTGGGATTCCCCACTCGGGGCCACGGACAAGGCCATCCCACAAAACCCAAATCTGGCACCGCTTTCCCCTCGGGATGAGGAAAAGGTGATCCCAACCCCATAAAGAAATAAATCCGTGGGGTCTGGAATTCCCGGCCCTGCTCCTGATCCTACAGCAGGGAGAAATAATTTAGGAAATCTCCCAGACCTGAATGAATCCCCAGACACAGCCAGTGGGAAGGGAAACCCCACGGGAGAGGATCCCATTCCCGATCCTATTCCCAATCCCATTCCCGATCCCATCCCTGATCCCATCCCTGATCCCATCCCTGATCCCATTCCCGCTCGGGGCTGGGGCCGCCGGGATCGCCCCGTCCCCATTCCGCAGTCAAAGCGAATCCCTCGGAAAGCCAAAAAAATTCCCATTTCCCAAAAACGCAACCCCGAGCGTTGGGAGAGAAAATCTGTGGGATCACCGCTGCCGATCCCATCGGGATGAAGGTCTGAGCTGCCGGGGTTTGGGATCACCGCTGCCGATCCCATCGGGATGAAGGTCTGAGCTGCCGGGGTTTGGGATCAGGGTCGGGATCGCCCCCGGGGGGGTCCAGGCCCCAAATCCCGGCGGGTTTGGGATAAATCCCGGAGGGGCGGAGGGAGGAAGGGCGGGAGAAATCCCAAAATTCCCAAAAAACGGCAGCGCGGGGCTCGGGCCCGCCCGGAGCGGAGAATTCCCGGGGAATTCAGAATTCGCGGAGAACTCCCGGGGAATTCGGGATCGGCAGAGAATTCCCGTGAATTTCGGGATCCGCGGAGCATTCCCGGGGAATTCGGGATCGGCAGAGAACTCCCGGGACCCCCCGCGCTCTCTCTCGGCTCTTGCCCGATTCGGGCGTTTTTAAGCCCAAGGTTAGGTTCGGGGCGGGGAAAACATTGGGGTTTTTTTTAATGAACTCATTTTTTTAATGAGCCGTGCGCGGGGCAGAATCCCCGGGAACGGAGGTGAGCCGAGCGGGGAACGCGCCGGGATCGGGATCGGGATGGGGATCGGGATGGGGATCGGGATGGGGATCGGGATCGGGATGGGGATGGGGATCGGGATGGGGATCGGCCCCGGGAACGGCCCCGGAGCGCCCGAAATGAGGGAATTCCTGGGAAATCCCGGGGGACAATTCCCGGGAATCCTCCGCGGCTCCGCTTCGCCCGAATTCCGCACTGGCACCGGGCAGAGCCCTCCCCGCCGCGCTCAGCGGGGCCGCTGCGGCTTTCCCGCAGCCCCGGGACCCCGAACCGCGCGGCTCGGCCCAAACCGGCGGCGACGGGAGCTGTTCGGGGGATCCAGCCCCGGATCCCGATCCCGATCCCGATCCCGATCCCGATCCCGCCGCGGCCGTGGCCTCCCCCGCGGTGCTCCCGGTGCCCCCGGGCCGGCTGCGGCTGCGGCTGCGGCTCCGGTACCGGCACAGCGCCTCCCCGAGCTGCTCCCGGTACCGGCACCGCCGCTCCGTGCCCGGGCGGCACCTCCCGGTACCGGCAGGGACCAACGGGATCGGCACCCCCCGGTACCGGCAGGGACCAATGGGATCGGCACCCCCCGGTACCGGCAGGGACCAACGGGATCGTCACCTCCCGGTACCGGCAGGGACCAATGGGATCGGCACCCCCCGGTACCGGCAGGGACCAACGGGATCGGCACCCCCCGGTACCGGCAGGGACCAACGGGATCGGCACCTCCCGGTACCGGCAGGAGCCGCCCCGGTACCGGCAGGGACCAACGGGATCGGCACCCCCCGGTACCGGCAGGGACCAACGGGATCGGCACCTCCCGGTACCGGCAGGGACCAACGGGATCGGCACCCCCCGGTACCGGCAGGGGCCGAACGGACCGTCACCCCCCGGTAGCGGCACCATCCGCTCCGCTCCCGGCAGCTCCCAGCGGCTGGAGCCCCCCGGTACCGGCACCATCCCATCCCGGCAGGGTCCGACCGGCTGCGGACCGCCCGGTACCGCAGCAGCCGTGGCGGATCCGGCATCTCCCGGTACCGCCGCGGGGCCGCCCCTCGCTCCTTACCGGGTCGGAACCTGCCGGGAGCGCCCGGTCCGCCCCGAAGCCGGAGCGTGCGGGGGCGGCTCGGGGCCGGTTCGGGGCCGGTC
Organism: Acanthornis magna; assembly: GCA_036785705.1. Classification (NCBI taxonomy): domain Eukaryota; kingdom Metazoa; phylum Chordata; class Aves; order Passeriformes; family Acanthizidae; genus Acanthornis; species Acanthornis magna. Next base: position 497,593 of record JAWUZG010000190.1, read on the forward strand.
CGGGGCCCGCTCGGGGCCGGTCCGGGGCCGGTTCGGAGCCGCTCCGGGGCCCGTTCGGGGCCGGTTCGGGGCCGCTGCCGCCGCCGGGGCTGCCGCGAGCGCGGCCCCTTTAAAGCGACGCCAGCGGCGCCGCGCGGAGCCGCCGCAGTGCGCCGACGTCATCAGGAGCGCAGCCAATGGCGGCGCAGCCTCCCGGCGCCGAGGGGCGGGGCCGGGGCAGGCCACGCCCCCTGGCCGAGGGGCGGGGGGAGCGCGCGGCGCGCGGGTTCTTGCGCGCGCCCCCCCCGTGCCCAAAAGTTGCCAAATCGGGAAAAAAACAACAACTGGGGAAAAAGAACAATTGGGGAAAAAACAACAATTGGGGAAAAAACCCAAATGGGGAAAAAAAACAAATGGGAAAAAACAACAAATGGGGGAAAAAACAACAAATGGGGAAAAGGAACAAATGGGGAAAAGGAACAAATGGGGGAAAACCACAAATCGCCGTTCCCCGCCCGCCGCCGGCGCCGCTCGGCTGCGCTGGAAGCGGAGCCGCTCCGGGCGGGCTCTGCCCCCGAGCCAAGGGCGGCGCTGCGGCTCGGAGCGAGAAAAACGCCCCAATTGTCCCCAAAATAGCCCGGGGGGGACCGGGGGGGTCCGGGGGGTCCGGAGCGCCGTGCCCCGCCCGGCCCTGCCGCACCGCAGCTCATTGGGGCCGGGCCATTGCAGGGCGGCGGTGCCCGGGCCGGGCCGGGGGGCCGCGGCTGTCGCGGTTTATCGCCGATCAACACTCCCGGGCGGCTCCGCCGGCACCGGGCACCGCCTCGGCCGCGGGGACGCCAAAAAGCCGGCGGAGGCTGGGGTTTTGTGAGGGTTTTTAATTAAAGTGTCCAGGAATGGAAAGGCACGGGGAGGATTCCAGAGCTCCGTGCCAGGGCTGCGGCGGCGCGGCCACCCGGGCACTGCCACGTTGTCCCCGCGCCGCCGTCACTGCCCAGAAAGTTCGGAATTTTCCTCCTTTTGGGTCAAATCTGTCCCCGAGCGGAGGTCGGAGACTTTGCCCTGGCTCCCCGCGGAGCCACCGGCGCGTCCCGGGAAATACCGGGAATTATTTTAGGGATTATTTTAGGTTTTATCCGCTCTCAGCCCGAGCCGTGCCCGCTCCGGGCTGCGGTCCCGGTCCCGGCCCGGCGGGGGCGGCTCCTCCCGGGGCTGTTCCCCCCCCGAGCCGCTCCAGCGCCGCTCCCCGCGGGGCCGACACCCCAAAGGGCGAATTCCCTGCGGCTCCTGCCCCGTCCCGACCCCGATCCCAACTCCGATCCCGACTCTGATCCCGGTCCCGATGCTGGTCCCGACTCTGATCCCGATCCCGGTCCCGACTCTGATCCCGATCCCGATCCCGGTCCCGACTCTGATCCCGGTCCCGATGCTGGTCCCGACTCTGATCCCGGTCCCGGTCCCGACTCTGATCCCGGTTCCGGTCCCGGGGATTTTCCACTGCGGAGAGCCCTGGGGCACGCGAGGACAGAGCCTGGGCTGGCAGCCCCGGAATGGCCCAGAATAGCCTGGAATGGCCCCAGAGTGGCCCCGGACAGCCCCGGACAGCCCCGGCAGGCTCTTCCCAAGCCCCGGACCCACAAGGATCCCCGCCAAGGCCGGGACCGCTCCGTCCCCTCCCGGTTCCTCCCGGGCTCATCCGTCCCCTCCCGGTTCCTCCCGGGTTCATCCATCCCCTCCCGGTTCCTCCCGGTTCATCCGTCCCCTCCCGGTTCCTCCCGGCTCGGCCCCGGCGCTGTCCCCGCGTGTCCCCAAGGTCGGGACGGGCCCGGCCCGGAGCAGCCGCGGGCTCGGAGCTCCCGGGGCCGGGGCCCGCCGGGTTTTGGGAATTCCGAGAGGAACGAGGCCTCGAGGCCTCCCCGGGACCCCGAGGGAATCCCCGGGCCCGTGGAGAAGGAACTTCAGCTCCGAAATTCGGCATTTCCCGCACGCACAGCTCCCAAATTCGGCATTTCCCTCGGCGTGTGCGGAGCCTGAATGAGATCCGTGATCGGTGTGAGGGGAAAACCCTCCGGAACGGACACCGGAGAAGGCCGAAAATCCCATTTTTCCCGCGGGATAACCTGCGGGACTCCCGCCGGAGGAAGGGCTCCGCTCTGCCCGGGGTGGGGCCCGGGAATTCCCAAATTTCGGGGAATGGAGAACTCAGTTCCGTGTCCCCTACCCCACGGGGGGAGCCCGGGAATTCCCGAATTTCGGGGAATGGGGAATTCAGTTCCGAAAATTCTGTTCCAGACCCCACGGGAGGGAGTCCGGGAATTCCCGAATTCCGGGGAATGGGAATTCGGTTCCGAAAATTCTGTTCCAGGCCCTACGGGGGGAGCCCGGGAATTCCCGAATTCCGGGGAATGGGAATTCGGTTCCAGACCCCACGGAAGGACGGGAGATCGAGAATTGAATTCCGCGTTTTCTGTGGGATCCGGGAATGGTTTGGGGCGGGAGGGCCTTGGCCATTCCATGGACCCTCCGCGGCTTATCCTCCATCGCTTCCCGGGAATTCCGTGGATCCTCCATCGCTTCCCGGGAATTCCGTGGAGCCTCCATCGCTTCCCGGGAATTCCGTGGATCCTCCATCGGTTCCCGGGAATTCCGTGGATCCTCCATCGCTTCCCGGGAATTCCGTGGAGCCTCCATCGCTTCCCGGGAATTCCGTGGATCCTCCATCGGTTCCCGGGAATTCCGTCCCCCGGGAATTCGCCGTTTCCGGCTCTCGCCGCAGCCCCGCAGCGCTCCCGGGCCCAGCGCGGACCCAGGGGAGGCTCCGGAGCGGCGGAGGAAGGCGGAAACGGCGGGGGAGGAACGGCGGGGGTCGGAACCGAGCTCTCGGGATCGATCGGTGCCGAACTCTCGGGATCGGTGCCGAACTCTCGGGATCGATCGGTGCCGAACTCTCGCGATCGGTGCCGAACTTTCGGGGTCGGAACCGAACTCTCGGGGTCGGAACCGAGCTCGGGATCGGTACCGAGCTAAGGATCGGTGCCGAACTCTCGGGATCGATCGGTGCCGAACTCTCGGGGTCGATCGGTGCCGAACTCTCGCGATCGATCGGTGCCGAACTCTCGGGATCGATCGGTGCCGAACTCTCGGGATCGATCGGTGCCGAACTCTCGGAATGTTCTCGAACGTTCCCGGCGGAGCTCTCCCCGCAGGAATTCCCGGAACGGCCGCAGGGGAAATCCCAAAGCCCGCGGGGATGAGGAATTCCTGCCCGGGACGGAATTCCCGGGGAATCGGTGACCCCGGGACCGGGCCATGTCCCGCGGTGTCCCCAGGCCTTTCCCGCGCTTTGGGGTCAGGATTGAATGATTTTTTTGGGATCGGAGCGGCCCCGCAGAATTCCCGCTCGGGTCCGAGTTCCGGAATTGGAATTCCCTCCCGGGAAAGGCCTCGGGACAATCCCAAAGGCGCGGGAAAAACGCGCGGGAAAAATCGCGCGGGAAAAAACGCGCGGGAAAAGCCTCGGGGCAATGGCGGCTCTGCTGAGGAACGGAATGGAAATAAATAAAGGGAAATAAAATGGGGAAAAATAGAAATAAAATGGGAAAATAAAGGGAAATAAAATGGGAAAATAAAGGGAAATAAAATGGGGAAAAATAGAAATAAAATGGGAAAATAAAGGGAAATAAAAGGGGAAAAAATATAAATAAAATGGGAAAATAAAGGGAAATAAAAGGGGAAATAAAGAAAGGGAAATGGAATGGGAATAAAGGGAAATTAACTGGGAATTAATGGAAATTAAATCGGAATAAAGGGAAATTAATGGAAATAAAGGGAAATTAATGGGAATAAAGGGAAATTAAATGAGGAAAGAAATAGAAATAAAATGGGAAATAAAGGGAAATAAAAGGGGAAATAAAGAAAGAGGAATGGAAATAAAGGGAAATTAAAAGGGAATTAATGGAAATTAAATCGGAATAAAGGGAAATTAATGGGAATAAAGGGAAATTAAATGCGGAAAGAAATAGAAATAAAATGGGAAATAAAGGGAAATAAAAGGCGAAAAATCAAAATAAAATGGGAAAAGAAAGAGAAATAAAATGGGGAAAAAAAGAAAATGGGAAAAAAAGGAAAATAAAATGGGAAAAATAAAATTTAAAAAATGAAATTAAAAAAATTAGGTTAAAAAATTTAAAAAAATAAAATTTAAAAAAACTATAAAAAATAAAATTTAAAAATTTCAGTTTTATAAACAAATTTTTAAAAGTGAATTTAAAAAATAAAATTAAAAAAATAAAATTAGAAAAACTCAAAAAATAAAATTTAAAAAATTTTACTTAAAAAATAAAATCAGAAAAATTCAACTTAAAAAATAAAGTTCAAAAACACATTTTAAGAAATAAAAAATTCAATAAAATTTTAAAAAGTGAATTTAAAAAATAAAATTAAAAAAATAAAATTCGGAAAACTCAATTTAAAAAATAAAATTTAAAAAATTTTACTTAATAAAATCAGAAAAATTCAACTTAAAAAATAAAGTTCAAAAACACATTTTCAGAAATAAAAAATTCAATAAAATTTAAAGAAGTGAATTAAAAAAATAAAATAAAATAAATAAAATTCGAAAAACGCAATTTAAAAAATAAAATTTAAAAAATTTTACTTAAAAAATAAAATCAGAAAAATTCAGCTTAAAAAATAAAGTTCAAAATCACATTTTAAGAAATAAAAAATTCAATAAAATTTTAAAAAGTGAATTTAAAAAATAAAATTAAAAAAATAAAATTCAGAAATCTCAATTTAGAAAATAAAATTTTAAAAAATTTACTTAAAAAATAAAATCAGAAAAATTCAACTTAAAAAATAAAGTTCAAAAACACATTTTAAGAAATAAAAAATTCAATAAAATTTTACTTAAAGAATAAAATCAGAAAAATTCAACCTAAAAAATAAAGTTCAAAAACACATTTTCAGAAATAAAAAATTCAATAAAATTTTAAAAAGTGAATTTAAAAAATAAAATTAAAAAAATAAAATTCGAAAAACTCAATTTAAAAAATAAAATTAAAAAAAATTTACTTAAAAAATAAAATCAGAAAAATTCAGCTTAAAAAATAAAGTTCAAAAACACATTTTAAGAAATTAAAAATAAAATTTTAAAAAGTGAATTTAAAAAATAAAAAAATAAAATTCGAAAAACTCAATTTAAAAAATAAAATCTAAAAAATTTTACTTAAAAAAATCAGAAAAATTCAACTTAAAAAATAAAGTTCAAAATCACATTTTAAGAAATAAAAAATTCAATAAAATTTAAAGAAGTGAATTAAAAAAATAAAATAAAATAAATAAAATTCGAAAAACGCAATTTAAAAAATAAAATTTAAAAAAATTTACTTAAAAAATAAAATCAGAAAAATTCAGCTTAAAAAATAAAGTTCAAAATCACATTTTAAGAAATAAAAAATTCAATAAAATTTTGAAAAGTGAATTTAAAAAATAAAATTAAAAAAATAAAATTCGGAAAACTCAATTTAAAAAATAAAATTTAAAAAAATTTACTTAAAAAATAAAATCAGAAAAATTCAACCTAAAAAATAAAGTTCGAAAACACATTTTAAGAAATAAAAAATTAAATAAAATTTTTAAAAGTGAATTTGAAAAATAAAATTAAAAAATAAAATTCCAAAAACTAAAAAAAAAAATTTAAAAAATTTTACTTAAAAAATAAAATCAGAAAAATTCAACTTAAAAAATAAAGTTCAAAAACACATTTTAAGAAATAAAAAATTCAATAAAATTTTAAAAAGTGAATTTAAAAAATAAAATTAAAAAAATAAAATTCGGAAAACTCAATTAAAAAAAAAAATTAAAAAATTTTACTTAAAAAATAAAATCAGAAAAATTCAACTTAAAAAATAAAGTTCAAAAACACATTTTCAGAAACAAAAAATTCAATAAAATTTAAAGAAGTGAATTAAAAAAATAAAATAAAATAAATAAAATTCGAAAAACGCAATTTAAAAAATAAAATTTAAAAAATTTTACTTAAAAAATAAAATCAGAAAAATTCAACTTAAAAAATAAAGTTCAAAAACACATTTTAAGAAATAAAAAATTCAACAAAATTTTAAAAAGTGAATTTAAAAAATAAAATTTAAAAAAAAAATTCAGAAATCTCAATTTAGAAAATAAAATTTTAAAAAATTTACTTAAAAAATAAAATCAGAAAAATTCAACTTAAAAAATAAAGTTCAAAAACACATTTTAAGAAATAAAAAATTCAACAAAATTTTAAAAAGTGAATTTAAAAAATAAAATTAAAAAAATAAAATTCGGAAAACTCAATTTAAAAAATAAAATTTAAAAAATTTTACTTAAAAAATAAAATCAGAAAAATTCAGCTTAAAAAATAAAGTTCAAAAACACATTTTAAGAAACAAAAAATTCAATAAAATTTTAAAAAGTGAATTTAAAAAATAAAATTAAAAAATAAAATTCGAAAAACTCAAAAAAAATTTAAAAAATTTTACTTAAAAAATAAAATCAGAAAAATTCAACTTAAAAAATAAAGTTCGAAAACACATTTTAAGAAATAAAAAATTCAATGTAAAAAATAAAATTCAAAAAGATCAGTTTGAAAAATAAAATTTAAAAAATTCAATGTAAAAAAAAAAATTTAAAACTTCCATTTAAAAAATAAAATTTTAAAAATTCAATTTAAAAAAATTTTGAAAACTCAATTTAAGAAATAAAAATTTAAAAAATCAATAAAAAGTAAAATTCAAAGAATTCCATTGAAAAAATAAAATGCAAAAAATAAAATTCAAAAAAATTCAATTTTAAAATAAAATTTAAAAAAATTCCGGGGTCAAAAAGGGTTAAATGTGCTTAAAAAATGTTAAAAATTGTTTCAAAATGCTTTTCAAAGGTTGAAAATGGTTTTAAAATTGTTAGAGTTTGTTTAAAATGAGTTTTAAAGGGTTAAGAATGGTTTTTAAAGGGTTAAAAATCGCTAAAAATTGTTTTAAAATGCTTGAAACAGTTCAGAATGGTTTTAAAATGGTTAAAATTGTTTAAAAAGCGTTAAAATGGTTAAAAATCTGATTTAGAATTGTCAAAAATGGTTGAAAATGGTTTTAAAGCATTAAAAACGATTAAAAATCAAAAATGCTGAAAAATGGTTTTCAGAGGGCGAAAAAGGTTGAAAAATCTGTTTTTAAAGGGTTAAAAAAAGGTTAAAAAAGGCTTCGAAATGGCTTAAAAGGACTAAAAATTGTTAAAAATGGTTTGAAACGGTTTTCAACTGTTAAAATCTGCTTTAAAAGGCTTAAAATGGTTAAAAAGGAGCGAAAAATGCGTAAAATCGTTAATGTTTTAAAATGTTTTAGAAGGGATTAAAAGGGTTAAAATCTTTAAAATGGTTAAAAAGGGTTTTAAAGGGTTGAAATGGGTTAAAAATAGTTAAAATGGTTTTTAAAGAGTTAAAAATCGCTTAAAATGGTTCCAAATTGTTTAAAAATGCTTAAAAATGGTTAAAAATCTGTTTTAAAACGGTTAAAAACGGTTAAAGTGGTTTAAAATGGTTTAAAATTTTTTAAAAGGGTTTAAAAGGCTTAAAATGGTTAAAAGTGGTTTAAAAATGGTTTAAAATGGTTAAAAATCTCTTTTAAAAGGCTTTAAAAATGGTTAAAAATGGTGATAAAATTGTTGCAAATGGTTTGGAAATGGTTTAAAATGGGAAAAAATCTCTTTTAAAATGGTTTTAAATGGTTCTAAAAGGCTTAAAGATGCTTTCCAAAAGTGCTTAAAATGGTTAAAAATTGTTTAAAAACGCTAAAAATGTTAAAAAGGATTTGAAAGAGTTCCGGAGGATTCCGTGCTCAGTTCCGGAGGCGTTTCCGGTCCCAAAAATGAACATTTTGCTGATTTTGGGAAACCCCAATCCCATCGGACAGAGCTCCGCTCTGCTTTGGGGTTTTTGGGGTTTTTTGGGGGGTTTGGAGTTTGATTGGGGTTTGGGTTTTTTGGTGTTTGGGGTTTTATTGTTTTTTTTTTTTTTTTTTATTTCTGGGGATTTTCTGGGGTTTTTTTGGGGTGGGGCTTGCCAGGCTTTGGGGCTGCGCTTGGGATTGGGAGGGAGGAAATCAACACCGAGGGTTCCGTGGGATCCCAAACCCTGCGGGAACGGGGAAATCCCACAGGAAAATCCTACAGGAATGGGGAAATCCTATGGGAAATCCCACGGGATGTGTTAAATTCCCACGGATCAGCTCCGTTTCCCATCCTGGGCAGGGTTCACCCGAAATTCCCAACTCCGATCCCTAAATTCCCTTCTGGGATCATCCTGGGCCTGGAACAGCTCCACCCCAAACCTCTCCCTGTCCCCAAAAACAGGGAATTCCCCAATCCCACCGCGTTCCCAAAAACCAGCAATTCCCGAATTCCCTGAATCCCTGATCCCACTGTGTTCCCAAACCGGGAATTCCCTAAATCCCAGAATTCCCAAATCCCGGAATTCCCAAATCCCCAAATCCCCAAATCCCACCCCAAGGCAATCTCGCACACAAATTCCCAACTCCACTTCTCTTTTTTTGGGGCTCCCCATCCCCAAATTTCCCGAATCGCGAATATCCCAACCCCAGACGGAGACACCAAAATCAAAGTTAAAAATCACCGAAACTCCCCCAAAAAAATCCCTAAAAAACCAAACTAAAATGCAGAAATCGGCACTGATTCGGAGGAAACTTTTCCAGGAACCTCCGGATTTTTTTGTTTTTTTTTCCCCTCTCTTCCCCGTGGCACTTCGGGGGAATTTCGGAATTTCGGGAGCTCCGGAGCTGTTTTGAAGGAATCCGTCGGAATTTGGAGAAAATCTGTGGGAAATCTCTCGGAATTCGGAGAAAATCCCTCGGAAATCCGTGGGAACGCGAAGGAATCCACGGGAATTTGTAAAAAAAAATTCTCTATTGTACAGCAGAGGTGCAGCTACAGTGAAAAATGACACCGTGGATGGAAATGTTTATGGAAATACAATTCTTATTCTCATTTGTCGCTTTAGAAACAGAACGGCTAAATAGGTTCTATACAAAAACCTCTAAAATAATTTCTGTAGTAAAATAAAGAGTGTGTTAGGAGAGCTACACAAAAACAACGGGAGGGGCTTTTTTTCCTTTTTTTTTTCCTTTTTTTTTCCTTTTTTTTTTTCCTTTTTTTTTAGGTTTTCCCCCCTTTTTTTAGGTTTTTTTTCCTTTTTTTTTTTTAGGTTTTTTTTCCGCTTTTCCGGATGGACGCTCCGAGCTCGGGGCTGCTGAAAGGAATCATTCGGTACACGGTGCTCATTAATGCTCTGTATTAATTAATTCATTAATTATCTCACAGCCTCTCCCATTAGTACAAAGGCCCCGGGGCTGTCTCCTCTTTGAGGAGAGCCTCAGGATATAAAAGCCAAAGCGAAACCTCATCAGCGAATACGAAATTAGAAAATCCCCGCGGCCTTAGAAAAGTCACCGGAAACGCAAATTGGGGCGGGGGCTCAGTCCTGGGGTCCTGGGGGGGATTTGGGGTGGGATCGCTCCCCGGGATTTGGGATCAATCCCCCCCGGGATGGATCTGCATTCTGTCCTGGTCAGTGGTGTGGGGCCGGGCCGGCCTGGGAAGGATTTTGGGATTTGGGACAAACCCCTCCCCAGGATGGATCCGGACCCCAATCCCAGTGTGCTCCGCCTGGGTCAGTGTCCCTCGGGAGGGGTTTGGGGTGGATCGCTCCCCGGGATTTGGATAAAGCCCTCCCCAGGATGGATCCCATATCCCATATCCCATTCCCGGTCAGTGGTGTGGGGCTGGGCTGGCCTGGCGCATTCCTTGGGACGGATTCGGGATTTGGGGCAGAGCTCCCTGCAGGAGCAGAGTGGGGTGGCAGGAGGGCGGATCCCAAATGATCCCGAACGATCCCATATCCTGTATGATCCCAGACGATCTCATATCCCAATCCCACACCCTAATCCCATCCCGGTCAGTGATGTGGGGCCGGACTGGCCCTGTCCAGCTGCCGCAGGAAGCTCTCCAGTGCCATATCCCATTCCTATTCCCGGCTGGTGTGGGGCCATACTATCCCAAATCCCGATCCCGTTCTGGTCAGTGGTGTGGGGCCATACTATCCCAAATCCCGATCCCGTTCTGGTCAGTGGTGTGGGGCCATATTATCCCAAATCCCGATCCTGATCCGGTCAGTGGTGCGGGGCCATATCCCAAATCCCGATCCCGTTCTGGTCAGTGGTGCGGGGCCATATCCCAAATCCCGATCCCGTTCTGGTCAGTGGTGCGGGGCGGGGCTGGCACGGTCCAGCTGCCGCAGGAAGCTCTCCTGGGCCATACCCCACATCTCAAATCCCAATCCCGATCCGGTCAGTGGTGCGGGGCCATATCCCATACCCCGATCCTGATCCCGATCCGGTCAGTGGTGCGGGGCCATACGATCCCAAATCCCGATCCCGTTCTGGTCAGTGGAGCAGGGCCATATCCCAAATCCCGATCCTGATCCGGTCAGTGGTGCGGGGCCATATCCCATACCCCGATCCTGATCCCGATCCGGTCAGTGGTGTGGGGCCATACGATCCCAAATCCCGATCCTACTCTCGGTCAGTGGTGCGGGGCCATGTCCCATACCCCGATCCTGTCCCGGTCAGTGGTGCGGGGCGGGGCTGGCGCGGTCCAGCTGCCGCAGGAAGCTCTCGTCGCCGTGCCCGTGTCCCGCGCCGTGCCCGTGTCCCGCGCCGTGCCCGTGTCCCGCGCCGTGCCCGTGTCCCGCGCCGTGCCCGCGGTGGTTGAGCGGCTCGCTCTTGAAGAGCGCGGGCGGCGGCGGCAGGTGCGGCACGGGGGGCACGGCCAGGTGCGGGGGGTGCCCGGGCGGGGCCGGGGGCAGCCCCAGGTGGGCGTAGGGGTGCGGGGGCAGCGGCCGCGGGGGCAGCGGGGCCAGCCCGGGCAGGGCTGCGGGGGCCGCGCCCAGCCCCGCGGCGGCGGCGGCTCCGGTGGCCCCGGGGGTGGCCGCGGTGGCCCCGGCGGTGGCCCCGGCGGCGGCGGCCGGGCCGGTGACGCGGAAGCATTTCTCCTTGTGCGCCTTGAGCATGTTGGAGAAGCGGAAGCGCTGCCCGCAGACGTCGCACGGGTACGGCTTCTCGCCCGTGTGCGTGCGCCGGTGCCGCTTCATGTTGGGCCTGCTCGTGAAGCTCTTGCCGCAGATCTCGCAGATGAACGGCTTCTCCCCTGCCCGGCACACGGAACGGGGTCAGGGCACGGGGAAATCCCCAGATCCTGAGGGAATCCGTGGGAATTTTCCCCTGGGATTTTCCCAGGAATGTTCCCCTTACCCGTGTGTGTTTTCATGTGCTCGTCGAAGTACTGCTTCATGTTGAAGTCCTTGCCGCACCACTGGCACATGAACTGCTTGTGGCCGATGTGGATGCTCATGTGCGAGCGCAGCTGGTACTTGTACTGGAACCGCTCGTCGCAGTTCTGGGGGCAGGAAAATAATGGGAAAATAATGGGAAATAATGGGAAAATAATGGGAAAATAATGGGAAAATAATGGGAAAATGGGGTTCCCCGGGGGAGCAGGGAAAAATCCCATTCTCCAGGGATGCAGGAGGATGGGAATGAGGGGAAGAAAATAGAGACAATGGCGTTCCCAAGGGGGTTTGGGGCATGGGAATGAGGGAAAAAAAATGGGAAAAATGGGGGAAATGGCGTTCCCAAGGGGTTCAGGGAAAAATCCCATTCCCCAGGGGTTCAGGAGATGGGAACGAGGGAAAGGGAAAAATCCCATTCCTGAGGGAAAGGGAAAAATCCCATTCCCGAGGGATTCAGGGAATGAGGAATTCCCATCACATCCCCATGGATTTAACCCTTGGATCCCTGTGGAGGGAGCCATGCTGGGATCGCAGCTCAGCGATTCCTCCCCATGGACAAGAATTCCCCAAACTCTGACGGCAGCGCCCCTCGCTGCCCCCGGCCTGATCCCGATCCCAATCCCAGTCCCGATCCTGATGGGGTCAGCGCTCCCCAGGGACACAGGGGTGGGACACACGGGATGGGGACACATGGGATGGGGACACACCTGCCGGGCTTGGTGCTCCCCATTCCCGTTCCCATTCCCACTTCCGTCCCCATTCCCATCCCCGTTCCCATGCCCATTCCCATTCCCTCTCCCGTCCCATCCCTGCTCCCATCCCTGTCCCCATTCCCTCTCCCATCCCTGTTCCCATCCCCGTTCCCATGCCCATTCCCATTCCCATGCCCGTCCCCGTCCCATCCCCGTCCCCGCTCCCGTCCCGTGGCTCACCTCACAGCGGAATGGTTTCTCGCCCGAGTGCTGCAGCGAGTGCACCTTGAGGCTCATGCTGCGCTTGAAGGATTTGCCGCAGGTCTCGCACGTGAAGGGCATGTCCTTGGTGTGCGCTGGGGACAGGGAGCTCAGGGACCAGCGCGGGGGCATCCCCGAACCCCAGTGCCAGCCCGGGAGCGGACCCGGGAATGGACCCGGGAATGGACCCGGGAATGGACCCGGGAATGGACCCCAATTCCAGCCCAGGAATGGACCCCAGGAATGGACCCGGGAATGGACCCGGGAATGGACCCCAATTCCAGCCCAGGAATGGACCCGGGAATGGACCCTGGGAATGGACCCGGGAATGGACCCGGGAATGGACCCGGGAATGGACCCCAGGAATGGACCCCGGGAATGGACCCAGGAATGGACCCCGGGAATGGATCCCGGGAATGGACCCAGGAATGGACCCAGGAATGGACCCAGGAATGGACCCGGGAATGGACCCGGGAATGGACCCGGGAATGGACCCAGGAATGGACCCAGGAATGGACCCGGGAATGGACCCAGGAATGGACCCGGGAATGGACCCCGGGAATGGATCCCGGGAATGGACCCCAGGAACAAACCCCAATTCCAGCCCGGGAATGGACCCGGGAATGGACCCGGGAATGGACCCGGGAATGGACCCCAATTCCAGCCCAGGAATGGACCCGGGAATGGACCCCAGGAATGGACCCCAGGAATGGACCCGGGAATGGACCCCGGGAATGGACCCCAATTCCAGCCCAGGAATGGACCCCGGGAATGGACCCCAGGAATGGACCCCAGGAACAAACCCCAATTCCAGCCCAGGAATGGACCCCGGGAATGGACCCCAGGAATGGACCCCAATTCCAGCCCAGGAATGGACCCCAGCTCCCGTCCAGGACAGGATTCCTGCTGCTCTGCTCGGGAGTTTTAGGGACCCGGGGGGGCCATTCCCGAACCCCAATTCCAGCCTGGGAATGAAGCCCAGGAAGGGACCCTGGGAATGCACCCCGGGAATGGACCCCGGGAACGGACCCCAATTCCAGCTGGGGAATGGACCCCAATTCCAGCCGGGGAATGGGCCCTGGGAATGGACCCAGCTCCCATCCTGGACAGGATTCCTGCTTTAAGAGACTTTGAAGGTGTGATTCCCATCCCCTCCCAGCACCCCAGGGTGCTCCAGCCTGGCCTGGGACACTCCGGGGCTCTAGGGGCAGCCACAGCTCCTCTGGGAATCCCATCCCAGGCTGGAATTCCATCCCAATCCCTTCCCAGGCTGGAATCCCACCCCAAATCCTGCCCAGCCCTGCCCCATTCCTGGTGTTCCATCCCTCCCTCGCTCATCCCAACCCTCCCCAGCTCTCCTGGAGCCCCTCAGGGGCTCTGGGCCCTCCCTGGAGCTTCCCTCCTGCTCCTCTCCTCCCCCAGACTGGGTTCTCACTGATCATTTTCCTTTCCCTGATTATCTTCCTTTCCCTTGATTTCCTTCTTTTTCCTGATTATTTTCTTTTTCCCTGATCATTTTTCTTTCCCTGATCATTTTCCTTTCTGCTATCATTTTCTTCACCCCAATCACTTCCTTTCCCCAATAATTTCCCTTTCCCTGATAATTTCCTTTTCCCCATCATTCCCTCTCCCCATTTCCCCCGATTCGTGCCCCCCGACTCACCAACCATGTGTTTGCGCACGTGGGCCATGGTGTAGAACTTCTTCTCGCAGATCTCGCACGAGAACTTCTTCTCGGCGTAGCCGTGCACGATCTTGATGTGCTCGTGCAGCGACCAGAGCTTCTTGAAGGATTTGTTGCAGGACACGCACTGGGGACGGACAGAGCGCGGAGGGTCAGGGGGGATTCGGGAATTGGGCTGAGATTGGCCTCTGCACCCCCAAAGTGCTGCCCTGGGGTGCTCGGGGTTTGTTTCACACCTGAGAGGGCTCAGGAGGGGAATTCGGCTGAGGTTTGCCTCTGCAACCCTAAAAATGGCCCCAAAAAGCTGTCCCGGGGTGTTCGGGGTTTGTTTCACACCTGAGACAATCCCACAGAGGGCTCAGGAGAATTCGGCTGAGGTTTGCCTCTGCACCTCCTAAATGGCCCCAAAAAGCTGCCCCGGGAGGTTTGGGGTTTTTGTTTCACACCTGAGCGGGGATGGGGCACCTCTGCCTTTTGGGGCCTCCTGATTCCCAAAATCTGACAGGAGCAGAGCCAGGGACGCCTTCCAGGAGGAATCAAAACCTTGGAATGGGAAAACCTGAACCCTTGGAATGGGAAAATCTAAAGCCTCAGAGTGGGAAAATACAAACCCATGGAGTGTGAAAATCCAAACCCTTGGAGTGGGAAAATCTGAACCCTTGGAATGGGAAAATCCTCAGAATGGGAAAATCCAAACCCTCAGAGTGGGAAAATCCAAAGCCCCGGAGGGCAAAGAATCCAAACATTTTCAGTGAGAAGAATCCAAACTCTTGATGCAGAAAGAATCCAAACCCTTGGAGGGTGAAAATCCAAACGCTTAGAGTTGGAAGTATCCAAATATCTTCAGTGAGAAGAATCCAAACCCTTGGAGTACAAAAATCCAAACCTTTGGAGTACAAAAATCCAAACCTTTGGAGTACAAAAATCCAAACCCTTGGAGTACAAAAATCCAAACCTTTGGAGTACAAAAATCCAAACCCTTGGAGTACAAAAATCCAAACCCTTGGAGTACAAAAATCCGAACCTTTGGAGGGTGAAAATCCAAACCCTCGGAGTGGGAAAATCCAAACCTTTGGAGAGGGAAAATCCAAACTTTTGGAGGACAAAAATCCAAACCCTTGGAGGGAGAAAATCCAAACCCTCGGAATGAGGAATTCCTCCCCAGAACCCCTGAGGAATGTCCCAGGAATCAGCCCCCGGAGGATCCGTGGGGTTTCAGACAGCTCTTCCTTCCCCCAACAGCTCTTCCCAAAATCTCCATTAAAAATTCCGTGGCTGGTGCGGACAATTCCATGAATCCTCGAGCGGGAGGAGATCAGATCGTCGTCACCTCCGGAGCGCGGAGAGGAAAATGAGAGATTTTTGATCTCCGGAGGGATTTGCTGCGGTCCCACACCGGGGCAGGGCAGGCTCGGGGTTTGGGGACAGAGTTCCAACAATTCCCTGAGCATCCCCGGGAATTCCCTTGGCCTTGGGATCTCAGTGTCTTGGGGCAGGGACCCCAGGCCCGGAGCAGAAGGAGCACACCCACCTGGATGTTCTTCTGTTTGGTGGTGCGGGGACAGGAAGGTGAGCACACCCACCTGGAAGTTCTCAGTTTGTTGGAGCAAGGACCCCAGGCAGTGACCAGACCCACCAGGGTGTTTCTCTCACAGTTTGCTGTACCTCGAGTATTTTTCACCGTTTTTTGGGGCAGGGGCAGTGGGAAGGGACAGGAAGGTGAGCACACCCACCTGGAAGTTTCTCTCACAGTTTGCTGCACCTGGAGCTTTTTCACAGTCTCTTGGGGCAGGGACAGCAGGAAGGGAGCAGAAGGAACACACCCACCTGAATGTTCTTCTCAGTTTGCTGTACCTGGATTTTTATCACCATTTTTGGGGGCAGGGACAGCAGGAAGGTGACCAGACCCACCTGGATGTTTTTCTCAATTTCATGGGGCAGGGACCCCAAGCAGGGAGCAGAAGGAACAAACCCACCCGGATGTTCTTCTCGCAGTCAGTCTGCTGGTGCAGGGACAGCAGCAAGGGACAGGAAGGGACAGGAAGGGACAGGAAGGGACAGGAGGGCCCAGGGAGGCACAGGTAAGGACAGAAGGCACAAAAAGGTGACAGACCCACCTGGATGTTCTTCTCGCAGTCGGTCTGCTGGTGCAGCGCCAGCTCGCTCTCCAGCACGAACTTCTTGCCGCACTTGTCGCAGATCTGCATGCGCCGGTGCGTGACGTTCATGTGCTTCTCCAGGTACCAGCGCGTGTTGAACACCCGCGGGCACTTCTCGCACGTCAGCGTCTCCTTCTCCTCGCCCTTGGCCTTGCCCACGGGGCCCTTGGGCTCGCGGGGACCCTTCCTGCGCCGCCGGGGCGGCTCGGCGCTGCGGGTGCGGCCGCGCGTGGCGCGGGGCGCGGCCGAGGGCACGGCGGCGGCGGTGGCGGCCGAGGCCGAGGTGGCTCTCCGGGTCCTCCTCTGCGCCGCGCCGCCCGCGCCCGCCCTCTTGTCCTTCTTCTTGCGCCGCTCGTTCTCCTCGCAGTCGTTGCTGTCCTCCTCCGTGGCCTCCTCGGCGCTGTCGCCGTCCTCGTCGTCGTCGCTGCTGCTCTTGAGCACGGCCGTGTCCTTGGCCTGCGAGGGGACGCCCTTGTCCCCCTTGGACACGTTCAGCGTTTGGTTGTTGAGGTTCACCTCCACGATAATCTGCTCCCTTTTGTAGCTCACCTCCTCCTCCTCCTCCTCCTCCTCCTCCTCGTCCTCCTCGTCCGAGTCCTCCTCAGAGTTGTCCCTGTCCCTGTCCCTGTCCCTGTCCTTGGCGGCGTCGGGCGCGGCGCGGCCGTCCCTGAAGAAGGGCGGCTCGGGGCGCTCGCGGGGGCGGCCCTTGCCCCCCTTGGGGTCCCCGAGCGCGGGGAAGGCTCCGCCCGCGTCCCTCTTGAAGCCCTTGGTGGACAGGTCCAGCTCGTGGCCGGGGAAGAAGGGCGGCCCCTGCTGCGCCATGGCGGCGCCGGGGGGCTCGGGGCACGCCTGGGGACCCGCCTGGCTCATGGCGGGGGGCGCATGGGGCTCCGGGGGCCGCTCCCGGCGAGGGGCGCCTCGGCCATGGGGACAGCGATCACGGCAGGGCCACCTCGGCCATGGGTCTGTGTGAGGAAGGCGCCCGGGAGCCCTCGAGCATCGTATCTGCAGGGGAAAACAGGAGAGAGGGGTCAGTGCTCAAATAATCATTGGGGTTCCCATAAAATCATCCCCGGCAGCCCTCGAGCATCGTATCTGCAGGGGAAAACAGGAGAGAGGGGTTAGTGCTCAAATAATCATTGGGGTTCCCATAAAATCATCCCCGGCAGCCCTCGAGCATCGTATCTGCGGGAGGAAACGGGGGAACAGAGTCAATCCTAAAATCATCACCAGGAACCCTCTAAAATCACCACTGGGAGCCCTCAAGCATTGTGTCTGTGAGAGAAAATGGGGAAACAGAGTCAATCCTAAAATAATCACTGGGAGTCCCCCTGGAATCATCACCAGGAGCCCTTAAGCACTGTGTCTGTGGAGAAAAAGGGAGAGCAGGGTCAGTCCCAAAATCATCACCGCGAGTCCACAAGCATTTTATTGGCAAGAGAAAATAGGGGGACAGAGTCAAACCTAAAATAATCCCCGGGAGCTCCCCTAAAATCATCCCTGGCAGCCCCTGACCACCGTATCTGCGGGAGAGATGGGTCAGCCCCAGAATAACCACCGGGAGTTCCCCTAAAATCATCCCTGGGAGCCCTGGAGCATTTTAGCTGCAAGAGAAAATGGGAGAGCAGGGTCAATTCCAAAATAATCTCTGCGAGTCCCCGTAAAACAATCACCAGGAATCCCCTAAAATAATCCCTGGGAGTCTTTGAACATTGAATCTGCAGGAGAAAACGGCGGAACAGAGTCAGTCCCAAAATCATCCCCGGGAGCCCTCGAGCACTCTGCCAAAATTCCTTTTTTTTCCCCCTTTAAAGCCTTTCCGTCCCTCTCTGCCCACGGATCTCAACGCAAATTAATTTTATTCCGATTAAGGCAAATTAATTTCGTTCCGATTAACGAAATTAACGAAATTCACCTCGGGGGTGGTGCGAAAGGAAATGTGCCATTAGGATCTGTGGCCCAAAATTAGCATTTTTCACCCCAAAGAGGCCCCGGCGCTTTGGAGCTGCAGAGGTGCAAATGAGGTGGAAATGCAGGAATTCGGAATTCCCACCTGGGGATTTTCCATCTGGAAAAAAAACTCCACCGGGCACGGATTTGGGGAGAAATAATGGATTTTTGGAGCCAGGCTGCTAATGGGGATTTTTGCAAGGGAAAAGGAGAGGATTTTGTGAGGTTTGACGGAAAAATTCAGTTTTTTGCACTGCTCATCCCTTACCCGGTTCGATTCCTATTTTATAATAATAAATAAATTAGAGTAATAAATGAATGAGAATGATAATTCCCTCACACACGAACTGCAGAGTCCCTCCCTCAGTGTTTAATTTCATTTTTAAATGTTTCTTGGATTCATTTCCAGGCCGCAGCTCACCCCAAAAACCTGCTCAGGGTTTTGGGGCTTCTGCTTTCCCAAAATCCCACAAAAACAGCCCTGGAAACTCTGAGTTTTTATATTTTAGTGGAATTTTTCCTGCTGAATTCCCAAACTTTCCTCAGTGCTGATGGAGGAACAGCTCCAGGCATTTTCCCTTCCTCCCCTCCCCTGGACTTTTTTGGGATCTCCCTCCAAATTCCCACAAAAACTCTCCTGGAAACTCTGGATTTTTATATTTCAGTGTGATTTTAGCACTGAATTCCCAAATTTTCCTGGTGCTGATGGACAGAGAGCACCGGGAGCTTTCCCTTCCTCTCCTCCCCTGGATTTTTTTGGGATCTCACTCCAAATTCCCACAAAAACTCTCCCGAAAACTCCAAAATCCCAACCGACAAAATCCAACCTACAAAATCCCGACCTCGAAATCCTGACCTACAAAACCCCAACCTACAAAATCCCAACCTATGAAATTCCAGCTGACAAAATCCTGATCGACAAAATCCCGACCTAAAAATCCCAACCGACAAAACCTACAAAATCCAACCCACAAAATGCAACCTACAAAATCCAACCTCACGAAATTCCAACCGACAAAATCCTGACCTAAAAATCCCAACCTATAAAATTTCGACCGACAAAATCCCAACCTCGAAATCCCGACTGACAAAATCCCAACCTGCAAAATCCCGACCTAAAAATCCCAACCTCGAAATCCCGACTGACAAAATCCCAACCTGCAAAATCCCGACCTAAAAATCCCAACCTCGAAATCCCAACTGACAAAATCCCAACCTGCAAAATCCCGACGTAAAAATCCCGACCTATGAAATTCCAACCTACAAAATTCCGACCTAAAAATCCCAGCCTGAAAATCCCAACCGACAAAATCCCAACCGACAAAATCCCGACCTGCAAAATCCCAACCTAAAAATCCTGACCTAAAACTCCCAACCTGTAAAATCCCAACCGACAAAATTCTGACCTAAAAATCCCAACCGACAAAATTCCAACAGACAAAATCCCATTTTTGTATTAAAAAAAAAAAAAAAAGGAATAAATTTCTTTTTTAAAAAAAAACTACTGGAATAAATTTTTTTTTGTTTTGTTTTGGATGAGAGAAATAGGTCAGGTTTTGTAATCGCCAGGAATTCATTCACCTGTGCCCATCCCAGGTGTGCTCAGGGCAGGGCTCTCCTCCTCCTCCTCCTCCCCGGGACACTGTGGGACTTTGTTTACCAAAAAATCTGACACTGATCCCAGAGCTCAGCGAATCCATCCCTGCCCTGAGCCCGGGAAAAGTCCTGCTCGGGGAAAAAATTGTGATTTTGGGGTGAAACTGCACTAAAAATTCACTGTGGGTGATTGCCGTGGGTGCGGCACAAGAGAGGAGCATAGAATCCCAAAATCCTCTCCATTCCCAAAATTCAGCCCTATTCAGACAATCCCAAAATCCTCTCCATTCCCATAATTCAGCCCTATTCAGACAATCCCAAAATCCTCTCCATTCCCATAATTCAGCCCTATTCGGACAATCCCAAAATCGTCTCCATTCCCAAAATTCAGCCCTATTCAGACAATCCCAAAATCCTCAAAATTCCCAAAATTCAGCCCTATTTGGACAATCCCAAAATCCTCAAAATTCCCAAAATTCAGCCCTATTTGGACAATCCCAAAATCCTCAAAATTCCCAAAATTCAGCCCTATTTGAACAATCCCCAAATCCTCAAAATTCCCAAAATTCAGCCCTATTTGGACACTTTCCTGCAGTGGAACATTTCCTGTATCAGCATCGGTGATAAATCAGTGAAATCCTCCAAAAGTCACAATAATCCCCAAAAAAACCTTTTCGGGTCTGCTCAGGGTCTGAAAGGTTCTGAGGAACGCTCAGGGACACCCCCAAACCCCAAACCCCAAACACTGTGGCCCTGAGCTTCACCGCGGGAAATAAAACCCCAAATGAGCCTCAGCCCCCGGAACATTCCCAAATCCCAAATCCCAAACCCCAAACCCCAAATGCTGCGGCCCTGAGCTTCGCCCCGCGAAAATAAAACCCCAAATGAGCCTCAGCTGCCCTGGAAAGCTGGGAAATAAAAATCGCTCAGGATTTGGGGTTTTTCTTTCAAACACCCTCTGGAAAAGCTCTCAGAGTTTGTGTCCCTGCGCTGCGCGTTTGCTCAGGGAGTGCCCGCCTGGAAATTGGGAAATTTCGGTGCCATTCCTGGTGCCATTCCCAGTGCCAGGTGCCATTCCTGGTGCCATTCCCAGTGCCACTACTGGTGCCAGGTGCCATTCCCGGTGCCATTCCCAGTGCCGTTCCCAGTGCCAGGTGCCATTCCCAGTGCCAGGTGCTATTCCCGGTGCCATTCCCGGTGCCATTCCCATCCATTCCCAGTGCCACTCCTAGTGCCATTCCCGGTGCCAGGTCCCGTTCCTGGTGCCATTGCCAGTGCCAGGTGCCATATCCAGTGCCACTCCCGGTGCCATTCCCGGTGCAATTCCTGATGCCGTTGCCGATGCCATTGCCAGTGCCATTCCCGGTACCATTCCCGATGCCATTGCCAGTGCCAGGTGCCATATCCAGTGCCATTCCCAGTGCCAGGTGCCATTCCTGATGCCATTCCTGGTGCCATTGCCAGTGCCATTGCCAGTGCCAGGTGCCATATCCAGTGCCATTCCCAGTGCTAGGTGCCATTCCCGATGCCATTGCCAGTGCCATTCCCAGTGCCATTCCCAGTGCCATTGCCAGTGCCATTCCCGGTGCCATATCCAGTGCCATATCCAGTGCCAGGTGCCATTCCTGGTGCCATTCCCAGTGCCAGGTGCCATTCCTGGTGCCATTCCCGATGCCATTCCCAGTGCCATTCCCCGTGCACCACAGCCCCGGGAAGTTAAGAACCGCGCACTCATGCCATCGCCTCTGCCCCCGGGGCTCCGCGGCCTCCCCTCCCCGCGGATCGCTCTCCCAAACTCCGTGCGGTCGATCGCAGCTCCTCCGGTGACGGTGACGGTAACGGCACCGCCGCCAGCCCCGGGAGCTGCCCTGGGCCTCTGCCCCCGGGACAGCCAAAGGCGCTCGGAGGCGCTCAGAAATCACAGCCGAAATCGCAGCCCCGGGGCGCAGCGCTCCCGGGAGCGCCGGCACGGCAAAGGCTGAGGAGGAGAGGAGAGCCCCGATCTTCACCCGGAGCACGGCACCGGTACCGGCCACTGCTTCAGCTCCTCGGGGACACCTCCGGAGCCCGAGCGGGGCCGGGGGACACGGGACACGGGCACGGAGCGGGGACACGGAGCGGGGACACGGAGCGGGGCCGGGGGACACGGGACACAGAGCGGGAACACGGACACAGGCACGGAGCGGGGCCGGGGCACACGGGCACAGGCACGGAGCGGGGCCGCGGGGACACGCTCCAAATCCCGATCCCGCAGGAATGCTGTGCTCCCTCCGCTCTGCTCCGGGAACTCACCTTGCCTCCCCTCCCCTCCCGTCCCCTCCCCCAGGCAGGTGACACAGCCCCGGCCCCGCGGGGAGCGGACGCGACACACCGAGACCCCGGCCCCGGGCACGGCCCCCGAGCCCAGCACAGCCCCCCTACCCCGAGCACAGCCCCCCGACCCCATCCCCGCCGGTCCGCCGCCCCTCCTCCTGCTCCCCGGTGCCCCCCGCTCGCTCCCGGCCGGGAGGCGCCCGTGCCCCGCTCGCTCGGCCGCCCAGCGCCGGGCCGGGCCTAGCGCCGCTCGGCGCCGCAGGCCCGGGGAAGGGAAGGGAAGGGAAGGGAAGGGAAGGGGCCCGGGGGCCGCGCGGGCCGCACTCACCCAGGCCGGTGCCCTCGGGGCCGCCCCCGCCGCCGTCCATGCCGGGCGGCGCGGGGCGGGGGGCGCGGGCGGGCGCGGCGGAGGGCGGAGGGCAGGGCGGCCGGGCCGGGCCCTCCCTCCCTGCCCGCCTGCCTCCGCTCCGGCCCCGCCGCTCGGCCGCCGCGCTCAGTGGCCGCCGCCGCCTGGGCCCGGCCCGGCCCTGCGCTCAGGCCCAGGCGCTGCCGCCGCGGGCGGGCGGGCGGACGGACGGACGGACGGACGGACGGACGGACGGACGCGGCTCCCGCTCCCCTCGGCCGCCGCCGCCGCCGCCGCAGCGCTACGTGGCCGCCGCAGCCGCCGCCGGTCCTCGCGGGGGCGCGCGCGCGCGCGCGGGGTGTGTGTGTATGGGGGGGGGTGCGGGGGGCGCGCCCTGTGCCCGTGCCGGTGAGCGGCGGGAGCGCGCGGGGAGGAAGGGCAGGCGCGGGAGCGCGCCCGTGCGGCGGGAGCGCGCGCGGGCCGAGGCCGCGGTTGAAGGGCCGGGGAGGGTGGGGGGCGGGGGGGCTGCGTGCGTAAGTGCGCGTGTGCGGGAGCGCGCGGAGGCGGGGAGGGAACGGAGCGGGGAAACAGCCCGGAGGCCGAGGGGAGCGGGGACGGCAGGCACGCGCGTGCGGGAGCGCGCACGGGT
The DNA here is from genome assembly GCA_036785705.1 of Acanthornis magna. Taxonomy (NCBI): domain Eukaryota; kingdom Metazoa; phylum Chordata; class Aves; order Passeriformes; family Acanthizidae; genus Acanthornis; species Acanthornis magna. The sequence continues at coordinate 520,620 of JAWUZG010000190.1, forward strand.
TACCGGGAGGGTAACACACACACACACACACGGTCTGAGGGAGGGGAGCGGCCGCGGCGCCGGGAGCGCGCACGGGCGGAGGGGGGGGCGCACACACGGCACAGCCACGGGCGGGGGGCGGCGCTGTGCGCATGCGCGGCCCGGGCCGTTCCCGCGCCTTTCCCGCCGCGGCCTCACCTGAGGCGGCGCGCGGGGCGCAGGTGAGCCCGGGGGGCTGCGCATGCGCGGGGCAGGGCTGGGGCGGCCCCCGTTCCCCGCGGGTCATTAACGAGCGGGCCCTAATTAGCACAGTCAGGGGATCGCGGGGTGCGGGGCTGTGTGATGGAGCGGCGCCCCCGTTCCCCGCGGGTCATTAACGAGCGGGCCCTAATTAGCGATCGCGGGGTGCGGGGCTTCGATTGCGGGGTGCCCCGGGTCCCCCTCGGCACGGCCGCCCGTTACTCCGCGGGGGTGATTAGCGAGCCAGCCGTAATTAGCGGTAACCCGTTGCGGTGAGCCCGGCCCGAGCTCTCCCGCAGCCCGGGGATGGCTCGTGCCCTCGGCGGTGACAGCTCTGTCCCTCGCGAGCAGGACAGGCCCCAAGGCCTCAGCCTGAGGGATCTGCAGCGGCGGAGGCGTCGGTCCCGTGTGTTCGTGTGCCAAACCCCAGCGCCGCTCGCTCAAACCTTCCTCTGCCCAACGCTAATGACAACTCCGGCTGTGGTTTCGGATCACACCCTGAGAGAGAGCGGTGTGACACGGGGCAGCGCCTGTGGCTGTGGGGACAGGCAGGAGCAGCGCCTTTGGCAGGCAATGGGGACAGGTGTGGGGCTCCTGAATGAAGGTCGGGGCCGCTCCTGGCCGGGTGGCACTACCTGCTCCTGGTGCCACCTGCTCCAGGTGCCACCTGCCCCGGGAAGCAGCAGCGCCTCGGCCACAGCCCCAAAACCGCCGCTGGGGCTGTGTAGGAGGGGACAGCGCTGCTGTGGTTTGGGTTTGGCAGCCGTGAAGGAATTAGTGAGAGCGGCAGAGATGGCGAGGGGGAAGGGCACCGGCCCCGCTGGCAGCGCTGCTGTTTGCCGAGGATTTTGGGGCTCTCTCTTGCCGTTCTCCGCTTCATTTTCCTTTCCTGAATCCTTTAGTCCACAATCTCTACCTGCGCTTTGTTTCCTTCTCCGCAAATGCCCCCTGCCCGCAGCAGCGGAGGGCACCGGATTTGAGATTCTGCCAAAAAATCTCGGCGCATTCACTCCCCCGGAGTTCCAAATACCAAATACCGGAGGGTTTGACTCGCTCTGGATTCTGGAGTGTTTGACTCTCTCTGGATCCCTGAGGGTTTGAGTCGCCGTGGATTCCCGAGGGTAAGCCCCAGCTCGAGCTGCCTGTGCGGGGCAGGGGTTGGGGCTCTCGGAGGCAAAGTTCAGGATTGAGTCGAAAGGGCAGGGAGGGCTGGGGAGGAACAATGCTCACAGATTTCCTGCTCGCTGTCCCTGGAGCAGAGCAGGACACGCTGACCCAGCCCAGAGCTGCTCCAGTCCCTGCTGGGAGCAGAGCTGGACAGGGAAGGTGTCACCTGGAAGCTTCTGGGGACAAACAGAGAGGATGGCAGGGGAGCTGCTGCTGCTGGCTCTGGGGACGTGGAGGGTGCCAGGTGCTGGAATTTCCTGGAACTCCCAGGTGCTGGAATTTCCTGCCTTGGGAAGGGAAGGAGGAACAATCCCGGGGTTTTCTCTCCGGGGCAGGTGAGTGCTCAGAAGCGGTGACAGAGCTCCGTTCCGAAGGGATCTGAGCCGGGGACGGTGCGGAGCGCAGGAGCACAGAGGAATGCACCATCAGCCACTCCACACAGATCAGATACAGATATCTCTGGGTTCCTGCCTCCCGAGCCCCTTCTCTCTGCCATTTTCCTCCTCTCCAGAGTGGGAAAACTGCTCCTGTGTCAGGTACAGGTGACGCAGATCTTCATTGCCTCCCACACTCCCGTGGTGTCTCAGCCGTGGCTGCCATCGACCTTCCCTCCAAACCAGATTTTTTCATCCAAGCAGCTCAGGGCCTTTCGGGGTGAAAAGAGCAGCAGAAGTAGAGAAAGCGCAGGGCCGAGGGCTGCAGGGCCAGCAGGACACGGTGTCACTCACCTGGAGGTGTTCCGGGGGCCTGCGCGTGCTGAGGAAGCAAATCCAGCAGGAGCTGATTTTGTCACCTCCGCACGGTGCCAGCTCTGCCTCGGGGACAGCCTGAGTCCGGCAGGGACAATTCCTTCCCCGAGGGAAAAGGGCCCTGGAAAGAGCAGGCTCAGGGAAACTGAGGCACGGGTGGTGCTGACCCCAACCAGGATTTATCTTCGAGCTCTCCTGCGCTGTCCCGCAGGCTCAGAGGGAGAGGAAGCCAAGGGAAACAAAAGGTTTTTCCTGCGGGATTGTGTCACAGGAAGCCCCGGGCTGTCCCCGGAGCTCAGGGGCTCTGGTGGCACAGCAAAGGAGAAGTTCCAGCGGAGGAAATTCCTGTTCGCGTTCTGCGCCTTTCTCAGTGTGGTGGAAAGGCACAATTAAAGATTAATTGCCTCCAGAAGCAGAGCAGAGCTCACACCCACCGGCAGCTCCGTGGGGGAACTGTTCACTTTCTGTGGGGTCCTGGGGAACATGACTGCAGCCTCTGCACAAAAACCACAGAAAAATTAAATTTCCCTTTGGCTAGCCTCGGGTTTGTGCCTTTTTTTTTTCTTTTTTTTTTTTTTCCCTTTTTTAAATTAAGCAAGCTCCAGATTCCTCGTAAGGGAAGTTCTAAAGGTGGCGCTGGAGCAGTTATTAAATAAAAACATCACCTCAGCAGGCGCTGGACATTTGTGTCCCTGAGTAAAGGACACCTCTGCTCTCATCAGCATCAGAGAGGGGCAGGGAGGGTTAGAGGACCTGCTGGGGACACGCAGGGAGCAGCCTGGGGCTCGGGAGGGCACCCTGGGGACCCTCCGTGTGCTCCTGTCCCATCCCTCCTGGCTGGGAAGTTCCCAGCTCAGGACATTCCGTGGTTCCCAGCTGGAATCCCAGATCTCTGACAGAGGAGGAAAATCGGAATGTTTGTAGAAAGGATCACCCCCAAAGCGCAGGAAATGGGGAACGATCAGCCCCGGGGGGCCGAGGGAGCCTCGGGCACCTCCTCCGACGGCAAAGGCAGCAGGAGAGGCTCCCCACCCCCTGGGAATGAATATTCCTGGGGCTGGGAAGGGATTCCAGCCCCCTGGGAATGAATATTCCCGGGGCGGGGAGGGATTCCAGCCCCCTGAAAATGTGGATTCCCGGAGCTGGGGAGGGATTCCAGCCACACTCCAACACCTGGAGGTGACACCACACCTGGAGGTGACACCGCGGGAGGGGAGGGCAGGAAGCGCCGGGGGACTCTGAAAGGAGCCCCGGGAGCAAAGCGGGAGCAGAAAATCCGGGAATGAAGAGCTCCGGAGGGAGAGAGGGTCTGGAGTGATTTGGGATCTGTGCACCTGAAATGCTCTGCGAGCTCAGGCACCTCCTCGGCGCTGCGGCACTGCCTGGTGGGCACAGAGCAGGGAGAGCTTCCCATGGCCCCGGGGGCTGCGGGGGACAGGAGCCCACCCCAGTGCCAGGGGGGACAGGAGCCCACGCCAGTGCCAGGGGGGACAGGAGCTCACCCCAGTGCCAGGGGGGACAGGAGAGCACCCCAGTGCCAGGGGGGACAGGAGCCCACGCCAGTGCCTGGGGGGACAGGAGCCCACGCCAGTGCCAGGGGGGACAGGAGCCCACCCCAGTGCCAGGGACACACCCGGGTGGTGCCAGGCTGGAGCCGCGCAGGGAAAGCCCTCACAGGGAGATGCTCTTACCTCGCTGCAGGAATTCCGTGTGGGATTCGCATTCCAACCTCCGGAGCTGTCAGAGCAATCCCTCTGTGCCTGTGCCAAGAGATTTCCCCTGCCCGGGCAGGAGGGGCTGTGCCCACTGACCCCAAAGTTCATTTGTACCCCAACTGGAGCAGGAGGGGCCGTGCCCCACTGACCCCAAAGTTCATTTGTACCCCAACTGGAGCAGGAGGGGCCGTGCCCCACTGACCCCAAAGTTCATTTCTATCCCAGCCCGAGCACGAAGGGCCATACCCCACTGACCCCAAAGTTCACTTCTACCCCAGCCCACGCTGGGCTGTGCCCCACTGACCCCAAACTTCACTTCTACAGGAAAAACAAACCAGCCCAGGCTGGCACCCTCGGGCCTGTGCCATTTATTGAAGGAGGCTTACACAATCACCCATCCCATCCTCCTCACAGTTCAGCTTCCCTGCACAGAGCGGGGATGGAGCACAGGATTTGGGTGTGGATGGAGCACAGATCTGTGCAGGGATGGAGCACAGGATCTGTGCAGGGATGGAGCACAGGATCTGTGCAGGGATGGAGCAGAGATTTGGGTGTGGATGGAGCACAGATCTGTGCAGGGATGGAGCAGAGATTTGAGTGTGGATGGAGCACAGGATCTGTGCAGGGATGGAGCACAGGATCTGTGCAGGGATGGAGCACAGATTTGGGTGTGGATGGAGCACAGATCTGTGCAGGGATGGAGCACAGGATCTGTGCAGGGATGGAGCAGAGATTTGGGTGTGGATGGAGCACAGGATTTGGGTGTGGATGGAGCACAGATCTGTGCAGGGATGGAGCAGAGATTTGAGTGTGGATGGAGCACAGGATCTGTGCAGGGATGGAGCACAGATCTGTGCAGGGATGGAGCACAGATTTGAGTGTGGATGGAGCACAGGATCTGTGCAGGGATGGAGCACAGATCTGTGCAGGGATGGAGCAGAGATTTGGGTGTGGATGGAGCACAGGATCTGTGCCTGAGGGCTCTGCTGGGCCAGAACAGCTCAGGGGAAAGAAGAGTTGCCCCTGAGGTGTCCCCTGGTGACACCAGGACAGGGCTGGCCTGGCTGAGGAGTCCCCTGGCTCTCAGGTGACACTGGGACAGTGCTGGCCTGGCACTAAGGTGTCCCCTGGTGACACCAGGACAGGGCTGGCCTGGCCGCAGGGCCCCGAGCCCCTGTCCCCAGGCAGCCCAAAGGCACTGAGGCAGCTGTGACACCTGATCCATGTGACACCCAAGGCCAGGGACTCACCTGCGCTCCATCCTGGCAGAACTCCGCTCCCGCTGCTCCAAAGGGACAATTCCCAAAGCTGCTCCAAAGGGACAATTCCCAAAGCCGAGTCCCCGCGGTGACCGCGCAGGGGAGGAAGCGCAGCCCCGGCGTCAAGAGCGTCGCTTTTATTTGATTACCCATCCAAAAATCCCTCCGATTTCCAAATTTCCGTTTCCTCCACGAGGAAATCACAATGATTTTGTGTTTTTTCCCGTTTTCAGCGGCAGGGCTCACTGGGGCAGCTGCAGCAGCACGGACTGGCCCGAGGGCAGGTAGGTGATGTTGCGCGAGCGCGACAGTTGGTACGCGATGTCCTCGGCCGCCTCGAGCTTGCGCAGCTCGATCAGCCCATCCCCCGCCGTGGCCAGCGAGTTGGCGATCAGCTCGGCCGCCTTCGAGTCGCCCTCGGCCGAGATCACCGCAGCCTTCTTCTGCTGCTCCGCCTGCGGGGACAAGGGACAGGGAGTGGGGAGTGAGGGGACAGCGGGGATAGGGGAATGGGGATAGGGGAATGGGACAGGGAGTGGGGAGTGAGGGGACAGCGGGGATAGGGGAATGGGGACAAGGGAATGGGGATGGGGGACAGGCAGTGAGGGGACAAAGGGACAGAGGATGGGCAGTGAGGGGGGAATGGGGACAGAGGAATGGGGATGGGGGAGTGGGCAGTGCAGGGAATGAGGATATGGGAAATGGGGATATGGGAATGGGGACACAGGGAATGGGGACAGGGGAACTGGCAGTACAGGGAACGGGAGCGGAAGGAGGGGACAGAGTTGTGCCACCCCTCGGGGCTGTGCCCGGTCACAGTCAGGGTAAAATGGCTTTGGTCTAAGGCTGTGCTCTTTAAACTGCTTTGCTGCCCACTGAGGGGGAAAAAGGCAAATTCCCTACATTGGAAAAAGAAAAAAAGCCAATTTCAAGCTGAATTTCAAGCTGAATTTTTGCCTATCCATCCCTGATTATCTGGCACTCCCTGGGGATGCTCCCAAATCCATAGGTTTGCAGTCAGCTGAGATGGGAGATGGCACAAGAGACAAAAATCTCATTCTGACACAAGAAAGGGAAATCTCATTCTGACACAGGAGAGGGAAATCTCATTCTCGTGCTGCTGGAGACTCCCAGAAACCATCCAGCATGGACGTAACCAGCAGCAGAAATTCCAATTCGCGTTCCAAGCACTCGGAACAAGCACGGAACTGACAATTAGCACTGCAATCAGCCCTGTGGGTGCCAGGAGGAGCTGCTCCCGCTGGGAGGGGTTCGTGTGGGATCTCAGGGAAACCATTCCAGGGGGAAGGGGACAAGGACAGACCCCGGGGGTGGCAGAAGCCATCCCAGAGGGACGAGGTACCTTCTCCACGATGAACCGGGCCCGCTCTGCCTCCTGCTGCGCCACCTGCTTCATCTCCACCGCCTCCGTGAACTCCTTGCCGAACGTCAGGTGCGTCTGGGGACACAAAGCACAGGTCACAGGTCACAGCGGGTCTGGGATGGAGGATCCCTGGGAGGAACTGGGACCACTGGGGTTCGCTGCCATCCCCACCCTGATCTGGGATGGAGGAACAGGGGCCAGTGGGGACCCGCAGCCATCGCCACCCCAATCCCAATCCTGAACTGGGATGGAGGATCCCCCGAGGAACTGGGACTAGTGGGGTTCTGCATCAATCCCCACCCCATCTGGGATGGAGGAACGGGGACCAGGGGGGATCCGCAGCCATCCCCACCCCGATCCCGATCCCAATCCCGATCCCGATCCCAATCCCGATCAGCTCAGCCCGCTCAGAGCCGCCTCTTCCCGGGTGGTGCAGGGCAGAGCTCCAGAAACAAAGTGCCCAAAAAACAGAAACAAAGTCACTCCTGCAGGGGCTCCTGCTGTCCCTGTGCCCCGGGAGGGCTGGAGGAAAGCCCCAGGAGGGACAGGGACAGGGAGGGTACCAGCCTGATCACAGCACGGCTCGTTTAGAAAGGATAACTTTAATTGATAAAGGGAGAGAGAGGGCAGAGCTCCCGCCCTGGATACCCTAAAGCTTTTAGGGGAGCTGCTGGCCCCGTGGGAATTTCCTCTCCTGGTGCTGCCCCCGGAGCTGCTGCCAACCCCAGAGCACCACAGCCCAATCCATCACCCGCGGGAGCCTCTGCCCCTGCCAGGGCCACCCGGGGCCACCCAGGGCCACCCAAGGTCACAGCGACAAAAGCAGAGCTGTGCCCACCACGTCCCTCCCGAACGCAGACACACACACATGTCCCAATGTCAGAGTGTCCCACTGTCCCAGTGTCCCCCATCCCCTGGCCATCGCTGATTCCCTCGCAGGCAGGCTCCAGAGGAGAGAACGGGACAGGGGACACTCACCAAGGTGGCACAGGACAGGGGACACTCACCAAGGACACGTGTCCAGGATGAGGCCGAAGGTGGCACAGGACAGGGGACACTCACCAAGGTGGCACAGGACAGGGGACACTCACCAAGGACACGTCGTCCAGGATGAGGCCGAAGGTGGCAGCTCTCTCGGTGAGGTCCTCACTGACTTGCCTGGACACCAACTCCCTCTGCGTGATCAGCTCCCCGGCATCGAAGCGAGCCTGCAATGGGACAGACTCCTTGGGGACGGGACGGAGCCCTCAGGGACGGGACAGAGCCCTTGGGGATGGGACGGACCCCCTGGGGATGGGACTGAGCCCCCAGGGATGGGACAGAGCCCTCGGGGTCAGGATGGACTCCTTGGGGACAGACTCCTCAGGGACAGGACGGAGCCCTTGGGAACGGGACTGAGCCCTCAGGGACAGGACATGGCTGGGGACAGCCTCTGCTGGGACAGCAGCAGAAGTCCCTCACGGCAAGGGCTGCCCGGGGAGCTCGGAGTCCCCATCCCCATGAGTGTCCAAGGCCGGGGGGACACAGCTCGGAGCCCACGGCCAGGGGCACCCGATGGGCTCCGGTTCCCTTCCCGCCCACACCAGGCTGAACTCCGTGGCCACAGGCCCCACGCCCTCCCCAGGCCCTGCCCCACAGGATTCCAGCAGCTCAGCGGCGCTCACCACCACGGACTTGAGGATCTCGGTGGTGATGGAGGGCAGCACGCGCTCGTCGTAGTCCTCGCCGATGCTGGTGAAGATGCGCGGCAGCTGCGCCGTCACGGGCCGGAAGAGAATCCGCAGCGTGATGTTCACGTTCTGCAGGTCTGCGGAGACACAGCTCGGTCAGGAGCGGCCCTGGCCTCGCAGGGCTGCTGGGGATGGAAGAACAAACCCCCCAGGTTCTGTCTGGCAGAAAACTGGAGTTGTGTTAGCTCCTCTTTTCCCCTTGGGATCCAACTCTGCTCTGCCTGGAAAGGGAGAGTCCCAACCCCAGCGGTGTCACCGCCCAGGTGACCCTGCCTGGGCTGGCTGAGCTCCAGAGGGACCTTCCCACCCCAGCTCTTTGGGATTCAGTGATTCACAGCACCACAGGAAGAGTTCAGTGATTCTCCCCCAACTCTTTGGGATTCACAGCACCACAGGAAGAGTTCAGTGATTCTCCCCCAACTCTTTGGGATTCACAGCACCACAGGAAGAGTTCAGTGATTCTCCCCCAACTCTTTGGGATTCAGTGATTCACAGCACCAAAGCAAGAGTTCTTTAGCCTGTCCTTGATTAAAGAGATCAAGCCATGCCTGGCTGTGCCCACCAGGGACATGTGGGATCACCACAGAATCACAGCTGGGGCTGGGAGGGACCTCTGGAGCTCAGCCAGCCCGGGGCAGGGTCACCTGGGGCAGGTGACACGCGTGGGGTGGCATGTCCGCACGCAAAGAGGGACACCCCAGGATGTCACCTGTGCCACCGCTCGGTCACTCCACGCTGAGGTGAGGCTGGTTTCGTTCCTCACCATCGCTCCTCGGCCGGGGCTTTAGAGCACAATTCCCCATCCAGAAGGACAAACCCAAACCCCCGGAGCCCCCGGGCTCGCTGTCCGGGGCCGCACCCACCTTTGCTGCCCGTGATGACCGGGATGTTGCGCGGTCGCGAGCGGCAGTCGAAGATGATAGGTTTCTGCACCCAGGGGATCAGGAAATGCGTCCCTTCTCCCACCACCACGTCCTGGACCCCCCGGAAGCGGTCAAAGATCACAGCTCTGTGTCCTGCATCCACTGGGGAGGGAAAGAGCGCGTCAGGGACGGCACTGCTGCCACCAGAACGGGACAGCCGGGAGGGTTAAAGCCTTAATTAGCAGGGGAGCGGGGAAATTAATGGATCGTTTGGAGCAACGAGGCAAGGAGAAGCTGCAGGTGGAACCCCAGGCCTCCATGGAGCAGCTCCGTTACTTTTGGAGAAAGGAACTCACAATACTCGCAGTATGAAACAGCCGTGCAAGGCCTCAGCCTGTTTTTATTGGGCAATAAAAGCACTGAGAAGTCAAGACACAGACAAAAATACAAAATAAAGCGACCTGGGGGCACTCAGCTCGCCCCACTCACCGTTGTAAAGAGCAGAGTTGACAACTCCCCCCGCCACAGCCAAGCCCAGGCCGAGCTTCCCGATGCTCTCGAACACCTTCGCGGCCATTTCACAGCTCCGGCCCCCGCTCCAAAACCCTCCTGCAAAGCCCCCGGCCCCGTCAGACCTCACCGGGTCCGCCCCTGCCCCGAACCCCAACCCACGCGGGGCAGCACGGCCCCAGGCGCTGCTTCTCCCTTCCCGAACACCTCGGCCCCAAGGAGCTCTCCTTCCCCTCAGCCCGGGGGTCTCTCCCGTGACCCCTCCCCCGGCTCGGGCCCCGCAGCGCCCCGGGCACCCCCCCCAGGCCCGCCCGCAGCTCTCCCCGTCCCCTCCGCACCCCAGGGCCCGAGCCCCGCACCCCGAGCGCCCCCAGGCCTCCCCTCCCCGCTCCTTCCTAGGCCGCTCGCCCCCAGCACGGGCACTCCACGGGCCAAGGCCTCGCTGTCTCACCCCGCCCGCGCTCAGGCCGCGGCTCGGCCCCGTCCCAGCTCGGCCCCGCTCCCCCCGGCCCCGGGACCCCCGGGACCCCCGGACCCACCGCCGCCCGCCCTCCCTCCCGCTGCTCCCGCCGCGCCGCTGACCTCCACATGAATCCGCGGCCGCCCGCCCCAGCGCGCCTGCGCGCCGAGCCAAGACGCGCGTTCCTCATTGGCCCGCGTCTCCCGTGGCTTTCTGGGATGTGCAGTTCCGCGGGGCCGTGCCCGGGGCCGGGCGGCCTACAGCTCCCGCCGTGCCCCGCGGCGGCCTGCTGGCTGAGCAAGGCCGCCTGCTATTGGCTGGGGCTGCGTTCTGCTCGCAAGGCCTCTTGGGCCATGTAGTCGTGGGGGGGGCACGTGGGGGCGTGCGGGGGACAGGGGACATGCGGGGGACAGGGCCGTGGGCAGCATGTGGCCGCTCACGGAGTCTCAGAATAGGGGAGAGACCATCCAGTCCAACCCTGTGCCAAGGCAGAGTCACCTGGAGCAGGTGACACAGGTGGCGTTGGAATGGCTGCATCCAGAGGGGGACACCTCCGTGGTCACCTGTCCCAGGCACCCTCCGTGGAAAGTTCTTCCTCCTGCTGAGGTGGAACTTGGTTTAGTTTCTGGCCATTGCTCCTCGTCCTGGCTCCGCTGAGCAGAGTTCGGCACCTTCCTGACCCCTTGGAGATCTCTGTAGGGATTGAGGAGATCGACCCCCTCTCCAATGGGAGATTCCTATGGATTCATGGATCCCTTCTCAGCCTTCCCTTCTCCACACTGACCAGGCCCAGACCCTCCCTCTCCCTCCTCAGCAGAGATGAGGACCCCCAATCCTCTTCATGGCCGCCCTTGGACCCTCTCCAGCAGCTCCTCGTCTTTCCCGAGCTGCGGACACCCAGAATTCGGTGTTTCTCCCCGGGAGCCGCCGCTCCGGACAAATGTCCCTCTTTCCCGGCCCGGGTCCCCTCCCGTCCCGGGGCCGCTAGAGGGAAGCAGCGCTCTCCCGTTGGAATCCGGGAGAGCAGCGAAAAAAGAGAGGGAAATTAAAAATAAAAAACCGCACCCCAGCCCCGTGCCCGGGAGCCGCCCGTGGGCTCCCCTGTGAGGAGATCCCGCTGGGCACAGGGGACTTTGGGACCCCCGACAGCGTTTTGGGATGGAAAGGGACCCGAATCCGTTCCTCAGGGCCCAGCGGAGCCCGGGAGGTATCGGGGAGGGCTGTGTCACTCCCCTGAGCTCGTGTCGCCTCCCTGAGCTCGTGTCATCTCCCTGAGCTTGTGTCACCTCCCTGAGCTTGTGTCACCTCCCTGTGGGGAAACTGAGGCACGGCTCCCCGGGGCGGCTTTGGGGCAGGATCCTCTTCCATCCAACCCCAAACCTGCACCCGAGCCGGTGACAAAGCCACGGCCACAAACACGCGGGGGTTCCTTCCTTTATTGAGTTTTGACTCATCCCCGCGGCCCTGGGGATTTTTGGGGCCGGGCCGAGGTTTTGGGGCTGAGAGCTGCGGGAGCCGCCGGCCTGGAGCCGATCCGCCCTCGGCCCCAAACCTTTGTGAGGGACATTTGTGAGGGACATTTGTGAGGGACTCCGCGGGTGACTCAGCGGCGGTGGCGCTGGCGACACGGCTGGCGACACGGGCTGGCGACACGGGCTGGCGCTGGTGACACGGGCTGGTGACACGGGCTGGTGACACGGCTGGTGACACGGGCTGGCGACACGGGCTGGTGACATGGCTGGTGACACGGGCTGGCGCTGGTGACACGGGCTGGCGACACGGCTGGTGATACGGGCTGGCGACACGGGCTGGTGACACGGGCTGGTGACATGGCTGGTGACATGGCTGGTGACACGGCTGGTGACATGGCTGGTGACACGGGCTGGTGACACGGCTGGTGACATGGCTGGTGGCACGGCTGGCGACACGGGCTGGCGACACGGGCTGGCGCTGGTGACACGGGCTGGTGACACGGGCTGGCGACATGGGTGGTGATACGGGCTGGCGACACGGGCTGGCGCTGGTGACACGGGCTGGCGACACGGGCTGGTGACACGGCTGGTGATACGGGCTGGCGACACGGGCTGGCGACACGGGCTGGTGACACGGGCTGGCGCTGGTGACACGGGCTGGTGACACGGGCTGGCGCTGGTGACACGGGCTGGTGACACGGGCTGGCGACACGGGCTGGTGACATGGCTGGTGACACGGGCTGGTGACACGGCTGGTGACATGGCTGGTGACACGGGCTGGTGACACGGGCTGGTGACATGGCTGGTGACACGGGCTGGTGACATGGCTGGTGACACGGGCTGGCGCTGGTGACACGGCTGGCCGCGGTGGGGGGACCCGGGCTGTGTCCCCACCCCACTGAGCCCTGCGGGATGGGAATGGGGGCTCGGGAGGGACAGGATTGTCCGGGGGGCTATGGGGGGCCCTGAAATGGAGCTGGGACCCCATGGGAGTGAAACCGCACCCCGAAATGGAGCTGGGACCCCATGGCTGAGGAACCGCACCCCAAAGCGGCCCCGGGACCCCTCCCCCGAGCCTGTCCCCGGGGCTGTCCCGTTTTGGGGACATTCCCCCGGGCAGCGCAGAGCCCCAAGAAGGGCTCATTGTCCTCCCCCGGCCCGGCAAGAACAAAGCTCTTCTCTCTTCTCTCTCCTCTCTTCTCTCTTCTCCAGCGCCGCTCCCGAAAATCCACTCAGGATCCTCGGCGATCGCGGGGCGCGGCCCGAGGGGGATCGGGACCCCACAATTGGGGTTTGTCCCCCACAATTGTGTTCTTCCCTCACATTTGGGGCTTTCCCCCCACAATTGGGGTTTGTCCCCCACAATTGGGGTTTTCCCCCCACATTTGGGGTTTTCCCCCCACATTTGGGGTTTTCCCCCCACATTTGGGGTTTTCCCCCACAATTGGAGTCTCTCCCCCCCAAAGCCGTGTGGGGTCGGTCCCAGGCCGGTTCCCGTCCCACCCACGGATCCCACCCGGGGGTCCCGCCCGGGGGTCCCGGCCCCGCTCCAGCCCGAGCTGCGCTCAATCAGTGCTCAAATCTAATTAGGCAAACTGCATTAAAGGCCTGCGAGGACACGGCTCGGGTGGAAAGGACCCTAATGCGATTTGGGCCGCGCTCGCTGCCGCGATTTGCAAGTCACAGAAATCGAGTTAGGGCCGTTCGCGTTCTGAGCTCTGTCCGCGCGGCCCTAATGAGGTTTAATTAATTTGTTTTAAACCCAGCCTGTCCTTCACCCAGACGCTTCACCTGACTCGCCCCGGGGAGGCAAAGCCCACCCGGGTGGGCTCAGGGACCCCCGGGCGTGGGGATGGGGATGGGGCTGGGGAGTCACGGAGGGTTTAGGGGAAAGTGGGACCGTCCCTGATGGGATCAGGGTGATGAATTGGGGTGCAGCCCCCCACCCCTGTGGTGCCCGGAGAGAGGGGATCGGGGCAGGAGAGACGGGATTGGGGTGCAATTCCCGGGACAAATCCTCAAATCCTGCAATTCCCGGGACAATTCCTGCCCTTTCCAGGACAGATTCTGCCCTTCCCGGGACAAATCCTGCCCTCCCCGGGACAAATCTTCAAATCCTGCCCTTCCCAGGACAGATTCTGCCCTCCCCGGGACATGTCCTGCCCTTCCCAGGACAGATTCTGCCCTCCCCGGGACAATTCCTGCCCTCCCCGGGACAATTCCTGCCCTCCCCGGGACAATTCCTGTCCTCCCCGGGACAATTCCTGCCCTCCCCGGGACAATTCCTGCCCTCCCCGGGACAAATCCTGCCCTCCCCGGGACGAATCCTTCCCCTCCGGCCGGGGCCCGTCCGCCGCGGGACAAAGGCTCCTCAGTGTCGCCTCCGCCGCTGCCCGCGGGGCCGGAGGGCCTTCCGCCGGCGGGAGCAGCCGGGCCGAGCATCCTCCGTTTCCAGGGGAACTGCCGGGGGTCGGGGAGAGGTCTGCCGCGGCTCGGGCTCCCCGCAGCGCCCTTAATTGCTCATTTATTCCGTGCAATTAGTCCCAGGTGCTGTGCACGGCCGGGTGACCCCCGCGGGTGTCCCCCCGTCCCCCCCACCCCGACCCCGACCCGGCCATGGGCGGCCTCGGGATCGACCGGATCCCGGCGGGGGACGAGATCCCCAGAGCCGAGCCGCGGTCACATCCGTGTGCCTGTTCGTGTCCCTGTGTCCCTGTGTCCCTGTCCCTGTGTCCCTGTCCCTGTGTCCGTGTCCGTGTCCCTGTCCCTGTGTCCCTGTCCTTGCCCCTGTCCGTGCTCCTGTCCGTGTCCCCGTCCCCGTCCCCGTCCCCGTCCCTGTCCCCGTCCCCGTCCCTGTCCCTGTCCCTGTCCCTGTCCCTGTCCCTGTCCCTGTCCCCTGGAGAGCCCCCCGGAGCATCCCTGGAGTGGCCTCGCCCCTTTCCGGTGTGTCCCGGGGCCGGAGGGGCTCGGGGACAATCGGCCCTTGTGGAGCCCGAGCCGCGGGCACAGCCCCGGGAGCGGCGGGGGACAAAGGGGGACCTGGGCTGGGGGGGGCGGGAATGACCGGGGACACACCGGGGGGACACGGGCACGGGGGGGACACGGGCACGGGGGGGGTCACATACATTGGGGGTTACAGACATTGGGGGTCACACATATTGAGGGTCACACACATTGAGGGTCACACACACTGGGGGGGGGGTCACACACATCGGGGGCTCCCATCCCCTTCTCTTCACCCTCCAGCACAACCTGTCCCACCTCGGCCTCTACCAGCCCGGCTGGGTGACCCACGCTGGGGTTTGGTGGCCCACAAGGGGGGTTTGGTGGCCCATGGAGGCTCCGACAGCCCCCGCCCCCTGTCTGAGCCCCCCCAGCGCTTCCATCTCCCCCGGGCCGGGCCTTTCCGAGCCAGACGCGTCGGCAGCGCTCCCCCCGCGGCCCCCGCCCAGCGCGGCCATTCCCCGGCACCGCCGGAGCCCCCCCCGAGCCCCCCGAGCCCCCCGAGCCCCCCGAGCCCCCCCGAGCCCCCCGAGCCCCCCGAGCCCCCCCTGCAATTACCGCGCGCCGATCGATCCCCAGTCCCCGCGGACACCATTAGGGTGGGCTGGGCCCTGGGGAGGGGCGGGCGGCTCCGGCCTGGGCTCGGATCAGGGGGAATGCTGGAAATGCACTTTGGGGGCTGGGGGATGCGGGGGGACCCCTGGGCAAAGGTTTGTCACCCAAAATCTGCTGCGGGAACAGCGCGGAGCGACATCCCGGCTGAGGGAGGTGCGACCCCCGGAACCACCCAGAGGGGTCGGGATGGGCCCCGAGGGGCTCGGCTGGGATGGAGACCTCAGTCCCCGTTCCTCCTGGAATGGGGACAGCTCAGTGGCTGGGATGGGGACAGTTCAGCAGCTGGGATGGGGACAGTTCAGTGGCCGGAATGGGGACAGTTCAGTGGCTGGGATGGGGACAGTTCAGTGGCCGGAATGGGGACAGTTCAGTGGCCAGAATGGGGACAATCAGTAGCTGGAATGGGGACAGTTCAGTGGCCGGAATGGGGACAGTTCAGTGGCTGGGATGGGGACAATCAGCAGCTGGGATGGGGACAGTTCAGTGGCTGGGATGGGGACAATCAGCAGCTGGGATGGGGACAATCAGCAGCTGGAATGGGGACAGTTCAGCAGCTGGAATGGGGACAGTTCAGTGGCAGGAATGGGGACAGTTCAGTGGCTGGGATGGGGACAATCAGCAGCTGGAATGGGGACAGTTCAGTGGCAGGAATGGGGACAGTTCAGTGGCCAGAATGGGGACAGTTCAGTGGCTGGGATGGGGACAGTTCAGTGGCCGGAATGGGGACAGTTCAGCAGCTCGGATGGGGACAGTTCAGCAGCTGGGATGGGGACAGTTCAGTGGCTCGGATGGGGACAGTTCAGCAGCTGGGATGGGGACAGTTCAGTAGCTGGGATGGGGACAGTTCAGTGGCTCGGATGGGGACAGTTCAGCAGCTGGGATGGGGACAGTTCAGTAGCTGGGATGGGGACAGTTCAGTGGCTCGGATGGGGACAGTTCAGCAGCTGGGATGGGGACAGTTCAGTGGCTGGGATGGGGACAGTTCAGCAGCTGGGATGGGGACAGTTCAGCGGCAGGAATGGGGACAATCAGTAGCTGGGATGGGGACAGTTCAGTAGCTGGGATGGGGACAGTTCAGTGGCTGGGATGGGGACAGTTCAGCGGCAGGAATGGGGACAATCAGTAGCTGGAATGGGGACAGTTCAGTAGCTGGGATGGGGACAGTTCAGTGGCTGGGATGGGGACAGTTCAGTGGCTGGGATGGGGACAGTTCAGTGGCCGGAATGGGGACAGTTCAATGGCTGGGATGGGGACAGTTCAGCAGCTGGGATGGGGACAATCAGTAGCTGGGATGGGGACAATCAGTAGCTGGGATGGGGACAATCAGTAGCTGGAATGGGGACAGTTCAGTGGCTGGGATGGGGACAGTTCAGTGGCAGGAATGGGGACAGTTCAGCAGCTGGGCTGGGGACATCTCATCGGCCGGAGCGGGGGACATTCCAGCCCCGATTTCCAGCCCCTCCGGCTCCATCCCGAGCCTCCCCGAGCAGGAGAGCGGCGCTGGGTGAGTGAGGCTGCGGGGCAGGAGCGCTCCCGGTGCGGCTCAGGCGCTCACCGAGGGCTCCGGAGCCTTGCCCGGGCCGAGGGAGCGGCGGTGCCCCAGGGCCGAGGGATCGGAGGTGTCCCCGGGCCGGAGCAGGTTGCAGATGGGCAGCGGAGGGAAGGAGGGAGGGAGGGAGGAAGGGAGAGGAGGAGGCGGCAGCGCTGCCGCTCGGGGCCATAAATTCCCCTCAAGGTTTCCTAATGGGACCCTGATTTATCTCCTGCCTCTGTCTGGACTAATTGAGTTCATTCCGCTCGGTGATTCATGCCCTGGAAATGGCTTCCAGGGAAAATGGGACCTCGAGCGGCTTCAGCAAATCCCTGCCGGGATCGGCCTGGGAGCCGTAAAGCTTTTAGAGCCGCGGGATGGAAAACCCGGCCCGGCCCGGCCCCACCGGGCACCGCCAGCGCGGCTCGGCCCTCAGCGGGGCCCGGGGGACAACACCGGCCTGGGCTGGGGCGGTCCTGGGGCTGGGAGAGGATCCTGTGGGGCTGGGAGAGGATCCTGTGGGGCTGGGAGAGGATCCCGTGGGGCTGGGAGGGGATCCTGTGGGGCTGGGAGAGCTTCTCATGGGGCTGGGAGAGCATCCCGTGGGGCTGGGAGGGGATCCTGTGGGGCTGGGAGAGGATCCTGTGGGGCTGGGAGAGGATTCTGTAGGGCTGGGAGAGCTTCTCATGGGGCTGGGAGAGGATCCCGTGGGGCTGGGAGAGGATTCTGTGGGGCTGGGAGGGGATCCTGTGGGGCTGGGAGAGCTTCTCATGGGGCTGGGAGAGGATCCCGTGGGGCTGGGAGGGGATCCTGTGGGGCTGGGAGAGGATTCTATGGGGCTGGGAGAGGATCCCGTGGGGCTGGGAGAGGATCCCGTGGGGCTGGGAGGGGATCCTGTGGGGCTGGGAGAGCTTCTCATGGGGCTGGGAGAGGATCCCGTGGGGCTGGGAGAGGATCCTGTGGGGCTGGGAGAGGATCCCGTGGGGCTGGGAGAGGATCCTGTGGGGCTGCGAGAGGACCCCGCGGGGGTGCCAGAGCCCCCCAGCCCAGCCCCAGACCTCTCCAGGTCATCAAAGTTCTGTGCAGACCTCGAGGGCTTGGAGGGATCCTCTCCCCATAAATCGAGATTTGGGATCCCTCTCCCCATAAACCCCGAGCTGGGATCGTCTCCCACAAACCCCAAACTGGGATCCTCTCCTCTCTAATCGAGATTTGGGATCCTCTCCCACAAACCCTCCCGGGCCCCAGCGCATCCCCCGAGCCGTTCCAGGAGTCTCTCCCCGCTCCAGGCCCGGCCTCTCCCGCCGGGATCCGCTGCTCCCGAGGCGCTGTCACGTCCTGGAGCTCATTAAATCCCTCCTAAAAGCCAGGATAAAATTGCTTTTACCCAATTTCCTCCTCGCTGCTTGCTGGCTCGGAGAATTCCAGCGGGGCCGAGACAGCGCTGCTCGTCCCAATCTGATTATCCCTGAGCCGATTGATCCTCGCCGACGTGACCTTTGGAAAACTCTCACCCCATTCCCAAAGCGCCGGGCGCTCCCACCCTCGGCTCTTCCCAAAAAAACCCCACCGAGGCTGCCCCACCCCGCTGGGAAACGATTAATTCAAATTCAAATTGAAATAAAAATGAACGGGATACGATGGGGTGGATCCATCCCTATGGATGCTGTACGGGATCCATGGACACCATCCCGGCCCCGCCCCCCGCGGGCTCATTTGCATAAGGAATGAAGGCAGCAATTAAGTTCCCTCATCATCTCGGCGGGCTGGGAAATGAGCTCCCCTCTCATTCCACGGGATATATTCCATTTTATTCTACTTATTTCTATTCTATTATGTTTATCCCTATTTTCTTTATTTCTATTATTTTATTTCTATTTATCTCTATTTTCTTTCTATTTTCTTTCTTTCTATTTTCTTTCTATTTTCATTCTATTCTATTCTATTCTATTCTATTCTATTTCTATTTCTATTCTATTCTATTCTATTCACTTCTATTCTATTCACCTCTATTCTATTCACCTCTATTCTGTTTCTATTAATTTCTATTTTTTTTCTATTTATTTCTATTTTATCTCTATTTTATCTCTACTAATTCCCATTTATTTCCGTTTAATTCCCGTTTTTCCTCTGCTCCATGCCACCGCACCCCATCCATCCCCGCTCCGCTCTGCTCCATCTCATTCCTCTCCGAGCCCTGAGTCAATGAAAACAAATCCCTCCCCCAGCAGAAAGACAAACGCAGCAAAACCCTCGCCCCGAGCCGGGGAAATGAGAAATCTGTGCCCAGCTCCTCCTCGGTGACACCGCGGCTGTGACATTCATTTCCTGCGCCGGCAGAATTCCTGACCCATCAGCAGTGCGGGAGCGATGGGTGCCCCAGGGCCGCGGGGGTGACCGATGGGTGTCCGAGGGAGCGATGGGTGACCGATGGGTGACCGATGGGTGCCCGAGGGCGGCGGGAGGAGCGCAGCGCTGCCCGCGGGGATCAATCGATGGCGCGGGCAGATTATCGATAACGCTGCTGCTGCTGCTGCTGCTGCTGCGGGCGTGGCCCTGCCCTCGGCTCCTTCCCGGCCCTCGTTCCCAGCCCTCATTCCCGTCCCTCATTCCCGTCCCTCATTCCCGTCCCTCATTCCCAGCCCTCATTCCTGTCCCTCATTCCCAGCCCTCATTCCCAGCCCTCATTCCCGTCCCTCATTCCTGTCCCTCCTTCCCAGCCCTCATTCCCAGCCCTCATTCCCGTCCCTCATTCCCGTCCCTCATTCCCGTCCCTCATTCCCGTCCCTCATTCCTGTCCCTCATTCCCGTCCCTCATTCCCGTCCCTCATTCCCGTTCCTCATTCCTGTCCCTCATTCCTGTCCCTCATTCCTGTCCCTCATTCCCGTCCCTCATTCCCGTTCCTCATTCCCGTTCCTCATTTCCCCCCCCCGGGCACGGATCTCCTCCCCGGGATGCTTTGGGGTCTGGTTTTTCTCTCGGACAGGCAGAGCGGGGTTTGTTTTCGGGTTTGTTTTCACTGCCACGGCTCTGTCCCACAGAGATCAGCTCTGTCCCACAGGATCGGCTCTGTCCCACAGGATCGGCTCTGTCCCACAGGATCGGCTCTGTCCCACAGAGATCAGCTCTGTCCCACAGGATCGGCTGTGTCCCACAGGGATCAAATCCATCCCACAGGGATTGTCCCCATCCCACAGGATCAAATCCATCCCACAGGGATTGTCTCCATCCCACAGGATTGACTCCATCCCACAGGATCAGCCCCATCCCACAGGGATTGTCCCCACCCCACAGGATCAGCCCCACCCCACAGGATTGTCCCCACCCCACAGGATTGTCCCCACCCCACAGGGATTGTCTCCATCCCACAGGGATTGTCCCCACCCCACAGGGATTGTCCCCATCCCACAGGATTGACTCCACCCCACAGGATCAGCCCCACCCCACAGGATTGTCCCCACCCCACAGGATTGTCCCCACCCCACAGGATCGGCGCTCGCGGGCACCGCGGGCCCGGAGGTTCCTCGGGAGGGCCTTATAAGGACCCGCGGCTCCATCCCCGGGCCCCGAGCGGTGATGGATGCGCTGGGAGGGGCGGGGGGAGCGGGAGCTGTGGGGAGGGGGATGGGGGAGGCACCGGCGGGAATCGCTGCCCTGCGGATCGGGACGGTAATCCAAAGCAGACCGGGACACTGACAGTAATGGGAACCAGGTTTGGGGAGTGGTGGATCCTCCTGCCCGCGGCTTTTGGGGTGCCTGGGGTCTCGGGGTCACATCCGAGCCCGGGGGGAATCTGTGCTCGGGAGCCCCTGGACTGTGCCGGGGTGGCCCAACCCCACATCCCACGTGTCCCACGTGTCCCTGAGCCCTTCCATCCATCCCTGTGGGAATTCATCCTGCCCTGCACTGCCTGCACGAGCATCGCCCCATCCTATAGGAACAACCCAGCCCTGTCCCTATAGGAACAACCGAGCCCTGTCCCTATAGGAATAACTGAGCCCTGTCCCTATAGGAACAACCGAGTCCTGTCCCTATAGGAATAACTGAGCCCTGTCCCTATAGGAATAACTGAGCCCTGTCCCTATAGGAACAACTGAGCCCTGTCCCTATAGGAACAACCGAGCCCTGTCCCTATAGGAATAACTGAGCCCTGTCCCTATAGGAATAACTGAGCCCTGTCCCTATAGGAATAACAGCCCCATCCCATAGGAATAACTGACCCCATCCCATAGGAATAGCAGCCCCATCCCCCGGGAATTCCTCCCCTCGGAGCGGATTTTCCAGAGCCGTCCCCATTTCCCTCAGGCCTCATTCACCCCCGGCTCGGATGGGATGAGCAGGGCTGGGTTAAGGGAAGGGGGAGGTGTCCCGGCAGGTCCCTCCCCCGCTGCCCAAATCCAGGGAAAGCTTTTCCCTGGATGGTAAAACTGCTCCAGGCAGGAAGGACGCCAGCAGCTCTGGAACTGTGGCTCTGGACACTTCAAATAAAATGATTCCCCCCCATTTTTCCTTTGGGAAAAAACAGAGAGGATTTTTTAAAGGGTGCCTTGCTGCCATCAATTCCCCTCTGCTCCACGGCCTGAGGAACGTTCCGATGTCCCCAGCAAAGTGACACCAGGCCAGAGCCTGGTCCCACCCTCCTCTTCCTCCCTGTCCCCCTCAAGGGAATTTTCCTGCACACCCTCCCCTTCCCCCGGAGCAGACGGGATCGGGCCCTGGTCCCACTCCGAACCCCCTCCCACCCCATTCCCACTCTGAACCCGCTCCCACCCCAATCCCAGGCCCTGTTTCCACTCTGAACCCGCTCCCACCCCAATCCCAGGCCCCATTCCCACTCCAAACCCGCTCCCACCCCAATCCCAGGCCCCATTCTCACTCCAAACCTGCTCCTGCCCAGCCCCAGACCCCATTCCCTGTTTCAAACCCTCTCCCACCCCAGTCCCTTTCCCATTCCCACTCTGAACCCACTCTCACCCCAGTCCATTTCCCACTCCATTTCAAACCCACTCCCACCCCATTCCCACTCCAAACCTGCTTGCACCCCATTTCCTGCCCCATTCCCTACTCCCACCCCATTCCCATTCCCATTCCCATTCCCATTCCCATTCCCATTCCCATTCCCACTCCAAATCTGCTCCCACCCCAGCCCCAGACCCCATTTCCTGCCCCATTCCCACTCCCACCCCATTCCCATTCCTGTTCCCATCCCCATCCCCATCCCCATTCCCATTCCCACCCCATTCCCATTCCCACCCCCACCCCATTCCCACTCCGAGCCCACCCCCACCCCATTCCCATTCCCTTTCCCATTCCCTTTCCCTTTCCCATTCCCACTCCGAACCCACTCCCACTCCCTCCCCATCCCCATCCCCATCCCCATCCCCATCCCCATTCCCATCCCCATCCCCATCCCCATCCCCATCCCCATCCCCATCCCCATTCCCA
Organism: Acanthornis magna; assembly: GCA_036785705.1. NCBI lineage: Eukaryota > Metazoa > Chordata > Aves > Passeriformes > Acanthizidae > Acanthornis > Acanthornis magna. The sequence goes on from JAWUZG010000190.1 coordinate 542,743, forward strand.
CCCCATCCCCATTCCCATTCCCATCCCCATTCCCTTTCCCATCCCCATTCCCATTCCCTTTCCCATCCCCATTCCCATTCCCACTCCGAACCCATTCCCACCCCATTCCCATCCCCATTCCCATCCCCATCCCCATCCCCATTCCCATTCCCTTTCCCATTCCCATTCCCTCCCCGTGGGTTCCTCCCCGCGGTTCTCCCTCCCAGCCCCTCCCCGCCTGCGGATCAGCATTTCCCGAGGTGAATTATTAATTCATCCTCATTTATCCCTCGCCATTACCGCGGCATCGGCTTTGTCGGGAAGGGAATTTCACCTCGGTTTGGAGTAAAAGCCATAAAAACCTCACGGTCAGGGCTGGCCCGAGTGTTTAACCCGGGCTGGGCCTGGGGCTCTTTTGGGGTGGGGGACAGGGGAAGAGGGCGATAACGAGGGGGTGAAACCGCCCCGAGGACGGGAGGGGCTCTGTGCAATATTTCACTTGGCTCTAATTGGCCTTTTGCTAATTAATCCTGCCCTGCATGGCGCTCTCCCGCAGGCATTGTCCCTCCAGCAGGGAAAGCCCTCCGTGGGTGACCCCGAGGGGAGCTCGGGAGCCGCAGGAAAAACCCTGGAAGGCTTTTTTTGTTATTAAAAACAGGGCCAGGCCCTCCCTGAGCTGCTCTCCACCACAAACGTGGCCGAGGCGGCACTGGAGTGTCACTGAGAGCCAATTCTGGGTCCCCTCGATGGCCACGGGGCATTTTGGGACAGTGTCCAGCCCCGCTCCAGGGCCAGGGGCAGGCGGGTGGGTTTTTGGGTGACCTGAGGGGTCACAACGCTCTGAAAGTTCTGTTTCCCATCGTTTTTCCCAAAAACACCCGCAGAGCCTCTGGGTTCGATCCCGGGAGGTGACAGCAGCCCTTCGAGAGGCTCTCTGTCACCTCACAGAGCCACGGCGCTTTTGGGGCCGGGAAAAGCCACGCGCGTGTGATTCCGTGAGGAATTCCGCGGGGCCCTGCGCCGAAGGAGCCGCGGAGGGCTGGACCAGGAGCGAGAATTTTCCTTTCCCTCCGCCGGCCCAGCCGGGCACAGCTGGAGCGCAGCTGGGCCGTTCCAGGGCCGGCATTTTCCCGGGATGATTCCCGGGCTGGCACGGGGCCGCGGCGGCGGCGGGGACGGGGCCCGGGGACCGCGGGACGCGAGCTCGGTGTCCCCAGCTCGGTGTCCCCAGCTCGGTGTCCCCAGCTCGGGAACCTCGCGGGGAGCAGCAGCAGCAGCAGCAGCAGCAGCAGCAGGGGGAGGAGGATGGGGGAGGGATTTACCCAAGGCCCGAGGAAAACATCTGGATTTCTGGATTTGCCACTTGCTGCGGCGAATTAATTAATCGCGGGCTCCCCCGGCCGCTCCCCCGCCGTGCCAGCCCCGCTCCCGCCGGGAATGTCCCCGGGGCTGCTGTCCCAGCCGGAGGTCACCCGGCCACCCCATCCTGCCCCCCCGGGGCTGCAGCGCCATCAGTGATCCCAAAAAACAGTCAAAATACCGGATTCTGTCGGATTCTCTGCCCTCGCAGCCCGGGCCACCCCCGGGTGGGCACCGCGCCCCTCGGGTGGGCACATCCTGCCCCGGGTGGGCACATCCTGCCCCGGGTGGGCACCGCGCCCCCCGGGTGGGCACATCTCGCCCGCTCCCACCTGGCCCCGGCGCGGCGCCTTCGGCTGCCAAACCTCCTCCATGTGGCTCGCAGATGTCGCGGCCGTGACGCAGAACAAACGGCAGCTCGGGCTCGGCTCGAGTCCCGTGGAAATCTGGGGCGAGCGAGGGAATTCCGCGCAGCCCTTCCCGGGCCCGGCCCCTCGGGAGCCCGAGATTGCCTTTTCCAGAGGAAATTCGGCAGCGGCGCTTCCCTGCCGTGCCCCACGGGATGGAGCTGAGCGCTGCCGGGGCTGCGAGCGGCCAAGCCCGGGACCCCAAAAACACCTGCGGGGCCCGCGGGGGAGGAAACACCTGGAGCTGGACCCACACGAGGCCAAAGCCGCTGTGACAAGGCCACCGTGGCCACCAGAGCCACCCCGGGGCGGTGATGGCGTGTCCGGGCCGTTCCCGGTGGCACCGGTGACCCCATGCCATTGTGGCGGCGGTGGCACAGAGCCGTTCCCGGTGGCACCGGTGACCCCATGCCATTGTGGCGGCGGTCCCAGGGCTGACGCAGCGCTGCGGGATGAGGCACGGCCCCGGGAGCCCCCGCTGCCATCGCTGTGGGTGTGGGAGGGCACAGTCACCCCGCAGGGCACCGGGACAAAGGAGGGTGGCACGCGGGGACCTTTTCAGGGACCGCAGGACATCCACATGGGATTGTTCTGCTGTGCAGGGCTGAATGACAAAGATTTGATTCAGACCCCACCGCGTGTTCCCTTCTGGGGCCTCCCCGTGTCACACGAACAGCGGGGACAGGCTGGGGGTGTCCCCAGTCTGGGGGATGTGTCCCTTGTCCCTTGCAGCTGGAGCAGGTCCGGCCACCCCATGGATCCCATCCCATCCCATCCCATCCCATGGATCCCACCCCATGGATCCCATCCCATGGATCCCATCCCATCCCATGGATCCCACCCCATGGATCCCATCCCATCCCATCCCATCCCATCCCATCCCATCCCATGGATCCCATCCCATCCCATGGATCCCACCCCATGGATCCCATCCCATGGATCCCATCCCATCCCATCCCATCCCATCCCATGGATCCCATCCCATCCCATCCCATCCCATCCCATCCCATCCCATCCCATCCCATCCCATCCCATCCCATGGATCCCATCCCATCCCATCCCACAATGTCATCAGTGACCCCATCCCGGGGACGGGGAGGAAGGACAGGGACAGTGGACGGGGACACACAGACAGGGGACACACAGACAGGGGACACACCGACAGGGACAGAAGGACGGGGAGAGAGGGACAGGGACAGGGACACACGGACGGGGACAGACGGACAGATGCGGGCGCGGGCGGGGAGGGAGCGGAGGATGAAAGGACAGACAGAGCACAGGAGGAAATGCAGAACCGCGGGGCTGAAGGGCCCGGGCTGGGCACGGCCAGCGCACCCCAAAAGCGCTCCGGGGGGACCGGGGGGGACCGGGGGGGACCGGGGGGGCCCGGGCTTTGTGTGGCGGCGGAGGAGGGCGCGGGCTCGGGCGCTCGGCGATGCTCCGGGGGCGGGGAGGAGGAGGAGGAGGAGGAGGAGGGGAGGAGGAGGAGGGCGAGGAGGAGGAGGGGAGGAGGGACTCGCAGCCTTTTCTGGCCGCCGCCGCGGCGGAGGGCGGCAGAGCGAGGGCAGCCCGGCCGCGCTCCGGCTCTCGGGGGTCCCCGGCCCCGCTCCCCCGCCATGGCCGGGCTCCTGCCGCTGCCGCTGCCGCTGCTGCTGCTGCTGCTGCCGGCGGTGAGTGCGGGGAGCAGCGCCGGGAGCCCCGGGAGCCCCGGCGGGGAGGGCTCGGAGCGGCCCGGGGACACCGGAGCGGCGGCTCGGGGACAGCGCCGAGGGTCCCCGGGAGATGCAGGGTCCCCGAGGCACCGCGCGGGGGTGTTCGGAGGGTCCCGGGGGTCCCGGGCTGCTGGCACGGAGGGTCCCGGGGGTCCCGGGCTGGGAGCCCCGCGGGTGCGCGGGCTCAGGGCACAGCACGGCAGGCGCGGGGACACCGCCGAGCGCGGCTGGAGGGTCCCGGCGGGGCCCGGGGGGGCGGGCAGAGCTCTCCGGGGTGCGGCAGGAGGGGGCTGGGCGGGGATGGGGTCCCGCAGCCCCTCCGGTGCCGCTGCCCGAGCTCTGCAGAGGTGACAGCCTCAGGCGGGAGCGGGCGGGGGGCGCAGTGCCCCCCGTGCCTTCATCACTGCCTCCCACTCCCCCAAACCTCCCCCGGACCTCCGCGGCTCCAGACCCCCCCAGAGCCGCGGCTGACACTCTTTTCCTCCCGGCGGAGCCCGCGGTGCCCGCCCCAGACAAAACCTCCGGGGCACGGGGGGGGCAGGAGCCGGGGGGTCCAGCCCCGCACCTGGGGCCGGAGCGGGGCCGTTCCCGGGCAGGATCTGCCGGGGGTCCCCGGGGGTCGTGGGGCGGCGGAACACCCCTCGGGCAGGATATTAAAGCTGAGTTCCGCGGCTCTGCGCAGGGAGGGAGCGCGGCTGGCACCTCCGGGCGGGGGGGTCGCGATCGCCCCCCACAGCCCCCGGGATCCTTGGGACGGCGGGCGGGGCAGGGGGGACCGGAGCTGTCCCCGGCAGGTGAATCGCCCCCTGCAGCCCCCCCGGGTGGGGGCCGGGCAGGGATGTCCCCACATCGCCACTTCCCTGGGGCAGGGCCACCTCGGGGGCTGCGTCTGTCCCCGGGACTGCACCTGCGGGGCTGGGAGCGCCCCCGGGAGCAGGGACCGCAGCGGTGCCCCCATCTGTGCCCCCCATCTGTGCCCCCATCTGTGCCCCCAGCTGTGCCCCCATCTGTGCCCCCCATCTGTGCTCCCCGGCTGTGCCCCCTGGCTGTGCCCCCAGCTGTGCCCCCGGCTGTGCCCCCAGCCGTGCCCGCACCCCGGCACCCCAAGCCGCGCCCCCCGCGATCGCCGCTCGTTACCTGCGCCCCCGGCCCGGGGCAGCGGCGGAGCCCTCCCAGTGCCGAGCGCCGCCCGAGCGCTGCCCAAACTCCGGGAGCAGCCGGGAGCGGCCGGGAGCCGCGATTTGGGCTCGCCAGGAGCGGCAGAGCCCGGGCCGGCCCGCCAGGCTCGGTTCCGCTCGGTTCCGCCCGGTTCCGCTCGGTTCCTGTGCCGGGCCGGGCTCAGCCCGAGCCTCCATCCCCTCCGTCCCGGGCGCGTTCCGCTGTCAGGGCCCCCAAACCCCGCTCGGAGCCTCCCGGCCCTTCCCCGAGGGCGATGAAAGCCCCCCGAGGTGTCCCCGCGCCCCCCGGGCTGTCACGGCTTTGTCCCCGCGAGCCGCGCTCGGATCGCGCACATTTCCGCGGCCTAAGGCGGAGCCGCTGCCCCTGCCCGGCCCGGGGGGGCCCGGCGCCCCCAGACCCGCAGGGAAGCGCTCCGAGCGGGGAGGGGTCGCGGCACCGGAGCCGCGAGTTGTGCTTTCCACAGCGCCCGAGGGGCGGGGGCGGTGGCAGCGGCAGGGTGGCATTGTCCCCGCGGGGAGGGGACAGGTGGCTGGACAGCGGATCCGCGCCGGACCGTCCCACGCGGGGCTGCGCGCAGCTGCCGCGGCGTGGGAGGGATGGGAGCGCTGGGGGGTCGGGGATGCTTTGGGGTCAGAGATGTTCCGGGGGAGCTGGGATCTGTGGGATCACTGGGAGCTGTGGGTTCGGGGTGCTCTGGGATCGCGGGGTGCTCTGGGATCGGGGAGGCTTTGGGGTCGGGGTGTTCTGGGATCAAGGGTGCTCTGGGATCGGGGATGCTCTGGGATCGGGGGTGTTCTGGGATCGGAGTGCTCTGGGATCGGGGATGCTCTGGGATCGCAGGGTGCTCTGGGATCGGGGTGCTCTGGGGTCGGGGTGTTCTGGGATCAAGGGTGTTCTGGGATCGGGGATGCTCTGGGATCGGGGATGCTCTGGGATCAAGGGTGCTCTGGGATCGGGGGTGCTCTGGGTTCGGGGTGCACTGGGATTGGGGGTGCTCCAGCCGCTGCCGTGGCCAGCGCGGTCCCTATTCACAGCCAGGCCCCACTCGTGGCTGCATCCCCGGGGAGCTGCGAGAGGCCGCAGCCTGCCCCGATGGGGCTGAGGGCTGGGCCGGGCCGGGCTGGCTCCAAAACCCCAAATGTGCCTGCCAGGAGAGGCGCGGGGGCACCGCCTTACCCCAAACCCCCTTCCAGGCGGCGTTCGGGGGGCTGGGAGGCTCCCCAATATCCCAATCCCTCCTGGCGCCTGGAGCAGGCTGGAAAAAGAGAATGGGAAAAGGGAATAGAAAAAGGGAATGGAAAAAGGGAATGGAAAAAGGGAATGGGAAAAGGGAATGGGAAAAGGGAATGGGAAAAGAGAATGGGAAAAGGGAATGGGAAAAGAGAATGGGAAAAGGGAATGGGAAAAGAGAATGGGAAAAGGGAATGGGAAAAGGCAATGGGAAAAGGCAATGGGAAAAGGGCTGGAAAAAGGGCTGGAAAAAGGGTCTGGGACAAGGGCTGCAAAGAGGGCTGGAAAAAAGGTTCTGGGAAAAGGGTCTGCAGCAGAGTCTGGAGAAGGTCTGCCAGGCCGGGCTGGCGGAGCCGCGCCAGGCGGGGGAGCCGCCGCCTCCCGGCGCAGGGTAATTGGAGCACTTTGTCATTCCCTGCCTGGAATTGGCGCTCCATTGTCTCGGCCCCGCCGGATGCGGCGCGGGGAGCGCGGAGGGGACGCGGCCAAGGCGCTGCCGAGGCAGCCAGATGCGCCCGGGGGGAGCCCCCCGCGCCCCCCGCCCCAAATCGGCCGTGGGTGGGCGCAAAGGGACGCTCCGGGCCCGGGGCTGCGGGCGGGAGGAGGCCCGGCCGGGCTGCGACCGCCGGGAGAGGCTCCCTGCGGCCCGGGGCGGTGGCCAGAGGGGCTTGGGGACAGTGCCCGTGCGGGGTGGCCCGTGCCACCTTTGTGGTGCCGGGGGCGGTGACAGGTTGGTGGCCGCAGGGACAGCAGGTGCCACCAGGCAGGGGTGGCACCGCAGGGACAGCAGGTGCCACCAGGCAGGGGTGGCACCGCAGGGACAGCAGGTGCCACCAGGCAGGGATGGCACCGCAGCCCCCTCAGCTCTTCATTTCCGTGGATTTCCGGTCCCCGGGGGGATTTTGGGGACAGAGCCACCCAGGCTCTCAAAGTCCCCATCGAGGCAGGAATCGCTCCTGTCGCGATCCCCAGGCTGCGAAGGGCTGAGCTCTCCGGGGCGGCCAAGTGTCCCTAGAGGAGGTGGCTCGGGCGAGGGACAAGGACAAACAGAGGCCACATCCCCCCGGGGGCTCTCCCTTCTCCCTGCAGAGCTCCGCAGGGCCGTTCCCGGCCCGTGAATTCCGCCTGGAAAACGCTTTTATCCCCAGATCCGTGTTTGATGTGAAAGCTGTCACCCGCAGCGGGCCCTGCCCCAGCTGTCACCTCGTCCCCACCCTCCGGGGACAGCAGTGACTCTCGGCTCCGCTCTCTCCGCCAGGGCCCCGCGGGAAGCTCCGCGGACAGATGTCTGTCCGAGCTGTTCACGGCCAGCGGCGAGTGCTGCCGGAGCTGCAACCTGGGCGAGGGCGTGGTGCAGCCCTGCGGCGTCAACCAGACCGTGTGCGAGCCCTGCCTGGACAGTGAGTAGCCCAAAATCCCGGGGGGGTGGGACAGGGCTGGGACAGGGGCTGGGGACAGGGACTGGGGACAGGGACAGTGACTGGGGACAGTGAGTACCCCAAAATCCCGGGGGGGTGGCACGGGGCTGGGACAGGGGCTGGGGACGGGGGCTGGGGACAGTGAGTACCCCAAAATCCCCCGGGGGGGTAGGACTGGGACAGGGGCAGGGCCTGGGGTATCCTCCAGCACAGCCTCGTTCCCTCCTGGAAGGCTCACAGCATTCCCAGGCCGTGTGTGCTGTGACAGGAGGGCTTGGGCAGATATTGGGAAAAGGATGGACTAAAATGGGATATTCTTCCCCAAAACGGGAGCTGGGCCCCGGGAATGGCACAGCTCAGGGAATGGCACAGCTCAGGGAATGGCAGGGAATGGCACAGCTCAGGGAATGGCACAGCCCCGGGAATGGCACAGCACAGGGAATGGCACAGCTCAGGGAATGGCACAGCACAGGAAATGGCACAGCCCCGGGAATGGCAGGGAATGGCACAGCTCAGGGAATGGCACAGCCCCGGGAATGGCACAGCTCAGGGAATGGCAGAGCACAGGGAATGGCACAGCTCAGGGAATGGCACAGCTCAGGGAATGGCACAGCACAGGAAATGGCACAGCTCAGGGAATGGCACAGCTCAGGGAATGGCACAGCCCCGGGAATGGCACAGCTCAGGGAATGGCACAGCCCCGGGAATGGCACAGCTCAGGGAATGGCACAGCCCCGGGAATGGCACAGCTCAGGGAATGGCACAGCTCAGGGAATGGCACAGGCCCGGGAATGGCACAGCTCAGGGAATGGCAGGGAATGGCACAGCTCAGGGAATGGCACAGCACAGGGAATGGCACAGCTCAGGGAATGGCACAGCCCAGGCTGGGGCTGGACACGGCTCTGGGGCTCGGGGTGGGGTTTGGGGTGGGGTTTGGGGTCCCTGCAGTGAGCCATCCCTGTGGATTGGGACATTCCCGCATTCCCTGAGCCCCCCATTCCCCGAGGACCCTCCCTGTTCCCTGCTTTGGGATCTGCCGCTCCCCCGCGCATTTCCAGCCCTGTCCACCTTCCCTGTGTCCCTCTGGCTGCTGCCCACCCTCCCAAAAATCCCCTTCCCATCCTGCCCGACCCGGCCCCGCCCCGGGGACATCTCCCCATGGACACCTTTGCTTTTCCATTCAAACCGCCGCGGCCCCAGGAGAGCAGCGGAGCTGAGCGGGCAGAGCGCATCTCGCGGGGAGGGAGCGGCGCTCTCCCGGCTCGGTTCCGTGCCCGACGCTCCACAAATGTCGGGGGGAGCGTGGGGTGAGCCCCGCGGGAGCGATGGCAGCGGAACCGGGCCAGGAATCGCTGCTCAGACAGAGCCGCGAGCGGCTGCGAGCCCTGGGGAGGCGCAAGGACGAGGATTTGTCGGGAAAAGCTGCCAGCCCAGCCCGGGAGGCTCCGGGGATGAGACGGGAGAGGGGGAAGGGATGGAGGAGGCTGAGGAGCCGAGCGGGGACAGGGCAGAGCCAGGGCACGGCTAAAAATACCTCAGCGCTCCTGAGAAATCGATGGACGGCGCTGCCTCCCCGAGCCCGGCGGGGAGCGGATCCCAGTGCGGGATGGATCCCAGTGGGGGATGGATCCCAATGGGGCAGGGATCCCAGTGGGGCAGGGATCCCAGTGGGGGATGGATCCCACCAAAGTCCGGACCCCACTGAGATCCAGACCCCTCCAAAGGAAGTGCCCCCTGTCCCCCCAGCTCTTCCCCGAGAGGGATTTGGGGTGGGAAGGGAAGGAGATCTGCGAACAGCACAGCCATGCCTTGGTGGGCAGAGGATCCCTGCGGCCCCGGATCGCCCCGGATCCCCCCCGATCCTCCTGTACCCCCCCCGGAACCCCCGGATCCCCCCGGGCCGGGCAGGTGAGGGCAGCCCCGCTCCGGCAGACGCTCCGCTCTGCGCCCCAGGAATGCGGGCACGGCCCAGGGTGAGGATCCCTCCTTCCCCCGGGGCTGCCTCCTCCGAGCACTCCCTTGGCCGCGCTCCCGACTCCCGGCGGAACCGGGAATTGTTTTGGAAAAAAATCCACCGCAGCTGAAGCGTGACCCCTGCCCAAGCCGGGGGGCTGCGAGAGACCACCCCAAACGGGGGTTCATTCCGATCACCCTCTCCCCCGTGCCACCCCCGTCCCCGATCGCTGCCTCATGATTTATTTATCCCCGCCGGAGGGAGGGAGGGGCCCTTTGGATCTGAGCTGTAATTGCTCGGCTCCGATCCCTTCGGCTGCTGCTGCAAATGTGCCCACTCAGCCGAAAGCCTTTCCTGGCCACTTCCCCGCTCTAATGGGGCCATCAATAATTCAGGATAATGCGAGGGATGAGCCCCGGTTAATGGGAGCCGCGGGTGCGCCCCGGGGCTGCTCCGGCGCTGCTCGCCCGGCCGGGCACGGGCACGGGCACGGGGCACGGGGCAGGGACGGCGCGGCCACCGCGGCCACCCCCGGGCACCCCCGGCCACCCCCGGGCACCCCAGGCCACCCCAGGTCCGGCAGAACCGGGGCCGGGGTGCCCAGAGAGGCTGTGCCCGCCCCAGCCCTGGCAGTGCCCGAGGATGGCGTTTGGAGCAGCCTGGGACAGTGAATTGTCCCTTCCGCGGCAGCGGATGGGTCTGAGGGCCCTCCCGACCCAAACCGGTCCGCGGTTCCGTGGTTCCGTGTCCCTGGTGTCCTGCAGGGCCAGGGCAGGCCTCGGGAGAGGAGCAGCACCCCCAGGCACAGGCCCGGGCCGAGGGGAGGTGTTGGGGATGGGAAAAATCAGCTGAACTGCCATCCCTCCCCTCCGAGCATCCCCGGGGGCTGCGGGCGCTGCATCCCCCGGAGGAGCCCAAAATTCCTGTCCCGAGCAGCTCTGCCCTGCACCTGTCCCCGGTTCGGTGTCAGCTCTGCCCCGAGCTCGGTGTCAGCTCTGTCCGGAGCCCATTCCCGGTTCGGTGTCAGCTCTGTCCCGAGCCCATTGCCGGTTCGGTGTCGGTTCTGTCCCGAGCCCATTGCCGGTTCGGTGTTCCCCGGGCAGCCAAAGGGCTGAGGGCAGGAGTTCTCCTTCCCAACGCCATCCCAGGATGGATCGGGGATGGATCGAACTGAGGGATGGATCGAACCGAGGGATGGATCAGGGATGGATCGAACTGAGGGATGGATCGAACCGAGGGATGGATCGAACCGAGGGATGGATCAGGGATGGATCGAACTGAGGGATGGATCCAACCGAGGCCGCCTCGCTTTCCGAGGGGCAGCGCGATCGTGGCCGCGCTCCCCAACGCCTCCCCCATCACCCAAAAACCCCAAAATCCCGGAATTTCCCTCGCTGCGGGGCCGGGCAGGCATCGCCGGGAGCAGGCGGCGCGGGGACAGCAGCTGCGCCCTCCAGGACAGCTCTGACCCTTCTTCCGGGGCTAAAAATATCGGCGCAGCCCCGCGGGAGCGGACGGAGCGCGCCCGGCATTGATTTCCCCGGCAGCGCGTCCTGCGGGGTGAAACCCGAGCGCCGGGGGCAGGCGGAGGCAGCGATCGAGCGCTGTCACCTCCCGTTGTCACCTCCTGCTGCATCACAGCCCGGCCGGGGACACGGGGAGGGGGCGCGGGGACCCCCGGGACCCCCGGGGCGGATGTGGGGGAGAAAGGGATGGGGTCCGAGCAGCAGCGACGGCTGCGGGATTCCCACGGGGACCGTCGGGAGGTCAAAAATGGGAATAAAAGCAGGAAATGGCCGAGGATGGGAGCGCGGGGATGGCACGGCGAGGGCAGCGCGGCCGCGGCCGGGCTGGAGCCCCGGGGAATGGGGCGGGAATGGGATCGTGTCGATGGGAAAAGGAGCCTGGGGACATGCCCGGAGCTGAAAATTGCTGAGGGAATTGGGAGGTGTGAATGGGAAAAGGAGGCGGGAATGGGGAGGTGTGAATGGGAAGAGCAGCCTGGAGGGATGCCCGGAGCTGGGAATTGCGGCGGGAATGGGAAAGGTGTCCATGGGAAGATGCCTGGAGTTGGGAATTTCTGCGGGAATGATGAAGGTGTCCATGGGAGGATGCTCAGAGCTGGGAATTGCTCTGGGAATGATGAAGGTGTCCATGGGAGGAGCAGCCTGGCGGAGCACTGGAGGGGCTGGGGGGCCGCTCAGGGGTGACCCCACTCCCTCTGACCACAGAGGGAAATTTTGGGAACACGGATTTGATCCCAAGATCTCCTGGCCTGCGCCAGGAGAGCCGAGTGACTGCGGGGTGACCACAGGGTGACTGTGGGGTGACCATGGGGTGACTGCAGGATGACCGCGGGGTGACTGCAGGGTGACCATGGGGTGACCATGGGGTGGCCAGGGTGACCATGGGGTGACCGCAGGGTGACCACAGAGCCACCGCCCGGCCCCGCTGATGCCGCGTCCCGCAGGTGTCACCTACTCGGACACGGTGAGCGCCACGGAGCCGTGCAAGCCGTGCACGCAGTGCGAGGGGCTGCAGAGCATGTCCGCGCCCTGCGTCGAGTCCGACGACGCCGTGTGCCGCTGCGCCTACGGATACTTCCAGAACGACTCGAGCGGCGGCTGCCAGGAGTGCCGCGTGTGCGAGGTCGGCTTCGGCCTCATGTTCCCCTGCAAGGAGCACGAGGACACGGTGTGCGAGGAGTGCCCCGAGGGCACCTTCTCCAGCGAGGCCAACTTCGTGGACCCCTGCCTGCCCTGCACCACGTGCGAGGAGAACGAGGTGCTGCTGCGCGAGTGCACGGCCACGGCGGACGCCGAGTGCCGCGGTAAGAGCCGGCACGGGAGGGGTTAAACCACCGCTGTCATTGTCACTGCTGCTGGAGTGTGGCTCGGGTTGGATTTGGGGAGATTCCTGCTGGAGCTTCAGTGTGGCTCAGGTTGGATTTGGGGAGCAGTGCTGGGATCTCCAAGTCCCCATCAGCATCCCAAACCCAGCTCCAGCCCCACAGAAAAGGGAAAAGAAAGCATTGGGGGCAGAGCTGAAATCTGTGCCGGGGTTCAGGGCCCGTGCCAGGGCCGCTCCAGCCGGGAATGCTGCGGTGCCTCGGCAGGGCCGGAGCCGTTCCCTGGCAGGAGCAGAGCTGTTCCCTGCCCCGGGAGAAAAGCGCTTTGTCCTGGGCGCCGCCGAGCGCGGCTCGGGGGCAGCTCCCGCCGAAGGGTCGAGTAAATGCAGCCACAAGTCAAGGACACAGCGCTGGCTTTGTCCGCCGGAGCAGCCGTGGCGCCGCTCCAAAGGGCAGCAGCAGCAGGGACACGGCAGGGCTGGGTGACACCCCCGGGACACTCTGCGGGGGCTGGCGGGGCCCAGTTCCAGCTCGGAACAGTTCCAGGACTGGGAAGGGCCCAGCAGGGCGAGGTTCCGGCTCCCTCCAGGGCTCCGGGCACAGCCTCACTGAGGGATGGGCTGAGGATGTGGCACTGCCCTGGCAGCGGCACCGGGAAAACCCTGGGGAGGGCACGGGGAGCTGGGGATGGGATGGGATCCATGGGATCCATGGGATGGGATGGGATCCATGGGATGGGATGATCCATGGGATGGGATGGGATGGGATGGGATGGGATGGGATGGGATGGGATCCATGGGATCCATGGGATCCATGGGATCCATGGGATGGGATGGATGGGATGGGATGGATGGGATAGGATCCATGGGATGGGATCCATGGGATGGGATCCATGGGATGGGATGGGATCCATGGGATGGGATCCATGGGATGCAATGGGATGCGATGGGATTGGGCAGCCACGCGTTTCCCTGGGGCAGGCCAGGACGGATCCGCTGTGGGGCCACGTCCGGGTGCGGCAGGAATGGGGTCACTCCCAGCTGGAGCTGGCAGGGGCCGGAAAGGGCAAACCCAGGCCCCGGAGCTCCGGGAGCAGCTCCGTGCAGGATCTGGAGGCACCGCGGCTGCCTCAGCCTGGTCCTGGTGCGGATTGAGGGGCAGCTCCCTGATGTGGGGCAGTTCTCTGGTGTGGGTCTGTGGGGCAGGGGAGCGATGTGGGGCAGTTCCCGGGTGTGGGTCTGTGGGGCAGGGGAGCGATGTGGGGCAGGGGAGCAATGTGGGGCAGTTCCCCGGTGTGGGTCTGTGGGGCAGGGGAGCGATGTGGGGCAGGGCAGTGATGTGGGGCAGTTCCCGGGTGTGGGTCTGTGGGGCAGGGGAGCAATGTGGGGCAGTTCCCCGGTGTGGGTCTGTGGGGCAGGGGAGCGATGTGGGGCAGTTCTCTGGTGTGGGTCTGTGGGGCAGGGCAGCGATGTGGGGCAGTTCCCGGGTGTGGGTCTGTGGGGCAGGGGAGTGATGTGGGGCAGGGGAGCGATGTGGGGCAGTTCTCCGGTGTGGGTCTGTGGGGCAGGGGAGCGATGTGGGGCAGGGCAGTGATGTGGGGCAGTTCTCTGGTGTGGGTCTGTGGGGCAGGGCAGCGATGTGGGGCAGTTCTCTGGTGTGGGTCTGTGGGGCAGGGCAGCGATGTGGGGCAGTTCTCTGGTGTGCGTCTGTGGGGCAGGGCAGCGATGTGGGGCAGTTCTCTGGTGTGGGTCTGTGGGGCAGGGGAGCGATGTGGGGCAGTTCTCCGATGTGGGTCTGTGGGGCAGGGGAGCGATGTGGGGCAGGGCAGTGATGTGGGGCAGTTCTCTGGTGTGGGTCTGTGGGGCAGGGCAGCGATGTGGGGCAGGGGAGCGATGTGGGGCAGGTCCCTGGTGTGGGGCAGTTCCCTGATGTGGGGCAGTTCTCTGGTGTGGGTCTGTGGGGCAGGGGAGCGATGTGGGGCAGTTCTCTGGTGTGGGGAGCGGCAGCAGAGCTGTGCCCCTCGGGGCTCTGTGCCAGAGCCGCAGGAGCTGAGCAAAGCCAGCGCTGGGAAAGAGCCAACAAAGCCACGGCCATGGGCGGGGGACAGCCCCAGAGTGACCCGGGGACAAGCCTGGGGACACGGGGACAGGGCAGAGCTGTCACCTGCGCCCCCCAGCCTCGGATCCCCGCAGAAATCCCCGTCCCGACCCCATTTTCCCTTCCCCTCCATCCCGCAGGGCTCCACCCGCGCTGGACCACGCCCAGCCCGGCCCTGGCGGGCTCTGAGAGCCCCGAGGTGGCCACGGGGAACCCGGCGGGCACCGAGGGGACAGCCAGCACCGCGGCTGGCACCGGCACCACCGTCATGGGCAGCTCGCAGCCTGTGCTGAGCCACGGCACCGCCGACAGCCTCATCCCTGTCTACTGCTCCATCCTGGCCGCAGTCGTGCTGGGGCTGCTGGCCTACATCGCCTTCAAGAGGTGAGGGACAGGATGGGGACACGCAGGGACAGGGATGGGGACGGGGACAGACAGGGCCAGGGCCAGGGATTGGGACATATGGGACAAGCAGCAGGGAAAGGGACAAGCAGCAGGGAATGGGATCAAGCCCTGCCACCCCAGGGGTGCCACCGCAGGGATGTCACCCCAGGGATGTCACCCCTGTCCCCATCCTGCAGGTGGAACAGCTGCAAGCAGAACAAGCAGGGCGCCAACAACCGCCCGGTGAACCAGACGCCGTCCCCCGAGGGGGAGAAGCTGCACAGCGACAGTGGCATCTCTGTGGACAGCCAGAGCCTGCACGACCAGCAGCCCCCCGGGCAGGGCACCCAGGGGCCAGGTGGGGCTGGGGACAGCAGGGACTGCCCGGGTGGGACCGCAGGGACAGCCTGGGGACAGCAGGGACAGCCCGGGTGGGGCTGGGGACAGCCTGGGGCGGGGGTGGGCAGGGACAGCCCGGGGGGTGTGGGGGACAGCCTGGGGACAGGGCTGGGGTGGGCAGGGACATTCTGAGATGGACGGGGACACACAGGGACACCCCGGGATGGACAGGGACACCCCGGGATGGACAGGAACACCCTGGGATGGACAGGGACACCCCGGGATGGACAGGGACACCCTGGGATGGACAGGGACACCCCGGGATGGACAGGGACACCCTGGGATGGACAGGGACACCCCGGGATGGACAGGGACACCCCGGGATGGACAGGGACAGCCCGGGATGGACAGGAACACCCTGGGATGGCCGGGGACACTCTGGGATGTCAGGGCCAGCCGGTGACAGACGCGACCCCGCTCCCCGCAGCGCCCAAGGCGGACGGGACGCCGTTCAGCGCGCTGCCCGCCGGCAAGCAGGACGAGCTGGGCAAGCTGCTGGGCAGCTCGGCCGAGGACGCGTGGCGGCAGCTGGCGGGCGAGCTGGGCTACCACGAGGAGCTGATCGCCGCCTTCACGCGCGACGAGGCCCCGGGCCGGGCGCTGCTGGCACACTGGGGCGGCCGCGACTCGGCCACGCTCGAGGCGCTGCTGGCGGCCCTGCGCCGCATCCAGCGCGGCGACATCGCCGACAGCCTGGCCAGCGAGTCCACGGCCACCTCGCCCGTGTGAGGGGCGGCCCGGGGGGGGTCCCCGGGCCCTCTGCCGGTGGCGCCCCCCGGTCCCCGCGCTGTCCCCGGCGGGGTCGGGAGGGCTCGGTCCCCCCCGGATCCCCAATCCCGGCGGTGTTCCGCGGCCCCGGGAGGCTGCCGGGACGGACGGACGGACGGACGGATGGACAGATGGACACGGCGGTGACCGCCGTGCTCTCAGCCTGCTCCTCTCCCCCTTCTCCCCGGGGCTCCCCCTCCTCCCGCCCCCCGTTCCCTGCCCCCTCATGCCCCCAAATCCCGCTGATTTCCCCCAAAACCGGGGGAACGGGGGGCTGGAGCCCCCCCGGCTCTGCCCCCACCTTGGGGCCGTGGGGAGAGGACTCGGCTCCCGCACTGTGAAATTCGGGGATTTGGGGCTCGGTGCGGAGCGGCCGCGACCCCCCGGACACTGAGGAGCAGATTTTGGGGTGTCCCCGTCCCCGGGGGGCTGCAGAGGACACCGAGGGGACACCGAGGGTGCCACGGACACCCCGTGGGGACAGTGACGGTGGAAAGGGCTGATGATGACCAAGTGCCTGCCCCAGCGGGGTCACCACCAAAGGGCTTTGCTCTCCTTCCCCAATGTCCCCAGTGTCCCCAATGTCCCCCTGTCTCCAATGTCCCCAATGTCCCCAATGTCCCCGCCCTGTCCCCGCTGTCCCCGCGCCGCCCCAACCCCAGGCCGGGGCCACGCTGCCACCATGGCGCTGTCCCCGCCGGTCCCCAGCCCTGCTGAAAGGGCTCCTCCTCTCCAGCACTGTGACTGTGGCTCGGAAATGTCCCCGCGGGTCCCCCGTCCCCACCTGGGTGACCCCAGCACCTCCCCCTGCCACCGCCCCGGGAGGGGACATCGCTCACCGGAGACAAAAGGACATTTTGGGGCACATCAGCCCCACCTGGGTGAACTGGAGAGTGGCTCCGGGTTGGCAGTGTCCCCGGGGCTGGGCAGTGTCCCTGGGGCTGGGCAGTGACCCTGAGGTGCCACCAGGCTGGGCAGTGTCCCCGGGCTGGGCAGTGATCTCTGAGCTGGGCAGTGACTCTGGCCTGAGCTGTCCCGAGCTCCCGGGGATGTCCCACCCTCTGCCCTGTCCCCACCCTGTGCCCTGTCCCTGCCCGGAGTCCCCGAGGTCCCTGTGGAGGAGGCGCTGCCTGCTGAGCCAGGCACAGCCCCAGGCCCGGTGTGCCCCCCCGCCCCTCCGGACTCACCCCAAAATCCCTCCCCGAGGGCAGAGTGGGATTGCCCTCCCCTCCTCCAGGAGAGGCTGTAAATAGGAATTGTGGTGTTTGTCCCATTGCTCGATGTCCCTGCGTGTCACCCCCTGGGGACAGCCCTGTCCCCTCCACGTCCCCTCCGCATTCCCGGTGAGAATTCCAGTCCCAATCCTCGGATCCCTCCTCACCCCAATCCTTCAATCCTTCCTCACCCCAACCCTCAGATCCTCCTCACCCCAACCCTCAGATCCTTCCTCAACCCAACCCTCGGATCTCTCCTCACCCAATCCTTGGATCCCTCCTCACCCAACCCTCGGATCCCTCTTCACCCAACCCTCGGATCCCTCCTCACCCAACCCTCAGATCCCTCCTCACCCAATCCTCGGATCCCGCCTCATTTCTGGCCTTAAAGACTCGCTGGGGAGGCAGACAACGCTCACCCCACAAAGCGATGGCTGCAGCGGCTCGGGAGCGAGGCAGGGTTCGGCTGCTCCCGGGGCTCGGAGCCTCCGAGGGCTTGGAGCAGCACCCGTGGGATTCCAGCACTCAGATCCTTCCGAACTTTTGGGGATTTCACTTCCCGCCGTGCTCCGGAGGATGGAAAAGCCCAGGCAGGTCTGGATCTCCAGGTTGGGATGTTCAAGGTTTCCTGCCCTGCGGTGGAAGAGCGAAAATCCCTCGGGAAGAGCGGCCCTGGTTGGAAATTCCTGACCCCTGAAGGGCTGTGAGTCCCAAATTTGAGTCCCAAACCTCTCCCGTCGCTCAAATCCAAGGAAATTTGCCCCAAATTTGCAACCCTGGTGAGGCTGGAAAGCCTCAGCACCTGCCAGAGCAAGCCACGCTTGGATTTGGGATGGATTTGGGATGAATTTGGGATGAATTCCAACCCTGGAGCTGTTTCCATTCATCCCTTCTGTCCTTTTTTTTTGGAGAAGCGACTCCAACACAGACCGAGGGTGCCTGGAATGAAATCCCAACCGAACTCTGTGGATGATCCGAGCCGGCCGTGCCTCTCCAGCCGGGAATTGTCCTTTCCTCAGGACAGCGCTGCTCTCAGGTTTTAATGCCGTGGGAAAAGGATTCCAGGACCCGAAATCCTGAAAATTCGGGATTTCAGGGCCAAGGGGACGGAGACAAACTCATCTCCAATCCCTCCCCGGCTGCAGGGAAGAAATGGAAACGAAATTCCAAAGAAGAACCAAAAATACCCCGAAAGCAGGAGGGGAAGCCAAGCCAAAGTCAGAGCTCGTTCCGTGTCCTTTCCCAAGGTTTTGTTGTGCAAACCCCGTGTGGTTCTCCGTTCCCCCTCCGGAATTGCAGGATTTCTTAGGAAGTAGCAGGATTTTGGGGAATTTGGGGGGTTTTGGGGGCAGCATGAGCCGGGGGGGATGCACGGGGGGGTGGAATGTCCGTGTGTATCCTTGGGATGCCAATAAAGAGCATCACTGTCCCCGTCCCGCTTGCTTCTTCCCAAAAAACCCCGAATCATGCTGGGAAAGCAGCCTCGGAACCTTCCTGGTGGGGTTTCCCCTTTTTATCCTTCCTCATTTTCCCGTTTGAGCCTCGGGAATGCGGCGCTGGATCCCATCGGGAGCAGGAGGATCTGTTGGGATCAGCCGCGAAGGGCAGCGGGAGATCCCCGGGGCTCATCCAGCCTTGTCCAGGAGCATCCCCCGGAAAATCGGGAAAAATCGCTCCTCCCGCCCCTCCCGGCGTTCCAAAGGCTCAGATCCGCTGATTCCGAGGGGTTTGCCCCAATTCCTGAGCCTTGGAAGAGCTGGGGACGCCCCAAAGGGCAGGATCCCCTCCCAGGATCCCACAGGGAATTCCCAGTCCTGGGGAGGAGTCCAGGAAAGGCTCGGAGGGGAAAGCTGGGAAGAGAAAGCTGGGAAGGGAAAGGGGGGAAGGGAAAGTGGGAAGGGAAAATGGAAAGGAAAATTGGGGAAGGAAAGCTGGAAAAGGAAAGCTGCGATTCCCGGGAAGCTGCAGGCTCTGGGAGCAGCCACAGCTGATGATCCCAAATCTCCCGATGTTCCTCCCCTGTCCATGGGGCCGCCCCCAGAAAACGCCTGGAAAACATTCCCAATTTTCCGCAGGTTCTCCCAGCAGGTGTATCTTGGGTTTTGGGGGCACAGCACCCACGGGGAGAGGGGTTTGGGGCATTCCCGATCCCATCTCCAGAGGGTTTGGGATGTTCCCAATTCCCAATCCCATCTCCAGAGGGTTTGGGATGTTCCCAATTCCCAATCCCATCTCCAGAGGGTTTGGGATGTTCCCGATCCCATCTCCAGAGGATTTCAGACATTCCCAATCCCAGCAGATCCCGCGATCCCAAGTGTAGCCCCCGGACAGGATCTGGCTCCCAGATGGAGCCACATTCCCAAATAATGGGAAGCAGTTGGAGCCAGGCAGGGATGGGAATGGGATCAGGATGAGGACACGGAGTCCCGGGGGAGTGGGGCCGTGGCTTCCAGAAATCCCACTCTTTTCCAGGTATTTTATTATTTTATTTTATTTTATTTTATTTTATTTTATTTTATTTTATTTTATTTTATTCCATTCTATTCTATTCTATTCTATTCTATTCTATTCTATTCTATTCTATTCTATTCTATTCTATTCTATTCTATTTTTTAAAATTTATTTTATTTTATTTTACTTTTTAAAAATTTATTGTATTTTATTTTGTTTCATTTTATTTTATTATAATCCCTGGCCGCCAGGCATTGGAAATCTCTTTGTTTTGGGAACATATGTTCGGGGGGGGGGGATAAAATTTCCATGTGATGGAAAATGAGACTTTTCCCAAAAAATGAGAGGATCCAGGCCTGGGATGCAGAGTTCCAGGGAGCAGAGGCAGCTCCGGGGGCTGCTCTTGCTCCGGGGGCTGCTCTGCTCCGCGGAGCTCTGCCAGAGCTGCGCTCGGAAATCGAAATTCCTGCCGGGCCAGGCTCCAGCACAGCCATGGGAAGGGCCTGACTTTGCAGCCCGGCCCCAAAATCTGCCAAATTTCAGGTTCAGCCACAATTTTCCATCCCTCGGGATCACTCGGTGATGCCAAACCCCAATTTTCCCTGATACTCTTCAGGGCCTTTGTGGTAAGCCCCGATTTTCCTGATATTCTTCAGGACCCTCATGGCAAATCTCGATTTTCCCTGATGCTATTCAGGGCCTTTGTGGCAAACCCCGAATTTCCTGATATTTTAGAGAGTGGAAAACAAATCTCCGAGGCCAGGGAGGGTTTGTTGGGCTCTGGAGCAGATGGAAAATGTCCCTGGAAAATGTCCCCGGAAAATCTCCCTGGAAAATCTCCCTGGAAAATCTCCCCGGAAAAGCTCACTGGAAAATCTCCCTGGAAAATGTCCCTGGAAAATGTCCCTGGGAAATCTCCCTGGAAAATCTCCCTGGAAAATGTCCCTGGAAAATCTCTCTGGAAAATGTCCCCGGAAAAGCTCCCCGGACAATCTCCGTCCCGCCCAGCCCCGGCCCCGTTCCGCGGAGCCTCGAGGGTTTCGTTCTGTCCCTCATTGCTCCAGCCCCGATCCCAGGCAGGAATAATCGGCGCTTTCTGGAGAGATGAGCCTGGAAAAACCCCGAGGGCTGCGGGGCCAGGGGATGGCGAGAGGCAGATTTGGGGCGGGCGGGGACAGAGAGCGGCCCCGGGCCGGGCTGGGGTCTGTCCCAGGGAAGGGAATATCCCAAAGAAGGGAATATTCCGGGAAAGGGAATATCCCAAAGAAGGGAATATTCCAAAGAAGGGAATATCCCAAAGAAGGGAATATTCCAAAGAAGGGAATATCCCAAAAAAGGGAATATCCCAAAGAAGGGAATATCCCAAAGAAGGGAATATCCCAAAAAAGAGAATATCCCAAAGAAGGAAATATTCCGGGAAAGGGAATATCCCAAAAAAGAGAATATCCCAAAGAAGGGAATATTCCGGGAAAGGGAATATTCCAAAGATGGGAATATTCCGGGAAAGGGAATATCCCAAAGAAGGGAATATCCCAAAGAAGGAAATATCCCAAGAAAGAGAATATCCCAAAGAAGGAAATATTCCGGGAAGGGGAATATCACAAAGAAGGAAATATCCCAAAGAAGGGAATATCACAAAGAAGGAAATATCCCAAAAAAGGGAATATTCCAAAGAAGGGAATATCCCAAAGAAGGGAATATCCCAAAGAAGGGAATATTCCGAAGAAGGGAATATCCCAAAGAAGGGAATATTCCAAAGAAGGGAACATTCCGAAGATGGGAATATCCCGAAGAAGGGAATACTCCAAAGAAGGGAATGAGGGGGAAGGGAATATCCCAGGAAGGGAGTGATGTTCCCCGGGCCGTTCCCCTCCCGGCGGGGCGGCTGCAGCCCCCCTTATCGGGATAAAATCGGGAATATCGCGTTTCCCGGTCCCACGCTCCCTCCCCGCCCGGCTCCGGTTCCCCGGGACAAGGCCGGGGGGTCCCGGGTGGGCTTTGATCCCCGGGGGGAGATGAGCCCGAGATAATCTCTGATCTCAGTCGGAGCAGGGCGAGGGAATCCCTGCCGCGCCCCCAGGGCTTTCCCCTCGGGACACTTGGGATGGGAAGGGACAATCCAGCCCACCCCGGCTCACCCCACAGCTCCGGGGCGGAGGGCGCAGAGCTGCTCCGTCCCTAAAAACCGCAGCGAACCGCGGCCCTTCCCCGGCTGGAGCAGCCCCGAAAAGGAGGATTTTCCCAGGAAAAATCCCCTTCATCCTCCAGCCTTCCCCTGCACCTCCCACGCTCCTGAAAGCTCGGGACACACCTGGCAGCCCCGGGAGTGTGGGAATTGCGGCAGGGATGTGGGAATTGCGGCAGGGATTTGGGAATTCCGGCAGGGATTGGGGTCGTTATCCTTTGGACAGTGCGGGGAAGGCGCTGGAGCCCCCAATTCCTTGGAATGGGACCCCTGGAATGGGATTTGTGTGGGAACCAGGGCTCCGGGTGGGATTTGGTGGGAATTTCGAGGCTGGAAGGAGCTGGGAGGGCTTTCCCTGCCCGGATGGGATTTGTGGCGGAAGGAAGGAAAAATCCCAGAGCTTTTCTGCAGGAAAAATATCCCAGCTGAGGATGAGGGAAAGCTGCGCGGGTTTAGTGCTCCATAAATCCCTCCCAGCCCCGGGATCATCCCGGGAAATCATCGCCTCTTCCCGAACAAAGCCCAGCGCCGGCTCCAGAGGAAACCTTATCCTGATTTCCTCCCCCCCGGGAGGAGGTTTTGGGGCCGAGGCACGGAAAATCCCAGGATCGGAGTTTCTGGGAGCTGACACTTCCCTGGTTTCTGTCAGCTGCAAAGTCTCGGATTCCCGAGGAAAGGAAGAGATGGAGGAACGAAAGATCCCAAAAAACGGCTCAGCTCGGGGAAGGTTTGGGGTGAAACGGAAACCCCACATCCTGTGCGCCAGAAAATCCGGGAGAGGGAAAGGTGGGAAGAGCCAGAGCAGCCCCAAACCCTCCCCACGCTCCGGGGGATTCCTGGGATCGCTGATTCCCTGCTGGAAAGGAGAGGGGAAACTGAGAGCAGCTGGGGCTCACCCCAAATCCCAAAATCCCGGCCTAATCCTCATGAAATCCCAGGGATCCACACCCCGGAAAATCGCGATCCTCGCTCGGGCCGGGCCGGATTGGCAGGGATTAGGGATCCGTGGAAAGGCAGCTCCAGGTCCCTCTGAGCGCTGCAGAATTCCCAGGCCCTGCTGGGAATTTAAATTCTCGCGGAATTCATTCCCGAGGTTTTATTGGAATGGTTCCGATCGGTTCGGAGCCAATTACTGCAGCAGGGAAAGGGAAAATTCCCAAGCTCCCTCCGGCGGCAGCAGGAGAGCTGGGAAATCACTGGGATTGGCCCCAGAACGCTCGGGGGGTCCCGAAAGGTGCCCCAAAACCTCCAAGAAAAGCTGGAATCTGCAAACCCCATAAAACATCCCTGGAGCTTCCCGGGGGGAATCCAGAGCCAATTCCAGCCTGGATTCCCAATCCCACAGGATCCAAAGGGAGCTCAGTTCCCAATCCCACAGGATCCAAAGGGGCCTCAGTTCCCAATCCCATGGACTCCAAAGGGATTTCCCTTCCCAATCCTGTGGGGCCTGAAGGGATCTCAGATCCCAATCCCAAGGGATCTCTGTTCCCAATCCCAAGGGATCTCTGTTCCCAATCCCAAGGGATCTCAGTTCCCAATCCCATGGGATCTCCTTTCCCGATCCCGCAGGATCCCCTCCGTGCTGGCACAAAGGGTGGGATCCAATGGGCCCCAGGGGAGGGAGGGCTCAGTGGGATTTTGGGAAGGAATTCCTGGCTGGGATGGGATGGGATTCCCGAGGAGCTGGGGCTGTCCCTGACCCCTGCAGTGCCCCAGGCCAGGCCGGAGCCCCCGGGACAGAGCGAACAAAGGGCAGGGGCAGAGGCGATCCCACTCCCGGCCCGGGGCTGAACCCGTGCATAATCCCAGAAATTCGGGAGCGGAGGCGGCGCTGGCACAGCTCCCAGGCTGAGCCTCGGCTCGGGCAGGGACCACCCAGGGCTGCGAGAGACGGGCATCCCAAAAACATCCCAAAAACAAACCAAAAACATCCCAAAACAACCCAAAACAACCCAAAAACGTCCCAGAAACATCCCAAAAACATCCCAGAAACATGCCAAAAACATCCCAAAACCATCCCCAAAACATCCATAAACAAACCAAACCATCCCAAAACCATCCCCAAAACATCCATAAACAAACCAAACCATCCCAAAACCATCCCCAAAACATCCATAAACAAACCAAAACCTCCCAAACCACCCCCGCCCTAAGGCACGGCGCTCTCCCCTGGCCCCTCCCGGGCTCGGCGGCCAAGGCTCCGGCGCGGGGATGAGCACAAACCCCGCGGGACTCTCTCGTTTATTTTTGGAGGCTTTTCGCCTCTGCCCGGCCCCGCACGTTCCGCCCTGGACACGGATTTGGTTCCCGGACAGCCCCGGGATGAACCCTCCGAGTTTAACCCGGGATGGGCTGGGGAGGGTGGGGAATCCCTGAAATATCCCTGGTTTTCCCTGATCTTTCCCTGATTATTCCCTGATTATTCCCTGATTATTCCCCGATAATTCCTGGATTATTCCCTGATTATTCCTGGGTCGTTCCCTGATCATTCCCCGATCATTCCCTGCTGCATTTTCCACGGCTCCTGCCTGATTTCCCAGCCCTGGTTTTGTTTTTCCTTCCCGATCCCGAGCTCCCGCAGGCTCCGGGGCTCCCATCCAAAATCCGGGGGGTCGGAGCAGCCGCGGGAATTTGGCCACCCCTGCGTTATCCCTGGCTGTTATCCCGGCTGTTATCCCTGTTTTATCCCTGTCTTTTATCCTGGGTTTTATCCTTGTTTTATCCCTGCCTTTTATCTCAGGTTTTATCCCTCTTTTCTCAACCTGTTCTATCCCAGGTTTTATCCCTGTGTTTTATCCCTGTTTTATCCCAGGTTTTATCCCCGTTTTCTCCCTGTTTTCTCCCTGTTTTCTCCCCGTTTTCTCCCTGTTTTCTCCCTGTTTTCTCCCTGTGTTTTCTCCCTGTTTTCTCCCTGTTTTCTCCCTGTTTTCTCCCTGTTTTCTCCCCGTTTTCTCCCTGTTTTCTCCCTGTTTTCTCCCTGTGTTTTCTCCCGGCTGTTGTCCTTGGCTCCGGGGGCAGCTCAGGGAATTTGCCGCCCGTGGAGAGCTGCGGCTGCTCCGGAGCAGCGCTGGGACAGCCCCGGCTGAATTCCGGGACATCGGCCCGGGAACGGCAGCCAAAGCCTGGAGAAATCTAGAGATTGTCCCGGGAATAATCTGAGGGATGATCCCAGAGAAATCCCAGAGATTGTCCCGGGAATAATCTGAGGGATGATCCCAGAGAAATCCCAGAGATTGGCCCGGGAATAATCTGAGGGATGATCCCAGAGAAATCCCAGAGATCATCCCAGAGAAATCCCAGAGACTGGCCCGGGAGTAATCCCAGGGATGATCCCGGGAGAAATCCCAGAGATTGTCCCAGAAGCAATCCCGGGGATCATCCCAGAGAAATCCCAGAGATCACCGCAGAGCAATCCCAGAGCTCATCCTGGCTCCTTGTGCTGCTCCCAGACCCAAATCCCACATGGAGTGACCCAAATCCCACATGGAGTGACCCAAATCCCACATGGAGTGACTCAAATCCCACATGGAAGGACTCAAATCCCACATGGAAGGACTCAAATCCCACATGGAAGGACTCAAATCCCATATGGAATGACTCAAATCCAACATGGAGTGACTCAAATCTTACATGGAGTGACTCAAATCCCACATGGAGGGACTCAAATCGCACAGGAGTGACTCCAATCCCATTTGAGGGACACAAATCCCACATGGAGTGACTCAAATCTCACATGGAGTGACCCAAATCCCACATGGAAGGACTCAAATCCTACATGGAAGGACCCAAATCCCTCCTGGATGGACCCAAGTCCCCCCTGGGAGACCCAAATTCCCAAACCCCGATCCAGGGGAGGATCCCGTCCGGCAGCTCCCGGCGCCCCAAACGCGGGGAATTCTCTCCCCTTCCTGCCGGGAAGCTCCAGACAGGCCCAAGAAAGGATAAAGGCCCCGATTGTGGGGACGGCTCCGGCCGCAGGTCACATCCCGACCCCACAAAGGACCCTTTGTCCCCAACCCCGGCCCCAGGCGCCGGCCGGGAGCGGCAGCGGCTCCGTCCCTCCCTCGGGAATGCGCGGAGCCTGGAGAGGGACCCGGAGTGCCCAGGGATCCTGTCCCTGTCCCTGTCCGTGTCCCTGTCCCTGTCCTGTCCCTGTCCCTGTCCCTGTCCCTGTCCCTGTCCTGTCCCTGTCCCTGTCCCAATCCCTGTCCGTGTCCCTGTCCCTGTCCCTGTCCCTGTCCCTGTCCCTGTCCCTGTCCCAATCCCTGTCCGTGTCCCTGTCCCTGTCCCTGTCCCTGTCCGTGTCCCTGTCCCTGTCCCTGTCCCTGTCCCTGTCCCTGTCCCTGTCCCAATCCCTGTCCCTGTCCCTGTCCCTGTCCGTGTCCCTGTCCCTGTCCCTGTCCGTGTCCCTGCCCCTGTCCCTGTCCCTGTCCCTGTCCCGATCCCTGTCTGTGTCCCTGTCCCTGTCCCTGTCCCTGTCCCTGTCCATGTCCCTGTCCGTGTCGCTGTCCCTGTCTGTGTCCCTGTCCCTGTTCCTGTCCCGGGGCTGGAAAAGCCTCACCCGCACCCCAAACCCCTCCAGGATGGGCTGGAGCCGTTCCCACACTCCCACAATTTCCCAATACCCCAGATTTTCCTGATATCCCAGATTCTGGGGTGCCGGCTGGTTCCAGGCCTGGCTTTGGGATCTGATCCCAAAAGGAGGAACCTGCCGCTCCCCCAGCCCCAGCCCGGGATCATTCCATGGCTTTCGGGATGAATTCCTGCAGCTATTCCTGCTTTTCCTGGGAGCTTTGGGAGGTTTGGGAGCTTTGCGAGGTTTTCCCCAGCCCAGGATCTGTTCCATGGCTTTCAGGATGAGTTCCTGCAGCTATTCCCACTTTCCCTGGGAGCTTTGGGAGCTTTGGGAGGTTTTTCCCCAGCCCAGGATCTGTTCCATGGCTTTTGGGATGAAGTTCTGCAGATATTCCCACTTTCCCTGGGAGCTTTGGGAGGTTTTTCCTCAGCCCAGGATCCATTCCATGGCTTTCGGGATGAATTCCTGCAGCTATTCCCCCTTTCCCTGGGAGGTTTGGGAGGTTTTTCCCCCTCCCCCGGCTCTGGCATCAGCTGCGCGGGGCTCGGGTTGCAGCCCTCGCACATTTCCAGGTTTCGGAGCAGATTTTCCCAGCTCGGGAGGCTCGGCCTGCCAAGGCCACCTAAGCACTAACACATGGACAGGGCCCCGCGGAACCGAGCGGGACCGAGCGCGGGGAGCAGAGCCCCGGGAGGGGACGGGATCGGGGCTGGGAAAGGGATTG
The DNA here is from genome assembly GCA_036785705.1 of Acanthornis magna. NCBI lineage: Eukaryota > Metazoa > Chordata > Aves > Passeriformes > Acanthizidae > Acanthornis > Acanthornis magna. Next base: position 569,627 of record JAWUZG010000190.1, read on the forward strand.
GAGAGTTTGGGATGGAGGGGACAGGGTGAGGGAGAAGGGAGAGAGAGGGGGAGAGTTATCCTTGCTGCAATGGGGGGGAAATGCATTGAGATTCCCATTGAAACAAAGGGGAAATCCAGTGACATTCCCATTGATACAGAGGGGAAATCCAGTGAGATTCCCACTGAAATGGACAGGGAATCCATTGAGATTCCCATTGAAATGGGAGGGGACATCCAGTGAAATTCCCATTGAAACAAAGGGGAAATCCATTGACATTCCCATTGAAATGGGGGGGGGGGGAATCCATTGAGATTCCCACTGAAATCGGGGGGTAAATCCCTTGACATTCCCACTGAAATCGGGGGGTAAATCCAGTGGCATTCCCACTGAAATCGGGGGGTAAATCCCTTGACATTCCCACTGAAATCGGGGGGTAAATCCAGTGGCATTCCCACTGAAATCGGGGGGTAAATCCTGTGACATTCCCACTGAAATGGAAGCTCTGCTCACATGCAGGACAGACCTGCCATTCCCAAGAAAAAACCTCCCACAGAAGCACTTTAAACATTTGTGCTGGAGCCCCAAGGAGCCCAGGAGGACTGAGGGCACCCCAGAGAATTCCCGGGAATTCGGGGCCATTTCCAGCCCCCCTGGAGCCACGGGGGAAATCCTTTTTCTGTCATTCCCTGATCCCAATCCAGGAGCTGCTGGGATCCCCTGGGATCAGCGAAGCCATCCGGGAGCATCCCCTGGGATGGGGGGAATTGGGGATAAATCCCCAAAAAATCCCCCCAAAAATGGGACATTGTTTTTTGGACTTCCAAACCATCATGATAATAATGATGATAATAATGATAATAATAATGATAACAATAATAATAATACCACCACCCATAACAATAATAGAAATAATAGTAACAATAGCAATAATAGTAATAGTAATAGCAATAATAATAGTAATAGTAATAATAATGATAATGATAATAATAATAATAATAAAAATAATAATAATGATAATAATAGTAATCCAGGCGGGAGGAACCCCGGGGTTCTGCAGCTCCGGGGAGGAAGCAACTGATCCCCAGCTGCTGCTCCGTGATTCCCATCCCAGCCTTTCCCACCCCACAAATCCTGGGATTTGCAGCTGCGCCGGTGGCTGCGCACAGCTGGAGCCCTCGGAACGGGGACATTCCCAAAGGAATTCTGCCCAAATTCCCTCAGCCCCAGCCCTGGGGGGAGAACAGAGGGAAAAGTTCCCAAAATCTGTAAAATCCGAGGGGGGATGGACATCTCCAAAGCAATGTCGTCACCAGGCTGGAAAACCTCGCCCTGCCCCGCGTCCATCCCTGGGGTTCATTGGATTAATTGGATTCATTAATTACCCAGGCTAATCACGCCCCAGTCAGTGCTGGGACACCGATCCTGATTTTTCCTGGAAAAACCAACCCTGCCTTTATCCCAGCAGGACTGGGGGGAGGCAGCTTTGTTTTCCAGCCAGGAAAATTCCATTTTTTTCCCCCCAAATTGGGGTTTTTCCCTGCCCCGCTGGGGGCTCCTGGGAGCTGCCACCATCCCCAATATTTCGGTGTTTTTCCCCAAGAAATTGCCCAAGATTTCCCCTGAATTCCCAGCTCTGGGAGCCGCCAGGCCTCGGGCAGATGTTTTCCATAAATAACCAAACAGGAACAGGGAAAGCAAATCCAATTAGGCTGGAGGAATTCTCTGGAAAAGGTCTGCGGTTTCATCAGCTCCGGATCAAAATAACAGATTTGAGCTCCCAATTCTGCCTTTTTTTTTTGGATAAAACCTGGCTGGAAGCACAGCCCCATCCCTCTCGCCTAAATCTTGGTCCAAGCTCCTCATTCCAACTCTTTAGGAATGAGAAGGGAAAATCTGAGCCAAAAAAAAAAAAAAAAAAAAAAAAAAAAAGGCAGGAAACAAAGAGATGTGCCAAGAGAAGGGAAAAAGCTTTGGAGTTCGATTTTCTTGAATAAAAATTGATTTTTCTGCTGCTGCTGGCTGGGATTTTGGCTCGGGATCGGGATCCCCCGGGACTGGGATTTGCAGTGTGGGTTTCACTCAAATGGACAATTTGTTGCTCTAATTCCCTAAAACCACAAAAGCCACAACAAGGCCGGGCCGGAGGAGCCGATCCCAATCCTTTTCCAGGCACAGCCCGGCCCTGCCCCTCACTCCCACCCCAAAATCCCCCAGACTGTGGGGACGCAGCCCCAGGCCCCAAATCCAACACCACACTCCTGCTGGGGGGGATGGAGCAAAGCCAGCCCCGGGCACGGCATTTGTTCGGGAATGGGAATCGGGGAGAGACTTGGAATGGGATAAAACCATAAAAATGGAATGGACAGAGGGATCTTCCCACGGAACCGAGCCTGGGATGGTCCGGGGGGCTCGGGACTGTCCAAAGGCTCCGCATGGCTTTTGCATCAGGCGGGGCTCGGATAGAACGGAGAAACAGAAACAGAAACAGGAGAGAGCTGGGAGCGGCAGAGGGACGGGAAGGGAACAGTGTCACTGCTGGGGTCACCCTGAGCCTGGGGAGGGCACGGGAATTCCTTCCTTCCTTCCTTCCTTCCTTCCTTCCTTCCTTCCTTCCTTCCTTCCTTCCTTCCTTCCTTCCTTCCTTCCTTCCTTCCTTCCTTCCTTCCTTCCTTCCTTCCTTCCTTCCTTCCTTCCTTCCTTCCTTCCTTCCTTCCTTCCTTCCTTCCTTCCTTCCTTCCTTCCTCCCTTCCTTCCTCCCTTCCTCCCTCCCTTCCTCCCTCCCTTCCTTCCTCCCTTCCTCCCTTCCTCCCTTTCCCTTTTTCCCTTTTTTCCCTTTTTTCCCTTTTTTCCCTTTTTTCCCTTTTTTCCCTTTTTCCCTTCCCTTTCCCTTCTCCATGGATCACTCCCTTTCCCGCTGCATTCCCAGAGCATTCCCGGCCCGGGATAATTCAGATAATTCAGATAATTCAGACAATTCGGACAATTCGGACAATAATTCGGGAAGAACCGCATCATTATCCCGAGCACGCTTTTCCAGGAGCGGCTCCATCTGCGCCGCTCCCGGGGGAGTCTGAGCCCTTCCGCGCCAGCTCCGCCTCCCGCTCCGCCGCGGGGATGTGGGGAAGGCTCTGGAGATGGGAACGCGCTCGGTTCTGGGGGAAAACGGGAATTCTGCGCCGGGCACAGCCCCGCAGCCTCTCCCCTCGCTGTTCCTGCCGCTGAATTCCCAGCCCGACCCTGGCGGAGCTGGAGCGCTCAGAGCCCAGCGAGGGAACAGCAGAGCCTCGGGAAGGGCAGGAATGCCCCCAGAATCCTTGGAAAAAAGCAAAGCGGCCCCGCAGGAGGGCAGGGAAGGCACTCGTCCCTCATTCCCATCCCTGAATCCCCTGGGAAGCTCCGGGACCCCCCAGGTCCCCCCAAGCCCCTCCGGGACCCCCCAGGTCCGGTCATTCCTGGAAATTCGGGATCGGCCCTTCCCGCAGGATTTGGGATGGGGTCAGAGGTCACCGCCACCACGGGCAGGAGGGGCTGAGCCGTCCCAGGAGGAGTGTGCGAGCTGGAAGGGACCCCCGGGACGGAATTCAGGGATATTGAGGATAATCCGAGGATTATCCCCGGGAAAAGTCGGGATTTCACCCGCGGGGAGAGGCAGGCTGGGACTGGCAATGTCCCCGAGCCCCCGCGGTGCCACCAGCGCGGGGTGCCCTCCTTCCAGCGCCCCCGCACATCCCATCCCCATCCCCCGAAATCGCAGCGGCCCCGGCCCAGGTGGTTTTTTCCCGGGAATTCGATCCCCGGCGCGGAAGCAGCCCCGGGCCGGGCGGGCTGAGCTCGGCCAGCGCCGCCGCCCCCGCCTTGGAGCGTTCCCAGGCTTCTGGCGCAGCGCGGGACCCCCACGGAATTGCTGCCCTCCGCCCCCGGGCCCAGCGCCTCCCGCTGAACATCAGCCCGGGCCAGAACACGGAATTTTGGGATCTGGGGGGGCCTCGGTCCGGGGTCTGTCCGGCCCGGAGAGCGGGGAGGGCGCTGGGCACGCCCGGATCCTTCTGCTCCGCGAGGGCAGAGCTTCCCGAGGCTTTCCCGGGTTGTGGGAATCCCACCCGGAGCCCCCCGAGCCGGGCGGGACCCCCCGAGCCCCGCGGGTCCTGCGCCGGGAGAGCCCCCGGGGCTGCAGTCCCGGGCTGGGAGTCCGGAATGTGTCCCGGGAAATGTCCCGAGCCCTTCCTGTGCCCAGGATGTGCCCCGGGAAATGTCCCGAGCCCTTCCTGTCCCCGGGATGTGCCCCGGGAAATGTTCCGAACCCTTTTTATCCTCGGGATGTGCCCCGGGAAATGTCCCGAGCCCTTCCTGTCCCCGGGATGTGCCCCGGGAAATGTCCCGAGCCCTTCCTGTCCCCGGGATGTGCCCCGGGAAATGTCCCGAGCCCTTCCTATCCCCGGGGTGTGCCCCGGGAAATGTCCCGAGCCCTTCCTGTCCCCGGGATGTGCCCCGGGAAATGTCCCGAGCCCTTCCTGTCCCCGGGATGTGCCCCGGGAAATGTCCCGAGGCCTTTTTATCCCCGGGATGTGCCCCGGGAAATGTTCCGAGGCCTTTTTATCCCCGGGATGTGCCCCGGGAAATGTCCCGAGCCCTTTTTATCCCCCATTTACCCCCCGGGATGTGCCCCGGGACTGCCGGTGCCGGTTCTCCCGGGACGAACAGGATTTGTCCTTTCCCACCGGGGTTATCCCAATAAATAAGGGCCGGACCCATCCCCGGAGCGGCTCCCTGCTTCCCTCTGCAGTCGCTGGGCGGAAAGGCTCCCGGGCTGCTCTTCCCCTCTCCCGGCCCTTCCCAAGGGCTCCCCGAGGGGGCGAACCCCAAGCCCGGCACCCCCAAAGCGCCCCCACAGCTCGGGGGTCGGGGTCCGGCCCCACCCGAACCCCGCGGTTGTTGTTTTTCATTTCCTTCCCTAATCTTTAGGAAAATCCCATCGCCTCCGGGCACCCCGAGGAGGAAAAGGGAGCGGGGAGGAACCTCGGGATTTGTTTTCCCGATTAAAAATGGCCCTGGGGCGCTCGCAGCCCGAGCGGGGAGGTCTCGGCACTTCGGGGAGTGCTGAGGGGGGCTCAGCTTTGGGAACGGTGGTTCCTCACCCCGGGAAAAGGGAAGGGAAAGGCCCCCGAGCAGGGCTGGGAAGAGGGCCTGGAGCAGAGACAGAGCAGAGGAGGATTTGGGGACAATTCCCCGCGGGGCGAGGCTGTTCTGTGTTTCGGGATCTGGCTCCGGGCGAGCCCGAGGCAAAACCAAAGCGCTTTTCGGAGGAACCTGAGTTATCCACACAAAAAGGAGGATCCCGCCTGGCTGGGAGCGTCCATCGCTCTTAATCAACCCCTGGATTAATTAATGACCTCCCCGGCCGGCAGGGATTGAGGGAAGAGCTTCCCTCTCCTGCTGGGTCCCTTTAAATCTGCCCTGAGCCGCGCTCCGTGACCTCCCCCCGGAGCATCGCCGCTCCCGGCGCTGTGGGTTTGGGATTTCGGAGCCCCGGGGCTGTTCCGGAGCGGGGAGGGCTTGGGGACATCGGGTGCGCCTCCTCCGGGGGCGAGGGGACCGAGCCACTCCCGCAGGGACCCACAGAAGCCACCGGGACCCTCTGGAATGCGCCTGGGACGCGTCCCCCGTGCGGCTGAGCCGGCTCGGGATGTTTGTGGGATGTTCCCAGAGGAGAACACAGAATCCCAGCGGGGTTTGGGTTGGGAGGAACTTAAATCCCATCCCATTCACCCCCAGGGACATTCCCACCATCCCGGGCTGCTCCAATTCCATAAATCCCATCCCATTCACCCCAGGGACATTCCCACCATCCCGGGCTGCCCCAATTCCATAAATCCCATCCCATTCACCCCAGGGACATTCCCACCATCCCGGGCTGCTCCAATTCCATAAATCCCATCCCATTCACCCCAGGGACATTCCCTTCACCCCGGGCTGATCCTATCCCTTAAACCCCATCCTATTCACCCCAGGGACATTCCCACCACCCCGGGCTGCCCCAGTTCCATAAATCCCATCCCATTCACCCCAGGGACCTTCCCACCATCCCGGACTGCTTTCCCCTTCCCGGCAGGGTTTGTCCTTCCCTTCTCCTCCCGTCCCCAATTCTGCCGAGTGGGGAGCCCCTCGTGAGGAGAGCGCGTCCCAAACTCGAGGCGGCAGTGGGGAGCCGCTTTGGGGCTGTTTTTGGGGCTGTTCCCCTCCTTCCCCTGCTGTCACTCCGCGATTTTCAGCCAGGTCTGAGCCCCCCCAGCCCCAGCTCCTCTTCCCAGCGCCAGGTCCCACTAGAGGGCATCAGGAAACCGGGAAAAAGCGCCGGGAAAGGGCCCGGCAGCGCCGCCAGGGCTCCTCCGGCTCGGATTCCACATCAGCGGCTCCCAAAAAACACCTCCGGCGCTTCCCTGCACCCCGGGCCGCCTCCCCAGGGTGGGATCAGCTCCCGGATCAACACCTCCGGCCCCAAAACCCGCCTGGGATAATGGGAATTGTGCCCAAACCCTGGGATAACGGGATGAGCTCTAAGGACCCTCCCGACCCAAACCGCTGCAGCTTTTAGGAGGCTCCAGGGTCTGCTCCTGGAGGAATATTCTGGAATGTGACAGCCCTGGATGCCAGGAAGGGTTTTTGGAGGGATCCATCGCCCTTTTGCTCCCTCTGCCACAGGAACCGCGATCTCCTTTGGGATTAAGGAGGAGTCTGAGACCCGCAGGATCGTCGAGGCTGGAAAAGACCCCGAGGTCCTCAGACCCCACCTTGGCCCCAAGGACCCCATCCCCACCAAACCCTGCGGTGCCACCTCGTCCTGTCCCCCGTGTCCCCAAATGCCGCCACGCCGGCACCCCCAGGGAGCTGCTCAAGGAGAAAAACCCAATCCAGCCCCAGGAAATTCCCGTCCGAGGTGGGAATCCAGCTTCCCAAGAATCCCAGGAGGTCCGAGCAGCGCCACAGGCACCCAGCCTCCCTCCCCTTCCCGAAATTCCCGTCCCGAGCCCGCGGTCCCGGCGGGAGCCTGGCCCGGTCCGCAGGGCAGATGGGCAGAGCATCCTGCCGGGATCTTTTCCCGGGAATTGCTCTGTTTTTGGTGTCGCTGCTTCCCAAGGCAGCTCGGGGAAAGGGGGACGTGGGAAGGACGGGGAGAGGACCGTGAAGGGATGGAAAGAAGAGAGATTTCTCCTCAGGGTGGGAAAATCGCGGGTTTAATCCTAGTCCTGCCCATGGGAAGTGAATTCGTGGTATCCCAGCTTCGACTGAAAGGTGGGAAAAGAAAACCTGCTGCGTTTCGTGGGATAAAACCCATCCCAAATCCCAAACCAGCGCCCTCTGGTTCTTTTTAAGGGCCACCCCTGCCATTCCTTTATGGATGAACTGAAATCAGGAGGACCAAAGCCTTTTTCCTTTTCCTGGAGGGAAGGGCATGGGGAAGAGCCAATCCCGGGGCAGGGGGCGATGCCGGCGACAGAGACCCTGCTGGCCCCCATTGTCCCCCTGCCCCGGTTCGCTCCCGTTCTCCCCCGCAGCCGGGGCTGCCCCTCCCGAGGGAGCGCTGGGGACTCTGCCAGAGCCCCCAGGACCCCCCCAGCCCCCGGGGACCCCCTCGGCACCAAAGAGTTACCCTGGAGGGGTTACCTGGCGGGGGAGGCGGGAGAGGGCAGGGATGGAGCGGGGCTGGATCAGATATGGATCAGGGATGGAGCGGGGATGGAGAGGGGACAGAGCAGGGATGGAGCAGGGATAGAGCAGGGATGGATCAGATATGGATCAGGGATGGAGCGGGGATGGAGCGGGGATGGATCAGATATGGATCAGGGATGGAGCGGGCAGGGATGGAGCGGAGAGAGATAAAGCAGAGATAGAGCAGGGATAGAGCGGGGCTGGAGCGGGGATGGAGCGGGGATGGAGCGGGGCTGGAGCAGACAGGGATGGTGCGGGGATGGAGCAGGCAGGGATGGAGAGGGGAGAGATAGAGCAGAGATAGAGCAGGGATGGAGCTGGGATGGAGCTGGGATGGAGCGGGGATGGAGCAGGCAGGGATGGAGCGGGGCTGGAGCAGGGATGGACTGGGCAGAGATAGAACGGGCAGGGATGGAGCGGAGATGGAGCGGGGCGGGAGCGGGCAGGGATGGAGCGGGGCTGGAGCAGGCAGGGATGGAGCGGGGCTGGAGCAGGGATGGACTGGGCAGAGATAGAACGGGCAGGGATGGAGCGGAGATGGAGCGGGGCTGGAGCGGGCAGGGATGGAGCTCGCAGGGATGGAACGGAGTTTCCCTGAGACTCCGGCGGGCGGGGGAACCGAGGGGCGGCCGGGGGGGCGGGAGGCAGCGGGGCGGGCAGGGGGACAGGGGAGGGGACAGGGACGGGGACAGGGGAGGGGACACGGACGGGGACGCGGGGACGGCAGCGGCCGCAGGTGAAGCCGCCTCGCCTCTCCTCGCCTCGCCCGGAGCGGCCCCGCGGGGCGGGAGCTGCCGGGGCCACCATGGGCCGGGGGGACCGCGGGGAGCCGCTCGGCAGGGGGACCCCCCCTTCCCCTCGCTGACGCCGGAGGAGAAGGGAGGGAAAGAAGGAAAAAGGCGGAAAATCCCAGCGCAGCCCTCCCCAGAGCGGAGCCACGGAGAAGGCGGCGGCGCCCGCTGGAAAATGCATCTTCCTCGGAGCTGCGTCCTCCTGCTCCTCCCGGGCAGCATCGCGCTGCTGGTGAGCGCCGGGCGGGCACGGCCCGGGGCCGCGGGGGTCGCGCAGCCGCGGGGGTCGCGCAGCCGCGGGGACAGGAGGGCTGGCGGCGATTCCCGAACCCACCCGGCCATCCCCGCCCGCCTCCGGGAGAAAACGCGTCCCAAAACTTCTGCCGTTTTGCCGCGGGGAGCGGCAGGGCTGGGGACGGGAAAGCTGCGGATCACCCCCAAAAATCCGCACCCCCCAGCCCCGCGCGGCTGCCCGGGGACAGCGGCGGGGGAAGGCTCGGGACCCCCGGGGCTGGGGCAGAGCCAGGGACAGGCCGGCCCCGAGCTCTTCTTCCCGGTGCCTCCTTCGCCCCGCGGTGCTTCCTTCGCTCCCCGCTGCTTCTCGGTGCTTGCTTGCCTTCCCGGTGCCTCCTTCGCTCTCCGGTGCCTCCTTCGCTCTCCGGTGCCTCCTTCCCTTCCCGGTGCTTCCCGGTGCCTCCTTCGCACCCCGGTGCTTCCTTCGCTCCCCGCTGCTTCTCGGTGCTGCTTGCCTTCCCGGTGCCTCCTTCGCTCTCCGGTGCTTCCTTCGCTCTCCGGTGCCTCCTTCCCTTCCCGGTGCCTCCTTCGCTCTCCGGTGCCTCCTTCGCTCTCCGGTGCCTCCTACCCTTCCCGGTGCTTCCCGGTGCTTCCCGGTGCTTCCTTTGCTCCCCGGTGCTTCCTTTGCTCCCCGGTGCTTCTCGGTGCTTGCTTCCCTTCCCGGTGCCTCCTTCCCTTCCCGGTTCTTCCTTTCCCGGTGCTTCCTTTCCCTTCCCGGTGCTTCCTTCGATCCCCGGTTCCTCCTTCCCTTCCCGGTTCTGCCTTCACTCCCCGGTGCTTCCTTCACTCCCCAGTGCCTCCTTCCCTTCCCGGTGCCTCCTCGCCCGCTCAGCGCTGGGCACCGCGGGGGTCTCTGTGTCCCCCAGTGCCCCCGGCAGCTCCTGGCGGTGCCGATGTTGGGGTTCAGGAGCGGAGTTGGCACAGGAGCCCGGGCTCGGCTCAGGGGTCACCCCCGGGTGGCAGCTCTGCTCTGCTGTGCCCTGTCCCGGCTGCCCCCAGGTCTGGCGGGGACAGGGATGAGGCGCTGTCCCCTCAGGGGTGCCCCGGGCGCGGGAGCTGAGCCCGGAGCGAGCGAAGGGCAGCCCGGAGCCCCGAGCCCGTTCCCGGAGCATCCCGGGGGGACGGGAGCAGGGAGACGCTGCTGCCGGAGGGGAAACACGGAACAGGGGCGATGAGGGAGGGGAAGGTGGGGAAGGGCTGCCTGGGGAGGGGGACAGGGCCGGGCAGGGCTCAGGGCTCCGGCACCGCCTCTCAGCTCCTCCATCCGCTCCCCGTGCAGGCGCTCTGCGCTCCGGAGGACCACGGCGAGCCCCGGAGCCCGGGCACGGCCCCGGCGCCGAAGCTGCGGGAGCTGCTGTCCCCAAAGCCCCTCCCGAGCCCGGCCCCGCCGCAGAGCCGGACCCCGCCGGGACCGGGGGGCGGGTCCCGGGAGCTCGGGGAGAGCCCTGCCCGGGCACCGCGGGACCTGCGCCCATCCTCGGGCGGCCTCCAGAAGCTCTTCGGCTGGGGCGATTTCTACTCCAACATCAAGACGGTGAAGCTGAACCTGCTGATCACGGGCAAGGTGGTGGACCACGGCAACGGCAGCGTCAACGTCTTCTTCCAGCACAACTCCACGGGCCACGGCAACATCTCGGTGAGCCTCGTGCCGCCCGGCAAGGCCGTGCAGTTCGACCTGGAGCAGCAGATCTTCATCGAGGCCAAGGAGTCCAAGGTGTTCAACTGCCGCGTGGAGTCGGAGCAGGTGGCGCGGGCACGGAAGACGTCGCTGTGCACGCACGACCCTGCCAGGACCTGCTCGCAGGAGCACACGCAGAGCCGAGCGGCCTGGCTCTGCTCGCGGCCCTTCCGCGTGGTCTGCGTCTACATCACCTTCTACAGCCCCGACTACCGCCTGGCGCAGAAGGTGTGCCCCGACTACAACTCGCACCGCCGGCGGCCCGAGGGCCCCTCGGGATGAGCCCCGCGCTTGCCGCGGTGCCGGGGGAGGGATGGGGTGGGCTCGGAGCGGGGGTGGTCCCTGGGAAGCGCAGGAGGGGAAGGGAGAGGAGGAGTTCCCGTTCTCCCCGAAAGCTGCGAAGGGAAGGGGCGGCGGGGGCTGCGGAGAGAGGGGTGCGGAGCCAGGGCTGCGTTTGGGGTGCAGAGCCAGGGCTGCATTTGGGGTACGGAGCCAGGGCTGCGTTTGGGGTGTGGAGCCAGGGCTGCGGAGAGAGGGGTGCGGAGCCAGGACTGCGTTTGGGGTGCAGAGCCAGGGCTGTGTTTGGGGTGTGGAGCCAGGGCTGCGTTTGGGGTGTAGAGCCAGGGCTGCATTTGGGGTACGGAGCCAGGGCTGCGTTTGGGGTGTGGAGCCAGGGCTGCGTTTGGGGTGTGGAGCCAGGGCTGCGGAGAGAGGGGTGCGGAACCAGGGCTGCATTTGGGGTGTGGAGCCAGGGCTGCGTTTGGGGTGCGGAGCCAGGGCTGCATTTGGGGTGTGGAGCCAGGGCTGCGTTTGGGGTGTGGACAGAGGACACAAAGCTGCGATGGGGACTCGAGAGCCGCAGTGCAATAATGGATTGGCCCGGATTTGGGGGAGGTGACTCCAGGTGAAGCAGGCTCCGCAGGAAGGGTCACAGCGCCTGGAACCCAGGAAGAGCTCGGGAATGGGGGGAAAGTCCCCTGAGGGTGGCACCTGTCCTGGGCACCCCTCGGCTCCCCCAAATCCCGGCTCTGCCGCAGCTGGGGTTGAGCTTTCCCACCCCAAATGCTCCCGGGATGGAAAGGGAGCCGGGACGGGCGGGGGCGGTGGCACGGGGGGCTCAGAGCTGCGGGAAGGAGAGCTCAGCGATGAATTTACCGCGAAGGAAAAGAACTCCCCCGACGCTGCCCTGAGGGAATAAAGAGCTCACGGTGGCACCGAGGCAGGGCCGGAGTTTTTCCTGGAAGCGTTCGCAGGGAGAAGGAAAATGAACGCGTGGGGTTGGGAACGAGGGACGGCCACAATCCAGAGCCAAATTCCTTCCAGGAACTGGGAATGGGGTCCAGCTCTGGGGGTCCCACTCGGGTGGGTATTCCCGATTTCCTCCGCTTCCCCAGGAATCCAAAGCTCCGTTTCCCTCCTGTGTGGGCATTCCCCATCGCTGGGTATTCCCAGCCTCCTCCCCTTCCCGGATATCCAAATTCCAGACTCCTATTTTTGGGGCATTCCCAACCTCCTCTCCTTCCCAGACGTCCAAACTTCCGTCTCCCACTTCCTTTGGCACATTCCCTCCTCCAGAAAAGACCAAAAAAAGCCATTTCCTTTTCCCCCAAACTCCGCGGATCCAGAGCACCAGGCCAGCTCCAAAAATTCCCTTCCACGCTCACAGGACAGGTATTGCCCCCGGAGCAGGGGTTGTGCTCCCACATTCCCAAAATAAATCCCTTCCCCACAGCTCCGGGAGAGCTCTGCCGGCTGCTGGCGCAGTTTCAGGATGAGCTCCCACATCCAGCCGGGAGCTGCTTCCAAAATCCGTCAGGAGACTTTTCCTCACAGAGCCCCAAAAGTTTGAAATGGGAAATTCCGCGTTTCCAGGAAATAGCGGGAGCGACGTTTGGATTGGGGAGGGAGGGAGGAAGGGGGAAATGTGGGGAACTAAAAACGTTCCCTAAGGATTCGGGCTCGCTCCGAGGAAGGAGCCACAAAAAAATTCCCTTTGTGGTGACACAGACAAAAGCGAAGTCGCTCATTTGGAGAAATTCCAGAGAATCGCCGCCGGGAGAAGCGCCGGGAGCGGCCAAAGGATGCGCGGCTGGCAGGGATGTGGCAGCCGCGGTTTCTAAGGAGACCAGGACGGGCCATTATTCCAGCCTGGAGAGGAGAATTCCTGCTCCAGGAGTCACGGCCCGCGCGGGGAGCGAGCGAGCGAGGGAGCGAGGGAGGGAGGGAAGGAGCTGCGGGACCAACAACGCCGAGGGAAAAATCCCCAAATCCCAAACCGCCGAAGGGAAATCACAGAAGGAAAAATCCCCAAATCACAGAAGGAAAAATCCCAAATCCGCCGGGCCCGGCTCGCCCTGTTCCTGGCAGCTGTTCCTGGAATTCCCAGTGTTTGTTATTCCAAGCACAGACTGTGTTTGATCCAGGAATTATCCCGGTGTTCCCGGGCAGAGCCAGACCCCAAAGGCTGCCCTTCCCTCCTGCTGCCGCTCATGAACACCACCGCTCGGCATTCCCATTTTCCTGCGCTTCCTGGAGGCTCCAAGGGCAGCGGTGCTGGGATCTTTTTCCCCAGTCCGTTCGGCATTCCCATTTTCCTGCAGGCTCCAAGGGCAGCGGTGCTGGGATCCTTTCCCCCAGTCCGTTCGGCATTCCCATTTTCCTGCAGGCTCCAAGGGCAGCGGTGCTGGGATCCTTTCCCCCAGTCCGTTCGGCATTCCCATTTTCCTGCAGGCTCCAAGGGCAGCGGTGCTGGGATCCTTTCCCCCAGTCCGTTCGGCATTCCCATTTTCCTGCAGGCTCCAAGGGCAGCGGTGCTGGGATCCTTTCCCCCAGTCCGTTCGGCATTCCCATTTTCCTGCAGGCTCCAAGGGCAGCGGTGCTGGGATCCTTTCCCCCAGTCCGTTCGGCATTCCCATTTTCCTGCAGGCTCCAAGGGCAGCCGCGCTGGGATCCTTTCCCCCAGTCCGTTCGGCATTCCCATTTTCCTTCAGACTCCAAGGGCAGCGGTGCTGGGATCCTTTCCCCCAGTCCGTTCGGCATTCCCATTTTCCTGCAGGCTCCAAGGGCAGCCGCGCTGGGATCCTTTCCCCCAGTCCGTGACAGAGCTGTCCCCACCGCCTGTCCCCATCCCGGGATTTCCGTGTGCCGCGGGTGAGGAACATCCCCGGAGGTCCATCCCGAAGCTCTCCCAGCATCCCGGGGTGGTTTTTTGGGAAGGAGGGGCAGCCAAGGCTGCTGTGCCAGGGAGGCACCGGGCCCGGCTCGGCGGGAATGTGGGAATCTGCTCCCGCCGGGAAGGAAGGAAGGAAGGAAGGAAGGAATTCCCTCTGCGGAGAGGAATTCCAGAGCTCCCAGACGGCATTCCCAAAGGATCCCGCGATGGCTCCAGCGCCAGCCCTCGCTCGTGCCAAGCTCTCCGCGGCTCTGGTGGCTCCTGCCCGGCCCCAGGGGCTCCTCCCGAGGGACGCAGGAGGTGCCCAGAGCCCCTGGGATCAGGGAACGCAGCCTGGGAACGCTGGGACCGCAGGGATCCACAGGAAGGAGAAGCGGTGGAATAAAGGGAGAGGAGAACTTCGGGGGGATGGAAAACACAAGAATCCAGACCAGGAAAACCCAGGGAAAGCTGTCAAGGACAGAATGGAAAGCTCGTCTAGCTCCCGCTGAAATCCCTGCAGAGCCCAAGTCCTCGGCAGAGAATTCCCAGCTCGGATCCCACACCTGCCTGCAGTGCAAACACCTTCAATAATTCAGCGCGCCCGGGCTGAGCTCCTCCCGGGAATTCGGGGGAATTCGGCACAGGAAGGGTGGCACTGAGGGTCCCCATCCCATTCCGGGATGGATCCCGGGCTCGGGAGCCGCTGCCCTTCCCCGGCCCGTGGAGTGTGGTGGCTGTGACAATCTGGGGATGCAGGAGGGGACAAAGGCACGGGGAGGGAAGACTCTCCTGTTCCCAGGCTTTTCTGATGGCTCTGCTTCCCAACTGCATCAAAAACGGCACTTCCACGCAGGGAATTCTCCCCCAGGAAGGAAAATCCCACTCCTGGTGGGAGAACAGCCCCAAGTGAGAGGGAATCCCGAGCTCCAGGCACAGGGGGCTCTGGAATGTGTGTCCTGTTCAGGAAAACACAATTCCCACAGCAATCCAGGAGATTCCTGCACGGATTCTGTCAGGGAATGACAGATAAATGAGGGAGCGAGGCGGTGCTGGAGCACCCTGGACTGTGCTGGGCCTGCAGAGCACTTTGGGATCTCCCGGTGCTTTACAAACCTCGGGAACTGCAGCCTGGATTTACCCCTGCTCCCCCAACAGCAGACACGACCCCTGGGTGGCGAAATCCAGCCTGGAATGTCCCCATTCCCATTCCCAGTAACTCCCAAAGGCTGAAAATCATTCTCTCCCGGCTCCAACTGGTTTTTCCCTGTGAGGTTTTTCCACTCCTGGGGTTTTCTGTCACCCCAGCACCGCTCCCCTGGGATTTACACAGATTTTGGGATGCTCCAGCACTGTGCCATGGACAGGGATTTGCTGATCCCAGCCCTGGGTCACGGCAAACATTGGGATCTTTAATTAATGCCCTCCTTGGCTCGCTGGGCTCAGCCAGATGGAGCTTAATTTAATTAGGAGGTTTTAATTACCCATAATAGCAGGATTTTAGGAAGCATGGACACAAGTGAAAGGTTTTGGGAGCAGCCCCAATGCCCCCACGGGAAGCAGGGGATGCTGGTCAGTGCTTTCCTCCCGGTCCCAAAAATGCCTGGATTTTATCAACAGTTAAAGGAATTTTCCACCATCTCCTCCAATATTTGTTGGAAACCAGGCCTGGAGTGGCCACACCCAACAAATCCGCCAGAAATGAGAACGTTCTCCCAATAACCACAGCCAGTGGATCACCGCTGATCCTGGGGGAGAAGAACCCCATTTTTTTGCTCCGGGGATCACAAATTGCTAATTAACACAGGCAAATAGCCCAGAGTGAGCCCCATTCCTGCTCTGGAGGGCTCCCAGTTTGCCCAGTTTGAAACCCTGGCCTTGTCCTGCTGCTCGGCAGCTCCAGAGCAGCCCTGGATGTCTCTCCTGCCCGGGACTCCTCCCCGTTTGAAGCCATAATTGCGCTCCTCTCTCCGATTCTCTCCCTCAATTAACACATTTCCTCCAGGGATCTGAATAATTCAGTCCCACGGACGAATCCGAAGGAACGAGCGGCAAAAATCCCAATTCTGCTGGAGCCAAAGCCGGGCTGAATTCTGCTGCCCACGCTTTGCCCGAGAAACTTCAAAAAGCCCAATCCTACGGAGCTGCTCCTGCTTTATTTATCCTGTTTATTTTCCAAAAGCCTTCCAGGCCCCTGCAATTTATTTCCCCAACTATTGGATGTGCTGCTCTTTTATTTTTCCCACTTTTCTCCAGGTTTATTTTTCCTGTTGTTTTCCTGCCCCGCTCAGGGAAGTCTGTCCCCCTTTTTTCTGTGTATCCATGGCACCCCCTCAGCTTTAAATAAATTAAAATTCAACTTCAATTAAATTTAAATCAAACTCACCCAAGGATCTGGAATTGCCAAGGCCAAATTTCCTGCAGCCTGTGCCTGGAATTGCAGCCAAGGAGCCGAGTGAGCAGCAGGTCAGGAAACAACAAATAAAACCCAACCAAACCCTCTCTAATTAAATGTCTCCATATTAAATTAACTCCAAAAAAAGCCATTAGGAATAAGTGAAGGGATTTGGGACACCAGGATCAGGCTGGAGAGGAAGAGAAATGGAGGGAGCAGGAGAATTTCAGCAGGAATACATTGCAGTGAGTGGGGAAAGCCTCAGAAATGGAGTTAAAAAAATAAAATTAATCCAAACCTTCGGCTCCTTGAAGGAAGTGTTGGGAGAAGGGAAAGAAGGAGCCCGAGGGGCTGGAATTGTGTCCGGAGGCGCGGCTGGAGCAGAACAAACCATTCCCACCCCACCCCAGAGATTCCCTGGGATCGTTCCCAGCTCAGGTCTGCCTTCCCCAGGGATTTGGGCTCATCCTGACATTCCCAGGTGCTGTCCCTGAATCCAGCGGGGCTGTCCCTCTCTCCCTGCTCACCTCGGGGCAGTGCAGCTGAAAGGAAGAGACCCCGGGCTGGAGTCACGCAGGGATCGCTAAAAACTCCGCAATTCCGGCCTCACCTGCAAGGAGAAACGACAGGTTTGCATTGGAACTTCCCGTGCAACATTCCCAAAAAATCTCCCCTGGCTTCCAGGAACAGCAGGACTGAGGAGAACCTGAGGGTGAGAAGGCTCAGAGAGGAGACAGAATTACAAAATAATAATAATTTAAAAAATAGCGATAATGAAAAAGGCCAGAGAGACCACCCAGTACAAAATAGGAATTATTTATATTTTCCAAAAGAAAACAAAAAGAGTTCCCAGCTATTGAAACATCTCTGCCGTAAGAAGTGACGGAATAGAAAGGAGCGGGGCTGGCTGTGGCAGCCCACCCAGGTACAAACAGTGTAAGAATCAGAGCAGTCAGGGACACGCAGCCTTCAGCAACAATCAAATTCATCTCTTTTGGGGGCTTTTGGGGGGGTTTAGGTTTTTTTTTTCCTGTTAAAAAAAGAGAGAGGGAGGGGGAAATAAAGCAGGGAAAAATGCCAGAAACATTTCCCACAACATTTCATACAGGAACCGTCGGCGTCGCTCTCGGCTCAGGGGTTTGCAGTCCTGTCCCAGCACGGCCTCCGCCGCCCCTCGCGCTGCGGGCTGGGATTCCTTAAAAAAGGGGTTTGGAACCATTTTTCCGTTTGCAATGGACACACAAGTGCTAAAACAGAGCGAATTCATCTCCCGGCTGAGGGCAGGGGGCACGCGCACGTCCAGCTCTCAGCTCGGTGCGGGGACTCGTGGAACGTTTGCCATAAATACTCCTGGAGCTCCCAGCGGGGATTTCCTTCCCAAAACCTCGGTGGAACTTCTGCTTTGGCTCTTCCCAAAGGCAGCGCTGTCCTCCTGCTCCAGGCGCTCGGCTCCCACAGAGCCCCGGGCCGGGAGATCCCAGGGGAGCGGGGCCGGTCCCGAGGCCCAAGGGAACACACAGACACAGGGAATCGCGGGTTGAACAGCCCCAGAGCCCCCCTCCCCCCTTTTCCCAAAGTTTCTCGGCGCTGTTGGACAAAGTCTGGATGTCACACGGAGCAGCCTCTTCCCCCCAACAGCAGAGTCCAAGCTCCACGGCTCTCGCCGGCTCCCCGCTGGTCAAGGTTTGGGCAGCAGCAGCGGCAGCAGCTGGGGCCGCTTCCAGAAAAGCTCGGGACGAGGGGCGGGCGGCGATTTAGGATTGCTTCAGCCGCTTGCGGGGCGGGCCCAGGAACGGGCACTGCGCCGAGGCCAGCGAGCGATAGGCCTCGGCCACCAGGTGCGGGTGCGACACCACCATGGACTTCCAGCCCGACGTCTCCATCACGTCCGAGGCGTGGCTGCAGCGGGAAAGGAACCGGGATTAGGGATGGGGGCAGGGATGGGATTAGGGATGGGGTCAGGGATGGGATTAGGGATGGGGTCAGGCATGGGGTCAGAGATGGGATTAGGGATGGGATTAGGGATGGGGGCAGGGATGGGTCAGGGATGGGATTAGGGATGGGGTCAGGCATGGGGTCAGAGATGGGATTAGGGATGGGGGCAGGGATGGGGGCAGGGATGGGGTCAGGGATGGGGTCAGGGATGGGGTCAGGGATGGGGTGAGGGGATGGGATTAGGGATGGGGTCAGGGATGGGGTCAGGGATGGGGTCAGGGATGGGGTCAGGGATGGGATTAGGGATGGGGTGAGGGATGGGGTCAGGGATGGGGTCAGGGATGGGGTCAGGGATGGGGTGAGGGATGGGATTAGGGATGGGGTGAGGGATGGGGTCAGGGATGGGGGCAGGGATGGGATTAGGGATGGGATTAGGGATGGGATTAGGGATAGGGTCAGGGATGGGGGCAGGGATGGGGGCAGGGATGGGGGCAGGGATGGGGGCAGGGATGGGGGCAGGGATGGGGGCAGGGATGGGATTAGGGATGGGGGCAGGGATGGGGTCAGGGATGGGGTCAGGGATGGGGTCAGGGATGGGATTAGGGATGGGGGCAGGGATGGGGTGAGGGATGGGGTCAGGGATGGGGTCAGGGATGGGGTCAGGGCAGCGGCCCCGCAGCTCTCCCCGCTGGAACTTGAGGCTCTCCTGCTCCTGCAGCTCTGCAGGCAGCTCAGCTTGGAAGGTTGGGCACAGTTTGAGGCTTGGGGTGCAGTAGAAAAGCTCCAGCAGATCCCAGGGATGGGAGCATGGAGCTCATCCCAAGCCCAGCAGATTCCAGGGATAGGAATACGGAGCTCATCCCAAGCCCAGCAGATCCCAGGGATGGCAGCACAGAGCTCATCCCAACCCCAGCAGATCCCAGGGATGGGAGCATGAAGCTCATCCCAATCCATGTCAGATTCCAGGGATGGCAGCACAGAGCTCATCCCAGCCCTGAGCTCTCGGCACAGGAACATTTAAATCAATATAAAAAGCACTGAAAACTGCAGTGAGTGACAGAAATGTTGCGGTTATTAAAGCTCGGCAGGGATTGTCCATCTGCCCGTGGATCGTGAGCTGGAATCGATCCCTTGGGATCCAATCATGGAATGCTCTGGGCTGGAAGGCCCTCGAAGCTGCCCAAGTCCATGGGCAGGGACAGCTCATGGCCTGGGACAGTCTGCCCAGGCTGGCCTGGGACAGTCCCAGGACAATTCCAGGATCAGAACTCCCAATCCTCTCCCTCCTGGAGGTTCTGGGGATCTTGGAAAACTCCAGAGCTGCTCCCGGGCTGTTCCCAACCCCCGAGGACAAGGCTGGCCTGGATTTGGGGCAGTGCCGTGTGTGGAACTCGGGATAAATCACAGGTCACAAGGACAGAACCCAAAAATGCCAGAGGAGAGCCTTCCCTGCTGGGCCAGCTCAGGAGTTGGGAACATTTTAACCAACAAGTCCTGGAATCCTCGAGGGTGGGAAGGATCCTGAGGATCAGCACATCCAACCGTAGGTCATTGAGAGTGAGCAGTGGGAAAGGGAAAAGGGAAAGGGAAAGGGAAAGGGAAAGGGAAAAGGGAAAAGGGAAAAGGGAAAATGGAAAAGGGAAAAGGGAAAAGGGAAAGGGAGAGGGAAAGGGAAAAGGGAAAAGGAAAGGCTTTGTCCATCCTGGGGACACCCTAATTACTCACTAATTAATGAAGTCCACGGCCTGGGTTTTGAGCTGGTCCGCGCTGTGCAGGTCTGCCAGGATCAGGATCTCAGCTGCGTTCTCCACGGAGAGGTTACTGCAGAGAGCATCCTCACACATCACCTTCAGCCTCTCCAGGGCATACTGGGGACAAAAAATGGGAATTAAATCCTGGAATTCCAGCAGGGAACAGCGCAGGGGGAGGGGAACCCTCCCCTTGTGCTCCTCCAGGAACAAATGGGGAGCAGCCCCAGGGTGGATCCCAGGAATGTTCTGTGCCCTGAGGTGGGAGCAGCCTGTGGGATCTCTGCCCGGGGATCAGCAGCATCTCCACAAATCGATTGATTGATTGATTGATTTTGGATTCTCACTGGGATTTCCCTGTCAGGATGAGATTCCAATGAAGAATTCCAGGTTCTGAACCATCTCCACAAATCGACTGATTGATTGATTTTGGATTCTCACTGGGATTTCCCTGTCAGGATGAGATGCCAATGAAGGATTCCCATTTTCCTGCAGCCTGGCTGATCTCGGAGAGGCAGAGCCAGTCGAGTTTTCCCTGCAAATTGCGGGGCAATCCAATTTCTACTAACCTGTCTCAATAAGTAAAGCAGTTGATTGGGCAGCCCTTAGTTGGGATAATTGCCTGCCAGTGCCTCAAATGAACAAATAAAGCTGGGCCTTCTCCTGGGGGGGATGGAATATTCTGCTCCATGTATCCACTTTTTATTCTGTTTTGCTACAAATAACTAATTTTTAATTACCTGGCCGGGCCAAAGTGGCCACTGTGGGCTCTCAGCAACATTTCCCCTTTCTCCCTTTTTAATTCCACCTAACCCCCGCAGCCTCCTGCCCTGGGAGCTCCTGGGCCGGAAAGTTGAATTTTGCTTTGGTTTTGGGCTAATTCCAGCTTTTTCTTAAGAGACAGCAGAGCTCAGGAGGAGCTGCCTCAGTCTCCTGGGTAAATATTGGATGCTTTTTGTGCTTTCACGGAGGAGTTTTTTATTCCTGCTTTTAGCAGCCACACAAGGAGTTGGAAAGGGAAAGTAAAGCTGCGTGAAAAGGTAGAAAAATCAAAATCCGAGCTCTCCCTGCCCTTCAGGTGCTGCTGCTCTCCTGAAAGGGCTGGGAGCTCTCAGTCAATACCTTTAAATATCCAATCAATGTGGGAAAGGCTGGCAGCAGTCCCAGGCTCTCCTGGCTCTGATTCCCACCCCAATCCTGGTGGGAATGGCGTTTTTCCCACCCAAACTCGGCCCTGGGATGGAGCCTGAGGTCATGGAGCAGCCACAGCCCCAAAGCCCTGGCTGGGGACAGTCCCAGGGACTCAGCTGGGCTCTCAGGACTAAATCCAGGACTGAGGCTCCATACTGGATCTTTCCAGGGAATTCCAGCAGAGAATTCCAGCAGAGCCCCAGGGAATTCCAGCTGGGAATGAACAGAGAACAGAACTCCCTTCAAAATGAGAGACAGAAATTCCTGATTTTTTGGGAGGATCTCCCCCTGCAGCTCCAGGTGCTCCCCAGCTCACGCAGGTTCCCCTGACAGCCTCATCCTGAGCCCTGTCCATCCCTGGCTCCCAGGAGAAGGCAGCGAGCCCCAGCTGGAGCTCTCCCGTGGGAAGGGAATCCTGCGGCGTTCCCAGCTCCCTGTCCAGCCCCAATCCCTGCCTCACCTTGTCAGCAGCTGCCAGCAGGTCATCAGCCATCTTGTCCAGGTTTGGGGCCTTCCCGGTGTAAATGAAACACATCATTTCCTTAAAAACCTCGGGCTCCACGTCGTTGATCTCAACCCGGTTCTGCAAGGGGAAAATGGAGCTGCCAGGAGGCTCAGGGGCTCCTGCTACCCCAAACCCTTCAGGGAAAGCAGTACAGGGAGTTGGACTTGGGAAAAAAGGGGAAAAGGAGGGGAAAAGAGGGGGAAAAGAGGGGAAAGGAGGGGAGAAGAAGGAGAAAAGGAAGGGGAAAAGGAAGAGAGGAAAAGCAAAGCTGTGGACGGGGTAAGAACAATTCCAAACTGTGTCCCACATTCTCTGCTTGTCCCTGTCCCACCCCAGCCTCTGGGGTCCTGATCCCTTTTCCCCAAAGGCATCCCGGATCCCTTTTCCCTCCTCCCCTCAGGCGCAGAGCAGCTCCAGGGAGCCGCAGGCACTCAGGGATCAGTCCCTGCTGGAGCAGCCCCAGGCACTCAGGGAGCAGTCCCTGCTGGAGCAGCCCCAGGCACTCAGGGATCAGTCCCTGCTGGAGCAGCTCCCCTCTCTCCATCCCTCGGCTCTCACCTTCTTGCTCTCCTCCATCTCGTGCTCGAACATGGCGCTGAACACGGGCGAACGTGCTGCGGAGGGAACGCACACGTTGGGAACGCTCCGGGAGCTCCTCCCCAGCAAGGCCCGTGCCCCATCCTGCCAGCACTGCTGGGATGGGATCCCCACAGCTCCTGGGGCTGCCCCCGGAGCCCGGGCAGTGCCCAGGCCAGGCTGGACAGCGCCTGGAGCAGCCTGGGACGGCGGGAGGTGTCCCTGCCATGGATGGGATTTGATCCCTCCCAACCCAACCCAACCCACTCCGGGATTCCATGAGCTGGACAGAGCTAAAGCAGACTCTGTGGAATGCTCTGGGTAGGTTAGTGCACAGGCAGCAGCTGCACTTGGCACTGGGGGCTCCGGAAGAGCTGGAGAGGGACCCTGGACAGGGAAAGGAGGCACAGGACAAGGGGAAGGGCCTGGAGAGGAGCAGGGAAGGGATTGGGAATTCATTCCTGTGAGTGTGGCAGGGGCTGGATGGGGTTGGGAAGGAATTCATCCCTCCCTGTGAGTGCAGCGAGGGGCTGGATGGGATTGGGAATTCATCCCTCCCTGTGAGTGTGGCAGGGGCTGGATGGGATTGGGAATTCATCCCTCCCTGTGAGTGCAGCGAGGGGCTGGATGGGGTTGGGAAGGAATTCATCCCTCCCTGTGAGTGCAGTGAGGGGCTGGATGGGATTGGGAATTCATCCCTCCCTGTGAGTGCAGTGAGGGGCTGGATGGGATTGGGAATTCATCCCTCCCTGTGAGTGCAGGCAGGGGCTGGATGGGGTTGGGAAGGAATTCATCCCTCCCTGTGAGTGTGGCAGGGACTGGATGGGATTGGGAATTCATCCCTCCCTGTGAGTGTGGCAGGGGCTGGATGGCATTCCCAGAGCTGCTGTGGATGGGATTGGGAAGGAATTCATCCCTCCCTGTGAATGCAGCAGGGGCTGGATGGGGTTGAGAATTCATCCCTCCCTGTGAGTGCAGTGAGGGGCTGGATGGCATTCCCAGAGCCGCTGGGGCTGCCCTGGACCCCAGGCAGTGCCCCAGGCCAGGCTGGACGGGGCTGGGAGCCTCTGGGATGGCGAGAGGTGTCCCTGCCATGGCTGAGCTCTGGGATCCCTCCACCCCACCCCACCCCACCCCAGGGCAGCACCCACCTGCCAGGATGGCCTTGTGGCCCTTGAACTCCTGGCCAGCCACGCAGAGGCAGCAGTCGGTGAAGCGCGAGTTCTCCCAGAGCCCGCCCAGCTCGTCGGCCAGGCGGCACTCGGGCACCTTCACCATGTTCATGGTGTTCTGGCCTGAGATGTTCACTGAGTCCTGCACCACGCTCACCTGGGATGGGGGGAAACACTCAGAACACAGCCTGGAAATGTGCAAAACCACAGCCTGGAAATGCTCAGAACACAGCCTGGAAATGCTCAGAACACAGCCTGGAAATGCTCAGGACACAGCCTGGAAATGCTCAGAAACACAGCCTGGAAATGCTCCCCTCCCTCAAAAGCACAGCCTGGAAAAGCTCCTGTCCCTGCAGGAGGGTTTCGCTCCCAGGGCAGGGGAAGGGAGCGCAGGGCAAACCCCACAGCTCTCGGTTCAGGCACCGTGGGGTTAAAAATTCCCCATTTTTAAAGGATCGTTCCCAGAGATCCCTGTACCAGTGTCCATCCCAAATCCCAAACCCCACCAGCAGATTTCCTTCCCAGCACCTCCCTCCAGTTTCTGAGATGCTTTCTGAAGGAAGTGGAAGCAGATTTTTGCTCTTTCCCGATTTTTTCCACACACCACACCTGACCCAGTTTCTCCTTCCACCAGCACTGTGAAACCTCCCCAATCAATAATGCAAGAGCCACAATCCAAGGGAAACGAGGGATCCACGGAGCCCCCACCACCCAGCACAGAGCCCACAGGGGCAGGGGCTGAGCCCTCCAACCCTTCCATGAGAGTTTAAAATCCCAAAATCCACACTGGGGAAGGATTTGTTGCTGCCAGGCCAGACTCTGCCCTTCCTCCTTCCTCCTCCCATTCTGTGTCCAAGGAAGGGCTCCCTCCATCCCTAAGAATTCCTGCTGCTGATTAAACACTCATCCTTGAGATGTTTGCTCATTTAAACCTGTGCGTGATTATGATGGCCAAAAACGGAAAAAAAAAACCCCAAAAACAAACCAACCCCCCCAAAATCCCAGCTGTCAAAGAACTTTGAAGCCTTTCTTTTATTCCTGAAAGAAAACACACCAAAAGAAAAGACTCCCAGAAAAAAAAAGTGCAGGAGATGCAAGGAGAGAACAACTTGTTCTGCCTCTCTTCTGGCAAAACACAGCTCCAGGAGGGGGTTTGCAGTTCAAAAGACAATGGGAGCGAGGCAGAAGCAGCACTCAAGACACTAAATTAGAGTTTCTGTTTGCTCATTAAGGTTTTTCAACTTAAATCTCTGCGTTTGAAAATAACTGGCTGCGTCTTTGCCTGAAATAGCACAAGTGAAAATAAATATAATAATAAAATATAATAATAAAATATAATAATAAAATATAATAATGATAATAATAATGATAATAATGATAATGATGATGATAATAATAATAATAATAATAATAATAATAATAATAATAATAATAATAATGGTGGTGTTGTAGAAGACCACAAACGCAATGACCAGAAAATGGTGATTACTGTAAAATCCCCTTTCCTTACATTTTCCTCTGTCTGTACAGACACATTGAAGGAAATAAAGAGGAGCTGTGCAGAGCCAGGGGTGGGATCATCCCAAGGGAGCCCCAAATGCAGGAGCACAAACAGAAGGATGGGAGCACCAAAGCAGCAGAGCAGTGCCCACCAAAGCTGCCTCAGTCCCATCCTCATCCTGGGCCAAAACTGAGCGGGAGACAGCCGGAGAGGAGAAGGGATCGTGTGGGGAAAGGCAGCGGTGAGATCCCACTGTGTCACACACAGAGAGCACTGAGATCCCGCTGTCCCACACTGAGATCCCGCTGTCCCACACTGAGATCCCACTGTCCAACAGAGATCCCACTGTGTCACACTGAGATCCCACACACAGCACTGAGATCCCACTGTCCCACACTGAGATCCCACTGTCCCACACACAGCACTGAGGTCCCACTGTCCCAGGACATCCCTAGCTCTCCCAACCCCACAAAAGCCAAGGAAGGGCAGGGTCAGTGCTCATGGTGATGGAGGCTGTCCTGGCCAGGGAAGGGCAGGGTCAGTGTCCGTGGCGATGGAGGTTGTCCTGGCCAGGGAAGGGCAGGGTCAGTGTCCATGGTGATGGAGGCTGTCCTGGCTGGGGGAGGGCAGGGGCAGTGCCCATGGTGATGGAGGCTGTCCTGGCTGGGGAAGGGCAGGGTCAGTGCCCACGGTGATGGAGGCTGTCCTGGCCAGGGAAGGGCAGGGTCAGTGCCCACGGTGATGGAGGTTGTCCTGGCTGGGGCAGGGGCAGTGCCCATGGTGATGGAGGCTGCCCTGGCCAGGGGAGGGCAGGGTTGGGTGTCCACGGTGATGGAGGCTGTCCTGGCCAGGGAAGGGCAGGGGCAGTGCCCATGGTGATGGAGGCTGTCCTGGCCAGGGAAGGGCAGGGTTGGGTGTCCATGGTGATGGAGGCTGTCCTGGCTGGGGGAGGGCAGGGGCAGTGCCCATGGCGATGGAGGCTGTCCTGGCTGGGGCAGGGGCAGTGCTCATGGTGATGGAGGCTGTCCTGGTTGGGGAAGGGCAGGGTCAGTGCCCACGGTGATGGAGGCTGCCCTGGCCAGGGAAGGGCAGGGGCAGTGCCCGTGGCAATGGAGGCTGCTCCCAGCTGGCAGCAGGGCTCACCTCGCAGAACAGGGTGAGTTTGTCGTCCGGCAGGAGCCCGTTGGCCTCGTCCAGCAGGAAGTCCCTCCGGATGAACTTCTTGAAGCCCCAGTCCTTGCCTTGCACGAAGCGGTAGGCGCGCTGGCTCTCTGCGGGACGGGGTGGGCTCAGCAGTGGGGCTGGGGCAGGGCAGACCCCAAACCCACCCCGCTCACCACAGGGGCGTCTCACTCACCCATGGCCTTGGTCTCCTCGCCCTTGGCGTTGAGGATGGAGAACTTGAACTTGGCCCTGACCTCGCTCTTGGGGCAGCTCACCAGCAGCAGGTACAGGGACAGGTAATCCTTGCTCTCCTCGTCCAGGCCCTTGGGGTTCACACGCAGACACCTGGGGAAGGGCGAGGTGACAATGGCAGCGGGGCTGGGCAGGCTGGGGTCCGTTTAAAGGAAGGCTTTGGTGGGGTTTTCATGTTTATCCAGCAAA
Source organism: Acanthornis magna (assembly GCA_036785705.1). Classification (NCBI taxonomy): domain Eukaryota; kingdom Metazoa; phylum Chordata; class Aves; order Passeriformes; family Acanthizidae; genus Acanthornis; species Acanthornis magna. Next base: position 595,858 of record JAWUZG010000190.1, read on the forward strand.
CAAGTGCTGATCACAGACCCTGAGCCCCAGGGACCCACAGAGGGGTGGAAGGAGCAGAGCTGGGTTACAGCTCGTCAAAATGTCCAGGAATGATGGGCAGCCCAGCAAATCCATGGGGAAAAGGGCAGGGAGAATGGTTGGGATCACCGGAAAGCCCCCTGGATGTCAACTCTCACAAAAGTGAAAGAAATAAAATGGAGGGAATGGATTTGAGGAAGTGCAACAAATGCAGAGAAATGGTGGATAAAATTCCACAGGAGGCAACTGAAAGGAAAAAGGGATTTCTGGAAGGCAGATGGCTTGAAAAAAAGCCAACAAAAAAACAGGGCTAAAAGGAAAAACTCCTCCTGTGTGAAGAAAAGGCAGGAAGAGGCACTTCCATGACCTGAAACTTGACACAATCTATCAAGAACAAAAGCCAGGCAGATAATGAAGAGCTCCCACACACAGGGACTGAGATCCACGGATGCAGGTGCTCCAGGGAGAGCTGAGTGCACAGGGGACAAAGGTGGCTCGGGAACAAAGGCAAGCATGGCTCTGCCACCCAAAGGAGGAGCGCACGCTGTGTCCCAGGGATGCAGCTCAGCCAGGGGCTGCCTGCCCACAGCTTGGACTGAAAAGCAAAATTCTGAACCGCTCCACATCAGGAGAAAATCAGGAATCGGTGTCCAGGGATGCGTCAGAACACGGCTCAGAGCAGACACAGCTCTGAGCAAAGTCCACCCTGAGGTACTGGAAATGACTGGAGAACAGGGGAGATAAGGGAGGTTTAAAAGGAAAGGAAAAGGCCAAAATGAGGTCACTCTGAAGAGGGAACAGCTCCTGGGCAGGAGCAGGGAGAGGACATTGGCACTTCCCTCATCCCTGCGTTCTCCACAGGGAAAAGGGAGAAAGGGAATTCACAGCAGGACAAATTCCTTTTTTAACCCCATGGAGTATTAGGGCAGGAACTGGCAGTGTGGAGTGGGCTGTGCACCCTGAGAGCCTCACATGGGCTGGCTCCCAGAAATCTGTTTTTATGGTAAATATGGGTGTGTGTGCAATCACTGCTGGGGCAGAGGGCTTTGGGTGAGGACAAGGGCGTTTTTAGGGGTTACCTCTGCCCCCAAATCCCTGTCCCTGGGGCTCACCACTTGAGTTTGTCGTTGGCTCCAGAGGAAAAGGTCGAGCTCTTGATGACCTCCCCCATCTCCTCCCGGCAGAAGCTGAAATTGTTGATGGTCCACATGTAGGAGAACTTCACCACCTTGATCTGCACGAGAGAACAGCAGCTGTGGGGTCAGCCCGGCCACCCCAATGGGACAGTTGTGGGGTCAGCCCAATGGGACAGCTGTGGGGTCAGCCCAATGGGACAGCCGTGGGGTCAGCCCCAGCCATCCCGACAGAACAATCCCAGCCATCCCAATGGGACAGCCCCGCAGGGCTGAGGGCCCAGAATGGCAGGAATGGCTGCCAGGGGGCACTGGGGGCTAAGGGAATATCGGAATGGCTGCCAGGGGCACAGGGCTGAGGGAATATCAGGAATGGCTGCCAGGGGCACAGGGTTGAGGGAATATCGGAATGGCTGCCAGGGGCACAGGGCTGAGGGAATATCGGAATGACTGCCAGGGGCACAGGGTTGAGGGAATATAGGAATGGCTGCCAGAGGGCACTGGGGGCTAAGGGAATATCGGAATGGCTGCCAGGGGCACAGGGCTGAGGGAATATCAGAATGACTGCCAGGGGCACAGGGCTGAGGGAATATCGGAATGACTGCCAGGGGCACAGGGTTGAGGGAATATAGGAATGGCTGCCAGAGGGCACTGGGGGCTAAGGGAATATCGGAATGGCTGCCAGGGGCACAGGGCTGAGGGAATATCGGAATGACTGCCAGGGGCACAGGGCTGAGGGAATATCGGAATGGCTGCCAGGGGCACAGGGCTGAGGGAATATCGGAATGGCTGCCAGGGGCACAGGGCTGAGGGAATATCGGAATGGCTGCCAGGGGCACAGGGCTGAGGGAATATCGGAATGGCTGCCAGGGGCACAGGGCTGAGGGAATATCGGAATGGCTGCCAGGGGGCACTGGGGGCTAAGGGAATATCGGAATGACTGCCAGGGGCACAGGGCTGAGGGAATATCGGAATGGCTGCCAGGGGCACAGGGCTGAGGGAATATCGGAATGGCTGCCAGGGGGCACTGGGGGCTAAGGGAATATCGGAATGACTGCCAGGGGCACAGGGCTGAGGGAATATCGGAATGGCTGCCAGGGGCACAGGGCTGACCCAGCTGCCCCAAGGCCTCCTGCACTGTCCTGCCACAGGCACAGGGAGTGTCTGTTGTTGCCATGGTGACAAGTGGAGTGAGTAACTGCAGTGTGGGTCTGTTGTAACTGTTTTAATTCCTGTGTGAAACTGCTGTGTGACTGCAGTGATGGCTGGGTAACTCCTGTGTGTAACTGTTACAACTGCCCTGTGTGTGTAATTGCTGCGTGCAACTGTAGTTTGTAACTGTTGTTTGTAACTGCTGTGTAACTCCCAGTGTCAATGTGCAACTGCTCCGTGTGTAACTGCCCTCTGTGCAATTGCTGTGTAACTGCTGTATGTCTCCCTGTGTGTAATTGCTGTGTAACCCCCTGTGTGTAACTGCTGTGTAACCCCCTGTGTGTAACTGCTGTGTAACCCCCTGCGTGTAACCCCGTGTGTAACTGCTGTATATCTCCCTGTGTGTAACTGCTGTGTAACTCCCTGTGTGTAACCCCCTGTGCGTAACCCCCTGTGTGTAATTGCTGTGTAACTCCCTGTGTGTAACTGCTGTGTATCTCCCTGTGTGTAACCCCCTGTGTGTAACTGCTGTGTAACTCCCTGTGTGTAACTGCTGTGTATCTCCCTGTGTGTAACCCCCTGTGTGTAATTGCTGTGTAACTCCCTGTGTGTAACCCCCTGTGTGTAACTGCTGTATATCTCCCAGTGTGTAACTGCTGTGTAACTCCCTGTGTGTAACTGCTGTGTATCTCCCTGTGTGTAACCCCCTGTAACTGCTGTGTAACCCCCTGCGTGTAACCCCGTGTGTAACTGCTGTATATCTCCCTGTGTGTAACTGCTGTGTATCTCCCTGTGTGTAACCCCCTGTGTGTAACTGCTGTGTATGTCCCTGTGTGTAACTCCCTGTGTGTAACCCCCTGTGTGTAACTGCTGTGTATGTCCCTGTGTGTAACTCCCTGTGTGTAACTGCTGTGTATCTCCCTGTGTGTAACTGCTGTGTATCTCCCTGTGTGTAACCCCCTGTGTGTAACTGCTGTATATCTCCCTGTGTGTAACCCCCTGTGTGTAACTGCTGTGTATGTCCCTGTGTGTAACTGCTGTATATCTCCCTGTGTGTAACTGCTGTGTAACTCCCTGTGTGTAACCCCCTGTGTGTAATTGCTGTGTAACTCCCTGTGTGTAATTGCTGTGTAACTCCCCGTGTGTAGCTCCCTGTGTGTAACTCCACACCCACGGGGCTCCAAAGGCATCCCAAATCCCGAATTCCCGGATCGCAGCCCCAGCAGCTGAGCTCACCTGTGTGTAGCACCAGCTCTCGGCCACAGGCCCGCTGGACATCTCTGCCGGAGGGGGGGGACTCGGAACCCTGGACATCGCCAGCTTGGAGGGTGGGCAGGGGGCACAGGCAGCAGGAAATGGGAAAAACTGCACCTGGGGGGAGAGAGAAATCATCAAAATCAACAACCAGCACGGAAATGGGAAAAACTGCACCTGGGGGGAGAGAGGAATCATCAAAATCAACAATCAGCACGGAAATGGAAAAAACTGCACCTGGGGGGAGAGAGAAATCATCAAAATCAACAATCAGCATAGAAATGGAAAAAACTGCACCTGGGGGGAGAGAGAAATCATCAAAATCAACAATCAGCACGGAAATGGAAAAAACTGCACCTGGGGGGAGAGCGGAATCATCAAAATCAACAATCAGCACGGAAATGGGAAAAACTGGACCTGGGGGGGAGAGAGAAATCATCAAAATCAACAACCAGCATGCAAATTGGGAAAACTGCACCTGGGGGGAGAGAGGAATCATCAAAATCAACAATCAGCACGGAAATTGGGAAAACTGCACCTGGGGGGAGAGAGGAATCATCAAAATCAACAATCAGCACGGAAATGGAAAAAACTGCACCTGGGGGGAGAGAGAAATCATCAAAATCAACAATCAGCACGGAAATTGGGAAAACTGCACCTGGGGGGAGAGAGGAATCATCAAAATCAACAATCAGCACGGAAATGGAAAAAACTGCACCTGGGGGGGAGAGAGAGAAATCCCCAAAATCACCAATCAGCACGGAAATGGGGAGCTGAGCTTCACCTGGAGTGAAAGAGAGAGAACCCATCCCAAAACCCCAACCAGCAGGGAAATGCAGAGCTGAACTTCCCCCGGTGGGGCCACAGAGAGGAACGGTCAGAACTGAGGACAAACAAAAGTCTCACAGGAGCTCCTCTGTCCCCTCCCAGCACCTTCACAATGTGAACATTTCACGGGAACGTTTCCCCAGGCACAGAGAAGCAGGACTGGGATTTGGCAGCGGGAGAAGCTCGGGCTCAGCCTCCTGCTCGGGCTGTGTGTCCTGCACTGCCCTCAGCCCGGGACAGGCACTGCTGTGAGCAGGAGCAGCAGCCAGGGAGAGCAGGGAGCATTCGGGCCTGGCCACCTGTCTGCACGCTGAGCAGCAAGATGGGCAGGGGAAAACACAAGGAAGGAATAAATGAACCATGAGTGGGCCATGGAACTGGGTTGTGTTGGTGGTGGTGTTAAAACTGCAGCGAATTGCAGTGATTTCAGTTTTTAAATAACACCTTTTTACTCCTTAGCACACAAGGTATTCTGAGCTCTTAAAAATAACGGAAATAATGCAACTTTTATTTAAGAAGCGTTGAAGGGATGGATTAAACAAAAAGCATAAACCCAACTTAAAATAACTTTGGAATCCTCTGAAACAGCAACTCCACAGCCCCTCCACAATGGCTCCGTGGGGCCATTCCCAGCTCCGTGGGGTCACTCCCAGCTCTGTGGGGTCATTCCCAGCTCCGTGGGGTCAGTCCCAGCTCCGTGGGGCCATTCCCAGCTCCGTGGGGTCAGTCCCAGCTCCGTGGGGCCATTCCCAGCTCCATGGGGTCATTCCCAGCTCTGTGGGGTCACTCCCAGCTCCGTGGGGTCATTCCCAGCTCCGTGGGGTCATTCCCAGCTCTGTGGGGTCACTCCCAGCTCTGTGGGGTCACTCCCAGCTCCGTGGGGCCATTCCCAGCTCTGTCGGGTCACTCTCAGCTCCGTGGGATCACTCCCAGCTCCGTGGGATCACTCCCAGCTCCGTGGGATCACTCCCAGCTCCGTGGGGTCACTCCCAGCTCCGTGGGATCACTCCCAGCTCTGTGGGGTCACTCCCAGCTCCGTGGGATCACTCCCAGCTCCGTGGGATCACTCCCAGCTCCGTGGGGTCACTCCCAGCTCCGTGGGATCACTCCCAGCTCCGTGGGATCACTCCCAGCTCTGTGGGGTCACTCCCAACTCCGTGGGGTCACTCCCAGCTCCGTGGGGCCATTCCCAGCTCCATGGGGTCACTCCCAGCTCCGTGGGGTCAGTCCCAGCTCCCTGGGGTCACTCTCAGCTCCCGGGGGTCACTCCCAGCTCCGTGGGGTCACTCTCAGCTCCCGGGGGTCACTCCCAGCTCCGTGGGGTCAGTCCCAGCTCCCTGGGGTCACTCTCAGCTCCCGGGGGTCACTCCCAGCTCCGTGGGGTCACTCCCAGCTCCGTGGGGTCAATCCCAGCTCTGTGGGGCCATTCCCAGCTCTGTGGGGTCACTCTCAGCTCCGTGGGATCACTCCCAGCTCCGTGGGGTCACTCCCAGCTCTGTGGGGCCATTCCCAGCTCCGTGGGGCCACTCCCAGCTCCGTGGGGTCACTCCCAGCTCCGTGGGATCACTCCCAGCTCCGTGGGGTCATTCCCAGCTCTGTGGGGCCATTTCCAGCTCCGTAGGGTCAGTCCCATCACTGTGGGGTCACTCCCAGCTCCCTGGGGTCACTCCCAGCTCCACGGGGCCATTCCCAGCACTCCTGGGATGTCCCAGCTTTCTGCAGGAGCTTTGTGGGGCAGCCAAACACCGTTACAGAGCTGTGGAGCTCCCCAGGGAAGCCACCAAATCCCTGTCCAGGTGACATCCCCGGGCATGGAGGGGTAACCTGGGAATGTCCATGCCAGCCCTGGGCAGGAATTCCCTGTGAGAGAAAAGGCCCAGCAAAGGTCACTGAAATCCCTCCTGCCACCTGCAGGTGCTGAATCACTGCCCTGGCACGGCCCAAAATCCCCTGGGTTTGGAGGGAGCCGCAGCTGGCTCCAGGTGCAGGGAAATCCCTGCCCTCGGCAGGGCAGCCCAGGCTCTGCTTGCTCAGGACACTTCAGGTGTCACCAGGTGTCACCTCCCCAGCAGGGCTGGCACCTCGCGACTGCAGGGGATGGAAAAGCACCGCAGGCACAGCGAGGGGAGGAAAATGTTTGGGAAAGAATTTGGATATCCCGGCTCAGGAGAGGCAGGGACACACGTGGAGGAACAGGCAGAAATATCAAAACACAGGAAACAAACCATAAAATATGATTTTATGGCCCCCTGTGTGCAGTTTGAGAGTTTGTTACTCCTCGGCTATAAATAACAAACTCTTGGCTCTGCACAGAGTTAAAATCACAGCTAAAAGCAGAGCGATTCTCACCCCATTCCCAAGCACTTCCAGATGAAGACATTTGATCCAAGGGGCAGGGCCAGAGCAGCCCTTGGGAAGCACAGGAAATGTTTCCTTGTCACCTTGTCCTGCTGAAATCCCCTCCTGATCTCACAGCTCAGCTGCACCTCCACCAGCAGGGAAACCTCCCTGGGGAGCTGAGCCCTCACCTGCCAGAGGTGGGCATAGCAACTCATCAAAGGAGCCCAGAACAGACCCAAAATCACTGGACTTTTGCCCAAAAATGTCATTTTCTGCTTCTCAAGATAAACCCAGCAGAAATTCCCCAGTATACTCATTTCCAGCCAGGTTTACCCACGGCAAGGTAACTTAGGGAAGGCTGGAAAGGAAGGAGATTTTTAATTAAGTGTTTCAAAAGCTCCGTGGCTGCTCCTGGGGCCAGGCAGGTATCAAAGCCTGCCCGGGAACAGCCCAGAGCACAGGGAGCAGGAGCAGGACAGGCTAATTGGAGCAGGAAAACAAGGGATGAGCACAGGAACACACCATTATCTCCTGCACCCTTCAAAGCCTGCGAAGGACAGCGGAAGGTTGGGTTTGGAAAAGGAGAGAGGGATCAAAGAGCAGAGCTGCAGGAACAGGCCATGGGGCAAAGGAGGAAGTTTGGGATTTATGGACTCCCTGAACAGGGATCAGCCACTCTGGAGTTCCTTGGGAAGGGACAGCATTCCTGGAAATGTGGCCTAGCACTCCCTGCACCCTCCTGCTCTGGGGAAACGGAGCTCAGAGCAAGGGACAGCACTCCCTGCACACTCCTGCTCTGGGGAAAGGGAGCTCAGAGCAAGGGACAGCACTCCCTGCACCCTCCTGCTCCGGGAAAATGGAGCTCAGAGCAAGGGACAGCACTCCCTGTGCCCTCCTGCTCTGGGGAAATGCAGCCCAGGAGGTCAGAGCAAGGGACAGCACTCCCTGCACCCTCCTGCTCTGGGGAAATGGAGTTCAGAGCAAGGGACAGCACTCCCTGCACACTCCTGCTCTGGGGAAAGGGAGCTCAGAGCAAGGGACAGCACTCCCTGCACCCTCCTGCTCCGGGAAAATGGAGCTCAGAGCAAGGGACAGCACTCCCTGTGCCCTCCTGCTCTGGGGAAACGGAGCTCAGAGCAAGGGACAGCACTCCCTGTGCCCTCCTGCTCTGGGGAAATGCAGCCCAGGAGGTCAGAGCAAGGGACAGCACTCCCTGCACCCTCCTGCTCTGGGGAAATGCAGCCCAGGAGCTCAGAGCAAGGCACAGCACTCCCTGCACACTCCTGCTCTGGGGAAATGCAGCCCAGGAGGTCAGAGCAAGGCACAGCACTCCCTGCGCCCTCCTGCTCTGGGGAAACGGAGCTCAGAGCGACCCCAAGTCACCTCGGGTGGGGCACAGCCACACTGTGCCCCCAAACCAGGCTTTCATTCACGTTCAGGAGAGGTGGGAGCTCCCAAAGCAAAGCTCCATCCCTAAAGGAAGCCTGGATCCCAGAAGGGAAAGGCTGGAAAGAAAGAAATGGGAATAGGTCTGGAAGAAATCATCACCAGCTGGGAAAAGCAGCTATAAAGGAGTGGGATATACACAGAATATGGGATACAGGCAGATTAAACTGTCCCTGAATTCGGGAGAAGGAGAATTTCTACCAGAAAGTGGTGAGCGAATGGAACCTGAGCACTTCCCAAAACCCAGGGGAGCACATCCCACCTTCCCTAAAATCAGTGCAGTGATCACTGCAACAGCCGAGCCCCTGCTTCCTCCTGATCCCCCAGCTATGATCAGCCCTAATCCACAAAACACAGATGGAACATTCAGAATTCCCCCTTCCTTTTTCCCCTGGAGATGCCATATTATGAAAAATGAGAGGAGTTACCCAGAAAAATCATTTTACACAGAGCTGATGTGATAATTATCTCCAAACATTCTGAATATTGGCAGCACTGGAGCTCAGCGGCCAAAACTGCACTTTGAAAAATCCTCTGACCCAGGAAAAGACTCCTGCTCGCGGCTCATCCTAGCAGCAATGTGCTTTTCCAGGCTGGAGGACTCCTCAGTTTTCAGCATGACTCTGTTCACTCTTTTCCCTAGGAGGAGGAGGGAGATGGGAATTAAATTCCAACCAACCTGCCTCAAACCCCTCAGCTGTGTTTTCCATGAAGGATATCACACGGATTTTGATAAGGTGTGATGGGTCTGTGGCATAATTTAATAGTTTTACATTAAGATTAAAAAATCACACTAATCACACTCTGAAAATAATAATTATGGCCTTCCCCTACGCCCATATCTGAATATCCCAACTGTCCAAGACCAAGATTATTGGATTAATAAGACAAAGAGCAAAGAAAAAGTTGTCATAGCTGAGATATTCCATATTTAATATGTTTTTAATCAATAGGAATAAAAGCCTGGGCCAGAGGCATTGTTCCTATTGGTGACACCTCCAGAGCAGGGCAGCAAAGTGCTGCCTTCTCTCTGCTTTGGGATTAATGCTTTAATTTTTGTTGTAAATGAAAAAATAAATTAGCTCTAAATCACCCAAGTTGTAAATATTTACTGCTGAGGAACACTGGGACTGTTATAGCTTTGGGGAGGTTGGCACCAAGCTAAAGCACGGAGCATTCCCAGGATACACCTGCAGCGCTGGGGATTTGCCTGCTAAAATTGCAGAATTTCCCTCTAAACCCCAGCGGGTTCCTTGGAATGTTCCTGGCTGGAAGGCTGAGGTCAGGAGGGCTGAGCCAGGTGTGCACAAGGCCGTTCCTTGCTGCTGGAAAATGATTTGTGTTATCACAAGTTGGATCAATTTCCAAAGCTGGCTTGAATTCCCAGCCTGAGTGTGACATCAGCCCCAGCCTCAAATGCACAACTCAAATCCACCAAAAATCCACAAACCACAACTTCTTCAGGAAGATCTCTGACACAGGTTGGGAAAAGCTGAACTGAGGCCTCAAGATGAAAATTTCTGTCCCATTTTCTCTAAAAGTCACCAGGACCCTCCTGGATTCTGCTGCATCCATGGCCAAAGCGACACCTTCCAGTTGGGAATGTTTAATCCCTGCCACGATCCTGACTTTATAAACCCTACAGATGTCTAAAAATAAACTTTATAAACTCTGCAGATGTCTAAAAATCCCTGGAGTCGGGAGGCCAGCGACACCTCAGATCACAACAGTGCAAGCCCTGCCTGCAGCCAGAGAATTCCCTCCCCGGACATGCAGGAATTCCCAGGAATTCCCCAGGCATTGGCCACAGTCGGTGCTTTGGTGCCTTTTCAGCCCAAAAAACGTGCAGGGAAAAACCCAAAACAAGCCCAGCCATCCCCAATTCCATCTCATCCCTGCTCCATGTTTTCTTCTCTCCTCAGCTGTGCACGGCAGCAGAGCCTTCCAGAAGCACTCATGGAGCAGCACAATCCACAGGGACAGGACACCCCAAAATGCTGTCCCTGGGAGCATTGGGCAAACCCTCCTGGAGCTCTGGCAGCCTTGGGATTGTGACCATTCCCTGGGGAGCTGTTGCAGTGCCCAGCCTCCCTCTGCATGAAGAACTCTTCCCTAAAATCCAGCCTAAATCCCTAAACCCCAGCCTAATTCCCTCCTGACACAGCCCTCGGGTCCTGTCCCTGCTCACCAGAGAGAAGAGCTCCACACTTGATTATCACTCAACTCCTTCCTCCCAAAGCAAGCAGTGAAAGGACAATTAAAACCACAAAAACAGGGAAAATTTTTAAAAAAATCTTCTAATCCATTTGCAGATCACTTTCTGAACAGCACCAGCTCCTCTGCCTCCTCGGGGGTACAAACACTTCAATCCCACAACAGTTTCCTGCCCCATCAGGTGTCTCTGGGCTTGGCCACACGTTTTAAATTCAGGGCTCTCAATTCCAAAGCAGAGACAATTCCCAGCAGCAGCTCATGGGCTGAGAATCGAGAGCAGCCCTGGCAATAAAGAGGTTTTGGGCCATTTCTGTTTGTTTGTGTTGGGGTTTCTCCATTTTCAGACAGGTTTTTGTTGTATTTCCTGTCTGCACCGAGCAGCAAAGCCCAGCAGTGCGAGGCTGAGGAATCAGCAAGATCTTACATAATCCTCCACCCGTGCAGCAGATCCAGGCAGAGCCGGGAGGGAGCAGGAATCCGACAGAATTCCCATGGAGATTTCCACGCGTGGGGCTCCCAGCGCCATCCACAACACTGCAACAGCTCCTGGCTGCACCACGAACGGGAGCATTTCCCGGCTCTCTGCCCGGCTTGGCAGGAATAACGCTTGGGAATGGGATGATCCCGAATTTCCAGGTGCCCAGCGAGGCAGGAATGAGCAGCAAACCCCACGGGGAAATGCTGGGGTGCCAGGGGTGAGGCTGGGACATCCCTGTCACCACAGCCTGGATTGGTGTCCAGAAAAATCCCACTGGGAACGAGCTCAGCTCCCAGCCCCTGCCCGAGAGAGGCTCAGCTGCACTCCCAGATTAACCCCAAAGCTGCCCCCACACTGCCCCGGCAGAAACTGGGACAGGAGGCTGCTCAATTAATAGGGTTTAACTTTTCTCAGGGATATTGGCAACACTGGAGCCTGCTCCGTGGGAAAACAGCAGGGAACTGGAATAATGACGGCAACAAGAAACAATGTTTTTTTTACGCACTCCAGTGTGGGCTGGGCAGACGGTGATGCCCTCGCTTTAACCCCCCTCCCTGACCTGTATTTGTACCCAAATCCCAGAGATCTTGGGGAGGAAAGGAGTAGTTTTGTAACAGCAGTAACTCCAGTGAATGAGGCTATCAAAGCTGGGAACAGTTTCCATTTGATAGGCAGAGTTTTGTGTTACTGTCCTCTGCTGATGCAGCGACAGGATGACACCCTCCAAGCACTTCTGCTGCTGGGCTGTCTTGAGGTCAATCCCACCCATAACAAAGTACCAAAAAGGGAAACAAAGTAATCAGTTTTTGCTTCAGGTCACAACGAAACAAGGGACAAAATGACACCAAATCGTTGTGGGCAGCTGGTTGGAAAATGTCACTGTAAGAGAAATCAGCTGAATGTTTTACTTTAGAAATTTAGGGTTTAGAGTTCCGTTTTATAAAGCACAAATCAGTGTAATTCTTCAGACTCTCACAGGGCTTCACAACAAGCCACCACTTAGAACTCCAAAGGCGAAGGAAAAAAAGAGGAAATCAGGGAAAAGTGTTTCTTTTCCTTATGTGACGACGATGCTCTAGGACCACAACAAACACATTCAGCAATGTTGAGTTAGAGAGAACTGACACCAAATCTCATCACACCTGAGATTTTCCTGCCCCTCTAAGAACTCCTGTCAGAATCAGACAATTCCATTTCCTACTCCAGGAACTCTGTTTTCCCTTTGGAACACCAGGAATCCAGGCGATGCTTGCAGCAGCTCCAGCACTGCTCCAGGATGGCCTCAGTGCCACAGCTCCCCGGGAAAGGGAATTATTTCCCTTTCCACACTGCAGGATGATGCACCATTTCCTTCCAGCAGCACCACAGGCCCGAGTCTCGCCTGGGGAGCAGCAGCCGCGATCCCAGATCCGATTCCCACCGAGCCCAAGTTGTCTCCCGCTCGGGGAATGTGCTCCACAGTCCCGGCCAGGCCACAACCTGTCACCCCTCAGCGCCTGATGCTGCTCCTCATCCCAGCGCTCCCAGCCCGGCCCCGATTCCCTTTCTCCCACTCGTGTTTCCTCACGGGGCTCCAGGCTCCCCACAGCCCCTCTCCCCCAGCCTGGCGATCTCCAGGAATCGCCGCTCCAGGTTTTTCCCCAACTTTTCCCCACCGCCCCCCCCCCGTCCCTCAGGCCCTGCGCTTCCCCCCCCCCCCCCAACTCCTTCCCCTCCGCTCTCACCTCGCGGCCCGAGGAGCGGCCCCGCCGGCTGTGCGGCGCTGCTGGGAGGCCGGAGGGAGGCGAGGAGCGCTGCCCGGGCAGGTGCGGTGTGTGGGGACGGCCCCCGGACCCCGCAGCCCCCTCAGGAGACCACCAGCAGCTTGGGATCACTATTTGGCAGCATGTCCTCCCGGGCCGGTCTCCGCCGAGCGCGACCCGGGGATCACTATTGCGCAGGTGCCCGCAGCAGCTCAGCGCGCATGCGCAGGGTCTCGAGGCGGCGGGGGGGGTGGGATATGGCTCTGCCCGGCTCTCCCCTCACGGCCGCGCACGCGCAGCGCCGGCCTGACGCCACCGGCCACGCCCACTCATTTTATAGCCGCGCGCCCGTCGCGCGAGACCTGTCCCCCCGCGAGCACGCGCGGCCTCAGCGCAGGCGTTATCCCCTGGCTCCATTTGTGGCAGCTCCCGCCCCTGCCGGGCTTGCCAGAATAGATCACTTTGTGGCAGGTGAGCCTCAGCGGCCACGGCCCTGCTGCGCCCCCGCTGATGGATCCTTGTGTGGCAGCGCCGCGGAGCGTGCGCCGTGTCCCTCGCTGTCCCCACTGTCGCTGTTTGGCACGGGGCTGCTGCTGTCGCAGTGCCGCTTCACAGCGGGGCGGATGCGGGCGGCTCTCTCGCTGCCCATGCCTGCCACAGAGCCCTGCCCCACACGGCCCTCAGGCCGCGCCGCCTTCCGCCCGGTCCCGGGGAGGTTTCCAGGTGTGCCAGCGCCCTCTTCCCTCACGGCTCCGTGCGGGACTGGCTTCCAGAGGGAATGGCAGGAGCCATGGCTCCTCACGGCTCCGTGCGGGACTGAGTTCCAGCGGGAATGGCAGGAGCCATGGCTCCTCACGGCTCCGTGAGGGTCTGGCTTCCAGAGGGAATGGCAGGAGCCATGGCCCCTCACGGCTCCGTGAGGGACTGAGTTCCAGAGGGAATGGCAGGAGCCATGGCCCCTCACGGCTCCGTGAGGGGAGACCTGCCCGAGACAATGGCGGGTGCTGCCTCCCCTCACGGCTCCGTGAGGGAGTGTTACTAAAATCCTCCGAAAACGTAATGAAAAATCAGACTTCACCCCTTTCAATGTTACCGAGCCAGGCGTTACTTTGTTCTCGGCCCAGGTTTGTGCGCGGCTGACAAAGTTCCCACACACTGAAGCCGATACAAAATTTCTTCACTTATTTATACATTTTCAGCAAGCAGGGAAATTAGGGTTATTGGTGTGGCTCTTCTCTGCAACTTTGTAGTGGTTTGTAACCAGTGAAGCAGAAGTTTCATTATTCCTTTAATTACTTGAATGTTTGTAGAGAAGCTTATCCAGAGTGAACCTTTCTCTCCTGCCTCTTCCAGCCTCGCACTGATTAATTCAATTACACAAAGCACCCCAATAACCAAATTATCCAGGTTCCATAACAGCCATACTTATTTAAATGGAAAATGCAAACTATTTTAGTCTTCTCTCTCCTTCTCTCAGGTGAAAAATGCTGCTCCTGGCCAGGGGCTGCCACATCCACCCATGGCTGGCTCCTGTTTTTGGGAATGCTCTCCGCAGCCTCCCAGGTTTTCCTGGCAAGAGTCTCCTCCAAGTCCTGAGCAATCCTTGGATCCTGCTGCATTCCTTGCCTTCCCCAAGTGCTGCCCATGGCGACAGAGCAGCAGATGATGCTGCATGGATGAAGAAATGTTTCTGTGAGGTACAGGCTTGGTGTTTGCATTCCTGTGCTGGCCACACATTTCTCCTGGAAACCTGTTTTCCTACCATTTCCATTCCCATCTGATATTCCCACCTAAGCCGTGCATTTTTAGTGATGGATTTCTCCTCTCAGAGCTGAAGTACCTCAGGAAATTACAGCACCAGTTTTAGCAGACAACAAAGAGATCCCCCCCTCCTCCCCGGCAGCCTCTCTGTCACCAGAACAAACAGAAATTCTCCTTTAATCCAGCACTGGCCAAGTGTCACTCTGCAGCGGGGAAGTCAAGTTCTTTTTCACGTTCTCCTGATCAAAATTCTCTTGTTCCCAGGAAGTGGAAAATTAAATTTGGCACCTGCAGAAACAGAGGTGGGATTTCACCTCTCCTCCCTTTGTAAAAGTCGTTTAGGCTGGGTTCTGTCCTCCTTGGTGGCTGGGAGAATAATTGCCGTTTCTTTGTGTCGGGGACACAATTCTGGGATAAATAAACAATTCCAGGTGCCTGAACCTTGGCAATCCGGCTGGGGATTTCGATGTGTGTGAAGCGAGAGCTCTGAATTCCCAGCTTTGGGGACAATCCCACCTGGGTGGCACCAGAGAGGTGGCTTTGCCCTGGGATGAGAAACCTTAAATTCTGCTGTCCCCACAGGTTTGTCACCCCCGTGCCCCTCTCAGTTTGATTTCCATGGGAGGCTGATTAAACTGATGGCTCTGAGAGGAGCTGTGTGCAAGAATTTTAACTAGCTGCTGCTTTTTAATATTCACTTCCTCTTTGGGTTTAATTATTTTGTTCCTGCGTTTTCCCTTTCAATTTACTAAAACTCCAGAAATGTAATTAGGGAGAGGCTGAGCTGCAGAGAGCTGCCAGCGTTTCTCCATCAGGATTAAATGGAGCAGCCCTGCCTTCGGAGAGGGGCTAAAAACCAGGATTCCAATCATTATCCCCCTGTTATCCAGGAAGGGATCTGCAGCACGTCAGGATCCAGAGTTATTGAAAATGCAGCACTAATTAAACTCCCCTATCAGGAGAGGATGAAAACACAGTTATTTCATTATTCCCTGGATTTGCCATCTCCGTTACAAACCCAAACAAACCCAGCCCAAACAAAGCCCAGCTCAATCAGCGGGGAGAGTTAATGAAGCTTTAATTTGTGTAGCAGGCACAGAATCGGTGCAAGGTGCTGCTTCCCCTGCTGTGCCGGGGGCCTGGGGACCCCAATTCCCCCACAGAGAGCCCCAGGAATGCTGTGGTGCAGCCCCAGACAGGCACAGAATCGCTGCTGGGGCTGAGGATTTGGTTTAAGTCATTAAAGGATGTGGATAGGACAGGCTTTTATGGTTGAGCCGTTAAATGGTAATTTTTTGGTTATAGCCAATTAAAAATCCATTCTGTCCCCCTTCTGCCAGGGTGTTCCCATCTGTCCCAAAGCTCCTGCCCAGCCCAGCCCCTCGGGGCTGTTTGATCTTGCCTGGGTCACCTCAGCACAGGCAGAGCTGCTGCATCCTGCAATCCCTGACCCGTGGAAGGCTCAGCATCCTCCAGGGAGAGGGAGCGGAGCCTGGAGCCTGCAGCCCTTCTCCTGCAGATGGAGCAGCCAACACCGAGCAGAGGCTGGGCCCACCTTCCCTTCCTTCTCCGTGAGGTAATTCATGGGGAAAAGGAGGGGAAGTGAAATATTCCCCACCTTGGAGAGGTAAGCACCTTGTTTATGTGTACAAAGAGAGTATATGTGTCCTTTATAGAAATAAATAATTTGTGTATGAAAGACAGAGGTGGGAAATTGGTTCCTTGCAGGTTCAAGGCAGGAAGGCAGAGGTTACAGGAATGGGGTGGGCTTTGCTTTAGGTGGCCTTTGCTTTAGGTGGGCTTTGTCTTAGGTGGCCTTTGCTGCCCTGGGAGGGTGGGAAGGGCTGGGATGGAATTCCCATGGAAGCTGTGACTGCCCCTGGAGCCCTGGAAGTGTCCCAGGCCAGGCTGGATGGGGTTTGGAGCAGCCTGGGACAGGGGAAGTGGATGAGCTTTGAGGTCCTTCCAACCCCAAACCCCTCTGGAATTCTGAGATTGAGGCACCCAGATCCACACCCACAGCTGAACCCAACCCTTTTCTCAGCTGGATAAAGTGACCCAACACTTTCCAGGAGTTGTCCTTCCTGACCTGAGCATTCCCTGGATTCATTCCCACTTCAGCCATGGGTTCTTCCCTCCTGGATCCCAAAGGATCAATTTGCGCCAGCACAGCCCCCTCAGCCCTGAACTCAGTGCAAACCCAGTGGGATCAGCACTTCCATGACAGAATTCCTGCTGCTGGGCTGGGACAGTCCCCTTTTTCCACACCAACCACAGAGAGTCCACAGCTCTGCACATTTCCCACCCAAATTTCCTTCCCTGACTCCAAAACACCTTAAGAGCCCTTCCCTCAGGCATTGCTGCTATGATGAAAAACCACTTTTGTTTGGGAGAAAACAAACATTGCTTTAAAAAAACAACCCTGCCCTCCTTCAGCAAAGCTCTGCCCTGGTGGTGTTAATTGCAGGGAATCTGCTGGATTGCTATTTTTACCTGGATTGGGGAGGAATCAAACCTGATTTTGGAGGAGAGGAGGAACTCAGCCTTTCAAGCGCTCGATGGCGAGCGAGTGCCTCCCCCAGCCCCGAGCTGGGCTTTGGTGCTCGTTAGCAGCAGCTCCTGATGAGCTGCTCTTGTTTTCCAGCCTCTTGTTTTCCAGGCTGCTTTTGATCCTGGATTCATTAAAACCTGATCCTGCTGGGGAATTATCTCCCTCTCCCCAAACCTCTGGCAGCTCTGCACCTGCAGGCTGGGGGAGCCCAGAGCGCTGTCCCCAAGTCCCCGAGTCTATTCCAAAGCAGATTTGTCCCCAAATAGGAATTCATCCTCGGGGTGGCACGGGAAATTTCCCTCGTGGGGAGGAGGGGATGGGCTGGAACGGAGCCCTGAGGGGTTTGGACACAAAGCTGGGAATTGAGGGTGGGATCCTGCAGAACAGGACAGGAGGGGCTGGGACAGGGCTCAGCTGAAAACAAAACTGAGCTCAGCTAAAAAAGAGAGGAAGGGAAAAGTGGGGAATAGGGAGGGCATTGGTAAAGAGAGCAGTCAAAGGGCATTTGCACCTTTGGGAATAGCAACAGCTCGGGAAAAGGGTTTTTAAAGTCTCCACAAAGCAGGAATTTCTCCTCTGCTCAGCCCTGGGATCTGGCACTGAACCAGAGTTCAGGCCTGGTCTGGTTCTGCTGGTGGGGAGAGGAGAGCTCTGAACCTGCTCTCCGCTCCAGGAGGGTAAATATTAACTGGGAATTGGGGTTTTATTGCCACCATTCCAGCAGGGAGTTCCAGCAGGGGTCAGGGCTTAACCTCTGCTGCTCCAGATCCCCAATCCCAGCGCTCCCAGAGCAGCTCTTCCCCCTGGATTCTGCCATCCCTTCCTGGGACTGGCTCAGGGCATGGAGAATTCCATGAAATCCTGGATCCTCATGGGTTCTGGGATTTATGGAACTCACACTTCCTAAACATTTACTGGCTGCAAAAAAGAATGAATTCCTTCAATTCTCAAGTGCCAGGGTCTGCTTTAACAGAGCTGCTTTAACCTCTGTGGCTTTAGGGATAATGGGATGTGTCAGAGGGACAGGGGAAAGATCTCAGAATTCATCAAACCACAGGAAATAAACCCCAAATTTATCAAACCACAGGAAATAAAACCCAAATTTATCAAACCAAAGAAAATAAAGTTTATGCACTGAAGTGCCCAAATTCCTGCAGCCCAGGTCCCTCCCAACCCAAACCCTTCCAGGATTTTGTTTTCCCAGCCACATTCACCACAAAACCAAAGAACAAACGAGGGGTTTATTGCCTTGGAATATTCCATTTTTGGAATATTTGGGGCAGAGCTTTGTGCTCCTGCCCCAGGGCCACCTCCAGGTGGGCTCTGATAAAGGGGAAATGGCAGCATTTCCTTCAATATGGGGACAATTAAACCAAACCCACAGGAAAACAAATAATTCCATTATCAAATCCAGCACCAGCATGGAAACCTTTCCTCGCTGTCCCCAAACAATCCTCGAGATATTCCAAAGGAATACCGAGATTCCAAAGGAATAACCACAATTCCTCACCCATCTTTCCTCTCCCATGACCAGAAAATGATCACTCACAGAATCACATCCCTCTCTACAAAATACCCAAAAATCAAGTCCCATCCGCCTCCCTCTGCAAACATTTGGGGTTTTTTTTTCCCTTCCCATCTGCTGCTGGAGCTGCAGGAGGAGCTGGGAACAACAGGGAAGATGAAAGGAGAGGGAGCAGCGCTGCCAAATCCCCCCTGTGGCTGCCAGGGCCGGGCTGTGCCATCCAAGCTCACCTCCCCAGCCCCTCCCGGAGCAGCTGCCGCCCCCGGGCTGGGGCCACTGGGCCCAGAAGCTCCCGGAGCTGACAAATTCCAGCGGGAACGCTTTCCTCGGGAGGCTGCTGAGCAGGGAGCAGCTGGTGGGGAGCTTGTGAGGAGCTGGGGATTGTCTGAGCTCCAAATCCAGCTCCAGAGGAGCTCTACTGCAGCCAGGAAGGATTAAACACAATAAAAATGGAGAAAAACGGGGGAAAAAGGGAGAAAGGCTAGATTTGCACCGCGGTTTGGCTGCAGGCAGCGGCCCCAGCAGCGTGGCTCGAGCAGCGATTCAACAGGAGCTGCTTTTTTGGGATTCTCTCGGTGTTTGGTGGGAATGGCTGAAAGGAGAGTTCCCCCTGCTGGTAACCGAGCCCGGAGCCGGCTCAGCCTGGGCTCTGCAGCCGGGAAAAGCCGGGAGAGGAAAAGGGGATTGGTTGGGAACAAACAAAAACGGGAGAGGAAAAGGGGATCGGTTTGGAACAAATTAAAACCGGGAGAGAGGAAAAGGGGATCGGTTTGGAACAAACTAAAACCGGGAGAGGAAAAGGGGATCGGTTTGGAACAAATTAAAACCAGGAGAGAGGAAAAGGGGATCGGTTTGGAGCTGCTGAGCTCCCAAGAAACAAAAACCGGGAGAGGAGAATGGGATCAGCTCGGCGCTGCTCAGCTCGGCCCTCGCGATCTGCAAATCCCTCTCCTGCCCAGGGCCAGCGCAGCCCTCCCAGGGAGGGAGCGATCCATAGGAATTTCCTCCAGGAACACCCTGCCCAGCCAGGCCAGCCCCAGAGCATTTAACCCTGGGATCACCCCAAAGAATTGGGATCAGTCCCTTCCCTCCCTGGATCTGGGTCCCCCCGATCAGCCAAACCCCAAAGAAAATCCCGGAAAAGGGCCATTATCTGGTTTTCTTTAATAAAGATAGGAAGGATTTGTGTTTTCCTGTTAAGGCAAGGATCTGCTCCTGCTGCTCAGCTCCGGGGGCAGCTCTGATTACACCAGAAAAGCTGAATTACACCTCAAACGAAAGGATTACATCTGAGAGACGATTTAGAATTAAAAAACCAAACCAAAGCCAAAAGTAAATTCCACACGCTCTCCTCGTGATTCCCTGTCCTGAGTCCAGTTCCACTCCAGATTCTGAGGTACAAGACAATAAATTAAAAGTTCATTCCAACTGTGGGGATCAACCAATCTCAGCCTCAATGTGACGTCTTCTTCACTCCCTTCCCGAATTTGGCATCGAGTCCAAGGCCTGGCAGGGGACAAAACACAAGATTTGTGTTCCTCAAACCAGCAGAAAGCCAGAAATCGTGGGGAAAAATCAACTGAACATCCCCAAATTTATCAGTGAACCCTCGGAACGATTGATTTGATGTGGGGGAAGAGGACAAGATTGATCTGCTGGTGCCACGCTCCCTCCAGAGCATTCCTCACACAATCCCAAGGGATTGGAGGAGCTCGGGAGGGATGTCCCAATTCCCTCCCAGACTCACCCAGGAACACCAGCACGGTGCCCACCCACTGCAGGGGGGTGATGGGGTTGGCGAAGAGCACCACGGAGGCCAGGATGGTGAAGAACTTGCGCGTGGTGGTGATGATGGAGCACGTCAGGGGCCCGAAGGACACCACCGTCATGAAGATGAAGCTCTGCCCCGAACACACACAGAGCCACTGTCACTGTCACCGCCAGGACAGGGAGCCAGGGGCAGATCCCAAAGGATCTCTCTTCAAACCCTGATTATTTGGGTATGGACTTAACGTGGGGATGTGGAACCCCGGGATGGGATGGGATGGGTTGGAGGGACCTCGGAGCTCATCTAATTCCATCCAGGGACAGCCCCCACTACACCTTATGGGAATGGCAGCCCTATAAAGTCATTCCCGAGAGCATGACTGCGGAGAACAGACACCAAAAACTGCCCCTGAAACACCTCAGGGGAATGGAAGCCCTACAAAGTCATTCCCCAGAGGATCGCTGCAGAGAAGGGACACCAAAAACTGCCCCTGAAACACCTCAGGGCAATAAAATCCCTATAAAGTCACCCCCAACCCGGCCTTGGACACTCCCAGGGATGGGGCAGCCACAGCTTCTCTGGGAATTCCATCCCAGCCCCTCCCAGGGACAAAAATCCCATCCAAACCCATCCCTGAGGCACTGAAATCCCACCCAAACCCCTGTCCCACCCAAACCCATCCCTGAGGCACTGAAATCCCACCCAAACCCCAGGCCCACCCAAACCCCAGGCCCCGAGGCCCTGACCTGGCCCAGGGCGCTGGTGAGGCCGAAGAGGAGGATGTTGGAGATGATGCTGGGATAGCGCTCCGTGAAGCTCAGGAACTCCCAGAGCTCCCCCGTGAACAGGATCCCTGGAAAAGAGCCAGGAGGGACGGCCTGGAGGAGGAACCGCACAGCCCTGCCCCTGTGGGGTCAGGCTGGGCTCCGAACCCCGGAAAACAGGGCAGGAACCCCACAGACAGCAGCAGGAAACACAATCACCCTCCTGGTTAATTAGTGAAAGGGAGATAATTAACTGGGATCAAATTCCAAAACAGTGCCCGGCAATTAATCAGGGAACGGTTTGGGCTGGAAGGGACCTCAAAGCTGCTCCATTCCATGGGCAGGGACAGCTCCCAGCCCTGCCTGGGCTCCGGGGCTGAGCCAGGGCCTTGGGGGAGAGCCCGGGGGTGCTGGGGGCTGGAGCACCCCATTTGTAAAGGAAACAAACAAAAACCCCAAACCAAAATTATTTTCCCGAAGTGCTCTGGGCCCATTTTTGGTGCCGAGGCCAGCCCAGGGCAGGGTGTGGCCGTTCCCTGCCATCCATCCCTGGGATCTACCCTAGGATCTATCCTGGGATCCATACCCAGTGTCCATCCCCGTGTCCATCCCCAGTGTCCATCCTCAGTGTCCATCCCCAGTGTCTGTCCCAATGTCCATCCCCGGTGTCCATCCCGGTGTCCACCCCCGGGATCCATCCCAATGTCCATCCCGGGTTCCATCCCCAGTGTCCATCCCCAGTGTCCATCCCCGGTGTCCACCCCCGGTGTCCATCCCCGGTGTCCATCCCCGCGTTCCTCACCTGCCCCCAGGAACAGCGTGGACCAGAGGTTGACGTTGAGCATCATGTGGTTGGAGCCGGTCTGGTAGTGAGCCCTCATGTGGTCCTGGGCCACGCCCGTGAGCCCATCCAGGGTCAGCGACAGCAGCTGTGACAGGGCACAGACCCCACAGAGCCTCAGCCCGCGAAAAGCTCAGCTCTGCCCCTTTGGATGGGGTCATTCACGGGGGTTGGGCACGGGGGCTGCGAGGGGAGCGCAGCGCTTGGGAAGGAGCCCTCGCTCCCACCACACCTGCAGGGCACACCTGAGAGCCCAGGGATCACCCCAGGTGTAAATCCCACCTGCAACCCCAGGGATAATCCCATTTGAGGGGGAAATCCCACCTGAGAGCCCAGGGATTACCCCAGGTGTAAATCCCACTGAGACCCCAGGGATTACCCCAGGTGTAAATCCCACCTGCAACCCCAGGGATAATCCCATTTGAGGGGGAAATCCCACCTGAGAGCCCAGGGATTACCCCAGGTGTAAATCCCACCTGAGAGCCCAGGGATTACCCCAGGTGTAAATCCCACCTGAGACCCTAGGGATTATCCCAGGGGTAAATCCCATCTGATTCCCTGGGGTTTACCCCAGGTGTAAATCCCACTGAGACCCCAGGGATTACCCCAGGTGTAAATCCCACCTGAGAGCCCAGGGATTACCCCAGGGGTAAATCCCACCTGAGAGCCCAGGGATTATCCCAGGTGTAAATCCCACTGAGACCCCAGGGATCATCCCATTTGAGGGGGAAATCCCACCTGAGAGCCCAGGGATTACCCCAGGTGTAAATCCCACCTGAGAGCCCAGGGATTACCCCAGGTGTAAATCCCACCTGAGACCCTAGGGATTATCCCAGGGGTAAATCCCATCTGATTCCCTGGGGTTTACCCCAGGTGTAAATCCCACCTGAGAGCCCAGGGATTATCCCAGGTGTAAATCCCACTGAGACCCCAGGGATAATCCCATTTGAGGGGGAAATCCCACCTGAGAGCCCAGGGATTACCCCAGGTGTAAATCCCACCTGGGACCCCAGGGATTACCCCAGGTGTAAACACCACCTGAGATCCCAGGAGTCTATCCCAGGTGTAAAGCCTGTCTGATTCCCTGGGGTTTACCCCAGGTGTAAATTCCACCCACAACCCCAAAATTTATCCCAGGTGAGGAGTAAATCCCAGCTAAGACCTTGGGGTTCCTCCCAGGTGTAATCCCCCGTCCCAGGCCCTGCGGGGTCCCTTTGGGGGTCCCTTTGGGGTCCCTGCACTCACCAGCAGCAGCTCCCCGTAGCCGAAGATGTGCTCGGTGTCCCCCACGCCCTTCTTGGGTTTGTAGAGGAACAGGGCCACGCCCGCCACGATGAGCAGCACGCACAGGTACTTGGCCGGGGGGTACCTCTTGCGCAGCAGCGTCACCCCCAGCAGCATCACTGCGGGGACAGAGGTCAGGGACTGTCCCTGAGACAGCTCTGGGGAGTTAAATCCCCATAAAATCACCCCCAGCAGCATCACTGCAGGGACAGAGGTCAGGGACTGTCCCTGAGACAGCTCTGGGGAGTTCAGTCCCTACAAACTGCCCCCGGGACACCTCAGGGGAATTAAATCCTATAAACTGCCCCTGTAACACCTCAGGGGAGTTCAGTCCCTACAAACTGCCCCCGGGACACCTCAGGGGAATTAAATCCTATAAACTGCCCCTGCAACACCTCAGGGGAGCTCAGTCCCTACAAAATCACCCCCAGCAGCATCACTGAGGGGAGGGAGGTCAGGGACTGCCCCGAGACACCTCAGGGGAGCTCAATCCCTATAAAATCACCCCCAGCAGCATCACTGCGGAGAAGGGAGGTCAGGAACTGCTCCCAAAATCCACACGCAGGAATTAAACCCTTAAAAAGTCATTCCTAAATCGTGACTGGAGAGAAGGAATGTCACAACCCATTCCCAAAATCCCTTCCCTGGAATCAAACTCAGCCCAGCCCCAGGCAGAGCCCAGAGAGGTCCCGGTGCAGGCAGAGAAATCCACACAAACACACAAAAAATGGGGAATTCTCCTACCTGGAATGGGCTTACAAGACTTGCCCAGGACCTGGGAAGGAAAGATGAGTGTCAATTATCCCCATTCCAAAATTAGACACAAAACACCCCCAGGGCAGCTGATCACTACCAGTGAAAGTTCAGCACCTGTGTCAAGTGTAATTACCCCAATTGCCTCCCAATTAACAAACTCCCCTCATTTCTAGGGATTTCTCTCCTCTCTCTGCGCTCTCTCAGCCCTTCCCTGCACCCCCAGCAGTGACCGTGACACAAAAGTGACCCCAGGAAAACGAGGAGCAAGGTCAGAGCCAGGGTCCCAGCAGGTGTCAGGGTCCCAGGCGGTGTCCCAGCCGTGTCCCCGCGGCTGTCCCGGACCCACCTGCGTGGGGTAGCTCACGAACTGCAGAGCGGAGTTGCTGGAGACCATGGCGCCCAGGTAGGACAGCGAGCAGGCCCCGTAGAGCCAGCCCCGCGTGCGGTCCGGCCGGGCCGGCTCCAGGAAGCGGATCACTGCGGGGACAGCGACAGCGACAGCGGGCGGTCAGGGGGGCCCGGGCTGGGCCCCCGCCGCCCCGGGGATGGACAGCCCGGACTTACGGAGCTTGGCGAAGGCGGCGTTGATCACGCACTGGATGAACACCAGGGTCAGGGCGTACTTGAACTTCTCCTGCTTCGCGCCCTCCCCGTAGCGGCCCCGGGTGCTGCGGGACGGACACCGCTGAGGCCGGGGAGCGAGCCCGGGGAGCGAGCCCGGGGCACGGCGAGGGAGCGGCGCGACCCGGCCGGTTCCGTCCCGTGTTCCCCCAGCCCCGTTACTCCCGTCCCACGTCTCCCGCAGCCCCAAGTCCCCGTCCCGAGTCTCCCTCTCCGCCCCCGTCCCCGTGTGGGGTCCCCCCGTCCCCTGTGCCCCCAGCCCCGAGTCCCGCTCGGTGGCGGTGTTCCCGGTGCGGCGCCGCTCACATGCTCTCCTGCAGGATGCCATAGTAGAAGTAGCAGGCGAACACGCCGAGGAAGCAGACGGGCAGGCGGAGGCGCTCGGGCAGCCCCGCGGCCGCGCTCGCTCCCATGGTGGCGGCGGGGCCGCTCAGCGCGGGCGGCACCTCCAGCGCCACATCCCGCGGCGCCCCGGGCGGCCTCATCGGCCCCGCCGCGCCCGCCCCGCCCCGCGCCGCCCGCCGCGCTGCCGGACCCGCCGCGGGGGAAAGGCGGGCGGGAGCGGCGGGGGGCAGCGCGGAGCCGGGCGGGGGCTCAGAGCCGCGATCCCCAAACCCTCCCCGGGGCCGCGCCCGCCGCGGTTCGGCCGCGATGGCACCGGCGGGGCGCCGCGCGGCTCAGGCAGCGCGTGGGGCAGCCCCACCTTGGGGGCCTTCTCGGTGCACGGCGCGGGCGGGAGCGCCGCCCGATGTGGAGAGCGGCGAGTGGCCGCGCTCAAGGGCGGGCCCCAAGGGCGGGATGGGATTGATGCTCCCGGCGGGGAGGCCCTGCCCACTCCCGGCCGCGCCGGGCGGGGCCTCCCGGGGTCCTTCTCCCGGCCCGAACCCGGTGGGGTGGCGGTGCCGGGTGCTGTGCGGAGCCGGGTCCGCCCCTCCCAAGGTCCCGTTCAGCCGCTCCCGCTGCTCCAAGCGGCGCGTCCGGGGAGTTCCCGGGTTCGGTGGGGGCCGGAGAGCAGCGAGTCAGGACAGTGCTTTGGCCAGGGAGAGACGAGCCCCCTCCATGGCACTTTGTCCTTCACAGTTCCTCTCATCCTCACGGGAATTCTACCATGATTCCCAATCCCAGGTCTGTCTCCTGGCTGTCACATCCCACCTCCAAAGCACTGCACTCTGCAGGCTCCACGGAGGAGCTGCCGGTGCTGGAATTCCCGAGGGCCTCACATCATGAGGGAACTTTGGAACACGATGCCCTCCTCGGGCTGCCCGCAATTCCAGGGCTCGCAGCCTCGTCGGCACCAGCCGCTGTGTCAACTTGGCTCTGGCGGCCTCAGCAGCCCCCGCACCGTGCCGCTCTGCCCTCATGCCCTCATCAAAGAGGGTCACCGTAATAGAGCCCCGCCGGAAACCGACTGCCCGAACAAAAGATGGCAGCGCGCGGCTTCACTGTCGGCAGCGCCACGGCGGCGCCTGCCCGGCTCCAAGATGGCGCGCGGTCACGTGACGGGGGGTGTGGGCCGCGTCCCGGCGGAAGCGTGAGGGACCGAGCAGGGAACAGCGGCTGGCGACGGCGGGAGCGGGGCTGGCGCCGCCGGAGCAGACGTGCCGCAGGGCGGGGGACACGGCTGTCACCACGGAGCCCGCCAGCGCCAACACCGCGGCGGCCACCGCCGCCTCGCGGGCCGCGGGCGCCGGGGACCAGGCAACCTCACTGCCCCCGCCCAGGATGCAGCGCAGGAAGGTGAGCACGGCCGGGGAACGGGGGAGGCGACCGGCGAGGAGACCAGCGAGCTCGGGCCGCTGCTTTCTACCCTTCCGCAGCCCCTTCGCTCCCTCGCCCGGGTACAAAACTGGGGGAAAAATAGCGGCCTTGAGTCCCCAGTGCCCGCCCCTCGCGCTCGCTGATTGGCTCCCACAGGAACACGCCGCGCGCTGATTGGCCGCTCTAGGTGTCACTCATCGCCCCCAACGGCTACCGTGTCCCCTCCCCCGCGCCCGTAGCGGGGCCCTCCCTTTGGCGTTTCCGATTGGACAGGTGCTTGGAGAGCCGCGCGTCTATTGGTCGGGTCGCCGTGCCGAGCTGGCCGCTGATTGGCTTTTGCTGCTGTCCATCGCCGCCCCCAACGGGCACCTCCCCGCGCGAGCCTTGTTTCTCCCTTCCCCTGTGACACCGCGCCCCCCCCGGTTGGCGTTGCCGTGGGAGCAAGCTTCGCGCTGATTGGCTGCCGGTCGCTGTCAATTATGCGGGGCGGGGCCCGGCTTGTTTCTGCTCGAGCTGTCATTGGTCGAGTTTCCCTCTCGGCCCCGCCTACGCGCGCTGTGATTGGCTGGGCCCGGCGCGGCTCCGCTGGGTGCAAAACAAAGCGGCGCGGGGGCCGCGCTCCCGCCACCGGCGCGAGGCTCCCCCCCCCATGGCGGCCGCTCCCCCCCCCAAGTTCCCCTCACGGCCGCCGCCATCGCCGCCCCCTCACGGCCCTGCCCGCTCGGGGGTCCCGGTGCTGCCCTCCAGCCCCGAGCGGCACCTGCTGACATCGCCGGAGCCCCCGTGTTCCCTCGCTGTGCTGCGGTTTAACCGCAGCTGGAAATGAAGCACGCGTCTGGAATTGGGGGGAACAAGAATAACGCGTGTAGGTTGAGGCGTGAACTGTTTAATAATCCGAAATAAAGTAAAATGCTGTAATAATGGTAAATAATAATGATAATAGAAAAGCAAAAGGGAAAGAAAGCAATTGATGACTGATACCAGAACTCCCTTCCCACATGCACATCGCTCCCCCCACTTTGAGTTAATTACTGATAATTCCCCCAGTTTATATACTGGGAATGACATTCTGTGATGGGGAATATTCCTTTGGCCTCGTGGGATCACCTGTCCTGGTTTCTTTTGGGAACCTCCTCCTTGGCAAAGCAGGAGACACGAAAAGAAAGAGAGAAAAGAGTCCTTGACTTGGAATAAACTGCAACCCATGACCCTGCGTAGGACACCCTTCCAGCTGGAGTGTCTGGGAGGATATGGCAAACATGAAATATTCTCTCCTTTTTTGTGATTTTTTTAAACAATATAAGTCCAATATTTAAATCTAAGCGCTGTGTGGCGATGTGCTGTTGCAGAGGAACGCGGGCAGCAGCTCGGATGGAACAGAGGACTCGGATTTCTCCACGGATCCTGAGCACACAGACAGCTCCGAGAGCGATGGCACCTCCCGGAGATCTGCCCGTGTCACCCGCTCCTCAGCCAGGCTCAGCCAGAGCTCCCAGGGTAAGGGAAGGGCTCCTTAAACCAGGAAAAAATTCTTCCTTAAACCAGGAAAAGGTTCTTCATTAAACCAGGGAAAGGCTCTTCCTTAAACCAGGAAAAGGCTCTTCCTTAAACCAGGGAAAGGCTCTTCCTTAAACCAGGGAAAGGCTCTTCCCGCCCCGTACACAGGATCCCAAATTCAGCTCCACACTGGAAGCAATCCTGCTGTTCCCAAGGGCTCTGGTTTCTTATCTAAACCCTGATGGTTCTTATCTGAACCCTGATGGTTCTAATCTAAACTAAGGGATCTTTACTTTTCCACATGAGAGCTGGGTGGTAATTACGGCTTAATTAAGTTGTTAGGCCTGGAGAAAGCTGGTGTAATTCCAGATTAGGGTGACAGAAGCAGGACAGGGCCATGGGCTGTTGGTCAGCACGTGGCAGGCGAGGCCCTGTGGGTACTGTGGGGTAACTGTGGTGTCCCCGTGGTCCCTGGGGTGTCCCTGTGGTTGTAACTGGGGTGTCCCCATGGTCCCTGTGGTGTCCCCGTGGTCCCTGTGGGGTAACTGTGGTGTCCCCGTGGTCCCTGTGGGGTAACTGGGGTGTCCCCGTGGTCCCTGTGGGGTAACTGGGGTGTCCCCATGGTCCCTGGGGTGTCCCCGTGGTCCCTGTGGGGTAACTGGGGTGTCCCCATGGGTGTAACCGTGTGTCCCCGCGGGCTCAGACTCCAGCCCGGTGCGGAACCCGCCGGCGTTCGGGCCGGACGAGCCGGTGTACTCCACGCGGAGGGTGACCCGCAGCCAGCAGCAGCCAGCTCCCGTCACTCCCAAGAAATATCCCCTGCGACAGACGCGCTCCTCCGGCTCCGAGACTGAGCAGGCCGTGGATTTCTCGGACAGAGGTACAGCAGGGGCAGGGAGGGATCTGTGGGAATGCCATGCCGCCTGTCCCTGCGGTCCCCGAGGTGTTTTGGGAGCTTTCCCTCAGCTCCGTCCCCTGTACTCCTCTCCCAGACACCAAAAACGCGGCGGATCACGACGAGTCCCCGCCCCGCACCCCCACCGGGAACGCGCCCTCCTCGGAGTCCGACATCGACATCTCCAGCCCCAACGTGTCCCACGACGAGAGCATCGCCAAGGACATGTCCATGAAGGACTCGGGCAGTGACCTCTCCCACCGGCCCAAGCGCCGCCGCTTCCACGAGAGCTACAACTTCAACATGAAGTGTCCCACTCCAGGCTGCAACTCCTTAGGTAATCCCTGCGCCAGGGTCGTCCTGCTGCCTCGGGTGTTCCTGCTTAGCTGAGTGGTGTATCCCAAAAACAGACAGTGAATTAGGGTGGGAATATCAGGGAGAAGTGGGTTCGGAGAACGGGTATGAAACAGAAATACAGGGATAAATACACCTCCTTTTCCTGGAGATGTTTTCTGTTTTGGGGGAGGACAGGATAAGGAACCAGATAGGAGAATGAGGGTTCCTCCCATAGGTACAGGGGAAAATTCCAGGGTTTGCAGGCAGGGAATATGTCTTTGCCAGAAAGAGGATTTCAGTCCCAAATTATTGCCCTCCCATCCCTGGCTGCTTGCAGGGAGTGCAGCTTTAGGTTGATGTGAGAAAGATTTTCCTTCCTTTGTAAACCAGAAAGTTTCCTCCCTCTTCCCATCTGAGTGACCTGAGCATGCTCCTGTGAGGGATCTGCACATCCGGGAGACTTTTTCCACTTCTTTGGGATCGTTTGTGCTGAGTTTTGTTGTTTCTCTGGCCCTTGCAGGACACCTGACTGGGAAACACGAGCGCCACTTCTCCATCTCGGGGTGCCCTCTCTACCACAACCTCTCGGCAGATGAGTGCAAGGTGAGTGGGTTTTTACCTTCTGATTTCTTCTCCTGATGGAATTTTAGAGCAAAATGTCAAGATTTGTAATCCGTGAGCAGAAAGCAGAGTTCCCATCTGTGTGCTGATGTCTTTGGCTGTGAGACAGCAGCGTTTGCATGTCAGAGCTGTGGGTTACAGCTCCAAATGGTCACCTGGCAGAGAGGAGGGGTGACAGGAGCAGCTGCAGCCCTGACGGTGGATTTTGGCCTGCAGGTGCGAGCGCAGAGCCGCGACAAGCAGATCGAGGAGCGGATGCTGGCGCACAGGCAGGACGACAACAACAGGCACGCCACCAGGCACCAGGTGAGCAGCACAGCCTGGGCCCGGGGATTGGAGCCTGGGCTCCCCTCCGCATCCCAGAGGAGCTGCGGGGCAGTCCTGGCCCTGCCCAGCTGCCAGCCCCAGCACAGGAATTCCTGGATCCCTTCGGGGAGGTAGAGCTGGCGTTGGGGTCACCTCAGGATGATCCTTCCCTGTGCTTGGATGGGCAGGACAAGGGAATTCCTGCAGAGCTGTAAACTGCAATTTTCCTCTGAGTAAGCACCAGAGAACCAAACCAGGGCAGTGGCATTTTCCAGTCCCTGAGTCAGCCGGGAGCTCTTCCCCAGCGTGGAGCATTCCATGAGGAGTGTGCCCTGTCCTGCGGGACCAGGGCTGTGCTAGGGAGGAAAATTCCCTGCTTTGCATTCCTGTGCGGCACCTGCAGCGCCCTGTGATTAGCAGAGGGTTTGCTTCAGAGGCAGCAAACCTCACGGAATGGGAGCCAGGACGGAATTCTGTGGGGTGGGAAGTGAAGGGGAATGTTTGGGGTGGCTGGAGCCCCTCAGGGCTCTCACCTCAAGGGGAATGTTTGGGACCTCTCAGTGACCCGCCTTAAGGGGAATGTTTGGGGTGGCTGGAGCCTCTCAGGGGTCTCACCTCAAGGAGAATGTTTGGGGTGGCTGGAGCCCCTCAGGGGTCTCACCTCAAGGGGAATGTTTAGGGTGGCTGGAGCCCCTCAGGGGTCTCATCTCAAGGGGAATGTTTGGGGTGGCTGGAGCCTCTCAGGGGTCTCATCTCAAGGGGATTGTTTGGGAAGGCTGGAGCCTCTCAGGAATCACCCCCGGGTTCCTTTCAGGCCCCCACAGAGAGGCAGCTGCGATACAAAGAGAAGGTGGCTGAACTCAGGAAGAAAAGGAACTCGGGACTGAGCAAGGAGCAGAAGGAAAAATACATGGTAAAAGCAGGAATTTTATCCTTTCCCTTCCTCTGGGATGGAATTCGGCTTTCCCAGTCACCCTGCAGCATTCCCAGCTGGAAAAGCTGCAGGGTCCAGCAGCTCAGCAGCCAAACTCGTGCTCTTTGCTTTCCCAGGAGCACAGGCAGACCTATGGCAACACCAGGGAGCCTCTCCTG
This sequence comes from Acanthornis magna, assembly GCA_036785705.1. Lineage (NCBI taxonomy): Eukaryota > Metazoa > Chordata > Aves > Passeriformes > Acanthizidae > Acanthornis > Acanthornis magna. The sequence goes on from JAWUZG010000190.1 coordinate 626,839, forward strand.
GAGAACCTGACCAGCGAGTACGACCTGGAGCTGTTCCGGAGGGCACAGGCACGGGCGTCCGAGGACCTGGTGAGATCCTGAGGCGCTCCCAGCGCAGCCCTGGGGAGCTGTGGGGCCTGCCCGGGGTCTGTGGGAGCTGTGGGATGGAGCAGGCGCTGGGAAGCAGCTCCAGGCCCCACAGGGATGAGCCACGAGTGCCAGGGATGGCTGCAGGCACGGCTGGAGCTGAGCTCTGCCCTCAGGAATGTCAGTGCCATTCCAGAGGAGTTCCCGGGACAGGGACAACCTCACTGCTCAGGGGGATGGGGACAACAAAGCCACGGTGGCTGTAGCCAGGGACTGAGCTCAGGTGCTGCTGAGGCTCCTGAGGCCTCCCAAAGCCACATCCCACTCCAGAGAGGATCAAAAGGTCCTCGGATGCTTTTCCACGAGGTCATCGAGTCCAGCCTGTGACCTGACACCACCTCGTCCCCAAGTGCCACGTCCAGGCTTTCCCAAACACCTCCAGGGCTGGTGACTCCGCCATGTCCCAGTGCAGCCCATTCCAATCCCAGTTCCTCTTTCTGGGGAGAAATTCCTCCTCATGTCCAGCCTAAAGCTCCCTGGCACAGGCTGGGGCTGTGTCCTGCTGTTCCCTGACCCCACCTGTCCAGGAGTTGTGGGGAGGGGTGAGGTCTCCCCTGATCCTTTTCTCCAGGATGAACACCCCCAGCTCCCTCCCTGCTCCTCACAGCACCTGTGTCCCCTCCCTCTGCATCAGGGAAGAATCAGTCGAGGAGCTGTAAGAATTTCCCGAAAGACAAATTTAAAAGACTTGAAGCAAATCTCCCCCAGGAAAATAAACCCCAACTCTCTTCCAGTTAATGAATATTTTGGATAATGGATATTTGTCGCTGGCAGGAGAAGCTGAGGCTGCAGGGGCAGATCACCGAGGGCAGCAACATGATCAAGACCATCGCGTTCGGGCGCTACGAGCTCGACACGTGGTACCACTCGCCCTACCCCGAGGAGTACGCGCGCCTCGGCCGCCTCTACATGTGCGAGTTCTGCCTCAAGTACATGAAGAGCCAGACCATCCTGCGGCGGCACATGGTGAGGGCAGGAAGGGCTCGTTCCTGCGGGAATTCTGCCGTGGCTCCTGTGCCCAGCTGGGCTCAGCCTGCTGCGCACATCAGTGTCCCAAACCCCTGCTGCTGTGGCTGTGGGACGGGAGGGAGCTGCAGTTCCCATCCCACTGGAGCAGTTCGGTTCCTGAACCTGCAGTGACTCCCGTTCTGTGTCCCTGAGCCCACAGTGACCCCGTTCTGTATCCCTGAACACACAGTGACCCCGTTCTGTATCCCTGAACACACAGTGACCCCGTTCTGTGTCCCTGACCCCTGTTCTGTGTCCCTGAGCCCACAGTGACCCTGTTCTGTGTCCCTGACCCCTGTTCTGTGTCCCTGACACCTGTTGTGTGTCCCTGAACACACAGTGATCCCGTTTGCGTCCCTGAACCCGCAGTGACCTCCATTCTGTGTCCCTGACCCCCGTTCTTTGTCCCTGAACCTGCAGTGACCCCGTTCTGTGTCCCTGAACGCACAGTGACTCCCGTTCTGTGTCCCTGAACACACAATGACCCCGTTCTGTGTCCCTGAATACACTGTGACCCCGTTCTGTGTCCCTGACACCTGTTGTGTGTCCCTGAACACACAGTGATCCCGTTTGTGTCCCTGAACCCACAGTGACCTCCATTCTGTGTCCCTGACCCCCGTTCTGTGTCCCTGAACCTGCAGTGACCCCTGTTTGTGTCCCTGTCCCAGGCCAAGTGTGTGTGGAAGCACCCCCCGGGGGATGAGATCTACCGCAAGGGCTCCATCTCCGTGTTCGAGGTGGACGGCAAGAAGAACAAGGTGAGCGGGGCCAGGCTGGAGTCCTGCAATCCGTGGGCCAGAGGGGCCAGAGGTGCCAGAGCTGCCCGGCACTGCTGTTCTGTGGGCAGCCAGGGTGGCCCTGACTGCCCTGGGCACCGAGAGGCTGCTGGAGGCTGGGCTGGTCATCCCTGCTGCAGTTCTTTGGGGTCATTCCTGGCTGGCCATCCCTGCAGGAGCTCTGCTGCAGTTCTTTGGGGTCATTCCTGGCTGGTCATCCCTGGGGGAGCTCTGCTGCAGTTCTTTGGGGTCATTCCTGGCTGGCCATCCCTGGGGGAGTTCTGCTGCAATTCCTTTGGGGTCATTCCTGGCTGGTCATCCCTGGGGGAGCTCTGCTGCAGTTCTTTGGGGTCATTCCTGGCTGGCCATCCCTGCAGGAGCTCTGCTGCAGTTCTTTGGGGTCATTCTTGGGCTGGCCATCCGTGCAGGAGCTCTGCTGCAGTTCTTTGGGGTCATTCCTGGCTGGTCATCCCTGGGGGAGCTCTGCTGCAGTTCTTTGGGGTCATTCCTGGCTGGCCATCCCTGCAGGAGCTCTGCTGCAGTTCTTTGGGGTCACTCCAGGTGTGCTCCTGCTGTTCCCTCTGTGTCACACAGTGATGAGGGTGATGAGGGACAGAACTCAGGCTTAGCCAGCTCCATCCATCACCAATGGAATTGTTTCCTGGCTGGAAATCGCCAATGGAATTGTTTCCTGGCTGTTCTGTTTAAAAGATTCCCCATCATTTCTCAGATGATTCCCAATTGTCTTGTCCTTTCCCTCATGGTTTTGCCCACCCAGGCTTTGTCCCGCTGCAGTGAAGATCTGTGTGTGTTTTTGTCCCCAGATCTACTGTCAGAACCTGTGTCTGCTGGCAAAGCTTTTCCTGGACCACAAGACTCTTTATTACGACGTGGAGCCCTTCCTGTTCTACGTCATGACCGAGGCTGACAACACGGGCTGCCACCTGATCGGCTATTTCTCCAAGGTCAGTGGGAACATTCCTTATCCCCCGCACTGAAATGGGATTTAGGGCCCCGTTTGTCAGCACTGAATCCCTTCTGCAGCCTCGGGGTTTGCTGCTTTTGAGAACGGATAAAGTTCCGGGGCTGAGCTGCAGGAATTGTTCTGTTTGCTGAGGGATCACAGGTGCTTTGCTGCTCCGTCTTTTCTCATTCCCAGCCAGAACCAAACCAGCTCCGAGGAGCTGTTGTTGCCAGGAAGCAGAGTGGGATAGAGAAATTGAGAAGGGATGTAGAGAAAAATACATTAAAATAAATATCAGTCACTGTGTTTGCTTTTTAAAAAAATACAAAACAGTTAAAGGAATAAAATTCTGAGTTCTGTGCCTCCTCTCTGCTGTTGTTTCCAGGAGAAGAATTCCTTCCTCAACTACAACGTGTCCTGCATCCTGACCATGCCCCAGTACATGAGACAGGGCTATGGCAAAATGCTCATTGACTTCAGTAAGTGGGGAGAGAAATCCCAGGAAAAAATTCTTTCAATTCCGCTGGGAAATCTCACCTGGCTGCTGGTGCTTGAGCAGTTCCCATACTGGCTCATTTCTGAGTAGTTTCAATAGGGTTTTTTTGGTTTTATTTTAAATTTTTTAGGCTATTTGCTGTCTAAAGTAGAAGAAAAAGTTGGCTCCCCAGAACGTCCCCTGTCGGACCTGGGCCTGATCAGCTACAGGAGCTACTGGAAGGAAGTTCTGCTGCGGTACCTGCACAACTTCCAGGGCAAGGAGATCTCCATCAAAGGTGAGTCTGGGAGCTGCATTTTGGGAGGATGGATTGGCTGCTTCCTGAAAAAAACATTTGGGAAAAGATTCAGCCAAGAGCTTCGTCCACCTGTGGGCTAGAATGTTAATTCTAAAAAGCAAAATGGCTCCAGCAGCCAATGGTGAGGATATTTGTTTAATGGCACTTCCTTTACTGGCACTTGTCTGTTGGTGGCACCTGGGAGGACGTGGAATGTCATGGGGATGTGAGGTGATCCTGGAAAAGCAGAATTGTGTCTTTGTGCAGAGGGTTTTTACACAGATCCTAACCCCAGCACCCCAAACCCCTCAGTGCCGGCTGTACCTCCTCACAGCCGCAGGGAATTTTGGAATGGCACAGAACTGTGCTGGGAATGCTCCCCAGAGGAGCCTGGGGCTGTGCCCAGAGCTCAGGGTGGGTTCTGAGGTGTTGTTCCTTGCAGAGATCAGCCAGGAGACAGCGGTGAACCCTGTGGACATCGTGAGCACCCTGCAGGCCCTGCAGATGCTCAAGTACTGGAAGGGCAAGCACCTGGTCCTCAAGAGACAGGTGAGCAGCACGGGCATCCCTGGGTTAGCTCCTTCCGTTTCCTGGTTCAGGAGGGGATTTGCTGCAGTTGGGGGTCCCTGGACTCTGCAGTTGGGGGTCCCTGGGCTCTGCAGTTGGGGGTTCCATGGGCTCTGCAGTTGGGGGTCCCTGGGCTCTGCAGTTGGGGGTTCCTGGGCTCTGCAGTTGGGGGTTCCATGGGCTCTGCAGTCAGGGGTTCCATGGGCTCTGCAGTCGGGGGTTCTGTGGGCTCTGCAGTTGGGGGTTCCTGGTTTCTGCAGTCAGGGGTCCCGTGGGCTCTGCAGTTGGGGGTCTCTGGGCTCTGCAGTTGGGGGTTCCTGGGCTCTGCAGTTGGGGGTTCCATGGGCTCTGCAGTCAGGGGTCCCGTGGGCTCTGCAGTTGGGGGTCTCTGGGCTCTGCAGTTGGGGGTTCCTGGGCTCTCCAGCCTGCTCGTGCTGCAGTCAGGGGTTCCATTGGCTCTCCGGCCTGCTCGTTCCCATCTCGGGATAAATGGGGTGTGGGAATGGGGCCTTGTTCTGCAGCAGGGCAGGAGGAGCTCTGCCGACCTGCCTTGGTGTGGGAGAGCATTGCTCGTTTGCCCTGCCTTTCCTGGGAGCCACGGGTCAGCATTCCCACCTGGATCAGCATTCCCACCTTCCTTTTGTGGCATCCATGGATCAGCATTCCCACCCTCCTTTTGTGGCATCCATGGATCAGCATTCCCACCCTCCTTTCGTGGGATCCATGGATCAGCATTCCCAACTCCTCCTGCTCTGCTCCCCCAGGACCTGATCGATGAGTGGATCGCCAAGGAGGCCAAGAGGTCCAACAGCAACAAGACCATGGATCCCAGCTGCCTCAAGTGGACCCCTCCCAAGGGCACCTAAGTGTCCCCACCCGTGTCCCCAGCATGGAAGCACCGTAGGGATCCGTGTCGTGCCGTGGCTGCTGCAGTGTCCCCAGAGCAGGTCACCCCTGGGCTGGTCACCCCGGCCTGGCCCCCTGTCCCCAGAGCAGGTCACCCCTGGGCTAGTCACCCCGGCCTGGCCCCCTGTCCCCAGAGCAGGTCACCCCCGGGCTGGTCACCCTGGCCCAGCCCCCTGTCCCCACAGTTCTGAGGAACTCGGATGTTTCGGCCTCAGTGAGGCCGCGAGGACTGGAAGTGTCCGGAGCCCCAGGAGCTCCGGCCTGAGGAGTTCTGAGTGCTGTCCCTGTCCCTGCTGTCCCTGCTGTCCCTGCTGTCCTGCTGTCCCTGCTGTCCCTGTCTCTGTCCCTGTCTCTGTCCCTGCTGTCCCTGCTGTCCCTGTCTCTGTCCCTGCTGTCCCTGCTGTCCCTGCTGTCCCTGTCCCTGCTGTCCCTGCTGTCCCTGCTGTCCCTGCTGTCCCTGCTGTCCTGCTCCCATGGCCTGTCCCACCATTCCTGTCCCTCCCTTTGGACAAGGGCTGGAATTGCTTCCTGGGGCAGCTCTGGCTGTGGCAGCGCTGCAGTGACAGTGACATCAGCAGTGTCACCTCTCCTGTCCCATGTCTCTGGTAGCTTTAGTGGGATCATAGCTCCCTTTCCCAGGGTTTTCCAGCAGATCTTCCTGTGGTTCCCTTTGCACAGCCAGAGCCTCCTGCGCCTGAGGGGTCACGGGACAAGGGTCACGGGGCAGAGGTCATGGGGCAGGGGGTCACAGGGGCAGGGGTCACAGGGCAGGGGTCATGGGGCAGGGGTCACAGGGACAGGGGACACAGGGACAGGGGTCACCTGGGCAGGGGTCATGGGGACAGGGGTCACAGGGCAGGGGTCACGGGGCAGGGGTCACCTGGGCAGGGGTCATGGCGCAAGGATCATGGGGCAGGGGTCAGCAGGGCAGGGGTCACAGGGCAGGGGTCACAGGGGCAGGGGTCACAGGGCAGAGGTCATGGGGCAGGGGGTCCCTGCCACCCCTCCCGCAGCTGCCCCACTCCTGCTGGAAGCTCCTCTAGAGTAGAATTCCCATTTTCCCTGGTGTGTCTCCTGGAATTACCGAGCTCCTGTACATACACAACCTGCTGAGTGTGTTCCCCTGCTGATGTTTTTCCCAGAGCAGCCTCCCTGGAATTGCAGGTCCCTTTTTATTTGGGTTTTCCCCCTCCAGGCTGAAGGAATCCAAACTTTGGCCTTGTCCAGAGAGCCCCAGGAGCTCCCAGAGCAATTCCTGTTGGGCTGCAGGGAGGGATGGATTCTCCCCTGGCAGTGCAGAGAAAGCTTTGATTGCTCCCTCCCATCAGCAGAAATGTCCTGGAATGGCTTCCCAGTAAAACCACTGTCCCTGTGCCACCCTGAATGGCTCCAGTGTCACTGAGAGAGGGGACAGCACCCAGGGCTGCTTTCCCCGATCCCAGTGCTGATTTTCTTTATCCCAGTGCTGTTTTCCCTGATCCCAGTGCTGTTTTCTGATCCCAGTGCTGATTTTCTTTATCCCAGTGCTGTTTTCCCTGATCCCAGTGCTGTTTTCTGATCCCAGTGCTGCTTTCAGTGATCCCAGTGCTGCTTTCAGTGATCCCAGTGCTGCTTTCAGTGATCCCAGTGCTGCTTTCAGTGATCCCAGTGCTGCTTTCAGTGATCCCAGTGCTGTTTTCCTTGATCCCAGTGCTGTTTTCCTTGATCCCAGTGCTGTTTTCCTTGATCCCAGTGCTGCTTTCCCCCATCCCATGCTGCTTTCCCCGATCCCAGTGATTCCTCGTGGAGCAGGGTGTGACATGAAGCACTCCTGGGCAGGTGGGAGCCATTCCCCATTAACCACTGCCCCATCCCGACTGGAAAAGTTCTCTCCTGCTCCTCTCTCCTGGAAAACCCAACCCCCCCAGCCCCCCAGACCTGGTGGGCATTAGTGGCCGTGCTGTCCGTGCTCGTCCCCAGCGCAGCTCCCCGGGAACGGGGCCGGCAGGGAAGGAGGGAAGGAGGGAAGGAGGGAGGTTCCCGCAGCAGCCGCTCCCCGTTCCCATCCCGTAGGATGTGCTCTCCTCTACCCGCGCCCCAATAAAAGCATGTTCTGCTCCAGCCTGGGCTCTGGCCTTTCCTGCAGCTCCAGTGTCCCCAGGGACTCCTCTGGAACCCAGCCCTGGTTCAGAGGATTGGGACTGGAGCAGCCTTGGGGTTGAGTCTTTGCAAAATGTCCTGCCCTGGACACTCCCAGTGCTTTAAACCCCTTCCATGAGGGGATTTTTCCTGCTATCCATCCTAAACCTCCCCTGGCAGAGCTTAAGGCTGTTCTTGGGACAAGAAGAGTTTTCCCCACATGGAATTTCCCTCTTTTCCATGGAGAAATTGTTCCCAATATCCAACCTAAACCTGGCCCAGCCTGAGGCTGTTCTTGGGACAAGAAGAGTTTTCCCCACACTGAGGGAAAGCTGCTGAAGAAAAATTCCCTGAGATCAATCTGAATTTCCAGGAGCTGCTCGGCGGCTCCTGATCCTTCCCCCAGCCCAGCCCTGGAACTCCTGCTGCCTTCTCCTTCCTGCCGGGGTCGTTTGGGGCAGGATGTGGTGTGGCCAGGGGGGAGCAGGGGCCGATATTCCCAAAAGGAGCAGAGGGAAGCAGGAAGGAGCAGGAGCTAAATCCACGCAGTGACTTCAGCCGTTCCTATTGTGATCCTGGAGCTCGCTTTGATCCGTGGGGGACAATCCACGGGGCAGCTCCGCCCTCCTGCCGTCCCAAAGCCATGGAAAGACCTGGAACAGCAGCCACGGGAAGAGCAGCTCTATTTTGGGATCATTCCCTGTAATTAACGCTGCCTTTCCTGCCCTGCTCGGGCCCACGCGGCCCCGGAAGCTGCAGAGGTGCAGCAAAACGGGAGCCGGGAAAGGGAAAGGAAAACATCCCCAGGAAACCCACGGAGCCCAGAGGCTCCTGCGGCTTCTGTGCAGGACAGTTTGGGCTGCAGGAGCTGCCAGGGGGGCTGGACACCTTCCTGCAGGGAGCTGGGGTCTCCCCGGGCTTGGGATCACAGGATTGGGGTGTTTTGGGATGAGGGACCTCAAATCCCATCCATTCCCACCCCATGCCCTGGGCAGGGACACCTTCCTGCAGGGAGCTGGGGTCTCCCCGGGCTTGGGATCACAGGATTGGGGTGTTTTGGGATGAAGGATCTCAAATCCCATCCATTCCCACCCCCTGCCCTGGGCAGGGACACCATTCTCTGTCCCAGAGTGCTCCAGGCCTTGTCCTTGCACCCTCCCAGGGATGGAGCATCCTCATTTTCTGTGGGAATCCATTCCAGCCCTTCCCCAGTACTCCCAGTTCACGGCTCGAGCAGGGAGCTGGCAGCAGCGAGAAGCTTCCCAGCTTCTCCGGAGCAGCCGGGAAAGAGCAGGATCTCGGCACAACAGGGATTTGGGCAATCCCGGCGCGTTCCTCGGGAGCCGAACTCGCAGGGAGCCCCGGGGAAGCGGCACGGAGGGAAAGGCTTCCAGCAGGAGCAGGATCGCCGGGAAGGGCAGCAGAGGGCGCTGCTCCCCCGGCAGAGCTCCGCCCGAGCGGCAGGGGCGGCCCGGGGCTCGGGGCCGCTCGGGTGTTCGGGGCTGCTCGGGTGTTCGGGGCTGCTCGGGGCCGCTCGGGTGTTCGGGGCTGCTCGGGGCCGCTCGGGTGTTCGGGGCCGCTCGGGGCCTCTCGGAAGCGCTCGAGGCCGCTCGGGTGTTCGGGGCTGCTCGGGTGTTCGGGGCTGCTCGGGGCCGCTCGGGTGTTCGGGGCTGCTCGGGGTCGCTCGGGGCTGCTCGGGCCTGCTTGAGGCCGCTCGGGTCCGCTCGAGGCCGCTCGGGTCCGCTCGGGGTCGCTCGGAAGCGCTCGGGTCCGCTCGGGTTCGCTCGGGGCTGCTCGGGTCCGCTCGGGTCTGCTCGGGGCTGCTCGGGTCTGCTCGGGTCCGCTCGGGTCTGCTCGGGGCTGCTCGGGTCTGCTCGGGGCCGCTCGGAAGCGCTCGGGGCCGCTCGGAGGCGCTCGGGGCCGCTCGGGGGTGCTCGGGCCTGCTCGAGGCCGCTCGGGGACTCTCGGGGCCGCTCGGAGGCGCTCGGGGACTCTCGGGGTCGCTCGGGGCCGCTCGGAGGCGCTCGGGGCCGCTCGGAGGCGCTCGGGTTCGCTCGAGGCTGCTCGGGTCCGCTCGGAGCCGCTCGGAGCCGCTCGGGGCCGCTCGAGGCCGCTCGGGGACTCTCGGGGCCGCTCGGGTCTGTTCGGGATCGCTCGGGGCTGCTCGGGCCGCTCGGAGGCGCTCGGGGCCGGGGTTCATTCCTGTGCTCGGGCAGAAAGGGATATTTGGGATGTGGGAAGGGCTCGGCGAGAGGGAGCGTTCCCAGCTCCAGAGGGTGCTGGTGACGATCGGGGACTCAGGGAATCCCAGATGGGTTTGGGTTGGAAGGACCTGGACGCCCAGGAATGGCTCCAGCCATCCCAGGATGATCCCTGTGCTTCCCTCCCGGCTCAGGCTATTCCATGGATACTCCATGGATATTCCATGGATATTCCATGGGCTGTGTCCTCCTCATCCCCCCTTATTCCCCGAGGAATCCCACCCTGCTCCGATTCCTGCTTCCAGCCGGGACAGAGGGAATTTCTGCTCAGCTCTCCCAGTGCGGGGCCTGGATTGGGGATGGGAATGGTGTGGATAACACCCCCGTGTCTTGGGTTTATCCTAAATCCCATTTTTTTGTGTCTCCTGCTCTGCTAGTGAGGAGATCCCAAAAGTAACAAGTGTTCCCAAGCTGGGATCCCAATAGCCCAGACCCCAAAAACCATTCCATGATTCCGTGATCTGTCGGGAAAGGCTTCTTGGAACAGACCCTGGATCGCCTTTGGGGCAGAGCAGGGCCTGGGCCGGAGCCTGGCGTTCTCCCGGGGAGTTCTCCCTGCGGATCCGGCTGGGGCAGGAAGCGTTCCTGGTGATTCAGCAGGAGCTGCTCCCTGTGAGTCACAGCGGAGGGAATGGGATGGAGGGAGGGATGGAATCCATGGATGGATGGAGAGAGGGAATCCATGGATGGAGGGAGGGAGGGAATCCAGGGATGGATGGAGAGAGGGAATCCATGGATGGAGGGAGGGATGGAATCCATGGATGGAGGAAGGGATGGAATCCATGGATGGATGGAGAGAGGGAATCCATGGATGGAGGGAGGGATGGATCATGGATGGATGGATGGATGGATGGATGGACAGACGGATGGACGGACAGATGGATGGAGGCTCTGGAGCTGCTCCAGCCTGACCAGATCCAAACCTGATGGCTCAGGGTGTTCCTTGTGGGACAGCTCAGGTCCCCATCCCAAACTGAGAACGGCAATCGCTGCTGGGGCTCCTGAGCTCCATCTGGGATTTGAGCAAGGAAGGAAGGAATGGGAATTTGCTGCCAAACAGCCTCGAGATGAGTTTTTTCCACAGAAAAAGCACATCCCAGGCCAGGCCAGGATATCCCAGGGGGGTTTGGCTGCACAGGGCTCTCCCTGGGCCCTCTCCTTTCCCTGACATCCCCAAGAATTCGCCGCAGCCACTCCAGGGATTTTGGGGCTCAGGGCATCGAGGATCTTTCCCAAAATGTCCCACCCTGGCCATTCCCCAGGAGCAGCGAGCCCGGAGCTGGCCCCAAGCCCTTCCCTCTGTAATTTTGGGATATTTTTAGGTTCCCTTCCTTTCCCTATTCCGGGCCCGCGGCCCCCGCAGGATGAGCCGGGAAGGAGCCCTGGCCCCGCTGGCTTTGGGAAGAGCAAATCCAAAGCTTTGGGAGGAGGAGGAGCCGTGGGCAGGGCTGGCAGCGAGCCCTGGGCCAGCAGCGACCGCAGCCATCCCAGTGCTCCCAGCGCTCCCAGTGCTCCCAGCGCTCCCAGTGCTCCCAGTGCAGGGCTGGGCAGGGAGAGCCGCGGGGTTTTGGGGGCAGGGGGTGTCGGGCACCTCGTTGTGTCCCTCTGGGGTCCCGCTCCCGGCTGGCTATCCCTACGGAACTAGAATTGATGCTGGCGGTGCTGCTGGGGCTGTCCCCTGTCCCCTGGGGATGGGATTTCTTTCCTGAAATCCCTCTCTCCAGCCCCTTTCAATTTTATTTTTGCATGAACAAAATCGGAATTTTCCCATTGAGCAGAACCTGGGGTTCGCCACCACTCGCGGCTGTTTCCTGCAGGGGTCACAGCCTGGAAAAGGAGTTTGGGATCCTCGGGACAGCAGCTCGGGGCTCTGGGTCTGGGATGTGACACTGTCCCGGGAATTTCGGGCTGAGGTTGGGACCCTGGGGACAGCAGCTCGGGGCTCTGGCTCTGGGATGTGGCACTGCCCCTGCCCTGGGCAGGTCGGGCTGAGCCAGGCCCTCACTCCCAGCATGGACCCAAACCCGGGAGTGGTTCCTGGGCCCTCCTGGATCCACGGTGGCTCTCTGCCTCATCCCCAGGCTGTGTCCCCGTCCTGCTCCTGTCACCCCGGGCGCTGCTGGCCCCGGGAGCGCCTCCGGAGCAGAATTCCCAGCGCAGCTGGTTCCAGTTACGGCTCCGGGACATGAAAGGAGCCCGAGTTTAAATTTAGCCGCGCTGGGGGTGCGGGAGAGGCCTTTCATCCTCGTGCTGCTCATCCCGAGCTCCAAACCCATCCCGGGGCCAGCAGCCACCGGGAAACCACAACTCCTGCTGGGAGCGCCCGCGGAGCCACTGCCGCCAGCGCCGGGCTGGGCTGGGCTGGGACAGGGACAGCGACAGGGACAGGGACAGGGACAGGGGGACAGGGACAGGGACAGGGACAGGGACAGGGACATGGGGACAGGGACAGGGACAGGGGGACACAGGGACATGGGGACAGGGACAGGGACAGGGACATGGGGACACGGGGACAGGGACAGGGACAGGGACATGGGGACAGGGACAGAGACAGGGACAGGGACAGGGACAGGGACAGGGGGACAGGGACAGGGACAGGGACATGGGGACACAGGGACAGGGACAGGGACAGGGACAGGGACAGGGACATGGGGACACGGGGACAGGGACAGGGACAGCGACAGGGACAGGGACAGGGGGACACAGGGACAGGGACAGGGACAGGGACATGGGGACAGGGACAGGGACAGGGACAGGGACATGGGGACAGGGACAGCGACAGGGACAGGGACAGGGACACGGATGGGGACAGGGACAGGGACAGGGACAGGGACATGGGGACAGGGACACCACTGGCACAGGCACCGTGGCCTTTCAGCTGCCCCAGATCCCTGAGTTCCACAGCCTGGGGTGGGAATTGGGAATTTTCATTGGGTTTTAAAGGATCAGTGGAATCAATTGCACCAAAAGGAGGGTTTGGAATGAGATATGAGATATGAGATATGAGATATGAGATATGAGATATGAGATATGAGATATGAGTTATGAGATATGAGATATGAGACAGAAATGAGATCTGAGGTTTAAATGAGTGAGGTATAAACGGGATATAAAATGCAAATGATATGTAAATGAGACTGGAGATAGAATTGATCAGATACAATTTATCATAGAATTGATCAGATATTCTGGAGATACCGAGGCCAGGCTGGGGCAATGTGGGCTCATGGAAGATCCCTGGCAAGGGATGAGCTCATTCCATGATTCCATGGGGGGCAGCCTCTGGAATTGTCGCTGTGCCCCTCTCTGACCCAGCCCCTCACGGTTTTGTTGCATTTTGGGAGGTTCAGGCAGCACAATTCCCTGGATTTTCACCCAAATTGCCCTTGGGAAGGCTCATTGTGCTCCTGCCTCAGGCCTGGGCCAGGAGGAGGAGGAGGAGGAGGCTGCAGCCAAGGCCGGGGGAAGGCTCCTGCGGGAGCTGCTGCTGCAGGGGGAATTGGGATGGATTCGCTCCCGGTTTGTGTTGGCTGGGAAGGGCCCTGGCCCTGATCCTGAGCTGCGCTGCCCTGGGCCAGCAGGAGTGACCTGGATCATCCCAACTCCTGCTTTCCCAAGGCCTCCTGTCCCCGGCGGTGTCAGAATGGTCCCAGCTGGCTTTGGATCCCGGAGTGTCCCAGTTCCTCCCAGTTCCTCCCAGTTCCTCCCGGTTCTTCCTCCAGCACGGAGCTCCATGGGGAGCAGGGAGAATTTTCAGGCTCCAGGCTGTCCAAACCCAGGGGTGAATTCCATCCCCCACTGCTGATTCCAGAGGTTCCCTCCCCTGGGAAAGCCTCGGGTTGGGCTCTGTGTGTGCTCGAGCAAAACCAGTTTGGGACTGGGACCAGTCTGGGGTGAAACCATTTCCTTTGCTCTCTTTCCAAGAATGACCTTTATTTTTCCAGTGGATCTGGAGCAGGGAATGTTGAGGCTTGGGTTGTTTTGGGTTTTGTTTTTTTATTTTTTTCCCTTTCCTTGTGTCTGGATGCGTTCCCAGCAAAACACCGAAAATGAAACATTTGTGTTTCTTCCCAGTGAGAAAATTCCTTCTTTTCTGGGAAGAGGTGCAAGGGTCGGGGTGGAAGTGCCCCGATCGCTGCTTTGGGAGGAGCCTGGGGAAAAAGGGAAGGGAAATGTTGGGATCGCTCTGGGGATCTGCTCTGGGGGCCGGGGAGGGATTTCCCTCCCAACAGCTCCCAGACGTGGAGCCCTCTGGATTCCAGGGGCTTGGGGGAAAGGCGAGGGAGGAATTCCGCCCTGGAGGAGATGGGGAGATGCCCATGAAGGAATGGGTTGGTTTAACTCCCGCTGGATCCCGGATGGATCCCGGTCGGATCCTGGTCAGATCCCAGATGGATCCCGGTCGGATCCCGGCCGGATCCCGGATGGATCCCGCTTTCCAGGCAGGATCCGGAGCCGGCTCACCTCCCGGCGCTGTCCCCGCGGCTCCCCGGTTCCGTCCGCAGCCCCGGCGGGCGCTGGCAGCGGCGGGAGCCGGAGCCGCAGGGCCCGGGGTGTGGCAGGGCCACGCCCGCACTTTGTTTGGATCGCGCTCCGCGGTTTTCCAGAGGTGCCTGCAGGTCTGCGGGAGCGGCTCTGGGGTCGCCGCCGTCCCCCTGGAGCTTCCCAAATCCCCAATTTAACCCCGCGCCCGCCGGGGCCTCGGCCAGGGGCAGGGGAGGCTCTGCACTGTCCCTCGGGGAAGGTCGGGAGAGTGAGAATGCCTCGGGCCGCAGCCCCACCAAGTGTCGGGCTGTGCAGAGCTGGGCTCGGTGATCCCAAATCCCGGGATTTGGGGCCGAGGGGCGCAGGGGCACCTCCCGAGCCCGTCCTGCCCTCCCTCGGGGGCTCGGGGGCTCCGCCACCCACGGCGCGAGCGGCATCGCCCCGGAGCCCCGGCGGCGCTCCAGGGAGCCCGGGCTGGCTCCGTCTGCAGGCAGGAGCAGCCTCGGGGGGCTTGGGCCGAGCCCAGGGCCCCTCCGCGCACCCCAAACCCGGCACGGACCCTCCGCCGCCGGAGCCGCTCCCCCTCCGGCCGCGGAAGCGCAGCGGAGCCGCAGCTCAGCCCCCGAGGGCCCGGAATTGGATTCCCCTCCTCGTCGGCTGCACAAACCGGGAATTTTCTGAAAACGTGGGTTTGGGAATGAGAGTGGGACGCTGCGAAGGGAGGGATGATCCCAGAGAAACCGGGACGGACCCCGGGTGAGAAACAAAGCACAAAGGGCGCCAATGGATTTGCCCGGGGAGGTGCAGGAAGCCCGGGAAGGATCCGGGGAATCCATCCCATCCCATCCCATCCCATCCCATCCCATCCCATCCCATCCCATCCCATCCCATCCCATCCCATCCCATCCCATCCCATCGCAGCGCTCCAGCTGTTCCCAACATTTGGAGCATCGCTGTTTAGGGAACAGCCCCGGGGCAGAGCCCCGATCTGGATTCGCCCCTTTGGTCCGGGAATGACCCTGGAAGGAGGATCCTGCCCGGATCCACCCCTGCCCGGCTCCCCGCGAAGCTCCCGGGAGCCGAATTCCCTCCCGGGGCGCTCCCGGTGTGACCGCGGATGATGCACAGGCGTTCCCAGGGCACGGCCGTTCCCAAGGCTCCTGGCCGCCCTTCAAAGCCGGGCAGCGCAGAAACCTCTCCAGGCTCATTCCCATTCCCTCTCCCATCGCGTCCCGGGCTCCCGGAGCCTTCCGTGCCCGAGAGGAGCCCGGCTCCGGCTCCTTGTGGGCTCTGCCGCCGTGCCAGGCTCCGGCTCCGCTTTCATCGCGCCGTGCCCGCCCCTGCTCGCTTTGGTTCCCGGCGCTGGCAGGGAATTGTCAGGGAATTGTCAGCTCCGGCCCTCCCGCCGGCTCCGTGCGGCGCAGACGGAGCGGCAGATCAAAGCCCGGCGCCTGTTTTTGGCTGGAATGCGGCGGGCCGGGAGCTGTCGCCAACTGCAGCGGCGGTTCCTCTCCCGTAACACGATCCCGGTCCCCGGGGGCGTTCCCGGGACTGACAGGTGACACCGGAGCCGCTGCCGAGACAAGTCTGACTTTGCCGCACGCGGAGCTTTTCCGGCGGCTTTGGGAGGCTGCGGTCGGGATGGGATGAGCTCGGCTTGGGAAGGACGCGCCGGGATGGGATTAACCCTTTCCGACCTCCGCGGCTCTTCCCTGCTCCGGCCCGGAGGGGAGCACGGCCTCGCCGTGGGATTTGGGAGCAGCTTTTGGGGTCTTCTCACGGTGCAATTCCCACCGTCCCGGGCTCCATTTCCCACGCTTCCTGCGGTGGCGCCATCGGGAGGCAGCTCCAGCTGGGATTTTCCTCACTGCAAGCAGGAAAATCGCTCCGGCCTTGCCCACAGCAGCAGGAGACTCCGGGAATCGCCTCTTGGATGAGCTCCTGACCCAGTTTGACCTCGGGGGGTCGATAAATCCCAGTAAATGCCGCTCTGCTGGGAGAAGTGCCCGGGACCCAGCCGGGATCCCCTCTGGAATCACATCCAGGCTCGGGGGGATTTTCCCCAGCACCAGGGATGGCTGGAATCCCTCAGGGAGCGAGGATGGGATTCCTAAAAGCCCGGAGCGGGTTTGGTGTCTCCGTTCCTGGCGGGGAACGCTGGGAGCTGCCAGGAAAGCTCCGATAAGGACTGTGCTCCAAGGGATTGTTCATGGAATCACCGAGCAGGGAACGGCCCGGGCTGGAGGAAGGGAATTCTCTGCCCGATCTGACCCTGGAGCAGAGGCCTCAGCCAGGGCAGGGGCAGGGAGGAATCCCGGGGGTTGGGACGTTCGGGATATGGTCAGGGAGCTGTTCCTGGGTTGGGATGTTCGGGATATGGTCAGGGAGCTGTTCTTGGGTTGGGATGTTCGGGATATTGTCAGGGAGCTGTTCTTGCATTGGGACGTTCGGGATATGGTCAGGGAGCTGTTCTTGGGTTGGGATGTTCGGGATATTGTCAGGGAGCTGTTCCTGGGTTGGGATGTTCGGGATATGGTCAGGGAGCTGTTCCTGGGTTGGGATGTTCGGGATATGGTCAGGGAGCTGTTCCTGGGTTGGGATGTTCGGGATATTGTCAGGGAGCTGTTCTTGGGTTGGGATGTTCGGGATATTGTCAGGGAGCTGTTCCTGGGTTGGGATGTTCGGGATATTGTCAGGGAGCTGTTCTTGGGTTGGGATGTTCGGGATATGGTCAGGGAGCTGTTCCTGGGTTGGGATGTTCGGGATATGGTCAGGGAGCTGTTCTTGGATTGGGATGTTCGGGATATTGTCAGGGAGCTGTTCTTGGGTTGCTGGAGATGAGGGACCCAGGGATGGGATGGGATGGGATGGGATGGGATGGGATGGGATGAGGAATCCAGGAACAGAATGGGGATCCAGGGATGGGATGAGGGCTCCAGGAGGTGCCGGCGCAGTCTGGAGCCAGTTTTCCTGGTGCTTTCCTTCCTGCTCCATAGGTGGCCTGGCTGGGAGCAGGATGGTGCCTGAGCGAACAATTCCATGGGGAGAGGAGCCGGGGCCAATTCCCTGGCGGCTGCAGCCGAACCCTCATTAACAGGCGGCGCTAATTGCGCTCCCTGCGCGGCGCCGTGCCCTCCTCCCAGCGCGGAGCTGGCAGGGAAAGCTCCGGGCTCGGATCCCTGCGATCAGCGTTCCCGATAAGGAGGTGATTTATCCCCTCCGCTTCCTTCCTCGTGGGCATGGAGACAACCCGGAGGAGGCCTCGGCTTCCCGGGACATTCCTGCGGGAGCTCATCCCGCTCCGGGCCGGCACCGGCCAGCTCCACACGGGATCCCGGTTCCGGGAGCTGGGCCTGGAACAGCCGGGCCGGGAACAACAGGGAACGGCCGGGAACGGGAACAGCCGGGGCCGGGAACAGCCGGGCCGGGAACAACCGGGAACAGCCGGGAACAGCCCGGACCGGGAACAACCGGGAACAGCCCGGACCGGGAACAACCGGGAACAGCCGGGAACAGCCCGGACCGGGAACAGCCGGGCCGGGAATAACCGGGAACAGCCCGGACCGGGAACAGCCGGGACCGGGAACAGCCGGGAACAGCCCGGACCGGGAACAACCGGGAACGGCCGGGAATAACCGGGAACAGCCGGGGCCGGGAACAGCCGGGGCCGGGAACAACCGGGAACAGCCGGGAACAGCCCGGACCGGGAACAGCCGGGCCGGGAATAACCGGGAACAGCCCGGAGCGGGAACAGCGGGCCGGGAACAATAGGGAACGGCCGGGAACGGGAACAGCCGGGGCCGGGAACAACCGGGAACCGCCCGGACCGGGAACAGCCGGGACCGGGAACAGCTCGGACCGGGAACAGCCGGGACCGGGAACAACCGGGAACCGCCCGGACCGGGAACAGCCGGGACCGGGAACAGCCCGGACCGGGAACGGCCCGGACCGGGAACGGCTCGGACCGGGAACGGCCAGGAACAGCTCGGACCGGGAACAGCCCGGCCTGGGATCTGTCCCTGCCGCGGCGCAGGGCCGGGTCCGGATGGGGTTCAAGGCCCGGTCCGGATGGGGTTCAAGGCCCGATCCAGGCTGGGGTTCCGGGATTTGGGGCGGCACAGTCACGGCAGTGAGGTCACCAGCGAGGGCTGATCCAGGCTGAGCTCATGGCGAAGCTCCCTCGGGGTTGTGTGGGGTTCTGGATGGGCCGTGCGGGCTCGGGGGAGCCCTGCTGCTCCCGGGCTCTTCTGGAGCTCCATCCGGGCCCGGGAAATGGCAGATTTGTCCCCTTGGGAATTCAGCTCCAGGCAACACAACACGAAAAACCTCCCGTGACCTTCCCGAGTCCCTCTGGGTGCTGGGATGGCGACATTCCCTGTGTGGGGAAGGCTCCCGAATCCCGGGGCTCATCCCGGCCCTGCCCTGCCCCGCTAGGAGCAGAGGTGACACTGGGAGCGGGGGTGACACTGGGAGCGGAGGTGACACTCGGAGAGGAGGTGACATCCCAGCTCCCCCTCCCCTGTTTCCCAACGCCGTCCCGGCAGCCCCGACCTGTTCTTCCGCGGCTGTCGCGGCGCCCAGCGCGGTGGCACCGCGGGCCGGAGGCGCGGCTGGCCCGGGGCATTCCCACCCCAGGCACCGCTGGAATGCGGCGGCTCCGGAACGCTCCGAGCTCGGCCCGGCCCTCCCGAAAGGGGGACCGGGACAGAGCCGACCCTCTCCGAGTCCGTTCAGGGAAGGAGGCTCGGAGTTCCCTGCGGTTCCTGGCCAGCCCCGGAGCTCACCGGGGCCGTTCCGGTGCCTCCCGTTCCCCTCGCTGCTCCCGCACTGTGCGGGGTTGCTTCGGCACGGGGGTTCTGTGTGCCCGGGATGTGACCGGGATCGGTGACACCGGGGTTGGGGGACACCGGGATCAGGGGACACCAGGATCGGGGGACACCGGGGTCGGGTGACACGGGGATCGGGGGGCACCGGGATCAGGGGACACCGGGATCGGGGGACAGTGGGATCGGGGGACACCGGGATCGGGTGACACCGGGATCAGGGGACACCGGGATCGGGTGACACCGGGATCGGGTGACACCAGGATCGGGTGACACGGGGATCGGGGACACCGTTCCCGGGCTGTGCCGGTTCCCGGTTCCCGGGATGCTGAGCGGCGTTATCCCTGCAGAGGGCATCCCAGGCTCTCCGCTGGCGCGGCTGCGATGCTCCCGGACCGATCCCGACATCCCGAGGGTCCCCGGAGCCCTGGATCCCGGCGGGGGAGAGAACCAAAGCACAGCCCAGATCCCAAATGCCGGCGGGATCTGCTGGTGGGTTTCAGTCGCTCCCTCTGGAGGGTTTGTGTCCCTGATCTGCGTTCCCTGTGAAAGGGGAGGGATTGAACCACGTTAAACACATTTATTGGGAATCAGCCCTGCTGGAATGGGGTCGGGTTTAATTCCCCGCGGGACTGTCGAACTCCATGGAATTAAACCCAATTCCAGGCCCGGATCTGAAGCGGGAGCTGAAGGGCCTTTGGCTGATCAGCTTCGAGCTCAGACTTTTCATTAATTTGAGGTAATTTTCTGCAGTGGCTCCATGCGGATCAGCCTGGTAGGGAGCGAAAAGCGCAGGGACATGGCCAGGATCTGTGGGATCCCATTCCCGGTCCCGGGAACGGCCGGGATGTGCGGGATCCCATTCCCGGGAACGGCCGGGATGTGCGGGATCCCATTCCCGGGAACGGCCGGGATGTGCGGGATCCCATTCCCGGGAACGGCCGGGATGTGCGGGATCCCATTCCCGGGAACGGCCGGGATGTGCGGGATCCCATTCCCGGGAACGGCCGGGATGTGCGGGATCCCATTCCCGGTCCCGGGAACGGCAGGGCTCCGTCGCTGGAGCACAGAGGGATGGAGCTGAGGGGCTTTGCAGGATCTGGCTCGGCCGAGCTCTGTCCCTGGAGCCCTGGGCCGGCCCCGGGGAAGCAAAACACAAACCCCTGGAGCGGCTCCAGGCCGTGGGTTTTTGGGATTTGGATCTCCCCCAGGAAGTATTTCAGGCAGCGCCGCCCTGCGCTCCCGGTGTGGGCAGGAGCGCGGCCCAAAGCCGCTGGCAGCGCGGCCCGGGAGCCGCTCCGGCCCTGGGAGGGCTTTTTTTAACTCTTTGTCCCTAAATCCAGAGCGTTCGTCCCACTCTGGACGCGGCCACGTTCCCGGCTCCGGCCTCGGCCGCCACCTCGGCCACCACGTGTCCCCTGTGCCACATCCCCGGGTGGCACCGCCTGGAGGCTCCGGTAAACAGCGCGTCCCGGGATTGCGACAGCTCCAGAAATCCAGGGCACGGCGCTGGGACGGGGACAGGGACCGGGACTGGACAGGGACAGGGACAGGGACCGGGACCGGGACCAGGACAGGGCACAAATTATTATTATTATTAAAATTTAAATTTAGATTTTTTTATTGCCTCGATAGTTGCCATCACCCCTGTCAATCCCGGAGCTCTCCCTCTGCCTCCCTGGGATGACAAAACCCTTCCAGGCAGGAAATCTTCCTTAATCTCTCCCAAACCCCAAGCGCTGCTGGCAACGCCAGATAAACATTTAATGACAATAATTGAACTGCCCGGGAACAACGCTCAGCCACGCTCCCGTTTTCTCAGGCACGGGCTCATTAATTAATTGCAAATTTACCCACGGGATAATGAAAGGATGCCCCGGCTGAGAGGGAAAAGGCGCTGGAAGCAGAGCAGGGATTTCGGAGGGATCTCCATAAATCGCGGCGGGGAAAGTGCTGGCTGCGGGCAGTGGGAGGTCCCAGGACATTCCCAACCTTTTGGGAATCCAGACTGGATCCAGTCGGAGCTCCTGCCCCTCTCTTCCTCCCTCCCTCCCCTCGGGGAGGCTCCATTAAAATTCCTGCGTTTGATTTATTTTTATTTTCATTCTTTCAAAGGCACCCCCGGCCCTCGATTCGCTGGGAAAGCTGTGGGGTCTGGGCAGGAACAAATGCCCTCATCCCTCCGGCTCAGCCGAGCTCTGCCCCGGGCAGGGAATCCCAGCCCGGACCCTTTATCCCAGCACGGATCCTCTATCCCAGCCCGGATCCTTTATCCCAGCATGGATCCTTTATCCCAGCACGGATCCTCTATCCCAGCATGGATCCTCTATCCCAGCCCGGATCCTTTATCCCAGCATGGATCCTTTATCCCAGCCCGGATCCTTTATCCCAGCGCTGATCCTTTATCCCAGCCCGGATCCTTTATCCCAGCCCGGATCCTTTATCCCAGCATGGATCCTTTATCCCAGCCCGGATCCTTTATCCCAGCGCTGATCCTTTATCCCAGCCCGGATCCTTTATCCCAGCCCCGATCCTTTATCCCAGCATGGATCCTTTATCCCAGTGTTGATCCTTTATCCCAGCCCCGATCCTTTATCCCAGCCCGGATCCTTTATCCCAGCACGGCCCTGGGGACCCCAAATCCGACCCGGGATTCAGGACCGGGAATGGTGGGAAGGAATTCCAATATTTCCTCTCCTCTCAGTGCAAGGCTTTTCCTTCTTAGTGTTTTTTATCCCAATTTCCCTGAATTTTTGGATGGGAAATCTCTTCGTTTGTGAGTGTCGCTTTCCTTTTCCTGGCAGGACAGGAATGAGAGGAAAACCGCAGGAATGCCTGGAACATCTAAACCGATTTAAAGCGATTTAAAGCGATTTAAAGCCATTTAAAGCGATTTAAACCGAGCCCATTCACGGAGAGATCAGCGAACGAGAGGACCCCAAGGGCAGAGCCGCTGCGCTGCTGTTCCCCGCGGGATCTGGATGTGGGTCAGGAATTTATGCAGATGTTCCTCATCTCTGCGGTTTTCCCTCATTCCAAAGCCGCTCTCTGCCCGCTGGAAAATCCGTTCCCGGGAAGGAAAGGAGAGGGGGAAAGTGTCCCCGGGGCGGACTCGGGGCCGGGACAGAGCCGGGACAGGGCCGGGGCAGAACCGGGACAGGGCAGGGACAGAGCAGGGACAGAGCCGGGACAGAACCAGGACAGAACCGGGACAGGGCAGGGACAGAGCCGGGACAGAACCAGGACAGAGCCGGGACAGGGCAGGGACAGAGCCGGGACAGGGCCGGGACAGAGCCGGGACAGGGCCGGGACAGGGCAGGGACAGAACCGGGACAGAACCCGGACAGGGCAGGGACAGAGCCGGGACAGGGCCGGGACAGAACCGGGACAGAACCGGGACAGAACCGGGACAGGGCAGGGACAGAACCGGGACAGAACCGGGACAGAGCAGGGACAGAACCGGGACAGAACCGGGACAGGGCAGGGACAGAACCGGGACAGAGCAGGGACAGAGCAGGGACAGAACCGGGACAGGGCAGGGACAGAGCCGGGACAGAGCCGGGACAGAGCCGGGACAGAACCAGGACAGAACCAGGACAGAACCGGGACAGAACCGGGACAGAACCGGGACAGGGCCGGGACAGAACCGGGACAGAACCGGGACAGAACCGGGACAGGGCCGGGACAGGGCCGGGACAGGGCCGGGAGCTCCGAGCTGCCGTCCCTTTCCCGGGACTGACCCGCGGGGTGATCCCCATGGATAATAACAACAATCCATGGAAACGCAGGGCTCGTCCTGGAGCGGAACTGGAGTGGGACCGGGGAATGGAACTGGGATTGGGGAACTGGGATCAGGGAACGGAACTGGGATCAGGAAATGGAACTGGGATCAGGGAACGGAACTGGGATCAGGGAATGGAACTGGGATCAGGGAATGGAACTGGGATTGGGGAACTGGGATCAGGGAATGGAACTGGGATCAGGGAATGGAACTGGGATTGGGGAACTGGGATCAGGGAATGGAACTGGGATCAGGGAATGGAACTGGGATTGGGGAATGGAACTGGGATTGGGGAACTGGGATTGGGGACCGGAACTGGGATCAGGGAATGGAACTGGGATCAGGGAATGGAATTGGGATTGGGGAATGGAAGGAAGCTGGGGCCTGACTCCCGCCCCACGCAGGAAGAAGCAGGGGATGGAGGATGGAGGATGGAGGATGGAGGATGGAGAATGGATTTCCTCCTCCCTCCCACTCCCCATCCCGGCTCCCCAGGATGAGCGGGGCTGGATGGGAGCTGATCCCAGCCCAGCCACTCCCGGGGCAGCTGCTCCGAGCCCAGGCTAATTATTATTTATTAATTACTCTTTATTAATAATTATTTATCAATAATTATTTGTAATTTATATTTATTATTTATTATTTATTATTTATTATTTATTATTTATTATTTATTATTTATTATTTATTATTTATTATTTATTATTTATTGTTTGTGTCGTGTGGTCAGGCTGCTCCCACTGCTGTGAGCCCCACAGATATCCCACAGAATTCCCGAGCCAGCAGGATGTGGTGACCCCTAGGAGAAGCATTTCCCAGCTTTTCCAGGAGCCTGTGGGACGTGGATGTGCAGGCCCAGACTCCCCCCGTTCCCTGCAGGTTCCCTTGGATTCCCATGGGACATCTCCATACCAACATTTTCCTTGGAAATTCAATTTTCAGCACCAACGCTCCCATTTCCTTCTCCTTGCTAAAACCCCGGGGGACCCACGGGGGAGCCAGAGGCCTCCGAGCCAGGCAGGGTTGGGTAACCTCTGGAAAAACACGTTCCCAAAGTTCCCGGAGTTCCCGGGGTGGCTCCTCCCTGCTCCCGTCCTGTTCCCTGTCCACGTTCCAGCACCTGCTCAGGGCCTGCTGCCTCTGCAGGGCCCGGACGGGAGCAGGGAAAGGTTTTGTTGGGATTTCTCCGGGAAGCTCCGTGGGCAGCTGGAGCTCCGTGCTGGGCTCAGTCCCAAAGGGGCTCCGGGACAGCCTCGGCTTTGCCATGGGCACCAAACCACTCTGGCCGTGGATGTTTGGGACGTGGGACAATCCAGGAGCTGCCCTGGGGATTCTCCAAGCCCTCAGGGCCTGGGAGACCCCAGGGATCCCATGGGAAGGGCCTGGTGGGAGCGGTGCCACCCCCTCGGTGCCACCCCCTCGGTGCCACCCCCTCGGTGCTACCACCTCAGTGCCACCACCTCAGTGCCACACGGGCACACGGGGACAGGATCCCAATGGGAACAGGATCCCAACAGGAACAGGATCCCAATGGGAACAGGATCCCAACAGGATCCCAAAGGAACAGGATCCCAATGGAACAGGATCCCAAAGGAACAGGATCCCAAGGGAACAGGATCCCAATGGGAACAGGATCCCAACAGGATCCCAATGAGAACAGGATCCCAACAGGATCCCAATGAGAACAGGATCCCAATGGGAACAGGATGCACTGCTTCCCGTCTCCCGATCCTCTTTGCAGTGCCCGGCACTGAACGTTTTTCCCTGGAAAAGTGAATCTCAGGCCTGCTGGGGCTCTCTGAGCACGGATTGGTCTCCTGGAGCCCCTGAGGATGCTCCTGATCCCAGAGGGGAGCAGCAGGGACTGAGGGAAGCCTGAGTCATGCCGAGGGCACGAGCCAGGGAGGCTTTGCCTGGATCCCAGCGCGTGAATTCCTCTCCTCACGGACACCATGCCAAGGGGGTTCGCCCTTCCCGGATCCATGGCCTGGGCCAAAGGGATCAGTGCTGGCTCCCAGCTGGGAGCTGGATCCCACGATGGATCCCGTGGTGGATCCAGTGATGGATCCCGTGATGGATCACATGATGGATCCCATGATGGATCAAGTGGTGGATCCCGTGATGGATCCCATGGGGATATTCTGGTCCCGTGGAAAGGCAAAAGACCCCAAGAATTCCTCACTCGGTGCCCCCCCAGCTCCCTGATCCAAGCAGAAATTCCCTGTTTTTGTGTTTATCCATCCCGGGGCCCAGGATTTCAGGCTTTCCCAGGTGTTTGCGTCCCCCTGGAGCCTCTGGGAATGCTCCTCGTGGTGGAGCTGAGGCTCCATCCTGGAAATCTGGGTGGCGACCGCACTTCCCGGGACGTGCAGGCTCCTGCTGCATCCCGGGCCGGGCGGGAGGGGGCGGGGAGGCAGGAATTACCTGCGGGAACCTCTCAGCCTCTCCTGGCTGAGTGAGGGATCCGGCTGGAGCCAAGGATTCTGCAAGCCGGGCAAAGCTCCCGGCCCGGGAAGGCTTCCTTGAAACTCCGGGAGCAGGCGGTGCCTCCCTTGGCTGCTGCCGTGGCCAGAATGTCCGGGGGCTGTTCCAGGGCAGGACTGGAGCCTCCCGAGTTTTCTGATGAAATCCTCCCGCCCCGAACCTGCCAAGGAATCAAAGGCATCGCGCCTGTCCCAGGGCTACACACTCAGCATTCCCGAGCCTTCCCGAGCCCCGCGCCGCCGCCGCCGCCGCGGCAATCCCATCCCCCGGCCCGGCCCCGGCTCCAGCCCGGCCCGGCTCCCCAAAATCCGCGGGGCTGGAATGAATCCAGCGCTCCTTCCAGCCCGCACCCAAATCCCGGCCCCTGGAGCCCTGGATCGATTCCCTGGCGCCAGGTTCCGCGGATGATGTTCTCCCACACGATCAGATTAAGGCTCTGCTCCCTTTCCAGGCTCGCGAATGTGGCG
This sequence comes from Acanthornis magna, assembly GCA_036785705.1. Classification (NCBI taxonomy): domain Eukaryota; kingdom Metazoa; phylum Chordata; class Aves; order Passeriformes; family Acanthizidae; genus Acanthornis; species Acanthornis magna. The sequence continues at coordinate 652,378 of JAWUZG010000190.1, forward strand.
ATTTGGGGCTTTTCAAATCCCCTTCGGCTTCTCCGTGAAGATTTCCACAATTCCCCGCACGGGCACGGGGAAGCGAGGGAATGTCCCGTCCAGCCCTGGGAATTGCGGCCCGATCCTGGCCCGGGAAGGGGCGCTGAGCATTCCCGGTGCTCCTGGGCCCTTCCCACCGGGAGGGCTCCCGTGCCCGCGCTGGAGCAGGTGGAAAGCTGCCCTGAGCCAAGGGATTGGGAAAGAGGAGGGGAAATACCTGCACCGGGATTTTACACCTCGGGATTTTTGCCACCCAGGCTCCCTCCCGGCCGGGGCTGGATGGGGAGGGCTCCTTCGGGAGGCTCCTGCCAGCGTTCCCGGCTGGAAAAGGGCACCGGGATGCCCGAGGGAGCCCGGGGGTCTCCTGTCGCTCTCTGGGACAGATCCTGGCTGCCTTTTTGGGGACTTTGGGCTGCTCTGTCCCCTTCCCGCGGAGCTGGGGCCGTGTCCTTCCCTCCTTTTCCCGCATGGAGAGGATTCCCGACTTTTCCTGCCCAGCTCCCGGAGCTGCCCCGGTGCTGGGCTGGTCAGTCCTGGGCGATGTTCCTGCTGTCCCTGGGGTTCCCGGGAGCATCGGCTGGGGTGCCGTGAGTGATCCCCGCTTTGGGATTTCCGTGGTTGCTGAACGTCCCAAAACACCCCGAGCTGGGAGGGACCCGCCAGGACCATCCTGGCCCTGCACAGGACCCCAAAATCCCAGCAGGTGCCGGGGGGGGGGAAGGTTTAAAAGTTATAAATCAATGGAAAACTTGGAAATTTGCTCTGAAAGGAGCCAGAAGGACACCGGGGGTGACCAGGCCACCTCTGCCCAGCCTCGGTGTGGCCCTGCCGGGTGACAAGGATTCCCCACTCCTGTTCCCAGCAGGGTCTGTGGCAATCTGATCGTTAACAAGAAAGGTAAAAAGTAATTAAAGAGAGAAACCTTTCAGTGCCACGAGGGAGGAACATCCTGGGAGAGCCGGGCTGGAATTCCAGCCCCACTCAGCATCAAAGGATGCCCCGAATCTTCACCTGGCCGGGGCCGTCCCCTCTGCCCAGCGAGAGGTGACCCAGGTGACCCCGGAGTGAATGTCCCGATGGTCCCGGGGCAGCTCGGGGACAATGGGAACGGGGCTGGGGTCGGGGCAGGTAGGGGCACAACAAAGGGATTTTCAGAGGGGCCCGGGGGGTTAAGGAGCTGAATTCCCAATGAAAGGGGCAGGAAGGTGCTGGGATCTCCCGTGGAGGCTGCAGGTGGGATTTAATCTCCTGGGATCCTGCCATGCCCAGCTCCTGCTGCCTCTCCTGCTGCTCCCATCGCCCTCCCTGCACCAAACCCAGGGGTTTTCCACAGAATCCTGCGTTTGCAGGACGTTTGTGAAGCAGGAATGCAATTTATCCTCCTTGGAGTGGAATATCCTGATTTTCCCCAATATTTTCCTGAAAGATCTGGGTCTGCAGGTCCTTCAAACCTGAGCTCTGCAGACCAGGAAAGGATTTGGTTTTCCTGGGGCGCTGCCGTGACCTGACACCGTTCGGAAACGATTCTGGATCCGGGATTAGGATTCCTTGTATAACGTTCCGGGCAATTATCTGCCAATAATTATGGCGTTGGATAATTCCAGAAAGAGTTTATTGAATATCAGCGCTCGGGAAGGGAAAGAGGCTGGGACGAGGCAGAGCCCAAGGGCTCGGGAATGAGGTTCTGTTCCCATGGCGATTCCCAGATGCGGCTCCTGCACACCCAGACCAGGAGAGGGGTTGGGATTTCTTTGGGGAATCTCTGCTTTTCCCTCCGGGTTCCCCTCCTGATCCCACTCTCAGTGACCCAGGAGGGTTTTGCTGGCTGGGGAATTCACTGGGAACTCACTGGGAATTCTCTGGGAATCCCAATCCCATTCCACGCTGGGGTTGAAGGCCCTGAAGGATCCATGCCAAGCCCTGACCCACTTTTCCCGGAATTTCCGTGGCTGCTGCCGGAGTTATCCAGGTTAAAGCCCTTCCTGGCTCCCCAGGTGCTCCCGAGGGGAAATAGGTCAGGAACACTGGATCTGTGTCACCGGGGAGGCTCCGAATGTCCCAAATGTCACCGGGCAGGAGATGCCACCAGGCTGAGCCACGGCTGGGATTCCCCTGCTCCTCGTCAGAGCGGGGGCACAAAAGGGTTAAAAGGTTAAAAGGGTTAAAAGGGTTAAAAATGTCAGATCTTCCCCCAAAACCTTCCCGGGAATTTCCTTCAATCCCTGCACGAATCCCAAGGGGCAGAGGGAGCAAAGGGCTCTGAAGTTGGGGTTAATTCCTGGGGTTTTTCTCTCCCGGGGTCCGGGCAGGGTTTCTGTCCTTGCTGGGTGTCCTCTCCTTGTGGGAATTGAGACTTTGTGAGGGAATTTCCCATTTTCCTTTTTTCTCCCCAAAGGGAATGGGAATTTTTGGAGTGAGAGGGGAAAGAATTGGGGTTTTTGGGGATTTTCCAGGCTGTTCCCTGCACCCAAAAACCTTCAGTTTCCTGTTAAAACTGACCTTTTCCACAAAAAAAAAAAAAAATTCCCAGTGTTTTATTTAAAATCCACAAACACAATGGAATTTACCCATTTTTCTTTAAAACTGAAGCAGAATATTTTATTCCTGATAAAGTCTCTCTGCTGCTCCTCTTTTCCCATTTCCATCCTTCAACGATAAATCCAAAACAGGAACAAAAGTCAATTTGAGTGATTAAATCTAGATTTTAGTTGATAAAAATCTGGGTTTAGATCGGACTTAAGCAGAAATTCCAACCCCCAAAAAATCAATGTTTTTTTTATTCCTCCCCATTTTTTTCCCGAGGTTTGGAAGCTGCTGGACGTTCCAGGTGTCCTTCCCCAGGTGAGTCCTGGCTCTCCCATTCCCACCTGGATCCGCGGGGCCTGTGCTGCTCCCGCTCTCCACACAGGGTCTCCCTCGCCCTGGACAAGGCAACCTTTAATTAAGGCTAATTAAGATCCCATTCCTGGCCCTGCTTCTCCCACAATCCCTGGGTACTGTGCTCCCAGCCCTGGTGGGAAGGGAGTTGTGAATTCCTTAATAAATTGGGAATTCCATCAATGGATTTTTGGTTGTGAATTCCTTAATAAATTAGGGATTCCATCGATGGATTTTCGGTTGTGAATTCCTTAATAAATTGGGAATTCCATTGATGGATTTTCAGTTGTGAATTCCCTAATAAACTTGGGGATTCCATCAGTGGATTTTTGGTTGTGAATTCCTTAATAAACTTGGGATTCCATCGGTGGATTTTTGGTTGTGAATTCCTTAATAAACTTGGGATTCCATCGGTGGATTTTCAGTTGTGAATTCCTTAATAAATTAGGGATTCCACTGATGGATTTTCGGTTGTGAATTCCTTAATAAACTTGGGGATTCCATCAGTGGATTTTTGGTTGTGAGTTCCTTAACAAATTGGGAATTCCATTGGTGGATTTTCGGTTGTGAATTCCCTAATAAACTTGGGGATTTCATCGATGGATTTTCTTCCCTCTGGGATTGGAGCTGCTGATCAGACACAGCTCCCTTTCCCATGGGATTGACAGGAATTCCTCCTCCTTCCCAAAAGGCCGGCTCGGCCTGGCAGACAGAACCTGGAGTGGGAAGGACTGGATCCAGAAAAACCCCCGGAATCAGGAAAAGGAGCAATAAAATCAGCGATTCCAGGGAATCCTGCACAGACACCAAACCCTCCGTGGTTTCCCAGGATGGGATGTGGATGATCCCAACCTGGGGATGCTCCTTGGGGCTTTCCCCTCAATCCCGGGATGTCCTGCCCTCGTTATCCCTCTGTGGAATTATTCCAGCCGAGGAACTTCTCATTCCTTTGGTCTGGAATTGCCTGGAGATGTCCCGGAATCCTTCAGAGCTCCCTTCCCATCCCAGGATTTGATTTCTCTCCCATTTATTTTCCCCGTTCTCCATGCCCTGTCCCACCGGGGCCTTTCCCAGTGCGATGTGTGGGTCCGGAGGAGCCTTTTCCCAGTCCCTGCTGCTGTTTTCCATTCCCAGGTGACTCCGGGCCGGGCAGGGATCCAAGAGTGACACAGAATGGGACAGGGCCGAGGAGAAACCTCGGGATGAGCCAGCAGGGACTGCCCGGGCTGGAATTGCAGCTCTCGTCCCCGCGGAGTCTCCCCGTGCCCAGCGCTCCCCGTGGCATTCCCACACCCCTTATCTTCCCATCCCGGGAATCGCCTTCCTTTGGGATGAACTTTGAAGGCGGAATTCCGGCCGGGAGACGCGGGGTCCAGACGGGCGGCAGCCGCTCCGTGGTGGCTTTGTGGGGACCAGATTTTCAGGAGATGGGAGCTGGTTTTTCCAGGTGGGACCAGGCTCTCCCGAGCTCCTTGGGCCCCGGCGCCTCCCAGGGCGTTTTTCCAGCGGCTCCCGAGGAGCTGCTGCCGCTCCTGAGGCTCCGAAGGGCCTGGAATGATCTGGGGGAGACTCCCCGCGGTCACGGGGATGAATTTGGGATGGAAAATCCACGGGATGAGTTCCCAGCGGAGCGGGGAGTCCCCAGCCCCCCAGGCAGGGATTTTGGTGCTGCAGGTGGTTTGGGATACCCGTGCAGGGCTCTGTGATTAACGCCTGATTAATGAGATTAATTTGTACTTAATTAACCCAACATCGATTGGATTTGGGCCTTGGGCAGAGGCGCCCTTGGGTCTCCCGGGGTGACAACTCCCATGGTTTCTGTGGGATGAACCAGGGGTCGAATCCAGGCTCTGATGCTCTGGAATTTGATCCCAGGGAGTCTCTGCCACTTCCCCAAATCCTCTGGGATTCTGTTTGATGAACCAAACGTGCTTTCCCAATTTCCCAATTTCCTGATTTCCCGATTTCCCCTCCTTGGCTCAGAGAGGCCTTGGACAAAGCCAGGCCCTCTCGCAGATTTTGGGCAGCAGGAGCCTCTGGCTTTTTCCAAGGATTTTGGGCCAGAGCCCCTTTTCCCAAACCTCAGCTGCCTCTCTCCGTGGAGGAAGAGGATGAGGAGGATGAGGGTGAGGAGGATGAGGATGAGGAGGATGAGGAGGATGAGGAGGATGAGGAGGATGAGGAGGATGAGGATGAGGAGGATGAGGAGGATGAGGAGGATGAGGAGGATGAGGAGGATGAGGATGAGGAGGGTGAGGAGGGTGAGGAGGATGAGGAGGATGAGGAGGATGAGGAGGATGAGGAGGATGAGGAGGATGAGGAGGATGAGGAGGGTGAGGAGGATGAGGAGGATGAGGAGGATGAGGAGGGTGAGGAGGATGAGGAGGGTGAGGAGGATGAGGAGGGTGAGGAGGATGAGGAGGATGAGGAAGATGAGGAGGATGAGGAGGATGAGGAGGATGAGGATGAGGAGGGTGAGGAGGGTGAGGAGGATGAGGAGGATGAGGAGGATGAGGAAGATGAGGAGGATGAGGAGGATGAGGAGGATGAGGAGGGTGAGGAGGATGAGGAGGATGAGGAGGATGAGGAGGGTGAGGAGGATGAGGAGGGTGAGGAGGATGAGGAGGGTGAGGACGAAGAGGATGTTGTGCTCCAGCCCCAGCCCTGCTCCCCACAGGCCTCACCCACGCCGGGCCCTCTCCCGAGGCCTCCTGTGACTCCGTGCCCAGGAATGCTGCCCAGGATCCATCGGGAATTGCATCAGGAACTCGTTGTGCACAGGATGGGGCGGGCGGTGGCAGGGACACCTGTGGCAGGGACACCTGTGCGGTGACACCTGTGATGGTGACACCTGTGATGGTGACACCAGGCCCTGTGCAGTGAGGGGACAGTGACACTTCTGACAGTGACACCAGGCCCTGTGCAATGAGGGGACAGTGACACCAGGCCCTGTGCACTATGGGGACAGTGACACCTGTGCAGTGTGGGGACAGTGACACTTCTGACAGTGACACCCGGCCCGGTGCAATGAGGGGACAGTGACACTTGTGCAATGAGGGGACAGTGACAGTTCTGACAATGACACCTGTGCAGTGAGGGGACAGTGACACTTCTGACAGTGACACCCAGCCCTGTGCAGGGTGGTCCTGCTGGGGACAAGGCTCCATGTGCCCCTGGCACTAGCAGGGATTTGGATCTGTTCCCACTCCTCTGGAGGGATTGGGATGAGCCCCCCAGTCTCAGGGATTTGGGATCTGTTCCCGTTCTCAGGGATTTGGGATCTGTTCCCGTTCTCAGGGATTTGGGATCTGTTCCCATTCTCAGGGGTTTGGGATCTGTTCCCGTTCTCAGGGATTTGGGATCTGTTCCCATTCTCAGGTATTTGGGATCTGTTCCCGTTCTCAGGGATTTGGGATCTGTTCCCACCCTCCCCCCGGGGAGCAGAGCCAGCCCCTCTGAGCTCACCCCACACCCTGGGCCCTCTCGGCCCCACAGCTCCCACCTTTCCCTGTTTTCCCCACAAAGCTTCTCCTGCTCAGCATCCCTGGGCTCTGTCCTGACCCTGAGGCAGATCCCAACCCCAGGACAGTCCCAGGGACATTCCCAACTCCACACGGGGGTTTGAGCTGTCCCCTTTTCCCAGGCCAAACCCCAAACCTCCCTTTTCCCGTTCTCTCCTTTCCTCACTCAGCCCTCCCGGCACGGCCGGGCTGTTCTGGGGGGCACCGAGGTGAATTTGGGACCCCAATTCCAGCCCTGGAGCACAGACAGAGCCCCGGGAGCCGCCGGGGACATTCCCTGGCGGAACAGCCGAGGCTGGAGCACCCTGGCAGTTCCCACATACATTAAACCCGGGGCTGATAAGGAACCTGCTCCATTCCCACTAAATCCACGGATGTCCCATTTATCCCAACCCTGTCCTGCACCTTCCCAGCCCCGGGTGCTTGGGCAGGGCCTCTCCCGACACGGAGCAGGACAATTCCCTTTTATCCTGAGAGCACGAGGCCTTCCCTGCCCCTGCAGCTCCTCCGAGCTCCTTGATCCCTTGGTATTCCGGGGGATCCCTCGGAGCCAGGCTGAGGGAATTCTCCTCCATTCCTGCTGGAAACTCCTCCATTCCTGCTGGGAACATCGATCCCAGGATTTCAGCTCCTGTCCCACGCTGGGTCTGGTTATCCCAGGGTTGGATAAGCTCCTGGGAGTTTCCCATCTGCTCTGGCCTAGAATGCTCAGGGTTTTTCCTGGGACGATTTATCTCCAGGTGGGAAAACCGTACCTCAGAAATTGCCCAAAACATGTGGAAAACTGCCGGGATTCATGTAGCTCTGAGGCTGCCTTTGAGAACCCCCCCGACACAAGAAATAAAACAAAAAATAAAAGAAAGAATGCCTGAGGAGCTGAAAAGAAAATATTTTTCAAACCTGTCTGACTTTTGGGAAGAAATCATTCCAGAAAGGAAAATTTATGGAATAGAAGGAAGCAGGCGCTGAGTTTGGAACAGACTTTGCTGGAATGAAGCCAATAAAATCATGTGCCACCTCCGGTTTTGGGCTCAGGGCTGGGACCGGGATTTGCCTTTTGCTGTTTATCCAGCTCTGGATTTTTGGGAAACGCCAACATCATTTTTTTGGTGGTTGTTGTTGTTTTCTTTCCGAAAGAGTCAGAAATTTCCAAATGCTGAAACTCTTCCCAAAAGGAACCAGCTGGGGATTGCTCAACTCCTGCTCCTGCCGCCGCCCTCCCGATGAGTTACGGAGGGTGTGACATCCCGGGCCGGGTGTGACATCCCGGGATCGCTGATCCCAGCAGGGCCCTTCCCCCTGCTCCCTCAGCACGGCCCCGTCCCGGTGTCAGTCCCTGCCGGAGCGGGAGCATCCCAATTCCCGGCTCCGGGGCCTGGAGAGACCTTCCCAGATGCTCCTGGCCTCGTGGGGTTTATCCACGTGGGGTTTATCCACATGGGGTTTATCCACGTGGGATTTTTCCATGTGGGATTTATCCACGTGGGATTTATCCATGTGGGGTTTATCCATGTGGGATTTATCCATGTGGGATTTTTCCATGTGGGGTTTATCCAAGTGGGGTTTATCCATGTAGGATTTATCCATGTGGGGTTTATCCATGTGGGATTTTTCCACATGGGATTTATCCAAGTGAGATTTATCCAAGTGGGATTTTTCCATGTGGGGTTTATCCACCTGGGGTTTATCCATGTGGGATTTATCCATGTGGGGTTTATCCACACGGGGTTTATCCATGGAGGATTTATCCACGCAGGATTTATCCACGTGGGGTTTATCCCTGTGGGGTTTATCCACATGGGATTTATCCACGTGGGGTTTATCCATGTGGGGTTTATCCACATAGGGTTTATCCACGTGGGGTTTATCCACGTGGGATTTTTCCATGTGGGGTTTATCCATGTGGGATTTTTCCATGTGGGGTTTATCCACGTGGGTTTGCTCCTCGTGGAGCCCATGGAAGGTGTCCCCTGTGGAATGACATAGGCTTCCGAATCCCTCCCAGTCCCAGCGAGTCCATGATTTCTCCTGGTGGAAATAAAGCCAAATCCAGCTCCTGCTGCCTCCCACCTGAGGCATCCCAGCTTTCCCTGCGTTCCTAGAAAAGGCCGAGGTGGTTCCCCAGAGGTGACAAGGGGATGATCAGTGATGTCCCGGCCATCCCTGGGAGGGATTCCCTGTTACAAGCACATCATCATTCCCTGGTGACTTTTCCCCGGAGCCCGGTGCCTTCCTGCCTTCACTTATGGCAGATGATTATGGAAAATGCAGTAATTAGGGAAGAGCCGGGGAGGTTTGGCCTGGGAAAGAGGGAAATGGGATGGGGCAGGATGAGCTGTTCTGAACGGTGGAGGCTGAATGATTTCACTTTCTTTTCTGGAAACATGTCCAGCGATATTGGGGAGGAGGAGGAGGACGAGGAGGAAGAGGAGGGTTGTCCCAGGAGAATGGATCCATGGATTGGAGCCAATGGAGCCACCTGGGGAGGATAAAACACTTGGGGATCCATAAATCCCTTTCCAGATCCATGGAAAGCCATGGAGAGCCTTTGGATCTTTTCCCTGCTCCCCTGGCTGTGGAGCAGCTGGAATTCCAGAGGAAAAGCAGTTCTTGGGACCACCTGACTGGGATATTTTTGTGATGGGATCTCTCCAATGGAAATGTCCCAGGCCAGGCTGGATGGGGCTTGGGGCAGCCTGGGATGGGGGAATTGTCCCTGTCCATGGACGAGCTGCAGGATCTGTCCATCCTGAACAATTCCCAATTTTCCAGAGCCGAGGGTTGCCCTTGTCCCTGTCCATGGATGAGCTGCAGGATCTGTCCATCTTGAACAATTCCCAGTTTTCCAGAGCCAAGGGTTGCCCTTGTCCCTGTCCATGGACGAGCTGCAGGATCTGTCCATCTCGAACAATTCCCAGTTTTCCGGAGCTGAGGGCAGCCCCTGTCCCTGCCCATAGACGAGCTTTAGGATCCCTCCATCCCAAGCCATTCCCAGTTTTCCAGAGCTGAGGGAAGCCCCTGTCCCTGCCCATGGACAAGCTGCAGGATCTCTCCATCCCGAGCCATTCCCAGTTTTCCGGAGGCGAGGGCAGCCCTTCCCCCGTGTTTTGCCTGCCCAGCTCCTCTCTGCAGCACAACAATTCCAGCAGATCCCGGCCGGGCTGGCCCCGCTCCAGCCGCGGATAACCCGCAATTACCGCGGCATCCTCGGGATGCCATCCCGGCCCGGCTCCCTTTGATGCCGCTCCGTCTCCAGGTGACCGTTCCCAATCACAGCCGTTCCAGGGGACCCGGGGCCGCTGTGGGCAAACAGGAAACGGGGCCGGAGCCCCGGAGCCGCCCCGCCCTGGCCCGGGGCTCGTGGGCAGAGCCGCCTCTCCCGGGGCTGCTCCCGCTCCGCTCCCGCGCCCGTGACGCGTTGTTGTTGTGGATGAGAAATTCCAGGAGCGTGGATGGCCCTTGGCTTCGGGGACGGCGTCACCGCCTGAGGTTTTTGGGGTTAAATCCACACGGGTGCCGACCTTTGAGGCCCGACGGGATTTGGGGCCAGGGTTTGTCCTGCAGGGAGGAGCCACAGGATGGGGATGGACACCAGGGACCATGGAAGGAGCAGGAATTCCAGATCGTGGGGAAAAGAGCAGGAAAACCACCGGGGGAGGAAAAACCCCAGTCCATGGGGAGAGGAACAACCCCAAACCATGGGGGGAGGAACAAGGATTCCAATCCATGGGGAGAGGAGCAGGACTTCCAGTCCATGGGGGGAGCAGCAATGCCAATCCATGGGGAGAGGAACAGGAATGCCAATCCATGGGGAGAGGAACAGGAATTCCAATCCATGGGGAGAGGAACAGGAATTCCAATCCATGGGGAGAGGAGCAGGAATTCCAGTCCATGGGGAGAGGACAAATCCAAAACCATGGGGGGAGCAGCAATGCCAATCTGTGAGGAGGGGAGCAGGAATTCTAGTCCATGGGGAGAGGAGCAGGAATTCCTCCTCCAATCCATGGGGAGAGGAACAATCCCAGTCCCTGGGGAGAGGAACAACCCCAGTCCATGGGGAGAGGAGCAGGGATCGCAGTCCCTCAGTCACCTCCCGGTGCTCCCAGCCCATAGAGGGAGCTGCTGGAGCTTGGAATCGCCGAGCTGTGATAAATCAATAAACGCGGCCCTGGCATTACATAAGAGTGGGATGCTGAATTCCTGCGTGGAATGAGCTTTGGGAGCCACCCGGGAGCTTTGGTCCCTCCTGGCCCCGCAGCTCCGGCGGCTCCCGGTGCTGCTGCGTGGGCCGAGGTGACAGAGGGCAGGGAGAGGGGACCCTCAGTGTCCCTGCAGCCCATCCTGGCGTTCCCAGCTCTCTTTGGGGTTCTTTCCCAATCCAGGAATGAATCCTTGCCCCAATCTCTGAGGACAGGAGAGATCCCAGCCCCGGGACAGGAGGGATGAGCAGCCTCGTGCCTCCCGTCCCCGCCGGAGCGTGCCGCGATCCCTGAGCCGTGCGGGAAACGCTCAGGCCCAGACTTGATCCAGCAATCCCAGGAGCTCTCCCGGCAGATCCTCCTGGGCCGTGGGGCAGGGAATGGGGTGGGGGATGGAGAGGGGGATGGGATTGGGGGAATGGAATGAGGGAACGCATTGGGAGCCGTGGGGCTCAGCCAAACCAGCCCAGGCTGCTCCCAAGATCTGCATCCCACCGGGACCAGGGACAATCCCTTGGGATCTCTGCTCTTCCAATCCCTGGGGATCTCTGCTCCCCCAGTCCTTCGGGATCTCTGGTCCCCCAATCCTTTGGGATCTCTGCTCCCTCAGTCCCTGGGGACCTCTGCTCCCCCAGTCCCTGGGGATCTCTGCTCCCCCAATCCCTGGAGATCTCTGCTCCCCCAATCCTTTGGGATCTCCGCCCCCCCAGTCCCCTGGGATCTCTGCTCCCCCGATCCTTGGGGATCTCTGCTCCCCCAATCCCTGGAGATCTCTGCTCTCCCAATCCCTGGGGATCTGTGCTCCCCCAATCCCTGGGGATTTCTGCTTTCCCAATCCCTGGGGATCTCTGCTCCCCCAATCCTTTGGGATCTCTGCTCCCCCAATCCCTGGGGATCTCTGCTCCCCCAATCCCTTGGGGTCCTGCTCCTGGCCCTCTGCTGTGAGGAGGGAAGGGCCCACATCCAGAGCCCCAGGGGAGCATCCCGAGGTTCCCCTGGAGCAGGCAGGCCTTTGGGATGGGGGGCTGGGGGTGTTGGCACTGCCAGCTCCGCTCGGGGCCCGGCACGGCCGCAGGAGCGGCGTTCTCACGGTGCTGCCGCGCATTTCCTGCGTCCTGCGAGGAAACCGAGAGCGCTTTGGGAGTCGGGAGGAGGTCTGGGCTTTGTGGAACCACAGAGGCTCCGGACTGGAGCTGGGCTCGGGGCGCTGGGAACAGGGAGGGAATTTGTTTTCCCGAATTTGTGTCCCCCCCGCGCTGCAGAGGAGCTGATCCCACCCCATGGAGAAATCCTGGGATGTTCCAGCAGCCCTGGATGGAGTTTTTCCCAGCACAAGGTGCAGTTTGTCTGTGTTTTCCCGGGATTGCTCCTGTTGGGACAAACATTTGTAACCGAATTAAATCCGACCACAGCAAAAGGAGCCCACAGGAAACCCTTGGGCTCCAACCACCCCAAATCCTCGGAGGATCTGCTGTGCCGGGTGGGGACGGAGCCTGGGAAAGAGCCTTGGGGCTGGGAAAAGGGACAGCAGGGACTCCCTGCCAGCGCCAGCGGTGACCTGAGTCCGGCAGGCTTCCAGCCACAGCCCTTTGTCCCACCCCCTGGATTTACCCCATCCCCTGGATTTACCCCATCCCCTGGATTTATCCCATCCCATGGATTTATCCCATCCCCTGGATTTATCCCATCCCCTGGATTTATTCCATCCCCTGGATTTACCCCATCCCCTGGATTTACCCCATCCCCTGGATTTACCCCATCCCATAGATTTACCCCATCCCATGGATTTACCCCATTCCCTGGATTTACCCCATCCCATAGATTTACCCCATCCCCTGGATTTATTCCATTCCCTGGATTTACCCCATTCCCTGGATTTATTCCATCCCCTGGGTATATCCCATCCCCTGGATTTACCCCATCCCCTGGATTTACCCCATCCTGTGGATTTACCCCATCCCCTGGATTTACCCCATCCCGTGGATTTCTCTTGGGGTCTGTGCAGAAACCAGGAACCATTTTCGGGTGTTTTGTTTGGGATTTGGATCCCTGCCATCCAACAGTTCCATTTATATTTATTTTTGGGTTTTTTTAAGATTAAAGAGCACTGAACCAGGGAAGTTTGGACATCCATCTGAGGAATGCTGGAACACCCAGCAGGGATGGGATCCATGGGATGGGATGGGATGGGATGGGATGGGATGGGATGGGATGGGATGGGATGGGATCCATGGGATCCATGGGATCCATGGGATGGATGGCATGGGCACGGTCACCTCCGGAGTTCCTCCTGCCAGCCCCATGCCGTGGGGTCTCCCTCGGCTCACGCAGTGCCAGGATCTGATCCCAGCTCCCGTAATCCCCAAATCCATGGGGGTGGGACCCCACTGCTCCCTCGGGTCCCTCTCTCCAAGAGCCTCTCCCCAGCACTTGGAGCCCATCCCAAATCCCAGGGCAGGGCCACGCTGCTTCCCCAGGGCCGGGGGAAGTTTCCCGGGATGATCCTTTTTTCTCACCGGCTTTTTCTTTGCTTTTTCTTTCTTTCTTTTATTTTTAATTAAACGAAATTAAATTTCTGCAGCATCCCTCGTTTCATTATCCCTGCTCTCCACCGCGGGCATTGCTCCGAGTCCCTCGGGACGAGTTGGACAACGCCGGGAATGCTCAGGTTGAGGCTCTTCCCACTTTTCCTCCCTCCCTTCTCGCTCCGCTCCAGCCCCAGAGCGGCTCTGGGGTTCCAGCGCTGCCCAAGCTGCACTTCAAAGGCTCCGGGAGCTTCCCTGCGCTTCCCTGGCAGCTCCCGGCATTAATCACCGGAGCCGGCGCGGCCCCGCGCTGTCCCGGGGCTCTGCCGGTGTCTCCCAGCTCAGGGAATGTGGATTCGCTCCCCACGGATGGGACAGCTCCGCCCCGGGGGGTTTGGGGTCGCCAGGCGCGGCTGGGGGTGGCTGGAGGTGACAAACAGCGACACGGGAAGGTGTCGGGCGTGGAGCCAGGCTGGGAGAGCTGGGAATGGTCCCCTGGAGAAGGGAATGTCCCGGGAGAGCTCAGAGGGGGACAGGACACAGGGAATGGGTTTGATCTGGAATAGGGCAGGGCTGGATGGGATTTGGGAAGGGTTTGTTCCCTGTGAGGCTGGGGAGGGCTGGGATGGAATTCCCGGGGAAGCTGTGGCTGTCCCTGGATCCCTGGCAGTGTCCAAGGCCAGGCTGGAGCACCCTGGGGTGCTGGGAGGTGTCCCTGCCATGGCACGGTGGCACTGGAGGGGCTTTAAGGTCCCTTCCCACCCAAACCATTCCAGGATTCTCTGGTTCCGTCATTCCAGGAGGAACCCTGGCAAGGCCTGGAGAATCCTGCAGGACTCGGGGAGGATCCTGGCAGGCGATGCCGTGTGGGCTGATCCTGATCCCGAGCTGATTTCCAGCTCCAGATCCAAATCTCTTGCACTTCCTCTCTCCCGGGGAAGATAAGGATCCCGGGCAGGCAGGGCTGGACTCCCTGGAATTGCATCCGCTCCCACAGCCCGGGCGGGCACCGAGCGGGACTGGGAGGGGACGGGGGACGGGAGGCGCCGCCTTCCTGTGGGTGTTCTCCAGAGGGAAACCGGGATGGATCCGGCACCTGCCAAAGCAGGTGACTCGGGCGTGAGGAATGCGGGCCCGGGATGTGGGCTGGGATCAGGGAGGAGATGGAGGGGAGCTGGAAAACTTCCCAAAAGGAGACGGGAAGGGTCAATCCCAGCATCTCCATCGGAACGGGATCCCCTGGAAGTGGGGCAGGACTCATCCCCGCAAGGCTCTGGAGCTGCCCGTGGCTCAGCAGGGACAGCAGAGCTTTTGGGATGGTGGGAACAGCAGGAATGCAGGATAGGAAGTGGGGAAAGGATGAAGGGGTTGAGCACAGGGAAAATCCTCCCCTGAGCTGGGAATGGCAGCACGGGGGAGGAAGGGACAGGCGGGAGTTTATTCCAGGTAATCCCCAAACCACTTCCTCCAGGGTGAGGAGCTGCAGGAATCCCAGGTCACCCTGGAATGGTTCCCCTCCTCCTTCCCGAGATTTTCCTGTGGTCATGTTGGATTTGCTCTGCTGGACAGGGCACGGATCCCTCCCTCTGCTTCCCTAGGATGAAACTTGGGGACAATTCCCTCTGGGATGTGGAAAACCCCACTCTTGAGCAGATCCTGCAGGAATTGGCTGTTGGGATGGCTCCCAGTCCTGCGGATCCAGCGAGGGGACAGCCCAGGACAGATCCCTTCCCTCTGGGAGCCAGGCCAGGGCAGTGCTGTGAGCAGAGCTGCAGGGATGGGGCTGGCTGGGAATGGCCCTGCTCCTCCCAAAGCGGCGTTTGGGGCCAGGGTTTTCCTTTCTGGGCATCAGGAAAGGCCTGGGGAGGAGAGGAGATGGGGATGGGGATGGGGATGGGGATGGGGATGGGGATGGGGATGGGGATGGAGATCAGGATCGGGAGATGGGACGGGATCAGGAGAGGGAATGGGGATGGGGATGCAGAGGGGGCTGAGCTCCTCACACCATTCCCAGCCCAGCCCCTCTCCCGCCGCAGGGACAGGGACAGGGACAGGGACAGGGACAGGGACAGGGACAGGGACAGGGGCAGGGGCAGGGACAGGGACAGGGACAGGAGCCACTCGGGGCCGGCTCAGCCCCAGCCCCACGTGAGTGACGCTCACACGTCCCTGTCCCATCGCCTTTGATCCCAGCCCTGGCAGGGAAGCTGTCCTGGCAGGAATCCTGCCCGGCAGGTCCCGGGGAGCCGGTGGCACTCGGTGACCAAGCCCTGGCAGCTGAGGTGGCCCCGGCTGGAGCCGAGCTCCGCCTCCTGCCCCGGGGCTGAGGGAGGATCCTGCCCCGGGAATTCGGGGGGCTCGGCGGCTCCCGAGGGCCGGAGGGGCTGTCCCGGGTGTCCCCAGGCCCTGGGGGCTGTGCAGGCCCTGAGCCCAGGTCCTGGCAGGGAACGGCTGCTGCTTTGGTGGCCATTCAGTGCTTGGGAATAAAGGCATCAAAAAAGATGGAGAATTTTTTCCATGGGCAGATGGTGATGGAACGAGAGAGAATCCTTCCTCCTCACCCTCCTCCTGCCCAGGGTGGCCCAGGGTGGCCCTGGGTGGCCCTGGGTGGCCCCATCCCCGCTGGCAGCGCCGGGAGCGGCCGCTCCCCATTACTCACGGGGAGGATGCGGGGGAAAAGCGGAGCCAATGGAAAAGATGGAAAAGATGGAAAGAGGGCACTGAGTCCTCCTGCGGCCGCAGCTGGAGCTGAGCTCAGCCGCGGGAACAGGGGCAGGGACAGGGGACATCCCGCCCCGGGTGACTGGGGCACGCTGGGGGCTCTGGCACCACTGGGGGCTTCTGGCACCCACCTTGGGGTCTGTGTCGCCCCTGCTAAAACCCAACCCAACCCAACCCAAACCCTCCTAGCGCCCCCGGCCTCCCTGCCCGGGGGGAGGTGGCAGCTGGGCCCAAATCCGCAGGATGGGAACAAAGTGGGATGAAATGGGATCCCTGCAGAGCCCGGCCGCGTCCAGGTGCGACTCTCCAAAGCCGAGGAGACAAAAGCTCGGCCCGGGACGTTCAAAGGGAGCCGCGGCCGCGGGGCCCCCCCGGCCCGGCCCGGGAGGAGCTGGGACCCGGCCCCACTCCCGGGCTGCTTCCCGGCTTTGTGCCCGGCTTTGGGATTGGGTTACGGGGCCGGCTGGGAGCGGGTGGATTAAGGAATTCCAGCCCCATTCAGTGCCCGCTGAACCACGAATAATTCGGGAGCTGCAAAGGGCGGCAGGGGCGGGAGGTGTTCAATGGGAAAAGCACCTGCCGGGCAGCTGGAATTCGGGGGTGGAGGGAAGGGTGGGATTTCCCTTCAAACCCCGGATTTTTGGCCTGGCTGAAGGCGGCAGGGTGGCAGTGGGGGCTCCGTGTGTCACCTGTGCCGTGGGATGCTCCCGGGGACAGGAAAATCCCGGAGCAGGTGGATTTTGGGATGGGTCACGTGCTCCCAGCATCTCTCGGGAATGGGCTGGGGCAGGATGGCCCTGCCTGGCGCTCGGAGGGATGTCCCCGTGCCACAGCGCCCCTGATGATGTCACATCCCTCGGGGCAGTCCCCTGAGCCCTCCCGGCCGTGCCCGGGGGCACTTCGGCACCCAGGAGCCGTCGGGGTGGCAGCGACTGCGCCCGGCCCGGTCCCCGGGAGACTCCTGGGCGCCTCTTAATGGCACCTCAATTATCCATCTCCCGTCACCGTTCGTCCCTCCCTCCTTCCCTCCTGCCCTCCCTCCTGCCCCCCCCCGGGATGGCAATGCCCGGCGCGTGCTGCCGGGATTGTCACCGCCACTAATGACCCCCTGCGAGGCGGGGCGGAGCGCGTGGGGACACGGGAGGTGACACCGCCCCGACCGGCTCGGCTGCGGCGGCCCGGGCTGGCCCCGGGGCCCGGCTTCGCCTGCGGCTCTGCAGGGAGCGACTCGGCGGCTCTGGGCTTTGGGGACACGGCTGTCACCGGCCGGGACAGCGAGGGGATCTGCGCGTGGGGCTGTCCCTGCGCTCGCTGCGAGCTCCCGATGTGGCTGTGCCACCCCAGCGCTGTCGGTTCTGTCACCCGCGGTGGCTTTTCCAAGCTTTCCCGTGTGGGATTTTGCAGGGACCGAGCGCTCCTCTGCAGAGGGGACAGCCCGGGATGAGCTGGGGGTGCTCTCCTCCCCCGAAATCGGGAATGGAGCTCCTTCCTTCCCGGTTCCTGGGCAAAACCCCGGCCCCTTTACCCAGGGAAAACCCACTCGGGGAACTTCGCTGGAGCCCGGGAATTCGGCCCCAGAGGCTCCAGGAATTCCTCGTACCCGGCACATGCACAGAACAAAAAAAAACCCAGCCAAAAAAACCAGAAACGGCACGAGGAGAGGAACGATTTCCTCCACCGCTAATTGGGCCTCTGTTAATTAACGAGAGTGTGGGGGCGCTGATTAGGATCTCCCCAAAGCCACAGGTCCTGGCTGGGGACAGCGGTGACCACACGGGGCTGAGCCTCGCTGGGGACAGGTGGGGATCCTGGATTTGGGAATCTCTGTGGGGCTGGATTTGGGATTTGGGATTTGGGATTTGGGTTTAGGGCGTGGGGCAGCCCGGTGCCATCCAAACCCCACCCAGGGGGTGGAAATCAGCATTTCCCCACCACCACAACCGCGGCCAGAACTCCACAGAGTCCAGGATCTCTTCTCTGCCTCATCCCTGCTTGGCTTTGGGATGAAACCACAGAGATGAGACCAAAATCCTCAAACCGAGCGCTGCTCCCCCCGCTCCCCGCCTCATCCCCCTCGCAGAGCCGATATTTTGGTTCAGAACCTCCAAATGTTTTCCAGGACGCCGATCTGGGTTTGATTTCCCCGGGAACGCGTGGCTGGAAAGCAAAGGCATCAAAGGGCCCTGGTGGAAATAACAACGAGGGACGGCCCAGGAGAAAATCGTCCCCAGGATTTCCATCCCTGCTGGGGTGGATGGAGGGATGGAGGGATGGATGGATGAGCGAGAGAGACGGGAGAATTCCCAAAATTCCTGTTTGGAGAGGAACGAACTCTGCTGCCTCATAAACACAGAGGTGACTGAGTCACTTTTTGAGAATCTTTTTGCAGAAAATTTCAAATCCCCGACTCGCTGGAGCTTTGCAAATTAAAGGGAAAAAACTAAAATATCAGTGTGAGCTTTCCCTTCCCTTGTGCCCCTCGGAAACTGTCCCAGACCCTGCTGTGACATCGCTGTCACCTCCCACGGCCGTGCGTCCCCTGGGGCCACCTCTGTGTCATCGGATCGCCTCGCGTCCCTCATGCCATGAGGGGGAGCAGGTCCTGGGCGCCTCGGGGGTGTCCGGCACCATCCAGGGGACAAACCCCGGGCGGCTCGGGGTGTCCGGCACCATCCAGGGGACAATCCCTGGGTAGTTCGGGGGTGTCCGGCACCATCCAGGGGACAATCCCCAGGCGGCTCGGGGTGTCTGGCACCATCCAGGGGACAATCCCTGGGTAGTTCGGGGGTGTCCGGCACCATCCAGGGGACAATCCCCAGGCGGCTCGGGGTGTCTGGCACCATCCAGGGGACAATCCCTGGGTAGTTCGGGGGTGTCCGGCACCATCCAGGGGACAATCCCCAGGCGGCTCGGGGTGCCCGGTACCATCCAGGGGACAATCCCCGGGCGGCTCGGGGTGTCCGGTACCATCCAGGGGACAATCCCCGGGCGGCTCGGGGTGTCTATCACCATCCAGGGGACAATCCCCGGGTGGTTGGGGGGTGCCCGGTACCATCCAGGGGACAATCCCCGGGACACAGGAGCTTTCCCAACTCTATATCTCTGGGTGTCCTCCCCTCCCGGAGGATGCTCCCCACCATTCCCTCATCCCCCCGCTCCCCCGGCCCGGCTTTTCCCGGTGCCGAGGCGCCCCAAAAGCCGGGGGGGAGCCCCGGGGCGGCGGGGGGAGCCCAGCCCGTGCTGCAGCGTCTCCCCGCCTGCCCCGGGACCATTCCCGGCTGCAGATAGCGCGGCTGCTCGGCGGTGGCAGCGCGGGCGTGTGGGAGGGCAGACGCCAGGCTGTCTGCTCCCACTCCGCTGGGCTTGTTATTAACTTCTCCTTGGGCTGCCATTAACCCAGAATTCCTGCTCCTGGCTCCAGGCTTTCCCCGCGCCGCTCTATCTCCAGCCTAATTACAGCTGTTGGGATCTCCCTTTATCTCGGGGGATCTTTGGGGTTGGTTACCTGGCACACGCGGCCCCGGCCCCCCCTCCTCGCGCGCCCATCCCTGCTTTCCCCTTTAATCCTTCCTGCTTTCATCAGCCCCGGCGGACGGGAGCGATCCCGAGCCTCCGCGGCTGCGCCCGGCTGGATCCGCATCCCGCGGATGGCGGGAGCATCCCCGGCCCGGTGACCGCCGGCGACGTTATCCCGGCGTGTCCCGGCGCATTCCCGGCCACCGCGTGGGGCTCGGCGTGTGCCGGCACCTTCCAGCCCCGACACCGAGACTCGGGCTTGGCTCCGAGCGCCGCCGTGATTTATTTTTTTAATTTAATACGAGTTGAGTCGATGTGTTTGTCTTGGCAGCGGGGCCCCCCTCCAACCCCAAACTCCGCCCCGACAGCCCCGTCCTGTCCCCGCCAGCCCCCGCTGGCACCAGCCGGGGCTGGGACACGCCCCGGGTGCGCCCCGTGCCCATCGCTGTCCTGGAACTGGGACCCCCATAAAACCAGTGCCCGGGGTGGGATGGGATGGGATGGGATGGGATGGGATGGGGTGGGGTGGGGTGGGGTGGGATGGGATGGGATGGGATGGGATGGGATGGGATGGGATGGGATGGGATGGGGTGGGGTGGGGTGGGGTGGGGTGGGGTGGGGTGGGGTGGGGTGGGGTGGGGTGGGGAGGGGTCCCTCCTGCCATCCCTGATAGAACAAAGCTGTGCCCCTTCGCCCCAGCAGGGAATTGCACCCTGAGGGTCCCCCCGCTCCTGCCAGAGGGCAGATATTGTCCCCAAACACCCCTGGGGACACTGGACACCGTCCTGCAGCAGCTGGCGCGGGGACCTCGGCTCTGCTGCTTTGGGGTGACATTTTGGGGTGCTTTCATTAATTACGGGTACTTTCATTAATTACGGGTATTTATTCCATCCGCCTCGCCGCAGAGGGTGGGAAAGCACAAGGGCCTGGGAAGGGCGTCCGGATCCCCCCGGGCCCAGCTCCGGGAGATTCCTAGGATTCACCACGAGCACCCCCAGCCCCAGCATCCCCTTCCCCCCGGCGGCGGCTGAGGAGCCCGAGAGGGTGCGGAGCCGGCGGGAGCTCATCCCGGCAAGCCGGCACCCGTCCCGCAGCCGGTGGGGACTGAGTCAGCCTCGGGAAAGTGAGGAACGGGATAAAAGCAGATCAGGGGAGCTTTGCTTTGCTCCTCGGCCTCGGTGCCGGCCGGGCCGGGCTCCCCGGGGATGCCACGGGCAGGGCTGCGAACAGCTGGAATTCTCCTCTCGCTGCTGCTTCGCCCCCGCTCGGCCTGCCTGGGCTTGGGACACTTCCCGTGTTGGTCCCCGCAGTTTGGTGGCCCCACAGAGGCTTCGCCCCACACCCGAATTTAAGGCCGATGTGGGATTTTGAGCCCGCGTTGTCCCTGAGGATCATCCCAGGGACACAGCTCATGCTGGGATGGGGACACAGCACAGCACCAAGGGGACAGTCCGTGGGTCCGGCCGTGCTGGGAACGGTCCCCTGCTGTCACCGGGGGAGGTTTTGGGGTTGGGGTGGGGGCACAGGGCAGGAGTGGAGGGTGAGGAGGGGCTGTCCCGCAGTGTGGGGCCGGACGCGGTCCCCGCGTGTCCCGGGGTCAGGCCGGAGCTCGGTTATTTATGTCACTCCTGGCCCCGGCGCGGGTGACTCAGAGCCGATGGCCGCATGGAAACACGGCTGGGACATGGCCTAATGGGAGGGTGGGGACAGGGACCCTCCCTGGCAGCGCCCCCGGCCGCTGGCACTGCTCCCCCGGGGCCGCTCCTCCCGCCGTGGCAGCGGGGGTGGCGGCAGGGACAGACCTCGTGGCCACCCTGCTCCCGTCCCCGCCGTGTCACCCCAGTGTCCCCACAGCCATCGCAGCCTCACAGGCCCCGCCAGCAGCACGGCCCGGGCTCCGCTGGCTGTCCCCAAGGGCGGTGACAGCAGCTCCCAGCCCCTCACCGGGGGCTTTGTCCCGCTGTCCCCGGCCGGACGGTGGGGTGGCGGCTGAGGGTCCCCCGTCCCCAGGGCCCCGCGGGGTCACGGGGGCGCGGCCGGGCGGGGCAGGCTGTCACCCGCCGGGAGCGGG
Source organism: Acanthornis magna (assembly GCA_036785705.1). Lineage (NCBI taxonomy): Eukaryota > Metazoa > Chordata > Aves > Passeriformes > Acanthizidae > Acanthornis > Acanthornis magna. The sequence continues at coordinate 673,838 of JAWUZG010000190.1, forward strand.
GCCCCGCGGGCACCGGGAGCCGCCGACGCCGGGAAGGGGCCCCGCGTCTGCCGGGGGCGGCTCGGGGGGTCCCACCCCCGTCTGGCATCCCGGGAGTGCCCCCAGCCCCCCAGAGCGCGGGGATGGCATCGGCGCCCGCGTGTCCGTGCTGTCGCTGTCCGCCCGTGTCCCTCTGTCCCCCGGGGTGAGCCGAGTGCCACCGTCCCAGCTGTCCCGCGCGTGTCCCCGGGGCTGCCCCGTGTCCCCTCGGGGTCCCTGAGAAGGGGTGATCCCCCCCACACCCTGCACGAGGGTCACCTCCCCCGGGGGACACCTCCAGGACATGCGGGAGGGGGTCGGGGTGTCCCCCCAGCCCCAGGGAGGGGTCGCATTGGCTCAGATGGGGGGGGTGTCCTCGAAGGGGGTCCCACACACAGTGGGGGGTTGAAGGGGGTGCCCCGGGGCGTGACGTCACGCGGGGGGGCGGGGAGGGGCGGGGCGTTCTGGGCATCCCCGGGCGCGGGGCCGTGGCTGCCGGAGCCGTCGGGGGGCGGCGGGGGCTCAGCTCGGCTCAGCTCGGTTCGGCTCGGTTCGGCTCGGCTCGGCTCGGCCCGGCCCGGTCCGGCCCCGGGGGCTGCGGGCGCTGCCCGGCCCGGCCCGGCCGCACCATGACCATGAGCTCGGTGGCCGAGACCCTGCTGGGCAGCGACCCCTCCAAAGCCGCGTTCCTGGAGCTCGGCCCCCCTCAGCACTACCCCCTGCACGGGCTGCCCCCGGCCGGGCCCCCCCAGCACGACCCCCCGCCCTTCTCCTCCTACGGCCGGCCCGGGCACTTCCCGTACCCCGGCGGGGCCCCCCCGCCGCCCCACGGGGGTCCCTACCTGCCCTACCCTCCCCCCGGCGCCCCGCACGCCCCCGGCCCCGGGGCCAGGCTGCAGGACACAGGTAAGGGGGCACGGGGGGCGCGCACCCGCCCCGGGACCCTCCCGGCGGGGGGAGCCGGGGCCGCGCCGGGACGGAGCCGTCGGAAGCGCTCGGGGAACGGCGGGGCTGGGCTGGGCCGGGCTGGGCTCGGCGCGGGGGGCCTGGGGGGGCCGGGGGGGCCGGGGGTGATGTCTCCCCGCTCCCAGAGCGCCCCGACCCGCCGGGGACACGTGGGTGGCTTCGGGGAACCCCGGGCACGGGGAGCATCAGCCCCCGCTGCCGGTACCCTCCAGCCCCCGCTGCCGGTACCCTCCAGCCTGAGACCCCCGGCTGCACCCCAAGACCCCCAGGTGCCCCTGGCACCCCCAGCTGCCCACAGCCTCCAGCCCGTGCCCCCCCCGGCCGGGCGGACTCTCCCCTGTCCCCCGCTCCCATCCCCGCTCCCTGCCCTGCTCCATCCCTCTTCCCCACTGTTTTCCCCAAAAGCTGAGGCAGGAACCTGCAGGCAGAGCCAGCCTGGAGAGAATCGACCCCGGGCGGCTCCAGGGGGTCCCGAGCTCGGCTGAGCCCCCGGCCCTGGCTGTGCTCCCGGGGACACCCAGAGTGCCTCAGTGACCCCCCCGGGGCTGGGGGGTCCATCCTGGTGCCCCTCCGTGCCTCGGGGAGGCCCTGCCCGGCCCCCCCAGCTGGGTGCAGCCCGAGGCCTGTGCGTCCTGTGCTGCTGGACCTGGGCAGTGCCATTGGATGGATGATCGCATCCTTCCACAGGCAGGGATATTTGGGGCGGTTTTGGGGTGGTTTTGGGGCGGTTTTGGGGTGGTTTTGGGGTGTTTATTGAACCTCCCGGTGTGTTTGATTGATCGTGGCTCCTCTGCCCCGTGCAGAGCCCGAGAAGGCGCTGGCCGTGTCCAACGGGGAGCTGCGGCTCGGCGGGAAGGGCAAGAAGCTGCGCAAGCCCCGCACCATCTACTCCAGCCTGCAGCTGCAGGCGCTCAACCAGCGCTTCCAGCAGACCCAGTACCTGGCGCTGCCCGAGCGCGCCGAGCTGGCGGCACAGCTGGGGCTCACCCAGACCCAGGTACGGCCTGGCAGGGGCACCGCGGGGACTGCGGCCATCGGGGCCGGCCAGGGCCATCGGGGCTGGGCATGGCCATCAGGGCTGGGCATGGCCATCAGGGCTGGGCATGGCCACTGGGGCCAGGCATGGCCATCGGGGCTGGTCATGGCCATCTGGACTAGGTATGGCCATCAGGGCTGGGCATGGCCATCAGGGCTGGGCATGGCCACTGGGGCCAGGCATGGCCATCGGGGCTGGCCATGGCCATCGAGATGCTCCATGTGCTCCTCTGGATGTGCCATGTGCCCACCCAGATGCTCTATGCACCCCTCAGGATGCACCGTGTGCCCACCGGGGTGTGCCATGTGCCCCTTGGGATGCTCTGTGCGCCCCTCAGGATGCCCCACGAGCACACCAGGATGGCCCATGCACCCCCAGGATGTGCCATGTGCCCCTTGGAATGCACTGTGTGCCCCTCGGGATGTGCCATCTGCCCTTTGGAATGCACCGTGTGCCCACCGGGATGCCCCACGAGCCCACCGGGCTGCCCTACGAGCCCACCGGGATGCCCCACGAGCCCACCGGGCTACCCCACGAGCCCACCGGGCTGTCCCACGAGCCCACCGGGCCGCCCCACGAGCCCACCGGGCCGCCCCACGAGCCCACCGGGCTGCCCCACGAGCCCACCGGGCTGCCCCACGAGCCCACCGGGCCGGCTGCAGCTCCCGGCCGTGCCCCTGGAAGCGCGCCGAGCCGAGCCGTGCGGCGGCGGGGGAGCTGGCGCCGGTGGGCCCGCAGGGCTCGGGTTTGGGGCGCCCCTGCCCGCACCTCCCAGCGGCAGCGGGACTTTCCCAGCCCCGGAGCCTGGCTGGCGGCCCGGCCGTGCCCGGGCTGGGCGGCCCCGGGCCGCGGGACGGGGCGAGTGGGTTTTTGAAGGCGATGGGGAGAGACAGGCAGGCGGCAGCGGTGCAGCCCCGGAGCCAGGGGCGAAGCGAGCTCATAAAGCCGGGGAGAGGAGACAAGTGGGAACCTGCCGGCAGCGCGGGGGGGACCGCGGGCAGGAATGAGCGGGGCCACCACCCCAGCGCGGCGGGTGCAGCCCGGCCCGGCCCGGCCCGGCAGCGGCACCGGCACCGGCTGGGGGTGGCACGGGCAGGGGACGTGGGGACACTCCCGGGGACTCTGCCTCTCTCTTGGGCTCCAGGGGCCTCTCCCCACACTCTCCCCTGCCGCAGAAGGAGTCTGGGGTGGCTGGGGAAGGGTTGGGCTCCCAGCCTGGTGTACCCCAGACCCCCCAGGGATGGGGTGCGAGGGAGGGGTCTGTGGTTGTTGTGGGGGTTCAGGGAATGTCGGCCATCTCCTCCCCCCTGAGCCTCTCTCCGCCCCCAGGTGAAGATCTGGTTCCAGAACAAGCGCTCCAAGTACAAGAAGATCCTGAAGCAGGGCCCGAGTGCCCCGGACGGGGAGCAGCCCCCGCACAGCACCCCCGGCCTGTCCCCCTGCTCCCCCAGCCTGCCCCCACTCTGGGACCTCCCCGGGCCCGGCAAGGGCCCCCCGCTGCCCCCCGGGGCTTACATCAACAGCTTCGGGGGCTGGTACCCCCCGCACCCGCAGGACGCCATCCCCAGGACCCCCATGATGTGACACTGCTGCCGCTCCAGCGCCGCCGCACCCGGAGGGACCCTGAGGGACACTGAGGGACACTGAGAGACACTGAGGGACACTGAGGGACACTGAGAGGGGGCTCTGCGGCTGCCCCCCGAGGGACTGGGAGCCCAGCGAGGCCCTGGGGGATCCCAGCAAATGGACAAGGAGGAAGAGGAGAAGGAAGGTGACAGCGATCTGCAGGAACCCGGGGATGTCACTCTGTCACTCTCCGCAGTGACCCAGCGCCCTGTGCGCCATCCCAGCGGGACAGGACTCGGCCCTGGGTCCCCCCATTCATGGACAGGGGGCAGGGGGACCCCAAGAGGGGCTGGGGAGTTCCCAGCCCCCCAACCCGGCTTTATTTATCACTTCTGTCAGTTTTGGTTGTGCCCCGTTTATAAATAGGCTGATCATCGATCAGTTCTGCTCCTCCCAATCACCGCGGCTTTGGGGTGTCCCTGCTTTGGGGGAGACGCTTCCGTCCAGACCCAAATCCTGGGAAAACAGCCCAGAGAGGCTGGGGGTGCTGTGGTTGTGTCCCCCCAGACATCTGCCCCGAAATGGAGCCCAGTTCGGGGAATTGGGGGGCCGGGGGTCGTGAGGGGCTCCTGGCACCTCCCCCAGGCGATTTCGGGAACTTTGGAGCTGTTGGCGATGTCTCCCCCAGCAGGGGTGGCAGTGGAGGGCAGGGGGCTCGGGACAGGTTGGGGACCCCAGCGCAGCCCTGGGTCCTGCCCTGTGCCCCAGACCTGGGCACTGAGGGTGTTTTGGGATTGAGGTGATTTCCCTCTGCAGGTTCGTCCCTTTGTGCTTGCAGAGGCCAGAGCCCGACAAGAAAATACATCCCTGCCATTTCCCTTTTTCTCCATGTCATTATTTTGCGCTTTCCCCAATCCTGCTCCGTGTTTGTCACCCACGGTGGGGGACAGACCCCGCTGGGGCTCCCCTGGCAGAGGTGCAGCTTGGGGGATGGAGCCCGGGGCTGGGATGGAGCTCGGAGCCTGGGAATGGCCTGTCCAGGGCTGCTGGCACTGGGGATCCCCGTGTCCCCAATTCCCGGCCACCCTGGGAGGTCTGACCCCCCAGCTGAAGGGTTTGGGGTGCTGATCCCAGAGCCCCCGGACATCCCAGCCCAGTGGGGTTTAACCCACGGGATGTGAGATCCCACTGGGAGACTGGGGTGGCCCTGGGCTTGTTCTCCCTGCCCCCACACAGGCAGGGATTCGGGGCCGTGGTGTCGCCAGGACAGCGCAGGGCCATGGGGACAGCCCGGGGACAGAGCCACCCCCGAGGGAGCGATCCCGTCCAGGGTCCCCGGCCCACCCCGGAGCCCCGGTGGCGGCAGGGCCGTGACTCCGGCTCGGCTCGGGGTGAGCAGGGCTGGGCCGGGCCCCGCTCCAGGGCTGGGGCTGCCGGGCCGGGCCGTGGGCGGGCGCTGCCCCCGCGCCCGGGGCTGGCACCGGGTGACGCAAGGGCCGCAGGTGTCGCAACGGGGCAGGGGCAGAGCGCGGGGAGGACTCTGCTGCTGCGGGGGTGACACCGCGGGGGACACGGGCACTGCCACCCCCGGGCACTGCCACCTCCCCCGGACACTGCCACCCACCGGGGCACTGCCACCCCCGGGCACTGCCACCTCCCCCGGACACTGCCACCCACCGGGGCACTGCCACCTCCCCCGGGCACTGCCACCCACCGGGGCACTGCCACCCCCGGGCACTGCCACCCACCCGCCGGGACCCAAAAAACCCCGGTCCTGCCCGGAGCCGCCGAGAATGTCCCCTCCGAGGGGTTGTCCCCAGGATCTCCAGCCTAGGGCTGTCCGGGGCCACCCCCAGTGCCACCAGGGGTCACTGGGGTCACTGGGGTAGCGAGGGGGGGTCTCTATGTTCCTGTCCAGGGCAGGACAGGGATGCTGGGGACACTGGGGGGGTGTCCCCACCCCTGTGGGATCCTATCCCTGGCTCCCCTTCCCATTCCCGTTCCCGTCCCGCGCTCAGGGGGTCACACAGCCTGGCCCCGGGGAGGGATCTCGGGGTCCCACGGACACTTTTGGGGAATTCGGAGGGGTCTTGGCCGCATCGGGGCTGGGAGGGCTGTGGGAGGGGCTGGTGGTGACCCCTCCGGGGGGCTGGAGGTGGGAGAAAGGGGGGCAGGACCGGGGGGACCCTCTGGAAAGAGCTCGGAGGATGGGACAGAGGGGACAGGGGAGCTCCGTGACCCCAAAGCTTTTCCCGGTGCCCGTCCCGGGGCTCCAGGGGAGCTCCGTGACCCCAAAGCTTTTCCAGAGCCTATCCCGGGGCTTCAGGGGAGCTCAGTGACCCCAAAGCTTTTCCCGGTGCCCATCCCGGGGCTTCAGGGGAGCTCAGTGACCCCAAAGCTTTTCCCGGTGCCCATCCCGGGGCTCCAGGGGAGCTCCGTGCTCCACAGGCGGTGCTGGGGGAGCGCGGTTGGAGCCTGGCCGTGGGCAAGGAGGCACCCGGGATTTACATAATCCCTGGATATGTAACCCGCCGCCTTTTTGGTTTTTTTCCTCCTCCTCCTCTAAATGAAAAAAAAAAAAAATTAAATTTTTGAAAAAAAATAAGTAAAAAAAAGATTAAACCGAAACCTGCCGTGCGCCAGCTCCCGCCATGGAGCTCCGGTCCCTCCTCTTCGCTCTTCCCGTGGGAATGGGGAGCTGCGGGTGCAGCTGGGGGGGCACTGGGGTGCGAGGCTGTCCCTGCGTGGATTTGGGGCTGGGGGACGTGGGGACACTTTTGGGGACACCGAGAGCTGGGAGCATCCTGGGCTCTGGCGCTAGAGCCTCCCCCAGAGGAATGGGGGGCGTGGGGGGGTCTGGGGGTCCCCCTAGCCGTGACACCGTGTGGGTGACACCAGGGACAGCAGGACAGAGCCACCGCAGCCCTGAACACCCCCTGGGGCACCTTGGGGTCACTCGAGCGCCCCAACTCCACAACGCCCCCGGGGACGGTGCTGTCCCTGCAGGGAACGTGGCGATCCTGTGGGATTGGGATCCTGGGGGGTCCTGTGCTGTCCCCAAAAGGGACATCGGGGCAGCGCAGCCCCCCCAGTCTGCAGGGCTGGGAGCGCACTGGTCCCAGTCAGAGGAGCGGGAGGGGAGCGCCAGGGTCCCGCGGCTGTTTGGGAATACTCTGAAAACACGGAATAAAATCCTTTTCCCACCCCAGATTCCCTCTCGGCAGCACCAAGTGGGATTTGGGAGACGCAGGGTTTAAATCCACATTTCCCAAGGTGGGAAAACCCCAAACTCTGCTCCCCAAAACCCTCCCGAAACCGGGGAAAAAAAAAAAAAAAAAAAAAGGTGTTGGAGTTTTAAATTCAAACCTCTTTTATTAACGAACATTCCCAGCCCGGCTTTGGTTCCCTGGGGAATGAGCAAAGGAAACTCAGGGGCACCCCCCGGCCCGAGGGGGGGTTCCCATCAACCACGGGGGGATTTTCCTTAAAAAAAATGGACAAAAACCAGACCGAAACCAGTTTGGTTTGGAACAACTTTATACAAACGAACCTTATGTACACTCCCTTTTTTTCCCCCCAAAACACCCCTATTTATAGAAGGCAACATAAATAAATCCCCGGGACTGTACAACACTATGAACACTCCTTAAAACGGCACTTTCTGCTTAAAAAAATAGCATTATTCTCTTAAAAAATAGGAAATAGCTTGGTTATTTTTTTTTCCTTTAAAATACGTTGTCGATTTTGTTAAAAAAGAGGCATTTTCGCCGTTCCTTTACCCACAGCTGGAGGCACTGCCAGAAAACAGAGATGAACACGAGTTTTTTCTCTTTAAAAAATAACTTAAACCATTCCCGAACTCTTTAAATACTAAAATATTTCCCTCCCCACACCCCCCACCCAATTTTTATTTAATTTTAAGTCACCACCTTCTGGTCTGAGCATCGTCCCGGGTGATTCCGGCCGGGATGAGGGTCCTGCTTTGCTCCCGCGGGGTGTCCAGGACCCCCAAAATCGCTCCCACTCCGTGGATTTCAGAGCCAGGGCCAAGCACATCCTGCTGCTCCGGCGTCAGGCACCCCCCCTGTCGCGATAGTCGTGACACAGATCCTCCATCCCGACGGGATCTGGGGGCTCCGCGTGCCCCCCGCGCTCAGGATCACTCGGTGGGGTCACCCCAAAAGGCAAAGCTCCGGCGAGGGATTGGGATGAGGCTCTTCGGGGGCCAGATTTATTTGGGGGGGGTGACGGAAAAACTTAAAAAATGCAAAAGTAGCAGAAGGATTTTCCACCTTTTCCTGCGCTGGGAGCGGAGGGTTTGGAGCCTTTGCAGTCCTCTGGTTCCTGAGATGAGCGGGGAGAGGAGAGAGGATTTCTAGGGGTGCACGGGGGTGTCCTTTCCTTTTGTGTTTTTTTTTTAGGAAAAAAGAGGAGACAAAACCAAAACAGGGGGGAAAAAAGGAGGCCAAGGAGTCGTGCAGCGTCTCTGGGCCCCGTGCGCCCCTCAGTACACGGCGCCCGTGCTGGGGGGCCCGGGGGACGGGTGGTGCATCGGGGGGGCCGCCTGCGCCTGGTGGGGTCCGTGGGGGCCGCTGAGGCTCTGGGGGTGGTACCAGGGGTTGTGCTCCTCCAGGAAGCCTGGCGAGGAGCTGTAGGGCAGCGGCTGCGGCAGCGGGGTCCGGGCACTGCCCCCGGGACTGTCCCACACCGGCGACGGCGGCGAGTTGCAGGCCATGGAGTCGCTGTTGTTGGGGCTGTGCTCCAGGGGCACCTCGCCGTTCTTGTAGAGCTTCTTGAACTTGGAGCGCCGGTTCTGGAACCAGATCTTCACCTGCGGGGAGAGCGGAGAGGGTCAGAGCGCGGCACGGGAGTGGGGGAGCGGGAGGGATGGGGACAGGGCACGGCACAGGGGATTGGGATGGCAGGGACACTGAGCAGGAGGGTCACAGGGAGCCTGGAGACATGGGAAGGGACACGGGGGTCACAGGGAACCTGGACACTTCCCTGGACACTGGAACGAACCTAGGCCATGGGGGTCACAGTGACCCCAGAGATACTGGAAAGGACAAGGGGGTCACAGTGACCCCAGAGACACCAGAAGGGACATGGGGGTCACAGTGACCCCAGAGACACCAGAAGGGACATGGGGGTCACAGTGACCCCAGAGACACTGGAAAGGACATGAGGGTCACAGTGACCCCAGAGACACTGGAAAGGACAAGGGGGTCACAGTGACCCCAGAGACACTGGAAAGGACATGGGGGTCACAGTGACCCCAGAGACACCAGAAGGGCCATGGGGGTCCTGGAGACCCCAGAGACACAATGGAAGGGATATAGGAATGCATAGGAAGGGACAAGGGACACAGGTGACACACCAGGCACCACAGGAAGGGACATCATGGGGACCTCACACGGTGTGTGGCAGGAAGCCCCTTGGGACAGGGGTGTCGAGGGACACACAGGAGGCCACCCAGGGTGTGGATGTCACGGAGAACACGGACACACCATGGCCACACCACGGACACAGACACACCATGGCCACACCATGGACATGGACACACCATGGACATGGGCACACCTTGGCCACACCATGGACATGCCGTGGACAAGGACACACTATGGACACGCCATGAACACACCATGGACACGGGCAGACCTTGGCCACACCATGGACATGGACACACCATGGACAGGGACACACCATGGCCACACTATGGACATGGACACACCATGGACACACCATGGACACACCATGGACACACCATGGACATGGGCACACCTCGGACACACCATGGACACGGGCACACCTCGGACACACCATGGACATGGGCACACCTTGGCCACACCACGGCACAGCCACACCGTGCTCTGTGGGAAGCACCCACGTGACAACGGCTGTGGTGGGGACCCCCCTGGGGACACGGGCGTCACGGGGAGCCCGTCACGCCACTCGCCGGGCGTCGGGAGCGTCCCCGCGCTGGGCGAGGCGGCGCTGGACGCCCTTGGCCCTGGGCGAGGGGCGGGGGTGGCGGCGGTTGTCACCCAAACAGGATGTCCCTCTGGGAGCGGGTGACGCGCTCCGTCAGCCCTTTGCCGAGTGTCCCCGATTGCTTCATCGCCCAAGGGAGGAGGAGGAAGGCCAAGGGCGGCACAAGGGCGCCGGCGCCGGCCCCGAGGCAGGGAGGGCACCGCGCTGGGGCGCGGGGGAGTCACACGCTGCGGGGACAGCGGGGACAGCCCGCTCCCCTCCCACCCGCACACCCGAGGGGACGGCTTGCCCCCGCGCCAGGCAGGACCCCAAACGCGGGGCTTTGGCCCCGGGTCCGGGAGGCTCGCGGGGAGCGGGAGAAGCCCATCCCGCTCGTCCCGGCTCTTCCAGTCCAGCCTGAAGGGCCACCCCAGCGCGGGGGCCAGCGGGTGTGGAACCGGTCCCCAAATTCCTTCCCTCTGCCCGAACCGAGCGGGATGGGGCAGCCAGGGCCAGGGGAAAACTTGGGAGGGCTGCGCAGTGGGAACAGGGTCCTGCCGCAGGTCCCCGCGCTCTGGCTGGATTTGGGATCGGGAGCTGCTGTCGGGATGGCGTGTCCCAAGCATTCTGTCCTGAGCGCTCATCCCGAGCGTCCTGTGTCACCTGGAACTCGGTGCCCCACATTCCCGGGCCGTCAGGTGTGCCGTGAGCCACGACTCTCCCAGGTGCCGGGGCAGGATCCAGCCCCAAACCCTGTGGCACAGTGAGGTCTGGGGTGGGGCTGGCTCCAGAGGGAGTGGGACAAACCCCAAAACTGCGGAGTGGGGCAAACCCCAAAACTGCGGAGTGAGGCATGGCTGGGCTCTGTCCCCTGTCCCTGATCCCGCCCGTGTCCCTTTCCCTCGGCACAGCAGATCTGCTCCGATGGGGAAATCTGGCCCGGGACCCTACAACCCACGGCAAGCAGGGAACTCCATCCCTGTGTGTCCCCAAACCCCTCTCGGCTCTCCGGGAACAGATCCCTTCCCAAATCCAGAGTTCACAAGGGGGCAACAGCTCCTGCTCCCCGTCTCCTGCTCGCTCCTGGCCGCGGTTGGGATTTGGGGTGCCGGGGGTGGGTCAGGCCGTACCTGGGTCTGGGTGAGCCCCAGCTGTGCCGCCAGCTCGGCGCGCTCGGGCAGCGCCAGGTACTGCGCCTTCTGGAAGCGGCGCTGCAGGGCGGCCAGCTGGTAGCTCGAGTAGATGGTGCGGGGCTTGCGGATCTTCTTGGGCTTCCCGTTGACCATCCGCACCTCCGGCTCCGGCTCCTCCTTCACGGACACTGCGGGAGAGCGCGGGGTGAGGCGGGAAGGGTCCCCGGGGCAGGCACCCCCTCCCCAGCTCGGTGTCACTCTGCTCCGGGTGCTGGCAGTGTCCCGTCCCCTGGGACAGCCCTGGGATATGTCCCGGACTCTGTCCAGCACGGATCCGTCCCACGGATCCATCGCACTGCGTCCCCACGGGAACACCGGCTGAGCCCAACAGCCACCAGCGCTGTCCCCAGCCTGGGGACACCCCGAGGGGCTCTCCGGAAAGCTTGGGGACACCCCGAGGGGCACTCCGGAAAGCTTGGGGACACCCCGAGGGGCACTCCGCAAAGCTTGGGGACACCCCGAAGGGCACTCCGCAAAGCCTGGGGACCCCAGAGCGGCACAGCCCCACAAAGCCCCCCCCGAATCCCACGGGATGGGCACGGCCCCGTCCCCCCCGCATCCCTACCTGCTTCCTGCGCCGGGAGCTGCTGCTCCCTGAAGTGGCCGTACTGGCGATACGAAGGGCTGTAGGAATACTCGGATTTGGGCGAGTAGGTGCCGGCGGCGCCGATGCCGTTGAGGTTGAACTGCGGGTAGGGGTAGTGGCCCACGGGCTGCGCGTACGACTGGCCCGGGTAGTAGTCGTGCTGGCCCGTGTAGTAGCCCAGGTCGGTGACCGAGGACTCCGGCAGGGTGGGCGAGTCCTTGGACGCTGCATGGCAGCTCAGCGAGCCCGAGAGGTCCGTCAGGATGCTGGAAAGCTTCTTATCGAAAGAGCCGCTCATCGCGGGCAGCGGGGAGGGGGCAGCTGCCTGCCCGGGCCGGGGACCCCCCAACCTGGCGGCTCCCGAGGCCTGGCGTGCCCCGAGCAGGATCCGGCGCTGCGGCTGCTTCGCGAGGAGCCACCGAGAGACTGTGCCCAAACCTCCGGCCCCGGCCGCCTGCTTAAAGCCTTTAATTAGGGAGCAGGGCAGGGTGGGTGCGCATTCCGATTGGCTCCAGAAATATTGCCTGGGAGGCAAAATAGGCTCCTGCCTCCTCCTGTGTGGGTTTTTTTTTTTCTCTCTCTCTCTCTCCCTTCTCTTTTTTTTTTTTTTTTTTTCTCCTTCTTTCTCTCTCTCAAGAAACAACAAAGAGTGGGTGAAGGAGGGCGAGGGAATAAATAAAGGGTGCAGGGTCCTGTCTGCAGGAGGGGGGCCCTGGGGACACAGGGGACACGGTGGGAGACAGGACAGGGCTGGTTTACAAGGGGGCTTTCGGGGCTGCGGGGGGATTTTGGAGAAAGAGTGTGGGGGGGATTTTTTTAGGGGGGCAGGGAAGGCGGGTTGGGGTTTGGAACTGGAATGGATCCGTGCTTGGGGCTGGGGGCTTTAGGGGTTTGTTTATGGCCCCTCCATTTCTCCCCTGCCGCCACCCTCTCCCAGCAGCCTTTCCCAGTCCAACGCCACCCCCCAGGCAGAGCCCCCCGCCCCAGAGGAGCCCCACGGACCCCCAAACCCGCCCTGCTTCCCCTGGGCTGGGGGGGCAGTGACAAGCCCTGATTTTGGAGGGGACACCCCCGGGGCTCTGTGCCCCTCTGCCAGCCCCACTCGGAGTCCTGACCCCCCTGCTGCCCTAAGGGCCCCCAGCGGTGTCACCCAGCCGGGGGTCCCAAGCCAGCCCTGGTCCCCCCTCGGCCACTCGCAGGGCTGTCCCCAGCCACCCCCAGCACCGGGCAGGGGGGGCTTCGCAAGGGAAGCTTTTATTTTGGGGTGGTCTCTGTTGCTGCGGGCAGGTCCTTCCCCTGAGAGGAACCGGGGGGCTAGGGGGGGGCTGTGTCCGTGACCAGGGCGGGGGCTGTCCCATCCTGTCCCCTGTGTCCCCTCCTGTCCCCCGTGTGCTCCCCCCTCCCACGCCGGCGTTGTCCCCGCGGTGCCCCCCTGGGTCCCCCCCCCGGGTCCCCCCCCGGGTCCCCCCCCGTTCCGCAGCGCGGGGCAATGGCGCCGCCTGGCGGCCACGGCGAGAACAACGCAGACCCCGCGGGCCGCGGGTTCGAGTCCCGGCACCGCCGGACCGCGGGGAAAGGGAGAAAAACGGGGAACGGGAAAGGAGCGGGGACGGGGAGAGGGGAACGGGGAGAGGGAACGGAAAGGAGCGGGGACGGGGAGAGGGGAAGGGGAACGGGGAGAGGGGAAGGGGAACGGGGAGAGGGGAAGGGGAACGGGGAGAGGGGAACGGGAATGGAACGGGAACGGGGAGAGGGGAACGGGAACGGGAACGGGGAGAGGGGAACGGGAACGGGAACGGGGAGAGGGGAACGGGAATGGGGAGAGGGGAACGGGGACGGGAACGGGAACGGGGAGAGGGGAACGGGAAAGGAGCGGGGACGGGGAGAGGGGAAGGGGAACGGGGAGAGGGGAACGGGAACGGGGAGAGGGGAACGGGAACGGGAACGGGGAGAGGGGAACGGGAATGGGGAGAGGGGAACGGGAAGGGGAACGGGGAGAGGGGAACGGGGACGGGAACGGGGACGGGAACGGGGAGAGGGGAATGGGAATGGGGAGAGGGGAACGGGAAGGGGAACGGGGAGAGGGAACGGGAATGGGAAGAGGGGAACGGGAACGGGGAGAGGGGAACGAGAATGGGGAGAGGGGAACGGGAACAGGGAGAGGGGAACGGGAACAGGGAGAGGGGAACGGGAATGGGGAGAGAGGAACGGGAACGGGAACGGGCATAGGAATAAAGAATAGGAATAAGAATAGGAATAGGAATAGGAATAGGAAGGAACAGGAATAAATAGAAATAAGAATAGGAATAAATAAGTAAGAATAGGAGCAAATAGGGATAGGGATAGGGACAGGGGTAGGGATAGGGATAGGGACAGGAACAGCAATAAATAGGAATAAGAATAGGAATAAATAGGAATAGGAGGAAGAATAGGAACGGGGTAAATAGGAATACATATGAAGAGGAATAGGAATGCATAGGAAGAAGAATAGGAATATGAGTAGGAATAGGTTTAGAAGTAGGAATAGGAATAAATAAGAATAAGAGCAAGAATAGAAAAAGGACGAACATAAATAGAAATAACAAAAATAGAAAGAGAAAGAAATAGAAATAATAGAAACATACACAGAAATAAACAGAACTTGGGATGAATCCCCGAGGGAAGCAGGAGGCCAAGCGTGACCCCGACGCCTGGGGAATGGCACGGCCTTACTTCCCGCATGGGAATTGTAACCCGGGATTCGAGGAATTAATTCAGAGGGGACAGAAGTGTCTGGGACGAGCCCAGCCCTGGGAGCTGTGTCGGGATTCCCCGGGAGGTTCCCAGGGCCCCCAGGAGCCGCTGGGACATCCGCAGGTCCCCAGCCAGGCTGTCACCAGGGCTGGCCCCGCCGGGAGCGGGACGTGCGGCAGGAAAAGCCGGTCGGGAAGCTGGAGGCCGGGGAGGGCAGGGGGAGCGGGGCTGGAGCGGGGAGCAGGTCCGGCCAGTCCCCAAGAGTCTGGGACTGGGAGCTCGGAGCTGCTGGGGGGGCTCAGGGGGCATTTTAGGGGAACTGGGGCAGTGCGGGGGGGACAGAAATCGCTGTTCTGGGGCACCCGGGAAGGGTCCACGGGCAGGGCAGAGCACAGGGTCCTGTCAGCACCCCCGACGGTCCCCCGTGCCCCCCCCAAGGCTCCCCCCGTGGCCCCGCAAGGCTGAAGGGTCTCCTCTCCATGTCCCCCAAAAGGCTGGAGGGCTCCCCCCGTGCCACCCCCAAACTGGTGGGGTCCCCCAGGGGTCCCGGTTGGGAGTGCTCCCGGATCCCGGCAGTGCCCACGGGAGTCCCCGCGTGTCCCCCCGGCTCTGTGGGGGGGGTCCCCGCCGATCGCCCCCCCCCCCCCGGAGCATCTTTGGGCGAATGGCGTCATCTCGTGGCCTTTGGGGGCAATGACACCGCCCTGGGTGACGTCACTCCGGGGCACACGGCGGGGGGCGGGGCGTGGCTGATGAGGGACAGGGGACAGGGGATGGGGACAGGGAATGGGGGTCGGGGTACACAGGACAGGGGAAGGGGACAAGGAGCTCCCCGTGCCAGGGCCGGGCGCCGCCGCCGGCAGCGCTGCCCGTGATGTCCCCTGCTGCCGTCACTGTTTCCAGTGACACGGCACAGGGGCACGGGGACATCGGGCGGGGGACACAGGACATCCTGCAGCCCCCCCAGCCCCGGATTTCCCGGCACGGGTGGGAGCGGTGCGGTGGCTCCCGGTGACCTTTGCCGGGGTCGGGACGGTGACAGCCACGGCCGCCACCCCCCGCGAGGGAAGTGGCGATGCTGCTGCGGCTGCGGTCGCGTCCCCACGGCCACCGCGGCGTCCCCGTCCCTGTCACCGCGGGAACGGAACTGTCCCACGGCATGGCCCCGCCCCGGTGTCGCTCTCGGGGTCCCGACGTGACCTCCTGCCTTGGGGGAGTGTCCCATCTCATGGGGGGTGTCCCATCCCATGCGAGGTTCGAAATTGGGGATCCCATCTCCTGGGGGGTCCTATCCCCTAGGGGGGATCCCATCACGGGGGGAATTAGGGGGGGAGAAGGGGGGGCATTGTCCCGCGGGGGCGTGTGCGGGGAGGGGACTGTGCGGTGGGGGTGACACGGACGGGTCCCGCAGGGGGAGGGGTCTCGCAGGGGGAGGGGTCTCGCAGGGGACGCGATCCCCGCGCGGGGTGACACAGCTGCGGGAGGTCGCGGCCGCGGTGCCGCAGGTGCGCCCGCCCCTCCCTCCCGCACACCTGCGCACGCAGGTACGCGGTGCGCTCGGAGGTGCGCGGTCCCTTTAAGGGGCGTGTCGGGAAGCGGCGCGGCCCCGCCCCGGCCCCGCCCGGCCCCGCCCCCCGCGCACCGGTCCCGGTGGGGCGGCAGGGCGGGTACGGCGGCCGGTGCGGGACATGGCTTGGCGCCGCCGGCTGCTGCCGCCGCCCCTGCCGGGGCTGCTGCTGGGGCTCGGCCCGGTGCTGCTCGGCGCCGCCGCCGCCTTCAACCTGGACCGCACCTTCCCGGTGCTCAAGGAGGGCCCCGCCGGAGCCTTGTTCGGCTTCTCGGTAGCGCTGCACCGGCAGACGGAGCGGAGCCTGTGAGCGCGGGCGGAGAGCGGGGGGCGAGCCCCGCGGCGTGGGGGGGTCCGCGGCTGTGGCCTCCGTGCGGTGCGGGAGAGCGCGGGGAGGTTCACCTGTGGGTGGGGGATTGGGAGGGGGAAGAGTGGGGAGGGGTACCCCGTGGGGTGGGGGGGGTCCCTGTGAGAAGCGGGGGGTCCCGGTGGTTGGGACCCCCGCGAGGCGGAGAAGAGTGAGACAGCGCTTTACCTGTGAACGAGGGTGTCCCCGTGAAGTGGGGGGTCCCTCGTGGGTGGGGGGATCACCGTGGGGTGCGGAGGAGTTGTGAGGGGTCCCCGTTAGGGTCGGGGTCGCCCACGGGGCGGGGAGAGGTCCCCGTGGGGTGCGGATCCCCCGTGGGGTGGGGCAGAGCGGGGAGTGTCCCCCGTGGGGGTGAGGAGCCCCCCCTCGGGATGAGGGTCCCACGTGGGGTGGGGGTCTCTGTCCCCGTGTCAGGGCAAAGGTCCCGAGCCCGCGCCGCTGCTGTGGGGGCGGGGGCGCACCTGGAGGGGCGTGGGGGTGCCGGGAGAGGGGCGCCCCGGGGCTCCAGGTGCTGCGGCGGGAGCGGGGGGGTCCCTCGTGGCCCAGAGCCCAGGTGAGGGGGGATCTCCCCTGCTCGTGGCTTTTCCGCACCCCGGTACCGGCGGGGGTCCCACCGTGACCCCCCTCCTCATTTCCCGCATGCCGAGCACCCCCAGCGGGGTCCCGGTGACACGGGGGGTTCTGGCAGCAGAGCGGGGACACCTCCTGTCCCCCCTCGGTGGGCTGGGAGCCCCACAGCCCCTCCGGGAGAGGAGATCCCGTCCAGCGGAGCGGTCCCGGCCGGCGCCGACCCTCAGCGGGGCGGTAGCGAAGCCCCTCGTGCCCCCCCGAGCTGCCGCCGGTCCTGGCGAGGCCCCATTCCCGGGGAACCTGTTGGACTGTGGTTCCTGCTGCCGGGCAAAGCCCCAACAAAAGCCCTTTTCAGCCGGAGCATTCCCCGTGCCATCCCACCGCTGTCACTCGCCGTGTCCCCCGCTGTCCCCCCGCTCCACCGGACCCCTCCAGTCCCTGTCCCCGATCCCTCCTGGCTGCAAATTCGCGTCCGTGCCGGGAGAAAGCTCTGCCGCAGGGGGCTGGGCTGGGTTTGTCTCCCTCAAGGGCACAGGTTTTTCCCGGATCAGCCTCCCGAGGAACTCCCGGCTCCACGGGGGTCCTCGGGGGACCCCCAGGGATCCTTTTTTTTCCGCGGGGGGCCTGGCAGCAGCTGCTGGATGCAGGCATGTGCCGCTCCGCATTCCAGGGATGCATTTGGGCCGCCGGCCCCGCCGTGGGACGAGGAGTTGTTGTTGCTCCTGTGCGGAGGGAGCGGAGCCGTTCCTACGGAGCAGCTGGGGGGGGCGCAGGACCCCCCCTGCCCTCGGGGACACGCGGGGCCCCGGCCACAGCCGCGTCCTGCCCGCTCCGGTGGCATCGGAGCAGCTGCCGGGGGCACCGGGCGGGGGTCCGGGCTGGCACCGGGACAGATCGCTCCGTGTTTTCCCAGCAGAGGCTCGGGGGGGACTTTGGGGGGCTGTGACGGGGACCCGCCACCCCCACACCTGCGCCACGTGTCCCGGCGTGTCCCAGCGTGATCCCGGCGGGGCGCGGAGGCTCCGCCGGCTGCGGGGGAGAGGCTTTGGTGCCGGCACCTCCCCGGGAATTCGCACCCCGTTCCCGGGAGCCTCCGCTGCTTGTCCCCGGTGCGGGGGAGCGGGAGCTGGAGTAGCGCGGGGCTCTCTCAATCCATGGGGGTGTCCCCAGTTTGGGGTGTCCCCGGTTTGGGGTGTCCCCGGTTTGGGGTGTCCCCGGTTTGGGATGTGCCCAGGTTTGGAGTGTCCCCAATTCGGGGTGTCCCCAGTTTGGGGGGTCGGAGCCGCTCCGGGCCGCTGTGCCGGGGCGGGACCGGTACGGGGGGTTCCCTCGGGCCCCCTAGGGCCAGAGCCACAGCCCCGCGGGTCGCACCCGCGCCCCGGTGCCGGATGGAGGCTGCCGTGCCCTTTGCTCGCAGGTGCAGGGTGGGGACAGGAAAGGGAGGCTTCCTGCCCCCGTCATGCCCGACAGGCGCACGGGAGGGGTGTCCCGTGCCTTTTTGGGGGGCTGGCCCCTGCCCTGGCTGTGCCGCACCCGCAGGGATGGCGGCGGGACCGGAGGGATGCTCCGGGCAGCGCTGGCATTCCCGAATTCCCGGCGGGGTGCGGGGAGCCGCTTCCCGGGCGGGGCTGGCGGGGGGCCAGGCGGGCCCGGGGCGATGCCGGAGCCCCCCCCGTTCCGCCCCCGCCGTGTTTCGCGCGCTCCGTGGAGCGGTGCCCATGCAAAGGTTTGTTTGCTCGCTCCTCCCCGGCCAGGTGAAGGCGGGCTGGAAGCGGGGCTGTTATCAGCCCTGCCGAGATTAGGGAACTCCTCGGGCTGCCCGCGTCCGGCCGCTCCCACCGGGAGCCGCTTTGGCTCGCGGCCGTGGCGGGAGGAGCCCCTCAGTCCAGCCCAGGTGGGGTTGGAGGTCCCTGGGTGACCTGGGGAAACTGAGGCACGGGAGATCCGTGCCAGGAAAGCTGAAGACCTCCCCAAATCTGCAGCCAAGGGGGAGGCAGCACCCACATCTGCACCCCTGTGGAAACTGGGGCTCTGCCGGGGCTCGGGGGTCTCCCTGATTCCAGCTGGCTGGTGAGGAGAGCGCTCTCCTGGCTGCGTTCCCGGCTTTCCCTCCCCCTCGGCTGGGTTTTTGCGGATTGCTGGAGCTGGCTGAGCTCCCCCTGCCTTAGCCCGAGTCCGCCGGGGTCCTGCGGGGCTGCGGCTGCTCGGCAGGAGGAGGGGGACAGATGTGGGGCCGTCCGTCCGTCCTTCCATCCATCCATCCACCCATCCATCCATCCATCCATCCATCCATCCATCCATCCATCCATCCATCCATCCCTCCTGGCTTCCAGGAGCCGTAGTCTCGTCTCCCGCCTCCTTTCCCGAGGGGCAGCGGTGGATTTCCCTGCCCAGGGACCCCCATCGCAAACACAGTGGTACTGGGGACAAACTGGGGGGCGGGCCGTGGTCCGGACCCCCCTCCCCGTCCTGCCTGCTCCTCCCCTCCTGGCTCCGCCAGCCCTGGAGCGCGGAGGGAGCTGATGAGGAGCTCCCCGCGCTGCCGAGCTGCTCCCTGGGGAGGGGGCGCTGGGGTTGGGGGGCTCTGGGGGGTGCACGACCCCCCTATTGTTGAGGGGTTCGGGTGGGTTTCTCAACCATCCTCGCCTCTCCTGCCTCATGGGGGGCCGCAGTTTGGGGTCCTGGTGCCCGGACCCTCCCACGGCCCCCCCTCCCAGCGCTGGCGGGAAGCCCCCCCGCTCCCATCCGCCCCCCCGTTTGCCAGGGCGGATTAGGACGGAGCACGGCCTCACATTCCTGCTTCCCTCCCTTCCCGGCCTCCCCCTCGTGCCGCTGTTTGACCATCTCGAGCATAATCCCAGCTCCCCGTCCCCCCACCGCGGTGGGACCAGTGCCACAAACCGGTCCCGGCCTCCCCCGAATCGCAGCTCCCGTTTCTCCGGGATCCCCGGGAAGCTGCGGGCACTGCCACCATGGCTCACGCACGGGCGGGGGACACCCCGGCTGCCCCCCCTGCCCCGGTGGGACTCGGGAGCCCCCAGCATCCCGCACCCCCTCCTTTTCCCAGGAGCAGAGCCTGCGGGTGGGCTGCCGTGCCGGGAATCTTGGCTGGGAGCTGCGGGATGCCGGAGCTGCTTGGCCTGGGTGGGCTCCCGGGACCACCGGGGGAGCCTGGGGGCAGCCCGGGCTGTGGCACCCCCGGGGGCTGCAGGCCCCGGGGGGTTCGGGGTGTGGCGGCAGGACCCCCCCAGCTGTTCCCTCCATCCCTGAGTCACAGCAGCTGCCCTGAGTCACTTCCCCACAGGTAAGGGGGGCGATGGTGCCCCTCGTGCCCCCCTGGGAACTGGGGGGGGGACAGATTCCTTTGTGCCGAGCTGGCAGATGCCAGGAGCCATCACCCGCCTCGTTCCCTTCCCTTCCCGGCGGCTCCCTCTTTCCGGGGGGGGGTTCGGAGGGCGCTGGCACCCCCATCCCGGCATTCCTGCGGGGAGCAGCCCCCCCGAGCCCCCCTTTGTGGGGGGGGGGAGCGATGCCAGCCCCCCCCACCTGCAGCCCCGGGCTGACTCAGCCGCCGCGGAGCCGCCCCGGGGGGGTCCCGGCGTGCCGGGGCGGGGGCTGCCCGGGGCCCCGCATTCCTCCTGCGCCTGGGCTTTGAGTCAGCGCCCGGCCCGCCCGGACGTGCCCGCGCTGCCGGGCCCGCATTGCTCAGCTTCCCGGCACTCCCTGCCCGCCGGGGCTGCCCTGGGGACAGCGCCGTTTGTCCCTGTCCTCGCCGGTGGCCCTGCTGAGGCCTGGCCAGCTCATTACCCCAGTGCTCTGTGACAAGGTCCCCGTGCCACCGCTGCCCTTCCTCGTGTCACTGGGATGGGGACATCGGGATTTGTCCCTGTCCTCGCTGGTGGCCCTGCTGAGGACTGGCCAGCTCAGTGCCCTGTGGTCAGGTCTGGGTGCTGTGTCCCCTCCATGTCCTGGGTGCTGTGTCCTGGGTGTGGTGTCCCCCCCATGTCCTGGGTGTGGTGTCCCCCCTGTGTCCTGGGTGCCGTGTCCCAGGTGTCATGTCCTGGGTGTCATGTCCTGGGTGCCGTGTCCCCTCCATGTCCTGGCTGCCAGAGGGACACACTTCCTCCCCCAGCACGGCCACCTCCACGCCATTGTCCTTGCAGTCCCGAAGGACTTCCCGCCGGAAAGGCTAGTCCTTCCGGAACCCTCCGGCAGTGCCAGCTGCCACTGCCACCACCCAGCCACAGGGCCACAGGGCCTTGCTTGGAGTCCGCGGCATCTTCCCTTGGGGTGGGGGGGTACCAGAGGGTGGGGGATCCCTTCAGCATCACCTCAAGGTGCTGGGGGGCACACCCAGCCTGGAATGCCAATGTCCCCCCGGCCCGTGCCTCAGCCGGGCCATCCCTGCCCTTCCCAGGGTGTCTCCAGGAGATGCCACCAGCGCTGGGACACCCCGGTGCTGTCCGAGCCCCTCTGGGTGAGGGATGTTTGTCTGTCCGGGATGGGGGTGTCCATCCCAGCTCCCCCTCCCCGCTCCCGGGGCTCTGTCCCCTGTCCGGCATTCGCTGGCGCAGGAGCTCCGCGCTGTCCACAGGACACGCCGCAGCTGTGCCGGGGCTGTTGATCAAAGGTTGCCTGGGAAGGGCCGGGGGTGTTTACACAGACAGGGGCCCCGGGGCTGGGCTGGGGGTGCTGAGCAGACCCCCCAGTTCTGTTTTCCCAGCAGCACAGCGAGATTTGGGGGTCACTGTGACCCCCTCTTCCCAGTCCCCACGTGCAGTGGGATGGGGGTTCAGCCGGGCTGGGATGGGCTCTGGGGAGGAGTGGGTGAGCAATGGATCCGTCAGTCTGTCCCTGAGGCTTTTCAGGGTCCCTGTGTCCCTTTCCAGCTCCGGACATGGGGCTG
Organism: Acanthornis magna; assembly: GCA_036785705.1. NCBI lineage: Eukaryota > Metazoa > Chordata > Aves > Passeriformes > Acanthizidae > Acanthornis > Acanthornis magna. The sequence continues at coordinate 695,316 of JAWUZG010000190.1, forward strand.
CCCTCGTTCTCTGGGGGTGTCAGGGTGTGACAAACCCCGGGGAAGCAGCCCTGGTTTCCTCCAAGCGCCCCCTCCCCAGGGTCCCCACCTGGCTCTGCACCCCTAAATGTGTTGGAAGCGTTTGGGAGCTTGGACCTGCCCCCCAAACCCACCCAGCTCCCCCTTCTGCCCCCCAGGCTGCTGGTGGGAGCCCCCCAGGACGCGGAGCCGGTGAACGGGACACGGACGGGCGCTGTGTACGCCTGTCCCCTGAGCGCCAGCACCCACGACTGCCAGCGCCTGGCCATCGAGCTCAAGGGTGGGTGACCCCCGGGCTGTGCGTGACCCCAAACCTCTCTTGGAGAGGGTTCCCCCTCTCATGCTGCCCCTTCTCCCCAGATGAGCCGGACAAGGCCATCATCGAGGACATGTGGCTGGGGGTGACAGTGGCCAGCCAGCGGCAGCCACCGGGGAGGGTGCTGGTGAGTCTGGGGGCACCGCGGGGCTTTGCACACCCAGATCCTGGTTCCTTCCAGATCCCAATTCCTTACAGACCCAGCTCCCGGTTCCTTGCACACCCAGATCCTGGTTCCTTACACACCCAGATCCTGGTTCCTTACAGACCCAGATCCCAATTCCTTACAGACCCAGATCCCAGCTCTTTGCACACCCAGATCCTGGTTCTTTGCACACACATGCTCTTGGGGTGCCCCTTCACTTTTGGGGTGTCCCCTGACCCTCGGTGTCCCCGCCGTGCCCAGGCCTGTGCCCACCACTACACGCGGGTGCAGTGGTCAGTCCCTGAGCTGTCCCTGCTGTCCCCAGCAGGTGCTGTGGTCAGTCCCTGAAGTGTCCCCGCTGTCCCCAGTGGGTGCTGTGGTCAGTCCCTGAGCTGTCCCTGCTGTCCCCAGGCCTGTGCCCACCGCTGCACGCGGGTGCTGTGGTCAGTCCCTGAGCTGTCCCCGCACTGTCCCCGCTGTCCCCAGTGGGTGCTGCGGTCAGTCCCTGAGCTGTCCCCGCTGTCCCCAGCGGATGCTGCGGTCACTCCCTGAGCTGTCCCTGTCCCCAGCGGGTGCAGTGGTCAGTCCCTGAGCTGTCCCTGTCCCCAGCAGGTGCTGTGGTCACTCCCTGAGCTGTTCCCGCTGTCCCCAGGCCTGTGCCCACCGCTACACGCGGGTGCTGTGGTCAGTCCCTGAGCTGTCCCCGCTGTCCCCAGGCCTGTGCCCACCGCTACACGCGGGTGCTGTGGTCAGTCCCTGAGCTGTCCCCGCTGTCCCCAGCGGATGCTGCGGTCACTCCCTGAGCTGTCCCTGTCCCCAGCGGGTGCTGTGGTCAGTCCCTGAGCTGTCCCCGCTGTCCCCAGGCCTGCGCCCACCGCTACACGCGGGTGCTGTGGTCGGGCGCGGAGGCACAGCGGCGCATGGTCGGCCGGTGCTACGTGCGGGGCAATGACCTGCAGCTGGACCTCGGGGACGAGTGGCAGACGTACCACAACGAGATGTGCAACGCCAACACCGACACCGACGAGACCGGCATGTGCCAGATGGGCACCAGCGCCGGCTTCGGCGCCAACATCATCTACTTCGGGGCGCCCGGTGCCTACAACTGGCAGGGTGAGGGGGCTGGGGGGACCCACCACCCCCGGGGTCACCAGGCCTCTCTGGGCACCCCTGTCCCTGGGGGTCACCTTACCTTTGGGGGCGTTTCCTTCCCCAAGGTGTCTGTACCCCCACGGGACCCCAATTCCCTGGGGCACCTGTGCCCCCATGGGTCCCCCATTCCAGTCCCCATTCCCCAATTCCCTGGGGAAGCTGTGCCCCATGGGTCCCCCATTCCAGTCTCCATTCCCCCATTCCCTGGGGCTCCTGTGCCCCCATGGGTCCCCCATTCCCTGGGGAAGCTGTGCCCCCATGGGTCCCCCATTCCCGTCTCCATTCCCCCATTCCCTGGGGCACCTGTACCCCCACAGGACCCCCATTCCCTGGGGCTCCTGTGCCCCCACGGGTCCCCCATTCCTGCCCCCATTCCCGAGGTGCTCGTCTCCCCATGGGCCCCCCACGCTGCTGTGGGGCTCACGCCCCCCGTGCCGTTCCAGGGACCGATTACATGCTCCAGAGGGACAATTGGGACCTGCACGACTTCTCCTACCCCAACAAGAGGAACGGCAACACCTACATAGGTGGGGGCAGCGGGGCGAGAGCCCCCCGGGGGGATTTGGGGCAGGAGGAGGAGGTTTGGGGGGACGGGTTTAAGGGGAATGTTGGGGGTGGATGGTAAAGGGGTGGGGGGCCTTAGGGAGGCTTGAAGACCCCCCTGGGATGGTGGGAGGGGGGACAGTGGTGATAATAGGGTAACACTGGGGTGTTCAGGGGGACGGGGGAGAACATGGGGGGGCGATTTGGGTGAGGAGGAGATTTGAGGACTGTGCGTTTTGGGCGTGGATGTTAAAGGCGCAGGGGACACTTAGGGACACTTAGAGACACTTAGGGACACTTAGGGACACTTAAGGGACACTTAGGGATGGTGTGAGCGGTTCCCAGTGCTCCCCCCGAGATACCCCAGGGGCTGGAGGGGCGCGGGCTGGGGTTTATGGGGGGTGGGGGATATGTGGGGCGGCCGGGGGTCCCTCACCCACCCGCGGCCCCGCAGGGTACACGGCGGAGGTGGGCAGCGCGGTGCTGCAGCAGGACGCGGTGACCGTGGTGACCGGAGCGCCGCGGTTCCGCCACACCGGGGCCGTGCTGCTGCTGAGCCGCGGCGCTCGGCAGGAGCTCAACGGGAGCTTGCTGCTGCCCGGGCCGCAGGTGGGCTCCTACTTCGGCAGCGCCATCGCCCTGGCCGACCTCAACAACGACGGGTGAGGGGCGCGACCCCCGCGGGGCGGGGGCTGGAGGGGGCTCCGTGCAGCTTCTGGGGCGGGGGCTCGGGGGGACATCCTGGGGCGGGGGGCTCGGGGGGGGTTCCCTGAAGCTCCTGGGGACATCCTGCAGCTCCTGGGGCAGGGGCTCGGGGGGACATCCTGGGGCGGGGGGCTCGGGGGGGTTCCCTGCAGCTCCTGGGGCGGGGGGCTCGGGGGGGGTTCCCTGCAGCTCCTGGGGACATCCTGCAGCTCCTGGGGCGGGGGCTCGGGGGACATCCTGCAGCTCTCCCGGGCTGGGATCTGTCAGCTTCTGAGGGTAGTGGTCTTTCTCAGGATGTCCTGAAGCTCAGGAACCCCAACGTTCCCAGGGGTGGGGGTCTCCCCTGGAGCACCCTGCAGCTCAGGTTGGCCAGGACCCCACAGCTGCTGAGGGTGGGGGTCTCAGCTGGGGGTGGGGGTCTCACCTGGGACACCCCACAGCTCCCCTGGGGTCTCTGTGGGTCACAGCCCTGGGCTGGGGAGGTTTTTGGGGGACAGTCACCTTTTCACAGCTCCGGGGGGGGTCCGTGTGGGGTTGGGGCCGTGTCACAGCCCCGACCCCCCCCCCCCCCGCTGTCCCCGCAGGTGGCAGGACCTGCTGGTGGGGGCCCCGCACTACTTCGAGCGGAAGCAGGAGGTGGGGGGCGCGGTGTTCGTGTACATGAACGAGGCCGGGGGCTTCCAGCCGCTGCCCAGCCTGGTCCTCACCGGCCCCAGCTACTCGGGCTTCGGCTTCGCCCTGGCCAGCATCGGGGACATCAACCAGGACGGCTTCCAGGGTGGGCACTGGGGACAGCTTCAGGGGCAGCCACTGCTTGGGGGGCCACGGGGGGGCTCGTCAGGAAAGGAGGGGGGTGGGGGGTCTCTGGAGGGATTTGGGGTGAAGAGGAGGAGATGGGGAGCAGAGGGGCTGGGGGGGGTTGGAGGTCCTGATTGTCCCATTATTCCTTCTTTCCATCCTCCCCTCCCTCCTGTGCTGGGTTTTTGGGGTCTCACAGGAAGGGGGGACCCCAAACGTGGCTGGGGCTGAGTTTGGGGTTCCAGGGAGGGCTCTGGGGGGGGCTGACCCTGCTCTCGTCCCCACAGATATCGCCGTGGGGGCTCCGTTCGAGGGGCCTGGCAAGGTCTACATCTACCACAGCAGCGCCGAGGGGCTGCAGGACCGACCCCGGCAGGTACCGGCCTTGGGTTGCTCACCGGGATTGAGTCCGGGCCTGGATCCCTCTCTGGGGTTTCAGGGCCTGGATCCCTCCCCCACATCCCCCCCAAGCACTCCCTGCTCCAGGGTGACCCCCTGACCCCAAATCCAGGTGATCAGCGGGTCAGAGCTGGGCCCCACCACGATAAAAACCTTCGGGTACTCCCTGAGCGGGGGGCTGGACGTGGACGGCAATTCCTACCCGGATCTGCTGGTGGGCAGCCTGAGTGAGCGGATTGTCCTGCTCAGGTACGGCCATGGGGACAGGGGACAGGGGTCCTGTCCCCCTGCCACCCCTCGGGGCAGGCACAGAGCTCAGCCAACCCCAATCCCTGCCCAGAGCCCGGCCCGTCATCAACATCCTGGACAAGACCTTCACGGTGACCCCCGGCAAGGTGGACCCTGCCCAGTGCACGCCGAGATCCTGGTGAGTCCCCAGTGTCCCCGGTGTCCCCAGAGCTGCTGGTGGCACCCCCAGCTCAGCTCACGGCCCCTTTGTCCCCACAGCATGACGGTGACGCTGTGCTTCTCCTACAACCAGAGCGCGGGGGACCCCAACTACAGGGAGAGGATCAGTGAGTGGGGGGTCCGGGGGGTGTGGGGACACCGTGTGGGGTGTTGGGGACACACGTGTCCCACTCGTGCTGTCCCCAGCCCTGCAGTACACGCTGGAGGCCGACAGGGACCGGCACCCGCCCCGGGTCAGGTTCTCGGGGTCCCAATCTGCCACCTACACCGGGGACTTCTCCATGCCTGACACTCGCTGCCAGTCCCAGGAGCTCCTGCTGCTGGTGCGTGTCCTTCCCTCCATCCCCTCCCTCCCTCTTTCCCCTCCATCCATCCCTCCTTCCCTCCATCCTTCCCTCCCTCCCTCCCTCCCTCCCTCCTTTCCTCCATCTCCTCCTTCCTTCCCACCCATCCCTCCATCCCTCTTTCCCTCCATCCCTCCCTCCATCCCTCTCTCCATCCTTCCCTCCATCCTTCCCTCCATCTTTCCCTCCCTCCTTCCCACCCATCCCTCCCTCCCCTCTTCCCACCTGTGATGGGTCTGGGGTCTCAGAGCTGGCAGCAGGAACTGGGGTCCCCAGCCGTGGGTGGGGGCTGCGTGGCTGTGGCCATGCTGGAGTTTGGGGCTCAGGGAGGGACATCGGTGTGACGGCCACCCTCCCGCAGGACAACGTGCGGGACAAGCTGCACCCCATCGTGCTCTCCATGAACTACTCGCTGCTGGAGAGGCCCAGAACATTCCAGCTGGGCCCTCACTCCCTGGATGCCTTCCCCGTGCTCAACCAGGACCAGTCCCATGAGAATGAGACAAAGGTGTGCCAGGCGGGAGGGACACGCTGGGGTGCCCGGGGGGTCACAGGGGCTCACGGGGACGTCCCTGTCCCTGCAGATCGAGTTCCAGAAGGAATGTGGCTCCGACAACCAATGCTACAGCAACCTCCAGCTGCAGAGCAGCTTCGTCACCGAGCAGAACCAGCCCCTGCCCAGGTGACAGCGGGGCCCTGTGTGTCCCCACCCACCCCAAGCCACCCTCCTGTCCCCCAGGGGTGTCTCTGTCCCCGGGGAGGGCTCATCCCGCTCTCCGTGCAGGGTGAACGGGACCCAGGTGCTGCAGTACAGCCGGGACGTGCGGAAGGTGCACCTGAGCATCAACATCACCAACGTCCCCACGACCCCCGCGAACGGCGAGGACGCCCACGAGGCCCTGCTGAATGTCACCGTGCCCCCCAGCCTGCTGCCCTCGTCCGTGCGCCCGGTACGGGGACACCCCGGGCCCTGTGTCCCACCGGGAGCAGGGTGGGCTTGGCCGGGATGCCCCTGACCCTCTTGCCCTCCCCAGAGCGGGGCCTGCACCTTCGGGGAGACGGTGCTGTGCGAGCTGGGAAACCCCTTCAAGAGGAACCAGAGGGTGAGAGCTCCCCCCAAGCTGCCCCCAGCCCTTTTTTTGGGGGGCTCAGCAGGTGGGGTTTGGCTGAGCTGCTCCCTGTCCCCCCTGTGTGCAGGCAGAGCTGACCATCACCTTCGAAGCCATCGGGATCATGCTGGACACGAGGGAGGTCGTGGTGTGGCTGGATCTGTCCACGTGAGTGGGAGGGGGCAGGACAGGGATGGGGACGGTCCTGGTCGGATAGGGACGGTGCCGTTGGGATGGAGACAGTCCGGTTGGGATGGGGACGGTCCCGGTGGGATCGGGACGGTCCCGGTGGTATGGGGGGATGCTGATCCCGGTGCCCCGGCAGGCAGAGCACCCAGGAGGATCTGCAGCCCGTGCTGGCCAAGCTGCTGGTGGATTACAGCATCCAGTCATCGCTGAGCATGTGAGTGTCCCCTCTACCCCTCCGTGTCCCCTCAGCCCCAGCTGCTCCCCGTCTGTGTCCCCTCCATCCCCCACCTGCGTCTGGCTGTGCCAGCCCTCCGTGTCCCAGGAATGTGGCAGGAATGGGATAGCCCCTATGCCCCTGATGCCATTCCCGTCCCCCATCCCGTTCCCAGAGCCTCCTCCCACATCCAGTCGTACTTCAGCGGGACCGTGGTGGGCGAGTCGGCCATGAAACAGGAGCAGGATGTGGGCAGCCCCCTCACCTTCGACTTCCAGGTGCGCGGGGCGCGGCCGGCGCCGGAGGGAGGCGGATTTGGGAACGCCGGAGGGAGGGAGGTGGATTTGGGAACGCTGGACTCCATCTCCCGCCCTGCCCCGCAGGTGACCACCAAAGGCGAGTCCCTGGGCACGCTGGGCACCATCCTGCTGGGCTTCGAGTGGCCCTACGAGATCCCCAACGGCAAATGGCTCCTCTACCCCACCGAGATCCTGGTCAACGGCAACGACACGTGCCACCCCCCCGGGGGGCTCATCAACCCCCTCAACCTCACCGTGAGTGCCCTGGCCCCGCAGGGCCGTGTCCCTGCCCCACGGCGGGGGTCCTGCAGCCCCCCGGCGCAGCCCGGGCTCTGATGGGGCTCGTGTCCCCCCGCAGCTCCTGCAGGACCAGGCTCCATCCCGGCGGAGACGGGAGCTGGAGCCCCCCGAGCCGGGGGAGCCCCCGGTCACCTTGGCCACCGGCCGGCGCCCACGCTCCGAGGCGGTGCTGGTGAGTGGGGGGCGAGGGGGGTCCAGCAGCGCATCCCCCCCACCCGGGATCACTGTCCCTGCTGTTCCCTGGCACCAGGGGGGTGCTTTGGGGCTTGTCCCCCTGACCCCCGTGTCCCCTAGAGCTGCTCGGCGGGCACCGCACGCTGCGTGTGGCTCGAGTGTCCCCTGCTGCACACCCAGCTCCCCTCCAGCTTCAGCCTCCGCGCCCGCGTCTGGAACAGCACCTTCATCGAGGTCAGTCCCGGGGTGGGGCTGCGGTGGGGCCGAGCCCTCGGGGAGGTTTTAAATGGGGCACCGAGACTGCCAGGGCTCAGCTCAGAGCCTGGCACCCACCCCCGTGTGTCCCCCTTGTCATCTGTGTCCCTCCATCATCCATGTCACCATCATCACCCATGTGCTGCCATCTGTGTGTCCCTCTCCCTCATCCCTGTGTCCCTGACTGTCCATGTCCCTCTCCCTCCCCACGTCCCCCCCGTGTCCCCAGGAGTTCCGGGACTTTGATCGGGTGAAGGTGACGGGCACGGCCACGCTGTTCCTGCGCTCGCAGGTCCCCACCATCACCATGAGGAACCACACGGTGCGGGTGAGCCATGCAGGGCCCCTGACTGGGGCAGACTGGGCGGGACTGGGGCTGCCGGGAGCTCCGTGCCCCAACGAGGCTCTTCCCACCCCGCAGTTCTCCGTGGACGTGGACTCGGAGCTGCAGGAGGAGCAGCCGGCCGAGATCGCACTCTGGCTGGTGCTGGTGTCGGTGGCAGCCGGGCTGCTGCTGCTGGGGATCATCATCCTCCTTCTCTGGAAGGTGAGGGGGGTCCCAAATCCCCTTCCCGGGGATGAGGGGGTGCAGGAGCTGCGCTGAGACCTGACGGGCTCATGTCACCCGTGGTGCCTCCTCCCTGCGTGGCGAGGGGTGCGAGGGACCCGCAGCTGGAGGACTGTCCCCCAGCTGGAAGGTGTCCCCCGTGGGTGGCAGGTCCCCCTCAGGTGAAAAGTTTCCCCTCGGGAGGAAGATTCCCAGCTGCAGAGGGATGAGGAAGAGGAGCAGAGAGATTCCCGATGTGTCTTGGTGTGCAAAACGTTTTGGGATGTGCACCCGAAGCAGGGCCGGATGGTGGCACCTCGTTCCCTGCGGCTGCGCTGCAGCAACTGGGGGACTCCCACAGCCCCCTGGGGACCCTTCAGCCCCCTGGGGACCCCCCAGCTCCTTGAAGCCCCCCCGCTTTTTACCCGGGAGGAGATCGCCGGCTCCGCCGCGCTCCGCGCCCCGGGGGCTCCCAGCAGGCCCTAGCGGAAGCACCGACAGACACAATTTGCATAACCACGCCCCTGAAGACTCCCATCAACCCCTTCGCGGCGGCACTGGCCCTTATTTGCATAACCCCGCCCCCAGCGGCTCCCGTCAGCCCCCTCGCGGCACCGCCGGCACTTATCTGCATAACCACGCCCCTAGGGGGGTCTCCCGTCACCCCCTGGGGGTCCCGGACCCTTTCCCGGGGCATTTGGGGAGGCCTCTGCCCCTTCCCGGAGCGTTTCGGCCCCGCTGACCCTGTCCCCTTCCCTGCAGTGCGGGTTCTTCCGGCGGGCCAACACCCGGGCCATGTACGAGGCCAAGGGGCAGAAGGCGGAGATGAGGATCCAGCCGTCGGAAACCGAGCGGCTCACGGACGACTACTAACGGGGGGCACCCCCCGTGCCCCCACGGGCGCCGCGGCCGCCGCCTGGTAATGCCCCGTGGGGCCGGGCTGCAGCGGCATCTTCCTCCTCTTCAGCCTCTCCTCTTCCTCTGTCCTGTAGGGTCCCTCTAGGGCTCCGTGGGGTCTCTCCGAGCGCCTCCAGGACTCGCTGCTCACTTTGCCTCTGCTCTTCACCGCCTCGGGGGTCTTTCTCCTTCTCCCTGACCCTCTCCGGCCCCTCACTGACCCCCGCCCTCTCTTTCCCCCCTGCCAGTGCGACTTTTTCCAGCGGACCCGCTACTACCGGATCATGCCCAAGTATCACGCGGTGCGGATCCGGCAGGAGCAGCGCTACCAGCCCGCGGGGCTCCTGCCCCGCCGCCGCAAGAAGCTCTGGGTGACCAAGTGGCAGGAGCCGGACAAGTACTACTGACCCCCTGACCCCCCCCGACCCCTGCGAGGGGGGCTTTGACTTTGCACAAGTGCATCTCTCCCTGTCCCCATCCCCTCGGACGCGGCCGCCTCCGGCGTTGGCTCCCGCAGCCCCTCCCCGCTCGCCCGGGGGGCTCTAGCACGCTCGTGCCTTGCACGCTTGTGGGGGCGACCCCCAAATGTGCCCCCCCCGCCGCCCCCCACGCTCCCCGAAGTGCTGCTGGGCTCACCGAGTGCCTTCCCCCCGCGCAGACACTCCGCTTGCCACGTCCCTGTCTCTGGCCACCCCGGGACACGTCCCGGCACCTGGGGACACTCGTGTCCCTACTCGCCGGGACACGCTCGCCCCCTCCCCTCGGCTCTGGGTGCGGGACCCCTTTGCTTTCCCCCGGGTGGGGCTGGGGGAGCTCATTCCTTCCTCCACCCTCCTCCTCATCCCAAAGCCCCGCGGGGGTCTCATCCCGGTGTTCTCCCCGTGTTCGGACGCAGCTTTGCCTTGGGTGGGGTGCAGCGCTTCAGGCCGTGTCCCCCCACCCCCCGACCTCGCCCCCCGCCCCGGGGGTCGCTGTCCCACCCCGCGGGGTTAAATTATTCCGTGTCTCTCCGTGTCGGTGTTTTGGTGTCGAGTCCCAGCGTCCGGTCGGTACTGGGGGTGGCTGGGGAGGGGGTCCTGCAGCCCCAGCCCCTGGCGACCCCCAAACTCCCCCTCCCTTCCTCGCCGGGGCCCAATAAAGCCTCGCTCTGGGATTTGTAACCTCGCGTCCCCCCCGTGTCATGGCTGGCAGGTTGGTGGGGGGTCTGCTGGGGGTTTTGGGGGGCGGGGGGGCAAAAAGAGAGGGGATGATGTACCCCGGGGGCCAAAGGGTGGTGAAGGGGGGAAATTCGGGGGCTGGGGTGGGATCAAGCCCCCCGAAACACTCCGGGAAGGGTCAAAGACCTCCCCAAAGGCCCGCGGGAGCGTCCGAGACACCCAGGGGCTGACGGGAGTTCTCCGCGGCGTGGTTATGCAAATGAGGACCGGTGCTGCCGCGAGGGGGCTGATGGGAATGGGGGGCGGGGTTATGCAGATTTGCGCTCGTGCTGTCGCGAGGAGGTTCATGGGACTCGGGGGCGGGGTCATGCAAATTAGCGACTGTGCTCCCGCGAGGGGGCTGATGGGAGGTGGGGGCGGGGTTATGTAGATAACGTCCCGTGTTGCCGCGAGGGGGCTGATGGGAGTCGGGGGCGGGGCTATGCAGATGAGTTCCTGCGCTGCCGCGAGGGGGCTGACGGGAATCGAGCGCGCCGTTATGCAGATAAGGGCCTGTGCTGCCGTGAGGGGGTTAATCGCAGCCGCGGCTCGGTTATGTAGATAAAGGCCTGTGCTGCCGCGAAGGCGCTGTTGGAACGCGGGGGCGTGGTTATGCAAATATTCCTGCCGCTGCCGCGCGGGGTTTGATGGGAGTCGGGGGCGTGGTTATGCAGATAAGATCCCGTGCTGCCGCGCGGGGGTTGATGGGAGTCGGGGGCGTGGTTATGCAGATAAGGTCCCGGGCTGCCGCGCGGGGGTTGATGGGAGTCGGGGGCGTGGTTATGCAGATAAGGTCCCGTGCTGCCGCGCGGGGGTTGATGGGAGTCGGGGGCGTGGTTATGCAGATAAGGTCCCGTGCTGCCGCGCGGGGGTTGATGGGAGTCGGGGGCGTGGTTATGCAGATAAGGTCCCGTGCTGCCGCGCGGGGGTTGATGGGAGTCGGGGGCGTAGTTATGCAAATCAGCAGGGCAGGCGCTGATTGGTTGCGAGGCGCGCGGTGATTGACAGTGGGGCGTTCCCGGCGGCGAGGAAGGATTGGCAGGGCTGTGGGGCGGGGCTTTCAGCAGGGCGGGCGCTGATTGGCCTCGGGGCGGTGATTGACAGCGGGTGTGTTGTTTGCGCGCGGCGCGGCGGGGGCGGGGCCGGGCCCGGGGGCGCCGGGGCCGGGCCGGGGCGCGGGGGGCTCGGGGGACACCGAGGGGACAGCGGGGGACACCGGGGGACACCCCGGGGCCAGCGGCGCCATGCGGCTGCTGCGGTGCCTGGGCAAGCGCGCGGCGCTGGCCGGCGTCCCCACCTACATCGAGCACTTCAGCAAGTTCTCGCCGTCGCCGCTCTCCATGAAGCAGTTTCTGGACTTCGGTAAATACGCAAACTCCTCCCGCCGAGACCCCGGCCCGCCCCGGGACCCCCACCCTGCCACGGCACGGGGGCACCCCTCCCGTCTCCCCGAGCCCCCCCTCGGTGGGGACACCCGGTGTGGGGGCGGTGCTCGGGGGAGGGAGCTCCGTGCACACCCCCGGGGATTCCTGCCCCCCTTCCTTGGGAAATCCTGCCCCCCCTCCTTGGGAAATCCTTCACACACACCTCCAGAAAATCCTAAACCCCCCCGGAAAATTTCCCCCCACAGCTGGTAAATCTGGGGGCCTGGGGGCTGCCCCCCCCCCCCCCCCCAGTGTGTGTCTGGGCCTGGGTAACTGACGCCCCCAAATATTCCCTTATTGTTGGGGGGATTGACCCCCCCCGGGTAAATCGGTGGGCCTGGAACGCAGTTTGCTAATAGGTCTCTTTTGGGGGTGTCCCCTCTGCCACCTCTACCCAAAACCCCCCTCAGGGGGGTGTTAAAACCCCCCGGTAACCCCCCCCATGTGGGGGTACATCCTGATCCCCCCCCTCAGTAAATCCCCCCCTCCGTGAGGGAGCCCCGGCCGAGCACGGCCCCAGTGCCCCTGCATGGCCTGGTCCCCCCGGGTGGGCGACTGGGACCCCCAGTCCAACCCAGTTCCCCGGTAAAGACCCCAGGGGATGGAGATGTCCCCGCAGTGTCCCCCAGTGTCCCCCAGTCCCTCCAGGGTCTCCCCCCAGCCCAGGGCTGGGGCCTGTTCCTGCCTTCTCTTTCCCAGTGCCCCTCAGTGCCCCTCACTGTCCCCAGTCCCGCCCAGCAGAGGAGTGGCATTGCCACCAGCGCTGGCTGCGGGGGTCCCTCAGGGGCTCAGCCCGTGTCCCCCTGTGTCCCCAGGCTCCAGCAATGCCTGTGAGAAGACATCGTTCGCCTTCCTGCGCCAGGAGCTGCCCGTGCGCCTCTCCAACATCATGAAGGAGATCAACCTGCTCCCGGACCGGGTGCTGCGCACGCCCTCCGTGCAGCTGGTGCAGAGCTGGTCAGTCAGGGGGCTGGGGGACATGGGGACACTGCTGTGGCACCGCCGGCACTGGGGCCTCCTGCTCCTGTGCTGTGCCAGCGCTGTCACCTGGCTGGGGCCTGCTGGCACCTGCTTTGGGGGTGCCATCGCTGGGGCTCCTGGGGGTCCCACCACTGTCACTTGCCCGGGGTCCCACTGCCACAGGTCCCCGTGTTGTCACTCCCTGGGTCCCCCCACTGTCACCTGCGCGGCTCCCAGCGTCACCACGGCTCCTGTCTGCCCAGGGTGGTCCCGCTGTCACCACAGCTGGCACCAGCACCGTGTGTCCTACCGCTGTCACCAGCTGTGCTCCTCCAGCAGGGGGTTGGCACTGGGGGGCACAGGGAGGGGTGACAGGCAGGGCAGCCCGCAGCTGGTGCCACACCGTGCCCTCGGGTGACGCAGGCTGCAGGCCCTTGGGGACACCCCCGTGCCAGCACGGTGTCCCTATCCAGCAGGGAGGCCACCAGTGCCACCTGCTCCCCGAAAGAGCCGAGCCAGAGGGGATCCCTGTCCTGGGGGGGTCTGAGTGTCCCTTTAAGCGCCGTGTCCCTGTCCCTGTGCCAGCAGCGTGACCCTTCTCCTGGTGCCACCACGTGACACGTTGTTTGTCCAGTGTCCTGGGCTGCTGCCAGCGCGGTCCGGCCGTGCCCAGGGGTCAGGCCCTGCCGGGGGGGTCAGGGTCAGGCCCTGCTGGGGGGGGGTCAGGCCCTGCCGGGGGTGGTCAGGCCCTGCCGGGGGTGGTCAGGCCATGCCACTCCTCCTGCCGCCACCCCACATCACAGCCCCCTTCCCACCCCATGAGAGGGGTCGTGTCCCCAAGTGTCCCCAAGGGCCTCTGTGCCAGCAGTGGGGTGGGACAGTGACCCCTGGGGCAGCAGATTTTGGGGTGGGGGCTGACCCCAGCCCTGCGCAGGTGTCACCTGGGGTGTCCCATCTCTTCGGGGTGCCAGCTGTGGGATGACCGTGTCCCCTCTACAGGTACGTCCAGAGCCTGCTGGACATCATGGAATTCCACGACAGGGACCCCGAGGACCAGGCCACGCTGGGACAGTAAGTTGGGGGGTGACAGCATGTCCTTGTCCCTAATCTCAGGGTGTCACCTCCTCCCAGAGCTGCACTGGTGTCACCCAGGGTCACCACTCCAGGTTTCCCAGCACCCCCAGCTCCCGGGAATCCTGGCCTGGATCGGGGCCATGCCTGGCGTGGGTGTCCCCAGCGCTGTCCCTGTGTCCCCAGCGCTGTCCCCGGGGCCATGCCGGGCCCGGGTGTCCCCAGCTCTGTCCCCATCCCCGGGCAGGTTCACGAACGCGCTGGTGACGATCCGGAACCGGCACAACGACGTGGTGCCCACCATGGCGCAGGGCGTGATCGAGTACAAGGAGACGTACGGGGACGACCCCGTGTCCAACCAGAACATTCAGTACTTCCTGGATCGCTTCTACCTGAGCCGCATCTCCATCCGCATGCTCATCAACCAACACAGTGAGGGGACACGGGGGACCTGCCCCGGGAACCCCGGCCCGAGGGTGTCCCTGAGAACAGGGGGTGTCCCCAGGGGTTTGTCCCGAGTGTCCCCATCATCACTGGGTGTCCCTGAGAACAGGGGGTGTCCCCTGGGGTTTGTCCCGAGTGTCCTCATCATCACTGGGTGTCCCTGAGAACAGGGGGTGTCCCCAGGGGTCTGTCCTGAGGGTCCCCATCATCACTGGGTGTCCCCAGAGTGTCCCCAGGGGTTTGTCCCAAAGGTCCCCATCATACTTGGGTGTCCCTAGAACCTCCCAGAGTGTCCTGAGGGGTCTGTCCCGAGGGTCCCCATCATCACTGGGTGTCCCCAGAGTGTCCCCAAGGGTCTGTCCCAAGGGTCTCTATCATCACTGGGTGTCCCCAGAGTGTCCCCAGGGGTCTGTCCCGAGGGTCCCCATCATACTTGGGTGTCCCTAGAACCCCCCAGAGTGTCCCCAGGGGTCTGTCCCAAGGGTCCCCATCATACTTGGGTGTCCCTAGAACCCCCCAGAGTGTCCCCAGGGGTCTGTCCCAAGGGTCCCCATCATACTTGGGTGTCCCCAGAGTGTCCCCAGGGGTCTGTCCCAAGGGTCTCTATCATCACTGGGTGTCCCCAGAGTGTCCCCAGGGGTCTGTCCCGAGGGTCCCCATCGTACTTGGGTGTCCCTAGAACCTCCCAGAGTGTCCCCAGGGGTCTGTCCCGAGGGTCCCCATCGTACTTGGGTGTCCCTAGAACCTCCCAGAGTGTCCCCAGGGGTCTGTCCCGAGGGTCCCCATCATACTTGGGTGTCCCCAGAGTGTCCTGAGGGGTCTGTCCCAAGGGTCTCCATCATCATGGGGTGTCCCCAGAGTGTCCTGAGGGGTCTGTCCCAAGGGTCTCCATCATCATGGGGTGTCCCCAGAGTGTCCCCAGGGGTCTGTCCCAAGGGTCTCCATCATCATGGGGTGTCCCCAGAACCCCCCAGAGTGTCCCCCAGCCCCGGGGGTCTGTCCTGAGGGTCCCCCCAGCCCCAGAGATCTCTCCCAGGTGTCCCCACCAACCCCAGTGATCGTGCCCTGGGCATCTCCTCCGGCCCCAAATGTCCCCCCCACCTCAGGGCGCCCTGGGGGTGTCCCTGGGTGTCCCCAGGGTCCCCCCAGCTCGGTGTCCCCCCCCAGCTCTGCTCTTCGATGGCAGCACCAACCCCGCGCACCCCAAACACATCGGGAGCATCGACCCCCACTGCAACGTGGCCAACGTGGTGAGAGGTTGGTGGGGTCTGGGGTCCCACCCCGTGGGGGAGGGGTTTGGGGGGTGGGGGGTGCCTGAAAGTCCCCACGAGACCACTCGTGTCACAAGTTTGGGGTGGCCTCAGCCGGAGTGTCCCCCTCGCTCCAGAGGACCCCAAAAACTTCCTGGATGTGTAGGAACAGGAAATGTTTGGGGTGAGGGGACCCCAGAGGCTGCCCCTGGGGGTCCTGGGGGTGCTGAGGCCTCTGTCCCCTTGCCCAGATGCCTACAACATGGCCAAGCTGCTGTGTGACAAATACTACATGGCCTCGCCCGAGCTGGAGATCGAGGAGGTCAACGGTGAGGGGACAGAGGGGCCAGGGGACAGCGGGGCGGGGGGACAGCGGGGCGAGGGGACAGCGGGGTGAGGGGACAGAGGGGCGGGGGGACAGCGGGGTGAGGGGACAGCGGGGCCAGGGGACAGCGGGGCCAGGGGACAGCGGGGCCAGGGGACAGCGGGGTGAGGGACAGTGGGGGTGAGGGGACAGCGGGGCGAGGGACAGTGGGGGTGAGGGGACAGCGGGGTGAGGGACAGTGGGGGTGAGGGGACAGCGGGGCGAGGGACAGTGGGGGTGAGGGGACAGCGGGGCCAGGGGACAGCAGGGTAAGGGGGCAGCAGGGTAAGGGGACAGCGGGGTGAGGGGACGGCGGGGCAAGGGACAGCGGGACGGGGGGACAGAGGGGTGAGGGGCAGTGGGGTGAGGGGACAGCAGGGCTAGGGGACAGCAGGGTAAGGGGACAGCGGGGTGAGGAGGCAGCTGTTTAGGGTCAGGGTCGTTGTTTAGGGTCAGGGTCGTTGTTTATGGTTGGGGTCGATGTTTAGGGTCAGGGTCATCATTTAGGGTCAAGATCATAATTTAGGGTCAGAGTCATTGTTTAGGGCTAGGGTTATTGTTTAGGGTCAGGGTCATCATTTAGGGTCAGAGTCATTGTTTAGGGTCATGGTTGTCATTGTCCCCACCATGCCCTGTCCCCTCCCCAGCCTGCAACGCGGAGCAGCCCGTGAGCATCGTCTATGTCCCGTCCCACCTGTACCACATGCTCTTCGAGCTCTTCAAGGTAGCCCAGCCCTGGGGGGGTCCCGGGGGGCTCTGGGGTCTCCCCTGACCCCCCCGGGGCTCTGTGTCCCCAGAACGCCATGCGAGCCACGGTGGAGAGCCACGAGAGCAGCCCGCGGCTGCCAGCCATCAGGGTGATGGTGGCCCTGGGCCAGGAGGACCTGTCCATCCGGGTAAGGGCCCCCAGCCCCCCCCAGGGGGGGACGTGGGGACAGGAGCGGGATTGTCACCCTGCGGTGTCCCCAGATGAGTGACAGGGGCATGGGGGTGCCCCTGAGGAAGATCGAGAGGCTCTTCAGCTACATGTACTCGACAGCGCCCACCCCCCAGCTGGGCTCGGGGGGCGCCCCCCTGGTACGTGAGGGGCTCGGGGGGTCCCGGGTGGGCCTGGGGAGAGGGGGAGGGGGGTCTGAGGTTTGGGGGTAGCATGGGAGGGTTTGGGGCTCCTTTGGGGTTGATTTGGGGACCTGGAATGGCAGGGGGTGCTTTGGGGGTGGCATGGGAAGGTTTGGGGGTGGCTGGAATGGCCTGGGGGTGTTTTGGGGTGGTCTGGCAAGGTGATGGGGGGCTGGAGGTTTGGGCTTGGCCTGCGACCTTTTAGGGACATTTAGGCTGGCATGGGGATGTTTTGGTGGCACGAGGATGCTTGGGAGTGGCATGGGGACACTTTGGAGAGGTTGGGTGTGACATGGGGACACTTTGGGGTGGCACAGAGACACTTTGGGGTGGCACGGGGACACTTTGGGTGGCATGGGGACACTTTGGAGGGGTTGGGTGTGATGTGGGGACACTTTGGATGGCATGGGGACACTTTGGAGGGGTTGGGTGTGATGTGGGGACACTTTGGGGTGGCTCAGGGACACTTTGGAGGGGTTGGCTGTGACGTGGGCACACTTTGGGGTGGCGCTGGGCCCCTCTGGCTGTGCCTGGGGCCATTTGGCAGTGGCACAGTGACCACTGGATGCTGCTGGCACTCTTTGGGGTGCTGTGGGGAGGCCGGGGGTGCCCCAGGGTGCCCTGAAGGTGCTGTGGGGAGGCCGGGGGTGCCCTGGGGGTGCCCTGGGGGTGCCCTGGGGGTGCTGTTGGTAGGCCGGGGGTGCCCTGGCGGTGCCCCCGGCGTGCCCTGGGGGTGCCCGGCGGTGCCCCCAGCCCACGGCGCTGTGCCCCCAGGCCGGGTTCGGCTATGGGCTGCCCATCTCCCGCCTCTACGCCAAGTACTTCCAGGGGGACCTGCAGCTCTTCTCCATGGAGGGCTTCGGCACCGACGCCGTCATCTACCTGAAGGTGAGTGCCGCGTGTCCCCTGACGGTTTGTGTCCCCAGGCGGGGCTCGGGCTGTCCCCGGCCCCTCGCCATGCCCGTGTCCCCCCAGGCGCTGTCCACGGACTCGGTGGAGAGGCTGCCGGTGTACAACAAGTCGGCGTGGCGGCACTACCAGCCCAGCCAGGAGGCCGGGGACTGGTCTGTCCCCAGCACCGAGCCCAAGAACACCTCCACCTACCGCGTCCCCTGAGCCCCCCGGGGGTCGCGGCCCCCCCGGGGGTGTCCCCCAGCGCCCGGGGGCGTTGGGCATCCCAGTTCTTCGGGGGATGTGGGGGACGTGGGGGATGTCCTTAGGGATGGGGTTGGGGGGTTCGGGGCAGCCCCTCGTGCCCCCCACCCTTCCCAGTCCCCCAGGGGTGCCCCCACCCCAGCAAGGACTGGTCCTGCCCCAGTGGGACCAGCAGCACTTCCCTGCCCCTGAAGCCCTGATGGGGTGGGGGGGCCAGGCCTGAACCCCCTCCCTCCCTCCCTCCCTCCCTCCCTCCCTCCCCGTGTCCCTGTCCCCCCCCATTGTTGCACTACTGAGGTGTCACCACCCCCGTGTCCCCCCCGGGGGGGTCTCCGCCCCCCCACACACTGTGACCTGCTCAAATCCCCCCATCCCCCCAATTCCCCCCTGTCCTCCCCCAGACCCTCCCCACTGTCAATAAATCGGATGTTGACTGAACCCCTGTGGTGGTTTGGGCTCCTGGTGCCTCAGTTTACCCCTCCACGGTGGCACTTGGGGACAAGGGTCCTGCTCTGCGCCCCCCAGCCCAGCACCGAGCTCCCCCCACCCCCCAGTCAGGTCACACTGGTCACACTGGTTTGCACTGGCCCTTGATACCCTTTTATTTCCTGGGGTGGCCTCGGGGGCCGCGTTTGGGGTGGGGGGGGCTGTGGGGGGGGCGGTGTTCGCTCCCCGCCCCCCGATTTGGGGGTGCCCGTGTGGGGAGGGGCTCGGGCCGCGCCGTGTCCCCTCCTGTGCCATGGGGGGATGCCGGGGTGGGGGGGCTGCCTCGGAGCCCCCCACCCTCGGGGGTGGTGACGTTGGGGGTGACAGGACGGGGTGGGAGTGCCCAAGTGCCCTTTGCATCCGGAGAAGGGAAGAGGGGCCCGGGGGGGGGGGCGGGGGTGGGCGGGGAGGGGGCGGCCGGGGGGGGCAGGGGCTGCTCCGGGCCCGGCCCCGCTGTCCCTTGGCCGTGCCCTGTGTCCCCGAGCTGTCCCGGGTGTCCCCGGGCTGTGCCGGGTGTCCCCGGGCTGTGCCGGGTGTCCCCCGGGCTGTCCCGGGCTCTGTGGGTGGGGAGGGGGCGCGGGGCCCCCCCGTTCAGCTCCGCCGCTGCTCCTGGTCCTTCTTCTTCTGCTTCTCCCTCTGCCTCTCCGCCTTCTCCTGCGCCTTGCGCTCCCTCTCTGCCGCCAGGCTCAGCTCCTTCAGCCGCCGCTTCAGCACCGCCCGGTCCTGGGAGCTGCCCACGCCCAGCGCCTGCGGCACCGGGGGCTGGGCACGGCCCCCCGGAGCCCCTCGGAGACCCCCGCCCTGCCCGGCCCCGGGCTCAGCCCCCCCAGGGCCCCAAATCCCCGGCAGCAGCTCCTTGGGGTTCCCAGAACCGCCCTGGGAATGTCCCTTGGGGTACCCAGAGCCTCCTGTCCCATGGAACATTCCTTTGGGACACCCAGAACCCTCCCAGACCCTTCTGCCCCATGGAACACCCCACTGGGGCACCCAGAGCCCTCCCAGAGCCTCCTGCCCCATAGAACATTCCTTTGGGACACCCAGAGCCCTCCCAGAGCCTCCTGCCCCATAGAACATTCCTTTGGGACACCCAGAACCCTCCCAGACCCTCCTGCCCCGTAGAACACCCTATTGGGGTACCCAGCACCCTCCCAGACCCTCCTGCCCCATGGAACTCCCCACTGGGGTACCCAGAACCCTCCCAGAAGCTCCTGCCCCATGGAACTCCCCATTGGGGTACCCAGAATCTCTCGCCCTCCATCTTTGGGGGTCCCCCCTGGCCCCGCACCTTGAGCTTGGCGCTGTCCAGGTGCAGCAGCCGCGGCCCATCCACGCCGTGGGCCGAGAATTCGCCCACGTACTGCTCGAGGCCCAAGCTCTGCAGCCACTGCCCCACCTGGCCGCACGTCCAGCCCGCGGCCGCGCCCGGCGGCTCCTCCAGCAGCTGGCACGGGGGTCAGTGGGGTCAGCCGGGGGTCCCTGGGGGGGACACCCTCGCCCTCGCGCCCCCCACGCGCGTCTCACCTCATCCGAGGACTGGGACAGGGTGTGGTAGGGGTACGAGCACTTGGGGGGGCCGGGCAGGCGGGGGCTGGCGCTGGACGGCGGCGAATCCTCGCTCAGCGTCGAGTCCTGGGCAGAGGAGAAGGGCTGGACCCCCAGAGCCACGCCCAGCACCCCCCAGAGCCACCCCCCAGAGCCACCCCATAGCCCCCAGCACCCCCCAGAGCCACCCCACTGCCCCCCAGAGCCACCCCCCAGAGCCACCCCATAGCCCCCAGCACCCCCAGAGCCACCCCCCAGCACCCCCCAGAGCCACCCCCAGCCCCCCGGTACCCACCCCACACACCCCAGCTGGGCTGCCACACCCCGCAGAGCTTTGATCCCCTTAAACCCACCCTGACCCCATAGGGCTTTGGACACCCCCAATAGGTGTCTTGACTCAACATGGCTTTGACACCTCAAAAAGCCACCCTGGCCCTATGGGGCTTTGTCCCCTGTCCCCACAGCTGGTGCCACCCCCGTCCCCACTCCCGGGCCCACCTGGGAGGCAGATTTGGCAGGGCTGAGCCCCTCGTGCCGCGGGGAGCCCGCGGGGGACGCGGAGCCGGGGGACCCCGAGCCCCTGGCGCTGTCCGAGAACCAGGAGAAGGGCAGGAACGGGGACCCCGAGGGGCGGCCGGGCCCCTCCGCCGCCTCCCTGGGGACAGAGCCGTGTCAGGGCTGGGGCTGTCCCCAGAGTGTCCCCAGAGTGTCCCCAGAGTGTCCCCAGGCAGCCCCGGGCTGGGGTCACTCACCTGCTGCCCATGGACAGGCGGTTGCTGCTCTTCTCCTTGCGGCTCTTGCCGGAGGACGCGCGGCGCAGGGTCACCCTGGGGACAGGGGGGTGACCTGAAGGGTGGGGCACCAGGACCCCCTGCACCCACCCACCCATCCTTCCACCTTCCTCTCCATCTCTCCGTCCATTTTTCCATCTTTCCACTGCACTTCTCCATACCTTCATCCATCCCTCCCTGCATCCCCTCTCCATCCCTTCCTCCCTCCTTCCCTCCTCCTCTCTCTCCTTCCCCTCCCCTCCCCGTCCCTCCTCGCCCTGCCCAGGGAGGGATCTCACCCCAAATCCAAGAACTTCCTCCGCGTTTTCTTATCGAGCCCCACGGTGGGGCTGGCGGGCTCGGGAGGGCTCATGTCCCGGCTGTCATCTGCAGGGTGGGACCGGGGTGTCACCCGCTGTCCCCGCGGGGTGCCGGGGGTGTCCCGGGGGCTCGGGGGTCTCACCTTCGCTGTGCTGCCGAGGCCGGGGGTCGCGGCGGGCGAAGCCAGGGGAGCTGTCGGAGCTGGGGCAGGATTGGGGCGCGGGGGGGCTCGAGAGCCCCTCCTGGGACGGGGTGTTGGTGAGGGGCCGGTAGCGGCTGAGGGGCGGCGTGGGGGCCGGGGGGTCCCCCAGGCCCGGCCGTGCCACCCCCGGCTCGAAGGAGAAGCCATCGGTGCGGGAGAAGGGCGAGGGGGCTGGGGGGCTGCCCTCGCCCTCAGTGCCCTGCGGGGGCATGGGGAGGGGAGGTCAGACCCCTGCAGACCCCAGATCCCCATCCCTGCCCCACCCCATCCATGGCACCCCCAACCCCATCCCTGGGGTCCCCAATCCCTGCCCCACCCCATCCATGGCACCCCCAACCCCATCCCTGGGGTCCCCAATCCCTGCCCCACCCCATCCATGGCACACCCAACCCCATCCCTGGGGTCCCCAATCCCTGCCCCACCCCATCCATGGCACACCCAACCCCATCCCTGGGGTCCCCAATCCCTGCCCCACCCCATCCATGGCACCCCCAACCCCATCCCTGGGGTCCCCAATCCCTGCCCCACCCCATCCATGGCACCCCCAACCCCATCCCTGGGGTCCCCAATCCCTGCCCCACCCCATCCATGGCACACCCAACCCCATCCCTGGGGTCCCCAATCCCTGCCCCACCCCATCCATGGCACCCCCAGCCCCACCCCATCCATGGCACCCCCAACCCCATCCCTGGGGTCCCCAATCCCTGCCCCACCCCATCCCTGGGGTCCCCAATCCCTGCCCCACCCCATCCATGGCACCCCCAACCCCATCCCTGGGGCCCACAGTGCCCCCCAGACACGTCCCCAGGGTCGTCCCTGGTGTCCCCTGCCCCTGTGCCACCCGCAGCCCCGCCATCCCCCAGCGCCCTCCCCCGTGTCCCCGGTGTCCCCGTGTCTCACCGCGGCCTCGGGCCCCTCGTCCCCCTCGGTGGAGCTGGCGCTGTCGCGCAGGCGGGAGCGCGAGGGCCGGTGGCGGCGGCCGGGGGCCAGGAGCCGAGCGCGGGCCTTGTGCAGGCTGCTGTCCAAACGCGGCGTCTCTGGAACCACAGCGGTAAAATCTGGGAGTGAAAGAGACACCGGGGCAGAGAGAGACAGACGGGCGGACACACGGACACCGGGATGGACAGGGAGAGAGCGGGGATGTGGGGACGGACGGACGGAGGGAGGGATGGACGGAGGGATGGGAGATGGAGGGATGGAGGGATGGATGCATGGGAGATGGAGGGAGGGATGAGCAGCGAGAAGGGAACACGGAAGCATTGGAGGGAGGTGGACAGACAGTCAGGGAAGGCCAGCCCGGTGGAGAGGGGACAGAGGGACAGCGGGGACAGGGACAGGGCAGGAGAGTCAAAGGGTGGGTGGGGGGTCCCAGGGAGACAGGAGGGGGCACAGGGAGAGGGGAGCATTGGGGACATGGATGGGGCACCCCGGTGGGGTGGGACAGGGGACAGGGGGACAGAGAGAAGTGTTCAAAAAGATGCCCCAGCATGGGGACAGAAGAACAGGGTGACCCTAAGGACAGTGTCCCCATTACCCAGGGGGGACACGCTTTGCCCAGGTCCCACCGGGGTCCCCCCCATCCCCACCCTGCTCTGACCCTCGTACCCCAACCCCACCCGAGACTGGGCCATGTCCCCTGCTGTGTCCCCAGGTCCCTGTCACCCCCTGCACACCCCTGTGTTTGTACCCCCCCTTTCTGGGTGCCCTGGACACATCCCCATGTCCTTGTCACCCCCACACCCCCGTGTGTGTCCCCATGTCCCCTTCCCCATGCATGTCCCTGTGTCCCCAAGCACACGTTGTCCCCAAGCCCAGCTTCGGGTCCCCCCTCGACACAGGGGGACCCTGAGGGTGGGTGGGGACCCACGGGTGGCTCTGCGCCCCACGGGGGGCTCTGCGCCCCACGCCCTCCCGGAACTCACCAAAAACCTCATCTGTGTCCTGCAGCTTGGAGACCGACATGGTGGGACAGAGCTGGGGACAGAGGGGACACTCAGGGAGGGGCCCAGCCCCTCTGCGCCTCCCAGGTAAGGGGCACTGGGGACCCTCTTTGCAGAGCAGACGGGAAGGGGTTAAACCCCAACCCCCACCCCCCCCGGGGGTCGGGGAGTCTCGGGGGGGGCGGGGGCTCCTCGGGTCTTGGCAGCACCGGGGGGGGGGAGGGGGCAGTGCTGGGAGGGGCCGGAGCTGACCGGGGATGAGTCTGTACCGGGAGTATCGACCCGAGGGGATAGGGCTGTCCCGGGGGAGGGGAAGCACCGGGGATGCTGGACCGGGGCTCACAGGGGATGCTCTACCGGGGGATAGGGCTGTACCGGGGATGCTGTACCGGGGGATGGGGCTTTACCGGGGCCGGACCGGGGATGTACCGGGGGATAGGGTTGTACCGGGGCCGTACCGGGGCTGGGTCTGTACCGGGGGATGGGACTGTACCGGAGGATAGGGCTGTACCGGGGGATGGGACTGTACCGGAGGATAGGGCTGTACCGGGGATGGGTCTGTACCGGGGGCTGGGGTTGTACCGGGGATGCTGTACCGGGGCTGTAGCGGGGCTGGGGCTGTACCGGGGATGCTGTACCGGGGATGCTGTACCGGGGCTGTACCGGGGGATGGGGCTGTACCGGGGCCGCTGCCCAGGGGTGACGCCCTACCCACCTCTCCCACCTCACTCACCCGCGCTCCTGGGGCATCCTGCTCGCCCCCGCTCGCCTCCAGCCGGGCCGGGCCGGGGTCGGGGCTGGGGCCGGTGGGAGCGGAGGGCGCTGCCGAGCCGGGCTGGGCCGCCCCGCCGGGCCGGGGGCCGCGGGGGGGGCACAGGAACCCGGAAACGGCGGGGGCGGGGGGCGGGGTCAGCCCCGCCCGGAGCGAGCCCGGTGCTGAACGGGCACGGCGCGGGGACCGGGGGGACGCGGGGACACCGAGGGCCGGCGAGCACACGGGGGTGCTGAACGGACAGCGCCGGGGGGCACCGAGGGTACGGGGACACCACCGGGCACGGAGGGACACGCGGCGGTGCTGAAGGGACAGCGCCCGGCGGGACACGGGCACGCCCAGCACCCCCGGCCCGGTGACAGCCGCCCGTCCCCGTGTCCCCATCCTGCCCAGTGTCCCCATCTTCCCCAGTGTCCCCATCCTGCCCAGTGTCCCCATCCTGCCCAGTGTCCCCATCCTGCCCAGTGTCCCCATCTTCCCCAGTGTCCCCATCCTGCCCAGTGTCCCCATCTTCCCCAGTGTCCCCATCCTGCCCAGTGTCCCCATCCTGCCCAGTGTCCCCATCCTGCCCAGTGTCCCCATCTTCCCCAGTGTCCCCATCCTGCCCAGTGTCCCTCTCCTGCCCAGTGTCCCCATCTTCCCCAGTGTCCCCATCCTGTCCAGTGTCCCCAGTCTCCCCAGTGTCCCCATCCTGCCCAGTGTCCCCATCCTGCCCAGTGTCTCCATCTTCCCCAGTGTCCCCATCTTTCCCAGTGTCCCCATCTTCCCGTGTCCCCATCCTGCCCAGTGTCCCCATCTTCCCCAGTGTCCCCATCCTGCCCAGTGTCCCCATCTTCCCCAGTGTCCCCATCCTGCCCAGTGTCCCCATCCTGCCCAGTGTCCCCATCTTCCCCAGTGTCCCCATCCTGCCCAGTGTCCCCATCTTCCCCAGTGTCCCCATCCTGCCCAGTGTCCCCATCTTCCCCAGTGTCCCCATCCTCCCCAGTGTCCTCATCCTGCCCAGTGTCCCCATCTTCCCCAGTGTCCCCATCCTGCCCAGTGTCCCCATCCTGCCCAGTGTCCCCATCTTCCCCAGTGTCCCCATCCTGCCCAGTGTCCCCATCTTCCCCAGTGTCCCCCAGCCCCCACCGGCCCCGGGACTCCTCCCAGTGCCCCCCCTCCCCCAGTCCTGCCCATTTCCCCCAGTGCCCTCCAGTCCTTCCCAGTCCCTCCCACTCCACCCAGTGCCCCCATGCCGCCCACTCCCTCCTGCCCCCAATTCTTCCCACTTCTCCTCATGGCCCCAAAACCACTCCCAGTCGTCCCTAATCCCCCCATCCTTCCCAGTCCCCCCCATCCTGCCCGATCCTCCCAGTGCCCCCCGAGTCTCTCCAGTCCCCTCCATCCTGCCCGATCCTCCCGGCGCCCCCACCCTCCCCTGTCCCCGCAGTGTCCCCAGTTCTTCTCACCCTCCCCAGTGCCCGCAACCCTTCCTGCTCCTTGCCGTGACCCCAAATGATTCCCAGTCCTCCCTATTCCCCACCACCACCTTTCCCAGTCCCCCCAGTGCCCCCCAGTGCCCCCCCGGCCCATCCGCCGGCAGCAGGAGGTGGGGGGAGGCCGAGGCCGCGTTTATGGGGCGGGGGGGCCGCGCTCGTGGGGCGGAGGGGCGGCGGGCGCTGCAGAGCGGGAGCGGTACATACATAGGTACATTATATATAGTATATACACCCACAGGTACACGTGTGAGATTAAATAACCCCGGCCCCCCCCGGGGCTCGCGCTCCCCGGACCCCCCCTTAAATATCCCCCTCCCCCCTCCCCGAGTGGCTCCAATCCAGTCGGACCCCCCAGCCCCGCCCCCCCCCGCCCCGCGCGCCCCCCCCGCCTCCCCTTCCCAGTATAACCAGCTCTGGCTCCCAGTTGCCCCCACATCCAGTTACTGTCGGAGACTCGGGGGCGGGGGGGCAAAATAGAAATGAAAAATAAAGGGGTTCCCCCCGGGCCGAGAGGGAGGGACCCCCCCGGCCCGGCTGGGGGTGGCCGGAGGTGGGGGGGTGTCCCAGCCCCAGAGAAATGCTGTGATTTGGGGGGGGGGGGGGGATATTTACAGGGGAGGGGGTGGGAGCATCGCCCCCACCCTGGAGGGGACCCCGCGTGTCCCCCCCGCCCAGGGAAGGCGAAAGCCCCGGGCTCGGGGGGGGCAGTGGCGGGGGCGGGGGGGCACCGGGGTGTCCCCACAGAGGGGTGTCGGGCAGCCCCCCCACTGCCGGGGGGGCAGTGGGGTTGGTGCCCCCCCATCCCACTGCAGGGCTTGGCAAAGGCTCAGGGGTTCCCCTGCCCGGCGATGGTGGCACTGAGGGGGAGGGGGGGACACTTGGAGTCCCCCCCCCATGGCGATGGTCCCGGGGGGGCACCTCGATGTGGGGCTGGGGGTGAGTCCGTGGGGGGGCAAAGGCAACCGGGCCCCCCCGGCCGTGCCGCAGTGAGTCCCGAGAGAAGGAGCCGGGCCTGGGGGGGCTTCCAGTGTCCCCCGCTCCGCTCCCCAGCACGGCTCACATTTGGGGAGGGGGGCATTGTCCTGCGGCCCCCCCAGCGTCCAATCAGGTGCCAGCTGTGTCCGGGGGTGGGGGGGTCACGTCGAGGGGAGGGGGAGGCCTGGGGGGGTCCGTGTCCCCCCCGCGGGTCCATCACGTCACCACGAGACTCACACTGGACACAGACACGAACGCGGGGTGTCCCCCCCCGGACCCCCCTTCGGCGAGACCCCCCCCCCGCTGTCTGTGCCCCCATGGGGGGAGTGGGGGGCACCAGGAGGCCTTGGCGGGGTCTCATCCCCTCCCCGCTGGGGAAGGGCTGGGGAAGGGGAGGGGGCAGGGCTGGGGGGGGAAGAGGGGCCCCCCCAGCCCGGAATCGCTGCGGTTTGAGGGTGGTTTAGGTCGGGTTGGAATTTTTCAAAGTCTGCAGCTTGGCCTCCAGTTCGGAGATCTGAAAAACAGCAAAGGGGACAGGTCTCAGCGGGGGGGGCCGGGGGGGACACACCGGGGTGGGGGGACACGGGGACATGGACGGGGTGAGGATACAGCCATGGGGACATGGAGATGGGGGACAGCACTGGGGGGGACGGATGGGACAAGGGGGGCAGGACATGGGGGAGGGCAGGGGGTGGCACAGGGGGGACAGGAGGGATGGGGGGGACAGGGAACACAGGGGGGTTGGGAACACAGGGACTGGGGCACAGGGATGGGGGGTGGGGGACACGGGGGACGCAGGGGTGACTGGGGGGGCACACAGGGACAGAGGGATGGGTGGGGGGCAGACTGGGGGCACAGGGGTGATTGGAGGCACGCGGGGGACACAGGGATGGGTGGGGGGCACACGGGATGGGCTGGGATGGGGAGGGGGCTGCAGGCAGGTGCTGGGTGAGTCTCTGTGGGATGCCAGGGGACATTTTGGGGGTGATGGAGGTGGCTGTATGGGGGGCTCTGCTGGGCGTTGGGACCTCCCCGCTGTGCCCTGGTGCCCCCCGGCCGCGCCCCCGCCGCGGCCCCCTGGGTGGGATCCTTTGGGATCCACTTTGCCCCCGCACGGCCCTGGCCCCACGCCGGGGCTGGCGCAGAATCCGTGGGGCCCGTTGGGGGATCCAGCATGACCAGCATGGGATCCGGCTCCCAACGGCAGCGCGCCGGACCCCACGCCCGGCGCTGATCACCGCAGGATCCCACACGTGCGGCCGGGATCCGCTGCCCGGGGAGATCTTTCTCGCTCTGCTAGGGGATGTCAGACCCCAAAGCAGGACCCCGAGCAGATCCACTGCAATCCAGAGCGGGATCCAAGGGTGGGAGGAGGCTCGGGGCGCCCCAGCAGATCCCGAGCGATCCGGCGGCGGGAGCAGGGTCCGGTGGGAGCGGGTGCCCCACGATCCGGCGTGGGATCCGTGGCTCAGTCCGGAGGAGCCAGCGCCCCACACAGCTCCAGGACCGCCCGGCGGGGTCCGGCGGCCGAGCAGATCGCCGGGATCCATCGCTGGCGCGGCGGGCGCGGCGCGGGGCCGGGGGGCTCAGGGACATCCCGCGTCCCGGCGCCCCGTGCCCACCTTCTCCTGCAGCTTCTCCATCTCCTCCTTGTGCGCCAGCTCCGACTCCTCCAGCACTCGCCGCTGCGCCGTCTCCTTCTTCAGGAACTCGATCTCCCTGTGGGGATCCGCAGGTGGGTGCACGGCCCCACGGCCAGGGGACATCCCGGGGGACCCCAGGATTCGGGTGGGATCTCCCAGGGGATGGGCTCTGCCCAGAGATGCCCAGGAAGGAGTTGAGGCCCCACGGATCATGGGACCATGGAATGGTTTGGGTTGGAGGGGAGCTTAAAGCTCATCCGTGGGCAGGGATAGTGGGAGCTCCCGGCCCCGTCCGACCCAGCCTGGATGGATCTGTGCCAGGGGAAGGTCCCTGCCCAGAGGAAGTTCCCTGCCAATGGACAGAAGGTGCCCAGCAGGGATTTGGTGGCCCCAAGGATGAGCCCACACCCAGGATGGTCCATGCCCAGAGCTAGAGGGTGCCGGGGTGGATTTGGCACGTCAGGGATGTGCCCCTGCCCAAAGGCCAGTGGGTGCCCAGGGGGATGGGATGCCCTGGGGACAGATCCCTTCCCGAGGGGACGCTGGGGTTGCCCTCACTTCTGCTGGTACTCCTTGATGAGCCGCTTGGCCTTGCTGTACTTGCGCTCCAGGGTCTGGTACTGGGCCTGGGTCTCCTTGAGGTGCTCGTCCACGCCTGGCACAGGTTCTGCGCCTCCATCCAGTACCCCTCCAGCTTCTCCATGCGCTCCTTGTTCTCCTCACGCTCTGCTCCAGCTGGGCCTTCTCGGCCCTCCAGCGCGCCTTCTCCTGCTCCAGGCACTGCAGCTGGGGACAGCGGTGTCACCACGTGGCGTGGCACAGCCAGGGAATGGGGATGGGACATGGCACAGCCAGGGATGGGGAATGGGATATGGCACAGCCAGGATGGGATATGGCACAGCCAGGGATGGGGAATGGGATATGGCACAGCCAGGGATGGGATATGGCACAGCCAGGGATGGGGAATGGGATATGGCACAGCCAGGGATGGGGAATGGGATATGGCACAGCCAGGGAAGGGGAATGGGATACGGCACAGCCAGGGATGGAATATGGCACAGCCAGGGATGGGATGGGACATGGCACAGCCAGGGAAGGGGAATGGGATACGGCACAGCCAGGGAACGGGGATGGGACATGGCACAGCCAGGGATGGGATGGGACATGGCACAGCCAGGGATGGGGAATGGGATATGGCACAGCCAGGGATGGGGAATGGGATATGGCACAGCCAGGGAACGGGGATGGGACATGGCACAGCCAGGGATGGGATGGGACATGGCACAGCAGGATGGGGAATGGGATATGGCACAGCCAGGAATGGGGACATGGCACAGCCAAGGATGGGACATGGCACAGCCAGGGATGGGATATGGCACAGCCAGGAATGGGACATGGCACAGCCAGGAATGGATATGGCACAGCTAAAGAACAGGGATGGGATAAGGCATAGCCAGGAATGAGGATGGGACATGGCATGGCATGACACGGCACAGCCAGGCAGGCAGGACATGGAATGGCACGTGCAGGGCAGGTGGCAAAGGACATTCAAGGTGCCAGGGCAGCTGTCAGGGTGTCCCCCCGCCCCGGGCACCTGAGATCCCCCCTCACCTTCCTCTTGAGCTGCTGGATCTCGGCCTCGGTCACGGCGTGTTTGATCTGGAGCTGTGGGAGAGAGAGCCAGGGTGGGCACGGGGTGGGCACAGCCCCCCGGTGGGCACCCCCTGCCCTTCCCCCAGCCCCTCCTCACCTCCTTGAACTTGTGCACCAGCTTCTCGGGGGTCCATCTCCACGGGGGACAGCGTGTCCTCGTTCTCGGCCAGCTCGAACACCTCGATGGCCATCTCCCCACTGGGGAACATGGGGCTCATCTCCTCCTCCTCGTCCGTGGCGTATTCCCCGGTCTGCAGCGGGCACAGGGCGGCGTTGGCACCTGGGGCTCCCCATGCGCCACCCCCAGCCCCCGTGTCCCCTTCCAGGCTGTCCCCTCACCTCCTCGTCGTCCTCGGCGTACTGAGTGTAGCGCTGCTCCATCATCTCCCGCTGCCACCGCTCCTGCTCCAGCGTCTGCTGGATCAGCTGCGCCACCTCGCTCTGCTCGCCCGGCTTCTCCCGCCCGATCAGGAACCTGGGGGACACCGCGGGTCAGGGGGCACAGGGGACACCCGGGAGGCACAGCCAGGGGACATTCCTGCAGTTCTTCTCAGTGCACCGGGTTCTGGGGGCGTCGTGGGGGCTGGGGATGAGTTGGAGGCACTTTGGGGGCACCAGGGTGGCACTGGGCGTGGGGACAGGAGGGAGATGG
Source organism: Acanthornis magna (assembly GCA_036785705.1). NCBI lineage: Eukaryota > Metazoa > Chordata > Aves > Passeriformes > Acanthizidae > Acanthornis > Acanthornis magna. Next base: position 725,605 of record JAWUZG010000190.1, read on the forward strand.
GAGGCTCTGGGAGCCCCAGGGGGCTCAGCACAGACTGGGGGTGTCTCGGGGCTCCCCAACCCCCCCCAAGCCCTGGCTCCTACCGAACACGGCCCTTGGTGTTCCTGAGCACGGAGGCGGCGAAGCTCTGCGTGACCCCCACCAGGCTGGTGCCATCCACCTCCACAATCAGGTCGTTCACCTGGATCCTGGGGACAACGGGGACAGCAGGGACTGTCACTGCCACTCACCAGCTCCAGGAGCCCCGGGCAGCTCCCAGCCCTGCTCCCACGCTGGCCCCAGCCCTCCCGGTGGGCTGACCCCCAGCCGTACCTGCCGTCCCGGTGAGCTGCTCCTCCTTCCGTCACCGTCTTGACGAAGATTCCCAGCTTCTCCAGGCCCATGTCGGCCCCCGCGCCCATCCCGATGATGCTGATCCCGAGCCCTTCGGAGTCTGCGGGGACACAGAGCCGCGTCCTGGTGGGTGGCACATCCAGGGTGCCGCAGGGGTCCCGGAGGACAGTTTGGGGTGAGGACCCACCTTTCTCCAGCTCCACAGGGAAGAGGTCGAGCCTCTCCACCCGCTTCTCCAGCTCGTACTCGGCTGAGGCCGCCATGGGATCCACGTCCTCATTGCGGCGATCGTAATCCTCGTTGGAGTAAGTGCTGAACACCTGGGGGGACGAGGGAGCTGCTCAGCCATGGGGGAAGCCCACAGGAACCCCCCGGGAATGCTGGGGTGGGACTGAGCCCCTGAGACCCCCGGGAATCCCCGTCCCAAATTGTGCCATGGAGCGAGCGGGAGTTGGAGGAAAGACAAAGGGTTTGAGGCTGGGTCTGGGAGAGGGGACAGTGCCTGGATCCCATGGGGGATGGAGGGATGGATGGAGGGATGGATGGAGAGATGGATGGAGGGATGGACGGACGGACGGATGGATGGATGGATGGATGGATGAATGGGTGGATGGATAAAGGGATGGACGGGTGGATGGATGGATAAAGGGATGGATCGATGGATGGGTGGTTGGGTGGATGGATGGATAAAGGGATGGATGGGTGGATGGGTGGATGGATGGATGGATGGATAAAGGGATGGATGGATGGATGGATAAAGGGGTGGATGGATGGAATGACAGATGGAGGGATGGATGGAAGAATGAGTGGAAGGAAGGAAGGAAGGAAGGAAGGAATAGAAAGATGGGGCACCTCAAATCCCTGGGGATGCTGACCCCTATCATGAGGCACCCCTAAAACTGCCCTGGCCAAGGGGGACTGTGCCACCAGGCTGCTGTCCCCAGGCTGGTGACATGTTCCTGCTCCCTGGGGGCTGAGGGAGGGGCTGGCTGGGCCTGGCAGATGTCCCTGGAGGGGCCCCGGCCCCTCGGTGCCGCCGGAGCGAGTGGATTAGGGATAACACACGGGGATAAAGCCTGGCCACAAAGGGTATTAGGGATGAGTGTCAGGGGACAAAGCCTGGTGGCACCCACAGACAGGCAGGACCCACCCATGTGGCACCCAGGGGTGACAGGGAGGAGCAGGGCAGGGACATGCCACTGTCCCCCCATCCACATGAAGTCCTTGGGGGTCTGTGGGGATCCCTGCTCACCCTGCTGTGCCCTCCACCCTACCCCTGGGTCCTGGGGGATTTGGGATGTGTGGGGGGCCTGGTGTGGGTTCCAGGGGAAGGGGCTGGTGTGTGCCCCCCGTGCTGGGCTGGGTGGGGGTCCCCAGTATCTCCCACCCCCCAGTGTGTGGGGGGCTCAGCATCCCCCGGGCAGGGGTCTGGGGTGCTGGGACACCTGGGTGCCCTCCTCACCCACCCCCACACCTGCTTCCCCCCCACACCCACGCTGAGAGGCTTTGGGGTGAGCAGAGCACCCCAAAACCCCCTCCATGGCCAGGGCACCTTTGCCAGGGCCAGGCTGGCTGGATCCCACAGGCCCAAGCCCCCCTCGGCGTGCAGCCCCCCCAGCACACGGCCACCACTGTCCCCCGGCCGGGCCACGGCGGGGCCTGTCCCCCGTCCCAGGTGGGGCCACCCACCCGCTCTGACTCAGAGCCAGAATATAGGCCGGGCTCTAAAAATAACGCGGCTCCGGCACAAAGCAACCGCTGCTCCTGCGGTCGGGGGGATCCGTGAGGGAGGGGACACCCCGAAATAGCCGCACGGCCCCTTTATCCCCCCCCATCCCGGATGGAGACCCCGAACCCCGCAGGATCCCTGCCGGGAGCGGGGGGTGCTGCCGCCCACCCGGCCACGCTGCCGAAGCACTTCCCCTTCCTCCCCTTCCTCCCCTTCCTCCCCTGCCTCCACTTCCCGAAACCGTCCTGGGCACCGGGCTGGGCACAGCGGGGGCACATCGCCCCCATCGCCACCTTGTCCCCAGGGACCCCCGGGCTGGGAGGAGCCCCGGCCCCGAGGGATGCCCAGGGCCGAGGGTGGCCCAGCCCTGGCCCCCAGCACCTCACGCTGGGTTATTTCGGACATCCCCACACAAAATAGGAAGCGGTTTTGGCCCGGCTGGGCATGACGGGGGTTTGGCACTGCGTGCTGTGCCCAGCGGGTGCCCAGTGCCACCCGTCCCCATCACAGCAGTCCTGGGGGCCCCTCATTTGGGGGTACCCCCAGGCCCAGGCAGGGCCCTTCATGAAGCAGCTCATCAGCCAGGCCCAGTCCCCGCTTCCCCCAGCACAGGGACAGGCAGGAAGCTCTGTCCCATGGGGGTACAGGGCATGGGCACACAGACCCCAGCCCACCTTTCTGCCCCTGCCAGAGGGGTGATTCTGTGGGGGTCACACAGCCCAGTCTGGGCTGCCCATCACCCTGCGGTGCCCCTCAGCCACGTACCTCTCATCCTGGGTTCTCCTCACCCTGGGTTCTCCTCACCCTGAGTTCTCCTCACCCTGGGTACCTCTCACCCTGGGTTCTTCCTCACCTTGGGTATCCCTCACCCTGGGTACCTCTCACCTTGGGTTCTTCCTCACCTTGGGTATCCCTCACCCTGGGTACCTCTCACCCTGGGTTCTCCTCACCTTGGGTATCCCTCGCCCTGGGTGCCCTCCCTCCCCAGCCGCCCCCGTCCCCGGCCAGGCTCACCTGGATGGGGGCCGTGCTGAACTGGATCTTGCGGTTGGGGACGGGCTCCTCTTCCTCAGACAGCCCCGGGATCTCCACACAGCCCGACTCAGGCTCGTAGAGGCCTTCGGCCTCGTCCTCCTCCTCCAGCCCGCTGCCCCCCGAGTCCTCCCCGAGCCCGCTGTAGGCACTTATGTCCACCAGGTCCGCCTCGGAGAAGTCCTCCTTCTTGGCCTCCTCGGAGCCATCGCCCTCCTCCGCCCGCTCGCCCTTGATGCCCTCCTCGCCCGCGGCCACCCCCGAGCCCCCGTCCAGCCGGGGGGCTGCGGCCGCCGGACCCTCGTCCCCTTTGGCCGCTTGGGGTGCGGGCACCGCTTCACCCGCCGCCGCCGCCTCCTCCTCCTCTTCCTCCTCCTCCTCGCCCTCTCCGCTCTCCTCCACCTCCACGGGCTTGATCTTGCAGACCTCCTGCACCCTTGGCGCGGCCGCCGCCTCCTTCTCCGCCGGCCGCCCGCTCTTCGCCGCCGCCTTCTCCTCGTCCGGCGGCCGGGCACGGGCCGGGGCGGCGTGGCCATCGCCCGGGCGAGCAGCCTCGGCGCCGGGCGTGAAGACCCTCGGCCGCTTGGCCACCACCTTGGCGTTGAGCGGCGCGGCCGCCCTGCCCTGCGCCTTGTGCAGGTTGTTCCGCAGGTCGGCCTTCTCGAAGACGGCGCTGAGCTGGCTCACGGTGGGCGACACGGCGTCGGCGTCCAGCTTGTCCAGGGACTCGGTGCTGCCATTGAACCTCACCACCACGTCCAGCTTGCGGTCCTGGAAGCCGGCGCGCTCCTTGCGCAGCAGCAGCTTGGTGGTGGTGGCCTTCTCCTGCGGGCTCCTCTCGAAGATCTTGCGGGTCTCCTGCAGCTTGGAGAAAGGTTTGTCGGGCTTGGAGTCGAAGCGGCTGACGCGCTCCGAGACGCTGGTGCCCAGCTTGAGGAGGTTGCCCTGGTCCACGTTGTCGCCGAGGCTGCCGGCGCGGGGCAGGGACAGGCGCACCGGCTTCTCCTTGGCCTTGGCCAGGTCGCAGGCGCCCTCGGGGCCGGGCGCCGTCCCCATCTGCAGGAACATGTTCTTGATCCGATGCACGTTGGAGCCATACTTCTTCCCGCGGCTCTTCTTGCCGTCCTCGCCATCGGCCTCCTTTGTGGGCGCCAGGGCCTGGATGGTGGCCTCGTAGGCGTTCCGGTGCGGGGACGCGCTGCGCAGCCCCCCGGCCCCCGCCGCGCCCCCGGCCGAGGGGGACCCCCCGGCCCCGCCGGCCTCGGTCCTCAGCATGGTCCCGGCGCCCGCATCGCTCGCCGCCACCGCCGCCGCTGCCCCCGGCCCCGCGCCCGCTACAGCGCCATGGGCGGGGGGCTGTGCCGGGGGGCTGTGCCGGGGGGCAGCGCTGCCCCGGCCCGGTCAGGCCATGGCCATCCCGCAGGCCCCTCCGCCGCGGCGCTTCTTCCTTCCTGCCTTCCTTCCTTCCTCCCTCCTCCTCCTCCTCCTCCTCCTCTTCCCCTTTCTGCGCGCCGGTGATGGAGCCGCCGCCGCCGCCGCGCTCTGCCCGCCCCGCTGCCCGCAGAGCCCTCTGGGTCTGAGCAGCGCTCGCTCTTCCTCTTCCTCAGCCGCGCTTCGGCCTCAGCGCCGCCGCCGCCGCCGCAGCCCGGCCATGGGGACCCCCGCGGCCCCTGCGGTCCCCTCCCCACGCCCGCACCGGGGTCCCCTCCCTGCGGCGGGGCCCCCCCGGCAGCCGCGCTGTGCAGTGTGGGGCCCCCCCCGCCGGCTCGGCCGCTGGTGCCACCCCCCAGCTCTGTCCCCGTGTGTCCCCCGCTTCTGTCCCCGTGTGTCCCCCCGCTTCTGTCCCCACGTCCCCTGCGGCTCCGTCCCCGTGTCCCCCTCCCCAGATCTGTCCCCGTGAGTTCCCGCAGCTCTGTCTCCATGGCTCCCCGAGCTCTGTCCCCATCTCCCCCCCCCTCCAGTTCTGTCCCCATCTTTCCCCCAGCTCTGTCCCCGTGCCCCCTCAGTCTCGTCCCTGTACCCCCCGGTTTTGTACCCACCCCCTCCGGATCTGTCCCTACATCCCCCCCCTCCTGTCCCCACATCATCCCCCATCCTTCCCTCATATCCCCACGTTTGTCCCCATGTCCTCCCATCCTGTCCCCATGTCTCCCCAAGTTCGTGCCCACATCCCCCCATGTTATCCCCGTGTCCCCCCCCAGTTTGTACCCACGTCCCCCCATCCTGTCCCTGTGCCCCTTCCGGGTCTGTCCCCGTGTCCCTCCGCTCCTGTTCCTGTGTCCCCTCAGTTTTATTCACATGTCCCCTGCTCCTCCTCTCGGGACCCCCTCAAAGCCCCCCCAGCTCCGGGTGTCCCGTGGTGTCCCCACAGGACCCCGATTTACTTCCTGTCCCCCTCAATCCCTGCTGGGGGTGCAGCACATCCCCTGGCGCTGCCACTCCGTGGTGGCAGGAGGGGACACTGCGACAGGGGGCCCGGAGTGGGGGTACGGTGCTGCCCCCCCTTTCTGCACCAGCGGGGGATATTTTGGGGGAGCTATTTGGGGTTTTTTTTTGTCTTCCCACTGCGTGCGTGGAGGCGGGGGGGACAGACCCGACCCCTGTGGTCGTGTTGGGGGTCCCTGCTGTGCGAGAGGGGGGGACAGGGTGGGGACAGCCCTGCTCCCCGATGTGGGGCGCGCACGGGCAGCAGGACCCTGCACATTTGTGTGTCCCCTCCCCGTGTCACCCGAGGCACCTCCCGGCCCTTTGTGCGTGACGAGCAGTGACGTGACACGGGCCGACGGCCCCCCCACGACCACCCCTTCCCCTTCCCCTTCCGCCGCTGCCATCGCCCCCCCCCGGCACGTCCCCGTCGCTGCCCCCCCGCTGTCCCAGCGCCCTCCGCTCGTGTCACTGTCCCCACGCAGCGCCGCGTCCATCCCCGGCTGTGCACACGCGTGTTCCCGTCTCGGTGGTGGCCATGCCGGGGGGTCCTGAGGTGTCCCCAAGTGTCCGCAGGTGTCCCCCCACTGCCACCCCGCTACCCCTGAGTGGGGGCACTGGGACAAGCCCACCCTGGGGACACCTCAGGACCCCTCCGGGGGACACAGGAGCCCCTCGGCAGCCCCGGAGCTCCGTGCCTCGGTGACAGGAGGTGGCGGTGGAGGGAGGGGTGTCCCCGGTGGGACCCCCCCGAGGGCCCCCCCGGCCCCGCTGGCTCCGTCAATCAGCGCTGGCCCCGTTCCCGGCGCCGGGAACATGGAGGGCCCCGAGCTGCTCCGGCTCTGGGTGCTGGCAGGCGAGTGACAGCCCTGTCACCCCTCGGGGGGACACGGCCGGGCCTGGGGGACCCCCAGAATGGTGGGGAGGGTGGGGGGGACCCCAGAGTGGGGTGGGCACAGGGGGTGCAAGTGGGAGAGGACGGCGGGGACGGGACTGGGACGTGACAGAGCTAAAAAAAGCCACCCTGTCCCGGGTGCCAGCGGGGTTTGGGACAGGGTGGGGGACAATGAGTGGGACTTGTGTGTGACGGCCGGGGCGAGGGAAGGTGCTGGGCCCATCCTGTCCTTGTCCCCATCCTGCTTCTGTCCCCAGGCCTGGCCTCATCTCATCCCTGTCCCCATCCCTGCTCCCATTCCAGCCCTGTCCTTGTCCTCGTCCCCTCCTGAACATGTCCTCCTGCTCTGCCTGGGAACACCTGGCCCTGCAGGGACACCTGGCACTGCAGGGACATGCTCCTGCCCCTCCAGGTGTCCCCAGGGGCTGTGGGCACCTGTGGCTCGTCCCGGGCTCTCTGGGCACTGGGGAAACTGAGGCAGGGAGGGGCTGTGGTCCCAGCCTTGGCTCCAGCCCCATGTGTGGCCACAGCTGTGACCCTGGGGGGGTCCTGGGCCACTGTCCCTGACCACCACGTCCTCCCCGACCTCCGTGTCACTGCTGAGACTGGAGCCATCTTCGTCCACGAGCTGGAGCGGGAGCTGTTCCTGGAGGCCTTCCCCGGCAGTGAGGATGAGGAGGGTGAGGGCCAGGATGGGGGGCTGGGAATGTCACAGGGGGTCACTGGCCAACGGTCCCCACTAGGATCACCCCGGCTGGGCTGTCCGTCCATCCCTCCGTCCATCCGTCCCTCTGGCCCTCTGTCCCTCCAACCACCCCCCACCCATGTGGGGTCCCCCCAGCAGTGCCCCATTGCCTTGGGGTCCCACCATGAGGGGTCTCCTCCATTTGGGGTCACAGCTCAAAAACCAGAGCAGCACCCCCAGGGACGATCCCTATTTCCTTGTGGGGACCAGCTGGATGGGGCCAGGCCTCCCGGCTGGGGACACAGCCTGGCAATGGCTGTCCCCACCCCCCCATGTCCCCACAGCTCCTGTGACCTTCCGCACCCACCTGTGGGACCACCCGGACCTGCCACGGTGGCTGCGCTTCATCCAGAGGGACCCCAGCCAGCCTGGCTTCCTGTATGGCTGCCCCATGGCCCCCGAGCTGGGCACCCACAGCATCCAGGTATGGCCCCCACCCCGAGCTGGGCACCCCCCGAGCTGGGCACCCCCCAAGCTGGGCACCTACAGCGTCCAGGTATGGCCCCATGGACCCTGGGCTGGGCACCCCCCGAGCTGGGTACCCCCCAAGCTGGGCACCCACAGCATCCAGGTATGGCCCCCACCCCGAGCTGGGCACCCCCCGAGCTGGGCACCCCCCGAGCTGGGCACCCACAGCGTCCAGGTAGGGCCCCCACCCCGAGCTGGGCGCCCCCCGAGCTGGGCACCCCCCAAGCTGGGCACCCACAGCATCCAGGTATGGCCCCCACCCCGAGCTGGACACCCCCTGGGCTGGGCACCCACAGCATCCAGGTATGGCCCCCACCCCGAGCTGGACACCCCCTGGGCTGGGCACCCCCAGTGTCCAGGCATGGCCCTCCTCAGCCCTTGGGGTGACTCAGGGGCAGGGGTGGCCTGTCCCAGCTGTCCCCTGTCCCTGCAGGTGCTGGCCTACAACCGTCACACCTTTGCCACCGTGTCCCAGCGCCTCCTCATCAGCGTGACCCCTGCCCCAGGTGAGGCCTGAGCACCCCAACCCACCCAGGATCACCCCGGGATGGCCGGGGGATGTCCCCACGGGTGCCATCTGTCCCCGCAGGTGGGGACACCCCGTTCCAGGCCGAGTTCCTGGTGGGGAACAGGAACGTGGAGGAGCTGCTGCTGGAGGCGGCGCGGGAGATGTTCCTGCAGGCCTCGGCCGGGGTCTGGGAGCGTGGGGACCTCCACATCGTCAACGTCACCTCTGCCCTGGACCGCGGCGGCCGCGTCCCGCTGCCCATCGAGGGGCGCCGGGAGGGGTACGGGCAGGGCTGGGGGGCCGCGGTGGGTTCGGGCACAGCCTCGGGGTCCCTGGGGGGATTTGGGGTCACCTCCGGCCGGTGCCCCCGGTCACAAAGGGCAGAGGTGACGGTGGGTTCCCGTGGGGCCTGCTCACCTCGGGTGGGTTTTGGGCTCCGCAGGGTGTACGTGCAGGTGGGCTCCCACAGCCCCTTCTCGCCGTGCCTGGTGGCAGCCGTGTCCCCACAGAGCCGCTCCCGCTGCCACCGCGGCCAGCGTCCCCTGGCCTCCTGCTACGACACCTTCGCCCCCCACTTCGCCATCCGCTGGTGCAACCTCAGCCTGGTGAGCCCCCCCGTGTCCCCCAACCCCCTGACCCCCCAGCCCCTCCTGACCCCCCTCCCCTGCAGCTGCAGGTCTGGCCCAGCCCCACGACGCCGGGGCCAGTGTGGGGGTCCGGGGTGCTGGAGGAGGGGGCTGGCTTTGAGCCCCCCAGCGAGGCTGTGCCCCTGGAGCTGCTGCCTGGGTTCCTGGTGACGCTGCTGGTGCCACTGGCGGTGGCCGCGCTGCTGTGCCTGCTCCTGGGCCACCTCATGTGCTGCCGCAGGGAGGGAGTGTGAGTCGGGGGGTGTCCCCACCCTGCAGGGCACGGGGACCGCGGGTGGGGGTCCCTTCCCTGGCCCTTGTGATCCTGGGACAAGCCGGGGCTGGTGAGGGCCGTTCTCACCATAATTATTGATTTTTTTCCCTTTTGTCTCTTTCTGTAGGGAAAAACGGGACTTGCAGACATCTGAGTAAGTCCTGGTTGAACTTTGGGGGGGGTAGCTTTGGGGGGTGCTGGGGGCAGCTTTGGGGGGCTGCTTTGGGGGGCTGCTTTGGGGGGCTTTGCTATGGCCAAGCATGGGGACAGGGATGGGGCGGAGAAGGGGATAGGGAGCAATCAGCTCTTTAGGGATGTCATGGAGCCAAAATGTCCCCCCACCCCTAAGGGCCGCCCCCTGACCCCTCCTGCCCTCCCCAGCCCTCAGCGACCCCCAAAATCCCCCTCAGACACGGGGTGGGGTACACAGAGCTGCTTTGGTGCTGCCACAACTTCTGAGGAACCCAACAGCAGCGGGGAGACCCCAAAGATGAGGGCCAGACCCCAATAGTGACACATAGACCCCCAATGATGGCGTTCATTTTTGGGGGTCAGACCCCAATGAAGGGTGGGCAGACCCCAATAATGGGGGGCAGACCCCAATACCGGCATTCAGACCCCAATGCAGAGTGCGCAGACCCCAGTGATGGGGGGCAGGCTCCGATGACAGGGTGCAGACCCTAATTTCGGGGTGCGAGCCCAGCAAGGGAGACAAACGGGGCCCTGAGGGGGCGCTGACGAAACCCGGGGTCCCCCCCTTGTCCCCGCAGCATCCAGCTGGTCCATCACAGCTCCATCCTCGGGGACACGCGGGAGCTGCGGCTCATGGCCGGCAGCAGGGACGTGCCGCGGCCGCTGTCCACGCTGCCCATGTTCAATGTCCGCACGGGCCAGCGCATCAACCCCATGCCCAGCCCCCGCGACGGGGCCCGCGCCCCCCTGCTCCCGCAGTGAGGGGACACCGGGCCAGGGGACACCCCCAAGGTGGCAATGGGGTGTCCGGGGGGGTTCAGGGGGCACAAAACCCCCGCAGCGGGAGGAGGAGCTGCCCGCCTGTGCTCCGCCGGGAGGATTTGGGGTGTCCCTGCCCCGGGGTGGATTTCGGTGCATAAATTGAGGATTTAGTGATGAAATGAGGCTTTTCTGCTTTATTTTCGGGGTGGGTTTTGGGGTCCCCAGCCATGATCCCCCATCAGAAACTCACAACCCCCTGTAAGGGCTGGGATGGCTCCGAGTGATCCCCCGCAGCCCCGTGGGCAGAAAAGGGAGCGGGATGGGGACAGGGATTGGGACAAAGAGGGGACACCCTCCCAGAGCCCGCGATGCCCCCCCAGCTCACCTGGGTCCGTGTCCGGCAGGATCCCACCCGCAGCCCCCAGTGCTCCGTGCGCTCCGCACAGACCCGGGGATCCCTCCCCGCGCCCCCTCCCCGCCCCACCCGCCAGGGGTCCCCCAGCCCAGCCCCTCGGAAGAAAGAGGCTCTTTGACAGCCCCCCCGGCCGGGGCGGGCGCAGGTGGGGGATAGGAAAACACGGGGGCCCCGCAGGAACAAGGGGAGCCATTGATGGGGCGGAGAGGGGCGGGCTGAGGGCTCGGACCGGGGCTGGGGGGGTCCCGCGCCCGCCCCCCGCCCTGGGGAGGGGGCACAGTGTGGGTACAGCACCCCCCGGGCACCGCCGGCGGTCCCCAGTGAGGGGCACGGGGTGGGGGGCGCATCGTGGGGCACCCCCACACCCCCAGCCCTCTGCCCCAATTTTGGGGCGTCTCTCTGTGCCCACCCCATTCCCCAGCTCTCCCTTTTGGGGGTCACCCTGAGCTGAGCCCCCCCAGTGTCCCCAGCCTGGCACCGGCTGCCCCCAGCCCTTCCTCCCCTCGATCCCTCCCGATCTGGGGAGGGGGCACAGAGCCCCCAAGTCCCTTCCCCTGTGGGTTCCCAGCGGCTCTGCCCCCCGCCCCCATCGCAGCCCTCCCTCTGGGGGGTGGGTCCCCCCTTCCTCCTCCTCCTCCTCCTCCTCACCCCGGCCCGGGGGGGCTGCAAGAGGAGGAGGAGGAGGACGGGCAGGGAGCAGAGCACAGAATCGCCGGGAGCAGAGCGGGATCGACCGCGACGAGAGCGGGATCGGGGACGAGGAATCACCATCATCACCCCCCCGGACGCCCCCGGACCCCCCGAGAGCGGCGCAGAGCAGCCCGAGGTTGGTTGGATCATTTCACATGCCTTTATTTCAGCAGTCAGAAAAAAAAAAAAAATCCATTAAAAAAAAAATAAGAAGAAGAAAACCCCCAAAACCACTTAAAATTATTATTAATTAATTATTATTATTATTATTATCATACATTATACAAACTAGGTACAAACCCCGGGAAAAGCCGGAGCATCCGCGGGGAGGTGGGCCCGGCTGAGGGAGTGGGTTCGTGCCCCTCCGTGCCCGGGGAGGGTGCAGGGATGGAGGGAGGGATGCATGGATGGATGGATGGAGGGATGGATGATGGATGGATGGATGGATGGATGGATGGATGGATGGAGAAAAAGCTGCTGGAAGATGAGAGCGGAGCTGAAGTTCCACCTGCTCAACCTGGAAAATCGATTTATTCCTTTTCCCCTTGGAATTGTATGGCTCTGGCTTTGCGGGATTTGCTCGTGGGGTGATGGAGGTGGGGGATGGGGGGGGGAATAGCACCTTTGGAAAATTCCCGAGTGGAGCTGAGCAGCAAAAAAAAAAAAAAAAGGAGGGAAATCAACCACAAAATAGAGGGGAATTAAAACAGACCAAGCTGAGACCTCTTTGGAGGTTGTAGCACCAGGCGGTCCCGGGGTTGGGTGTTCCGGGGCCAAAATTAAAGAGAGTATTTAAAAATAATAATTAAAAAAAAATAAAAACCAAACCAGGATAAAAATCCTGAGGGAAAGAAACCTCCAAAGGAAAATTAAAATAAGAGATCAACAGAGCAACCAAAGAGAAAAAGGGGAGGAGTATGAGGGGGAAATTAGCACCTTTGCTCTGAACCTGGCAGGAAAGTCCCGGCACGGCTGAAAAGCTCCAAACGAAGCTAAAAAACAAAAATAACCCCAAAATTCAGACTCAAAAAGACGACGAAACACCCCGAGAGTGGTGAGGTAGCCATCCGGACAGGGGTCAGCGCAGGGCCGGAGCTGCTCGGCGGTGGGGGCTCCCCCGTGGGCTTGGGAGTGAATTGGTTTTGCTGCCTGAATAAAAATAAAATGAACAACAAACGAACAAACAAACAAAAAAATAATAAAAAAGTAACCAAAACGAAAGTAAAATCGAGAGAACTCAAAATCAGCATTATCCAAATAAAAAATAGAGAGGAGAGGGGAGAGAAAGAGGGAAAACAAGGGGGGAAAAGCAAATTATAACCAGGAGTTCAACACCTTCCTCGCAGCAAAAATTAAAATTCTAATGAGATGCAAGAAGCAAAGGGCTGGGGGGGAGGGGGCCTGGGGGTCCCGGGGGACTTGGGGACCCTTCAGGGAGTTGAGCTTTGCCATCTCCGGGGCTGAGGAATGAGGGGGGGCAAGCAAGCGAACCCACTTCCTGGTGATTTTGTTTGAAAAAGTAATTTATTTGGTTTTTTGTTGGTTTTTTTTTTAGGTTGAATGCTTTTTTTTGGGAGGGTTTTTGAGGTTTTTCTCTTACGGCAACGCAACCGGAGTTGTTTTAGAGACGCTGGATAGAAACCGACACAAATTCAAGTCCATGTGAAATTTTCTCCTTTTTTTTTTTTTGACTGTTTTTTTTGTGGTTTTTTTTTATTATTATTATTTTTATCATTATTATTACTCTCTCCTGTCACGCGTGGGGCGTCCGGGGTTACAAGAAGCAGACGGGGCCAATGTCGATGCCGAATTCCTGGTCCGGAGCGCCGACGTCCATAGGAGCCAAATCGATGATGGGCAGGCGCGAGGTCTTCGTTGTCTTGTACTCGATGACTGTCTTGCCCCAGGCGCCCGTGTGACTCTGTGGGGACACCACGGTCACCCCCCGTCCCCACGGGACATCCCCCGCCCCCACCGCAGCCACCCCCGGCACCCACCGTGCAGCCGTCCTCGGTGACGCCGTAGGTGAAGCGGCTGTTGCCCTCGGCGCGGATCTCGATCTCGTTGGCGCCCTGCAGCAGCAACGCCTTCTTCAGATTGCCGCTGGCCTGGTCCATGTAGGCCACGCTGTTCTTGCAGTGGTAGGTGACGTTCTGGGCGGCCTCGGTGGCCATGAGGCGCAGGAAGGTCAGCTGGATGGCCACGTCTGCGGGGTTGGAGCCCTCGCCGCCGTACTCGAACTGCGGGGAAGCGCCGTCGGTCAGCGGTCAGCGCGGTCAGAGCTGCCCGGGCCCGGCCGCCCCTCAGCCCGCGGCCCTCGCGCCCACCTGGAAGCCGTCGCTCATGGCCTCGCCGAACCAGACGTGCTTCTTCTCCTTGGGGTTCTTGCTGAGGTACCAGTTCTTGCGGGCGATGGAGGCCTGGGTCGGGTACACGCACGTCTCGCCCGTCTCCATGTTGCAGAAGACCTTGATGGCGTCCAGGTTGCAGCCTTGGTTGGGGTCGATCCAGTACTCGCCTGAGGGGACAGGGACAGGGACAGGGTCAGGGACAGGGTCAGGGACAGGGAAAGGAGGGCAGTGGAGGGGAGGGACAGCCAGGAGGGAGCAGAGTCTGAAGGATGGAGGTGAGGAGCGGGACAGGGGATGGAGAACGGAGCTGAGGAGCAGCCAGAGGGATGGAACAGGGGAGGAACAGAGGGATGGAAGGGAGGAGCATCCAGGAGGGAACAGGTGAGGAAGAGCCAGGAGGGATGAAGGATGAGGGTGAGGAACAGCCCCAGAGGATGGAGACGGAGCTGAGGAGCAGAGGATGGAGGGATGGGAGCTGAGAGATGAAGGATGTGAGACACTGAGGCTGAAGGGAGGAAGGTGAGGAGCAGCCATGGAAGGTGAGGAGGAAGGTGAGGAGGGGAAGGAGGGAGCTGGGGGCGGAGCGTGGAGCAGCCACAGGAAAAGAGGGAGAAGGAGAGGGAGAGATGGAGGATGGAGGGGAGAGCAGGCAGGAGAGCCGGGATGGAGGAGTGGAGGTGAGGAAGACCCGGGGGATGGAAGAAGGACAGAGGTGAGGAGCAGTAGAGGGGACAGAGATGGAGGTGAGAGCCGCGAGGGGCCGGCGGGGACCGGGGGGACACCGACCGCTCTTCCAGTCGCCGTGGCACATCTTCAGGTCGCGGCAGGTGCGGGCGGGGTTCTTGCGGGTGCCCTCGGGGCTGCGGATGTTCTCGATCTGCTGGCTCAGGCTCTTGAGGGTGGTGTCCACCTCCAGGTCGCGGTCGCGCATCACGTTGGCGTCATCGGCCCGGTAGTAGCGGCCGCCGTCGTGGGCTTTCTCCTGGGGCGGCTGGGGCAGGAAGCTGAAGTCGAATCCGCCGCTGGGGGGGCCGGGAGGACCGGGGGGCCCGGGGGGGCCGGGGGGACCCTGCGGGACGAGAGGAGGAGGATGGTGATGGTGGCGGAGGAGCGGGCGATGAAGGCGGGCGGCCCCGGGAGGGCAGAGGGGTCGGGACGTACGACGGGGCCGACGTCGCCGGTGCGGCCGCGGGGGCCGGGGGGACCGATGGGACCGGGCAGCCCGTTCAGACCGTCCTTGCCAGCAGCACCAGCGGAGCCGGGAGGACCCTGCGGGACACGAGAGAAGAGTGAGCGCGGCCAGGCAGAGCTGTCCCCTCCAGCCCCGACCCGCGTCCCCACGGGAAGAGCGCTGGCAATGGGGACCCCCCGCCCCCCCTGCGGTGCCACAGCCGTGGCCGGATGTCACAGCTCATCCCGGGACTTACTCGGGGACCGGCGGGACCAGAAGCACCAGAGGGACCTTGTTCACCAGGAGAGCCCTGCGACAATCGGGGAGGAAGAAGAAGAGGCGACATCAGCGGTGACATCAGCATCTCGTGCTGCCTCCAGCACGCGGGGCCACCGTCACCCCACGGCACTTACGGGAGGACCAGGTGGGCCCTGGAGACCTGAGAAGCCTCTGTGACCCTTCATGCCTCTGTCACCCTGTTCACCGGTTTCACCTTTGTCACCACGGGGACCTTGTGGACCCTGCAGGAGGAGGAGGAGGAAGAGGAAGAGGAAGATGAGTTGAGTGGGATCCAGGCCAGTCACTGTCCCCACACCTGTGGGGACACAGAGGCATCGAGGACAGAGGAAAACATCACTTACAGCAGGACCACGAGCACCAGCAGGACCAGGGGGGCCAGCGGGACCTTGGGGACCCTGTGACAGGAGACAAGGGGACAGGTTAGAGCATCCTGCACCTCCTGCTGTTGGCTTGAGGCAGCAGCACCCTGAGCCGCTCAGGGACCCCTGACATCGCCCTGAGCGGGGTGGTGGCACCTCTGGCTTCCTGAGGAAGCTCCTCCCAGCAGCAGGAGCTGAGCTCGGGCCCATTTGGGGTGCCCCGGGCCGGGGAGGGGGCGCAAGGGGCTCTGGGCAGAGCATCACTTACAGTCTCACCACGATCTCCGTTCTTGCCAGCAGGACCGACGGGGCCGGGGGCACCGGGGGCACCGGGAGCACCAGGGGGGCCGGCGGGGCCGGTCTCACCGCGATCACCCTGCGAGGAGGAGGAGGAGGAGGAGGAAGAGGAGAGGTCAGTGTGGGTCAGCACAAGCCCGTCACCCCTCCCGTGCCCCCTCAGAGCCCACTCACCTTGGGACCAGCAGCACCGTCACGGCCGGGGGCACCTTCAGCACCGGGAGCACCCTACGGGGAGCAGAGACCCTCGTTAGGGGTGGGGGGGGAACGGGGGTCTCACTGAGCCCCCACGGGCAGTGTCCGTCCGTGCCCTGAGCGGCACATCCTCAGCACGGCGAGCTCAGCACGGAGGGTCCGTGGCCCCCAGCCCCGGGGGTGGCCCACGGCCACTCACCTCACGTCCAGCTTCTCCGGGGGGTCCGGCCAGACCGGGGGGGCCCATGGGGCCGGGGGGGCCGCGCTCGCCGGGGGAGCCGGAGGGACCTTGTTTGCCGGGTTCACCCTGCGGGGGGGACACAACCGGGGATCACACACCGGCGGACACCCACCCCGGGCGGGGACAGTGCCGTCGGGTCCCGGGAGCCCCCCGGTACTCACGGAGGGGCCGGGCAGCCCGGGGAAACCTCTCTCGCCTCTCTGGCCTGGGAGACCAACCACACCGCGCTGGCCCGCGATACCTTGGGGTCCGGGCGTGCCGGGAGCGCCCTGCGGGGACAAACGGCACCTCAGGGCGGTGGCGGCGGCTGCCGTCACCCCCGCGGCGGAGGGGACAGCGACAGAGGGTGACGAGCAGAGGGGTCCGAGCAGGGGGGTGACTCACGATGGGGCCGTCAGCGCCGGGGGAGCCTTTCTCGCCGGGGGGCCCGGGGGGGCCGGCGGGGCCCGGCTCTCCGGGGCGGCCGGCGGGGCCGGTCTCACCGCGGGGTCCTTTGCCACCTTCCTTGCCAGCGGGGCCGGGCGGGCCGGGCAGGCCGATGTTGCCCTGCGCGGGGGGGAGGCGGTGCCGTCAGGCGGGACCCCCCCGCTGCCAGCTGAAGGGCGGCCAGGGTGTCCCGGTGCCAACTGGGACAGGGCGGCCACGTGCGGCACCGGGACGGTGCCCGGGACCTCCCGCCCGTGTCCCCAGCACCTCCCGCCCGTGTCCCCAGCGCCAGCCCCACATCGCCCCCCGGGTACTCACAGAGGGGCCGGGGGGTCCAACTCTTCCAGCAGCACCAGGGAAACCAGTAGCACCCTGGAAGGGAGGAAAGCCAGAGTCAGTGGGGTTGGACCCAAAGGCCCGGGGGACAGTCCCCTGGCTAGGAGTCACCACAGGGAACCCTGGTGGCTGAGAGGGAGGTGTCCATCTGGGGGGCTGATTTGGGGGGCATAAAGCCAAGCCCCCCATTTCCCCTCTGCTCTGTCCCCTGCTGGGATGAAGCCGCCCCAGAGTGGTGCCATCCTCAGACGGTTTTGGGGGCACAGGGCTAGGGGTGCCCCATGGCGCTGGGGGAGCAGAGCCGGAGTTAAAGCACCTCGGGGGTGTTCACAGCCGGGGGTGTCCCCAAAGACCCCAAACCCCCCTGCCCCACAAGTCTGGTACTTACAGGGGGTCCAGCGCTTCCGCGAGCACCTTTGGGACCGGGAGCACCAACAGCACCCTGGGCAGGAGGAAGAGGAGGAAGAAGAAGAGGAGAGCGGTGAGCTGTGCTGAGGGGCTGCACCCCGGGCAGTGGGGGGGGCCGGGGGGGCACTCACAGCAGGTCCAGGAGCACCAGTGGGGCCGGCGGGACCGGGGGGACCAGCGTCACCCTTGGCTCCAGCATCCCCAGTTTCACCTTTAGCACCAGGCTGGCCATCGGCACCCTGCGGGACAGGGGGTGGGAGTGAGGCCGGGGGGCTCAGCACCACCCTGGGGGGCAGGAGCGAACCCCCGGGCGGGGCGGGCCGAGGCCATCGCACTTACAGGGGGGCCAGCAAATCCAGCAGGACCGGGAGGGCCGGGCTCGCCACGGTCACCCTGGGAAAGAGAGATGGGAGGGAACAGTGAGACAAGCAGGGGACAGCCACCATGGCCACCAAGGAGTGGCCACCCATGGCAGGGCCGTCACCGAGGGTGGGGGACACTTACGGGAGCACCACGGGCACCAGTGGGACCAGCAGGACCGGGGGGACCGGCTTCACCCTGGAAAAGGGGAGGAAAGCCGAAAAAAAGGGATCAGGGCTGTGGCAGGGAGGTGGCAGTGGCTGCACAGACACATCTGTCCCCGGGGGACGTCCCTACCTTGTCACCAGGAGCACCAGCGGGGCCGGGGGGGCCGATGGGACCGGTCAGGCCACGGAGACCGTCCTTGCCAGGAGCGCCATCAGCACCTTTGGGACCGGGGTCACCCTGGGGGAGGGACACGAGGGGGAGTTACAGGGACAGGTCCCCTGGGGGGGTTCACCCCTCTCTGCACTGAGACATCCCTGGCTCTTCATCCTCCCTGGGCCAGGCTGGCACCATTCTCCTCCTCCTCTGCCTCCTCCTCGCAAGAGCTGGGCTCTCACTGAGGGATTGTCACCAAGGGATGGGGACAGAGGTGGCACTGAGCATCCCCTCCCCAGGACACTGCTGTCCATCAGCCTTGGCTCAGGGGCACATCCAGCCCCGAGGGGACGATGAGGAGGGCACAGGGATGGTGGGGAGCAGGTGACCGAGGGGGACACGAGGGGTTTGGGGACACGTACTCTGTCACCCTTGGCGCCTGGCAGGCCAGCAGCACCACGCTCTCCGGGCATACCCTGCAGACCGGGGGGCCCTTGGTTCCCGGGGGCTCCGGGAGCACCAGCATCACCCTGGGGAAGAAGGAAAACAGGGATTAGCGAGATCCCGGCACAGCAAATCCATCCTGGCTTCTCCCCCAGCCTAAGGTGAAGCCACCTTCACACTCGTGCCCCCAAGCTGGGGACAGTCCCCTCCACCCCGACATTCCCAGCCTGGCACCTACCTTAGCACCATCGTTACCGGGAGCACCATTAGCACCACGAGGACCTTGGGGACCAGGGGGGCCTTGGACACCGCGTTCTCCGGGGAATCCTCTCTCGCCCTGGGGAGGGGAGGCAGGAGAGGGCCCGAGGCTGTCAGGGGGCCTGGGGCACTTTGGGGTGCCGAGGGCCGAGGGGGAGCCCGCGGAGTTCAACTTACCCTGGCACCGGCAGGACCGGGGGCTCCGGCGTCTCCGGGGACACCCTGAACGGGAGGGAGAGGGGACAGAGTCAGAGGGGAACGGGTGGCACTGGGGACACTGGGGACTGCCCCCAGGGGTCCCTCATTCCCTGGGAGTGGCTGGGGCTCCCACTGCATGGAGGATGTCACATGGGGGTGCCTTGGGGGACCCCAGCAGCAGCCCCTGCTGTGCCCGGGACAGGGGCGATGGGGAGGGGACAGGAGGGTCCCCAGTGCCACACTCACCTGCTCGCCAGGCTTGCCAGCCTCGCCGGGGGGGCCAGCGGGGCCGGGCAGACCCTGGGGAGGAAGAAAAGGAGCCGTGAGCCACCATGGAGGGGACGAAGGAAATGTCACCCGCAGCCTGGGTGATCTGTCCCCTGCCAGGGAAGGGGACACCCCTCACCTGGAAGCCAGGAGCACCAGCGGGACCTTGTTCACCTCTTTCTCCAGCGGGACCCTGGGGGACACGGGACAAGCATGGAGGGGGGTCGGTGGCTTCCGAGCCCCTTGTCCGGTGGCCGGGCACGGCCGCGGGTGGCCGCGGGCTGGGTGATACTCACGGTGGGGCCGGGGGGACCTTGGGCACCGGTTTCACCGTCTTTGCCAGCAGCACCCTGGGGAGAAGGGACAGAGGGTGCTCAGAGCGGCCCCCGCAGGGCTCGGTGTCCCCCCCCAGGCGGGGCGTGGGCCTGGACACGGCCTCGGGATCCTTCGAAGGCCGGGAGACACCGCGGCGAGCTGCCCGCGGCCACGTCACCCGCGCTGTCCCCGCTCCAGCACTGCCGGTAGCCACCGGGCCGGGATCCCAAACACCTCACCCCGCTCCGGCCTCGGCCCTGGAGCCTTTCCTGGCTCCGCTCGGCCACCTCACACCCCATTCACACCCATCGCGGCTGAACCGTGCCAGGTGTCCCTCCCTGCCACCCCTCGCTGAGCTGTTGCTCTGTGCCAAGGTGTCCCTCCCTGCCACCCCACTCCGGGGTGATGCTCCGTGCCAAGGTGTCCCTCCTGCCACCCCACGCTGCACTGTCACTCTGTGCCAAGGTGTCCCTCCGTGCCAGGTGTCTCTCCCTGCCACCCCACTCCGGGGTGATGCTCCCTGTTACCCTCGCTGTCACCCCACACCTCGGTGACCCTCTCTGTCACCTCCCACTGGGGTCACCCTCCCTGTCACCTCCCCCGGGCGGTCTGTGTCCCACCCCACACTCACCACGGCGCCGGGGGGACCGGGAGCTCCTCTCTCGCCAGGTTTGCCGGGCTCGCCCTAAAACCAGAGCAGGATGAGCCCCGCGACCACAGCTTGGAGGGGGGACAGGCCCCCGGGGCTGGCGGTGGTCCCTCAGGGACCCCCGGGGAGGGTGGCACTCACCGCAGCACCTTTGGGACCAGGGAATCCCATCACGCCGGCCTGGCCTCGGGCTCCGGGGGGGCCGGGGGGGCCGGGGCGTCCGTCTTGACCAGCGGGACCCTGTCGGGGGGAGCCAGCGCCCCGTTAGCTGAGCCCGCGGTGGGCCGGGGGACGAGGGGACATCGGCGGGGACAACTTACAGGGGGGCCGGTCTTGCCGTCGGGACCGGGGCTCCCGGGGCTTCCAGTCAGACCCTGCGAGGCAGCGGGAGAGAAGTCAGGAGCGCAGAGTCCCAGGGGATGCTCCACAGAACGGGAGCGTCCTGGAAAATTCCTCCGCCGGCACAGGGAGCAGGACAGCGCTGTGGCCGTGCTGAGGTGGCTCTGTGTCACCGTGTCACCGCGTCACCGTGCCCGCTCACCTTGGCACCGGGGAGTCCGGGTTCCCCGGGGCGTCCAGCTTCACCAGGAGATCCTTTGGGGCCAACGGGGCCGGGGGAGCCGCGCTCGCCGGGGGGACCCTGGGAAGAGAGGACAGGGGTGACCCAGCTGCAGCACGGCAGGATGGGGACAGAGTCGTGTCACCGCAAGTGGCAGCGACGCAGAGCCGCTGTGGCCGCTGTGTGGACACAGGTGACAATGGCCAGAGTCCCCACGGCCTCTCTGACGCCACTTTCTCCCACAGACGGACGCGGGCACTCACCTTGGGACCGGCGATGCCATCGGCGCCAGGGAAACCGCGGCTGCCGGGAGCGCCCTGCGGGGGACACGGCAGGGTCAGTGTGGGGACGCGGGGGCACCTCGGGGGGTGCAGGGGAGGGAGGTGCCGGGGTGGGACACGGCCACCAGCGGGAGCAGCCTGAAGGGGCTGAGGGTGTCACCACGGTGTCCCCAAGCACGCGCATGTTTCAGCCGCTGGACGCCGGGAGATGCGAGCAGGACGGGGATGGGGACAGGGACACGGCAGGGGTGGGGACAGGGACGCTGCTACTCACGCGCTCGCCAGCGGGGCCGGGCAGCCCAGCGGGGCCGGGCTCACCACGGGCTCCTCTCTTGCCTTCCTCGCCAGCAGGGCCGGGGGGGCCTTGGACACCAGCGGGACCCTGGGGAAGGAGGCGAAGGGATGAGGACCCCCGGGAGGGGCCGGAGCCAGGAGGGGCCGCGCCCCCAGGGACATCTCGGGGGGTCACTCACGGGTTCGCCTTTGGCACCGGTGTCACCCTTGTTGCCTGGAGCGCCGGGCTCACCCTGGACGGGAGAGAAGAGAGGAGTTTAATGCCGGATTGAGGAGCAGAGGGACCCCCCGAGTCACATCCTGATGAGCCCTCAGAGGGACAAGGGCTCTGCCACCCCCAGCACCACCCTGCCCTGGCAGGGCTGGAGGGACCCTGGGACACCTCAGGGGACACCTCCAGGTGGGACTCCAGGAGCTTCCCGGAGCAGAGGGAAGGATGCAGCCCCGGGCAGAGGCAGCTGGAGGATACTCACGGTGTTGCCCTTGGGGCCGGGGGCACCGCTGGGACCCTGGGGTCCGGAGGGACCTCGGGCACCGGGGAAGCCGGGAGCGCCAGCGATGCCAGGAGCGCCCTGCAAGAGGCAGAGGAGGCCGTGAGGAAGCGGCACAGACTTCCCTCCCGCGGCAGGAAGGGGACACGAGGGACACTCACGGTCGCGCCCTTGGCACCAGGTTGACCATCAGCGCCGGGGTTGCCCTGCGGAGAGAAGGAGGAAGAGGAGGGTCACGTGGGGCTGGCGGCACGCGAGGCCGAAGGACAGGGAGTCCTCGGATGTCACTTACAGCAGGACCAGCAGCGCCAGCAGGGCCGGGGGGACCGGGCTCACCACGGGCACCTTGGGGACCTTCGCTGCCACGAGCTCCCTGGGGACCGGTCTCACCCTGGGGAGGAAGAGGAGGAGGAGGCAGAGCCGTGAGCGCCGGGGTGCCCTGAGCCTCAGCAGGGCCGATTTGTTTCCATCTGCAGCTCCTTCCCATGGGGCACAGCCAGGAGAGGTGCCCAGGACACGGCTGGGGACGTCCCCACGGGTCCCACTGTCCCAGGCAGCTCCAGCCCACGGCACTTTGGCCTCAGACATCTCTTCGCTGCCCAGTCCTCCCCGTCCCACACTCCCAGTGCCCACCAGTGCCTCCCAGCCCAGAGTCAGGCAGGCCCTACCTTAGCACCAGCGGCACCGGGGAAGCCGGGGGGACCAGCGGGACCAGTCGGACCCTAAATGGGAGAGAGGGCGAGAGTCAGAGGGGGTCCCACCCCACACCTGGCGTGGGTGGGATCCGCAGGCAGCAGAGCCCTGGCTCCCGGCCAGGATCCCCCACCTGAGGGAGCTGGGATTGGATGGGATCTCCTTCTGGAGGACCTGGAGGAAGGTTCGGGGGTACTTACGGGGGGACCGGCAGCACCGGGAGCACCGTCATTGCCACGAGCGCCCTGGGGAGAGGAGACACCGTGAGTGATGCCCACGGGTGGGACAGGTGACCCCCAGCCCCCCAAACCAGCCCTGCCCGGACCGGGTACTCACAGCAGGGCCAGATGGACCAGGACGGCCTCTCTCGCCGGGAAGACCACGAGGACCCTGGGAGAGGACAGAACACGTTTAGGACACGTTTGGGTCACCTGGATGGCCACTTCCCCTTTTTTGAGCCTCCTCCCATCCCTGAGCCCACCCCGCCCCTGCCCACAGTGACATTGCCAAGGGGTTAAACCCCTCCCGCCCCATTCCCTGGTGGATCCCTGAGGAGGAGCTGGGTCCCCATCAGGTGTCACCCCCATCCCCGTCCCCTCTCGCCCAGGACCCGCCCACATCCCCCGGGGTCCAGCACTCACCATCTGCCCAGGAGCTCCGTTCTCTCCGGGGCTGCCAGGCTCTCCCTGAGGAGGAAGGACACCATGAGGGGCCTGCTCTGCAGGGAGGAGGGGACAGCGGGGACATTGCCAGGACAGGGGTGACACTGCCACCGCTCCTCACCTTGGGGCCAGCAGGTCCAGGCTCACCCTTGGCACCATCCAGACCACTGAAGCCCTGGGGGGCAGGAGAGAGAATGGGTGGGGGGGGTCAGGAGGGGACCCTCGGTGAGGTCAGGGGTCCCTCGTCCCCTGACTGTCACCAGCACGGGAGGGGGGACTCACTCTGTGTCCCTTCATGCCTGGCAGGCCAGCGGTTCCGGGGAGACCTCGGGCACCCTGGGGGAAGCAGGAGGTGGTGATGGAGGCGCTGGGGGGCTGTCCCCATGCCAGATTGCTCTGTCCCCAAGGGAGGGGACAGCTGGGGGTGTCCCCTCGTGTGTCTCACCTGGGGGCCGGGGGGACCCCGCTCTCCGGGGCGGCCGGGCTTGCCAGCTTCACCCTGAGGACAAGGACACCACGTTGGTGGCACGTCCCCGAGCCAGGCAGCTCCTGCTCACCTGGGGGGACTGGCAGGGCCACCAGGCCCCAAACTGGGGGGGACCCCATGGGCAGGCCACTTACGTCATCTCCGTTCTTGCCAGGAGGGCCAGCGGGACCTCGGGGACCCATGGGACCCTAGGAGAGATGGAGAGCAGGGATGAGGGTGCTGGGGGTGGCAGCTGTCCCCTGTCACCCTGCCACCTGCCCAGGGCAGAGCCGGGCCCTGCCAGCCCCACTCCCATGGATCCCGGGGCAGGGACAGTGTGGCCGCAGCCAGGGCTGGGAGCAGCAGTGTTGTCCCCATCCCCAGGGGACATCAGCTGGAGCAGCAGGTGACAGCACTCACAGAAGCACCAGGCTCTCCAGGTTCACCAGGGGGACCTTGGAAACCTTGAGGACCCTGTGGGGAAAAAATAAAGGGAAAAAAATGGGTCAGAAAGTGAGAAGTTTGGGCCTGGATCCCCCAGTGGCAGTGGCAGTGTCCCCCCGTATGGTGGCACCAGGACATTGTCCCCACGTGCTTCTGTAGCTGTTGGGAAGGGTGGGACACCCCTCGACCTGTCCCCCCACCACCCAGAGGGGCCCTGGGGGCTGTTGTCCCCAAAACCAAGGGGACAGGAAGAGGTGACACTCACGGGAGCACCGGGAGGGCCGGGGAGACCACGGGGACCAGCTGGGCCCTGGGGGAGAACAGAGAGAGTCATCAGTGGGTGCCTGTCACCCTGTCCCTGTCCCTGTCCCCATCACCACCCCACTGCTGCCCCCACTGGGCCCTGGTGCCTCCTCACCACCATCGCCCTGCTGTCCTCACCTGCACCCTGTCACTGTCCCAAAGCCACCCCTCCCTGTCCCCATCATTCCCTGTCCCCATTGCCACCCCATCCCTCTGCATTGCTTGTCCCCATCATGAACCATTCCCTGTCCCCATTGCCACCCTGTCCCTGCCCCTATTGCCATGTCCCCATTGCCCCATTGTATTGCACCTATTGCCTGTCACCATTGCCACCCCAACACCATGTCCCCATCCCTGTTCCCACCTTGTCCCCATCGCCACCCCATCCCTGTCCCCATCACCACTTGTTACCTATCCCCATCCCTGTCCCCATCCCTGTCCCCTTCCCTGTCCCCATCCCTACATATTCCCTGTCTCTATTGCCACCCCATCCCTGTCCCCATCCCTGTCCCCATCCCTGTCCCCATCCCTGTCCCCTTCCCTGTCCCCTTCCCTGTCCCCATCCCTGTCCCCATCCCTGTCCCCTTCCCTGTCCCCTTCCCTGTCCCCTTCCCTGTCCCCATCCCTGTCCCCATCCCTGTCCCCATCCCCTCCAGGCCCAACATCTTCCCCATCCCTCCATGTCCTGCTGCTGTGACATCAGCAGCACAGGGAGCACTCCTGGCCGCTGGCCCAGCCTCACCCCCACCCGCTGTGCCCCCCGTGTCCCCCCATGTCCCCAGGCTCACCATGGGCCCGGGCACGGCCATGCCGCCAGCCTTCTCGTCGTAGCCGTAGGACATTTGGGGAGCGAAGTTCTGCGGGAGAGGGAGAGCAGGGCGTGAGCAGGGCACGGGACCCCCGGGGGGGCTGCGCCACGAGGGACCCCCCCACACTCACTCCGCCGAGGCCTGGGGGGCCGGGAGGGCCTGGGGGTCCCGGGAGTCCGGGCTGTCCGGGGATTCCATCTCTGCCGGGGGGGCCGGGCAGTCCCTGCGGAGAGAAGAGGGGGTGAGCCCCGCGGGATGGGGGTCCCTGCAGAGTGCGGGCTCTGGGTGAGGGGGGACACCCACCCTGTCTCCTTTGGGGCCGGTGTCTCCTTTAGGACCCTGTGGGGCAGAGACAGAGCAGGTTAGAAAAGGGGGGCTCCAAATATGGGGGGCGGGGCTGGTGTGAAATTTGGGAGGGGCTGCGTTTTGGGGAGCCCTTACCTCTACTCCAGGACTTTCTGGGTAGGCAGGGGAGGCTGCGGGGGGAAAAGGGGGGTTCAGAGCAGCTCAGCATCACCCACCCCCCACCATCCCACAGCACAGACCCCCGGGGGTGGGGGGACACTGAGCCCGCCGGTCCCGGGGGGTGGGGACACCGCGGGGGTGGCGCGGTACCGTCGGTGTCGGGACAGATGGGGCAGCACTCTCCGAAGGGAATCTCGGCGTTGGGGCAGTCGGAGGTGTCCTCGCAGATCACCTCGTCGCACAGGATGTTGCCGCTGTCGCAGACGCAGATCTGGCACGGTTCTGGTTTCCACACGTCCTTGTCGTGGTACGTGAGCCCATCCTGGATGCAGCTCCCGGTTTGGACTGGGACAGGGCGGGAGGCAGCGTCAGGAGGGGCGGAACGGAGCGGGCCCGGCGCCCCCCCGCCCCCCATGCCCTCCCCGCTGCTCCCGCGGAGCTTCTCCCTTCATCTGGTTCTCATCAGCCCCGCGCGGTGACACAGGAAAAGCTCCACAATAAACTCTTCCCACATACGCTGGAATTTAAACAAAAAATCCCTCCAGCCACTCGCTCCGTCCGGATGGGGCCAAGGCAAACACCCCCCAGGGCAGGGGGGTCCCCGTCACCCGTGGGGGACGCGACAGGGACGGGACGGGACGGGGCGGGGTGGGGTGGGATGGGATGGGACGGGGTGGGCTGGCCCCAAAGTCTGGGCTGAAATTAGATCCAGGCGGCTGCGGGATGGGGCTGGATCGGGCCAGATGGGATCGGGGAATGGGAGGCCACGGAGCGGAGGCAGGCGGGGGCTGCGTGGGGAGGGGAGGGCAGGGCGAGCAGCCAGGCCCGGGGGTGGCCCCACGGTGGGGAAGGGTCCTGGGGTGGGGAGGGGGCGAGGGCCTGCGCCAGCTCATGGAACACCCCCACCAAAAAAAGGCAAAGAGATAAAAAAAAGAAAAAAAGGGGGGGGAAAGGAAAAGGGAAAAAAAAAAGGAAAATTATGTTTAAAAAAAAAAGGCAAATGGAAAATGCAAAATTCTTCTGAAAAAAAAAAAGCGAAATGGGAATGGGAAAAGGCAAAATGCATAATGGGAAATGCAGGATGGGGAATGGGGAACGGGGAATGGAGAAGGGGAAATGCGAGATGGGCATTGCCAATGCAAAATGCAAAATGCAAAATGCAAAATAATAATAATAATAATAATAATAATAATAATAATTTAAAATTGTTTTTAAAAGGCACTAAAAATTCCCCCAAAAAAGGACAAAATTGGGCAAAAAGCGATGGGCGCCGGGCCCAGGGTCCCCCCGTGTCCCCCTGGCGCAGGTGGCAGCGGGGCACGGGGGCCGTGGCGCTGGGGGGGTGACCCCGGCCGTGCCCCCGGCCCGCGCCGCTGGCAGCCCCCGCTCCCCCGGCAGCCGAAACATTTTGCTTATGAATCATCCGAGACTTTTCTAATTCTTTCCTGATGGCTTTCGCAGATCCCGGGCTGGGCCCCCCCTCTCCCTCCTCTCCCCCCTCTCTCTCCCGCGCTCTTTCCCCCCTTTCCTTTCCCTTCCCGGCCTCCTCCTCCTCCTCCCCTTCGTCCCGACTCCCTCCTTCCCCGCGGCTCCTCTCCACCCTTCCTTCCCTCCCTGCTCTTGGCAGGGCGCCCCGACTCCTCACCCCCGGAGCCCCTCTAAACCCCTTTTTCCCCAACCCCAAATCCTCCCGACCCTCTTCTCTTTTTTCTCCCTTTCCCCTCAGTTCCCTACTTTCCCCCTAATTCTCCCTCTCCGCTCCGCACGCCCACCCCGAGCTCCTCCTCGCCCACCCCAGGGCAGCCGATCCGGGCGTCGCCGGTGTCCCCGGCCCCGTCCCAGCCCGATCCCCGCGTCCCACCGGGGTGAGGAGCATCACCCAGCGCCCACTACTCACTGTCTTCCTCTCCTTGCCCGCGGGTGAGTAGGACAGTCGCTGCTATCAACAGCAGTGACCGAGAATCCACAAAGCTGAACATGTCTAAATATTAGACATGTAGACTCTTTGGGGTCTCTTTTGTTCTTAGCTTGGGGTCATACGGGGCCGATGCAACCCTGGAGCTCCAAATCCCGACCCCAGCAGAAACTTCCTACTGCCCTTTGCCCACTTCTCCGCCGGCCCCTTTATACGATGCGCCCGCCGGGGAGAGGTGGGACCCGGCGCGAGCAGCGGATTTTGGACGGCCCCCTCGGCCAATCAGAGGCACCCAGCGAGTCGGGGGGCACCCCTTGTCCCCCCCCCCCCCCCAGCCGGGTGTCCGTGCACACGCAAACACAGCCGAGCACACGCAGACACGGCCGAGCACACGCGTGTGCTCCGCAGCGGGGCCGGGGCCGGGATGGGTGGGCTGGGGGTTACGGGGGCTTTGGGGTGGGGGTTTCTGCGGGGGTTGTGGTTTTTGGGGGTGTTTTGCACACTCGGAGGTGTTCGCAGGGCTGGGTGGGTGGGGACAGGCGATGTGGCACGTGGCGCTTTGGGGACCCCGGTGCCACGCGACGCCGGGAGCTGCACCAAGGCCCTGCAACCCTCCCCCAAGAGCCACCCTGGGACACCCCAAAAGCCACCCACGGTCCCCACGGGGACCCTCCTCCAGCGGGACCAAACCCCAGCACGGTGCAGGGCCAAGGCCCCCGGTCCCCAGAGCATCCCTTGGACGGTCCCCAAGAGCATCCCCTGAGGGACCCCAACCCCAAAGCCCCTCCAAGAACCACAGGCACCCCAAACCCCTCCCCCAAACCCACTCACTTGATGTTTTGAGCCCTTTCTTTCCCTCTTTTCCCTTCCTTTCCCTCGCTCCGCTCGCTCCCCTCGCTCCCCCCCTGGCACGGCTCCACGGCCGTTTCCACATTTGAAGGAGCCACGTTGGTTGGAAAAAGCAAAAGCTCCTGGACAATGCTCCACAACCTACCGTGCAATTTGGGGAGGGTGTAATTACAGCCAAAAAAATCCACGTCTGTACCAGGGCCGGGAGCTCGGGAGCGGAGCGGGGAAGGACACGGCCAATGTGGCACCCGCGGGAGGGGGGGCTCCCGCTTTTCAGGGGGGATTTTTAGGGAATGGGGTGGGAAATGGAGCTGGGGGGGAGGGAAAAGGTGGGTTCAGCCCTGGTGCCCCCCACGCTGTGCTAAGGGGCTGTGGGCCCATGGGATACTGGGAGCACTGGGAACACTGGGAGCGCTCCGTTTGTCACCCCTGTCACTGTGCTGAGAGCTTGAAGGTTCACTGGAACACTGGGAACACTGGGAACACTGGGAATACTGGGAACACTGGGAACACTGGGGTCACTCCATTTGTCCCTCTCCATTATACTGAAGGCTTCAAGGCTCATGGGAATGCTGGGAATACTGGGAGCACTGGGAGCACTGGGCTTGGCCTTCACACCTCCACTTGTCCCTCCCACCAGGGTACGGAGGGCTTGGAGTTTCACCAGGTTACTGGGAATACTGGGAGAACTGGGAGAACTGAGCTCGCTTCGCCTGTGTCCGCTCTGTCACTGGGATTGAAGGCTCATGGGAATACTGGGAGCACTGGGAGCACTGGGAGCACTGGGAGCACTGCGCCGAGGGCTTGCAGACTGGTTGGAATTCTGGGAATTCTGGGAGCGCTGGGCTCAGCCCTCACACCTCTGCCTGCCCTCCCACCCCGTGCTGAGGGCGGGCGGACTCGGCCGAGACTGGGAATACTGGGAATGCTGGGAATACTGGGAGCACTGGGAACACTGGGAATACTGGCAATACTGGGAATACTGGGAGCACTGGGAACACTGGGAATACTGGGAATACTGGGAGCACTGGGAGCGCTCAGGCTGTCCCCACCACCGCTCTGCTGGGGGCTTGCAGGCTCAGCGGAGCACTGGGAGCACTGGGAGCACTGGGAGCACTGGGAACACTGGGAACACTGGGGTCACTAGGAACACTGGGAATGCTGGGAATACTGGGAACACTGGGAATGCTGGGAATACTGGGAACACTGGGAACACTAGGAATACTGGGAACACTGGGAATACTGGGAGCACCCCACTTGCCTCGCCTGCCTCCACGCTGAGGGTTTGCAGGCTCGGTGGGTTACTGGGAATACTGGGAGCACTGGGAGCACTGGGAGCACTGCAGAGCGAACCCACGTCGGAGCAGGAGCTCCCACTAAGACATTCCTTCCTTTTCCTCCAGGAAAAACTCAAATCCATGCAATTTAACCATGAAATAATGGGGCGGGGGGGGACACACGACACGTCACCCCCCCTTTGTGCCACCAGGAGATTTTTTTTCCTGCAATTAAATTTAAATATTAAATAAACTCGGCAGAGGAGGGGCGGGGAGGGGTCTCACTTGTGCCCACGCGTGTCTGTGGGGCCACAGCAGTGTCCCAGCCCTGTCCCCAGCCCCATATCCAGCCCCGTAGCCATTATCCAGCCCCGTAGCCATTATCCAGCCCTGTATCCATGCATCCGAGACACGTTGCAGGCGAAGCCTCCTCCAATCCTGCCCCGGCGACTCGAAAAGCCCTGGCCAGGCTCCAGCCTGAAGATGTGTCTTTAATTTTTGCAGCATGACAGAAAAGAAAAGAATGTCATCGGCTTGGGTGTTTTTTTTCCCTTTTTTTTTTTTTTTTTTTTTTTTTTTACATATATATGGAGAGGGAGGGGAATAAAAAAAAAAGGGGGGGAAGGACTGGATGATGCCACCTCATCAACCCCC
This sequence comes from Acanthornis magna, assembly GCA_036785705.1. Lineage (NCBI taxonomy): Eukaryota > Metazoa > Chordata > Aves > Passeriformes > Acanthizidae > Acanthornis > Acanthornis magna. The sequence continues at coordinate 755,756 of JAWUZG010000190.1, forward strand.
GGCCACCCGCCCCAGGAATGCGGGACAAGGGGTTGGGGGCTGGGAAAAGGGAAGAATTCCCACTTTGAATTAAAAAAAAAAAAAGAAAAAAAAAGAAAAATTAAAAAAAAAAAAAAAAGAAAAACAGAAAAAGAAAAAAAAAAAAAAAGAAGAATATGAAAAAAAAAAAGCTGGAAAAGTCATTAGGATCCTCGGAAGCAGGATGGGAGACACTGGGCCCAGGCCTGGGCTCCTGCAGAATTTTGGGTGCTCAGGATGGGGGAGACCCACCAGGGACCCTCCTGTTCCTCGGAGGTGTTTGGGGATGGGGGTGTCACACTCGGCCCCCCCTCAGCTTTTGGGGGAATCCCAGAGCCTTTCCTGCATGTTCCAGACTGGTTTTTACTGGTGCAAACTGGGCGTGTGGCCAGGAGGGAGGGAATGGAGGCGACCACCCCAAAACGCTGAGAGTCACCCCGAAATTTTGGGGGTCACCCCAAAAACTGGGGCACCACCCCAAAAAATCAGTGCTCGTGCCAAAGAGTTGGGGGAAGCCCAAAAATGCAGCGGGCGCCCCAAAAGTTTATAGACTCCCCAAAAAGTCGGTGCGTGCCCCAAAAATCCTCCGGCCGCCTCCAGGGCAGGGCTGCCCCGAGGGAGGGGGGCGAGGATGAGGGGAGCAGCCCCCCTGCCCCTTTGGGGTCGGAGCGGCCGAAAAAGGGGGTGCGGGGGGTTTGGGGAGGGCGCGGGGGTTGTTTGCCGAGGAGCTGGAGCAGACAGAGGCATCTGGAGCGAGTTAGCTCCCCCGGCAGCCCGGACACATGGATCCCATTAATTCCCTGCGTTCCCCCTCCCCTCGGCAGCCCCGGGAGCCGCTCCCCGGCCCTGTGCCCCCCCCATCGCCCCCTCCCCATCCCGACCCCACTCGAGGTGTCCCCCCCCTCTTGGTGGCCGTCCCCGCGAGGGGAGGACGGTGCCCTGCGGGGGAGGTGACACCTCTGCAGGTGTTTGACCCCACGGGGGTCACTGATGTCCCCAAGGCAGCGCCGTGTCCCCAACCCCACCGCGCCACCACCAAGAAGCCCCCGGGGGGGTCCCCCGGCCCCCCTCCCCGCTCAGAGCCGATCCACCCCCGACCCCCGACCCCCCCCAAGTTGTCGCCCCCGCATAGGGACGTGGTGGGCGCCGCCGTGCCTCAGTTTCCCCCCGCGGCCGCAGCCCGGCACCGCCCCGGCTATTCCTGGTGGCCTCCGGCCCTCGGCGCCCTCAATTGCGGCGGCAGGGCAGAACCCCGTAATCACGGCCGCGACTCCCCGGCTATTTCCAGGGAAAATTGCTTAAATTGGCCTCCGCGATGCCAACGCCGCGCCGCCCTCGGCGGGGGCACCGCCGGCCCGGGGGGGCTGCAGTTGGGGTGGTCGTGTCCCCACGGGGGACCCCCGGGTTGAGGAGGGGACCTGGTCCCGCTCGGGGGTCCCTGTGCCTGGGATGGGTCCAGTGGGAGGGGCAGCGGGGCTGGGACCCCTCCCCGAGGCTGGCACTCCCCCCTCTCCCCCCTGCACCCCCACATGCCCCCCACACCCAGGGCTGGGGTCACCCCCCTCTGCACCCTCATACCCAGGGCTGGGACACCCCTGGGGGGCTCATCCCCCACATCCAGACTTGGTTCCTTTTGGGGGAGTTGATCCCCCCCCATCTGAACCCCTGAACTGCCACATGCCAGGGCTAGGCCCCACCTGGGGGGCTCGTCCCCCCACATCCAGGGCTGGATCCCTTCCTGGGGGGATTTCCCCCCCCGAACCCTCACATCCACCCCACCTTTAGGGCTGGGTCCTTCCCGGGGGTCACCCCCCATCTGCTCCCCCCATTCATGGCTGGGACCCTCCTGGGGGACTCATCTCCCCCACAACCCCCAAGGCCCAGAGCTGGGTCTCTCCTGGGGGGCTCATCCCCCCCCTCTGCACCCCCTGACACCAGGACTTGGGGCTGGGGCAGAGCTGGGGTCTGGGGGTGTTTTGGGGATCCAGGGGTTCTGCAGGGGGGTCCCAGGCAGGGAGCACCGCCCAGCCCAGGCCCCACGCTCTGGGCTCGCAGAGCCGCGATGGAAACTCTGAGGGACGAGCTCCACGCCGAACATTTTCCGTTCCCGACTCCCTTTTTTTCCCTTTTTATTCCTCCTCCTTTTTTTTTTTTTTTTCCTTCTCCTCTTCAGTTTCATTGAAGAATTTGCTGCCCCCCCCAGCCCCCCCGGCAGCCCAGGGAGGGGGCGATACCCCCCAGCCCCCTCCCCGCCGGAGTGTGGGGGATGTGGGGGTACCTTGAGCCCCCCAGGGAGGGAATTCCTCATCCCTGAACCCCTGGGAAAAGCATCCCCGGGATCTGCTGGGCTCAGTCCTCGTGAGGATGGGGACAGGAGTGGGGACAAGGATGGGGAGGGGGGGGCAGGATGGGCACAGGGAGGGGGACGGGGACAGGTTGGGGCGGGGGACAGGAGCGGGAGGGGGCCGGGATGGGAACGCGAGCGCTCCCGCGCTGCCGGCGGCTCCGGGGCCTGGCTGGGAGCGCTCCCGGTGACCTCATCGGCCGTGGCTGGAGCGGCGCCCGCAGCCTGGCGGGGACGGTGGCTCCGGTGCCACGTGGCCGGACCGTGGGGGTGCCAGCACCCGCCTCGAGCCCTCCGCCACCCCCATCGCCCTCCCCCCGAGGGGCAGGGGGCGTCTCGGGACTCCCCTGAGGGGGGCTGTGCCCCAAAATCTTGGTGCAAGGGGCTGAAAAGCCCAAGAGCCCCCCAGGAGGGAGAGGGTGAAGGTTTTGTGGCTTTGGGGGGCAGAGCTGGGGGGATCCCAAAGGGCTCAACTGGCACCATTTTGTCCAGCAAAAACTGCTGCTTTGAGGGGGGTCTCAGGCATTGGTTGGGGCTCTCGGATTGGGGCTGGGGTATTTGGGTTGGTGGAAGGAGGAGTTGGGGTGAGGTCCTCAGGTGGTTTGGGTGCTTGCGTTGGTATTTGGGGGTGGTGGGTTGGGGTCCTCGGGTTCCTGGAGCCGTTTGGGTTGGGAGTGTTGGGTTGGGGTGTTTGGGTTGGTGGGTTGGACCCCCATGGTTGGGGTTCGTGGGTTGGGCTATTGGGGTTATTGGGGGGTTTAAGTTGGGGTACTCAGGTGGTGGGGATTTGGTGGTCAGGGTTGGTTGGGGTTCTTGGGTTGTTGGGGTTCATAGATTGGGGTATTTGGGTGATTCGGGTCCATGGGGTTCATGGATTGGGGTATTTGGGTGATTCGGGTCCATGGGGTTCATAGATTGGGGTATTTGGGTGATTCGGGTCCATGGGGTTCATGGATTGGGGTATTTGGGTTTTTGGGGTTTGTGGATTGGGGTATTTGGGTGATTTGGGTCCATGGGGTTCATGGACTGGGGTGTTTGGGTTGTCGGGGTTCATGGATTGGGGTATTTGGGTTTTTGGGGTTCGTGGATTGGGGTATTTGGGTGGTTCGGGTCCCTGGGCTGGGGCGCTCTGGGGGAGGGGCTCTGGGCCCAGCTGTGGGGCAGGATTCCCCCATCCCAAAGGAAGAGCTGGGGCCGGTGCCCCCCCGGCCCCCCCGGCCCCAGCGAGGGTCCCTCCAGCTGGAGCTGGGCCCAGCAGCAGCAACGATGCTCCAGCCCTTCCTCCTCCTCCTCCTCCTCCTCCTCCTCCTCCTCCTCCCCGGCCCCACGTCAGCAGCTCCCTGCCTGCTCCCCCAGTTCATCCCAGTTCCCTGCCAGGGGATGGGACCGACTCAGCTCGGGGGGGTTAACTCTTCCCTCACAGCCTGGGAATGTCCCCCCATCCCTTCCGAATGCCCCCCCAGCCCCACGGAATCCCCCAAACTGACGGGGTTCCCCCCAGTGCCACCCTTATCCCCTCGTCCCCACAGAGTCCCCATCCCTGAGGGGCTGTTCCCCATTCCTGCGGTGCCTCCCCATCCCCACAGTGTCCCCCCCATCTCCATGGAGTCCCCGTTCCGGATGGGGTCCCCTCATCCCTTCCATGTCCCCCCCATCCCCACGGTGTCCCCGCCATCCCCACGGTGTCCCCGCCATCCCCACGGTGTCCCCCCCATCCCCGCCACGTCCCTTTGGCAGCGAGAATCGGCCGTCGTGGAAATAGAGCGGGGGGAGGACTGGGAAGGGGTGGGGGGAATAGGGGGAAGGGGGCGTGGTGTGTCCGTGTGGGCTTGGCCTGCGCGGGAGGGGGCGCGGCCACCCAACAAAAGGTTTTCAAAAGGATGAAATTGGGACAAAGCCAAAAAACTTTAAAAGTTTTCCCCCGCCCTCCCCCCCCCACAAAAAAAAAACCCAACTCCACCCGCCGGGTTCTTCCCTGGCCCTGCACACGTGTGAGGGGAAACTGAGGCACGGTGGGGCCGCGGGGGGCCCACGGTGTCCCCATGTCACGGGCGGTGCAAGGGGGGCTCCCCCACCGCAGCCCCCCGCCCCACGAGCCCCCTGGGGGCAGCCGTGTCCCCGCACGGGGACAGGGACCCGGCGGTGCCCGGCGCGTTCCCCGCGCTGCCTCCCCCCGGGCCCGCGCCCCCCCACGCCGACATTCGGGGCGGCGCAGGCGATGCCCTTGGCTCCCTCCCCACCCCTGACACGTCTCCGGCACAGCCTCCACGTCGGCAGCGGGAGGGGGCCCGGGGGCTGTGCCGGGGCCGGGGGGGCTGGGGGGGCTGGGGGGGTTGGGGACGCCCCCGCCTTGTGCCCGACCGGGCCCCACCCTGCTCACCGCGGGACCCCCCGCCCGGGCAGCGCCCCGAGGGGCTGGCAGGGGACCGGGCAGGGCTGGGGACAGTGCCACTGGCAAGGTTGGGACGTGCCACGCTGTGCCATGGGCAGGGCTGGGACGTGCCACGCCATGGGCAGGGCTGGGGACACGGTGCCATGGGCAGGGCTGGGGACACTGCCACCGGCAGGGCTGGGATGTGCCACGCTGTGCCACAGGAAGGGCTGGGCCTCGGGCTGGGGTGGGGACAACCCACGCTGTGCAACGAACAGGGCTGGGGACACTGTGCTGTGGGAAGAGACGGGGACATTGTGCCATGGGAAGGGACAGCGACACTGTGCCATGGGACGGAACTGGGACATGCCACACTGTACCGGGGGTCCGGGCCACAGGGCCTGGCAGAGCTGGGATGTGCCACTGACAGCCCTTGGGGACACGCCAGGGGCAGCACTGGGGGGCTGCACCCCCACCGGCGTCACAGGCAGACCCCCCCGTGCCCAGGCCGTGCCCTGCCCGGGGCTGGCACAGGCGGTGCCGCGGGCAGGACACGCCAGATTAAGGTGCATCCCCCAGTCCTACACCGGCAGGCCCAGACACACGGCGCTGTGCCTTGGGGACACGCTGGGTGCCACCCCGAGGGCTGCGGGACACCACCGACACCTGTGACACCCACGGGCTCACCCCAAGGGGGGCAGGGAGAGCAGGTGCTGCTCCACAGGAGCTGGGCAGGATCAAAGGGGATTGTGGTGAGCCCAACGGTGGCTTTTAGGGACTGATGGTGCCACACTGTGAACTGTCCTTTGGCAGTGACACTGTCCCTTGTGCCAGCTGCCTGTCCGTCCCTTCTGTCCTGTAACCTGTCATCCATCCATCCATCCATCCATCCATCCATCCATCCATCCATCCATCATCCATCCATCCACCCACCCACCTACCCACCCGACTAATTTACGCTCTTTTTGTTTGTTTATCCATCCTTCCATCCCTCTGCCCCTCCATCCCTCCTCCACCCCCACGCAGACTCGGGTGCAGCCCCGTGGGTGTGACCCCTGCGTGTGCAAAGGTGTGTCGGGCGTGTGTAACCCCCGTGTGTGCAGCCACACACCTGTGTCACACGTGCGCGCTCAGGGACAGACCCCCAGGGACCACCCGCGACCCCACCCGCCGCCGCCATGGCCGCGGTGGCACCCGGAGCCGGGTCCCGGTGCCGGTGGGACGCCGGCTGTCCCGCAGCGGGTGCCGGGTGGCCGTGCTGCCGGCGGTGTCCGGCTCCAGCCCCGCGGCCGGGAGCCAAATTCCTCCGCCTCCGCAGGAAGCCGTCGGCGCTGGCGGCGCAGCGGGGCCGGGCCCGGCCGGAGGGATGCCGGAGGGATGCCGGAGCGGGAGAGGGCTGGAGGAGAGAAAGCAGGTCAGCCCCGAGCCGCCAGCGTCACCCTGGCAGCGGCAGCGGCGGCTCCTTCGAGGAAGCAGGGCGAGGATCCGGCCCCGTGACGTCCCTCCGGCGCGGCCTGGCCAAGCCGCGCTCGCTCGAGGAACCTGCCCGGCCCCGGGGCCCGGGGGAGCCCCAGACGCGGGGGTTTGCTCCCCACAGCCTGAGCACGAGGAGCGGGGCTCTCCCGACACGGGCTTGGCTCGGCCGTCGCTGTCCCGGGAGCCTCAAGGGAGCGATTAGAGAACGTTCAGCTCAGGCAGTGCAGGCTCTGTGTCCTGTGATTTCCATCCCCGGGTGCCGCTCCCGTCCCTGGGTCCTGCTCCCATATCTGGGCATGGATCCCATCCCCAGGTGCCACTCCCGTGCCCAGACGCTGCTCCCACACCCCTGTTGTCCCTCCAAGCCCGGGTGATGTCCCCAGCCCCGGGTACCGCTCCATCCCCAGGCGCTGAGCTCACCCTGATCCGTGCTCCCTTTCCTGGGTGCTGCTCCCACCCTCACTCCCAATCCCGTCCCTGGACAGCCCCCTCTCCCTGGGCCGCAATCCCTCTCCCATCCCCGCCTCCGCAAACCCTTCCCCCCACCCTGTCCCCCTCCCCGCGCTGGGAATCGGGGGGTCCCTGCCCTTCTCCCGCGCTCCCTCCCTCCTCCCGGCGCTGCTCAAACACAAACATGGCTCAGTGGAAAATGTGACCGGCCGATAACTGGGGCCGGGCCGGGGCCAACTGGAACAGCACGGGCTTGGCTGCGGCCCCGGCTGAGCCCGGGGCGGGTGGGGGACCGGGGGACCCGGCGGGGGGGACAGCTCGGGACTCCCTCACACCTCGCTCCCTCCCGCCTCCGGCACCGCTCCGGCACCGCTCCAGCACCCGGCCTGGCCACAGCCACGGGACACAGGGGAGGAGGGGACACGCGGTGACGCCCGGCTTTGGCCCAGCTGTACCCTGCAGCAGGGTGGAAACCCCAGGCACGGTGGCAGGACGGAGGTGCCCTGGGATGGTGCCAAGCAGAGGGGATGAGATGCCCAGGGATGGTGGCACTTGGGCATCACAGGGATGCCCAGGGACAGTGGCACATGGGCAGGATAGAAACGTCCATGGGTGATGCTGGGTGGGCAGGATGGAGATGCCCAGGAATGGTGCTGGATGGGAAGGATGGTGACACCCTGGGATGGTGACAGATGGGGACAGTTAAGATGCCCAGAGATGGTGACAGTTAAGATGCACAGAGATGGTGACATGTGGGCAGGACAGAGATGCCCTGGGAAGATGGAGGTGCCCGGGAATTGTACTGGATGGGGGATGGAGATGCCTGGGATGGCGGCACATGGGCAGGACAGAGACACCTGGCAGTGGTGGCAGGTGGGTGGATGGAGGTGCCCAGGGATGGTGCTGGACAGGGAGGACAGAGATGCCCAGGGACGGTGCTGGACAGGGAGGACAGAGATGCCCAGGGACAGTGCTGACAGGAAGGACGGAGGTGCCAGGTGGGCAGGATGCAGATGCCCGGTGCCGGTGCCAGATGGGGAGGATGCAGGTGCCCGGGGCCGCTGCCAGGAGGGCACCGGGAGGTGCAGCCCCGGACCCGCAGCCGGAGGTGTGTGGGCCGGGAGCAGCCGCGGCCGAGGAGCCCGTTTGTTTCTCATTAGCGGCTCTTGGCAGGAGCTGTGGAAAAAATAGCTTCAAACAGGGAGCTGGAAGGGAAAAAGCTGGGCCGAGGGAGGGGAGAGGGGCCGCGGTGGGGAAGGGGGGCACGGGGCCAGGCGGAGGCGGGGAGGGGCCGGGGGGACGGTGGCCTGGATGGGGTGTGGGGATGGGGATGTGGGGACACATGGGGTCCCCTGCGCAGCGTCACGGTCCCCGGGAAGCGGCGGCGGGGCCCGTGCGGGGATCTCGGTCATGTGTGTGCCTGCGCTCACTCGGACACGCGTGTGCACAGGGCAGCGAGCGCAGCGTGTGCGCGCACAGCCCATGGCCTTAGCGGCCGTGCGGAGGGGACAGGGACACCCGGCCGGACACCTCCGTCCGCACGGGAGGGGCAGGGACACCCGGCCGGGCACCTCTACCCGCCCCCGCTCTCCCAGGGAAACTGAGGCACACCGGGAGCGCCTGCGGGGCACCGGCCGCGCCCCCCCGCGGGACTCCCGCCGCAGCCACCGCCGGTTCTCACGTTTTTTGGGGGGCCCCGTCACCGCCACTTACGCAACCGCGTGTCTGCGAGCGCCGGCAGCGCGGCCAGGCAGCCCAGGGCGGGGGGAGAGGGGGCCCGGGGTCCTCCCTGCCTCGAGGACTTAGCGGTGACAGCGGCGCGTCCCACCCCGGCGCGGCTGTGCCCGGGTGGCACCGGTGCCCGGCTGTCCCGCGTGTCCCCTCCCATGACACCGCCTAGCCTGGGAAACGGGGCAGCGGCGAGACGGGGTCACCTGGGGACACGGCTGGGGATGGCGCTTGTCCCCGCGCCGGGGCTGGTGGCACCGTGGCAGCCTTGGCAGCGGGCACGGGGTTGGCACGGCCGTCCCAGCAGGCACGGGGTCCGTGTGCCAGGGGATGATGTGCGTGTGTCTGTGTGTGTCCATGCGTGTCCGTATGTGTCCGTGTGTATGTCCGTGTCTGTGTCCGTACGTGTCCGTATGTGTCCATGTATGTGTGACCGTGTGTCTCCATGTGTGTGTCTGTGTGTGTCTCCGTATGTGTCCGTGTGTCCCCGTGTGTGTCCCCGTGTGTGTCCGTGTGTGTGTGTCCATGTGTGTCTGTGTCTGTCCGTGTCTGTCCATGTGTCCGTGTGTGTGTCCATGTGTGTGTCCATGTATGTGTCCATGTGTGTCCCCGTGTGCGTCTGTGTGTGTGTTCGTGTTTGTGTGTCCGTGTGTGTGTCCGTGTGTGTGTCCATGTGTGTCTGTGTCTGTCTGTGTCTGTCTTTGTGTCCGTGTGTGTGTCTGTATGTGTCCATGTATGTGTCCATGTGTGTCCACGTGTGTGTCCGTGGGTGTCCATGTGTGTGCCCATGTGTGTGTCCATGTGTGTGTCCATATGTGTGTCCGTGTGTGTCCATGTGTGTGTCCATGTGTGTGTCCGTATGTGTCCAGGTGTGTGTCCATGTGTGTGTCCATGTGTGTGTCTGTATGTGTCCAGGTGTGTGTCCAGGTGTGTGTCCATGTGTGTGTCCATGTGTGTGTCCAGGTGTGTGTCCAGGTGTGTATCCCCGTTCCCGTGCCCACCCGGTCTGGCCACCAGCACCCACCTGGCGTCGCAGACATTTCTGCCTCCAACTGGGGTTTAATTCCACCCTTCCCGAGGCTGGTGTGGAATTAGGAGTCCGAACAGAGCCCCGGGCACCCTCTCATCCCCTAGGGGAGCACGGGGGGGGCACGGGGGGCACCCACCCAGCGCCCCGGGCTGGGTGCAGGGGCAACTCCCGACCCCGGAGGGGTGAAGGAGCCCCGTGTCCGGCAGCAGAGACTTGCTGAACTCAGTTCAGCCTGGACAGAGCGGGGGCTCGCCTGCTTGAGGGGGGCTCTGCCTCATCAGGAGGCTGATTTTGGGGTGTCCCCAGCAGTGCACGGGAGGACATGTGGTGGCAAATCCTTCGTTAAGCCCTTGAGCCAATTATGCGGCTGGAGCTGCCTGACCCGTGCGGCCAAGCCCCGCTGCCCCGGGCAGCCCTAAACCCCTTAGGGGGATGATCCTGCTTAGGACATCCCACGGCCCGACCCCCCCGACCCTCCGCGGCTCCACCCCTCCCTCCCAAACCGTCCCTTTGGCCCCCCACCAGCCTTGTCCCCTCTGCCACCGCCTCTCCCCGCCCTTGGGCCACTCATCCGCTTTGTCACCCGCTGTCGCGGGGCCGAGGGCACGGGGTGGGGAACCCCCGGATCGCCCCCCAGATCACCCCCGGATCGCTCCCCAGATCACCCCCGGATCGCCCCCGAATCACGCCCGGGTCACCCCCCGGGTCCCCCCCCGCTCACCCCCGTGTTGCCTCCGGATCGCTCCCCAGATCACCCCTGGATCACCCCCGGATCGCCCCCGGATCACGCCCGGATCATCCCCCGCTCACCCCCGAGTCACCCCCGGATCACCCCTGTGTCACCCCCGGATCACCCCCGGGTCACCCCCCGCTCACCCCCGGATCACCCCCGGATCACCCCCGGGTCGCCCCCGGATCACCCCCGGGTCACCCCCCGCTCACCCCCGGATCACCCCCCGCTCACCCGCGGGTCACCCCCGGATCACCCCCGGGTCACCCCCCGCTCACCCCCGCTCACCCCCCGCTCACCCTGGCGCGGGGCTCAGGGCGCTGATGGGATTTGGGAGCTTACGGTGCTGAGCCGGCGGCTCTTCACACCTGCGGGGGGATCCCGCTCCTTCGGCCTCGCCGCCGGCTCCTCGCCCTCCTCTCAGCCCGAGCACAACCCCCAGCAGGGCCGGGGGTCCCCTGTGCCACCCCACGTACCCCTTGTGTCACCCTGAGCACGCCCTGCGCCACCCAGGCCACCCTCATCCTCCTCCCGTTTGGGCGCAGCCCCCCTCAGCAAGGTGCCAGCACCCCTTGGCACGGTGCCACCCTTAAAAAAGCCCCCAAAGTGGCCCAAATCACCCCGAATTGCCCCACCGCGGGGTGCCCCGAGCCCCCCCCACACACAGGGCAAGGTCCGCAGTGGGGCAGGGAGGGTGCAAAGGGCAGCGGGTGTGGGGTGCTGGGCGCGGGCAGTGGGGTGTCCCCGGGTCCAGAGTGCGGCTGTGGCACGGAGGTGACGCGGCGGTGCCGGGGGACACCTGGTTCGTTGGCGGGGGGCCAGGGGGCAATGCCCGGGAGGGGTCCGTGGGAATGGGGGCGGCGGGATGGAGACATGGAGAGACCCCGGGAGCTGTGCGGGCGCGGGGACAGGGCTGGGGGGTGCAGACACAGCCTGGGGGTGCCAGGGAGAGGGGACGTGCCAGCCCCCAGCACGCACCTCTTGGTGTCCCCAGGGCCATGTTCATCATCATCATCACCTTCATAGCCATCACCGTCCTCCTCTTCATCTTCCACATCTTCCGAAAGCTCTGCGAGGACCCCGTGCCGCCCCCCGCCTACAGGAGCCCGCAGGGCCCCGCACCCGCCCCGTCCCACGGAGACCCCCAGAGCCCCATGTCCCCTCCGCTGACCACGATGCCCACGCTGCCCAGTCTGCCCAGCGGGGCCATCCCCGTGGGGCTGGAGCCTCCACCCTACAGCGAGGTGGGTCCCACCCGGCCGGGGGTGCTGGGCTGAGCCCCGAATGGGGGTCGGGGTGGGGTGCGGGGCGCTGGGTGATGAGATATGGGGAGCTGAAGTTATGGGGTTCTGGGTGATGGGGTATGGGATGCTGGGTCCTCGGGCTGTGGGGCGCTGGGGTTATGGGGTGCTGGGCTGCCTTGCCCCCACAGGGGGACACCCTCCTTCCCTAGGGAACCCCCTGGAGGTGCCACACGACCCCCTCATGGATCCCCCTTCGCCCTCAGGTGACAGAGAAGCCCTTTCTGTACCCCCTGCCCCAGGGGCCGTGCCCCGAATGTGGCCACAACCCCAGAGATCAGCCTCCCTTCGCCACCCGGACCTAGAGGTGACCCCCGCCAAGGACAGCTGGTGACAACACCCCCCTTCACTGAGGGGGACATGGACCCCCCACCCCCACGCCATCCTGCTGGGAACTCCCCTATTTATTATATTAAAAAGTGCAAAAGAATTACGGGCTGTGCTGGTTGGGTGGGGAGGGGCAGAGGGAGAAGGGGAGAAGTTTAAGGGGGTTCTGCACCCCACATTCACCCCCAACTGCGGGTGCTCCCTGTGCCCATCACTGTGTCCATCCCCATCCCGTCCCCATCCCATCCCCATCCTTGTCCCATCCCTCTCTCCATTCCAGTCCCATCCTTACCCCTGTTCCCATCCCACCCTGTCCCTGTTCCCATCCCCATCCCTATTCCAGTCCCTATTCCTATCCCATTCCCATTCCCATCTCCATCCCATCCCCACAGACAGGTGCAGGCCGGTGGGACATTGACGTGGGGTTTATTGAGCCGAGAGCAGCTCCCAGCCCAGGGCCATCCCCGAGGACAAGCGTCCCCAAGGACAGGTGTCCCCGGGGCCGCTGTCCCCGCCCAGGCTCCCTGTCCCCTCACGCCGTGTGCCGACACTGGCGCCGCTTGATTTTCCTCTTGAGGAGCAGCAGGTCCAGGTAGAGCAGGCGGCCCAGGATGGCCGAGGCGCAGAGCAGTCCCCCGTGCACGGCCCCCGCCAGCCCGCAGGAGAACACGTCCTGCCCTGGGGACAGCCACCGTGGCACAGGGACACCCCCGGGGAGCACGCGGCCACCCTCAGGGCGGAGCAGAGCCACCGCCATGGGGGACACGGCCACAACCATGGGGGGACACCCCCCACTGCAGGGAGCACCTGGGGACACCACCCGCAGCCTGGAGCTGGTCACAGGGACAGCAGGAAAGGGGACACGGGGACACAGTCCCTCACCTGTCAGGTAGAGGTTCCTCACGGGCGTGTCGGGTCTCAGGGCGGCCACCACGGCGGGGCTGAAGCGGCGCAGGTCGTGCTCGGTGCCGTACATCTCCCCCCGCGCAGCCCCCAGGTAGTGCTGATTGGTGAGCGGGGACGCCGCCTCCACGAACTCCACCTGCGCAGGACGGGGGGTCGGAGCGTGTCGGGGGGCACGGGGGGCACGGACGGACCCCCCCGAGGCACCCCGACCCTGTGGGACAGCCATCCCGTGGGGCACCTTGTCCCGCAGGTGCGGGAAGCGGAGCAGGGCCCTCTCTAGCAGCCGCTGGGCGATGTCCATCTTGTACCGCTGGTACTCGGGGCCGCGGTGCCGGGGGCGGCTCCCGGCCCACTCCTCGAACCACTCGTACCGTGCCATGGTCAGGATAGTCATGCATGACCTGCCTGCGGGGCGGGGACAGCTGGTGACACCCCCGTGGGGACCCCGATGGCGGTGGCAGTGGCAGTGCCCACCCCCTGACGGTGGGTTTGGGGAACCGCTGGGCTGGGGGGACACGGGGGTCCCCCGGAGCGGTACCTGGGTGCCGCTGCTCGTACGTGGGGTCCTTGGCGGCGGGGAAGGTGATGAACATCATGGCCAGGTTCTCGGGGACGTCGTCGCGGCTCAGGGCAGCGTACTGGGTCATCCTGCAGGAAAACAGGGATGTGATGCCCCCACCGTGCCCCCCCACCCGCCCTGACCCCCCCCGGGGTGCCGGGACCCCTCACATGGCGTCCAGGTCGTTGTGGGGGTAGATCCAGAAGTTGGTGGGGGGCAGGCCCAGCTCGGCCGCGCTGCCCCGCAGCCCCACGAACACCAGGAAGGAGCCCATGCCCGGCCGCACCATGGCCAGGCGGGAGAGGACACCTGCGGGGACACGGCGGTGACACCCGGTGCTGCCGGTGCAGGGGACACGGCGGTGACACCCGGTGCTGCCGGTGCAGGGGACACGGCGGTGACACCCGGTCCTGCCGATGCGGCGGACACGGTGGTGACACCCGGTGCTGCCGGTGCAGGGGACACCGCGGTGACACCCGGTGCTGCCGGTGCAGGGGACACGGCGGTGACACCCGGTCCTGCCGGTGCAGGGGACACCGCGGTGTCACGAACGAGGGGGATGTGGGGATGCTGGGGACACTGAGGACACGAGGGTCACAGGGTTACCGGGGTGGCTGCGGACGTGCGGCGGCAGCAGCTTCCCGAAGGTGTTGAAGAGCCCCGCGTCGGAGATGACGAGGGGGGCGCGGATCTGCAGCTCCTCCTCGCCGGGCCCCGCCCGCACCGCCACCCCTGGGGACCGGCGAGAGGCTGTCAGGGGGCGCGGGGCGCTGCCACCGCGTCCCCATCGCTCGGGGGGGGGGGTCCCGGGGCTCACCCAGGGCTGTGCCGGCGGCGCTGACGAGCACGCGCATGACGGGGGCGCGCACGAGCACGGCGCCCCCCGCGCGCTCGATGACGGGCACGGCGTGGAAGGCGACCTCGCTCGCCCCCCCCCGCGGGTACCAAGCCCCGCGCTGGTAGTGGTGAACCATCAGCGCGTTCACCAGGAAGCTCGAGTCCCGCGGGGCCGTGCCTGCGGGGACAGGGGGACACGGGCACGGCTGAAGGGCGGGACAGCCCTCTCGTGTCGCGACATGGTGCTTCTCATCACGATAGAGTCCTCCCTTATTGGGGCACAGCCCTCCCCTCTCCCCATGGTGCCCTCCCCTATCACAACACATCCTTCTACTATCACGGCACGGCTCTCCCCCAATGTAAATGGCCCTCCTGTATCACGACAGGGGCCCTTCCCACCACGATACAGCCTCCCCATCCCAACACAGCACTGCCCATATCGTGATGGTGCCACCTCCTGTCATGACACAACCTCCACCACTGCAGTCCAGCCCTCCACCATGGTGCCCTTCCTATCGCGACAGCCCCTCCCTGTCGCGACAGCCCCTGACCATAGAAGAGGTAGCCGAGCAGGGCACGCAGGTCAGGGTCGGAGGTGAGCTGGGCCACGGCCTGGCTGTGGCTGGTGGTCGCCATGCGGAACACGGGGGACAGGTGGGGCAGGAGGCCCGAGCGCAACAGGAGGGTGACAAGCCAGCGCGGGGACAGCTTCAGCACGGCCAGCAGCGCCACGTGCCGCGAGGCCACCTGCGGGACACCCACAGTGTCACTGTCACCACCCAGACCAGCGTGGGGACAGCTTGAGCACAGCCAGCAGCACCACGTGATGTGAGGCCACCTGTGTGACATCACCATGTGCCACCAGCAACACCGTCCTGCCTGGCCACCACCACGTCCTCAGGACTGTCACTGCCATGACCCCAGGGCCACCTGTGGCTCAGCACTCATCCCCCCAGCACCCACGTCCTTGTTACCCCCGGAACTTTTCCCTACCATGCCCATCATCGGCACCTCCATAGCCCAAGCTGATCCCTCCTTGGGGACACGCCACCCCCTTGGGGAGGTGACCCCAGGGCCTCACCTTGGAGAGCTTCATGAACTCCCTGATGGCCTCCTTCTCAGCTGGGAACTGCTCCTCCAGGGCGGTGACAAAGGCCACCTTGCCAGAGCGCAGTTGGTAGCGCTGGGGTCCCAGGGTCACCTCGTCGTAGGGGTCAGGCAGGCGGTGCCAGCAGAGCTGCCCATCCGTCAGCTGGTCCAGGGCCACCCGCAGGAGGCTCCCCTCGTGCAGCTGCCCCACGTAGTGGATGCCTGCAGGATGGCGACAGGGGACACGGCGGGGGGACACCGGGGACATCGCATGGACACGTGGTGGGAGCAGCCGGGGAGGGCAGGGTTTGGCTTTGTCTGCTGTGGGTCACACTGGGGGGGGGCAGGATGGGATCTTGGCATGGCATGGACATGGTATGGACATGGCACGGACACACGGACAAGACATGGACACGGCACACATGCACTGCACACATCAGGGCTGGCAGCACCGTCACAGTGGGGCCGTGGGGACAGGGTGGTGACAGTGAGTGCCAGGGGGTGGCAGGGCTCGGGGCGTCCTTACCCACGTCGAACTCGATGCCGTGCTGCTGGAAGGTGTGGCAGCACCCCCCGGCCTGGTCATGCTGCTCCAGCACCAGCACCCTCCGGCCTGCCTTGGCCAGGGTGGCGGCCACCGCCAGGCCCCCCACGCCACTGCCGATGACCACGGCGTCCAGCTGGTCCGGCACGCGCTGGGCACTGAACCCTGAACACGCGTGACAGTGACCGCCAGGGGACACTGAGCCCTGTTTCCCAGTATTCCCCAGGACGAACGGACACATGGACACACGGACACATGATGGACACTCACCCTGCTTCAGAACCCTGTCCCGGGCACGTTGGTCAGTCACCAGCGGCCGCGGTGGCTCCAGGGGTGGCCCTGCTAAGGGGTTGCCAGACGGGGCCAGGAGCCGATGGGCCACCCGGCCCAGGGCCAGCAGGGCCAGTGCCACCAGCAGCAGCAGCGTGGGCCACATGACTGTCACTGCGTGTGGCTCTGTACGGACACGGCACAGACACGGCACGGACACGGCACGGACACGGTACAGCTCGGCGTGTGCAGCCCCAGCCCTTATAGCCACGGCAGCTTAGGCCCACGGGGATTATGGACAGGCCAATACAGCGGCTTTAGAGACACTGCTGCTTAAAGACACAGAGCTCCCGGACACGGCACCGCATGGACACGGCTCTGCATGGACACGGCACTGCACGGACACGGCACCGCATGGACACGGCTCTGCATGGACACAGCTCTGCATGGACACGGCACCGCACGGACACGGCACCGCATGGACACGGCTCTGCATGGACACGGCTCTGCATGGACACGGCACCGCACGGACACGGCACTGCATGGACATGGCACCGCATGGACACGGCTCTGCATGGACACAGCTCTGCATGGACACGGCTCTGCATGGACACAGCTCTGCACGGACACGGCACCGCACGGACACGGCACTGCATGGACATGGCACCGCATGGACACGGCTCTGCATGGACACGGCACCGCACGGACACGGCACTGCATGGACATGGCACCGCATGGACACGGCTCTGCATGGACACGGCACCGCACGGACACGGCACTGCATGGACATGGCACCGCATGGACACGGCACCGCATGGACATGGCACCGCATGGACACAGCTCTGCACGGACACAGCTCTGCATGGACACGGCACCGCACGGACATGGCACCGCACGGACACGGCACCGCATGGACACAGCTCTGCATGGACACAGCTCTGCATGGACACGGCTCTGCATGGACACGGCTCTGCACGGACACGGCTCTGCATGGACATGACACCGCAGGGACACAGCTCTGCACAGACACGGCTCTGCATGGACATGACACCGCAGGGACACGGCTCTGCACGGACACGGCTCTGCATGGACATGGCACCGCATAGACACAGCTCTGCACAGACACGGCTCTGCACAGACACGGCACCACACGGACACGGCACCACACGGACACGGCTCTGCACGGACACAGCACTGCATGGACACGGCTCTGCACAGACACGGCTCCCTATGGACACGGCTCTGCACGGACACGGCACCACACGGACACGGCTCTGCACGGACACGGCTCCCTACAGACATGGCATCCTAAGGCACCCTATGGCCGTGACTCCCCGTGACACCCTATGACACCCTGTGGGAGGTGCACACGCATGTGCACGAGGTGGGGACATGTGTGTCACCGGTGTGCTGGGCACTGCACACAGGCGCGGGCACACCCACGCTCGTGCAAGGGAACAAACCCCCCCTTGCACACCCTTGCACACCCACACCCCCTGCAAAGCCCCCCGCACCCCCACACCCCCCGTGCCTGCAGCTCTGCTGACCCCTCCCGGCATCACCAAGGAAGGGCCCGTGTGTGCAAGGTGACACGCGTGTGACACACTCACACTCTCCCAGCCCTCCCAACCCCCTCCCAGCCCCAAACTGGTGGGAAATGGCGATTTACAGATGAAAAACCACCAGCAGCAGGTGGGACAGGGCTGGGGGTGGCGGGGGTGACACAAGTGACACCAGCCCCCCTCGCATTCACCACAAGGGGCAAACCCATTTTTCTCTCCTTTAATAAAATTCACAGCAAAGTACCAAAAAGGAGCGACTGGGGACAGGGACTGGGGGGTCATGGGGTGGGGGCCCGCGGCAGGAGGGACACGGGGCACACTCTGCACCCCCCGAGTCCCTGTCCCTTGGGGACAACCCATGTCACCACCCCAGATCCCCCCAGCGAGTCCCCAGCCACAGCCCCCCACTGGGTTAATTACAAGGTCAATGAAGGGTTCATTAAGGGTTAATTACAGGGCGCGGGGAGGGGGTTATTGCTACCTGGGAAGGGTGACAGGGGACACAAGGGACAGTGAGGGACCCCCATCGTGGAAAGGGGAAAAGGGGGTCCCCGCGTGGGGTTTGTGGCCTGGGGGGCAGGGGGGGACACCCGGGGCCACGGCAGCTTCTGGGTGTGACCCCCCAAATCCCGCACTCCCCATCCCCAATCCTGGGGCTCCCCACCTGGGACGGGGTGGGCTTCCCCATGGGGAAACTGAGTCAGGGTGGGGGGGAACCCCGTTTTCCCCATGTCCCCCCCGGTGGGGGGGCAGAGCCCCCTGGGGTAATTCGGGGAGGGGGCGAGGTTCTGGCAGTGACTCAGCTGTGTGGGTGCTGGGCACGGTGGGGGGCCTGTGCCCCCCATGGGACCCCACTGGCTGCTTCTTCCCCCCCCAAATCTGGGGCCGGGTAGGGGGGACAGAGGGGTCAGGCTTGGGCCGGGGGGCTCTGCAGAGAACCCCCCCACCCCCCGCGGGGCTGAGCTCATCACACCAGTGAGTGAGACACAGGCCCCCTCTGCCCCCCCCAGACCGCCTGTGTGGGCTGGGGGTGTAGGGGAGGGTTTGGGGTCCCTAATAGACCCAGGTGACAGGGACCCACTGGGGCTGCACGCGCAGGTGGTCCATGGCCTCGCGGAGCCGCCCGAAGGTGCGCTCCAGGTCATCGTTGGTCAGGCTCAGGTCGAAGTAGTGCCCGTAGCCGCGCTGGATGCGATTGCTCTCCTCCACCGTGCGCTGGGCGTCCGCCTCCTGCCCCCAAAACCTGCCTCAGTCACCCCAGAACCCCCAGCGCGGCAGGGGGACACCCACTGGGAGCTGCGTGTCCTCCTCCTGCCCCCAAAACCTGCCTCAGTCACCCCAGAACCCCCAGAGCGGCAGGGGGACACCCACTGGGAGCTGCGTGTCCTCCTCCTGCCCCCAAACCTGCCTCAGTTTCCCCATCCCCTCGGGCCCCCCCGGACCCCCACCGTGAGCTGTTTGGTGGCCACGCCGCTCTCCAGGGCCGCCCGGTTCATGGCTCGCAGCCTCTCGGGCCCGGGGGCTTCGATGAACACCACGTAGGGCACGAACTCCGCCGTTCTCAGCACCTTCACGGCCTGCGCGGGGGGGACAGCGCTCAGCCCCGCGGCCGGGGGGTCCGGGGTGTCCCTGTCCCCCTCGCCGCGTCCCCTACCTGCGGGTTGACGTCCAGGATGCACATCTTGCCCGCCTCCACCACGGCGCGGATGGAGTCGATCCTGGTCCCGTAGAGGTTGCCCTCGTACTCGCCGTGCTCCAGGTACCGCCCCGCCTTGATGTCGGCCTCCATCTCGCCCCGCGACACGAAGCGATAGCCCTGCCCGTCCCGCTCGCTCTCCTTCGGCTTCCGGGACGTGTCTGCCAGCGAGGGGACCTCAGTGACACCCGGGAGTCCCCTCCCGGGGACGATAACGGAGGACCCGGATGCGGGCGGGGACGATCACAGGGGACAGGGATGCTAGCGGGGCGGGGACAGGGATGCTCGCAGGGGACAGGGATGATGCCGGCGGGGACAGGGGACACTCACAGGGGATGGTGGTGCCGTAGCGCGCCTGGTCGGACATGATGAGCTTATTCTTGAGGCTGCGGCGCCCCACGCCCTGCGCCCCGATCAGCACCAGCGTTTTCCGGCGGAACGGCGGCATCCGCGCCACCTCCTCGTAGATCAACAGCTCGTGCCGGTCGAACTCTGGGCGAGGGACAGGACTGGCACCCGTCCCTGGGGACCCGGGACACCCTGTCCCAGCGGGTGCCACCGCCGCTTCCCCGCGGGAATGCCCTGGGACACTCACCGGCGTTCTTCGTCGTCAGGTACATCATCCTCTTCTTCCTCTTCCCACTGAGGCTGCCACACAGGGCCCCTGCGAGGGCAAGGGGCTGGCTGAGCTGGGGACAGGGACAGGGACAGCACCACGGCACCGGGACACGGCCACGGGAGCTGGGACCTTCCGCCGGGGCAGTGCCATGGGGGACACCACCCCGGCAATCGGGGACATCACCGTGGGAACTGGGGACCTGCTGCAGTGACAGGACCCTGGGGCGATGGGGACATTGCCACAGGGCGCAGGGGACCCGCTGTACTGCCCCCTCCGACCCTGCCCGCAGAGCCGCGTCCCCCCGAGGCCAGGCCGATGTCGCAGTACCTGACGTGGGGGCCACCTCCCCGTCCCGCTTGACGAAGGCCTTGCGCTTCTCCTCCAGCAGCTGGCTGGGCACCAGCCCCGCGCTGCCACCCTCCACGTGGCACGCCTGGGGACACAGAGCCACGCGTGGGGACCCCCCAGCCCCACCGAGACCCCCCTGAGGTCCAGAGACCCCTCCGACCCCACAGGGAACACTCCCAGCTCCGGGACCCCCCCAAGCTCCACAAGGAACCTCCTTAGCTCCAGGAAATCCCCCAATTTCCAGGGACCACCCAATCCACGCAGGGACCCTCCCTTGCTCCAGGGATTCCCCGATTCCCAAGTAACCCCCCTCAGCTCCAGGGACACCCCCGAGCTCCAGGGACCCCCCGCCGTTTCCAGGGACTCTCCCCGGCAGCCCCCAAGCCCACAGGGACCCCTTGATCTCCCCTAGGAGCTCCCAGCCCCAACACCTCCTCTCCCTCCATGGCCCAGGACGGGGTCGAAGAGCCACGACCCCCCCAGACCACCCCTGCAGGCCCCCCTGACCTGCCACCAGTTGGGGTCATCCTGGTTGACGATCTGCAGCAGGTCCCCGGCCATGAACTTGAGCCCGGCCTCCTTGCAGGGGATGAGGCTGTCGGTGGCCGGGTCGTAGTCGAAGTGACACTTGACAAACACCTGGGGACCGGAGGGTTCAGGGGAGGACCCCCGCACCGCCCCCCCTCCACCCCGCCCCCCCTCCGCCCCGCCTGTGCCGCCGCCCGGTGCCTCAGTGTCCCCAGGGCGCGGGGGGGGACACGCGGGGCCCGTGTCACGCGTGTCCCCCCGCTAGGAGCTCCCCCCGCCGGGGTGTCCCCCCCGCGCCCGGCGCAGCCAGGCCCGCACGGCCCCCGCGCACACGCAGAGGGCCCCGGCCGCCGCCGCCGCCCCCCACGCGACCACCACGGCGACCCCCAGGCACAGCCCCACGGCCACGCTCAGGCACATGAGGGTGCCCAGCGCCGCCAGCGCCGCGCCCGCGATGGCGCACATGGGGACGTGCAGGGGCACACGGGCGTGTGGCACACGGGACACGGCGCTGGCGGCAGCGGGGCGGCGCGGGGAGGGCCCACGCGGGGACAGCCCACGCGGGGACAGCGCCGCTTTGTCCCCTCGGAGACGGGGATGGCTGGCACGGAGTGGGGAGGGGCAGCACAGGGCACCCTTTGCCAGCCGGCAGCCAGGTCCTGTGGGGACAGGGATGGGGACAAGGCAGAGACCACCAGTGCCCAGCAGAGAGGGAACGGCAAGGGTGTCCCACCAGCCACGGGGCACATGGCACGGACAGGGGGACAGGGGACCCTGAGGCTCAGGGGACAACACAGGGATGGGGACACAGAAGTGCGGACACAGGCACAGGGCAGGGAGTGTTGAGTGCGGGATGCAGGTGGGGCGCGGCGGTGGTACCCGGCGGGGCGGGATGCGGGGTTGGATGCGGGGTTGGATGCGGGGTTGGATATGGGGCGGGTCGGGGGGCGGGATGCGGGGTTGGATGCGGGGTTGGATGCGGGGCGGGATGGGGGGTTGGATGCAGGGTTGGATGCGGGGTTGGATATGGGGCGGGATGTGGGGCGGGATGCGGGGTTGGATGGGGGTTGGATGCGGGGTTGGATGGGGGGTTGGATGCGGGGTTGGATATGGGGCGGGATGGGGGGTTGGATATGGGGCGGGATGCGGGGCGGGATGGAGGGTTGGATGGGGGGTTGGATGCGGGGCGGGGCGCGGTACCTGGCGGGGCGGGTGGGGCTCCTGGTAGCTGGGCAGGATCTTGAGCACGACGCTGCCGCTGGCGTGGCGCAGGCTGTCCTGCAGCGCGCGCGGGTCGCTGCCCACCTCGCGCCCGTTCACCTCGCGGATCACGTCCCCCACGTGCAGCAGCCCCTGCTGCGCCACCATCCCCCCGTGCAGGATGCGGGCGATCACCAGCTCCCCTCGCTCCACCCGGAACGTCACCCCCTGAGGGGACAGCCCCGCTCAGCCCCCGGCGGGGACTCCCCGCAGCAGCCGTGACCCCCACCCGACACCCAACAGACAGCCCGCTATGACCCCAGCCCCCCAAAAAGTCTCTCGGCACCCCAAAATGCTCCCAGTCACCCCCGCGATGCCCCCCGTGTCCCCAACTCCCTGCAGTGCCCCAACACACCCTCGCACCCCCAGCACCCCAAAATATCCCAGGATCGCCATCACCCCCCGACCCTCCTGCAGCACGCCCTGCCCCCCACAATGTCCCATTCCCCCCCAGCCCCTCGTGTCCCCCGGCCGGGCTCACCAGGTTCTCCCCGGCAGCCTTGCGGATGCCCACCATGCGCACGGCATCGGGGGGCACGGGCTGGGACCCCAGGGAGGGCTCCGGGCCGGGGCTGCTCGGGGGAGGGTCGTAACTCTTGGCAGCCACCGAGTCGTGGGTCTCCAGCAGCGACTGGGACACACGGGGTGGGGGTCACCCCTGCGTCCCACACAGATGGCACACGCGTGTGTCACATCCCCCGGCACAGGAAAGGGGGTCCCAGCCGCGCCACACCCCCCGGCACACCGCACACACCCGTGTGTCACATCCCCCGGCACAGGAGGGGTCCCACCCGTGCCCCACGCACCTGGAAGTGCGGTTCCCGCAGGATCCGGGCCAGCTCCGCCGCCGCTCCCTGCGCGTCGGGCCGCGCCAGGCGCCCGATGTCCCGCAGGATCTCCTGCACCAGCGCCAGGTTGTCCCCGCGCACCGCCTCCAGCTTCCGCTCCTCCAGCCGCTCGTGCGCCTGGGGACACCGGGGGGACCCCCGCGGACAAGTGGGTAAGGGCGGAGACCCCCAAGTGCTGGGGGGATTAGGGATCCCCGGGGGGATTAGGGACCTCCAAGGGTTGAGGGAATCAGGGACTCCCCGGTGGGACGGGGTGTCAAGGACCCCTGGGGGGGATTAGGGACCCCCGGATGCAGAGGGGATGAGGGGTCTCTGTGGGGGAAGGGGGGGATTAGGGACACTTGGAGAGGCCAAGGGGATTACGGACCTAAACGGGGGGTTTAGGGTCCCTCAGGGGTTAGGGACAACCGGGTTGTTAGGGACCCTCAGGGCTAGGGGGCTTAGGGACCCTCAGGGAGTCTAGGGACCCCCGGGCACAGAGGGGATTAGGGATCTGGGGGTGCTCGGTTGGGGGGGATGAGGGACCCCCAGGAACTGGGGGGATTAGGAAGCCCTGGGTGTAGGACATAGGGACCCCCAGGAGGTGACACACACATGCACACACACACGTGCACACGCACACGTGCACACGCACAAACACCGCAGCCTCCCTGCACACACGCGTGTGCAAGCGCCCATCCACACCCGCGTGCACGCGCACACACATGTGGGTCACCCCCCACACGTCCCGGGGGTCCCGGGGGGACAGGCGTGCCCCCCGTGCCGCCGTACCTTGGCCAGGGAGCGGACGATAGGGCTCTCCATGATGCCACGGAGGAAGATGAGGTCAAGGTCGGCCACCCCCGGGGTCCCAGGGAGCCCCATCAGGTTGTCCAGGACCTTCTGCATGGCTGGGGAGGGTCGGGGGGGGGACGGGACACACACAGGGACACGGGGGGGGACACGTGTGGAGAGGACGAGCAGCAACGTGGGTTAAAGTGCAGCCGGGGGTGCTCGCGCCCCCCCCCCCCCATTCCTGTCACAGTCACCCCTGGGCCCCCAAATATGGGGACAAGTGTCGGGGTCCCCTGGGAGCACGGAAATGTCCCCTCCTCGTCCAAGCGGAGGGACAAATGGATGTTCCTCTCCCTCCCAAATTGTCATCCTGGAGTCCAAAGCCCCCAGGAGCAATGGGAGGGGGCTGCAAGGGGGGTGATGCGATGGGGGGGCGCTGCAAAGGGGGGGGAATGGAAGGGGGAGCGATGCGATGGGGGGGCGATGAGGGCTGCGATGAGATGGGGGGGCCATGCAATTGAGGAGGGGCCGCATCCGGGGCCGCGGGGGCAGGAGCGGCTGCGCGGCTGCGCTGCAATGGCGGGGGACGATCGCGATGCAGCCGGGGGGGCGGAGGGGGGGCATCCATCAGCCCCCCCCCATCGAGGGGGGGTCACAGCCTCACCCGCACCCCCCCATCTCCCTCCACCCATTTCATCCCCCACCGCATCCCCACCCCACGCCGCCCCCCGAGTGGCATCCCCCCCCGCACGGCATCACCCCCGGCCCCTCCCAGCCCCCTCCGTACCTGGGGGTCCCGGGGGGTCGCGGGCGGGGGCCGGGGCGGGCGGCGGGGACCCTCGGCCAGGGCGGCTCATGGCTGCGGGGCCGGGCTCCCCCGCCCCAGATCCGGGTACCGCCGCCCCCCCCGCAACCCCCCGGCCCCGCGTGGGGCCCCCACCCGCGCCGGGCCCGCGCCCCCCGCCTTGCACACGCGTGTGCACCGGGCACGCTGCGGCCGCTTTGCACACCCGGCGGCGGGGAGGGGGCGGGGGGGCGCGGCGCGAGCTCACACGCGCGGGCACGGCTCGTGCCCGCGCATCTCACGCGTTTGCACACGCACATGAACACCCACGCGTGCAAACCACCTGAGCGCGCTCACGCGCGTGTGCGGACGCACGCACCCCCCCAAAAAGGCTGCGCGCCCGCACAGCGCACACGAGTGTGCGCGCCCGCGCTGACACGCGCGGCTCCGTGCACGCGCGACCCCGGGTGCGCCCACGCGCGGCCCCACGCGCGCTCCCGCTCGCGTGCAAACCCACGGGCGCGCTCCCCGCGGCCCCCGCCCCGCGCGCGCTCTCCCCGTGCCCGCTCACCCGCGCTTGCACACCCGTGCTTGCACACCCACCCCGCTCACGGGTGGGACCCCCCCGCAGCGTCCCGCGGCGTGGGGAGGGGGACGGCGGGGGCTCGGCCCCTTTAAGGGGGCGGTGGGGGGGGGGGCGGGAGCGCGGATTTAAAGGGGCCGCGCCGCTCTCGCGTGCAACGCGCACGCACCCGCACCTGCACACGCACACGGACCCGCACCCACGCACGAGCGCGTGCCCACCCGCGCGGGTCACCCCCCCCCGCAGCGCCCACCCCCACAGGAGTGACCCCTCCCCTTGCACACGCGTGTGCCAGGCCCGGGTGTGCCCCGTGAGTGCCCGACCCGCGCCCACAGCCCCACGCACACGCAGCCTGTGACCCCCGCCCGAGCCCCCCGCCCTCACCCGTGCCCGGGGGGGTTTGCCCGCGCGTGTGCCCGCGCGTGTGCGTGTGCAAGCCCCGCCCGGTGCACACTCACCCGTGACAGAGGCGGGGGCGGCCGCCGGCATCGCGGCGGAGCTGCGGGACACGCGCGACTGGCACCGACCGGACGGGGACAGCGAGAGGGACAGGGACGGCCGCGTAGGCGTGTCCACAGTGCCAGCACCCCCAGTGTCCCCAGCACAGCCACTCGGTGTCCCCAGGGCCAGGACCTCCTTTCTTCCCAGTGTCCCCAGTGTCGCCAGTCGCAGCAGGCGCAATGTCCACAGCGCAGCCAGCACCGGTGTCCCCCAGCCTCAGCGCCCCAGTGTCCCCAGTGTCCCCAGCCCCAGAGTCCCGTGTCCCCAGCAGCCCCAGTGCCACCAGCATCACCACGGTCCCCAGACTCAGTGACCACAACACCCCCAGTGCCTCCGGTACCCCCAGTGCCCCCAGCCCCAGTGTCCCCAGTGTCCCCGAGCAGGCAGAGGCAGGACAGGCGGTGGCTGCAGGGGGGGTTTATTGCTGGGGGTCTGTCCCGGCCCCGCGGTGCCGGTTCTGGGGGGTCGGGGGTGCAGCGGGGGCGGGGGGGCTGCACCTGCCGGGCTCCTTCGCCCACTCGACCCCGGCGGTGTCCCTGCAATGAGAGGGGGGTCAGTACCCCGGGACCCCCTAGGGTGCCCCAGCCCCGTGTCCCCTTCCCCACAGAGCCCCCGATCCCCCCGGCCCAGGATCCTCCGCCCTGACACTCTGAGAGCCCCCCCGGGGCCCCCCAGTCCCGTGTTCCCCACCTTGCACTCTCTAGGGCCTTCCCCTGAATTCCCCAGCCCTGTGCATCGCCCAGAGCCCCCCCTTCCCCCCATGCTGTCCCCAGTGGGGACACTGAGGCCGGGGGGGGACACGGGGGGGTCCCCACATCCCCCCACACCCCTTACCTGGGGCTCAGCACCCCGGGGCGCCGAGGGGCTCCTCGCCCAGCGCTCGCCCCCCCGCCCGCTTCCCGTACCTGCAACGGGGACACGTTATGGCGACAGCGGCACGGGCACGGGGGGGGCACGACGTGACAGGGGGACACGACGGGGAGTGTGTCGCGATAGGGAGCGTGTCACGACGGGGAGAGCATTGAGATGGGAAGTGTTTCACGAGGGGGAGCGTGTGACGAAGGGAAGCGCATCGTGATGCGAGCACATGGGGACGGGGAGCACATCACGATGGGCAGCATGTCGCGATGGGGAGCGTGTGACGATGGGCAGCATGTCGCGATAGGGAGCACATGCCGACCCCCAGCCCCGGGCCCCGCTCACCGCGGGCGCGTGACGACGTTCAGGTACTGCTGCAGGTCGTTGTAGAAGCGCAGCAGGTCCTCCACGGGCGCGTCGTCCCCGGGGTAGGTGGGCTGCGCCGGGGCCGCGCGGGGCCGCAGCGGCAGCAGCGCCACCACGGCACAGGCCACCAAGAGCAGCGGCGGCCGGCGCGGGGCCATGGCTGCGACAGCGACACGGCGGTCACACGCGTGTGCACCAGCACGGGCCACACACGGACGGGAACACAGAACCGCGTGCTCGCACACGCGTGTGCGCAGCACACAGCACATGCACAGACACACCTGCGCACACCTGCGCACACCTGCACACTCCCATGTGCACACCTGCACACACCTGCGCACACCTGCACACACCTGCACACACCTGCGCATACCTGCACACACCTGCGCACACCTGCGCACTCCTTCACACACCTGCACACTCCTGCACACTCCCATGTGCACACCTGCACACACCTGCACACACCTGCACACTCCCATGTGCACTCCTACACAAGCCCATGTGCACTCCTGCACACACCTGCACACACCTGCACACTCCTGCGCACACCTGCACACTCTCCTGCACACTCATGCACACACCTGCACACTCCTTCACACACCTGCACACTCTCCTGCGCACTCCTACACACCCCTGCACACCCCTGCACACACCTGCACCCCCCTGCACTCTCCCCTGTGCACGCCCTTGTCCCACGCCTGCACAAGCACACGCACACACATTTCACACGCACGGTCGCAGCCCTGTCCCTTGCACACCCCGTTTGTCACACACTCGCTCCCTGCTCACACTCCCCGCAGCCCCATCCCCACTCACCTTCTTCCTCTGGCAGGGACGCGGGGACACGGCGAGACGAGGGGACGCTGCCTGACACGCCGGGTCCTCGGTGCCACCACTGCCACTGCCGTGCTGGCCCTTATATCCCCCTGTCCCCCCGCTGATGTCACCCTGCCACGCAGCACCTGTGGCCAGGTGCCCACTCGGACGGGGAGGGGGGAACAGGGGCCATCGTGGGGGGTGACAGGGACAGCTGGCCCCTGCACAGCTCTGGTTAATGTTTGACCCCTCACTGGGGGGTCCCGGAAGGGACAGGACATGGACATGGGTGTCCAGCCCCATAAAGGGACAAAGAGACACGTGTGGTGACAGAGGGACTAGAGGGGGACAACCAGGAGGACTCTTGGGGTGCAAGGGTGGCAGGAGGAGTGGACAGAGGGATGGGGAGTGGGACAGAGGGACAGTAGAGGGGCAGACAGAGGGACGGGGGGGTGGGAGGACGGGGGGAGGGTAAGGGAGGTAATGTTGGGGTGAGGGACAGAGGGACAGAGGGGACAGAGCCACCCCCCACTGTGGCCATGGGGACAGGGCTGTCCCCGGGCTCCCACCACGGCCAGGTGAGGGGACAGAGGGACAGGGGACCCCCGGACCTGGCACAGCCCCCGAGGGCCGCAGTCCTCACAGGTGTCACACGACAGTGTCAGCGCCTACTGCCAGTGCACCCCACACCCAGCGCACCCCACGGATGTCCCCTCAGTGCTCCGGCCCCATCACAGCCCCCCAGCACCCCGACATCCATCCATGGTGTGTCCCCCCGCCACTGCCCCCCATCACCCCACACCCAGTGCACCCCAGTGCCCAACCCCGGTGTGCCCCCGTCCCCAGCTCACCCCACTCCCACCCTTCCCTCCACACCCCCTCCTCCAAAATTCCCACTCCTCACCCCCTTCCGCTCTATTCCCCTCCTTTCACCCCTCCATCCCTCCCCACCCCTCTGCCCCCCGTCTCTGCACCCCCCACGCCCTGTCGCTTGTTCCTCCCACCCCTCCATCCCCCCTGCACCCCTCCTGCACCCCTCCATCCCCCTGCACCCCTCCTGCACCCCTCCACCCCCCTGCACCCCTCCTGCACCCCTCCATCCCCCCTGCACCCCTCCTGCACCCCTCCACCCCCCCTGCACCCCTCCTGCACCCCTCCATCCCCCCTGCACCCCTCCTGCACCCCTCCACCCCCCCTGCACCCCTCCTGCACCCCTCCATCCCCCCTGCACCCCTCCTGCACCCCTCCATCCCTCCCACATCCTCCCCTGCACCCCACCATCTCCTCTCCATCTACCGCCCACCCTCCCTGCGCCCCTCAATTCCTCCCACATCCCTTCATCCCCCTCCACCTCAAATCCCTCCTGCACTGCTCCATCCCCTCCACACCCCTCTGTCCCCTCCCGGTCCCCGCGCCCCCCGCGCCCCCCGCACACACAGCGCGGACCCGGCCGTGCCCACGATCGTGCTCTTTATTGTCGCTGCGGGGCCGTGCAGGGACCACGCGGGACACCCCCGACAGCGATGGGGAGGGGACGGGGTCGAGGCCCTCCCCGACAGCGGGACACCCCCGGGCCGGGTTCTGGGGGTCCCCGACCCTCCAGCGGGGGGTCCCGCGCTGGCCCTGGGTCCCCTGGGAAGATCTGGGGAGGATTTGGGGGACAGGGGGGCTGGGCGGGATGGTCACCACGAGGAGTCGTCATCGCCGTACCTGCGGGAAGAGCTGGTGTAAGAAAAGGGATAACGAGACCCCCAAACCCCCCTGGGACCCCAAACAACCCTGGGACATCCACCGCGGGCTGCGGGCGAGGGTGTAGCCCCTGTCCCTGCCCCCGGGGCGATGGAGACAGGGACAGCGACAGGGACACTCACCGTGACCTGTCACTGCCGGCCCCCAGCAGCAGCTCCGTCACCGCGGCGCCGGGGCTGGCGCGTTTGCCGTACCTGCGGGACACGGGGCACGCGCGTGAGCAACCGGGACCCCACGGGTGCGCGCCCGGGTGCGCAAAGGGGACCCCACGGGTGCAGAGCCCAGGGGTGTGCACGGGGACAGGGACGCGTGTGCCCAGAGGGACGCGTGTCCGCACCCACTCGCGCTCACCTCTGCCGCGTGACCAGGTTGATGTAGTGGCGAAGGGCCGAGAAGTACCGGGCCATCTCCTCGGGGGACGCGTCGTCCCCGGGGCTCTCGGGTTTCGGGGGGTACGCGGCCGCCAGGCACAGCAGGGCACAGAGGGACACGGCCACCAGCGCGCGCCACGGCCGCGGGGACGTCACCATCTGCGAGGGACGGGGGCGAGAGGCTGTGGCCGCGGGTGGGGCACCCCCATCGCCCCCGGGTCCCCCCATCGCCCTCGGGACCCCCCAGCCCAGCTCTGCCCCCCACCCTGAGCTGTCATCCCCAAGGACCATTTCCTGCGGGAATGTCACATCTCCGGGACACCCCCAGCTCCCCAAGGGTTTGTTCCATCCCCCACCCGGGACCAGCCCCACTCAAGGGACATCTTCACTCCCAGGACCCCATGTCCCACGGGGACATCTTCCCAGACACGCCCCCCCCCCCCCCCCCAGTGTCCCCAAGGCAGCTGTCCCACCCTAAAGGACGCTAGGGACCCACGTGCACCCCAAGGGACACCTCCCCTCCAGGGACCCCACACGTCCCCAAGGTGGTTGTCCCTCCCGGGGTCCCGACCTCCCCTCAGGGACCCTCCGGGACCCCAGCCCCGTCCCTGCACTCACGATGGCAGAGGCAGAGGTGACAGGTAGGGCCTGGCAGTGGGGTGACAGTGCCGGGGACATGGCAGCTCCCGCACCCGCCCGCGGTTTTATAGCCTGGGGGGGGCTGCTGGCTCCTCCCTCACGCGTGACCGACCCACGGGCACGCAGGACCCTGCGGCCCCCCCGCCACGGCCAGGGGACACGTGCCAGCACCTTGTCACTGTCCCCCGGCAGAGCCCCCCCCAGCCTGGGGCACTGAGGGGCTCGGGAGGAAGGAGCGTGGGGGGCACGGGTGGGACACACGGACACGGACACGGGGACACGCGTGTGGCCACAGGACACAGACATGGCAATGCCAGACGGGCACGGGACACGGACACGGGTGTGACATGTCACCACGGCACACAGAGTCAGGTGAGACACAAAAATATGGCACATGACAGGTGTGACAGGCAGCCATGGCACAGGGACATGGATGTGACACACAACCGCGGTGCATGGGGACAGGGAACGGACACGGATGTCACACACAGCCATGGCGCAGGGACACAGGACATGGACACGGATGTCACACACAGCCATGGCGCAGGGACACAGGACATGGACACGGATGTCACACACAGCCATGGCGCAAGGGCACAGGACATGGACACGGATGTCACACACAGCCATAGCACAAGGGCACAGGACATGGACACGGATGTCACACACAGCCATGGCACAAGGGCACAGGACATGGACACGGATGTCACACACAGCCATGGCACAAGGGCACAGGACATGGACACGGATGTCACACACAGCCATGGTACAAACACCTGGCCCTGAGACAGCGTCGGGATGTGACAGTGGGACAAAGGGACAACAGCCACACCCAGGGACACAAACATGGGACAAGACCCACAGCCCTGGCACAAGCCACCCACGGGGGACAGTGAAGGGGACAGACACACCCACAGCCACAGCTGCCTCAGTTTCCCCAGACAGGGCACGAAGCCGCCACCACAGCGCTGTCACCGCAGCCCTCGCCACCGCCATCGACCGCTGTCACCAGCCCAGGACGGATGAGGTGCCCTTTCCAGCACCCCGCGAGGGGACATTAATCCGTTATGGATTTACCATTAAGGAGTAATCACCGGTTCCGGGGGAAACTGAGGCACGGAGGGACGCGGCAGGGACGTGCCCATGGGGCAGGGGCCACCAAAGCCACCGTGGGGGTGAAGGGACGGGAAAGAGAGGTGGCAGAAGGGGGTCCCCAAAACCGCCGGGATGGTCCCACCCAGATGCAGCCACATCTCCGGCCAGTGGCGGGGAGGGGACACGGCTCGTGGGGACACTGTGGGGTGCCACCAGCCCGGCTGGAGGCGACACGATTCGGCCGGAGGGGACACGCAAGGGTGCCAACCCTAGCTAGAGGGAACGCGCTCCCAACTCCTGCCCCGGCTGTCACCCCGGCGAGCAGCGGCGGGGACACGGCTGGTGGCAGCGGGGGGGGGCTGTCCCCCGTGGCGTGGCCGCGCTGTGACACCCGCCGGGGCGCGGGGACACGGGCGGGGGGTCCCGGCCGAGTGGCGCCGGGCTCACGGCAGCCCCGGGAGGGGGGAGCAGCCCCCGCAGCCCCCCCGGCCCCGAACCTTTCACGTCCCCGCGGTCGATGCGGGGCTGATGGCACCGAGGGGGCTGCGGGGACCCCCCCGCGGGACCTGACACGTGTCCGGGGAAACTGAGGCAGCGGGGCTGGATCCGGAACCCCCGAGCACCGGAGTGTCCCGAGGGAGGCTCTGCCCCACCCTGGGGACCGGGGGGACCCCACCACAGTGACAACAAGGGAGGAATCAGGGTGCGGGGGGGAATCAGGGTGGGGGTGGCCCCCAGCACCCGCGGGGGGACTCGGGGGGAGGCAGGAGCTTTCTGCCCCATTTCTCCCGAGTGACAGCAAACAGACATTTTCCAAAGGTCACAGGATGGCTCTGCCGGCGCGGGGGGGCGGGGGCTGCACCCCTCGGGCACAGGGACACCCCAACAGGCACAGGGGACAGGGGGTCCCCACTGCGTGCCCCCACCTCTCCAAGGGCAGTGAGGAGGAAGAGGAGGGTCTGGGGGTGAAGGCGCATGGCTGGAGCCGCCGAGGGGGTCCCGGGGGGGTTGAGGAGCCCCGGTGGCCCCCCCGAGCAAACAGGGCTCTGCCGCCTGCCCGCGTTTTATGGCCCCGGTTCCGCCGGAGGCGCATTAGGGCCCCCCGGAGGAAGCCCCTTATCAGCCCTGTTTGCCTTTCCGGACGGGGCGGGGGGAGGACCGCGACAAGGACACCTGCCCAGAGCTGGCGGGGGACACTGACACCTGCCCAGCCTGGGGGAGACACACACAGCCCAGGAACAGGATGGGGACAGGAGGACATGGCCTGCGGGGACCCGGGGGGCTGCCAACCCCTCCCTGTGTCCCACTGGGCTCCCCCCATGCCAGAACACCCACAGCCCCTCCACCAATGCCCCACAGTGGCTCCCCATGAAGCTCTCACAGGTGCTGTCCCCTCCATCCCAAGCCCCTGAAGGAGCTCTGCCCTCCAAGCCCCCCCCAAAAGCAGCCCCTCCCACTGCAGCTCCCTCCCAAGCCCCCCAAAAGCATCTCTCCCAAATCAGTTCCCCCTGAACCAGTTCCCCCAAAAGTGATTGCCCCAAAGGAGTCCTTCCCTCCAAAGCAGCTCCCCCCCTAGGACCCCAAAGCAGTTTCCCCCCCCAAAGCAGCAGCCCCTCACCCAAGCACACCCAGGGTGAGACATTAAAGATTTCTCAGCTCATCAGTAAAAATACTTTTTTTTTGGGGGGGGGGAGCAGTGACACCCCTCAGCAGAGAGAGGGGCCCTGGCCACACAGTGGCCGCCACCCCCCAGGCAGGGCCCCCCACCCATCCTCCGCCAAAATTATCAAATATTTACAAACAACGCAAAAAAAAAAAAAAAAATCAATGAATAAATAGCGGTGCTCCTTAAAAAACCCCTCCCACCCTTTTTATCCCCATTTCCCCCCAATTTAGCCCACATTTCCCCCCTCATCCATCCGTGGCCAGGATGACCACGGCCCCAAAGATGCCGACGTTTTGGCCAATGAGCTTCATCTGGTTCCAGAACTCGACGCGGCGCAGGGCGTGCCAGTAGCCCAGGTTGCCGTCGATGAGCAGGATGGCCAGGGGCAGCAGCACCGCCAGCACCTGCGCCGCTGTCCGGACATAGTATCCCGACAGGAAGGCCAGCGCCAGCAGCCCGTAGAGCAGGAAGAGAAGCTGCAGGGCCAGCTCCCCCCCCAGCAGGTGGTCCAGGTAGGCCAGGCGGTCCTCGGTGCTGTGCTGCAGGGAGTAGGCCTGGGGCGACAACGGGAGGACAAGGGGTGCTGGGGACACTCGCAGGAGGGTTGTGCTCTGGGGGTAATGGGGGATGGAGAGTGGTAGCACTGGTGACATTGGAGGCACCGGAAACAATCACCCAAGGCTTCTCCCCCAAGGACAACTGTTGCCCGAGGCTTCTTATCTGGGGACAATGCGGGGTTGGTGTGTGGTGGCACTGGTGACACCACCCTGAGGCTCCTATCAGGGACCATTTGGGGCACTGCAAGCGCTGTCACAAAGCTTCTCGCCAGGGAATTGTCCCCAGCCCACAGTGCAGCAGCGCAGGGGTGGCCGCAGCCCCTGGCTGTCCCCCAGCTGTCCCCCAGCCCCGTTACCTGGCAGATGAGGTAGATGCCCAGGAACACCTGTCCCGTGGACTGCAGGGAGCGGCTCCGCGGTTTCTGCCGGTACAGCTCCCCCGCACCGCTGGCCAGGATCAGGAACCCACCGATGATGGCGATGGTGCGCGAGTACATCCGCACCTGCGGGGCCACCGCCACTGTCACCGCCGCCCCAGGGCTGTCCCCGTGGGGTCTGGGGGCATGTGTGGGGGTCTCACCTTGAGCCAGTCGCCGTAGTGGACGTGGCCCCCCACGTGGGCGGCGTAGGTGGCCACCGCCAGCTGCAGCGCAGCCCCCAGGGCGAACCAGCGCCGCTTCACCCCGAAGGACATGAAGCTGGCACAGAGCACGGCCACACCCATGTCCACGTACAGGTAGGGCACTGGGATGTCCGGCTTCCTGCGGGGACAGCAGCTCCAGTACCCCCAGACTCACCACAAAGCCCCCAAACCCTCCCTCGGGTTATCGATCAACCACAGCCCTCACCCAGTCCCACAGAGCCCCTCCGTGCCCCCCACTGCTCTTCTGTCCCCTTCCGCAGACCCCCAAACGCTCCTTCAGACCCCAACACTGCCCGTGTCTCTAACTGCCCCAGCCCCCACTGGGGGTCCCTTTCACCCCGAGCAGCTTCACACTAACCCAGGAACCCCCCAGCTGCCCCACACTTAAGCAGCCTCCCACCAGCCCCACAGTCACCTCCAGGCCCTCCTAGCCCCAGCCCCCCAAAACCACCCTCAGACCCTCACAACTCCACACCACCCTCGGCTTCATCAAGGTCCTCATGGCCCCACACCAGCCCCAGGACCCCTGACCCCCAAGGCTCTCCCCCAGACCCTCATGGACCCACAAGCCCACCCACCTGTGACCCACCCGGCCCCGCAACCATCTCCAGGCCCTACAATCACCCCCACACTCTCACAGACCCCCCTCAAACCCAGCCCCACACCAGCCCCCCGAGTCCCACACCAGTCCCTGATCCCACAACCACCTCCAGGCCCTGCCAGGCCCCGGCCCCCCACGACCACTTGCAGGCCCCCCGTGCCGTTCCCTCCGCCGGGCGCGCACCGGCGCAGGTCGGCGCGCTCCGCGCAGAGCAGGAGCCCGCTGAAGCAGTGCCAGAAGGGGAAGCGGGTGAGCAGGATGCCGCCACCCGCCGTGAGCAGGCGCAGCGCCCGCCGCCGCCACCCGCGGCCCGCCGCCATTACCGGGCCGTCCGCCGGAAGTGCCGCGCCGGAAGTGCCGCCTCGCGCCCGGGGACCAATCAGCACCGCCCACCGCCCCGCCACGGGAAGCCACGCCCCCAGGCAAGCCACGCCCCTGTAATTGGAGCCGCCTCATCTCCCCTTAAGCCACGCCCCACCATTCAAACAGCGCTTCCTCCCCAAGCCACGCCCCTGCACCGGAGTAGCCACGCCCACCGAGCCTTCACGCTGTCCTAGGCCACGCCTTCTCCCTGAAGCCACGCCCCTTCCAGTGAAGCCCCGCCCATGTCCCAAATCAATTAAGCAGCCCTTCAATCAATCAGCCGTGCCAAGCCCCGCCTCCTCCCCAAAGCCACGCCCCCACAGCCACACCCTCCCCGAGCCCCACCCCTCGCTTTAAACCACGCCCCCACCCGCTGAGGCCACGCCCCCATTGAGCCCCCACAGACTCCGGTGATGGTTAAAAAAATTTCGGGTTTTTATTGTTTTTTGCTAAACAAGACTAAAAAATTTTCCTTTTTTTTTCTTTTTTTTTTTTATTTTTTTTTTTTTAATCTTTAACTCTCCTAAAGGCAGGGCTTGAATTGTTTTGAGTTTGATCCGTTTTTTTTTTTTTTTCTTTAAAAGAAAAAAAAAACAAAAAAACCAACAACAAAAGGAAACAAAAAGGGGAGGGGGAGGATCGTGGCAAAAAAAAATTTCAAAATTAAAAAAAAATCAAAAATCAAATGGCAAAGGGCAAAAAAATTAAGAATATAAAGGAAATGGAACCCAAAATCCAGGTTCTGGCTGCTCCTGGGGGGGTGTTAGAGGGATTTTTTGCCACGACCCTGCTAGAGGCAGACAAATATTTAAAGAACATTTCAATATATATTCATATATATATTTAAAGATAAGAAAAATAAGACTAATTCAAGCCTTGCCCTGTGCAAACAAAATTAAAACGAGACCACGTTGGTCATGAGGGTCCCGGGTCGGCCACCACAGTCAGCTCGTTAGCTTTATTTTCTGGGGGGATTTTTGGGGAAGAAGGAGGCAGAAAGTGGGAGGAAAAGGAAAAAAAAAAAAAAAAAGGCCAAAAAATAAAATTAACAGAGTCTGACCGGCTGGAGGGAGAAACCATGGCGGAAAAACAAAGTCTGTTAGTCAAGTAATGCGTGAGGAGCTTTAAATTATTCTCTTTTCTCGTTTGTTTTAAAGTCTAAAGTTTGGAATTGGTTGAGATTCCCAAAAAAAAAAAAAAAAAAAAAAAAAAAAAAAAAAAAAAAAGGAAATAAAAGTTGAAGGTGCCCCCGGCGCCGCCTCCCAGGAGGGGACACAGGGACGGGGCGATCCCGAGGTGGCCTCAGGATGACAGGGACGTGTCCTTCTGTGTCTGCTGTGCTTGTGAACGCTGCAGGACCTTCTGGCTTTCCACGTCCCGGAAGTGTTTCTCCACCTGCACGGGGAAGGGGGGGATGGAGGGGGGAAAAGAGGGGTTTAGGGAAGGGGATGCCCAAGAGGGGCTGGAGAACCCCAGGATGGGCTGGAGGCCCAACCAGGACAGGCCCTGGGTGTCCCCAGGGATGTGACACCTCCCAGCCTTTCCAGCACCCCCAGCCCCTACTCACAGTTTGGAATACACGACTCAGAAGAGGGTGGGAAGGAGATCTGGAGTGGGAAGGGGATGCCCAGGACGGGCTGGAGCCCACCCAAGGAGGGCTCCTGGGTGTCCCCAAGGATGTCACCCTCCCAGCACCCCCAGTGTCCCCAGTTCACACTCACTATTTTGCGTACGTGGCTCAGGGCGCTTCCCTCTTTGCCTTTACAGTTTTCCACCTGGTACGGAGGGGCAATGACAACTTCTTCCATCACAACTATGTTTTTCTCCTGCCATTTACAGTCTTTAATGCTGAGGGGAGGGAGAAGCGGATCAGAGAATAGCACCCGGCCTGGGAAAGCCACCACTGCCTCCCAGCGTGGGCCTGCATCCCACTGAGGGGGCAAAGAGCCTCCCAGTCACTCCAGTGTCCAACTGGAGAGAGGTGGGAGTGGGATGGGATGTGCCAGGAGCAGGCAGGGAGCAGGCAGGGAGCCATCCTCCATTCCTGAGGAGCCCATCCAGCACATCCCAGGACACGTCAGAGCATTCCACGGCAAACCCGAGGGACCCAGGGATGGGAATCCCCCAAAAAGGCTATGAGGGACCCCAAAACGGAGTGTGGTGATCCTGAGGTGGGGCCTGGGGATCCCGAGGTGGGGACTTACGTCTTATGGATAGTCTGGAAGAGCTGCTGCCCCTCCAGAGAGACACCAGCACTAATTGCATACGCCTGGCTCATCTTCTCCTCCTTCTCCGTCCGTGCTTTGTTGGCAAGCTGGGGAAACAGAGACAGGGAATTGGGCTGGCAGCAATGAGGGGACACAGG
Source organism: Acanthornis magna (assembly GCA_036785705.1). Classification (NCBI taxonomy): domain Eukaryota; kingdom Metazoa; phylum Chordata; class Aves; order Passeriformes; family Acanthizidae; genus Acanthornis; species Acanthornis magna. Next base: position 793,328 of record JAWUZG010000190.1, read on the forward strand.
GACACCCCGGACAGGGCTCTGCCACTCGTGATTCCAGCCTGAATTCCCTTTCTGAGGCATCCTCACCACGGCCAGGGTCTCTGAGACATTCAGCGGATGGTGGTGCCACCTTTTCACATCCCCCATCCCTTCCCCTCGGCCTTTTCCAAATCAATTCCAGCATTTGAGGTGCAAACCACCCTCACTGCTCAGTTTACTCAGGATGGAGATGGGAAGAGGAGCCTGGAATACCCATTACACTGGGAGTAAACGTTCCACGCAGGAGTATGAGCAACTTTAGCCTGCAGCAGTTGATTTGCTCCCAAAAAATAACCAGAACTGGTTATCTGGGAGTCGCATCCGTGTGTGGGGAGGTGTGATTACACACAGGGTGCTGGAATAGAGATGGAAAACCCCGACCCTGGCATCCCCCATGTTGAATCCCATGGATGTGGGAGGAGAAGGATGCAGTGCCTGGAGGCAGCAGCCTTGGACCAGCTGCCTTTTCCCGGCTGGAGCTGCCGCAGCGGAGGAGCCACATCAGCATCATCCCTCCTCTTCCTCCTCCTGGAGCCTCTTCCTGGCTCGCAGGAGTGCTCCCCACGCCAGACTGGCTTCCTGGTGCTGCCTGAGGGGGTTCACCCTTCCGAGAGCCCCTCTGGATACCTGAGCCTGAGCTCCCACTGACTGGGGACACTTCTGTGCCCTAAAGGGACAGGTGTCCCTCTCCCAGCTGTCCCATGTCCCCTCTCCGTGCCCTAGGGCGCAGAGTCACTGCAGGAGCATTGGGATGCTCCCCAGGGAGCAGGGAATGCCTCAGCAGGGACAGGAGCCTTCTGCTCCTTCACACCCATTCCATGTGGGAATTGCTCTCTCCAATACCACCGGTCAGGTTTCCAAAGCGGGCACAAAGTTCCACAGGAGCTTCCCTGCACCCCACACCATTCCAGCCTTCCCTGGGGGTGCCACAGCCCCTCATCCATTCGTGGGGGCTGCCCCGAGGCTGGAGAACAGCTGGGAATGCCAAGGCATCCCCCCACCACACTGGGTTGGGCTGGAATTGTGGGGCAGAGCACTGGGAATCACCTCCCTGAGCAAATCCCCTTCCCAGCCAGACCAGATCCCCCTTCCCCAGCCTGAGGTTTAGATCTGCTCTGTCCAAAGCCTCCCACTGTCCCAAGCCTTGGGATGCTCCTCCAGCAGCTGCTGCTGCATCCAGATTTGGGGACAGCCCTGACAAGAGGCCACCAGGAGAAGACTGGAAAGCCCAGAGAGGTGCCAGCACCAGCAGTATCCCAGCATTTCCATCAGGATCCATCCCTGTGCTCATCATTCCCTCGCAGCAGGATGTGCTCTCCCTCTCCATCCACATTTCCCGAGAGGAAATGGATCAGACGTGCGACTCCAGCCCCTGGATTGGAGCATTCCAAGGGATTCCAGCGTCCCCGTCCCCGCTGCACACACACACCTTGTGCAGGCGGCATGAATGGATGAGTCACTTCCCTGTTCCCTCCGGATGAGATGAATGACGGAATTCGAAGCACCAGGCAAGGAGACCGTCAGGGCCACCAAGGTTCATGCCAGGGCCACCAAGCACAATGCCAAGGCCACCAAGGGCCATGCCACGGTACCCCGATGCCAGGGTGGCCCCTCGTCCCACTAGGGTGCCTGCAAGCCGGGGAGGTCAAGGGGATCCCTCCAAAATCTCCCTGGAATGGCACTGGATGGCTGTGCCAAGGCCCTCTGGTGAGTGCCAGCCCCTTGGGACAGGTGGTGTTGCCAAAAGTCCACAACTTTTTGGGTTCCCTGGAGCACCACCAGCACTCCCATGTGCTCACACCTCCTTCTCCCAGCACAACCAGTAGGAGCCATCCACATCCCAGTCCTGCAGCACCATCCCACTCCTTGGGGAAGGCGATGTGGGGCAGAGCCCCACAGAACTCCCCTCTGGCCACTGCACTAGGGACACAGCCACTGTGTGGCCCCTTCCAACACGACTCCATCCGTTATTTCCCCACACACCAAATCCACAATTACTTGGGTGCTGGGAAAGACCGGAGTGAGTATTGGAATTCCTGAGGGGTTTCCCCTTGGGCTGCACTCCCAGCAATGTCACTCGCTGCAGTGACAGCCAACAGTCACATCTTGGTGGCAGCTGTGTCATCCGAGACCTCCAGCAATGTGTTAATCCATCGGGAAGGGACCCGGGGAAGGAACGGACACCCGGCTGGTGCCACCTGTGTGACACCAACCCCCGGGAGAGGTGTCCCTGTGGGACAAGGAGGTGACAACTGAGCACCTCACAGCCAGACCCCACAGCTGGATTCATCCCAGCACCGAGGGCTCGGGGTCCCCTTCCCTTCCTTTGACATCACTGGGATTCAGCAGCGATCCTGTTCCAGGATGGATGAAAAGCAATTCCTCAAAATTCCAGGAGTTCCGCATCTCTACCCCTCCTGTCCACTCCGTATCCAAAATGCTAAAATCTAGACCCAAAATGGTATCATCCAGACCCCAAACACCATCACCTAGGCCTAAACTACCAAAATGCAGCCTCCAAACTCTTCAAAATCCAAGCCTCAAAACAAGAACACCTTAGACCCCAAAATACCAAAATCCAGGCCCCCAAATGCCAAAAATCTAGACATAAACTACTTAAAATCCGGGCCCCAAAACCACCCAAAATCCAGGCCCTAAATGCCAGAAGTCCAGACGCTAAACCCAACAAAATCCAGGCCCCAAAGTGCCAAAATCCAGAGCCCAAACTGCTAAAGCCCAGACTCAAAACAACAAACCCCAGAGCCAGAACGGAACTCCAGGAAGCTGCAGTGGGAGCAGGTGAGTTCCAGCAGCAAATCCCACCGGATCCCAATGATCCCTACGGGAGGGGGCTCTCACCTTGCTGACGTTGAGGGAAGCTAAAGGGGGAGGCGTTTCCGTGCGGTCGTTGATTATTTCCACTTCTGACACGTACTGTAAGTTTACGAGCAGGATGTCTGCGTGGTTGGGCTTGCCACTGGAAGAGGGGCATTCTGGAGATGGGGAATTAAGGAAAACAAATCCAGAGGGAGGTATTCATAGGTGGGACACGGCCCAGGAGCAAACCAGGAGAAGGTTGGGTTTGTGGGAAGTTCCGCCACTCCCTTATCCCTACTTGGGGTCATCAGGGATCCCAACAGAATCACACATCTCTCCTTGGACCTATTTAATTCTGATCCCAGTTTTCTTGACTCCAGCTTGAGTTTTCCAGCCCTGGTCCACCAGCACCAGCCCATCACCATCACTGGTCTGAACCAGCACCACCACTGCAGCCCAAATTGGCACTTTTCCCACCAGAACTCTTCCCTCTTGCAGGCAGCAGCCTCTCTGGGAGCATTCCCTACTCTGGATGGAAGGGGATTCCCAGGAGAGGCCTCTTCACCCTCACACACAGGAGGTTTGTTGTTGGTATTGCTGTTGTGAATGAGACAACACCCCCACAAACCCCACCCCTTGCAGAGCTGATGGGGATTCCTGCACAATTCCTCTGTTCCCATGAGAATGGAGAGATGGATGGAGCAGGGAAAATGGCATGGAGAGCCTCTTCCATGCCAACACCATCTCCTCATGGGAGAGATCCTTGTGGAAGCCCCCATTCCTCTGTCCCAGCCCCCTCCGAGCCCAAGGTGGAGCCCTCCCTAAGAAACGCCGATCAATGATGAGGAGAAAGCCAGGGATACCAGAGAATTCCGGGCTCTCCCTTCAGGGGGATGAGCTGGAGCACCCCAGCTTTGGGAGGAAGAGCTGGACTTTGGGAAAAGTCGGAAGGGAAGCGCTCAGCCCACTCTGGGGCAGACAAGCACCACCGAGCAACCTGTTGGACCTTGGATTTTCCTGCTGCCTGCAGTGGGAGATCTCCTGGCTCCAACCACATCCCAGGTACCCAGGGCGGCTTTTCCTATTGTGTTTCCCACAGTTCCAGCCATAAAACACTCCCCCAGCTCCTCATTCCTTGCAGAACCCACCCCCGGGCCCCCGAACTCCAGCGCCAACCCTGGACTGAGCATTCACCTTCCCCCCTCTCCAGGGTCCCTCTGCTGTTTTCCAACAGCCCCTGGCTTTTCCCATTCCTTGCAGATTCCAAACAAAACCATACCCACAGATATTCATACAGGAGAGGGGGGGCAGGGAACACCACACTGCCCCACTGATCCCAACACAAGACTCCCTCCCTAACCTCTCTATAGGGCACTCCACATCCCCCCTCACCCCACTACAGGGCTCCTCACTGCCCCCCCAAAAACCTCCAGGACACCACACTCCCCCCATTAGCCCCAATACTGGATGTTCTCTCTCCCCCCATTCACCCCAGCACAGGGCTCCCCACTCCCCCCAAAAACCTCGTTAAATCACAGGGCCTCTCAATCCCCCCTTTCACCCCAATACAAGGCTACCCAAACCCCCCCATTCACCCCAATACAGGGCTCCTTAATCCCCCCATTACAAGGTCCCCCACTCCCCCACTCACCCCCATACAGGGGGTCCCCGATCCCCACCATTCACCCCAATACAAGGCTCCTCAATCCCTCGTTCACCCGATTACAAGGCCCCCCAATCCCTCCATACATAGCTCTCCAATCTCCCCATTCACCCCAACACAAGTCTCTCCAATTCCCCCAAAACCTCCCTACCGGACTCCCCACTCCCCCCCCTCCCTCGGGGGTCTCTCCGCTGCCCCTCAAACCCCTCCCTGTCACCGCCCACCTCGATCCCCTCACACCCCCTCCCCTCCTTCCCCCCCTTTCCCCTCCCTCCCTCACGCCCCCCCCCTCCTCCCCATCGGGCGGGCCGCAGAGGCCCGAGCGGGCCGCGCCGGGGCCGGGACCAGCGCGGCGAGGCGCAGGCGAGTGGATACTGAGCGCCAGCATCTTGCTGGGGTAGTCGAAGGCGACGACCTCGCCCTGAAGGCGCTGCTCCTGGCAGGTGCGGCAGGACACCTGGCTGCCCACGCTGAAGTACTCGCCCGGCGCCGCCATCTTGTCCGCCCGCAGCGCCCGCGGCTCCGCTCGCCTCGGCCAGGCGCGGCGGGGGCGGGGCCGCGCGGCAGCGAGGGCGGGGATTGGCGCTCCGCCCCGCCGATCTGCTCCGCCCCGCGCCCTGATTGGCTGAGCCCGCAGCCGCCGCCGTTTGTCCCTCCCGCCCCGCCGTAGCGCGCGGCCCCGCGGGCGGTCATGGGAAGTGTAGGCGGAAGAGGGCGCTGAGAGCGGCGGGAGGGAGTTTTGAGGGGTCCCCGGGATGGAGCCCCCCCCTCAGGTACCTCCCGCCGGTACCGGGGGGGTGGGGAGCGCCACGGGGGCGTTTAGGGAGGGTTAGGGCGGCTCAGAGGCTGCTGGTGGGAATGGGGAGGCCTCGGGTCTGGTATAGGGAGACCCCAGGGAGGCCTCAGGCCTGAGAGCACAGGGAGGCCCTGAGGGACCCCGAGGGACCCCAGAGAGGCCCAGGATCCGCTTTAGGGAGACCCCAGGGAGACCCAAAGAATGCCCAGGTTGGCTCTGGGGAAGACTCCAGGGAGACCCCAGGCCTGCTGCAGAATTACCACAGAGAGACCCAGGGAAGTTTCCAAGGGAAAACCCTAGGGAGGTCTGGCTCTTTGGAGCATCACAGCTGCTCCAGCAAATCCCACACCAATCCCCCGGGATCCTGCCCTCGCCCCCATCCCAGAGCCACGGGTCTGCTCCACTAGGAGCCCCTGGGCAGAAATTTGGGAGTCATTTGTGGGCAAACTTCAAGTGGTGAATAACTCCCTGAACCAGTGCTAAGGCATCCCTTGGGATCCATCCACCTCTCCGCCCCTTCCCAAGGCATCCCTCTGGATCCAGCCACGTCCCACCCCTTCCCAATGAATTCCTAAGGATCCAGCCACCTCCTACCCCGTTCCCAAGGGATTCCCAAGGGGATCTGTGCCAGGGCTGATCTCCCTCCTGTGTCCCAGCCCAGTGTCATGGATACCCTGCACGAGGCTGGGATCCGCGTGGCTGTGGCCCTGCAGGCCGGGCCGCCCTGGCTGGAGCAGTTTTGGCTGTTGCTGACTTCCCGCATGGATCCCAACTCCATCTACACCATCCTCTTCCCGCTGGCCCGCTTGCTGAATGACCACGTGTCCATGATGGTTCTCTGGATCGCCCTAGTGGCCGAGTGGCTCAACGTGGTCTTCAAATGGTGAGGGGAAGGCACGGGGAGGGCAATGGGACAGGCCCTGATCCCTGCCTTTGAAACCCTGGGCAGAGACTCCCTGCCTGTGGCATTCTGCAGGGTCACCCGAGCTGCCCCAAGCATCTGCCAGGAATTCCTGGCAGAGAAAACCCCGAGAGGCATCAGGACTGACAAGGGATCCTGCCCTCCCACCGTGGCTTCATCCCTGGAGATCCTGGGATGAGCGGCAGGGATCCTGCCCTCCTGGATCCTCTGGGATGAGCGGCAGGGATCCTGCCCTCCTGGATCCTCCGGGATGAGCGGCAGGGATCCTGCCCTCCTGGATCCTCCAGGATGAGCGGCAGGGATCCTGCCCTCCTGCTGCCCCTCCTGGCTCCCCGGGCTGGCTGTCTCTCCCACTGCTCCGTGTTTTCCCTGCCCGCAGGTTCCTGTTTGGGGAGCGCCCGTTCTGGTGGATCCACGAGTCGGGGCTCTCCAGCCGGGAGCAGCTCCCGCTGCGCCAGTTCCCAGCCACCTGCGAGACGGGACCAGGTGAGTCTCAGCTGGAGCTTCCCCGTGTCCCCAGCAGCCCTGGGAGTCCTAGGGAAGGGCCCCAGGAGCCCCATCTGTGTGGGATGCTGGGCTGGAAGCAGGAGAAGCCATTCCTGAGCAGCAGGGAAGGGTTGGGCCTGACATTCCCAGCTCTTACCCTGCTCAGAGACACTCCCCCCAAACCACCCCTGTGCTTTATCCCCCAGGGAGCCCCTCGGGCCACTGCATGATCCTGGGGGCAGCCCTGTGGCCAATTGTCACCGTCCTGACCAGCAAGGTGTCCAGATGCACCCAGAGGTGAGTCCAGGATGGGCAGCGCTGGGAAGCTTCCAGAGCACCTGTGGGAGGAGGTGGTGAATATGGGACCCCTGCTCGGTGGGCAGCAGGATCCCTTCCCTGGCAGCTCGGGAAGAGGCTGTGAGACCCCCCCAAAGCCCCCCAGGACTTCTTCTTGCCTCCTTCACCTGTGCTTTCCTCATTCCTGCTGCCAGGCGGGATCAGTTCCCCCCTGCCTGGCACCCCCTGCTGACCCCCGTTCCCTTCCAGCCGCGTGCTGAAGCTGATCCCATTCCTTGTCTACGTCCTCCTGCTGGTGGCCATGGGGCTCTCCCGGATCTTCGTGCTGGCCCACTTCCCCCATCAGGTGGTCAGCGGCTCCCTGGCAGGTGAGGGGGCACCCCAACTGCTTCCCCTTTCCTCGAGCCCCCTTCCCCATCGATCCCAGTGCCAACCCCGCCTGTCCCCACTGTCAGGGATGGCTCTGGGCTGGGGGCTGCAGCGCTGGCCCCCCAACTTCTTCAAGTACCGGTTCTTCCTGGCGGTGGCACTGGGGCTGGTCCTGAGCGCGCTGGCTCTGCACGGGCTGGCCACGGCCGCAGGCCTCGACCTCGACTGGTGAGTGCCTGGGGACCCGGGGGGAGAGGGACACCCAGGGGCCCGGGGGGACAGGGAGACCCAGGGGGAGAGAGGTGACCCAGGGGGAGAGAGGTATCCCAGGGGGAGAGGGAGACCCAGGGGGAGAGGGGTATCCCAGGGATCAGCCTTCCAGGGTGCTGGGGGTATCCCCAGGAATCTGCCCCCAGAGTGTTTTTGGGGTGCAGGGACTAACCCCAGGGATGTTCCCCCCAGGCTGTCAGGGTCGAGCTCCAGGGATCTGCCCCCCAAACCCCGGAGCTCAGCCCCAGAGCGTTTCTGGGGGGTGACACCCCAAGCCCCGCGTTCCCCCGCAGGTCCATCCGCCGTGCCAACGCCCGGTGCTCGGATCCGTCCTGGCTGCGGCTGGAGACGCGGCCCTGGGCCTCGCTGTGCCGCGTGGGCGGCAGCGCCCTGGGGCTGGCCCTGGCCGCCAGGCACCCCCTGAGCCACCGCGACGCCCAGGAGCTGCGGGTGACAGAGCCACCCCTGGGCAGCGCCACGCTGGGAATACTGGCCCTGGACATTCTGCACAAGCTGCCCAAGAGCGACGACACGGCCCTGTGGTACCTGAACGTGGGCGCCCGCTACACCCTGGGGCCCGTGCTGGTGGGATCCCTCCTGCCCCAGCTCATCCTCCTCCTCCAGCGGCTCCGGGGGACCCCCTAGATCCCCCCGTGTCGAGTAGGGGGCCCTGCTCTGTTCCCAGTTCATCCTCACCTGTCCCAGGGACCTCCAAATTGAGTAGGGGGCCCTGCTCTGTTCCCAGTTCATCCTCACCTGCCCCAGGGACCCCCAAATTGAGTAGGGGGGCCCTGCTCTGTTCCCAGTTCATCCTTACCTGTGTCAGGGACCCCCAAATTGAGTAGGGGGGCCCTGCTCTGTTCCCAGTTCATCCTTACCTGTCCCAGGGACCCCCAAATTGAGTAGGGGGGCCCTGTTCTGTTCCCAGTTCATCCTTACCTGTGTCAGGGACCTCCAAATTGAGTAGGGGGGCCCTGCTGTGGTCCCAGTTCATCCTCACCTGTCCCAGGGACCCCCAAATTGAGTAGGGGGGCCCTGCTCTGGTCCCAGTTCATCCTCTCCTGTGTCAGGGACCTCCAAATTGAGTAGGGGGGCCCTGCTGTGGTCCCAGTTCATCCTCTCCTGTCCTAGGGACCCCCAAGCTGAGTAGTTGTCCCAGTTCATCCTCACCCTCACCTGCCCCAGGGACCCTTCCCAGCCTGGGTCGGGGGTCCCTGCTCACCCTCTCCTGCTCTCAGGGGCTCTGCCTGAGCTGTGCCCACCCCCGGGGGCTCCAGGCTGGGGGTGCCCCGTGCCCAGCGGGTCTGGGGACACGGCACAGGGACAGCCCCACCCGGGGGGCACTGAGCTGCCATCCCCCTCCCCAGCTGCCCCCAGTTCTCCCCTCCCCTCTGCAGCAGGGGTGGGACACCCCCCCAGGGACCCCAACTCTTACCTTGGTGGGTGTGGGGGTCACCAAATTTGTTTCGAACCAAATAAAGCACCAAAACCAAGCCTGGCCCCGAGTCCTGCGGGGGGAGCCACGGGCAGAGCCGGGAGGGGGAGGGACAGAGGGGACAGAGCCCCCCGAACCCGGGGGGTGACAAAGGGGACCCGCCCCTGTCCCTCCCTGCACCTCGTGCGGCAGGTGGGGAAACTGAGGCACGTGGGGACACCGCGGGGAAAAGGGGACAGGAAAAGGGACCCAGGGGCACCCCCACCGCCCCCCCCGGGCCCCCCAAAGGCAGCGGCCCGGCGGCTATTGCCAGAAACAGTTTATTTATACAAGGACGAACATCGGTGACATCTTACAAAATACTGAACCGAGACCCAGAGCGAGCGTGAGCTGGGGGGGGGCACGGACGGGACCCAGGGGACACGGGGACACACGGGGACAGGGGGACACCAGGCCAAAGCAAGCCGGGCACGCTGCCGGGGGGGCGGGAGACCCTCCTCCCCCCCCCAAATCCAGAGGCGTTTGCCCCTGCTGGGATGGGGAGGGGATCCCCCAGGGTTGGGGACACCCGCAGTGGGGACCCCGCTGTGATCCCCCCCCTTCCTCACCCTAAACCAGGGTCCTTCCCGCCCCACGAGAGGTGACAAGGACACCCTTATCCCTCGGTCCTGATTTGGGACCACCCCAAATTCCCCCCCACCCCCGGAATAACTTAACCCAAGACATGCTGTCCCTGTCCCGGTCCCCCCCTCTGCCCCCCATTAAAAAAATACTATTAAATAATCCATCTGTAATAAAATTATATCCCTTTTTTGGGGGGGGGTTGGGTGGTTTTCTCTCTTTAAAAGCTAAAATCGCTCTGAGGCCCCTCCGGCTGGTGACAAAACAGGAAAATAGAGTGGTTTTTCCTCTTTTTTTTTTTTTTTTTGTCTTTTTTTTTTTTTCTCTCCTCTAATGACAAATTTGATCCCAACGAAGGCGCCGGGGTGACAAAGGGACGGGGGGGGGTAGGGGACAGGGCTCGTCCCTTTGTCTCGTGTTCCCATCCCAAACGGGGAGGCCGAAGGGAAAAAAAAACCCAAGAAAAAAATTAAGAAAACCCAAAAATGAAGGGAAATTAAGGCATTAAAAAAAAATACTTACTTAAAGGCACGAATATTTCCCATTGCCTCCCCCAGGGGGGGACAGATGCCAGAGCCAAGGAGGGAACGAGGTGGGGAGACACACAAAAATAGGGCGGAAATAAGGAAAAGCCCCTAAAAAAAAAATCTCGAGGAGCCCCAGGGGGGAGCGCCGGGGGGACCCGAGGGACACAGGGGACACGGGGGGACAGGGGGTGCTGGTGGAACCGCTGCTGCACAAGAGACACGACCGCAAACACCGCGGGGAGCCGGGGGCACAGGACGGGCGGGGGGATTTTTTTGTGTTTTTCTCCTCTTTTTAATAGAAAAAGAAAATATTTTCCTCTTTTTTCTGGTTTTCCTCTCAGTTTCTGCCTTTTTTTTATCTTTTTTTTTTTTTTTTTAGTGTTTTCTTTTTTTGTGGTTTTTTTTTGTTTTTGTGGTTTTTGTTTGTTTTTTGGTTTTTTGTTTTTTTTTTCCTTTTACTGTGATTTTTTTTTTTTTGTGTGTGTGTGTGTGTGTGTTTTTCATCTCTTCCAGGTGTTCCTCGGTTTTCCGGACAATCCTGGCAGGTCAGAGCGTGGGCTCGGCCTCCATCGGCTCCTCTGCCGGCCTGGGCAGCGGAGGGACACGCCAGTGTGGGGGGACACGTGTGTCACCCCCGGGACATGGCTGGAGCCATGCACGGGACACGTGTCCCCCCCAGTGTCACACGTGTCCCCATGCACACCCCAGTGTCACACGTGTCCCCATGCACACCATGTCCCTCCAGTGTCACACATGTCCCCATGCACACCCCAGTGTCACACGTGTCCCCATGTCCCCCCAGTGTCACACGTGTCCCCATGCACACCTCAGTGTCACACGTGTCCCCATGCACACCATGTCTCTCCAGTGTCACACATGTCCCCATGCACACCCCAGTGTCACACGTGTCCCCATGCACACCACGTCCCTCCAGTGTCACACGTGTCCCCCCACTGTCACACGTGTCCCCCCAGTCACACATGTCCCCACAGTGTCACACGTGTCCCCATGCACACCCCATGTCCCCATGCACACCCCGTGTCCCCCACAGTGTCACACATGTCCCTGCAGTGTCACATGTCCCCATGCACACCCCAGTGTCACATGTGTCCCCATGTACACCTCAGTGTCACACGTGTCCCCATGCACACCCCAGTGTCACATGTGTCCCCATGCACACCCCAGTGTCACATGTCCCCATGCACACCTCAGTGTCACACGTGTCCCCATGCACACCTCAGTGTCACATGTGTCCCCATGCACACCCCAGTGTCACATGTCCCCATGCACACCTCAGTGTCACACGTGTCCCCATGCACACCTCAGTGTCACACGTGTCCCCATGCACACCTCAGTGTCACACGTGTCCCCATGTCCCCCCAGTGTCACACGTGTCCCCATGCACACCCCAGTGTCACATGTGTCCCCATGCACACCCTCGTGTCCCCCACAGTGTCACCCATGTCCCCGCAGTGTCACATGTCCCCATGCACACCATGTCCCTCCAGTGTCACACGTGTCCCCCCACTGTCACATGTGTCCCCCCAGTCACACATGTCCCCACAGTGTCACACGTGTCCCCATGCACACCTCAGTGTCACACGTGTCCCCATGCACACCCTCGTGTCCCCCACAGTGTCACACATGTCCCTGCAGTGTCACATGTCCCCATGCACACCCCAGTGTCACACATGTCCCCATGCACACCTCAGTGTCACACGTGTCCCCATGCACACCCCAGTGTCACACATGTCCCCATGCACACCTCAGTGTCACACGTGTCCCCATGCACACCCCAGTGTCACACGTCCCCATGCACACCTCAGTGTCACACATGTCCCCATGCACACCTCAGTGTCACACATGTCCCCATGCACACCCCAGTGTCACATGTCCCCATGCACACCTCAGTGTCACACGTGTCCCCATGTCCCCCCAGTGTCACACATGTCCCCATGCACACCCCCTGTGTTCCCTCCAGTGTCACACATGTCCCCATGCACACCTCAGTGTCACACATGTCCCCATGTCTCCCCAGTGTCACACGTGTCCCCATGCACACCCCATGTCCCCCCCTGTCCCAGCCAGACCCCCTGGCCGTACCTGGGCTGGGGGTCTGCCCCTCCCTGCTCGGCCCCCACGGACAGCAGGGCCATGGCTGTCACCGTCTCGGCCTCCTCGGTGTCCCCGCGCTGTGCCTCCAGCAGCGAGCGGCCCACGGCTGCCGCGAAGCGCCGCACAGAGCCCCAGTGCCGGCCTGGGGACAGGGACGGGGACATGGCTGGGACCCCAAAGAAGGGACAGCCCTGGGGACTCCCCGGGACCCCCCCAGCAGGGACAGACTCGCCAGGGTCCTCCAGTTGACCCCTTGTGCCCCCCCGGGACAGAATCAGCCCCAGGGACCCCTCGGGGACCCCCAGGTTCTCACTCTGGATCTCGATGACCTTCTCCAGCGTGGCCACCGCGTTCACGTTGGGCTTCTGCTGCAGCAGGGCCGGGTCCAGGGGCTCCAGCTGGGGGGGACACGCCATCAGCCCCCAAAACTGCCACCAGCACCCCCAAAACTGCCACCAGCGCCCCCAAAACGGGAGCAGGGACGGGACCGCAGCCCCCCACCAACCAACGAGGGGAAACTGAGGCAGGACAGGGGGTGTGCGCCCCAGGACACCCCAGGGAAGGGCTGGGGGTCCCCGGGGGTGTCCCCCGTACCTCGAGGCCCAGCAGGGCGGTGACGCAGGCCTCGGAGGCGTCGCAGATCGCAGTCAGGTCGTGTCCCCCCTCCAGCGCCAGCACCACCCGGCCCCCGGCCAGCATCATCAGCTGCTTCGTCAGGTGCCCGAAACCTGGGGGGCACCGGGGCCGGGGTGAGGGGTGGCCAGGCTGAGGTCCCCAGCCCGGCACACCCCCGGACCCCACTCACACTTGGCGGTGACGGAGTAGCCACCGAGCGGGGACAGGTGGCCCTCGACGGCGTCGAAGCCAGCGGAGACCAGCACCAGGTCCGGGGAGAACTCGTTGGCGATGGGCATCACCACCGTCCTGGGGGCAGCGGCGGCTTGGGACCCCCCAAGGGCTGGGGGAGCCCCCCGGGGGGGCAGGGACCCTTCCCAGGGCGTGGGGAACACCCAGGGTACAGGGACAACCCCGAGGACATGGAGATCCTCCCAGGGTACAGGGACCCCCCCCCAGGACTTGGGGAGCCCCCCAGGGACCAGGGACCCTCTCAGGACCCAGAGGACCCCCCTGTGGAACAAAAACCCTTCCCCCAGAACACAGGGGCCCCCCAAGGGCTCAGGACCCCTCCCCAGGACACCCCAAGGGCCAAATCCCCCTCCATGCCATGGAGACCCTCCCCCAGGACACGGTGACCCCCCGAGCCCGGGGCCCCCCCACCTGAAGGCTGTCAGGTACTCCACGTCCCCGATCGGGGGGTCCACGCCGCCGGTCCAGGCGATGTTGATGTTGTAGCCCACGCCCAGCCCGCTGCCCACCTGGGCACAGCCACAGGTGACCTCCCGTGCCACAGCCAGGGCCGGGGGGGCACGGGGGGACCCCCACCCCCCAGATCCCCCTGTACCTCCTCGGGGGCGCCGCTGCCCGGGAAGAAGTTGCCGTCGTCGTAGCGGTGCAGGGAGATGTAGAGCACGTGGGGGTCGCTGTAGAAGGCCTGCTGCGTCCCGTTCCCGTGGTGGATGTCCTGGGGGGCACCCGCGATGTCAGGGACCCCCACACCCACCCACGGGGTCCCCAAGGCCTGTGGGGTTCCCTCCTGTGCCCCCTTACCCAGTCCACGATGAGGATCCTGCCCACGCTGAGCCGCTGCTGCAGCAGCTTGGCCGAGATGGCCACCGAGTTGAAGAAGCAGAAGCCCCTGGGGACAAGGGACAGGGGACATCAGTGGGGGGTGGCCCTGGGCGGGGGTCCCAGCCCTGTCCCTGTACTCACATGGCCGTGGACTCCTCGGCGTGGTGGCCTGGGGGGCGGATGACGGCAAAGCCATTCTGGGGGACAGAGAGAGGGACACAGTGGGACACGAAGGAACGTGTGGCACACAGAGGGACACGTGTGGGACACAGAGGGACACATGTGGGACACAGAGGGACATGTGTGGGACACAGAGGGACACGTGTGGGACACGTGTGGCACACAGAGAGACACGTGTGGCACACAGAGGGACACGTGTGGGACACAGAGGGACACAGTGGGACACAAAGGAACGTGTGGGACACAGAGGGACACGTGTGGGACACAGAGGGACACAGTGGGACACGAAGGAACGTGTGGCACACAGAGGGACACATGTGGCACACAGAGGGAGACGTGTGGGACACAGAGGGACACGTGTGGGACACAGAGGGACACGTGTGGGACACAGAGGGATGCATGTGGGACACGTGTGGGACACAGAGGGACACAGTGGGACACGGAAGGACACGTGTGGCACACAGAGGGACACGTGTGACATCAGCACACGCGCAGGACAGAGCGGCAGGTGCAGGGAGGCAGTGACAGTGACAGTGACACGCGCTCACCTTGACCTCCCCTGCGGCCACCTTGAAGGCCAGCTCGAGCAGGCAGCCCACGGCCGTGCGCACCGCGCTGGACGAGTGCAGCTCGTTCCACACCGTGTCACTGTCCACCTGTGGGGACACCGAGGCTCAGCAGGGCCCAGCCAGCCCGGGGACACCCCCCCGGACCCCCAGACTCACCCCAATGCCCCCACACGGCAGCACCGCGTACGTCTTCGGAGTGATGGGACCTGCGGAGTCAAGGGGACACGGGGATCCCGTGGGATAAGGACACCTCCGAGCACCCCAAAGGATTGGGAACCCCAGGGGACAGGGAACCCATGGGACAGGGACACCCCTGGGGATCCTGTGGGATAAGGACACCTCCGAGCACCCCAAAAGATTGGAAACCCCAGGGGACAGAAAGATCTCATGGGACAGGGACACCCCTGGGGATCCCACGGGATAAGGACACCTCCGAGCACCCCGAAGGATTGGGAACCCCCAGGGACAGGAAGATCTCATGGGACAGGGGGAACCCCAGGCACCCCAAGGGACAGCAAACCCCAGGGGACAGAGGGATCCCAAGGAACGGGAGCAAGGTGACCCCAGCTCCAAAGGGAGGTCCCAGCACCCACCCAGCAGCTTCTTGCTGTCCAGTTTCTGGCGGTTCAGGGGGCTGGTGCCGTAGAGCAGCGCGTGGTGCTCCGAGTGCACCGTCTGGATCTCCTCCAGCGTCGCCTTCCTACCCCGGATGCGCTGGGAAGCGGCACAGGCTGAGCCCCCAGGACCCCCACGAGCCACCCCGACCCCCCCGGGCCACGGGGAGCCCCTCACCTCGCACTTGCCGAGCAGCCCTGTCTCCTGCAGCCGCGACCAGATGCTCTGGATGCGGCCGGCGTGCTCGGGGTGGATGGTGGTGTTGCCGCAGGTGCACTGGTGCTTCAGCATGAAGGTGTCGTACACCACCCCTGGGCACACACAGCTGGCACCCCAGGGACGGCCACCCCCGCGGGGAGGGCATCCCACGGCATATGGGGACCCCCGGAGGTGTTGGGAACCCCAGGGGATTGGGAACCCAAGGGACAGGGGCACCCCTGGGCACCTCAAGGCACCGTGACACCCCCAAGCCCACCCAGGAATGGCACACTTGGGGGGGCCGTGGGCATCCCTGGGGTCTCCCACGGGACAGGAGCCCCCCCGTGTCACCCAGAGGGACGCAGGACCCCACGGGACAGGAACCCCAAACCCCCCCAAGTACCAGGGCACCCTTCGGGACAGGACCACCGCCCCCCCAAGGTCCCCAGGGTCCCCAGTGCCGTACCTGTGGTGAAGAGGTGCTTGGGGGGCCCCTCGGGCGCGGGGGGCTTGACGCTGGCGGGGGACGATTGGGTGCGGGCGAGGGAGGGGTGGGGTAGAGCCAGGACCCCCAGGGGGGGCGCGGAGAAGAGCTGCAGCGGCGCCTCGGGGTACACCTGGGGGGGACCCCAGCCCGTCAGCCCCCACGGCCGGGGGTGGGGATGAGTCACGGCAGGGGACGGGGGGGTCACGGCGCGGGGGCGGCGGGGACAGGGGACAGAGGGGGGGATGAGTCACCGACCCTCCGAGTCATCGCTGCGGCAGCAGGGGGGGCCGGGCCCCCCAAAAATGGGGGGGGGGACACAACGCGGCTGGGGGGAGAGCAGGGGGTGCTCGTGCAAAGGGGGGCACAGTGCTGGATTGGGGGGGATTGGGGAGTCGGGGGGGATTTGGGCCCCCCCAAAGTCTCACCTGCTTGTAGGTGACCCCCAGCTCGGTGACGTCAGGGTCCCCGGTGGCCTCGGCCTCGTCCCCGCTGTCACCCGGCTCCTGGCAGCCCTCGGGGTCCTGCAGCTGCTCCGGGGGGTCCCCGGCCTCTGGGGACACGAGGGCGAGGGGGGCGCCGAGGGGGGGCCCGGGGGGGCCTCTCTCACCCGGGGGGGGCGATTGCTGCTCCGTCAGCTCCTCCTCCGTCTCCTCGGGGTGGGTGGGGGGCTGCCGCGCCAGCTCCGCCCCCTTGGGGAGCAGCTGGGGGGCACAGGGGTTAAGTGACCCCCCCCACATCCCGTGTCTGCCCCATGGCCACCCCGTGCCCCACGGTCACCCCACACCCACCCCACATCACCCAGTACCCACCCCGCCCCTATCCCATGCCCCACTCACCCCACACACCTCTGCCCAGTTCCTCCCCAGTCTCCCCTCCTCTGCCTCAGTTTCCCCTGCTTGCAATTCCCCCCCCACTGCACTTTGGGGGTTAGTGGGGTGTCGGGGTGCCCCACACAACATCCCCCCCACCTCCCATTCCCCCCATTTCCACCCCAGACCCATCCCAAACCCCGCCTGCACCCCACACCCCATGCTCCATGCCCACCCAGCGCCAGCCCCACGCTCCCCCCGTGCCCCCCCAGCCCACCTTGCCCAGCTGGACCTGCTGCTTGTCGAGGAAGTGGTGCTGGAGGGGGCCGTGGGGCAGGGCCTGGGGGCTCTGGGGCAGCGGGGACGACTGCGTGCGGCTCAGGGGTCGGTGGCGCGGCAGTTTGCTCCCGCGGGGACCCCCCCCGCGCTCGGCTGTCACCAGCGGGGACTGTCCGTGCAGGGGCACTGCGGGACACGGTGTCACTGGGGCGCCCCACGCCCCCCGAGCCCCCCAGCGCGGCTGGGGAGGGTGGGGGCTGTACCGGGGGCAACTGGGGCGGGACTGGGGAAAGGCAGGACAAGGCTGGGGGAACTGGAGAAGGGTGGGAAGGAAAGTGGGGCAGGCCTGGGGGTCCCGGGGGTCTCACCAGCAATGAGGGTGCTCTGCTGCCGCGCCTGCTCCAGCAGCAGCACGTGCTGCAGCAGGGACGGGGGTCCGGCCGGGGGGTCCCCGTCCAGGGCCACCCCCAGCAGGCACCCCGGGATCGAGGACGTGCTCAGGAACTTCCCGGTGAGGGCGGCCCCGGGGCGCAGCGGGGACACCCCCGGGGTCACCCCCGGCCGCTCGCCCTCCGCCTGCGGCGATAGCTTGGGGGACGCCTGCGGGGACAGGGGTGGCACTGCGGGTCCCCACAGCCCCACCGTAGGGTGCCAGGTCCCTGTGCCACCCCCAGTGGGGTCCCCACAGCCCCACCGTAGGGTGCCAGGTCCCTGTGCCACCCCCAGTGGGGTCCCCACAATGCCCCATGGGGTGCCAGATCCCCGTGCCACCTCCTGCGGGGTCCCCACAGCCCTGCTGTAGGGTGCCGGGTCCCCGTGCCACCCCCCACTGTGTCCCCGTATCCCTCCATGGGTCCCAGGTCTCCGTGGGGTCTCCCCATCCCCACCACGGGGTCCCCATGTCCCCACCGTGGGGTCCCCATGTCCCCCTGTCCCCAGGGGTTCTCACATTCCCTCTACGGAGTTCCAGGTCCCCATGCCACCCCCCGTGGGGTTCCCGTGTCCCTGCCATGGGGCACCAAGTCCCAGTGCCACCCGCCACAGGGTCCCCGTGCCCCCCACTCACGGGGAGGTGGGCGCTGGTGACGGTGACAGTGGCCTGCAGCCCCAGGGACAGGTTGGGCAGCGACGGGGACGTGTAGAGGCTGAGCTGGGCCCCGTCCAGGGCCAGGGCGCGGGGCTGGGGCAGGAGCTGCTGTGGCACCACACGGCAAACACGGCATCAGCACGTGTGGGGACACGGCACACCGCACACACGCGTGTCCCCGTCCCCATCCCGGTCGGGCCATACCTCGCTGTGGATGTTGGGGACAGAGGCGGCCAGGCCGTTGTGGGCACCGTGGGAGCTGTTGGGGGAGCTGGGCCCCGACCCGGGGGCGCTGCTGCAAACCGACGACACTGCGGCACACGCGTGTGTCACACGGGGCACGGGGACACCGCGGGACACGTGTGCCAGACACTGACACTGCGGCACACGCGTGTGTCACACACAGCACATGGACACTGCGGCACACATGTCACACTGACACCGCAGCACATGTGTGTGTCACACACTGACACTGCAACACATGTGTGTGTCACATGGGGCACGGGGACACCGCGCCACACGTGTGTCAGACACTGACACTGTGGCACACGTGTGTGTCACATGGGGCACGGGGACACCGCGCCACACATGTGTCAGACACTGACACTGTGGCACACGTGTGTCACACACAGCACATGGACACTGTGGCACACATGTCACACTGACACCGCAGCACATGTGTGTGTCACACACTGACACTGCAGCACACGCGTGTGTCACACAGGGCACGGGGACACCGCGGCACACGTGTGTCACACAGGGCACAAGGACACCATGGCACACATGCATGTCACAAACGGACACTGCGGCACACGTGTGTGTCACACAGGGCACAAGGACACCGTGGCACACGCTTGTGTCAGACACTGACACTGCAGCACGTGTGCGTCACATGGGGCACGGGGACACTGCGGCACATGTATGTCACACAGCATGGGAACACTGCGGCACACGCATGTGTCACACACAGCATGGGGACACTGCGGCATACGCGTGTGTCACACACGGCATGGGAACAGCGCAGCACATGTGTGTGTCACACGCTGACACTGCAGCACATGCACATGTCACACACAGCACGGGGACACTGCAGCACACGCGTGTGTCACACATAGCATGGGAACAGTGCAGCACACGCGTGTGTCACACACGGCACGGGGACACTGCGGCACATACATGTGTCCCACACGACACAGGGACAGCGCGGCACACGCGTGTGTCACACACGGGACAGGGACACCGTGGCACTCGCATGTCACACACGGCACGGAGATACTGCAGCACACGCGTCACACACGGCACAGGGATCAACACTCCACCTTGCGCACACGCGTGTGTCACACACTGACACCGCAGCACACGCGTGTCACACACTGACACCAGGACCATACCCATCTCATGCACACGCATGCGTCACCCCAGCCCCGGCAGCCCCAAGAGGCCACGGGGCTCCGGGGATGCACCCAGTGACTTGGGGACACTGAGGCAGGCCGCGTGTCCCACCCGTGACCCCAGCCCGTGTCCCCACGCGTGTCCCGCGCGCCCGGACGCACCGGTGATCTCCACGTGGCGCTTGCGGAAGGCGCTGAGCACGGAGCCGTCGCGGCGCCGCAGGAGGGGACTGCTCCTCCGCTCCGCCACCTTCTGCTTCAGCCGTGACCGCACCTTCAGGTTGGGCTCCGAGGCTGGGGACCCCGAAACGTGTCACCCAAAACGTGTCACCACCCCCTGCGGGTGTGTCACGCCCCCGCCCGCCGGCACCCACCGGTTTTCCGGAGCGGGAAATCATCTCGGCCGTCGTAGGTGCCGAGGAGGGGGAGCTTGTAGGATGGGGGGGTCCCCGGGCTGCCGGTCTGGGGGGGGGAACTCTGGTCCAACGACGTGTGGTGAGCCCTGGGGGGACAAAGGCGGCACAGACCCCATTAGGACACCTGGGTCCACCCTGCGGTGCTTGGGGGGATCCTGGGGGGCACCTACCAACATTTGGGGTGCTGGGGGAGGGAATGGTTGGGGGCGCCGGGGCCCGGCTCCTTCGTCTTGCTGAGCAGGAACTCCTGGAGCTTCAGCTTCACCTCCGTGCTGGCGATGGCGCCTGGGGGGACAGAGGGGTCAGGGGAGCAGCACACCTCCCACAGAAACCCCCAGACCCACCGTCCCCCCCCAGCACACCGTACCCCATTCCCCCCACCCCACAGCCCCACAGCCCAGCCCGGCCGCCCCCCTCGGCCCCGCTCACTGTCACGGCCGCGCTCCTTGGGGCGCAGGCTCTGGAGCTGCTCCAGGCGCTGCTGCTCCAGCTCCTGCCGCTCCCGCTGCCGCTGCTGCTCCAGCTCCTGCTGCCGGCGGGCGGCCAGGGCCTCCTGCTGCTGCTGTGGGGCGGGGGGCACCGCGATGGGACCCCCACGGCACAGCGCTGCCCCTCCTCCTCACCGGCTCCCAGGGTGACCCCCCTGCCCCAGCAGCCCGAGGAACAGGGTGGCCCATGGCTCTGGGACCCCCAGCGTCCCCCCAAGAGCTCCCTCACCCCAGAGCAGCGACGCCCCACAGCTCCATCGCCCTCCGTCAGTGACACCCCACAGCTCCATCCCCCCGGTGTCCCCCCACAGCTCCATCCCCCCGGTGTCCCCCCACAGCTCCATCGCCCCCCGTCAGTGACACCCCACAGCTCCATCCCCCCGGTGTCCTCCCACAGCTCCAGCTCCATCAGTGACACCCCACAGCTCCATCCCCCCGGTGTCCCCCCACAGCTCCATCGCCCCCCGTCAGTGACACCCCACAGCTCCATCCCCCCAGTGTCCCCCCACAGCTCCAGCTCCATCAGTGACACCCCACAGCTCCATCCCCCCAGTGTCCCCCCACAGCTCCAGCTCCATCAGTGACACCCCACAGCTCCATCCCCCCGGTGTCCCCCCACAGCTCCATCGCCCTCCGTCAGTGACACCCCACAGCTCCATCCCCCCGGTGTCCCCCCACAGCTCCAGTTCCATCAGTGCTCCTCCCCACAGCTCCACCCCCAGATCGTGACACCCCACATCTCCATCCCCCAGCCCCCCTCCCGAGCCCGGCCGTGCCCCCCAGGCTCCCCTCCCACCTTGAGGTGCTTCTGGAGCTGGACCTGGTGCTGGCGGGTGAGGTGCTCGTGCTGCTTCTGGAACTCGGCGAAGAGCAGCTGCTTCTGGAGCTGCTGCTGCTGCTTCAGGGCCACCAGCTCCCGCTGCAGCTGCCGCTCCCGCGCCGCCGCCAGCCCCGCGTCCACCCCCGCCTCGGGCCCCGGCCCCTCCGGCCCCTCCGGCCCTGCCGGACACAGCGGGTCAGGGGAAAGGGATGGGGGCAATGCGGGAATGGCGGAGGGGACTGGGAGCTGCTTAAGGGGCAGTTTTGGGGGGGTCAGGGGGTGTGGGGGGGGCTGAGAGTACTTTGGGGGTGTCTCAGGGGTAATGGGGGGCGGGACTCGTTTAAGGGGCACTTTTGGGGTGTTCTGAGGGTGGGGGGAGTGAGCGGCAGTTTGGGGGGGGAGCTGGAGCTTGTTTGGTGCAGTTCGGGGGCTGCTGGGGGGGTGGCAAGGATCAGCCCCTCCCAGAAAGCCCTCGGGGGTCTCTCCCCCCAGCCCCAACCCCCTGGATCAACCCCCACCTCAGTTAACGCCCCCCCCCCAAATAAAACAGGGAGACCCCAATCCAAACTCCTCCATCTGCAACACACCCCGACCAACCCAGAGCGCTGCGGGGGGGGGGCAAGCCCGACCCCCAGACATCCCCCCCGCAGCCACCGGGGGGCACAGACCCCCAGCAGCAGAGGACAGGGGGACAGCAGCGGGGGGGCCATCCCCACGCAAACAGGAAGGCGGGGGCGGGGGGCACGCGGTGCATGTTAATGAGCCCCCCCAGCCCCAGCCCCACCTGGCGCGGTCGCACGTCGGGCACTGACGTGTCCCCGCGCGGACCCACGGACGTCACCGTGCACGGGGGGGGCACCCCCGCCCCCGGCTCTGACAGAGCCCCCCAAGGACAGCCAGCCCCCCCCCCACCCAGCCCGCCAGGCCCCCAATGACAGTCCCCCCAGGATCACACAGCCCCCCAAGCACCCCCTGTCCCAACCCCCCAGGATCACACAGCTCCCCCAAGCACCCCCTGTCCCAACCCCCCCAGGATCACACAGCCCCCCCAGGATCACACAGCCCCCCCAAGCACCCCCTGTCCCAACCCCCCCAGGATCACACAGCCCCCCCAAGCACCCCTGTCCCAACCCCCCAGGATCACACAGCTCCCCCAAGCACCCCCTGTCCCAACCCTCCAGGATCACACAGCCCCCCAGGATCACACAGCTCCCCCAAGCACCCCCTGTCCCAACCCCCCCAGCATCACACAGCCCCCCCAGCATCACACAGCACCCCCAAGCACCCCCTGTCCCAACCCCCCCAGCATCACACAGCCCCCCCAAGCACCCCCTGTCCCAACCCCCCAGGATCACACAGCCCCCCCTCCCCAATTCAGCCCCAGAGGGTTCGGCTCTCCCGGGGGGATTTGGGGGAACACTGGGGTACTCCTGCAGCCCCCAAAGCTGCCGGTCCCCATCTGGGGCAACCAAAGGGCCTCGCTGGGTGTCGGGGTGCAGTGGGGGGTGTCGGCACCCAGCCCTTGGGGGGGGCAGCACTCGGGGGGGTAAAAGAGGGGCCCCCAGAGGTGCCAAGCCAGCACTTTGGGGTCGGGGTGGCTTTGGGCTGGGGCCACCACCGCACCCTGCATCCTGCAGCCCCCCCATGAGGGACAGGGGCTGCTTAACCCCTCGCTGCCCAGGGCCCCCCAGCTGGAAGGTCCCCCCAGCGCGTCCCCATGGGCACAGTGGGGATGCCCCACGGAATGGGGACATGGGAGGGGCTGGGGACCTCCTGATCCATCTCAGCTACGGGGGGGGCAGCACCCCCAGGGCTGGGGCACCTGTCCTTGCACACCTGTCCTTGCACACCTGTCCTTGCACACGCACTCGTGCGAGGGGAGCCCTTGCTCTCGCACACCTGACCGCACTCGTGCAAGGGAAGCAGCTCCCCCCTTGCACACCCCTGCAAACTTGTGGGGGATGGCACCGGGTTTTGGGGGTGTCTCTGGGTTTTGGGGGCACGGGGGCCGCCCCCCACTCACCTGGGGTGGGCAGGGCAGCGTGCAGTGGGACGCGGGGCAGGAGCTCCAGCGGGGGCTCACGGCCGGACCCCCCATCTGCAGAGAGACACCCGGGACCCCCTGAACGGGCTGGGACCTGCGGGGGGCCGGGGGCGACCTGCACCCCCAAACCCAACCTCAGCTCCCCCCTCGGCGGGTGGGGGTGGGGAGATGCTGGTTGGGGGTCACGGAGCATCCCTGGGGTTTGGGGTGATGGGAGCAAGTGCAGCCCCCCCGCTGCAGGCAGGGCAGGGCTGAAGGGTCCCCCCTCACCCACGCTCCCCCCCATGCCCCCCCCATCCAAGCTATTCTCTCTGGCGCCTGGAAATAGCCAGCGCACGGGAGGAGCCGGCTATAAATAGGGAATTGTGCCGGGGGGGCCACGACAGATCCCGCGGGAGGGGGCACGCTGTGTCCCCCCCCCCCGACACCCAACTGCACCCCCGAACTGCCCCGGGGCTGGGGGACACGGGCTGCCCTGGCTGGGGGGGCCTGGGATCCCCACGACCCCCCCATCCCCATCCCACCCCCCCCATGCCCCTAATTGCCGGGGACGTTAATCCGCATCAGCTCTGCCGGGAATAAAATCTGGGATGTGCCGGGGGGGATTAGCCCCCACTTTGGGAAAATGAAGGCAGGCGGCCCCCCCACGCCACTCAAGACCCCCTGACTACCCCAACAACACCACCCCAAGAGGGGCTGGGGGGGCACAGATGCCAGCTCAGCACATTTCCCGCCGGAGCAGTGTCCCCAGGTGGCTCTGCGGGGCCACACCGCGGAGGGTGACAATCTGCCGAGGTGTGGAACCCTCCGTTCTGAGGACGGGGACCTCCCCCCGGTTACGGGGACCCCTCCAGCGCCCCGGCCCCGCTGCCCCGGCCGTGCGTAACCCCCCCGGCACCGCCACGTTTATTTACCACGCGTTAATCCCAAGCCAAGACTTTTAATAGCCGGGATATTTCTGGGACACCCCCCGCCCCCCCCGCTGCCCCCCCCGGGGTGCTTTGGGGCTTGACGTCAGCCCGGCTATTTCTGGTGCTGCCAGCGGGCAGGAGGCCGCGGGAATGGGCCCTCCTGGCTCCCGGACCCCCTCCTGGCTCCCGGACCCCCTTCCCGGCTCTCGGACCCCCTTCCCGGCTCCCGGACCCCCTTCCCGGTGGTCAGACCCCCGTTCCAACTCCCAGAGCCCTTTCCCGGCTCCCATGGCAGGGCAGAGGGGTGACCCGGCCCGTGGAGTCCCCTCCAGAGGTGGGGGCACATCTGGGGGATGGGAGACCCTCAGGGAGATGGGGGGAACAGTGGGGACCCCCAGGAACTCTGTGAGGGAAGGAGGGGAGCAAGGGGGCTGCACCCCGGGACGGGACCGGCGCCCACGGGACCCCCTGGGTTTGGGATGGGCCTGGGAAAAGGTTGCAGCTGAGGAGCCCTGGGGGCAACAGAGACCCCAAGGGTTGATTGGGGACTGCTGAACACGGAGGTGGCCTCTGTCACATCCCCGATGGCCCCAGCCCAGCTGAGACCTGCCCAACTCATCACAGCACCCCCGAGGGGTCCCCAAACCCCTCCAGCCAGACCCAAAGCCACAGCCGGGAGGGGGGTCCCCAAGGAAAGTGCCCCAGGGCTGGCAGAGGCAGCCAGGCCGTGTCCCTGTGCCGCCGTGTCCCCGTGCCACCGCGCCGCGTGCCAGCCCCGTGCCAGGCACGGCCAGGCGACGCTCCAGCCCTGCGGCCGCTCCAAAAATACCGGCGAGCGGCTCACGGGGGGGGAGGTTGGGGACAGAGGGAACACACACCCCCGGCCCCAACCGGCGGCGAGTCCCTCCAGCGGGACACGGGGCTCTGCCACCGCCCCGGGCCTCAGTTTCCCCTCCAGAGGCCGCGGGTGTCGGCGCTGCCGCGTGTCCCCTTGGGGGGGGACATGAGCGCATCCAGATGTCGCCGGAGTTCCCACCGGGATAATTACAGGGCGGCTCTGCCGGGGAGCCAGCGGGAGCCGGGACAGTGCGGGCACGGCCCTCGCGGTCACCACGGCTGTCCCCATGCGTGGCACCGCGGGGACCCCGGGGGGCCGCGGGGACCCGCCCCCGGTGGCATAAAGAGCCACGTGTGAGCCATGCCACGACAGTGACAGGAGCCGTGCCTCAGTTTCCCCTCACAGCAGGAGGATGCTGAGGGTCTGGGAATACCGGGAACAGGGAGGGGGCACGGGCTGGGATAACCGGGGAGGGGGGCGGCTGGCACAGCCCCGGTGCCCCCTGGTACCCCCATCGGGCACAGATGTGCCGTGCTGGGTGGGACGCTGCTGTGGCCCCCCGTACCCCCATCCCTGGTGGGTGCCACAGTGAGGGGCTTCGGGGCCACAGCAGGGACAGGAGGGACGTGGCTGTGACCAGGCTGTGGGACCGGGCACAACGCCGGGCAGAGGGGCAGGTGCCCGGCACACGGTGCGGTGCCCAGCGGGGTGCAGCCCCCCCGGCCCGGGGTCCGGGGGTCTCACCTGTGTCGCTCTGGGGGTCCATGGTGGCCGGCGGGTGCCAGGGGGGCTCGGAGAGGCGCGTGTCCGTCAGCGCCGGCCGGGGCACGGGGGCTGTGCCCGCGCCGCCCGGGAGCCCTGCGGGACCAAGCGCCTGTCAGCACCCCGGGACCCCCAAAATCCCCCCCCAGTATCAAACGGGGGGGTTGGAGCCCTCACTGAGCCCCCCGAGCATCCACCCGGGGCAGGATGTGGCCCCACTCCCCCCTGCTGACCCCCCGCATGGAGGGGCCTGTGGGCACCCCCAGAGGGGACCTGGGGGGACAGGGGGGACCTGGGGGGTTCGTCAGCGTTACACAAGGCTCTGCAGGAAAAGGGGGGGCTCCACAGAGGGGGAGCTCGGGGGGATGGCAGGGAAGGACTCCCCGGCCGTGCCACCGCACAGCGAACACGGGCGGGACTCCTCTAAGGACATGGGTGGAGGGGGGACGCACGCTGAGCCCCCCGAGAGGTCCCCGGTGCTGCAGCCCCCCCAAACCTAGGCAGCGCCCCGAGATGCGGCTCTGGGGGTGTCACCCACGAGGGCCACGCGGCGGGACGGACCCCACGGGGGCACACGACACTCGCGCTGCCGGCAGCGCTTGCCCGGCGCGGTGCAGCGGGGCCCCCCGGCCCCCCCGCCCGCGAACGGGCCGCGCTGCGGAGCCGCCGCCGAGCTGCCGCACGGGCCCCCCGACACTGCAGAGCCCCCCGGCACTGCAGGGCCCCCGAGGGCACAGGGACCCCCGCACTGCACGGTGCAAAGCCCATCCCACCGGGACCCCGGACCGCACCGGGACCCCGGCCCGCGCCGACCACCCCGGACAGAACCGGGACGCCCCGACCCGCAGCGGGACCGCTCATTGCAGGGCCCCGCGGAATCGCACCGGGATCCCCGAAACTCGAGGGCTCCCCCGAACTGCACAGGGCCCCCGCCAGACTGCAGGGCCCCCCCATCGCACGGGCTCTCCCGCCTCGAGCCGCACCGGGACCCCGGAATGCGCAGGACCCCTCCCCCACCGGCACTGGGGTCCCCTCTTGCAGCCCCCGCACCGAACCGCACCGGGACCCCCACTGCAGCCCCCCTCGACCCGCACTGGGCCCCCCCACTGCAGCCCCCCCAAACCACACAACGGTCCCTATTGCAACCCCTCCCGCGAGCCGCACGGGGCCCCCACTGCAGCCCCCGACCCGCACAGGGGTCCCCCCATTGCAGCCCCCCAAAACCGCACAAGGGTCCCCCCATTGCGGGGCCGCCCCGCTCCGCACGGCGCAAAGTCTCTCACCCCAGGCCCCCCAACCGCACAGTGACCCCGCACCCAATCCCAGCCCCGCCGCACAGACCCCCCCCGCCCCAAACCGCACCGGACCTCCGGTATCGCAGCCCCCCCACTCCTGCACGGAGCCCCCCCGGACCCGCAGGGGGGAACTCCGAAACCGCAGTTTCCCCCCCGCCGCGGCCCCCCCGGCCCGGTCTCGTGCCCCCGGTGCCCCCACGGGTCCCCCCGTACCTGGGGTCCCCCCGGTGCCGCCCGGCGCGCGCCCCGCCGCCCCCCCGCCTCCTCCTCCATCTTCGCCGCGCGGCCCCGCCCGCCCCGACAACAACATTCGGTGACGTCACTCGAGGTCACGTGACGGCGCCCGACGCTAAAAATAGCCCCGCGCGCGGCCCCCCGAGGGGGCGGGGCTAAAGAGGGGGCGGAGCCTAAAGGGGCCTTAAAGGGGCCGCGGGGCGAGTGAGTGTGAAACGGTGTCAGTGTGTGACGGTCCGTGAGTGTGCAAGGTCACGCGTGTGTGAATGAGCGTGCGACACTCACATAAATGTGAATGTATGTGACAGGGCGACGTGCCACGGGGCGCACACGCGCCACACGCTGTTCTGCCCCACGCACGCGTGTGCACACTCAGGAGCTTGGTGTGCAAACACTCTTGCACACGAGTGCGTGAACATGCTCGAGTGAACACGCGTTTGTAACAGGCCAGCCGGGAAATACACAGCAGGGCACACGCGTGCTCTGTGCCCACGTGCAGCTGCACATCGGCCTGTCACACACACAGGACACAGGACACGCGACATGCACGCGTGCAGGACACACACAGACACACGCGTGTGCCAGGGACACACACACACACACATGTACAAGACACGCGCGGACCCACGTTTGTGCAGGACACGCACGCAAACACACGCGTGTGCCCTTGCCGGCCGCAGCACCTGCTCGTGCCCTTGCACACGCGCGTGTGTGGGTGCAGCAGGCCCGGGGTGGGGGGGGTCACTCAGCGTGTGCCGCGGGGGCGTGCGGGGATGAATCACGCCGGGCCGAGGCCGCGCTGAGTCACCGGTGGCGCCGCGGGGCCCGGCCGGGTGACGCGGGGGCACACGCGTGTGCACATGTGACACGCGCGGACCAAGGGGTGCGTGGCCCTTTAAGGGGCGCGGCCGCGTTTCCTGCCCGCCGCCAGGCGGCGCGCGGCGCCGCAGGGGAAGTTCCGCCCCTTCCCCGGGGACCCGGGTTCGAGTCCCGGCCCCGCCGCTTCCGCCTCCGGGGCCGGGCCGGGGTCGCGGCGCTGCCATGGTAACGGGGCCGGGGGGACGGAGGCGGTTTTGGGGTCCCCTGGGAGAGATCTGGGGTCTCCACTGTGGGACCACGGAGGGCCCCGTAAAGGGATCACTGAGGGCCCCCGCGGGGTGAGGGGGGCGGGCCCGGGGTCCTCTCGGCGAGGTCTGGGGTCCTTCCGGGGGGCACTCGGTGACCCCGAAGATCCCACGGTGGAGACCTCCGGGATCACCGCGGGCCTCCCCGGCTGGTTGTGTCCTTCCCAGCCCCATTCTTCCCCCTTTTCCCACAGTCCTGCCACTTCCAGAAGCTTTTTGGGACCGACGGAGAGCTGGAGGATGAGGTGAGGGACCCCCCGATGACCTGGGGACCCCCCAGAACTGCGATCCCCCAGACTGACCGCGTCTGTCACCCCGTGGGCGAATTCTGGGGCACACACGGAGCTGTTTGGATTCACACAGCTGTTTATTTTCCCACAGGATTTCCTCTCTGCTGTGGAAGACGCAGAGAACCAATTTGCCATCCCCGGACATTCCTCACCCAGCGTCGTCCCAGTTCCTCCCAGTAAACCCCATCCCAGTAAACCCCCCAGCCTCAGGCCCCTCGCCGGGCAGGAGGAGCATCCCGTGGGATTCCAAGGACCCCCATCCCGGGGAGCAGCGCCCCAGGATGAGCTGGACAATGACCTTTTCCTGGCTGCCTGCAGGGAGCTGGAGGGGGCCGGCGCTGCCCCAGTGCCCCCCGGGCACAGGGAGAAGCCCCCCTGGAAATGCCCAGGGAAGGAGAACACTCAGGAATGTGGGATCCCCAAAAAGCTCAGGGTGGGAGAGGAGCTGATCCACGGCTCCGCGGGGGTGCAGGACAGGCAGAGCCCCCTCCCCAGTCCCAAGCTGGTGCTGCGGCCCAGCGCGGCCGGAGCCTGTGCCCCCAGACCCCCTCCTTCCATGGGAAAGCCAGGGAGCTCCGGAGGGTCCAGCCCTGCTCCGGGGGCTCCATCTCTGAGGCCTTTCCAAGCATCCGTGGGAGGGAGCAGCTCCTCGGTGTCCTGGACCCCCCCAGCACAGAGCTGCCCCCAGCCCCGGCTGCCCCCCAGACCCCCGTCGGGCCCCCCCAGCTCCGTGGAGCCTGCACGGCCTCCGCTCCGGCAGTCCCCCGGCTTCCCGAATGCCCCTGCAGCTCCCAGCACTCCCGGCCCCCCGAACCCCCCCGTGGTCACCAACCACCTGGTGCAGCTGGTGACAGCAGCCAGCAAAGCCCCCGGGGGACCCCCCCGAGCCCCCCAGCGCAGGGAGAGCCGGCGCTTCCCAGGGCCCGCCGGGATTCTGCCCCAGCAGGTGGGTCATGGGCATGGAGACTGGACGGAGATGAGGGTGGGGTTGGATGGAAACGGGATTGGGACTGGATGAGAATGGCATGGGGATGGAGATGGGAATGGGATGGGGTCAGGAATGGGGTGAGGGATGGGATGGGATGGGATGGGATCCATGGGATGGGATGGGATGGGATGGGATGGGATCCATGGGATGGGATGGGATCCATGGGATGGGATGGGATCCATGGGATGGGATGGGATGGGATGGGATGGGATGGGATGGGATCCATGGGATGGGATGGGATGGGATGGGATGGGATGGGATGGGATGGGATGGGATGGGATGGGATGGGATCCATGGGATGGGATGGGATGGGATTGATGGGATGGGATCCATGGGATGGGATGGGATGGGATTGATGGGATGGGATGGGATGGGATGGGATCCATGGGATGGGGTGGGATGGGATGGGATGGGATGGGATAGGCACAGTTGATGAAGCAATGCAGATCCCTGGACATCTCTCCCTCTCCCACAAGCACTCTGGGAAGCTGCTGGAGGAGATCCTGGTTTCTGCTCCCCAAACTCCAGCTCACGGGGCTGTGGCGAAGCCGCGGGCTCAGGTAACGCCCCCCTCCCTGATCTGGCAGATCCTGGGGGGAATCCTGGGGGTCCCAGAGCGGGATGCTGGGCCAGCAGGGAGCCCTTGATGCTCCATGACCGTGGTGTCCCTGACTCCAGGCACTGCCCAGCTCCCCGCTGCCCACAGAGGAGGATTTTGGGAAGGGGCCCTGGCTGGCCATGAAGACAGAGCTGGGGCTGGATGAGAGGGACCCCAGCTGCTTCCTGCACACCTACAGCGTGGTCATGGTGCTCCGCAAGGTGAGGGCGGCCCAGGATTCGGCTTCCTGCTCTTCCCTCACCCCCTGGAGCTGCTTTTAGGGCTGGGAGTCTGTGGGGAGGGGGCCAAGCTGGGCTGAGCACAGACATCCACATCCCCATGGGTGACGAAGGTCGTAGAATCAAAGAACATCCCACACGGGAAGGGACCCATGAGGATCATGGAGTCCAACTCCTGGCCCTGCCCCAGGCTATCCCAAAATCCCCATTGTGCTGTGCAGGCAGCCCTGAAGCAGCTCCCAAAAAACAAGGTTCCCAGCATGGCTGTGATGATCAAGACCCTGAGCAGGAGCAGCGCTGGCGCTGGTGCTGTGTTCCGGGACCCCACAGGTGAGTGGGGCCGTACCTGTGCCCAGGTGGGGCTCCCGCCCGTGGCTCTGGGGCTCACGGATCCCGTCCTCGTTCCCAGGGGAGATGCAGGGCACGGTGCACCGGCTGCTGCTGGAGCAGAGGCAGAGCGAGCTCCGGGCTGGCTCCGTGCTGCTCCTGAGGCAGGTGAGGAGAGCTGCAGCTTATCCCACAGGCAGTGGGGTCTCATCCCAGGGGAGTGCAGTGTGGGGAACTGTTGGGGTGGTGATACAGCACATCCCCTGTCCCATTCCTCATCCAGTTACACTCTGGAACTGTGAATGTAAAGATGAGGATAAGGGGATGAGAGCAACTAGCGTGTTCATATGGTACATCACTGTTCCCATTCCATAGCACCCTGGGACTGCAGATATAAAAAAAGGGTTTCCCACAGTTTTACACCTTCAATTTTTCTCAGATGTTACTAAAATTTCACCCTTCATTCTAAAATTTCCATAAATGGGGAACCGTAACTTCGGGGTGTTACCCGGGAGCTGTTCTGCAGGTGGGAGCTGGAGCTGGCTCTGCCCCCTCTCTGTGCCCTCTCTGCAGGTCGGGGTCTTCTCCCCCTCCCACCGCAACCACTACCTCAACGTGACCCCCAACAACCTGCTCCGGATCTTCCCTCCAGAACCCGAGGGCTGCTCCCCCCGGCAGGTGAGGGGGGGATGCTGCTGGTGGCCCTGGGGAGGTGCTGGGACCCCCCAAGGGGGTCTGGGCTATGGGGACCCTCGGGAAGAAGGGGGAGGGATGGAGAAATCCCCCAATAATTCATCCCCACTGGGGTTTGCAGGTCCCTGCCCAGGCTGAGCTGATCCTGGACCCCCCCGCACAGTCCCCCCAGGGTGTCCCTGCTGCTGAGGACTGGGGACAGTCAAGGACAAGTGGCCCCAGCGCAGAGCAGTGTCCTGGGAGCTTCGCCCTGTGCCCACCGAGCTCTGGTCCTGGCCAGGAAGAGCCAGTGGGAGCTGATGGATGTGACATGGGTGAGTCAGACCCACTCCGGGAGGGGAGGAAAAGCTCCGTATCCTGTGAAAAACAGGGCCTGGTTCCCAACCTGAACAATTCCCTGATCCTATATACCCCTAAAACTCACGGATCCTGTCCCGCTGTGCCCTGCAGATGACCTGGACGGGCTCCTGGGAGAGCTGCCTGAGGATTTCTTCTCGGCTGCAGCACAGGCTGACTGCGGCTGAGCCTGGGAGCTGCTGTGAGGGTGACGGTGCCAAGGAGCAGGTGACACACCTGCCACCCACCTGCTCCTCTCTCTCTCTGTCTGTGGTGTTCGCTGTGGAGCCAAGAGCTGTGGGATCCTGGGGTGGGGACACAGCCTCAGTGCTGTCCCCGCTGCTCTGGGCACAGTGGCCCCTGTTGCTCCCAAACCTGCATTAAAGGGCTCTTTTGTTTTCTGCATCACCTGTGTCCTCATGTGTCACCCTCTGTCCCTTCCCTAGGGTGTCCCTGCTCTCCCTGGGCAGGAGGGGCCATTCCCCCCTGGTCTCACAGCCCTGCAGGGTTGGTGGGTCCCCAGATCCCACCCCATGGGACGTCCCCAGCTCGGATCCACCAACAAGTTAAACTCTCTGGCACCCCGTGACTCTGTTTACCACCCAGGAGTTATTTATAGGGCCCCTGGCTCTGGGATTTGATTCCACATCCGTGTGTGGGGCACAGCCCTATTTATAACCCCCCAGGCGCAGGGCGCCAGTCGCTGCCCCCCAAGTCCCCCCTGCCCTCCTGCAGTGCCCATGGCCCACGAAACCTTCGCCTTCAGCTCCTCGGCGCTGCGCTCGCTGCGGCTGCAGCGGGAGCTGCTGGAGCGGGAGGATCGCCGGAGAGCCCTGGCCAGGGAATCAGCCTCACGCCGCTTCCTGCCCGGGAGCCCCCGCGCCCCCCCGAGCCCCCCCAGGCGGCGCCAGTTCTGCCGGGACCCCGCCGTACACAACGCCCTCTACGCCGGGGACCTACCCCGCGTCCAGAGCATCTTCAGGGACGAGGCCACCGCGAATTTGGTGCTGGAGATGGTCAGCGAGGAGCTGGTGTGGTCACCGGAGCAGGGTATGGGGCTGGGAGTCCTTCCTTTCTTCTCCCTTCCCTCCCCTTCCCCCTGCAAAATAAGTGGGGAGCCGAGAAAAGGTGTGACAGGTGGGGGTGCAGTTCCAGGTGGGCTGGGGGGAGCAAGGCTGGCTGCTCCAGTCTGCGAGGAGTGGGGGGTCTGGTGCAGGGTGGGTGCGCAGGACCCCCACGATGCCCCACTGCTCCCCCCACCCCCGGCAGGGCTGTGGGTGCTGAGCCCCCGCCGGCAGCACACCTCTGCCCTGCGCATCGCCGCTGCCCGCGGCTACGAGGACTGTGCCCGGCACCTGCTGCTGCGGGGGGCGGCCGTGAACGCCGTGGTGGGGGGCCGGGCCCCCCTGCACGACAGCGCGGCCGCCCCCCACCCCAACTGCGCCCGCCTGCTCCTGGCCTTTGGCGCCGACCCCAACGTGCTGAGTGCCGACGGCTCGGCCCCGCTGCACCTCTGCACCGCGCCCCACAGCCTCAGGTACGGGGCTCACCTGCACGGGGGGCTGGCCAGGGCGGGGTGTCCCACGGCAACCACATCTGTGTCCTGGTCGTGTCCCGTGGGTGCCGTGTCTCCGCAGAGTGTCCCCTTACCTTCTCCCCCGCTCCAGGTGCGCGGAGCTGCTGCTGGCGCACGGGGCGCAGGTGAACCTGGGCACACGCGACAGGCAGGTGACAGCCCTGCACGTGGCGGCGCGCCAGGGGCTGGTGGCCCACGTGGAGCTGTACCTGCACCATGGCGCCGACCCCTCCCGGCGCACCCACCAGGGTGAGACCCCCCTGAACGCGGCGGCCGCCGCGGCCGAGCGCCCCGAGGACGCGGAGCGGTTCCTGCGCGTGGCCGAGCGGCTGCTGGCGGCCGGCGCTGACCCCGGGGCCGCGGGGCGCAAGGGACACACGCCGCTGCACAACGCCTGTGCCAACGGGCACCCCGCGCTGGCCCGGCTGCTGCTGCGCCACGGTGCCGATGCCACTGTCCCCAACGGGGCCGGGGACACGCCCATGGACTGTGCCCTCCGCGCCGTGCACGAGTACCGGGAGCAGCGGCCTGAGGTGACCATCGCACTGCTGCTGGACCACGGCGCGCTCCCCGTGCACCCCAAGGTGGGGGATGGAGGTGACGGGTCACAGGGTGGTGGCAGTGGCAGTGTCACCCCTCAGTGACACAGCTCTGCTGGCAGATGCTCAGGTTGTGCTGCCAGCACCCGCCGGCGCTGGAGGTGATGCTCAACGCCTATGACCGTGTGCCCCCCACCGACGGCTGGGTGGAGGCCGTGCCCCCCGAGCTGTGGGAGGTAAGGGACTGTCCTGGAGTGTCCTGAGGTGTCCCCGTGTCCCGACCCCAGCTTGCTGACCCCTGTGTCCCCCCCACACAGGAGCACCAGGAGTTCTATGCCTCGGCCGTGCGCATGGCGGGACAACCACGGCGACTGCAGCACCTGGCGCGTGTGGCCATCCGGCGTCACCTGGGCACCCATTGTCACACTGCTGTCCCCAAGCTGGCACTGCCACCCCCCCTGCGTCGCTACCTCCAGCTGCCCATCGAGGGGGTCATCTCCTGAGGGCACTCCGTGTGTCCCCGCTGGTGTCCTCCGCCGTGCCCTGCTGTCAATAAAGGACGTGGCAGAGGTGGCCCTTGAGGCGTCTTTGTCCCTGTGGGACCAGAGTGGGCAATGGCAACTGCTGTGGGCGACAAGGGACTGTGGGGACAGGGGACTAGGGTGGGACAGGGCATGAGGAGGGACAGAGCCAAGGGGTCACAGGTGGCAGGGAGGGGACAGATGGACCCTGGGGGATGTGGGGACAGTGGGGGGGTGACAGCCGGGGCCGTGGGGTGTCAGGTCCTGGCCAGGCCCCCGGGGGGGGCTCAGCCCGGGGGGGGCTCAGCCCGGGGGATCCCCGCGGCTCCCGCGGCCCCGCCCCGCGCTGCGGGCTCGTGACCACGCCCATGGCCACGCCCCCACAGACTCCGCCCCTCCAACAGGCCCCGCCTACCGAGGGGGCGGGTCCCTTTCGCTCCGCCCCGTTTGGCCACGCCCACTGGGCGTGGTCTGTGGGCGCGGCCGTGACGCGCCGCGCGCGCCCACCGCCCCCTCCCGCCCCCTGGCGGCGGCGCGCTGTGACGTGGCGCTTCCGGCGCGCGGGCGGCGGCGGCGGGAGGCGGTGAGTGGGGGGGAGGGGGCACCGGGACCCCCGGGGATGGCGGGGACACACCGGGACCCCCGGGACCGGCAGAGACACCCCGGGACACATCGGGATCCCCGGGACCGCGGGGTCTGACGGACACACCGGCACCCCCGGGATGGCCGGGGATGGCAGGGACACACCGGGAGACCCCCGGGGCTGGTAGGGACCCCCGGGACACACGGGGACCGGCAGGGACACACCGGGACCCCCGGGGACGGGCAGGGACTCCGCCGGTTCCTCCCGCCCCGCAGCGCCCGGGCCCCGCTGACCGCATCGCTCCGCTCCGTGCAGGTCGGGGATGGCCTGACCCTGCCCCGCTGGGCACCGAGGGGCTGCGGGACCTTCCGGGACGCTCCGCCGGGCCCGGTAAGGCGAGCGCAGCGCTGCCGTTTTGGTGTCTCGGGCGGAGGAGGAAAACCCGCAGCGAGGAGCTCCCGTCCCTGCGGATCTCCGGGCACCGGGAGCAGCCCCGGGGTCTGTTCTGAACCTGAGGGTGGCCCCGGGGCAGCCCCGGCGGTCCCCGCTGCCGCCGCACAGCCCGGTCACACCGGGCACCGGCAGATCGAGGCGAGGATAGAGGTCCCCGGCGGAGCGGGGGGGTCCCGGAGATGGAGCCCCCGGCCGCCCCCCTCATCCTGGGCGTGGGGGACGAGGTGACGCTGGTGGCCGGGGTGGCCGTGCTGGTGCTGGCGCTGGTGCTGGCCTGGCTGTCCACGTACGTGGCCGATGGCACCAGCCAGCTCCTGGGCACCGGGGACGCGGCTGTCATCCGCCTCGGGCCCCTCCCGCCCTACGCGGCGCCCGCGGGGGCGGCCGAGGCCCCGGAGCCCCCCAGGGCCCCCGAAAACGCCGAGGAAAAGACAGAGGAGGAGGGGGGAGCGGCGGCACGGGGAGACAGCGGGAGCCCCCCCGAGCCCGGCCTGGAGCAGCTGCTGGACGGCCGGAGCTTGTCCCAAGGCTCCGCGGAGCCCGGGCCACCCGGGGAGGGGGACGTGTGCCCCGGCCTCATCAAGATCCGCCTCAAGTTCCTCAATGACACCGAGGAGGTGGCGGTGGCCCGGCCCGAGGACACCGTGGGGATTCTCAAGAGGTGAGTCCCGAGGGACAGGGGAGCTTTGCCAGACTGCCAATCCCGCCCCCCACCCCGCAGCTCCTGTGCCCCCCCGCTGCAAACAGCCCCCTCCCACAGAACGGGGGAGGCTTTTATCTCTCTTGCTGTGCCAAAAATACCGGGGGGTGTGGGAATTAAAACGACGAGTTTAACAGAGACAGCGGTGGCATTGGTGGCAGTGCCATCCCGGACCCCCCCGAGCTGCCCCTCCCCATTTAATAGTGGGGGGGTTTCCACCAGCGCCAGGTGGGCCCATGAGTTCAGTCTCTGCTACTTCCAACCTCTTTCCTCCTCCTGCAGCAAATACTTCCCGGGCCAGGAGAGCCAAATGAAGCTCATCTACCGCGGGCAGCTGCTGCAGGACCAGGCACGGACGCTGCGCTCGCTGCGCATCACCGACAACTGTGTCATCCACTGCCACCACTCCCGGGGAGCCACCGCGGCCACCCCCGCCCTGCCTGACCCTGGCCCTGCTGGCCCCACGACCCCCGGGCTGCCCATGGGCGGGGGGACCCTCATGGTCCCCACGGTCATGGTGGTGCTGGCACTGGGGTGGTATTTCCGCATCAACTACCGGCAGCTCTTCACGGCCCCGGCCACTGTGTCCCTGATCGGTGTCACCGTCCTGGTCACCTTCCTGGCTTTCGGGGTGTACGGACAGGCAGGATGAGGTGGGGAGGAGCGGGGAGGCACCACAGCGTCCCTGTCCCCACGCTGTGACCGGAGCCAGCACAGTGGGAGCTCAGCGCCTCTATGCCCACCTTGCTGCTGGACTTTACCCCTCCAAAAAGGGGCTGTGCCCCTCCTCAAACTCCATTCTCCCTCTCCCAGCCCCAATCCCAGCTCTGGGGGAGTGGGACAGCACTGGAAGAGGCCAGGGCTTCTTCCCAAGGACTTTTTGAAGCAAATAAAAGGTATTAACTCACCCCCCAGTGGTCACCTTCCTTCTCTGGGGGCTGCTCACTCTCCCACCCACGCCCACTTTTGGGGGTTTATGAAAACAAGTCAGCCCCACCTGTGGTGAATGGAGTGGGGGGAGAGGGGTGTGGAGGGGGTAAAGGCCCTTCTTAATTAACAAGCCGTAATTAATGCCAGGGATACCAAGTCAAGATGCAGTTTTATTTACAGGGGCAGCCACAACCCACTCACGGGACACACAGACCTCACAAGGGCTCAGCTCCCCCGCAGGGGGGGACACGCAGAAACATCGGGGGGGGGGGTGAGGACACGGACCTGGGGGGCAGCACAGGGTCTGAGCCCCCCCAAGCCCCCTTACACCCCTTGGACCCCAAATTGCAGCGACTCTCCCACAGCTGGAGGGGCTCAGGCTGTCCCCCCTCCACTCCCCCCAGCTTGCCATGCCCCACCCCCAGGCAGTTTGGGGTGGTCCCCCATGTTTTTGGGTGCCCACACCCCTGTCCTCAGGCCCCAGGGCACGCGAAGGCCAGCTTGGCATGCTCCGGTGGCCAGACCCCCTAGCCCCAAAGCCACACCAGGAGGGACCACATGGGGGTCCCCATGCAGTGGGGGGGCTCCCGCAGCGTTTTGAGGTGCCCAGGGCTCTGCAGGGCCCCCCCAGCCCAGCCTTTAGCAGCAGTTTGAAAACAATAGTGAATCCAGAGTCGAGAGCACCATAATTTGTGAGTCCCAGCGAGAGGACGAGCCACGGCACCGGGGTGGGGGGACAGACACAGCCCCCCCTGCGGACATACGGCTAGATGGGGGGGTCAGACAGCCATGGGGGGGACAACGGAGGGGACGGAGCCAACCCTGTCCCCGACAGCCCCTGCGATGGAGAACAGCTGCGGGGAGGGGAGGGGTTCACAGGGCAAGGGTGACCTGGATCCAGCCAGAGGGAGCTGTGTCCCCTGGCCCGCACAGCGGGGCGCTGGTCCCGGGCCCCCCAAACAAAAGCGGAGCCTGTGTGGGTGCAAACACCAGCCAGAGCTGTGGGGGGTCCCCCCGACCCCCGACTGCAGCAGCAGGACCCCAGGCAGGGGGGGAGGGGGCGCAGAGCTGCCCTGGGGTACGAGGTGTGGGGTCTCTGCGTTGAAGCCAGACTGTGCTTCCCCCCCAGGTTTGCTCCACTGCCAGCTCCCCCCGGGAGGTCCCTGGCAGGTTGGGGTCCCCCTTCCCCAAACAGTTTGGCGCAGGGATGGTCACAGCAGCTCCCCCCGCCCCCAGACCCACCCCCAAACAGCCCCAAACATGAAGGATGCAGCATGCAGCCCCCCGTGACCCCCCAGTGTGGGCACTGCCAGGCCCCCAAGACCCCCAACAGCTGAATGCAGGCACAGCTGAACAGATTTTGGGGGTGGGAGGGTCCCCACTTGTCCTCGAAGTAGGAAACACCCCCTCCAGCACGACCCCCCCTCCTGAGCCAGCCCGACCAGCGAGTGCCAGCCCGGGGCAGGGAGAGGGGGCAGCCCCAGGGTGGGGGGCTCACCCCAGAACCCTGAGGCAGTAGGGATTCACAACCCCCTGACCCAGGCCCGGACCTGCCCAGGGAGTCCAGGCGCCCCCCAAGGCATTGGGGTAAGCGAGGAACAGGTGTGGGGGGCACAGCTGGCTTTGGGGGGCGCTGGGAGGGGAAGGGGGGCTGTACCCCATGTCCGAGGGAGACGCCCCGATGGGAGCCCCACGTACAAAAACTGTCACAGAATAAATAGAGGCACCGGGACGGGGGGGAATGAAGGGGGGCACTAAGGAGGGCTCCCCCAATCCAGCCCCACTCCGGCAACAGCTGAGTCCTCTGTGCTCCGGTACCCGCGGTGTGTCCGGCCCAGGGGGCTGTCCTGGCCCTTGTCCGTCCCTCTGTCCGTCCTGCCCCTCCCCAGCTCTGCGGGGCTCAGTTGATGTCGTCGTAGATGCTGGGGGTGTGGGGGGCGGGGGGCTTGGGCTTCTTCTTCTTGCTGGAGCCGAGCCCTGGGGCGCCACTCACCAGCCCCAGGTGGGGCTTTTTCTTCTTGGTCTTGCGGGACTCGGAGTTGTTTGTACCTGGGATGGGGGAGAAAGGGAAGAAATGGGGGTCTCAGGGAGGAGATGGGCCCCAAAACAGAATGGATCCACCCCCATCTCCAATCAACACCCAGGAAAACATACCCCAAACCGTTCCTCCCCCTCCCAGGCGGGTGACAAGGTGCCCCAGGCTTTGGAGCCACAGTTTGTTCATCCCCTCTCGTACTGGGGAGATGCCAGAAGAGCCAGTTCTGCCCCCTCAGTGGGGTCTGCTCCCCAGAATTCATCCCCCAGCCCCCCAAACACTCACTGGCTTTGGAGGAGGCCGAGTCGGAGGGGGAGATGTCGGAGGAGCCGTCCCACTGCAGGCGGCTCATGAGGGCCTGGCTCTCGGCCACCTCGAAGCTGTCGTTCTCCACGCCACCCTCGGCCTCGGGCAGGGACCTGGGCACAGGTGTTATGGGGGGAAGGGGGGACAGAGCCCCCCCAAATGCCAGGGGGATGCCCAGGGGCTCAGCCCAGCCCTCCACCACCCCACTGGGCTGCACATCCCCACCCCAACCCTGGGTTCCCATCCCCTCCAGGCCTCCCAGGGCTGTCCCTGCCTCCAGCCCCACCTGAGCACCCCATGCAGCCCCCCCAGTCCCTGTTCCTGCGACCCCGGGACCTCGGGGACCCCGAGTCTGCACCCACTTACGCGGAGGGCCCGAGGAGGTAAACCCGAACAGCCCTGCGCTGTTCATCTGTGTGCTGGGGACACCGCAGGGACCTGGGGATGAGACACGGCAGTGAGATGGGCCTTATCCCTCCCATAGGGATGTGGGACATGCTGGGGACCCCTGGGAAGCCCCCCACAGCGAGCAGGGCCAGGCTGGGCCACCCTCACCTGGTGCACATCTTCTTGGTGTGTTCGGAAATGACCCCGCATTGCTGGGGAGGGAAAGAACAGGTGAGTTTGGGAGGGACAGGTGAGTGAGCCCTGCCTGTGCTGCGCCATCACAGCCCCGGGGGCTCCCCAGCCTCCCCGTGCTGTGCCCCAGAAAGAGCAGCCCCTGCCCCAAGACCAGGACCTGCTGCATGTCCCCATTGGCAGCCTGGAAACCAGCCCCAGTGGGATGGAGCCCAGCTGGGAGAGATCCCAGGGGTCCCAGCCCCAGTGGGATGGAGCCCAGCTGGGAGAGATCCCAGGGGTCGCAGCCCATGTGGTGCCCCCATCCAGCTGGGAGAGATCCCAGGGGTCCCAGCCTCTGTGGTGCCCCCATCCAGCTGGGAGAGATCCCAGGGGTCCCAGCCCCTGTGGTGCCCCCATCCAGCTGGGAGAGATCCCAGGGGTCCCAGCCTCTGTGGTGCCCCCACCCAGCTGGGAGGGGGCCCCTCCTGCCCCCCTGTCCCCGCACCGTGGTGAGCAGCGTCCGCAGCTCCTCGGGGCCCAGCGTCTCGTAGTTGATTCCCGCCGAGTTGCTGTACTGGGGGGGCAGAAAACAGGGTCAGGGCTGGGGGGAAGCTGGGGGGACCCTCCTGCAGGTGTGGGGAGGGTCCTCTGGGGGCAGAGGAGGCACTGGCAGCCATCTCCCCCACTCCCCGGCTCACCTTGAAGGGATCGGGGTTCCCACCGATCTCACCTGGGAGAGAGGAAGGGTGAGGGGGGTCCTGCCCACGGCCTGGCCCCGTCTGGGACCCCTCCCGCTGCCCCCGGCCCCAGCCAAGGAGAGCCCCGCCTTCCCATAGCCCCACCCACTGCAGCTGCCCCACCCACCCCGAGCACCCAACCCCCAATTCACACCCCACTCATCCCAAATACCCACCCCCTACACATGCCCCGCCCCCAATCACCTGCCCACCCAGGCCCCGCCCCAATCACCTGCCCACCCAGGCCCCGCCCCATCGCTATGCCCCGCCCCAGGCCCCGCCCAAATGATGTGCCCCCGCCCCCATTTATTAGCCCCACCCCAGAGGTGCAAGCCCCGCCCCCTCACCATTTTTGTGTTTCAGGGACTTGGATCTGCGGGGTGAGTTGGGGTTCTGCAACGAGATGGGGGTGTTGGGGGTGTCCTGTGTGCCCCCGCGCCCCCCACCCTTCCCCACACCCCTCACACCCTCACCTTATCCGATTTCCTCTTCTTTGCTACAGGGAGAGACACAGAAGGGACAGATTTGACCTTTTCCAGCGGATTCAGCCCCAAGCCCAGAGCCACCGCCTCCCCAGGGCCAGGACCACCACACGCGGCTGCTCCTCCCCCCACAGCCACCCAGGACCAGGGTTCAGGGGCCATGGTGCAGGCAGGACGTGTCCCCCCCTCAGGAAACCAGGGACCCCTCCCCACCTTTCTTCTCGGAGCCATATGACCAGTCGTTGTCATTGATGTCATCGTTGTCCTCCTGGTCACTCTCCGACTTGTTCAGGTTGTTGCTGCTCGCGATCCTGAGTGGGGAGGGGACGGAGGTCATGGTCAGGGTCTGCCCCACGTCCTCCACAGAACCCCAGGATCCATCCCATGGTCCCCGGGTATCCTCCCATCCTCCCTGGCACCCCGGGATCCATCCTGCACCTCCCATCCTCCCCAGCACCCAGGGATCCACAGGAGAGTCCCCAGCAGCCACCAAGGGCGGGGGGAGACAGAGGACCCAAGGTTCCCAGCTTATTTTCCTGGGAGGAATAAACTGGCGGGGAGGAACAAGAGGAACTCTGGAAGGGGGAGCCAAGCTGGACACCCTCACGGTGAAAAACGAGTACTGGGGAGACCTGGATGCTCCAGGCTCCTCAGTGCCCGAATCCACAGCACCCCACAGGGAAGAGACCGAGCCCCAGCCCCCCTCACACCTCCGTTTCCCCACAGGGAGCACCCCCAGCCCCTCCCCCAGCGGGGCCCCCCCAGCCCGGGGGTCTCACCTGCGGTTGGCGATGCGGCTGCTGTTGCGGCCCATGCCCAGGCACTTCTCCAGGTGAGGGGCGAAGCGGGAGGCGGCGATGCTGCGGCTGCAGTTGGGGCACACGCACTCCTTGTTTTTCCACTGGTTGTACACCTGCCCGAAGATGTCCACGCCTGGCTGGTCCACGATCTCTGCAAGGGAACACACTCAGCCCCTGCCCCGGGACCTCCAGTCTGCTCTGCGAGGGGTTCTTGGGGCTGCCAGAGCTTCCCCACAGCATCAGTGTGACTCGGGGGAGATGAAAGCAGCGGCAGTGCTGCCAGGGGGTCTCTGCTACATCCCCCCCACACCCTGGCTGTGCCCCCCAGGGCCCAGCACTGTGTTTTGGGGTTCAGTACACCCCACATGTACCCCTCTGGGTCAGTCTGGTCACTGCTGGGAGGACATTTGGGTGTTTAATCCTCCTCAAACCCAAATCCCTGGGTGTGGGGACCACCCATCCCACCATGGCCTCTCTGGGAGCAGGGCCCTGGCTGTGTCCCTGACCCCAGAGTCACCCCAGCTCCCCCAGCTTGGGGGGCTCACCAAAGTCCTTCATACTGTCGGGGTCCGTGTCATCCAGGAAGAAGTACCCACACTTGACAGCCCGGTGCACCTCGAAGCAGAGCCCCAGGCAGGCATCCTCCACCAGCTCCGTGTAGATCTCGTGTGCGATGGCCTGGGGGCCCAAGGGGAGCTGTTAGGGATTGAGGGGGACACACGGACACCCCACAGGACAGACAGACCCACGGAGGGGACAGCTCACCTCCAGCTTGCTGTTATCCAGGCCAGACAAAGACATATCCTCCATTTTCATTTGCAGCTGCTCGCAGAGAAGTCACGCCAAACTCTCATAGCACGGGACACGGGGGGCTGGGGGCACAGGGGGGTCTTGTTGGCACCTCAACCCCCACCAGCAGATCCCCCCCCAACCCCTCTCCCAGCCAAAATCCCACTGCACGCCCTGGGATGTCCCCAAGATGCGCTCTGGGGGGTCCCCAAGAGAAGGAGTTAAACCCTGGGTTAAACCCTCCAGGAGTGAAGTGGGGGGCCCTCGGGGGTCTCCCAGCTGGGCATGACCCTCCCCAGCCTGGCATGGAGCCCCCCTGGTTAGTGGGTGACACTGGCTGCCAAGGGGGGACATACCCTGTGCCCCACTGTGTCCATCCT
This sequence comes from Acanthornis magna, assembly GCA_036785705.1. Classification (NCBI taxonomy): domain Eukaryota; kingdom Metazoa; phylum Chordata; class Aves; order Passeriformes; family Acanthizidae; genus Acanthornis; species Acanthornis magna. The sequence goes on from JAWUZG010000190.1 coordinate 836,763, forward strand.
GCTGTCCCCCTACCCCTGAGGCCAGCCTGGGACAGCCTGGCCTTCACCAAGGTGTCAGATCCCCCCAGGAGCCCCCCCCACATTGGCTCTGGACTGTAGGTGGACACAGGGGACTCGGGGTGCCCCTCAAACTGCCCCCCTCCCACAGGGGGTGGGTTTTGCTGCATCACCGTCCCTTGCAGCAGATGGAGGGGGACTCTGACCAACCACTGGGATGGGGGGGACACAGGAGGGGTCCCCACATCCCTCCCACACACCCCAATCCCACTGACACAAGGATTTCTTCTTTCCACAACAGAAAGAGGAAATAGGGGCTGGAATTGGCTCAGCCCCCAGGACCCCCCAGGCTGAGGAAGAAAAGGCAGGGGGAGAAGAGGGGGCTCAGGGGGTCTCCCATAGGGCTGGGGGGCCCAGGGAGGGTCCCAGGGGCTCTCAGGATTGGGGCAGAGAGGGTAAGGAAGGAAAGTTCTCAGGGCTTGGGGGTCTAGGGGTAGTCCTGATAGCTCTCAGGAGAGGAGGGAGGAGGGGACAGACAGGAAAGGGGGGGTTAAGGGGGGCACAGGTCTAGGGGAGACAAGGGAGGGCCCCAGGGCTCTCGGGAGTGGATGGAAGAACAGGAAAAGGGGGGGAAGGGGTATCTCAGGGCCTGGGGGGTCTCACCTAGGGCTGGGGGGCCCAGTGAGGGTTGTGGGGACTCCCAGGAGCCGGGGAGATAGAAGGGGATCTCAGGAGTCCCCAACAGGTCTGGGGGGGGCCCTGAGAGGGTCCCGGGGGCTCTCAGGATTGAGGGGGGGGAAGGGTCAAGGGAGAGAGCGAGGGAGGGAGAAGCAGAGGCTCAGGACCTGGGGATCCCGGGGAAGGTCCCGGGGCCTCTCCGGATGGGGGGTGGGAGGGCAAAAGCAGGGCGGTCCCGGGGATGATCCCGGGAGGATCGCGGCGTCCCCGAGCGCCGGGGGGGAGGTCCCGGGGCGCCCCGGGGCGGGGTCAGCGGGCCCCGCTCCGGTACGGCGGGGCCCCACGGCCGGCCAGGGCCCCGGAGGGCGGGAGCTCCGGGCCGGGAAGGGTGGGTCGGGCGGTCACTCACCGGCGCGGAGGGTCCGCCGGGGCCGGGGCGGGGCCGGGTCAGCGCCCCCCGCCGCTCCGGCGTGGGGCCCGGCGGCGGCTCGCCATGCTCGGAGCCGGTCCGTGGCCGTGCCGGGCGGACGGAGCGGCCGGGCCGGGCCTGGCGGTGCCTCCGCCCGGCGGCGGCGGCGGCGGTCGAGGGGGGTGAGGGGGGTGAGGGAGGGGCGGGGCGGCGCGCCCGGCGCGCGCACGGCCCGGCCCCGCCCCCGCGGCCCCGGCCAATGGGGAGGCGCCGTGCGGGGCCGCGGCCAATGGGAGGGGCCGGAGCCGCCGCCGCCGCGCGGGGCCGCGGCCTCGTCAGGGGGCGCGGGGGAGGGGAGGGGCGGGGCCACGATGGGCGGGGCCTGGAGGGCGTGGTCTGTGCGGGGCGGGGCCTGGAGGGGGCGGGGCCTAGAGGGGGCGGGGCCTAGAGGGAGCTCGGAGCTCCCCCCGCCCCGGACCTCGGTACCCCCGGCACCCCCGGTACCCCCCCGGCACCCCCGGCACCCCCCGGCACCCCCCGGCACCCCCCCGGTACCCCCCCGGTACCCCCGATACCCCCCCGGCACCCCCGGTACCCCCGGCACCCCCGGCACCCCCCGGCACCCCCGGTACCCCCCCGGTACCCCCGATACCCCCCCGGTACCCCCCGGCACCCCCGGTACCCTCCGCACCCCCGGTACCCCCGATACCCCCCGTACCCCCGATCCTCATCCCTACAGACCCCCCAAGAGATCCGGTGCCATTCCAGACCCACAGATAGCTCCAGATCACAACCAAAGCATTCCCTGCAAATCCCTGCGGATCCCCCGTGCCACACAGACCCCAAAAACGATCCCTTAGGGATTCCCCCCCCACAGTGGATCCCACAGCAGGGAGGAAAAACACTCCTCACACTTGTCCTTTTTTTTTTTTTTTCCTAAAGTTTTATTTTTTATAGTAATGACATGAGAACAGAAACATTATTTTTCACTTTATTATACAAAAAAAAAAAAAAAAAAAACAAAAACTGAAAAAAAGGGAAAAACAAAAAACCCCAAAAAACTCAAAACTAAACAAAAAAACAAACAAAAAAAAAAAGAACCGAAACCCCAAGCAAACCGGGAAACCGGGGACGTGACCCCCGTGTCCCGCTCAGCCGTACAAATTCCAAGTCGGGATTATTATTTTTTTTTTCCTTTTTTTTTTGTCTTTTTTTTAAACCTACAAAAACACTCTTTAAATATTAGAAAAAAAAGATGATTTTTTTTGTTTGGTTTTTTTTGCCTTTTTTTTTTTTTTTTTTTTTTTTTTTTTTAACGTAATTCACAAGAACTTCCATCTAAAGGATCCCGGGATTTTGTGGCAGTGCCAAAATGCACTCAGGAATTCTCTTGCAGCGCAAACGTCTTTCTCCCCACCTCCCAAATTGTCGGCGCTGTAAGAATTTTTCTTTTTTATTATTTCTTTTTTTTTTTAACCTTTTTTTTTTTTTTTAACAGAAAAAAAGGGGGGGGGAAAAGGTGGGGTTTAATTTTTTTTTGTCTTTTTTTTTGTACTAAAAACACATCCACTAAAACACGACAGTGCTGGGTACATTCAGCAGAAAAAAAGGGATGGGGGGGTTCCCCTTAGGGGATTCTGGGGGGGGCGGCGATTAAAAATTGGGAACAAAATGAATGGAAAATCCCAAATGGATTGGGGAACGTGGGAGGAGGAAACAGAGGGACGGACAGACGGACATTGAGGGGAGGGGGACACCATCTGGGTTCTCTTCGGGGCCCCGGTCCCGGGGGGGACACGGGGGGATTGTCCGTGTGGGAGCACCCGGGTTCACCCCTTTCCCCCCAGGTTTGGGGTCGGTTTGCCCAAAATGGTGTTTTTTCAGCCCAAACCGAGGCCAGGGAAAGGGGTGTTGCCCCCACCTTCCCCTCGGCATCGAGGGGGTCCCCAATGTCTTTGCGAGGGGCTGGATTTGGGGTACTGAGAGCAGCAAACCTGGGGGTTTACAGAGCTGAGGGGGGCAGGGACTCCCCTCAAAACCCCAAATCTGCAGCGTGGCCCCCCCTTCTGCCCCCCAAGCCCCTGCTGAGATTTGGGTGAAAAGAGAAAAATGGCTAAATTACAGCCCTAGAGAAAAAGCTCCCCCAAGCCCCCATCCCCTCCTTTCGGGCCCCCCCGCCCCAAGTCCTGTCCCCCAGCCCAGCTCCTCTCTGGGGACAGGATGGAGGGGGGCAGAAAGAACAAATCTTGAGCCCCCCCAGTCAGACTGGGGGTCTGGGGGGTCCCCAATGACACTGGGTGGGTTTCTGGGGGATGGCATGGGGTGGGGGGACAGAACCCTGCAGGGAGGTGCCGTGGGATTGCTGGTGCTCGTGTCTGCTTAAAAAAAGGGGGGGGGACCCTGACAGGCCCCCCATGCATCCACCCCGGTCCCCACAGCCCCATCCCCCTCCCAGAAAGGGGGGCATTGGCCCCCCAAATTAAACCCAAAACCACACCAATATTTACAGCATGGCCCGGGGGGGGTGAGACCCCCGGGGGGGGGACACGAACTGGTGGAAACTGGGGTGAATTGGGGAACAGGGAGCTCTGGTCCCCCCCCCAGGGTTTGGGGTGAAGGGACAGGAGCAGCTTCACCAGAGATGGAGGGGAAAATGGAGAGAGGGGGGGGAAGGAAAAAGGGGTAGAGGGAGAAACGGGGAGGGGGAAATGAAAAATAAAAGATGGATCTTTCTTGTTTTATAAAAAGGAAAAAAAACAAAAAAAAAAAAAAAAAAGAAAATCAAATACAACGGCACAACAACCACCGACAACAGAGCGGGGGGACCCCGTGCCCCCCCTTGGTCACGCTGAGCCGCCGGCCCCGGGCGGGGGCGGCCCCGGTGCCCCCACCCCACACACTCGCACGCTCGCACACACGCCCCCTCCCCACGCCCCCGCCCACCCCCAGATCGGGGACACGCCGCGGGTCACCGTCCGTGGCCGGCGCTCCCAAGTGCCGTGGATGTGGAGTTCCCGGGCAGCTCCCGGGGCAGCTTCCAGACTGTACAAGGTTTTTTGGGGGGTGGGGACGACCCCCAAGATGCTGGGGGGATGCGCAGAGGGCTGGGGGGGGTTGCAAGGAGACATTGTCCCATCGGCTGAGTCCTGAGCCCCTCGGCTCATGCTCCGTGCCCGCGGGGCTGGCGGGGAGGGGATTTTCTTCCCATTTCTGGGTTTTTTAATTAAAAAAAAGGTGTGGGGGGTGTTGATGGTTTTTTTTTTTCCTGTGTGTTTTTCTTCTCTTTCTAGAAAGTCCGGAGCTGGTAGCGAGGGGGTAATGGGTGTAGGGATGGAGAGACACCCCCCTGGAAAGAATGAAATTCCAAAAAAAAAATCGCTTCCCCTTGGGAGTGAAGCGGGGGACAGGGGTGGGGAGCTCTCTCCTCGCCCCCCAGACCGGGGGAAGCAGCCCCTGATCCCCCTCCGTAGTGTGAGCTCGGCAGAGGGGTCCCCCCAGCCCCCGCTCCCCGCGTTGGGGGTTCCACGGGGGGGCAGGAGGAAGAGGAGGAAGGATTTTGAGGGGCTGCAGGGGGGATTTGGGACCGAAACCGAGAAACCAAACGACGTTACGAAGAGCTTGGCCGATCAGTTGGAGTCGGAGTCGGAGGAGTCCCCAGAGGAGGAGGAGGAACTGCTGCTGCCCTCCGAGTCGTTGTCATCCTCATCCTCATCATCCTCATCCTCATCATCCTCGTCGTTCTGGGAGGGGGGTGGCAGAGAGGAGGGGGGGTCAGGGCAGGGTTAGTCAATCGTCACCCCCTTGTCCCCTGCTCACCCTCCCCACCAGGGTCCCCACGGAGCGCGGGGGTGTGACCCCCACCCTCCCATCTCTGCCCCCCGGATCCGAGGGTGGAGGAGGAGGGACGCGGGGCAGGAGTCAGCAGTGAGTTTGCAAGGGCTCAGCTCGGGGTGCCGGGGACGTGCCGGAGCAGCGCGCGGGGGTCCTGCCCTCACCTCTGCCACTGCCTCGCTACACGATCCGAGGGAGGGTACCCGACCCGCCTCGGGCCTCAGTTTCCCCCCTCTAAAGCCAGGGAAGGAAGAGGCGTGAGCTGAGACCAGCGAGGGGGTGGAAACACCTCACCTGTCCGGTGGCGAGCACAAGGCACGGACACGGTTTCTGGCCCCAGCGCCATCCAGCATACTCTGATTTCAGTTGCACCGGTGTAAAGCTTTGACTCTGGTGACTTACTCGGCATTCACACTGGCGCAAACGGAGCCGAGACCAGACTCAGTATCTCCACCAGGAAAAAGACAGGAGATTTTTCTCTGCTCACTGGGGGCTCTGCACACCCCCCCACACCTCTACGTCCCGAGGCTGCTCCTGACTATGCCCCGCGGCTGCTCCTCGCGCCCTCCCTGGGAACACCGGGGGGATCCCGTTCCCCTTCTCCTCCCCGTGTCCCCCTGCTTCCCGGGGGCTCCTCCGCCGTGGATCTATCTGAGCCCGGCTGCGGGTGCCCCCCAGCCCGGGGGGAGGGTGAGGGGGGCCCCGCGCCCTCCCCGTGCCGCGGCCTCACCTCGTCCCCGTCCTCACTCTCCTCCTCACTGCTGGACTCTGAGGAGTCGCCGCCCTCCTCTGACGAGTCACCGTTGTCATCATCATCATCCTCATCTTCATCATCGTCTTCCTCCTCCTCTTCCTCCTCATCGTCGTCCTCTGACTCCTGCGGGGCAGCACGGGGTTGGTGAGTCCCTGGACATCCACACCCATGGGTGCAGCACCCACCCCATCCTTGACCATCCACCTTTGGGTGCCTCCATCCACTGAGCAGATCAGGTGATTCCCCACCCCACACCTCGATGGGAGCCTCTCCTCCTCTGTACTGAGAATTGCCCCAGAAAGGCTCCCCTAGCAGGTACCAGGGGTCAAAATCTGACCTGGATGGGCTCTGAGCAAGGATTTGGGCAAAGTTTATGGTCTCAAGGACAGGGCAGGCAGCTGGAAGCACCAGGGATGCCTCAAACAAGAGGTGTGGGTCCCCCCGGCTGTGCTCCCCAGGGAGGGGGGCCTGGGTGTCCCCATGGGGCTGTCGGGACTCACCGACTTGGACTGCATCGTTGGCTTCATCTTGGGGTTGGGACCCCGGATCTTCCCTATGCTCTTGCGTTTCTGCAAGGACAAAACAAAACCATTTAAGGCTCAAGTCCAGCTCTTTCCCAGGGTCCAGCCCAGAGAAAATCCCACTGCTGAGCTGCCACGGGGACAAATCCCCCGTGGAGGGGCTCTCTGGAGTGTGGCACATCCAAACCTCACCCAGGGCTGACCCCAGCCCAGTCCCAAGCCCCCAGTAAGTCCATCCCACCCCCAAACTCCCAGGATCCCACCACAGTAGTGCCACCTGGATACTCACGTTGGAAATGTGTTCCTTGTACGCAGCCCGCTCCTGGGGCGAGAGGCTCTGTGGGGACAGAGAGACAGTCAGGGACAGGCAGGCACGGAATGGAATGGGGGACGGAGCAGGGAACGGCTCTCCTACAGGGCACACCCTCCTCATATATGTAACTTTTATCCTTTTAAGTTACAAAAAGTCAAAAAAAGGTCTGGAGATGGTGGTTCCCAGAGGAGGGGTGGGAGCAGAGACCACGCTGAGCATCATCCCCAAAACCAACAGATCCCAGAGCCTCCCACCAGCCATCGGGGTCCAGCACCCACCTTGAGCCAGATGTCGAGGTGCACCTTGTACTGTTTCTGCTGCTCCTCTGCCAGTTTTTTGTAGTGGTCCTTCTGGCCCTGGGAGATGCGCTGCCAGCGACTGCCGATCTCCACCATCCGCTCCTTCAGCGGGAGGTGGTTCAGCTCCCCGTTGGACAGGAGCTCCTGAGAGAACTTCTGGTAACCGTTCCTGCACAGGGAGAGCACAGGGACCAGGCTGGGACAGCAGGCACAGCCAGCTGAGGTGTCCACAACCCCTGTCCACCCTCACCGGGGTCCAGCCAACCCTCCCCTCCTCTTGTTCCAGGCTCTTCCCACCAGCACAGCCAGATCCAGTTACCAGACCCACATACTTACATGGGGGGTTTCTTCGGCTCTCCCTGGAATTTCATTTTCTTGGTGGAGTTGGTGGAGCACGGAGGAGCCCGCATCTCGCTCAGCTCCCTCTGAGGGACAGGAGAGAGACAGGGTCAGGGACAGGGGCAGTGCCAGCTAAGGGACACAGCGAGGGACAGGTCGGGGCAGGGACCCACCTCGTATCGCTTCTGATCCTCTGCCGCCTTCTTGATCCACATTAGCTTCTCCTTCTTCTCCATGTTGTTCCAAGTGGCCTCCATGGCCTTCAGTGCTTTGCCCCGGTCGTTCTGTCGGACAGAACCACCACAATGCATCAGATGCACCCAAAAACCCTGGGATATTGGGGGGCTGCTCCTGGGGCACTGCTCCCACCATGACCCCCATCCTCCCCACGGCTCCCAGCCCAAACCCAAGTGTGAGAGCCAGGGAGAAAGTACACGGGAATTCCTGCTGGTGGGAGAGATGATCCCACCTGCAGCCCCTTTCCCAGCCCACTGCTCACCTTGAAACGAGCCAGGTAGTCCCCGATGACGCTCTGTTGCCAGATCTCCTCAGCAGTTTTGGGAGACTCGGGCAGCTTCGCACGCTCCTCTTTATCTGAGCCGTGCTTCTTCTCCGACTGCGCCTTCATCGCTGCCTCCCGCGCCTTGTACTTGGCCTGGGCAGAGGGCACAGGGGTGAGGGAGGGCATGGCAGGGCCACAGCCCCCAAACACCAGGAGGACACTGGAGGTCCCCCGGCACTGTCCCCACAGCAGCACCAACAGCCCCCATCAGTCTCTGGACTCCCTCCATCAGGAAAACAACCAAAGCCTTAAAACTGATGCTCAAGGACCCTCTGAGATTTCTTTAGCTGGAGGGTTTTGGCCCCCCAGGTCACAGAGAAGGGGGGACACAGCCAGCAGTGCCCCTCAGTGCTGACACTGGTGCCTGTGTAACAGCTCATTGGAGCTGTGACGCTCCAGGGGACATTTGTGCCCATTGGAGCAGGACAAGGACAGGAGCATCCCCCGGACTGCCTGAGATGCTCACGGGAGCAGTGAAGATGGGGACGGAGGAGGAGCACAGGGATGGTACCAACCTTCTTCTTCTCAGAGAGGTCATTCCACATGCGGGCCAGGAGCCGGGTCAGCTCACTTTCCGACAGCTCCGGCCGCTCCTCCTGCAGCTGCTTCCGCTTCTCCTCCGAGAAGATGAACATGGCAGAGATGGGTCGCTTGGGCTTCTCTGAACTGGCCTGAAGGGGACACGGGGCTGTGAGGGGGGGCCAGCCCATGGAGGGACCGAAGCCCCCAAAACCCCTTGAGATGCACAACCTCATCCCAAGCCTGGCATGTGCTGCCCCCTCCCTCCCAGTGCCGCTCCCACCTTGCCGGTCTCTGGTGAGGATTTTTTGGATGCAGGACTCGTTGCCCCTTTCCGGTTGCTGCCCAGCATCTTCTCCTCGCCCAGCACCCGCTGCTGCTCCTCCTCGGGCAGGCTCTGGGTGGCACAGGAGGAGGGACATCGTTAGACAGCCCAGCACTAATGAGGCTTTGAGGCAATTGGGGAACAGGGACACTGGGGAAGGGGAATTAATGCACTTGGGTGTCCCGATCCAAATCCCATCCCAGCTAGGACCAGCATCTGGCACTGCACGTGTACAGCCTGGGCGTCCCCATGCTGTCACCCCCTATCGAGGCAGTGTTCCTCTCCCCGAGCTCTGTCCCTTCCCTGGCTCAGTCATTTCTCAGTGGGTGGGCAGGTGTCTGGATCGGGGCACACCCCTGGGTTTTCCACCCTGTGCCCCTGCAGCCGCAGCCAGGGCTGCGTCACGTCCGCTCGGGGACGGGGACGATGCTGGGGTGGCCTCGGTGTGGCTCCCCCGCCCACGCCCTGGCGAGGGAAGGAAGTGAGAGGCTGCACAGCCACAGCCACTGAGCACCTTCCCCTCCCGCTCACCGTGGTTCTTTTCCTGAACTGGGGGCCCACCCTCCCCTCCCAGCACCCAACTGGAACACACTGGGTCAGGCATTAGGACTGGAAGGTCAAGGCTATGTGCAACCATCTGCACAGCACCCATGGCTGGGTCCAGACACGTTATTTGGGAGCAGAGAGGGCAGCCCCCCATTTAAACCACCCCAGACCCTGGTCAGAGTTCCCCACTCCCAGATTTGGGATCTCCAGCACCTCCTCATCACTCACCTCCAGGAAGCGGAGCAGCTCGATCTCGTAGTCTTTCTTTTTCTGGGGGGAGATGGAGACATGGTTACACTGAGATCCCTCGCTCCAGTCCCTGCCTCCTGCAGCCCCTGACCCAGCCTCAATCCCTTGGCAACAGCATCCTCCACCTGCACCATCTGCTTGTCCCACACAGGAGACAGGACGAAGGGAGGTGATCGAGGACCTCAGGGACAATCAGTGATGCAGACAAGCACAGGGACTGAGGAAGGGTGAGGGGCTCATTTCCAGGGATATTTGTAGCCCAGACTCTCCCATCTTACTGCTCCTTTCCCACAGCACTGGTGCCCCCCTGCCTCTCCCCCCACGTGTCCATCCTCAGCCACTCACCTGGTCACACTTTTTGTGGTAGGCGTCCTTTTCCTTCTGGGAGAGCAGCTTCCACTGCTGGCTGCACAGCACCATCCGCTCCGTGCTGGGCACATCTTTCATGTTGGCCATCAGCTCTGCACAGTACAGGGAGTAGCTGTTCCTGGAAAACCCATGGCAGGACCCAGTGTTAGAGAAAACCTGAGCCTGTGGAGCTGGCTGGGTGCTAAGAGCATGCCCAAGATCACCCAGATGGGTTGCACCAGGCAAAGAAGTGAGGTGCCTGTGCTTTAGGGCAGCTGAGGGTTGGATTGCCCCCTAACCCAGAGTATCACTATAAACCTCACTCAGATTCTCCCCAAAATGTGTATTCAATGTATATGTAAGGACTGGTTTAATGAGATCATCACAGAATCATGTAATCGTTAAGGCTGGAAAAGCCCTCTAAGATCACTGAGTCCAACCATTAACTAACACTGCCGAAACCACCACTAATCCATGCCCTCAAGCACCACATCCACACTTCATGAACACTTCCAGGGATGGTGACTCCACCACTGCCCTGGGCAGGCTGTTCCCAGGCCTGACCGTGAAGAAATTTGTCCTGTAATCCTGAAGTTATCTGGGCTTCCCAAGCCAGGCAGAACCCCACTTTCCTGACTGGCAAGAACCAGCATCCGCCCAGACCACGGCTCCGAGAGGGACAGGACTCACGGGGGTGGCTTTGTGGGTCGTCCGTCGAACTTGTCCTTGAGCTGCCGCTCAGCCTTGGTGAGGGTGGAGCGGGTGATTCCCTCCTCGCTGATATTCAGCTCCGGGTGCTTCTGGATGTAATCCCGCATGATCTCCTGCAGGGAGCAGAGAGCGGTCAGAGGGGCTGCCACCCCCGCCTGCCGGGGCCGGAGGAGGAGGAGAGAGAAGCCAACCATTGCCCTAATCCTCTCCCTGGGGATCCTGCTGCCTGCCCCGCACACACGGCTGGAGAGGCAGGGCTCACACTCACTAGGGACCTGCCAGGACCTGCCTGAACCCCCACCTGGCTATCGGGAGAGGCCACGCAGGGCCAGGATGCAGAGCGGCTCGGAGTTGGGACGAGTGTGGAGGGGACCGGGTGAGGCTGCTCCCTACCTCGTACTCCTTCCGCTGTTCCAGGGCCTTATGAATCCATTTCAGCCTCTTTTTATCCGAGAGTTGAGACCACTGCTTGCCCAGCGACTCTTTCACCTCCTTCGTGGTGGCCTGAAAACCCAAAGCCAGAGGTGAGGGCAGAGGGGTAAAACCCAAAAAAAAAAGAGGAATTAAAAAATATTAAAAAATGGCAAAAAAATGGCGTGGCCTGCTGGGGCCTGACAGCACCCAGCATGGGGTGGCTGTGAGCCGTGGGGGCGCATGGCAGTGGGGGGCATGGCCAGAGGTGAATGTCTGTGCTGGAATTCTTTCCTGCTCTGACTCAGGTTGTGGTCACCCCTTCCTGGCAAAAAGTGGGGGCTGGATCCCCGAGCCTCTTCCAGGTGTGCAGAGCCCCTCCTTACCTCAGTCCAGGCTCCAGGAACTCCTAGCGGCGTCCTCTATCCCGACCCCCTAAAATGCTTCTCTCCCTTCCCCCTCCTGTCCCCCAGCAGCGGGGTCCGGGACCCCCCAACACTCACACTCGCACTCACTCCCACCCACCGTACTCACATCTGGACGCACTTTCAAGTAGATCTTCTTCTCGTGGTTGTACCACAGCTGCTGGGGGGTCTTGGGTTTTTCAGGGACGTCGGATTTCTTGGCGTTCTGGATGAGATCTGGGTGGTCTTCCCTTTACCAGGCAGGGAGGTGGGGAAGGGAGAGCGTCAGGGAGGTGGCAGTGGGAAGGAGAGTGCCCCTAAACCTGCCTGCTAAGGGGTGACACTGCAGGGCTGAGCCTCCATGGGCTCAGGTACAGGGGGGGTCTCCAAAAAGAGCAGGAGGGTTTCAGGAGAGGTTTAAGTTTGTCCCTCCTTGGGAAGCATCAGCTATGGGTATCCCTGGGCTGGGCTGCATCCCTGAAGCAGCAGCAGGTCACTGGGAATGCCAGGATCCACCTGGACCACAGCAATCACATCCAAGGGGAAGGTCTGGAGTGACTGGGGGGGTCACTTCAGCTTTTATCAGTGCTGGTGGCAGGGCTCCAGTGCCCACCTTGCAGACCCTGACCCCCAGAGCATGGCTGGTCCTCCACTCTCCCCCTCATCCAGTATCCCAGCCAGAGGGATGCTCTGACACCTTTTCCTTGCTCTTTTTTTTTCCTGACTTCCCTCTTCCCTTCAAGCCAAAGGCCCACGAGGGCTTCCTCCGTGAGCTAAGCGCAGGAGGAGAACCTGGATCTGCCTGAAGGGGCCCAGGGATATATGGGGTGGGAGCTGCCTGCTCACCTGAACCTTGCCAAGTTCCTCTCAAACTCCTGCTTCTCTCGCTGGAAGTCCTGGATGTATTTCATCTGGGGACACAAAGCCACCACGGAGGTAGAGAGATGTCAGCACCACGGAATGGGCAGGAAGATACACCCCTGTCGACCTGGCTGGGCATCCCACCACCCCAAAAGGGCCTCAAGGGCTCCCCAGCCCAGGGAATGGTCCTGCAGAGGGTTTCCAGTCTGCCCAGGGATTCGGCAGCCAGGTATCTCCCCTCTCTGTGTATCCTACCAGCCCTAGGAGAGAGGGTACAGCAGGACTTTGTGCCGTGGACTCTTCCTGGACACCCCAGAGTGAGAGCTGGGGTCCCCCAAAGCCTTGCCCCCGCTCTGGCACCTCTGGGTGGGCACGTCTCTGCTCCCAGCATCTCGCAGAGCCTGTTCCTGTGTCCCTCACCCCGACAGGGTGGCACAGCGGGGCGTGTGCCTCAACCCCAGCATTAAACACCAATCCACCCAAGGGCAAAGCCACCATCCAGCTCTGGGAAGAGAGGGACCAACGGATAGACCCAACCAGCCTCCACCCCACAGATCCTGGGAACCAGGACGGGAAAAACCAAGGAAGTCTTACAGGTCTGACGGGACTAAACACCTGGCTTCTCCCGTCAAGAGCCAGATTAAGGCCTCGCCAGGCAGAGCTTGGTCTCTGCTGGTTTTACTGGGAGAGCTGGGCAGACCCCAGCACACAGAGGCACATGGTGGGAAGGGGCTTGCTGACCCCCCCCATACCTTTTTCTTCTCTGGAAGCTCCTTGTATTTCTTGGACAGGATCTTGGTGAGATCCAGGTTGCTCATTTCGGGGTGAAGCTTGGCGTATTTGGCTCGCTTCTCCATGAAGAAGCGAAAATAGGGAGTCAGGGGCTTCTTGGGGAAGTCGGGGTGTTTCTGGGGAGACAGCAGAGCAGAGGACACTGAGCATGGAGCTGGCAGCACCACAGGGGCACAGCCAAACCCACAGCTCCCCAGTCCTGGGGGCACCTGCCTCCATCCAGCCCTGCTGGGTACGGGTACGGCAGGCAAGGAGGGGGAACTGCTGGAACAGCAGCTCCCCAAGGAACTACAGCACCCCACGGCTGGAACCTTGGAAGGAGCCTGCAGCCATCCCGAGCTGTCAGCACAGAGCAAGGGGGACACCGAGGCAGGAGGAGGGGATGGGACCCAACTCCCAGGGATGGAGCACAGGCTGCCCCGGGGCCAAAGCACCCGGCGGGCCAGGAATAGGACAGCAGCTTCCTGGCCCCTCCGGAGCTAAACTTGGACGTGGGCTGCCAGCAGTGCAACCGGCCATATTACATGTATCCGGGACTTGGCCCGGGCCCAGCGCTGCAGCCTCCGGAGCCTTGGGCAGCCGGACGCTGGGATTATGGGCAGTGAGGTGCCTGCAGGGGCTCCCGTGGCAGAGCCACACCATCTGAGGTGCCACAGGGTAACAGCCCCCTGTCCCGGGTAAGTGTGGGTAACCCTTTAGGGACTGACCCTAATTCCTGCCCAATACCTTGAGCTTTTTGCCTTTGTAAGGATTCTTCACGTGCTCTTCAGCATCCATAATGAGCTCCGTGAGGGTCCGGAATTTCCTCACCTATGTGGGAATGAAGAGACAAAGATGAGAATGGGGATGGGGCAGATGCCTAGTATGGCAGAAACCCACTGGGTTTTGTAATGCCACCCCAAAAATGACCAATCCCAGCCCCTCTGAGGGGGTCACAATGCTGACAGCAGCAGGATGATGCCAAGCACCAATGGCCGAGGGCTCTGGGCACTCCACTTGGGCAATTCCAACAGCCCCAGGAATGTCAGGGGGACACTCAGTCCCTGTCAAGAAATCCCCATGAAGCCCCACACAGTGTCCATTACCTCATTAGAAATCTCCATCCACTTCATCTTGCACATCTCTCCCGAGAAGTCCTTGAAAGCCACTTTTTCCCAGTCCAGGTGGGACTCAGTGGTTTTGAACTTGCTCCCGTCGTTGGAGGGCAGGTTATTCTTCATGCACTCCAGGAGGGTCAGCATGTCCTCCTGTGACCAGCGGTCTGAGCAGTGAGAAACAGGATCAGCCAGGGGCAGGCAGCCTGTTCCCTTCCCTTCCCTTCCCTTCCCTTCCCTTCCCTTCCCTTCCCGGCAGGATATCGGGACTACAGCTCCCGGCCTGCCGCTCCGGACCGCACGCCAGGACACGTAATCTCCACATGCTGCCTCTCGAGATTAAAGATCAAAGGGACGTGGCTGTTTCCATCACCCTCGAGCAACTTTCTATGGGCCAAAACAATCCAGGCAAAGCTAGAAATTCCACTCAGTGCAAACCAGAGAGACTCGCTCATCCCAGAGAACCATCAGATAAGGGATGGCTCTGCTGCACAGGAGCAGAGGGCTATTTCCTACACCCTGCGGAACGACATGGGAGCAATGAGCTCTCCAGCCAAGCAGGAAACAGGGAAACCCATTTTCTAAGTGGAAAAGATGTGTCCGGAGCAATGGGAAAACCCCAGCGCTGCTTTTCCTGCACCTCGGAGAGCTTTGCCATCACCTGGGCCCAGCTCCACAGTGACCTCTGCCAAGGTCAAAGCTCCCACACCACGAAGTGAAGGAGGGTAGAGCCCAGCACAGCCCCCCCATCTCACAGAGGGGTCCCTGACAGGGCAGGGATGACGTTTATGTCACCCCACATCCCCCGAGCTGCTGGGAGCAGCATCCTCAGCTCCCATAGGGACAAACTACTGGAACGGTGGGATGGGCATGTGGCAAAGCCAGAAAACCTGGAGCAACCGTGAGGCCAGGACAAGCAGCAGCGCCGTGCCGGGACAGGCAGCAGGCAGGATATCCCAGCCCCGAATGCCTCATCCAGCCCCAGCCTTGGATCTGCTTCCTTGCCAGGGGAATTCCTCCCCTGCTCTGAGCTCCCATGCCAGCTGGGGAACACAGCCTGGGGTGCTCTGCAAACATGGGTGGCCCTGGGGAATGCAGCGGGCCTGGGAGCGGAAGGAAAAGTCCCTGGGGACTGGCTGGAGGAGGAGCAGAGCCCAGAGCCACCCGCCCACGCAGCCCTGGCTGCCTCATCCCGGGATGGGCACCTGGGATTCCCGCGGTGCAGGAGTGGCTCACCACGGCATTCCCTGCCTCCCATCTCTGCCAGGTGAAGGCTGAGGTGTTTGGAGCTGCCGAAGGGACGTGGAGCGCCATGGAGATGGGGGCAGTGTGGCTGGTTATGGGTTTGAGTGGGGCACCTCTCCCTCCAACTCCAGGAATGAAACCAAGCTCCCAGAATATCCAGCTGCAGAGATTTCTCCAGCTGCAGCTCTCCCTCCACTCAAGACTCAACATGAGGAAAACCAGCTCCACCTCCTGCTCTTGCAGGGATCTGGGGAGGGGAAACTGCCCCAGGATCCCAAATCCAAGCAAGGGGCATCAAAGGACATACGGGACCTGGTGCAGGGAGCACAGTCAGGACCCAAGCCCCTCATCCCATTTCCCCTCCTGGACCTGCCTGGTTGGGGAGCCAAGGCAGCAACAGTTTAGGATCCAGCTGGTCCCTACGGTGACCTCATTAGGAATTAATATGGAGGGAGAAAATGGAAAGAGCTCCCCTGGAGAGCAGGGAGCCCAGTGGCTTAGGGTGTGTCTCCATGTTCCTGGCTTCATCCCAAAACATTGTGAGGAGGGAAAAGAGATGGGAAACCCCCATCCCCTACAGGGCTTGGGGGAGATCAGAGCTGCAGGAGGGAGCACACAGCCCCAAATTCTGTCTTCCTGTTTTTCCCATCCACTTTCCAGGCCTCCCAGGCAAGGACCAGTGAGGCAGAACAAGGCTGAGAAGCTGGTGCCAACTTTACTTGCAGAGATCAGGAGGAATTCCCAAAAGCAGCATAGCCACAAAAATCCAGAGGGGACAGAAAAGGTTCCCAAACCTGCCCCCATCTAGCCCAGTGCCTCGGTTTCCCCCTGGAATGCAGAAACACACAGAGACCTCTGGCCCTGTGTGAACCCCCCGCTGGCAGACAGCCGGAATAACCACATCCCAAAGGAATACATTAAAAAACAGTGGAAACATCCCAAAATCCTCGCTGGCAGCAGAGTGGGGACAATGGGGACCCCCACACTCAGCCCTCCAACCCTCTGTTCTGCCTCACTCAACCTGGGGCTTGCTGAAAAACGCTGGAATTGCGGCATTCACCCACCAGGATGAATGGGGTTGTCTGTGCCCTGGGACAGATTTATCCCGGCTCTCCTGGCACCGGCCGGGCTGGGTCTATATTAGGAAAGCTGCCCCGGTGTAATTAAATCCATCTAAAGTCCTGGAGAAGGACACGTGCTCCGGCTGGGTTCGCTCGAGGCAACAACCCCGACTGCAGCAAGGAAGGAGGAAAATCGGGGGGACCTGGCTGGTGTGAGAGACTGGACGGCACTCCAGGGGGTTGGGGGACCTGTGGGATTTTTGAGGGGTGGAGTGGCAGAGCCCTGCGAGATGCCCTAAAAAACCATCCTTCTTTTTTCCCTTGTTTTCCTGCCCCTTTTCCAATAAAAGCTGGAGCTCTGATGTCATGCCGGGGTCTGGAAGCCAGAGGCCCAAGGTAACAGCTCAGCTTTTAATGCAGCCCAGATGTGAGCAGGGAAGGCAGCGCCTTTGTGCCAGGCCCTCTTCCCAATCCCCCCGAAACACAGCCCCCCCAGAAGAGCATCCCAGTGCCAAGGGGCTGCTGGGGCACCAGAGCGTGCATCCGTGTGCTCGCACACATGTGTGCGTGTTCCCCGCGGCAGATCAGGACTGGGAAAGGCAGACCCCCCCCCGCCTCGATCCGCTGGCAGTCGGGATCACGGATCCTCCATCCCTCCTCCTCCATCCCTCCGAGAAAAGGGGCGCCCTGAGGTTTTTATTGTTATTTTTAACTGTGGCAGCAGAATTCCCGTGGGAGCGCCAGCGTGTTGGGGGGGCCTGCGGGGGGAGGCTCACCTTGGTTTTTGGGAGCTGTCATTTCCAGGTCTGCAGGGCACTCGGCTTCGCCGTTCATCCTCCACCTGCCTGTGCCCAGGACGGTCCCACCGGCTCCCTCCTCACCCTCTTCCTGAAATCACTCCCGCACAGCTCTGCAAGGAAAGGGAGAACCCCGCTAGGCACGCCCATGATGATGGGAGGACCCCCAACTCCTAATGGGGAGTGGGGGGAACCTGATCCAGGCATCCATCCATCCTCTCCGTTCCCAGGTGAATGAGGTGCTGGAATCGCCCTGCCACGCAACCCTTTGAGGTTTGGGGAGAGCAGGATCCCAGAGATCCAGGAGAGGGGATCCTCAATGGTGCCACGACCCCCACATTGGTGAGGGGAGGAGAAAAGGGGTGTGTGGGCAGGGAGAAAGGGTGCAGGGGGGTGTCCCCAAAGTGAGGGGTAGGATCCAAGAGGGATCCCAACAAATCCTAGAGGAGACAGGCTCAAGGTGGTTCCCTGGGGTGGGATCCAAAAACATGGGATCAAGAGCACCTGAGTCAACAGGGCTCCAAGGGATCTCATAAGGGCGTTCACCTCCCCCAAAAATGGGGGTTTCAAAGGAAGGCATACCACAGATCCAGTAAAAAAGAGAGAGGTATTTCAACAGAGGGGGCTTCAGGGGAAGGATCCCCTCAGACCCCATTAGGAAGGCTCTCATGGCTCTATGGGAAAGGATAACCTAGGGAGGGGGACCCCAAAACTTGGGTGGGGTGGCAGGATGGTAGCCTGGGGGGATCCCCTTCAGGGGGATTCCGTGGGGGGAGTCCCTGGAGGGCAGATCAGGGCCGGAGGCCTCAGGGGAACCCCCCCGAGGAACAGGCCCCAGGCCTGGTGGGGGCTGGCTGGGCCTGGCAGATCCCAGGGGGAACCCAGGCTTGGGGGGTCCCTTGAGGAAGGGGGGTCCTGGGAAGAACCAGGCCCTGGGTGTGAGGGAGGATCACCCAGGGAGGGCAGCAGGGACGGCCCAGGGGCGCAGACCCAGCAGGCCCCAGCAGGGATTGGGGATGGCCCTCAGGCACAATCAGCTCCCGGGAGGGGGAATGTGGCATCGCCCCAGGGGGTGCAGGCCCCGCCGGGCCCGGGGGCTCCTTGCGGGGGCCAGATCAGCCCCTGGTGGGGACAGATCCGGGACCACCTGAGGGAGATCAGCTCTGGGGTGGCTGGGGGATCACCTGGGGATGGATGTGGGCAGGGGGTGCAGACCCCCCCAGCCCCCGGGGGGCAGCTGGCGATGGATGTGGGATCACCTGGGGGTGGATGAAGGGCTTGCAGACCCCAGCAGCGTGAGATCGAGGATCGCCCGGGGCTGGATGAACCCCGAGGGGATGGGGGAAATCGCTCCAGGCTTGGATCAACCCCCGAGGGGGGCGGATCTAGGACCACCCCCGGGGCTGGCTGAGGGATCGCCGCGGCGTGGGATCAAGCCCAGCCCCCGGGCGGTGTGAAACCGGGAATCGCCCGGGGGTGGGAGTGGGGGATCACAACCGGGGGGGACGTGGGGGGGGTGTCGTGAAAGGCGGGATCGCGACAGGGGGAGGGATCCGGGGGATCATGGCGGGGCGGGGCGGTGCGCGCGCACAGGGATCCCCGGGGGGGTGCGGGGAGGGGGTGCGGGATCCCCCCGCGGGGGACTCGGGGGGGGACCGGATCCCGCGCCTGGAGGGGGGAAGGAGGAGGAGGAGGAGGAGGAGGCGGGGGAGGAAGGGGCCGGGCCGGCGGGCGGAGGCGGGGAGCCCGCACATGCCCTGCGCCGCCGGCCAGCTCCAGTCTCCTCCTCCAGCAGGCAGCAGGAACCGGGTGGGACCGAGCGCGGGCGGCCCCGGCGGCGCCTCCCCCGCCCCCGGTTCCCACCCGGGCGCCAGCGAGCTGAGCCCCCCCCCCCCCTTTTTTTTTCCCCCCAACAACACCCGGGCAGACAATGGAAGGCGAGTTCGGGGGGCCGGGGGTGCGGAGAGGGGCTGGGGGAACGCGGAGCGCTCCCCGTGCCCTTTTCCGCACCCCCGGCCCCCCGGAGCGATGCGATGCGCTGCTTCATCCCCCCCCTCCCCGCATCCCCCCCGCATCCCCCCATCGTTACCGGCCGCTCTCCGCCGCGGCACACAATGGCCGGGCTGCGCCCGCCTCCGCCCGCCGCTCCTTCCCCTCCACCCGCGGTTATAAAGCCGAGACAAACCCACCTCTCCGGGCTGCTAAGGGGGAGGAGGAGGAGGAGGAGGTGGTGGTGGCGGCGGCGGTGGTGGTGGAAGAAGAAGGAGGGAGGAGGTTGGAGGGGGGGGGGGGTGTGGGGGGGAGCTCTAACCGAGCCGCCGCAGCCCCAACCCCGCCGCCGGAGCCGCTGGGGGAAGAAGAAGAAGGAGAAGGAGAAGAAGGAGGAGGAGGAGGAGGAGGGGGAAGGGGGGGCGGGGATGCCCGGCTGGGGGCGGCCGGGCAGCTGCAGCGAGCCGGGCGAGGGCAGCGCGACCTCCCCGCACCGACCCCCGGGGAGCGGCTCCTACCCGATCCTCCCCCCCTCTCTTTTTCCCCACCGCCGCCCCCTCCTCGCTTTTCCTTTCCTCGTTTTTCCTTTCCTTTCCTCCTCTTCTTACCCCCCTCTTTTCTCTCCGCGACCCCTCCTCGAGCCCGCAAACACCCACCCACCCAGCGGGGGGCTGGAGCCCCGCTCCCGGTCCGGAGGGAAGAAAGGAAGAGAAGGGAGGGAAAGGCGGAAAAAAAAAAAAAAAAGGGGGGGGGGGTAGAAAAAATATAGATAAAAAGAAAATAAGGAGGAAAAAAAGGATAAAGAGGGGATAAAGCGAGGATAAGGGGAGATGAAGCGCGGGGGGGGTCGGCCGAGCCCCGGCACGCACCGGCGGAGCGCGGCGCCCAGCTCCCGCCGCGGCGCGGGACTCACCCGGGCTCGGGAAAAACAAGCGGGCAGCGCTGGAAGCCTGCCCCCGAAATCCAGCTGCGGCACCGGGGAGGAGGGAGGGAAGGCGAGCGGGAAGGAGGGAGGGAGCGAGGAGGAGGAGAGGGAAGGGAAGGGAAAAAGGAGGGAGAGAAGGGGGGGGCACACCGGGGCCGCCGAGCCGGGCGCTGCCCCCCGCCCCGAGCCCCAGCGCGGTGCCCCCCGCGGGCGGGCGAGGCGGGCGAGCCGCGGCGGTGGCGGCGGCGGCTTCCTGCTCGCGGGGCCTGCGCGAAACCAGCCTTTCTAAAAAAAAAAAAAAATCTCTCTTTTTTATATATCTATATATCTATCTAAAAAAAAAATTCGCTCTGGTGGGCGCGACCCCCTCCCCGTTCCCGTCGGAGCGGCGGCGGAGCGCCTTACCGAGCCCGGAGCGCGGCGGTGGCGGCGGCGGCGGCAGCGGGAGCCCGGGGAGGAACAAAGCGCCTCCTCCAGCCCCGCCGGCGGAGCGGCGCGGCGGCGAATGGCGAGCCCGGGCGGCGGGCACGGCGCGGCGCGGCGGGGCACGGCGGCGGCGGCTCCCCCGGCGCGGGCACGTACCGGCGGGGCCGCCGCTTTGGGGGGCGGCGGGGGCTCGGGGCTCGCTCGGCGGGGCCGGGGCGGGGGAGCGGCGGTTGAACGGCGGCCAGCTCTGCAGCGCTGGCCCCGGGCGTGGACGCGCTCCAGTCCCCGCAGAGACGATCGCGCTTTCCCCCGCCTCCATGGCGCTGCGTTCGCTCTTCCAATCAGCCGGGCTGAGCGCGCCGGGATCCGCCGGGATCTCCCCGCCAGCCCCGCCGCCCTGCCGCCGCTTTCCGCCGGGTTTTTTATTGCTCTTTGCTTTTGCAACACTGTGGTGAGAAGAAAAAGAGGAGGAGGAGGAGGAGGAAGGAGAAGAGGAGGGAAAGGAGGGGGGGGTGGGGTGGGGGGGGGAAGGGAGGAAGAAAAAAAATAAAAAGAAAAAAAATCTCCTTACATGTGCAACAATCCTCGGACGGCGTTTGCATAAAGAAATTTTTTTTAAAAAAAATAAAATAAAAGGAGGGAAAAAATAAAGGGGGGGAAGCGGAGGGGGGGGGGAGCCGAGCCGGGCCCCCACGGCACGGTGGGGCCGCGCTCCTGCCCGCCCCGCGGCCCCGGGACACGGCGGCGGGGGGGGCTCTGCCCGGCGGGGCGGGCGAGGGGCAGCTTCCTCCCCTCCTCCCTCCCTCCGCTCCCTTTCTCTCCTCTCTCTCCCTCTCTCTCTCTCTCTCTTAATTTTTTTTAATGGAATTTCTCCAACTCCACCTTTGTTGTGCTGGGCGTCATTCCCCGCAGCCAATCCCGGCCGGGCAGCGCCTGCACATTCCCGGCCATCCCGGCTGCCGGCACAGCACGGGCCATCCCGGGCTGCTTCCGTGCCACCGGCTGCCGCCGCGGTACCGAACAGCCCCACGGTCCCGGCTGCTTCCGCAGCGCCGCCGGCTGCCCGCACCGTGCCGGCCACCGCTCCAGCCGCGGCCCCCGCGGTACCGGCAGCTCCCCGGCACCGAGCAGCCCGGGCTGGCCGTGCTACGGCCGCAGGCCGCCGGGCTGCTCCCGGCCAGCCCCGGCCAGCCCCGGCAGCCCCGGCAGCTCCGGCAGCCCCGGCCAGCCCCGGCAGCTCCGGCAGCTCCGGCAGCCCCGGCAGCCCCGGCAGCCCCGGCAGCTCCGGCCAGCCCCGGCAGCCCCGGCAGCCCCGGCCAGCCCCGGCAGCCCCGGCCAGCCCCGGCCATCCGCCCGCGCGGTCGCACTCACGCCACGGCCGCTCCAGGCCGCCGGCGCGTTCGGCCGCCCGGGAGCTCCGGTAGCTCCGGTAGCTTCGGCCATTTCCCTGCTCCCGGCACCGGTAGCTCCGGTAGCTCCGGCCATTTCCCTGCTCCCGGCCCCGCCGGCACCGGCAGCTCCGGAGCCGCCGGCACGGGCAGCGGGAGCCGGTGCTGAACCCCCCCGGGATGCGGGAGGAGGTCTGGGAACGTGGGGTCACCCGGCTCGGTGGGCTGTGGACATCTCCCAGGCTGAGCACATGGGAACGGCCGAAATCCGGGGGATTTTCATGCCTGTTTGTATGGAAAAGGAAAGGAGAAATACAATAATCCCTAAATCTGGGTACCCCCCCCCGGCTGGTTTGGGGGTGCGGGGGTGGTGCCTGGCTGTGCAAGTGGCTTATTTGGGCTTTATTCCGAAGGGAAGGATCAGCCAGACGGAGGGGCAGTCGGACAGCCGCTCCTCCGCCACATCCTGCCCCGAGCTGTGCCAAGCCCGGCCAGGCAGCTCCGGCACCGGCTGCTTAATCCCTCCCGTGAGAACTTAAAAATAAAAATATATTTTAAGGGAAAAATATATTTTACCTGGGCTGGATCCCTGCATTTCAGGAATTGTTGTTATTTTGCAAGGAGAAAATGACAAAAGTGAAAGAAACAACATAAACATAAACAAAGTACTTAGAGCCGATCAGGCCAAACACGTGGAAATTGACATTTTTTTTTTTTTTACCCTTTTTTTTTTTTTTTTTTTTTTTTTTTTTTAATCAAAAAGCCATTCTTGGAGTGTCAGTGTTCTCCCTGTCCTCCCAACGTTGTTTTGTTACCAGAAAGGGACACTGGAGATGTGGGAATCAGCCCCAGACCCTGCAGCGGGTGGGCTGGGAACTGGGACCCCACAAATGCCCATCCCAACAACCTCCCTCACTCCTTCCTCTTCACAGGCCTCACTTCTGACCACAGGAATTTTTTATTTGCTGTTACTTGTGTCAATGAATATTTCTGGGGAATAAAGCTGCAGGTTTTGGGGATTTTGTTTGCTCTTCCAGTTTTTCAGTGCATTCAGTGACAATGTCCCACTGGACACTGCCAGGAGATCCCCCAGGCTGTCCCATGTCCCCTGCCCATGGATGGCATGGAGCACCCTGCGATGCTGCAGGCATTGGGGTTCTCCCTTTCCATTGGTGGTGCTCCAAGTGATCCCCCTCTGGAGTTCCATGCTCCCCCTTCCTCATTAGCAACCAATTAATTAGCAGTTGTTTCCCCCTCGTTACTCCTGACCTTCCCTAATTCCCCCCTCCATTTCCCAGGGCTGAGGCAAGTTCAAAGAAGAGCTTGACCTAAATTCCCAACCCCAAACCGGGCTGGATCCCGCGGCAGTGACCTCGCTGCCATCTCCCGGGGAGGAACAAATCCTTCCCAGGGTGGAAAACGCGAGGGATGGGTGCAGGCAGCTGCCAGCCTCCATCACCGGATTCGGGGACAGGGACGAGCCCGGCGTGGCTTCTCCACACGAGGGTGGGAAGCTGCCAGATCCGTGGGCCTTGGGCTGGGCAGCACCATCCGTGTGCTCCCATCTCTGGAAAACCAGGGCTGGCAGCTTGGCAAAACCTGGTGGCCGCACTGGGATTTATCCCAGCCCCTCAGAGAGGCTTTGGGGTTCCAGTTGGGAGCAATCGTGGATGCTGCTCCGAATCCCTGCCCCACGGAAAGGCTGGGGGCGAACGGGCACGGCCCTTCCCACGGCCCCGCTGCCGGAGCCGGTGTCGCCCGTTCCTTAATGGGATTATGGATAATCGGGGTCAATCCGGTGCCAGGGGCTGGGGGAGGGGCGGGGGCTGCTCTGCGTCCTGTGCCAGCAGCGCTGGATCAGGATGTTCCCAATCCCCCCAGAATGGGGACAGCCGGGGCAGGGGACAGCCCTGGGGGTGCAGGGGGATGAGCTCCCTGGGGTGGCTACTCCGAGCACCTGGGTGGCCACAGAACAGCCAGGGGTGCAAGGGGATGAGCTCCATGGGATGGCTACTCAGGGCACCTGGATGGCCACAGAACAGCCAGGGGTGCAAGGGGATGAGTTCCCTGGGATGGCTACTCAGGGCACCTGGGTGGCCACAGCCCTGGGGGTGCAGGGGGGATGAGCTCCCTGGGGTGGCTACTCCGAGCACCTGGATGGCCACAGAACAGCCAGGGGTGCAGGGGGATGAGCTCCCTAGGGTGGCTACTCAGGGCACCTGGGTGGCCACAGAACAGCCAGGGGTGCAGCCCTGGGGGTGCAGGAGGATGAGCTCCCTGGGGTGGCTACTCCGAGCACCTGGATGGCCACAGAACAGCCAGGGGTGACCGTGGGGGTGCAGGGGGATGAGCTCCCTGGGGTGGCTACTCAAGGCACCTGGATGGCCACAGAACAGCCAGAGGTGACCGTGGGGGTGCAGGGGGATGAGCTCCCTGGGGTGGCTACTCCGAGCACCTGGGTGGCCACAGAACAGCCAGGGGTGCAGCCCTGGGGGTGCAGGGGGATGAGCTCCCTGGGGTGGCTACTCAGAGCACCTGGATGGCCACAGGGGTGCAGCCCTGGGGGTGCAGGAGGATAAGCTCCCTGGGGTGGCTACTCCGAGCACCTGGGTGGCCACAGAATAGCCAGGGGTGCAGCCCTGGGGGTGCAGGGGGATGAGCTCCCTGGGGTGGCTACTCAGGGCACCTGGATGGCCACAGCCCTGGGGGTGCAGGGGGATGAGCTCCCTGGGGTGGCTACTCAGGGCACCTGGATGGCCACAGGAGTGCAGCCCTGGGGGTGCAGGGGGATGAGCTCCCTGGGATGGCTACTCCGAGCACCTGGATGGCCACAGAACAGCCAGGGGTGACTATGGGGAGCATTCCTCAATGCTGGGGGGCAGTGAGGATCCCAGGGCACCACAAGGATCTCACTTGCACCGCACGTTCTGGGGGCGTGGGCACCTCCAAAGGTGGGACCACCACAGGAAATTCCCAGCTGGAAAGAAAACCCCCACTTCCTTTCTGATTTTATTAATTTCTTTATTAAAGCCTGATACAGAGGGGTGGGGAAGGGAAGGAGAAACCCCCAGAGATCGAAACATTTTTATTTCAGACACATAATTAATAAAACTAAACCAACCCAAACATGGGGCAGCGCAGCCCTGGTTGTGGCCGCCCCTTCCCAACCCCCACGCTGATTTTTGGGGTCCCCCTGCTCCAATTTAGGCAAAAAGGAGCGAATTTGGAGCCTGATCTGGTGCTCTTTACCCTGGTCACATCCAACCCTTGGGGCTGCCCAGGGCAGAATAGGCCCTGGGAGCTGTAGGGGGATGCTCGGCTGGATTGGGAGCAATCCCAAGGGAAATAAATGGGGCAAGACATGATGAGCAAGCAAGGGAAAAATCAAGGAAAAACTACATAGATTTACCTGAAATGCTATAAAAATAAAGAGGACTAATTAACTAACTAACTAACTAACACTAACTTATCAGTTAAATGATGCTGTCAGACTGGTCCGTAGAGTTTAGGCCCTGACCAGGATCCTTTAAAATTATCTTTTCTAGAAAATTCTAGATTTTGCTATAATTCTCTAGTATATACACACACGCATATGGCCCCGCTGCAACGGGCGCACAACCAGCTTGAAAATAAATTACAAACCCCCCAGTAGCATCAAATATACAGATCACTCCTTGCAGCTATTTTTTTTTCTCATTTTCCTCTTTTTTTTTTTTTTTCTTCATTTTTAAGGCACTTTTTCAGCCTTTTTAAAAAATTTTTGCCTGGCTTTAAGTGAATTCTACCTGCAGAAGCATCGGTGTAGTTATAAGGTTTTGGGGTTTTTGGGCTTTTTTTTTTTTGTTTTTTTGGTGTTTTTAGCATGATTGTTTTCTTTGTAAATATATAAACCCCCTCGCTGGACTATTTACATCCTGACCCCAGGACATGCTGGGAGTGCAGTGGAGCAGCTGGGATGATCCCATGGAGCAAGCGATGGAGAAAATGGGAAAAAGGCTCCACGGGGTGAAGGGTCGGTGCCAGCTTGTTGAAAGTTCATCTGGGGAGAGGGGCTGGGTTGGGGGCTCCCCAGGGGCTGGGGGCACTGGGGAGGGCCCTGTCCTGCTGTGTCTCTGTCCCTGCCTTCCTCCTCCCTCCAGGCTCCGGCGTCTTCCTCCGGCTCCTTCTCACGCTCGGTGCCTGGCGGTGGCCTTGGGGACGGGACAGTGACACATCCCACCTTGCCATGGGGTGGAGGGTGGCTCAGGGGACCCCCCCAGCCCGGGAAGCCCCTTCCCCAGCGGGCAGCAAAGTGGGGGTGAGATCACATCATCCAAAATATGTTTTTAAATAGACAAAAAAAGGGAAAAAACAAAAAAGGCTCCATTCCCAGGGTGGGCAGGTGGGGACTGTGTCCCCAAATCCTTCTCGGTTGCCCGGTGGCCCCGGGATGGCAGCAGCGGAGATGGAAGCAGGGCTGGGGGGCACCGGGGGGCACCGGGGGGGCACCAGGGGGCCAGGGGCTGGCCCTTAACTGGGCATCTGCACCTCGTCGTACACGTCCGTCCCCTCCGCCTCATCAAATGTCACCACAGCGTCATCCGCGTCCAGCTGGAGAGAGGAGAGGCCGTGAGGGGACCGGGATGGGGACAGGGGATGGGGACACAGGGGGGAATGGGGGATGCAGATGGGGACAGAGAGGGGACGTAGACAGAGGGAGGATGGGGACAGGGACAGGGATGAGGCAGGGACAGAAATGGAGGTGAGGACAGGACCAGGAACAGGGAGAGGTGGCTCTGGGGACAGGGATGGGGACAGGGATAAGGCAGGGACAGAAATGGAGGTGAGGACAGGACCAGGAACAGGGAGAGGTGGCTCTGGGGACAGGGATGGGGACAGGGATGAGGCAGGGACAGAAATGGAGATGAGGATGGGACCAGGAACAGGGAGAGGTGGCGCTGGGGACAGGGATGGGGACAGGGATAAGGCAGGGACAGAAATGGAGGTGAGGATGGGACCAGGAACAGGGAGAAGTGGCTCTGGGGACAGGGATGGGGACAGGGATGAGGCAGGGACAGAAATGGAGGTGAGGATGGGACCAGGAACAGGGAGAGGTGGCGCTGGGGACAGGGATGGGTGTGCCAGGGCTACGTACACATTTGAGCTCGATGTCCCGGAAGATCCTGGGGAGCAGGAAGCGCCGCAGGGGCACCGTGAGGATGAGGACGAAGGGCAGTGCCAGCGAGGCTGGGGTGGACTTCACCACCCACAGCACCACGAGGACGATGATCTGGGTGAAGGTGAAGAGGTGCATCCTCCAGGTCTTCACCTGTGGGACAAAGAGCCGAGGTTTGAGGACAGGGACAGCATCCCATACCCTTCCCGGGGTGCTGGCAGGAGCAGGGCCCCGAGGAGCCCAGCGAAGGTCAGCGCTGAAGGAGGAGGCTCTCTGGGGAGCCCCGAGCCGCTGCAGGGGTGTCACAGCCTGGGACACCCCCAAACCCACAGCCACCCGTCGGGGTCACGCGGGGCTCACTCACCCGGGTGACGTAGGGCTCATCGGGGTGGTACTTGGGGGGCTTCAGCAGGAGCAGGATGCGGTCGAAGAGCTGGATGCCGAAGAGGGAGGTGACCCCCATGTAGAGGAAGATGCCGAAGAGCACGGCCAGCGGGATGTACTTCAGGATGGGCTCCATGAGGATGGAGACACCTGCGGTGCAGAAGCAGAGGTTGGGAAAAGTCTCTGGGGACCCCCAACCTGCACTGCCCATTTGGGGACCCCTCCCCAGCTCACCAATGAGCACGGCCACCAAAAGGCCACTGATGCGCTGCTCCTTGACCTCCAGGATCTGGGATTTCTCTCCGGGAGCAGAGGTCTTGCTCATGATGGTGAGGGCGTTGGCGTGGGTGATGGTGCGGACGGTGGTGGCACTGAGCCAGGGCATCCCAAAAAGGGCTGCCAGTCCCCCCATGGCCACGATCAGCAGCAGGTCCAGGTGGAAGCCAGTGCCCTTCACCAGTTTCCTCTCGGGCTTGCTGACAATGAGGCTGTGGGGACATGGGGACGAGTTGGTGACACAGTGCTCCGGGGACGTCCCCTCTATCCCCAACCCACGGGCACCCCACAGCCCTCCCCTGCCCATATCTCCATCCTCACGTGGTGATCTGTGTCTCGAGGAAGATGAGGATGAAGACCAGAAGGGCAGGAATCACAGAGGCGAACATCATCCAGATGGGGAACGATCCTCCAGTCCCCATGGGGTGGATAAACCAACCCCGGGCAGACGCGTTGGTGACCTGCAGCCCTTTGGGGACGCTCAGTTTCTGGATGGGAGCAGAGACGGGACAGTGAGGGGTGGGACACAGGGACGAGCACCCCCTCCCATGTCCCCATGTGGGGCCACCCGTCCCCCCCAGCCCTGCCCTCCCAGACCTGCGTGTAGGTGTCGTTGATGAAGAAATCAGCCAGTGCCATGATGAAGATGGAAATGGGCACCCCGAAGTCCCCGATCAAGCGCCGGACCTGTGGGGACACCGTGAGAAACCTGCATGACCCCCCCAGCCCAGAGGGTCCCCCTGCCCCGTCCTCTGCAGGAGCACACCATGACTTTGCACAGCCTCAGCCACTGAACCCCTGTTTTGTCCCCAGGTGCCACCGCGTGCCCCCAGCCTCACCTTGCCAGGCAGGAAGGAGCTGTTCTTGAACTTGCGCAGGAAGAAGGCCAGAAAGAAGGTGCCGGCCATGAGGACGAGGGACAGCAGCGCCGTGTTGGGCTCTGGCACCCCGGGCTGGACGTCGGACTGCACGTCGTATATCCGCTTCAGTGGGTGATTCTTGAAAATCTGGGGAGGGAAGAGGAGAGAGTGAGGGAGGGTGGAGTAGGGACCCCCTGCACCCCCTGCCGTGGTGGGAGCCCTGTGGCACCGTCCCAGTGGGTGCAGGATGTGAGTCAGGGCCTGGGTGAGGCCAAGAGCTCAGCACAGGCTGAGCAGGAGGCATTTTTGGGGTTGGTTTTCTGTGCGGTTTTGGAAGAGGGGATGGAGCAAGGGCTGGGTGGCACAGTGGGGATGGACAAGTGTGCCCCAAAATCCCTCTGCAGAGAGAAGCATGGATCACCGAATCACAGAATATTTAGCACTGGAAGGGGCCTCATGAGCTGGGAAACACCTGGAGAAGGGGAGACAACAGCAGGAGACTCCATCCCTCACCTGCATCCCACTGTTTCTATGGAAACCTGGGTGATAACCACAATCTGCAGCCCCCCTTCCCCCTGTGGGACCCCTGTGCTCCTCACCGTGACCAGCTTGGAGAAGGTCTCGAAGATGAAGATGAGGGAGATGAGGAAGGAGAAGATCTCCTGGGTGTAGCGGGACAGGTAGCGCACCAGGAAGCTGCCCTCGCAGGCCACCACCACCAGCACCAGCAGGATCAGCCAGAAGCCGATCCAGACTCGTCCCACGATGTATTCCAAGCCATTGCTGCTGCAGAACTGGGGAGCCAGAGGGCACAGCCCCATCAGTGCCCTGGAGCCCCTGGCATGGGCACCATGGCTGGACCCACGGTGGCTCCGTGCCACCTATCCAGGATGGGGATGGCAGTACCTCGCTGTGGCAGGACCCCCATGGGATCCCCCACCCCACAGCACCTGCCTGGCATTGCCCTGTGGTGTCACCCACGTGGTGTCATGCACCTCACATCACACCAGGGCCACCACCTGGATGGCTCTACCTGTGCGGGCCATCACACGGGTGACATCACCCCCGTACACCACCAGTGCCACCCCCCTGCGCCACCTCTCATGCAGCTGCACCCTGTCCCTGTCCCAGGGCTGGTGGAGACACCCTGACCCCTCTGTGGGGAAGGCTGGTGGCAGCTGGGGGACACCCAGGGGCGCAGGGGGCACCCACCGAATAAAAGGCTTCCTCAAAGACAAGGAGGGGGCCCGAGAAGCCGACGACGAGGAGGGGCTGGGCGCTGAGGAGGCTGAAGAGCACGCACTGCACACAGGTGGAGATGAGCAGCTCCGACACCCCCATCATCCCCTTGGTCTTCTCACCTGGTGGGGAGCGGAGCCGGTGGGTGCCGCGGTGGGGTACAGCCCTGTGCCCCCATCCCGCACCCCTCACACCGGGATTAGGGGGTGCAACAACCCCCCAGGAGCATCCCCATGGGATGGTGGTGAAGGTGGAGACACCCCCAGCCCCCCGCCCAGCTGGGGGGACATCCCCTTCCCCGGGCGTGTCCCCAGCCTGTCCCTCCCGTTACCCAGCAAGCCTCCGAAGGTGATGGCAGGTGACAGCGCTGCGAAGTAGATGAAGATGACGGCAGCGAGGCACTGCGGGTTGAGGGCGTCCTTGATGTCGCTGAGATATTTGGGGTACCGGCGACGGATGTCCCGCACCAGGCCCCCGAAAGGCCGCCCCGTCCTGCGCAGGGGATCGTCATCGTCTGCAGCCGCCGCCTCGTCCAGCCCTGGGGACACACCAGGTGGCCATGGGGGACCCCGTGTGCAAGGGGGTGTCCCGCCAGCCAGGGGAACAGGGGACGCGGGGGGTCCGGGTGGTCCCGGCCGTACCCAGATCTTTGGGCAGGTCCGCGATGTGCAGTTTCTCCAGGGGTTGGTAGCGCCGCCGGAGCAGCTCCTGCTGCAGCGGGACCAGGGCGCGGAGCAGCTGCTCGCTGGGGGGCTCGGTGGGCGGCAGGACGATGCTGGCGTCCAGGAAATCCTGCACGCCCTGCACCAGGTCCTGCCGGGCCTCGGCCAGGTAGGCGTCCCGGCGGAACACCTGCGGGGTGTCCCGGGACTCAGCCGGCGCCGGCACCCCGGGGTGCTGCTGGGCACCCGCCGGCCCCGGAGTGTCCCCGTGGGGACATGGGGACGAGGGGGGACATGGGGACACGGGCTTGGGAACAAGGGGGCATAGGGAGGTGAGGACACAGGCTTGGGGACAGGGGCATGAGACTACAGAGGCTTGGGGACAGGGGCATGAGACTACAGAGGCATGGGGACATGGGATAAGGTGGGAGATGGGGGGACAGGGGATTTGGGACAGGTAGCATGCAGATAAGGGGGGACATAGGACTACCGGGGCATGGGGACACAAGGGATTGGGGACACGGAGCGTGGAACTACAGGGACAGGGGGACATGGGTATGAAGCAGGAGATAGGGATGCAGGAGCTCAGGGGTAGGGACATGGGAGCACAGGCACCCTCAGGCGCAGGGTGGGATTGTTGGGGTGTCCTGTGCAGGGTCAGGAGTTGGACTTGGTGGTCCCCGTGGGTCTCTTCCCACTCGGGACATTCCGTGAGTCCATGGTTCTGTGTGTGCTTGGACACGTGGGGACAAAAGGACACTCGACCTCAGGGACATGGGTGTGTGGGGACAGGGGGACATGGTGGCATGGGTGCATAGGGATCAGAGAGGGACATGGCACAGGGGGACAAGCGGCAGCCCTAGGGATGGGGAGCCCAGGGTGCTCCGGGGGGGCTGGTGGCAGTGGCGGGTGACCCGTACCCTCTCGGACATCATGGTGGCGATGGCACGGCCGATCTCGTGGTAGCTGATTTGGGGGGTGTCGGGCCCCAGGACCACGATGAGGAAGCGCACGGGGAGGGACACGTCGAGGACACCATCCAGTGTCACCGCGTCCTTCAGGCGCACGAAGGCCAGCATTGGCTGCTCCAGGAAGGCTGCACAGCCTGGGGGGAGGATGGGACGGGACAGGGATCATGGGGGACCATGCACAGGGACACAGGGACATGGGGACGTGGGAGCACAGAGACACAGGGACATCAAAACATGGGGACATCAGGAATGGAGACAAGGTGACACAGAGGTGTGGGGGCGTGGGGGGACAAAGAGAATGGGAGAGGGGCACAAAGATGGGGTCACTGAGGCACAGGGACACAGAGATAGGTGGGTATGTGAGTACAGGGACATGGGGCACGGGAACAGGGACACGGGGACATTGAGACACGAGGACATGTGGAGATGGGACATGAGGACAAGGGACATGGGGAGAGGGGCCCAGAGAGCAGCGCTGAGCGGCAGCAGGCGGCGGCGAGAGCTGAGGACGGGGAGAGGCAAAAAAGGCTCAAGAAAAGCAGCGCGTGAGCGAGCGCAGCGAGGGGCACATGGCAAAGCTCCCCCTGCACCCCCCGACCCCGCACCCACCCCCGACCCCGCACCCACCCCTCGACCACGAACCCATCCCCCGACCCCAAACCCGCACCCACCCCTCGACCCCGAACCCATCCCCCGACCCCAAACCCACCCCCCGACCACGAACCCACCCCCGACCCCGCACCCACCCCTGACCCTGCACCCCCCATCCCGCTGACCACTCACCCACGAGGACCAGGGTGGCCTCAGCACCCTCTGGGATTGTCTCCAGGAGTTGGGGTCTGGGGACCCCGCTCTGTTCAGGCAGATGGATGGCAGGAATCAGTCAGCCAGCCTTGGTGGCTGTCGCCCGTGGTCCCCTGTGAACCCTGCATGTCCTCCTGCCCTGCCCCTGTGCGTCCCCCACCATCCCCTGTGTGTCCCTCTCTGTCCCCTGCGTGTCACCCACCACGCCCTGCATGTTCCCCTGCATCTCCCCCTCCATTCACATTCCCCTCTGTCCCGTGTCCCTCTTTCTGTTCTTTGCGTGTCCTCCTCCATCTCCTGCATGTGCCCCACTACTCCTGAGTCTCCCATTTTGTCCCCAAAGTGTCCTGCACTGTCCCCAGTGTGTCCCCCTCTGCACGTCCTGCAGGTGGGTGTGCGTGCACAGCTGGTGTGTACACCTGCCTGTGCCAAGGTGTGTACGTACCCTGTGTGCATGTCCCATTCCCAGCCCCACGCCCCAGTGCCCCCAGTGTCCCCAGTGTCCCCAGTGTCCCCAGTGCCCCCAGTGCCCCCGTCCCTGCTCACCTGCTCCCTCCCTGCCATCCTGCTCATCTCCACGGGCCGCTGCTCCCGCAGCAGCGGCTGCTCCGCGTCCCTCCGGGCGGTGCCCGAGCGCTGCACCAGCGCCGGCGGCATTGTCCACACCGACTCATCCTCGGTGGGGTGGCTAAAAACATCGGGGGGGTGTCAGACACCCCAGTGCCACCAACCCCCCCAGACAGCCCCAGCCCCCTGAGTGCCGGGTACCCCCAAAGTGGGCTGAGCGGCAAAGCTTTCCCACCCCGCGCCAGGCTTGGGGACACGCTGGAGAGGGTCCGGCCCAGCCCCTGGGACCCCCTGGGCACACCAGCCCTGGCTGTACCTGTGGCGGAGCAGCAGTGTCCTCATGACATCATCGCGGTCCTGCGGCTTCATCTGCCCCTCGTAGATCAGCTGGTCCAGGACAGCATGGACAATGGCCGGCAGCGAGTTGGCCTCCAGGCTGAGGAGAATGGCACCTGTGGGGCAGCACGGTCACCATCTGGCCGCTGTGGGGTCCCTGCCACCATCCCGGTGGTCCCAGAGGTGTCCCCACCTTTCTTCAAAGCCCGTTGGATCTCCAGGAGGCTGTGGTAGGTCAGGAAGGAGAGATGGGGCTGGCTCCAGTCCCCCGATTCCTGGAAGTCTTCCTCCAGCTTGAGCCAGTGGCCAGCCTCCATCCAGCACAAGTCCTTTGCATTGTCCAGGACCAGCTCGTGCAGCTCCACGTATCCCTGCAGCCAGAGATGGGGGGGTCAGGGTGCCCCCAGCCACACTGGGGACCCCCGGGACACCCAGCATCCCCCACAGTGCCCGGGAACCCCCAGGCCTGAGGTGTGAACTGGTCACTGGGTGGCCGCAGTTCACCGACCCCCGGGAATGGGGAGGGAATGGGGGTCCCTGGGGCAGCACCCACCTCATGGGTGTCCCGCTGGGGCAGGAGCCTCCTGCTCCCCGCTGCCTCCAGGTCCACATCGGTCACCGACACAGCTGCAAGCGGAGCCAGCAGTGCGTTAGCCAGTCCCTGCCTGAGCCCAGACACCCCTGGGGGCTGTTTAAGGTGCGTCCCACCATCACCCCCATCCCAGCCCTCTTTGGGGTCACCTGGACGTGTCCCCTTCTCCACCATCCCCAGCCCAGCCCTTCTGGGGACTCACTGGACATGTCCCCCATGTTGCCCAACCCCAGACCCAGCTGGAGTTTGCTGGACGTGCCCCTCTGTCACCTCCTGCCCTGCCGGTGCCCGGCGCCTGGGCCAGGGTGACAGTCTGGGGACATCACCGGCGCCGGGATGAGGACGGGACTCGTGGCCACCGTCCTGCCACCGACACAACCCCAGCACCGAGCACCATCACTGGGATGGGGACAAGGGGACAGCTCATCCCCGGCCAGCCAGACCCCCGAGGTGTCCCTGTCCCCGTCGCCAGCCTACCTGCGGCCCCCCCTGCGCTCCCCATGTCCCCGCGGCTCCGTCCCTATAAAGTGGGGAGCGATCCCCGCGGCCGCCCTGTGTGCACCGTAAATCCCGCGGCACTTCCTTTGCTGACAGTAAACACCAGCACGGCTCCCGCCCGCCCGCTGTCACCCCACCGTGGGGACAGGCTCACCCCGTCCCCTTCCGCCCTCCACGGGGACCACGGTGGTCCCCTCACCGTCCCCAGCCAGGTCGCCCGGCGGGGGAAAGCTGCGAGAGTCACATCCCGCTCTGCCGGGGAAAAGATGCTGCGCCCATGGGAGCAGGGATGGGGCGCGTCCCCTGCCACTGTGTCCCCGACAGTGTTGGCCGTGGCACGTGGGCACGAGCGTGTCCTCGTCCCTGCCCGCCGCCACCGCCACCGAGCCGCCCGGCGCCAGCCAGCGTTCAGCCCCAAGTGGTTCTTGTCCTCACCCCAAACAAAGACTTTATTTATCCTCAATCAGTGGGCGATTACGGGCAAGTGGCAGCGGTCACCCCGCGGCGTGCCCTGACGCCCGGGCGACCGTCACCCCGCGGAGGGTGGGGACAGGGGGTGGCAGACCCGGGGCAGGCAGGGCGATGGAGGGCTGGGTGGGGGGGGACGCCGGGGCTGCGCTTTGTCCCCCGGAGCCCCCGCAATCACTCACGCTGCCCTTGGCCACGGCTGGGGTGTCCCGGGGGGGCCCCGGCCGAGCGCCTCTTCCCGTCCAGGTCATAAAATCCCCGGCGGCCGGGCAGATACTGGCTGCAAAACACACACCGCGGGCACGGGGGGTCAGCGCCGGGCACCGCGGGTGCCACCAGCCTCCCCTGCGTGATGCCAGCCGGGCAGGCAGAGTCCCCGCCCCGCTTTGGGGACTCACCGCAGGGGCTTCATCTCCTCGGCCCTGGCCCTCCATGCCTGCAGGGGGGACCCGATGCCAGCGCCGGCCCCTGCGCAGAACAGGCGGCAGCGTTACCCCGACCTGTGTCACCCCGGCGGGGGACCCGAGCCCAGACACCTGCTCAGGGTGGCAGCTCCAAAACAACCGTGCTTGGGGCAAGGGGACCTCTGGGGCATGCAGACCCCCAGACTCCCCTCACCTCCCTTCCCGTGGGTTCGAGGAGCTCGGGTGTCCCCAAGCTCAGCTCCACTTCAGGTACCCACAGCCCTGGTGCTGGAGGTGGCACCTCACAGTTCTGGGGCTTCAGTAAAGGGAGTGGCTGCTTTTGGGTGATGCCACCCTGAAGGTGAATGTCCCTGCCTGACCCCGCACTCTGAGCAAGCCCTGCTGCTGGTGCCATGCTGGCACCCAGGAAATGCATCCATGCAAGACATCTGTGCAGTGCTGTGCCCATGCAACTCATCCGTGCAACCCAGGCAACATGCCTGTGCCATGTTCACATGCCTGTGCCATGCACACATGCCTGTGCCATGCAACATGCCTGTGCCATGCACACGTGCCTGTGCCATGCACACGTGCCTGTGCCATGCACACGTGCCTGTGCCATGCAACATGCCTGTGCCATGCACACATGCCTGTGCCATGCAACATGCCTGTGTCATGCTGGCACCCATGCGACGAGGTGCCGATACGCCATGTGTGCCCATGAGAAGCTGGCAGCTGAGAAATGCCTGTGCCCATGCCCTGCTGGTGCCCGTGCAACGCCCCTGTGCCGTGCTGGTGTCCCTGCACCCACACAACTCTGCTGCCCACACAGCACTGTGACCTTGAGCCACTGGTGGCCCCACAATGCCAGCACCCAGCTGGTGCCACTGCCTGTCCGGTGCCACCATCCATGCAAAGCTGTCACCTGTGTAATGCCATTGTCACACACGCAACGCTGTCACCTCTGTGGCACCAGTGTCCGAGTGATACACCAGTGCCCATGCAACGCCCCACCCGTGCGACACTGGTGCCCGTGCAATGCCACCCTCATGCAGTGCTGGTGCCCACCCTGCCAGTGTCCCCCACCGCCCCAGGAGCCACTCACTGCTCATCTCGCCCAGTGACAGGTGAGAGCTCTTCAGGCCGGGGTCCTCGTAGCCTTCGGGGTCCAGGCTCCTCCTCATCCCCTCCTCGTAGGCCTCCTGTGGGACAGAGAGAAGGGGTCAGCAGGGTCCGGCACCCCCAACGCCTCGCCGGGGCCGTGCCGGGGCGCAGCGGCGGAGCCGGGGCGGGGGGCCGAGTGTCCCTACCTGGCCGTGCCCCTCCATGGCTCCGGGCTCGGCCCCCGCTGCCGCCTCGCCGCGTCCCGGCGCTCAGCCCGGTGCCACCATAACCCGGTGCTCTGCGGGGCGGGCGCGGGGGAAACGAGAGAGAACAAGTTAGCGGAGAGCAGGGCATCGCTCAGTGCCCCCGGGACGGCGGTTTGTCCCCTGGGATGGGGCCGGGGCTGGGCGCCGTGGCCGTTCCCGCAGCCCCTGCCTGCCTAACCCGCTCCCCACGGGCTGGGAGGTCCTGGGGTTGGGGGTCCCCGGGGAAGTCATGCCCTGCCCTGTTGCCATCCGGGATGGGAACAGACGTCAGGACATGGCAGAACCCCGGCAGCTTCCCACCAGGGACGTGGCATCCTGCCCTGACCCACCCATGCCCATGCACACCATGCCCTGTGCTCGGGGTCAGGTCCCACACGGACCTACACCCAGGGACTGGGATCCCACACGACCCTCGTGTGTGTGTGTGGGGGTCCCACATAGCCCCCCACACATTGGCCGGGGTCCTACATAGCCCCTTGCAACCCCTTGCTCATGGATGAGGGTCCCGTATAGTGCCCCACACATGGGCCGGGGTCTCACACAGTGCCCAGATCCCCCAGCACAGTCCCCATCCCCTGGCAGAGCGAGGGGGGGAGAAAGGGGAAACCTGAGGCACAACTGGACTCGCGGGACACCCCGAAACTGCACGGGGTGAGCCAAAACCCCCCAGGGTGCACAGCTGGGGAGGCCCCTGCTGCTGCCCTTCCATCAGCACCCAGATCCTCTGCAGCTCCCAGTGCCTGCACCCCCTGTGACCCCCTGGGTCCCCTGTCCTCCCCGTGTGTCCCCTGTGCCCCCCGCCCCTCCTCAGCTGCCCCGGGGCTGTGCCGCGGGACAACCGCCAGGGGGCGCCCTGCCCCCGCACCCCGACCCCCTCAAATCCCCCCCGGGGCAGCCCCGGAGGGTCCCGGGGGGCCCCGACCCCCTCCTCAAACCTCCTCACCCGTGACCCCCCGCTCGCCCCAGCCCGGAGTCTCTGGGGAGGGGTGTCATGACCCGGGACCCCCAGCCCGCAGTTCCAGCCCTACCGTGGAGACCCCCACAGCTTGGGGGGACGAGGGACTCCGTCTGTCCCACTCCGCCCCGGCCCAGGGACCCCACACGGGGGCTCAGGGGCGAGGTCAGGGCACGGCGGGCTTTGGGGTGAACCAGCCCCCCCAGATCTCACCGGGGTGATGCAGGAGCTCGCTCCCGGCCGGGGGTGGCGGGAGCCGGGGTGGGGTCCCGGACACCCCGCGGGGGCCACGGGATCCCCGGTGGGGCGCGGGATCCCCGGCGGGGCGCGGGAGCCGCGGCGGGGCCACGGGATCGACGGCCAGCCTCTGACTCGGCCGTCTCCTTCCTGCCCCGCCTGGCCCCGGGGCCGGCGGCCCCCGGCCCCCCAGCCCGGCCTGTCCCGGGGCCCCCCGGCCCCCCCAGCCCCGCCGGCGGCTCTTGCATCAGCCCGGTGCGCCGGGCTGCGCCCCGCTGATAACG
Organism: Acanthornis magna; assembly: GCA_036785705.1. Lineage (NCBI taxonomy): Eukaryota > Metazoa > Chordata > Aves > Passeriformes > Acanthizidae > Acanthornis > Acanthornis magna. Next base: position 874,619 of record JAWUZG010000190.1, read on the forward strand.
CCCGGCTCCGGGCGTCGGCCCCCGCCCCGCTCCGCCCGCAGCGCCCCGGGCCGGGCTGCGGGGCCGGGGACCCGGGGGTGCGGCGGCACCCGGCAGCGGTGTCACCCGGCAGCGGTGTCACCCGGAGCCGCCGAGCGCATCCCTGTGCCACCCCGCGCTGTACAGCACCCCCAGAGCCCCGCACGGAGCGCACAGCCCCAGCCCAGGGCATCGCGGGGCTGCTGCTGCGCAGGATGGAGCTCATCCCTCCCCACGAACTCCTCTGGGCGGTGCGGGGCCCCCGTGCCCCACATCTTGTGCGTGGGATGGAGTCCATCCCTCCCACAGCACACACCCCACGTGCAGAGCCCGCGTCTCCCACAGCACACAGCCAACGCGCTCCCTATGGAGCCCATACACCCCACACCATCCGGGGACCCCTCCTGCAGTGGGTAAAACCACCATGGAGCTCCCTATGGAGCCCATACACCCCACACCATCCGGGCGGGGTGGCTGGCACCCCTCCTGCAGTGGGTAAAACCACCATGGAGCTCCCTATGGAGCCCATACACCCCACACCATCCGGGCGGCGTGGCTGGGATCCCTCCTGCTGTGGGTAAAACCACCATGGCCCCTTACGGCATCCACACATCCCCTGCCATGCAGGTGACGTGGCTCAGGACTGGGCTCGCACCTCCCACACCGAATATCCCAAATGGCTCAGCACGGAGCCCTCACCCCCCGCACCCCTCCGTGTGCTGCAGTTGGGGTCGTTCTGGGGTCGTTCCCGCAGCCACCCCGGCTCTGTGGAGCCCACGTACCCCACAGCATCCATGGGGCATGGCCGGGATCCCTCCTGCCTCTTCCCATGGCTCCGCACGGAGTCAGCACATCCCAAACCATCCGCCCAGCGTGGGACTGCTCCTTCCCACAGTGGGTACGACCCCGCGGCCCATATGGAGTCCATATATCCCATGCCATCCGTGCAGCATGGCGGGGATCTTTCATGCAGCAGGTGCCCAACACACCTCAGCATGGAGCCCATACATCCCACACCATCCACATGGAATGGCCAGGACCCCTCTGGTGGCTCCCTATGGAGCCCATACATCCCACACCACCCACATGGAATGGCCAGGACCCCCCTGGTGGCTCCCTATGGAGCCCATACATCCCATGCTATCCACATGGAATGACCAAGACCCCTCCGGTGGCTCCCTATGGAGCCCATACATCCCACACCATCCACATGGAATGGCCAGGACCCCTCCGGTGGCTCCCTATGGAGCCCATACATCCCACACCACCCACATGGAATGGCCAGGACCCCCCTGGTGGCTCCCTATGGAGCCCATACATCCCACACCATCCACATGGAATGGCCAGGACCCCTCAGGTGGCTCCCTATGGAGCCCATACATCCCACACCATCCACATGGAATGGCCAGGACCCCTCAGGTGGCTCCCTATGGAGCCCATACATCCCACGTCACCCACACGGCGTAGCTGGGACCCCTCCCACCGCACGTACCCCCAAGGCTCCCTATGGAGCCCATACCCCATTGCACAGCACCTCCCACCCCAACACCCCCCGCTGACAGCCCCAGGCCGGGGGCACCCCAGAGTGCCCTCCCAGCCCCGCCATCCCCCCGCCCACCCCGTCTGCCCCCTCCCAGCCCCGGGGACACCCCGAGGTGACCCCGCACCTACCCCTGGGGTGCCTCGGGACGCCCCTGCCCGCGCTCTGCCTGCGGCTGCCCGGGCTGTGAGACGCCAATGCCTGAGTCACGCTCACCTCCCTAATCTCGCCCCCCTTGGGCTCACCCGGCCCCCCCGCGCCCCCCGTAAAAACAAGGTTATCGGGGTGCAACATCTGTGGGGTGCAAAGCTGCGCCCTGGCTAAGCCCCGCCTGCACTCCGCTGTCCTCCTGTCCCTCACCCAGTCCCGGCACCCCGAGACCTGCTCCCGCTGCCCCCCCTCACCCCCCCCAATCTTGTTTACCTCTGGGTTTCCCTGTGGGGAATCCCCGGGATCCCCCCCGGTTATCCCCCCTTTCTGCGAGGTTGGGGTGTTCTCTTTAAAAAAAAAAAAAAATTAAAAAAAGTGGGGGTTCCTGGGGAGGTTCCCCGGGGAGGAGGTGCGGGGGGACGTGGGGATGGGGTGTCTGTCTGTGCCATGGGATTGGTGTCACTGGGGTGCCCTGGAGAGGGCTGGGGTGCTTTGGAGCAGGGCGAGGGCTGTGCGTGCACACGCGTGTGGGCCTGTGTTAGTGCACAGCCATGAGCACACGTGTGTGCAACGGGGGCACTTCTGTGTGCGTGTGCACATCTGTGTGCGTGTGCACATCTGTGTGCGTGTGCACATCTGTGTGCGTGTGCACGTCTGTGTGCGTGTGCACATCTGTGTGCGTGTGCACGTCTGTGCGCGTGTGCACGTCTGGGTGCGTGTGCACATCTGTGTGCATGTGCACGTCTGTGTGCGTGTGCACATCTGTGTGCGTGTGCACGTCTGTGTGCGTGTGCACGTCTGTGTGCGCGTGCACGTCTCTGTGCGCGTGCACGTCTGTGTGCGCGTGCACACCTGCGGGCCTGTGTTCACAGCCGTGCCGTGTGTGTCTCTGCGTTTACAGCCGTTCTGAAGGGATCTGAGCCCCAAAAATCCCAATCCCGAATCCCAGGGCAAGGGTGAGGTGGGCGAGCCTTGCACACACACACACACAGGGTCCCACACCAGTCCCCAGAACCTGGGCACCCCCACAGGGTCCCCCCAGCAGTGAGGTGATGCTGGCGCTGTCCCCACTGTGCCAGACCAGGTTGGGGGCTCAGCCCCACATGTTGGGGACCTGGTGGCACCCACGGCGGCACGGAGGGGTGGTGCTGGGTCTGGGTGTCCCGATAATGGCCCCTGGCCTTATCTGGGGCTGCCAAGGGCTCCCCTCCCTGCACAGCCACGGGGATTTTGGGGGTCCCTCCCCACAGTGCACCCACCTGTCCCCCAGCGGGGTCCTGTTGGCTGAGGTCCCCTCGGCAGGGGCACAGGGGGTGTGTGGCTCCCCAGTGGGCACAGGGAAGGGGGACACGTCCCCATGGGGGATGTCTGTCTGCTGAGGGTGACTCTGATTTATTGGGGGGCTGTGGAGCCTCATGTGGGTGCCTGTGGGATTTACCCCCCTTTGACAATTTCCCTGTCACAACAACGGGGAAACTGAGGCACAGTGAAAAACGGGGGGAGGGGGGGGGGGTCGGGGGGGTGGGGGGGTGCCCCCCAGCGCAGTCGGCCCCCACCCACCCCGGTGAAGGGGGTCCCTCGCCCCCCTCAGACCCCGCGGGGAGAGGTGAGCCCCCAAAATGGGGATCAAGGCAGGGCAAGGCAGGGGGTGGCGATCTGAGCCTGGGGTGGGCAAAAGACCCCCCAGAAACCGCGGGGGCTGCCCCTTCCCCATGGCTTCACCCACGGGGTCCCCCACCAGTGGCACGTCATGTCGGGAGGGGCAGGTGGGGACCCCCCGGGGGACTCCGTCCCTCCCCTCTTTATCCTCCCCCCCCATCCCCCGGGGAGAGATTTGGGGGGCCGGGGGCGGGGAGACCATCCCTTTGGGGGGGGGCGGCGCACGGCCCGTGGCGTGGGCATCGGCGGAGCAAAGCCTGCGCGGTGCGGGGGGCCGCGGCCGTGGGGTGGGGGGGGTCCCCACGGGGGAAGGGGCATCGCCCGTGGCCGTGGCGTCTGGGCCGCTGGATGGAAGCGAGCTGGGTGCCGGCTGCCATGGCTCTGGGGCTCTCCTCCAAGAAAGCTTCCTCCAGGAATATCGCCGTGGAGAGGAAAAACCTCATCACCGTCTGCAGGTGGGGGGCCGGCGGGGGAGCACCCCAAAATTGGGGGGCAGAGGGAGCGGGGGGAGGGAGAAGCGACCACCGCTGGTGGGGATGGAGGAGATGGGGGGCGGGGAGGGAAGGCGGTGGGGAGGAGGGTTGGGGGGTTCATCCCTCCCCCCCCGCCGCCCCTTCACCCTTTGGGGGGATTTGTTGTTGCTGCAGTCGCTTTTTGAGGGGGGGAAATCCGGATTTGGACGGGGGAGGAGAAGGATGGGGCTGCGGGAAAGGGGGGGGGCGCGGAGCTGCGGGGCCGCGGGGCTGCGGGCGCTGGGGCCGGGGCTGCGGGGCCGGGGGGGCTCCAGGGGCTACCGGGGGGGGGGGATGGGGGGATCTACAGGGGCTGGGGGGGTCGGGAAGGGGGAAACGGGGGCGTTGGGGACACAGTGACAACATGGAGGCGGCCGGTGCGGGGATGCTGGGGGCCGCTGGGCATGGCGGGGGGCTGCAGGGGGGAGCGCAGGGTGAGGGGGGTGCTGGGGGCAACGGGGTGCGGGGGGGGGCTGGGGTTGGGGACCCCCGTGCGGGCGGGGGGCCCAGGAAGTGACGTCAGGGCCCCGGAGCGGCGGGGATGGGGGATGAAGGATGGAGGATGAGCGTTGTCATGGAGACGCCCGGCTGGACCGGGATGGGGGGGCAGGGATGGGGTGGGGGGCGCGCTGGTGGCTCCTGCGGGGGTGCGGGGCTGGGGTGACACCCCCCGGGCCCTGGTGAGGGGCTGCAGGTGCCGGGAGCGCTGCAGCCTGGCCCGGGGCTGGGGGGATGTGCGGGGCACCGGGGCCTGGGCAGCCTGGCAGGGACCCCCCAGGGCCTCCTGTCGGGGTCTGGGGCCCCTCGCCATGGCACAGGGCATCTCCAGACCCCTCTGTCACGACATGGAGACCCCCAGAGCTCCTCGGCATGGCTCGGGGCATCTGCAGACCCCACTGTCATAACATGGGGGCCCGATGGATCTCCTTGCCATGGCACGGGGGAAGACCGCTCTGTCACGACATGGAGACCCTCTGGATCTCCCCCAGGATGCCCCCAGCCCTCACTGCTGTGCCGTGAGGCACCTCCAGACCCCACAGCCGCCATGAGACGCCCTGCACCCTCCGTCACAGGGATCCCCACGGGAGCTGTGACCCACGGAGGGGACAATGCCCCCCGGGCGAACACCTGCCCCGTCCCGCCCTGTCCGGCCGGGCTGGGGCTCGGCACGATCGTGTCCTCGGCGTCGCTGTGCCCCGAGCACGAGCGGCCGGGCGGAAGGGGAAGCCATCACCGCCTGCGCACGGCCGGGGAGGAAGGGGGCCTTTGTTCGCCCTTCCTGGCCACTTGCACAGAGGGGAGCAGCGGCCGCCCCTCGGGGACCCCGGGGACAGGGTCACCGAGCCACAGCCCAGCCCGACGCCCTCTTCCCACTGCCGGGAGCGGGAGCCAACAGCTGGAAAAGTGCTTTGCTCCGGTGCTAAATCCTCCTGTGTGCCAGGGGTTGGGAGGAGGGTGCTTGGTGCGTGTCCCCTCCTGGCCGTGACGCCCATCCCCGTGCCAGGTTCTCGGTGAAGACCCTTCTGGAGAAGTACACGGCAGATCCCATCGACGACTCCTCCGAGGAGTTCGTTAACTTCGCTGCCATCCTCGAGCAGATCCTCAGCCACCGCTTCAAAGGTAACGGTGGCCCCAGGGGTGTCCCTGTCCCCATCCCCGTGTCCCGTGGCGGATGGGGACACGCGTGCCGGCAGCAGGAAGCGTGTCCAGCTCAGGTGGAGGGGCTTTGCTGGCACAGCAGCCCCTGAGCGCAGCCCGTGGGTGCCCGCAGGCCCCGTCAGCTGGTTCAGCTCCGATGGGCAGCGCGGGTTTTGGGATTACATCCGCCTGGCCTGCAGCAAGGTCCCCAACAACTGCGTCAGCAGCATCGAGAACATGGAGAACATCAGCACCTCCAGGGCCAAGGTCAGGAAGGCACCAGCCCTGTCCCTGTCTCTAGCCCTGTCCCCGTCCCTAGCCCTGTCCCTGTCCCTAGCCCTGTCCCCATCCTCATTCCTATGCCTGCCCCTGTTTCCGTTCACTCCACCCTGACCCTGGTACATGGAGCCATCTACATTCCCATCGTATCTCCATCCCATCCCATCCCATCTCCATCCCCATCCCATCCCCATCCCCATCCCCATCCCATCCCATCCCATCCCATCCCATCCCATCCCATCCCATCCCATCCCATCCCATCCCATCCCATCCCATCCCATCCCCATCCCCATCCCATCCCATCCCATCCCCATCCCCATCCCCATCCCCATCCCCATCCCATCCCATCCCATCCCATCCCCATCCCCATCCCATCCCATCCCCATCCCATCCCATCCCATCCCATCCCATCCCATCCCATCCCATCCCCATCCCCATCCCCATCCCCATCCCCATCCCATCCCATCCCATCCCATCCCATCCCATCCCCATCCCATCCCATCCCATCCCATCCCCATCCCATCCCATCCCATCCCATCCCATCCCATCCCATCCCATCCCATCCCATCCCCATCCCATCCCATCCCCATCCCCACCCCCACCCCCATCCCATCCCCATCCCCATCCCATCCCATCCCATCCCATCCCATCCCCATCCCCATCCCCATCCCCATCCCCATCCCCATCCCATCCCCATCCCATCCCATCCCATCCCATCCCCATCCCCATCCCCATCCCCATCCCCATCCCCATCCCATCCCCATCCCATCCCATCCCATCCCATCCCATCCCATCCCATCCCCATCCCATCCCATCCCCATCCCCATCCCCATCCCCATCCCCATCCCCATCCCCATCCCATCCCCATCCCCATCCCCATCCCACCCCCACCCCCATCCCCATCCCCACCCCTCTCTGCCCCACCTTTCTCCCTTCTCCCTGCCCTCCTGCAGCTCCATCCCACCCCCTAGGGCCCCACGGGCACAGCAGGAGCTGTGGGTCCCCATGGTACCGAAGGATGGCCTGAAAGCCACTCCTGTGTGGGGACCCCGATCCGCTGGTGCCTGGAGTGCCGGGGGTGGGTGGGAATTGGGGGGGCAGCTGTGGGGGCACCCCGTGGCAGCGCCCATCCTCAGGAGTGCCCGGGGCGCTGCCTCGCAGGGCCGGGCCTGGATCCGTGTGGCGCTGATGGAGAAGCGAATGTCCGAGTACATCTCCACGGCTCTGCGGGACACTCGGACCACCAGGTGAGCAGCCCCCGGCCCTGCCGGCCATGGCCACACCTGCGCCAAGGGTGTGTGGGTGTGCCGGGGTGGGTTTTGAGGTGCCAGGCTGTGTTTTGGGGTGCCAGGGTGGGTTTTGGGGTGCCAGGCTGTGTTTTGTGGTGCCAGGCTGTGTTTTGGGGTGCCAGGGTGGGTTTTGGGGTGCCGGGCTGTGTTTTGGGGTCCCGGGCTGTGTTTTGGGGTGCCGGGGTGGGTTTTGGGGTACTGGGGGGGCACATCCAGCCGCACGTTTCCCCGCAGGCGGTTTTACGATGACGGAGCCATCATGCTGCGGGAGGAGTCCACAGTGCTCACGGGGATGCTCATCGGGCTCAGTGCCATCGACTTCAGGTAGGGACAGGTGACACAGTGGGACACGGGCCCTGACTGACCCCCTCGGGGTTCCCTGATCCTCTGCTCCTTCTGCCACTGCTGCTGCTCAGCTTCTGCCTGAAGGGAGAGGTGATGGACGGCAAAACGCCCGTGGTCATCGACTACACGCCCTACCTGAAGTTCACGCAGAGGTAAAAGCCAGGGTGCCCTCCCTGGGGTGGGGATCCCTCCGGCTCTCCCCCGGCACCACGATGGGGCTCCCTGAACGTGTGACAGCCCCTGCTGAGCCCCCACATCCCCCAGCTACGACTACCTGAGCGAGGAGGAGGAGCGGGGCAGTGTGGAGAGCAGCACGAGCGAGGACAGCTCACCTGAGCACCCCTACCTGCCCCTGGTCACCGACGAGGACAGCTGGTACAACAAGTGGCGCAAGATGGAGCAGAAATTCCGCATTGTTTATGCCCAAAAGGTACTGGGAGCCAGGCTGGGGCCATCAAGGTATCGACTCCCCCAGAACGCTCCAGCCTGGAGCATCCCCACCACTGCATCCCCCCTCCCACAGTGGTACCCTCAGCCCTTCATCCTGCTGCTGCGGTGACCCAGCCCGCTCCTTGTCACTCTGAGTGGCCCTGGGGACATGGGGGTGGTGGCAGCAGGGCACTACTGACGGTGGCCTCACGCAGGGGTACCTGGAGGAGCTGGTGCGGCTGCGGGAGTCGCAGCTGAAGGACCTGGAGGCAGAGAACAAGCGGCTGAAGCTCCGGCTGGAGGAAGTGATGGTGCAGAACCAGCTGGAGAAGAGGGAGCTGGAGGGTGTCATCCTGGAGCTGCAGGAGCAGCTGTGAGTGGGAGCCCAGGGCCACTAGCAGGGGACTCGGGGGGTCTCTGAAGCCAGGGTGCCCCACAGGCTCTGGGTGGTCCCCACTGACCTGGGGGGCAGGGTGAGGGGCACTCCCCGGCACCCCGTACGCCCTGTGGGGTGTGATGGGTGCAAGTTTCCCAGTGCCTGGGAGCCCTGTGTTCCCTGTGGGACACGGTGGGTCCCCAGTGCCCCACACGTCCCCTGGGCCGTGTCACCCGGCAGGTCCCCGGCACCGGTGGCTGTGCCGGGTGCTGAGCACCCGCCTTTGCTGCAGGACGGGGCTGATCCCCTGCGAGAACCCGCAGCTGGCCCAGCTCTCCAAGGAGATGGTGACACCCCTGGTCAACCAGTGGCCCTCTCTGGGGACCCTCAATGGCAACGAGAGCGGCTCGGACAGCAAACTCTACAGAAGGTAACCTCACGGTGGGGGCAGAGACCTGCAGGCAGCACCCTGCCCTACCCCGGGGGGACACAGGGCACAGGAGGGGGGGAGGGCTGTCCCAGCCCTGGGGGGCTCAGAGCCGTCCCTCTGCAGGCACAGCTTCGTGAGCACCGACCAGCTCTCGGCCGAGAACAGCCTCAGCTCCGACTCCCAGCGCCTGGGCGAGGGCAAGCGCGAAGGGGAGCCCTGGGGGCCCTTGGGTAAGACACCCCCACCCACCTTAGGGTGCCCCCGGGGCTCGGCACTTGCCCATCACCCCGGTGCCTCACGGTGGGGATGCTGCCCCAGCAGTGCAGGGACACCCAAGTCGCCCCCGGAGAGGTGGTCCCCGTCCCCCTGGGGTGGCAGGGCTGGGACACGAGGCCGGACCCCTGCTCAGCCCCGCTCTGCCCGCAGGGAAGGACCCCACGCCCTCCATGCTGGGGCTCTGCGGCTCCCTGGCCTCCCTGCCCAGCTGCAAGTCCCTGGCCAGCCTCAAGTCCAACGAGTGCCTGGTGAGCGACAGCACGGAAGCCAGCCCGACCCGCAGTCCCAGCTGAGACCCCCGGCCCCCACGCCGCCCCCCGGCCCGGCCGCCCGGCCCAGCGTTGTGGCACAGGACTGAGCTCGGCCCCCCCTCGCTGCCCCGGGACCAACGAGGGACTCGCCGAACCCACCGGGGAGGCTGGGGACCGCCATCCCCCTCCCCATCTTGACACCCCACCCTGGCTGCGCCCCGGACCCCCAGCCTGGAGCCGGCTGGAGACATGGACCTGTTGGGATTGGGATGCAGGACTGGGACAGGCGAGCTGGGGATGGGGGAATGGACTGTGCCATGGTGGGGGGGGACAGTGAGAGCGACAGCTGCTGGGGAGCAGGGGGGGTCAGGGCCATGCCCCTTCCAGGGTGAGGGTCTGGCCCCAGTGTCCGTCCTGCTCAGCCCGCGCTGCCCACCTGGGCTGTGCCTGCCTGGCCCCCCCCAGCTCCCCTGCACTGCGGGGGGGTCCTGTCCCTCCTGCAGCAGCATCCCCACAACAGGGGTAGGACTCTTCTTCCCCATTCTTTCCCATCTTGCCCCGGGTTTTGGGTTGTTTTGGGTGATTTTGGTTTTTATTTCAGCCCCATCTGCCTTGTTGGAGCAAAAGGAATCAATAAACGCAAGAAGCAGAGCTGGCCTGTCACCCACCTCCCCAGCTGGGAAAGGGGGGGACAGACCACTTGTGCCCCCCTGCCATGAGGCCCTGGCGCAGGCAGGGATGGCAGGGGGACCCAGAGAGCCTCCTCCAGCCCCTCTGGGACACAGCAGACCACCAAGGATGGGGCATGCCCTGGCCCATCAGCACTGAGTGCTGCTGGGGGGAGGACAGTGGTCCTGGGGTCCCCCCACCCCCAGTAAATGCCCAGCAGGGACCCTGTGGGGGACAGTACACACCACAGGGCCGTGGCTGTCAGCCCAGGGATGCCTCTACAGCCCCCCAGCACACAGACAGAAATCATTCCACTAAGAGACAATTCTTTTATTTAAGAAAATAGGAGAAATTCCCCCCATGAGTCCCGGGGTAAGGGGGGCAGTGCCCGCAGAGCTGGGGCAGGCCCTTGCAGTGAAAGGATGGGGCAGGGGTGCCACAATGGCCCCCCGGAGCAGCAGTGAGGTCTGTCCCCACACAGGGTCTGACGGGATGGGGACATCCTGTGTGGGAGGAAAGGTCCAGAGGCAGGGAGAGGGTCCTACCGTGTCCCCATGCCATGCAGAGCCAGCAAGGCGAGGTTGTGCATGAGTGATGGTCAGGAGGGGCAGATCCCCAGGCAGAGTGGGGCTCGGGGGCCCAGGCAGGCAGAGAGAAGCCCCAAGGTCTGGGGTTGAGTCCTGGCCAGAGCCCCAGCTCCATCTCCTGCCAGGCCAAGTCTCCTGGGACACCCCATCCTTGCCAGAGTGTCCATGAATCCAGCAGCAGCATCTGTCCAGCCCCAAGGGATGAGTGCGGGGGGCTCCATAGCCCCCCCAGTGTCACAGCAGCAGGCACAGATGTCCCCCAGAGTGGTTGGGCTGGGGAGTGGGGCCGGGCTGGCCCTGGCTCCGTGTGCAGGCAGCGGAGGCAGAGCAGGGACGAAGGCACTTGGGCTCTGCACAGCCGAGCGCAGATCGCCGCTCCCAGGACAGCTGGCCAGAGCAGAGCTGGCACTGTCCCCTGGGCACGGCCACATCCAGCCCTGCCCCAGGCCCGCTCACAATCCCCGCAGCCGCCGCTCCTGGTTCAGCTTCTGGAAGAAGGTCTTGCCAAATTCATAGGTGCTGATCATGATGGCGCAGGCAGGTGCCACCTTGATGACGCGGGGCAGGAACCCTGCAAGGACAGCACCGTGAGCGCCGCGGTGACCCCGGGGCACCCAGAACCCCAGCACAGAGCCGGGGCACCCAGAACCCCAGCACGGGGCCGGGGCACCCAGAACCCCAGCACAGGGCCGGAGCACCCAGAACGCCAGCACAGAGCCGGGGCACCCAGAACCCCAGCACGGGGCCGGGGCACCCAGAACGCCAGCACGGGGCTGGGGCACCCAGAACCCCAGCACAGGGCCGGAGCACCCAGAACCCCAGCACGGGGCCGGGGCACCCAGAACGCCAGCACGGGGCTGGGGCACATCCTCACCTGCGAACAGCCCCCGGGTGCCAGACTCGGCGCGGATCCGCTGCATGAGCAGCCAGGTGGAGGAAGGCTTGGAGGCTGCGACTGCGGGAAGAGGGGAGCAGGTGAGGGTAGGGGGACACCCATGGGGGTCCTGGTGGCCCCCAGGCACCTGCCTGGAGCCTGGCCTCTCACCTGGGTGCACCTCACTGTCTCCCAGCTCGATCTGCCGCTGCGTTTTGACCACGTCGAAGGGCAGCGTCAGCACCGCGGCCACCTGCAGGGTTGGCACTGGATGGTGAGCCAGACCTGCCGTTCCTGCCCACGGCAGCTCTGCTGTCACCTCCCAGCGCTGTCCCAGTCCCCCCTTCCCTCCCACAGGGGCCATCCCCGCCAAGGGAGCCCCAGCACCCCGAACTCACCGTGCCAGAGATGGCCCCGGATGTGAAGCTGACCATGAACGTGGCCTCGTCCAGCCAGGCCTGCCTGCAGAGCCACGTCCTCACCAGCTCGTAGTTAAACCAGTACAGAGCTGGGGGAAAGCAGACACACACTGGGCACCCTGGACACACCGACTCCCCACAGCAGTGCGGGGCTGCCCTGGTCCCCCCATGGCCCAGTGCCCCCCGCCATACCTGAGAAAGGCACGTCCCGCAGCACAGTGGGTCCCCAGCCTCTCCAGAGGGACAGCCAGCCGTCCTGGGCCACTGCCGACTGGATGCAGACGCGCAGCTCGCGGTAGCTGAGCTGCCGGGACTGCATCTTGGTGCGGATCAGCTCCAGGGGGCTGATGACTGTCACAGCACCCACTGCAACACAAGGGACACGAGCAATGAGCTCTGTCTGCTCCAGTGGCCGTCCCAGAGCCATCAGCACCTGGCACTGAACGTGGCACTGAGACCTGCCACGCTCTGCTGTCAGGACACACGGTGGGCACGGGGGACCCCAGAGAGGAGGGGAACTCACGCCTGGCGAGGGCCCCGGCCAGCAAGGGGATGTAGTGGCCCCGGCTCCCCGTCCGGGCGTGCAGGTAGTCCCGGAGTTGGTCATAGGTGGTGAAGTAAATGACAGTGGCTGGCACAGCCATGACCCTGCAGGGAGAAGGGGTGTGAGGGGCACACGTCCTCCCTGGGGGCTGCTAGGGATTTTGGGACCGATGTCTGTGTGCCCAGGCAGGTGGTAGCACCCAGAATCCCCAAACTCACAGGGTGGGGGGCAAGCCACTCCACAGAGACCTGATGCCCTCATAGCGTGTGATCTTCACAAAGGCATCCTGGGGAGAGAGCGGAGCACCAGGACAAGAGTTACGGGGGGGAGAAGGACAAACAACGCCCCAGAAAACACCCCGACACCCCTCTGGGATGGGGAGACCCCTGCCCACGCCCGGAGCTCGTACCAGCGTGCCGGTGAAGTGCGTGGGGGCCTTGTACCAGGCGGTGCAGGCGTTGCCGTTCTGGCAGACGTACAGGTGGTCCATGAGCCCATTGCAGTAGAGGAAACACTTCCCTGGGGCAGCAAACAACAGCATCGCCATTACACAGGAGAGCCTTCCCCTCTGCCTCATCAGCACATCTGATCCCAAAGCCATCGCCTCTCCCAGGAAGGAGCCAAACCCTCAGTGCATGAGCCCAGTGGGACCAGTCCCAGACCCAGGTGAGGACAGGAACCCTCCAGCAAGGGTCTGACCACAGCAGAACCACGGGGCGGGGGACACACAGCTCCATGTGTCACATCCCTCCCAGGGATGGGGACACAGCAGGATCAGCACTGGGAGAGGGTTTATGCCTTGCTTGATCTTGGCTCTGCTGCCCTGGCACAGTGGGGACACCAGCACTGGCCCCTCCAGTGTGCTGCCAAGCCAGGCACAGGGACACCAGGCAGTGCAAATCCAAGGGGACTTTGATGTAGCAACAGGACAGAGTGACAAGACAGGGGACACAGCCAGGCAGGCCTGCTGCACAACAGATCCCCACAGATGTGGCACAGCCAGCTCTGGCGCAGGGCTGCAGAGGAAGCCTGGGCTGGGGACAGTGCCAGCCCCCACACCACAGGGAGGTCCCCACAGCCAGAGGAGCCCAAGCCACCACCAGTGGAGAAGGAAACCAGGATGAAGGCTTGGGAAAGCAAAGCCGCTGGCAGCAGGAGCCCCCGGGGGTACTCACATGTGGCCGGCTGAGCGCCCCAGGGCACTGACTGCGCTGGCAACGCTGAAACACACAATGGGGACACACTGAGTAACCAAGCACACAGGGGACATGCCACCGGCCAGGGCTGGGGCTGGGGCTGGGGCACACGTGTGTGCTGCAGCTCCGAGCCAGGCACTGGGAGAGTTTTGTAGGGGCTGGATGCCCCTAAAGCCACTTCCCAAGCAGCTCCTATTGTCACCAAGGCAGTCCCTTGGGGCCAGCCCCAGCCCTCTGACCCCACAGGAAGGGGCAGAGCCCATGGGGAGCAGCAAGGAGAATGGAACAAAGGCAGGGGGGAACAGCCAGCAGCTGCAGCAGGGAGGGCTGGGGGCTGCTGGGCACAGCGCTGACCCCTCGGCACTGCGCTGAGGAGGGGAAAGGACAGAGCCAAGCACGAGCCCAGCTCCCCCGGCAGGGCCCCCGAGCCCGCCGGGATGAGGGGCCCATGGTAACCTGCCACCTCGCAATGGCCCCACGCTCCAGAGCCGAGACATCCCTGCCACCAGCTCTGCCAGCTGAGACATCCCCGAGGGCTGCTCGCCAGGGGGGCTGGCTGCAGCCCCCCGCCCTGCCCCGAGCGGGGTTACCTTTGGAGAAGGGGGTCCTCTGAGCCTGCAGCCGGATCTTCACCACGTCCAGAGGTGTCACTGAAAAGACACCGTCCTTTAGCCATGACACCCCCGGGCCAGCCCCCCACCCCGGCGCCCACCCTGCCGTGCTCACCGAAGAGGGAGGTGAGGATGGCGCCTGTCCCTGAGGCCAACATCTGCTGCAGCGGTGTGATGCCCCCGCCGGGGCTCGGTGACACCTTCTCAGCCATGGCACTGTCCCCCTGCAACACACAGCAGGGGATGCTCGAGGCTGGGGGGTCCCTGCCCAGGGATGAGGTCCCCAGGGAGCCCCCCCCAGCACCCCCCAGCAGTGCGAGGACAGCTGTCCCACCCCCCCGTGCTATCGCGTGGCACAGGGCAGGCGAGGGCCCCCCATAATCAGGGTGCCCTGGGGGGGACAGGGACCGGCTCCCAGGGCCAGCCCAGCCCTGATAACACTCCCTGGCCCCACACTGGCAGCAGGCCCAGTCTGGCTGGAGAGGTGGAGACAGTCCAGCTTTCCGTGTCCTTGGGGAGGGAGGACTGTCCCCTCCCGGCACTTGGAAAATTAAGGACAGGAAGGAACGAAGTCCAAAGACCAACGACGCTGCAACAGCCCCCCCAGCCCCGGCTGGGATGGCAGCAGAGCCCAATGCAGCCATGGAGGGACACCAGGGAGAGGAGATCCCCCTCGTGAGCCTGCAACAAGCACCCCAAAAAGGGTTTAGGCATCCCAAACCTTCTGTCTGACCCGCTGGGACTTGGCAAGACCGCAGCCTCCACGGCTGGTGTGCTGCCCTCGGGAAGCAGGGGATATCACACCCTTCCCAGGGAGAAGGACGTGGAGAAGTGACCCTCAGCACACTCAGCACCAGCGGCTCCCTCTCGCTGCAGCCTGGGGATGATTCTCATGCTGGGACAGGGACAGGGTTGTAGCAGGAAGGCTTCCAGGCTTTGAGAACCCACAGGGTTCTTTAAAGCCTGGGAATGCAGCAAAAAACCTTCACCATCTGACTCAGCAATTTGCAAGGTCAAAGAAGTCATAAATCTCTCCTTTATGGGCTCCGGAATTGTTGGGTGCCCAAGGCTGCAAGTTGGGACAGGTCTGTCCTGGAGCCACACGTGGCAGCCCCATCAGGAGCTGGGTCTGTCCTGGCACATGTGCCAGCCCCACCGGGAGAGCTGGATCGATCCCAGCACTGCACATGTGCCAGCCCCACAGGAGCTGGGCCTGTCCCGAGCCCACACAATCCTGTCCCACCAGGATCTGGGCACTCTTTGGGCACACGGCGTCCACAGCCATTGCAAAACCCTGCCACAGGCATGCCGCTGGCTCCTTCCCTCCGACCCAGCCCTTCTGCTCAGCCTGACGCAAGCTGGGCAAAATCTCTTGCTCCCAGCACTGCAGCACCTGATAAACTCACTATTTATATGTGACACACCCCAGCACAGCCCCTCTGCTGGTGTTGGGGGAATGGGGCACCTCCAGGGCTTCCTGCTGGGTATGGTACGGTGACAATCGGGACAAAAACGGGGGAAAACAAATACAGGATAAGAAGATCAAATAATTCCCAGAGCCGGGGGGCTGCAGGGAAGCTCAGGGGGCTCTTCCCGGACTGGAAGGGCCAGCTGGGCGCTCCAGCCCTGAGCCAGAAGCGAATCCTGCCGGCAGACCCAGAGCACTCCCTCGATCCCGGGCTGCTGCAGCCCCGGGGATGTCAAGGGGGTCCCCATTATCTGTCCCGGGGGGTGCCCAGACAGCACCGGGGTCTCTTCCTTCCTGCTGGGGCACAGACCGTTCTCCCCCGGAGCAGGGACAGTGCTGCTGTGTCCCCCGGGGCACACAGGACCCAGCCCGGCCCCCTGCCCTGGGGACCCCCCCGGGGCGGGCAGCCCCCCCATCCTGGAGCCTGAACCCCTATCCAGTGTCTGCAGCCCACCTGGAGCCTGCCGCACCCCCGAGGGGTTTGTTCACCGCAGCCCAGGGCTGTGCCCCCTCCCCGGGGTTTGTAGCCCCCTCGCCGGGGTTTGTAGCCCCCTCGCCGGGGTTTGTAGCCCCCTCCCCGGGGGCACCCTCCCCTGGCCCTACAGCCCCTCTCTCAGGATCTGCAGCCCCGGCAGTCTCGGGGGCCGCCCCCTGCCCGGGAGGGGAGCCCGGGGGTCCCCGCAGCCGCCTCCACGCCCACCGCAGCCGCGCGACCCCCGACACCGGGGGAAACTGAGGCAGCGGTCACGCGTGCCGGACCACGCGGGGGATGGCGTGCGGGAAGGGGTGTCGGGTGAGTGTCGGGGGTTCCGCCCCACCTGCTCATTCCAGCCAGGCTCGGCGCGTCCCTCCGGGACCGGGAGGCTGAACGGCGGCGGCGGCGCCTTTAAGGAGCCCCATGGGCGCCCCGCGCCCTCCGCCGCGCGCGGCCCCGCGCCGCACTTCCGCCCGCCGCGCGCACGCGCCCTGCGCCCCGCGCGCCCCTGCGCCCCCTGCCGGCCCGGGGGGCGGCGGCACCCGCGCGCTGGGCGGGACGTGCGCGCGCCCCGAGCGGGGACACCCCGGACAGAAACCGGGTACAGAGACACCTGGAACGGGGACACCTGGAACGGGGACACCCTGTACAGAGACACCTGGAACGGGGACACCTGGGACAGCGACACCTGGAACAGCGACACCCTGTACAGAGACAGCTGGAACGGGGACACCTGGAACGGGGACACCTGGAACGGGGACACCCTGTACAGAGACAGCTGGAACGGGGACACCTGGAACAGCGACACCTTGTACAGAGACACCCTGTACAGAGACACCTGGAACGGGGACACCCTGTACAGAGACAGCTGGAACGGGGACACCTGGGACAGCGACATCCTGTACAGAGACAGCTGGAACGGGGACACCTGAAACAGCGACACCCTGTACAGAGACAGCTGGAACGGGGACACCTGAAACAGCGACACCTGGAACAGCGACACCCTGTACAGAGACAGCTGGAACGGGGACACCTGGGACAGCGGCACCTGGAACGGGGACACCTGGGACAGCGACACCCTGTACAGAGACACCTGGAACAGGGACACCTGGAACAGCAACACCCTGTACAGAGACACCTGGAACGGGGACACCTGGGACAGCGACACCCTGTACAGAGACACCTGGAACGGGGACACCTGGGACAGCGACCCCTGGAACAGCGACACCCTGTACAGAGACACCTGGAACACGGACACATTGTACAGAGACACCTGGAACAGGGACACCTGGAACAGCAACACCCTGTACAGAGACACCTGAAACAGCGACACCCTGTACAGAGACACCTGGAACGGGGACACCCTGTACAGAGACACCTGGAACAGCGACCCAATATACACAGGCACATTGTACAGAAACACCTGGAACAATGACACCCTGTACACCTGGAAGACGAACACACTGTACACAGACACCTGGAACAGCGACACCTTGTACAGAGGCACCTGGAACAGCGACACCTGGAACAGTGACCCATTGTACACTGACACCTGGAACACCCACATATTTTACACAGACACACTGTACACAGACACATTGTACCCAGGCACCTGGAACAGAAACACCTGGAATACAGACACACAGTACACAAACACCCTGCACATACCTGGTACACACCTTGTACGCACCTTGCACACTCACCGTGCTGACAGAGGGGCCCACCTTGCACACTCACTGTGCTGGCCAAAGGGTTCACCTCGCACACTCACCCTCCGTGCTGGCAGAAGGCTGTGCTTTGCACACTTACCGTGCTGAAGCCTTGGGGCTCTCACTCTGACCACTCTGGGCCCACCAGGGTTAGCACACTCGTGGTGTGACTTGCACGCTCACTGTGCCAGGGTGAGCAGCAGGCTGGGGCACGGGCACGGTGCCGTGACAGGCCCAGTGCCACCCTCCTGCCTGCGGAGGAACAAAGCCCCTCAGTTCCCGAAGCGCTGGCACAGTGAGCACCCAGCATGTCCCCATCCTCTGCCGCACTCTCGGCAGCTCCTCTGGGCCCTCTGAGCACAGGGGTGAGAGCCTGCCCTGCCACTTCCACCCGGGCCTGTGAGAATTGGGATTAGTGTCAGGACCTGATGGGTCTGGGGGGCTGGAATCCTATCTCTGCTCAGTGCAGACCCTCAGGTTGAATGTTTCCATGTATTGGAAGCACTGTGTTTCCTATAGAGAACCCCGAGTCCTTCTGGGTGAGGTGGTGAGCTCCCTGAGGGGCTCTTTTTTTGCTGGAAGTTAAATCTGGAGATTTTCTCAGCAGGAATTGCTTCACTGAAAGGGTGATTAGACATTGGAAGGAGCTGCCCAGGGAGGTGGTGGAGCCCCCATCCCTGGAAGTGTCCAAGGAATGACTGGACATGGCACTCAGTGCTCTGCTCTGATTGACAAGATGGGGATTGGTCACAGGTTGGACTCGATGATCCTGGAGATCTTTTCCAGCCTCAGTGATTCTGGGGAGATGGTTCAAGCTCGTCCATGTGCTGGTGGGATGGAGCAGAGCCCTTCTGATGCCCTTCAGCCCCTCGCTGTAATCTGGGCTGATAACAGCAGATGGCTCCCGAAGCCCCTCCGAAACCCACGGACCCCCGGCACTGCAGGCTCTGACCTGGCCCCCACAGCCCCCCCAGGGAACAGGGGCTGCAGAACTGCCATGAGACGGCAGCTCCAGCTGCTGTGTCCGTCAGGAAAACCGCAGGCCAGAGGCTCCTGGTGACCCCATTTGTGTGACAACATCACTGCAGGACCTGCCGTGGTGCTGCATGATGCAATCCCTGCCTCAGAGCAGGGCTGAACTCTTGCCCTGACAAACTCGAGGACAAATACTGCGCTGGTGCCCAGAACCCTCTTTGCTCCGCTGTGAGTGCCATCCTGTGGGAAAACAGAATCCTCCAGGACAGGTGATGTACAGGGGCCAGAGCAGCCTCTGCCTGTCGAGCAGGAGCAGCTCGGGCTCAGTCTGCAGACCCAGAGCTGTTTGGAATGGAGCTGTTTCACCCACAGAGATGCTCCCAGTCCCTCTGCAGAGCTGGCAGAGCTCTGGGGGCTGCTCTCCTCCAGGAATTAAGTCCTTCCTGGCTGCTGGTGTCTCTGAGAATTGTCAGTGAAGGGGGCAGCTACTGCCAGGAACTGCCCTTCCATGGCACCAGGTCCAAGGGAGTCTTGGCTTTAAGTGATGTGAGCCCAGGAGCTGACAATTCCCACAAGGTCCTGTAAGTGAATGCATCCTGTGCCTCCCTGATGAGTCAGCTCTGCTTCTTAGAGACACAGCCATTTAAAAATGATCTGAAAGCCTCTTGCAGCTGGTAATTTAGAAATGGAATAATGATTAATTAAAAATATATCTGTCCTTAGGGGTATTGGGTCGTGTATGTTCTGGTTTAGGTGTTGGGCTCTGCGTGGCTTCCACACAGCTGAAAATAAACAGAAATAATGCTTTTTCAGATGGGATGGGGGAAGAGGGACTTGTGAAAGATGGTTTAAGTGCCTTGGCCTCGATTTTTTGGGTCTCTCCACTTGCTAAAGAGGTCAGGGTGAAAGTGGTGAGTTTGTTTATCCCGAGCTCAGCACTGCTGAGGACCTGGCTGCTCTTCGTGCTGAGTCACGGCCCGCTGGCTGCCTGCGCTGTCCAAACACTGGGAATGGCTCTGTCCCCAATTCACATCCCCACAGTCCCGCTGGCCTTGGCAGCGTGGTGAGGGTGCACCGATTGCTGTGAAAATGAACTGTCAAGTTACTTCAGCCGGAGAGAACCGTGTCCAAGCTGCAATGTGTCTGGTTTGTGGCGAAGGAGCCAGCCGAGCTCTAATCCCCCCCTGAGCCGCAGAGTCCGGCGGTGGGGACGGTTTGCGTGAGCCCTGCTCGGGTCTGTCCTGCCGTGACACCGCACGGCACGGCTGGGAAACCGCTTGTGTAACTCCCTGCTCCAGCTCCACGCAGCTTACGAAACCCAGCTGGTGTCCTGGGCCAGGGCCACGGCCTGGGAACCGCTCTGGGGCTGTGTCTGCCTGGGGCTCCTCAGTGGGCAAGGGTCAGCCCACGGGCTGTCAGCACCTGGAAAGAACAATCCTGTCTCATCTCTTTCAAAATCGCATTTTGGAAGCAATTAGCCCATTTCCTTTATTTAGGCGAACTTTTAACGGCCAGGTTGCAAAAGGATCTGGGTAGTGCTTTAATGGAATTAAGCCAGTGCAGAATTTGAGTATTTATTTCAGCTGGGATCATTATGGTTTTGCAAAAGCCAGGCTTAAGCTGAATTAAGTGACTCAAATGAAGCAGCTTGTGGCCAGAGGAGGCCCTGGGGACATCAGACTTGTATAACCCAGAATATAACCCAATATAACCCAGAATTTCTAATGCAGCTGCAGCTCTGCAGGTCAATTCCCACTGCAGGTGACACCTGGGAAGTGGTGTCCTACCTGCCAGGGAAAGCCTTGGTAGTTATGAAACAGGTGGCAAACCTCACCTGTGAGGAAAATAAGCCTGGTCTTAGGCATGAAGAAACAGGTATGGAAGATAAAGACCCCATGGTTTCCTCCCTAAAGGATTCCTCTATAATTTTGTGTTTAAAATAATGTACACTTCGCAGGAGTATGGGCCAGGAGTGGGGAGGAAAGAGGAGTCTGACCTGAGAACGGTAAGAAAAATTCCCCAATCCCTTTTCCAATAAACAAAAGCCCTATGAACATGAAGAAGAGCCAGAAGAGCTCAGTGCAGTAATTAAACTCTACATCAGCTGTCAGCCTGCTGCACACACAGGTAAAAAATCTGCCCTTGGAGAGTTTCTCTGCAGTTCCTCTCAGCTGGGGCAGGATCTGCTGATCACCGTGAGCTCATCCCACCCGAGGCTGGACTTTGGGACTTGGGCTGCTCCTGCAGTTCCAGAAACATCTCCACATTGCTGCAGCAACTGATGCATTTAATTCTTGACTAACCTTTGCCAACAGATCTTCTAAATGGCCTGGATGTGGCTGTGCCTGAACGTTAGCTGGTGCTGGATAACGATGCTTCACTGCCCAGCCCAGGATTTCTTGGATCCAGACAGGACTTGTTGCTGAGAACTCAGGCAGGTAAAAGTGGGCTTTGAGGCGACTTTAGAAAGCCAGGTGTTGTCACGTTGAGCACTTCAAGAAATGAGGCCCGGGAGCCTCTTTTGGTTTTGCTGTCTTTAGATGAAGAAATGATGCTGTTAGAGGGTGCTCAGCTATTCCCAGGCAGCCTGGTGTTCCTGGTACATCCCACATCGCCTGTGGGAAGAGCTGCTGTCCCAGATTGGACTGAGCTGCTCGCACTGTAATTCATCTTGTTTTCTCTTGTCTCACAAGGACGGATCCCCTTGTAGCTCTGTAGTGTTTATTTTACAATTCCCAAAGCTGTGATAGATTTTTGAGAGGAGATTCTCCAAATCTAGGGAAATTCTCTCTAAATTATAGTGGGTGCTTTTTAGGCAGTTTAAAAATGGGCAGAAAAGAACTATTCCTCTGGTTTTAGATGGGTGACCTATTACTATTGACCTGAAAACAAACAAACAAACAAACAAACAAACAAACAAACAAACAAACAAACAAACAAACAAACCCAACTATCTCACAGTGTTGCGTGTTCATAAATCCAATTCTTTTTCTTGTACAACTCTAATCTGTAATTCTGCAGTTATTAATACTGTAGTTAGAGAAGGGCTTTGACACTCCATAGACCTTTATTCCAAACCAAGATGGACCATTACCAACCTGGTCTGCCTTCAAAAGCAGACTGGTGCTACACGTGTGTGCTCCTGGAAAGACCTGGTGAGGAAACTTCCTCTTTCCCATCTAAGTTAGACTTAAAATAAAGAGGTACCCAGCAACTACAGGTAAAAAAGGCTTTAAGAAGAACATGGAGCTGCAGGTTCCCCATCGGTTTCTCTCACAAAAAGCCTGTTCTTAGACTGGATGTTTGTCCTTGATTTGCACCTCAATGTTTCTCAGGAAAAACTGAAAATTGTACGCTGCCCTCCTGCAGTTTCTCCATTAAATCCAATTACTAGGGATAGTAACCCTGTTAGTAGCTGGTAGTAATTCCATCGAGGGATCTCCACTGTGCCCACAACGCTTCTGTGCCGAGCAAGAACGGCTCACTGCTATTCCAGATGAAGCAGGCAAGGTGGAGAGGGATCATTTGGGATCAGGACCTGCTTTTTCAGCCTCTCCCTTTGCTTTGCAGGGCTTCAGGCTGGTGGCGGGGTGGTGAGGGAGCCCCGACGGTCCCCAGCAGCTCAGGGCCGTTCTCGTGTCACCTGTTGAGTGCTGCTGACAGGTGTCTGCTGCAGGAGCTGCCGCCGGAGCGGCCCAGCGCTGTCCCTGCGCCTTCCCCGCGCCTCTCTCCGCTCTCGGTGTGCGGTGATGCTGCGGAGCTCCGCCGTGTGTAGGAGGCTGCGGCTCTCCCTTTGTCAGCCCGGAGCTGCCCGGGATGGGATGAACCCTGCGCGGCTGCCGCTGAGGAGCCGCCGTTCCCACGCTGCCGCCATGGCCGCGGAGCCGCGGGCCGGGCCCAGCAGCGCCCGCGGGCAGCGGCGGCTCTGGGACGCTTGGCACGGCAGCGAACGGGCCGGGAACGGGCGGCGGGGCTGGGCGAGACAGTGTCCCGCGTCCCCCGGAGCTGTGGCGGTGCCCCGTGCCCCCCGGGGCTGGGCGAGACGGTGCTCCGTGCCCCCCGGGGCTGGGCGAGACGGTGCCCCGTGCCCCCCGAGGCTGGGCGAGACGGTGTCCCGCATCCCCCGGGGCCGTGGCGGTGTCCCGCGTCCCCCGGGGCTGGGCGAGACGGTGCTCCGTGCCCCCCGGGGCTGGGCCGTGGCGGTGTCCCGCATCCCCCGGGGCCGTGGCGGTGCGGGACACGGTCGGTGCGGCCACGGCCGGTGCGGGGCACGGTCGGTGAGGGGCACGGCCGGTGAGGGACACGGCCGGTGAGGGACACGGTCGGTGCGGGACACGGCCGGTGAGGGACACGGTCGGTGCGGGACACGGTCGGTGCGGGACACGGCCGGTGAGGGACACGGTCGGTGAGGGACACGGTCGGTGCGGGGCACGGCCGGTGAGGGACACGGTCGGTGCGGGACACAGCGGGTGCGGGACACGGCCGGTGAGGGACACGGTCAGTGAGGGACACGGTCGGTGAGGGACACGGCCGGTGAGGGGCACGGTCGGTGCGGGACACGGCCGGTGAGGGACACGGTCGGTGCGGGACACGGTCGGTGCGGAGCACGGCCGGTGAGGGGCACGGTCGGTGAGGGACACGGTCGATACGGGACACGGTCGGTGCGGGACACGATCGGTGCGGGACACGGTCGGTGCGGGACACGATCGGTGCGGGACACGGTCGGTGCGGGACACGATCGGTGCCCGCAGTGGAACCCCGAGGGGGCCCTGAGGGGCATCGGGGCAGCGCCCCCTGCCGGGTGGGGCCGCGCGCGCGCCCCCGCTCCCCGCAGACAATGGGGCGGCGGCGGCGGGGGCGCGCACGGGCGGGGCGTGCACTCCCCGCGAGAGGAGGGGGGCGCGGGGGGGGCTCGGCCGCGCTCCGCGCACGCGCGCGCGCGCTCCCGCCCCGCCGGCGCGGCGAAGGTTCCGGAGCCCGCGCGCGCCCCCGCCCCGCCCGCGCCGCCGCCACCGCCGCTGTCACCGTCACCGCCACCGCTGTCACACCCGGCTCCGGTGCGGACACCCCCGCAGCGGCAGGTACGGGGAGGGGTGGCCGGGATGGTGGGGGGGGGGGGGGGGGGTGAACCGCCGCCTGCGCTCTCCCTTCGCCGCGTCCCGCGCGGAGAAGGGGGGAGAAAAAAAAATAAATAAATAAAAAATCAACCCCCAAGAAGCAAAATCCGACCATTTCATCCCAAAAGCGAGCGGAGGGGCGTGTCCCGGTGCCGGCGCCCCGGGGCTGCGGCAGCGCCAGGCGCGGCCCCTGCGGCAGCGCGGGCGCCCGGGGCAGGTGCGGCGGGCGGGGAGCGCAGCGAGCGAGGGAGGGATGGAGAAGGGTGGATTTCGGGGATTTCTCGCCCATCTCCGCCGCTTTCGGCCCCCGTTCCTCCCGGCAGGTGGGGCCGGGGCTGCGGCAGGAGGGGCGGCAGCGCGGGGCCATGTTCTGCAGCCGCCTCGAGGGGGAAGGCAGCGGTGATTAAAAACGGCAAATTAATCAATAATGGGAAACCGTACCGAAAAAGCGTCTCAAATGAAAAAGGGGGGAAATTAACTGTCCACGCCCAGCCCTAAATTTCGGCGGGGGAAGCGTTATTGAGGTCACGGCACCCCGGCGTTGCCCGGCTTTGTTGCACCCCCCGGTGCCCAGCCGAGGGGCTTGGTGTTTAAGGGGAACGAGGTGGGTCCCGTCCTGTTGAATCCCGGGTGTTTCCCAGCCGGGATGGGGAGTCCTGTGCCCAGCCTCGTGCGTTTGGGGCTGGGGTGGTGCTGCTTGGTGTCACTGGTGGTCCCTGGATGTGCCGTGCACCTCCCGAGCATCCCAGTGCCGCGCTGGGATTGCCCTTGTCATGCTGGAATTGCCCCCTTGTCCTTCCCATCTGCCTCTTCCCATGCTGCTTCTTCTTTCTTGTCCCAAAATCCCACCAGGTGGGGCACGGGGCTGCCCCCCTTTCTGGGTTTCGCCCTTTTTACCTGTAGTTGATGGGTATTTCTTTATTTTAAGTCCGACTTAGCTAGGAAAAGGGGAAGTTTCCTCTGCAGGTGCTTCCAGGAGTGCACACCTGCCCTCCTGCCTCGGAGCAATGAAACCTGCAAGGAGCAGAAAGAGCTCGTTTCAGGCGAGGGATGGAGATTTCTGCCTGCATCCCTGTCTGCCACATGAGCACAAGGGAGGATTGGCTGAGGGAAGATGATTTTTCCTGGTGTTTTTGAGCACCTAGAAACGCAATCCTGCTGTTGCTCGCAGAGGGCAGCTGCCATCACTTTAAAGGGAGTTTCTCCTTCCATTTGCTGTGGTACCACCACGCGAGGTGCAGCTCCATTTGCAGCGAGAGGCTGCTCTTGCCTGGAAATGGGCTGGAAGGAGCAGCTGAGATGAGCTAAGCTGTCACCATTTGTATGCAGTGTATTCCCGAGCTTCCCCGGCGTGGATGTGGGCAGATGTTGGATGTGTGTCTGAATCAGTGGAACAAAATTTGCTACTGAGAATCGTTAATTTGTTCTGTTGAGCGATGGCTGCCTGCTTGCATCCATTGAAGGCTTTTTGGCTCTGCTGCTGTGGCCTCAGATTTGGGGTTTTTAATGGCTTTTCTTGTGGGGTTCAATTTTTTTGGCATAATTTTTCTCAAGGTGGTCAATCAAAACAGGTCTCAGTTGGGCGTTTACAGGCTGCTCTTGAGGGGAGGAAAATGCAAACCTCATTCTCTCTAGGAGTGAGAAATTGTCTAACCCAGTTACGCTTTGTTCCCTCTGGAAATGCAAAATGCTTGGTTTTCACCCCAAGATGTGCAACTTAAGAGAAAAGCAAAATGTTGGCTAATTTACCTGTAGCTTGTAGAGGTACAAACTAAGGTAGGAAGGGACTTTACAGACCATCTTGTTCCACCCCCTGCCTGGGCAGGGACATCTTCCCTTAGACCTGATTGCTCCAACTTGGCCTTGAACACTTGGAGGGATGGACATCCACTGGCAGATGGTTCACGCCTGGTTAAAATATTGCATTTTCTCATTCTTTGGAATGAGATGCAGAGGGGGTTTGTTTTTTGAGGCCTGGGGAAATGTGATGCCCATCCCACAGATGGTGTCACAGATCAGAGAGGGATGTTTATCCTACATCAGCTGGGATTAGCTGAGGATAGAAATGGTGGGATCTCTGTGTGCCCTGTGGGGAGTTCCCTGAGGAGGGGATGGGTTTGGTCCCTTCAGGTGACAAGTGCAGGTTTTGTGTTTCTCCCTGCCTCATTTCTCACCCTTTTCAAGTACTGTGTTAAGTATTTACAGGTCAGGCTTCTGATTGAGTCTTTCTCACCCTTTCTGCTCCTCTGTATCACCTTGCTGCCCTCCGCCTTCCCAAGGCATTCCATTCAAACTGTCCCATTCCCTCCCTGCTCAATAAACTGCAGCTTTGGAAAGACCCAGCTGGACCAAGCAAACATATTTATTGAATGTATTTTATATACAGAAAGGGAGTGCTGTAGCTTTCTCATTTCTTCCCTGAAAGCCATGGGGAATTCTGTTCCCCTGGCCAGTCCTCATAGGATAAAAATGAGGCAAATGTGACACTGTAGCTGCTCTTTCTCCATTGAGGAAGAGCTGGGTGTAGCCAGTCAGGGATGCTCGTAGCATGCCAGTGAGGTGGGTGTTTTATCTCCTGCCTTTCATGTTCCTCTGCTGCATTTCAGAGAGCTCTGTTCCTCATGGCATGCTCGTTGATCCGTGCAGCGCCAGTTTTTTTTCCGAGGTTTTGCCAGCCGTGGGGTTTGGAAGTGTTTGGGTCTTGCCTTGCTGGGGCTCTGCTGAGCAGTCCTTAGGGTGCAGCAGCAGGGATGGAGCAAATCGCTCCCTGCTTACATTGATATCCCCATGTGGGAGTTGGGCTGTGCGGCATTGTGGGGCTGTTGGAAAAGCCACATTGGAAATGTTTTTGAGCTGGTGTCGGTGCCGGAGCTCCTGAAAGCCTGCCTTCATCAGCACGGGAGTGACAAATTGTCCTGACACGTCCTGCAGCACAACTGTGGCTGCTGATCCCGCTGGAGCATCCGTGTGGGCCTGTCCGGCTTGGCTGGCCGGTGGGCGCTGGGTGTGCCCACCCCAGGCCTCCAGACAAATCCCTCTTGGTCGGTGGAGCGTGGAAAATTGGATCAGGAGGCAGTTCTGACGGGAAGTGCTCAGGGTGGCCGGTCCCTTTCTTCCCAAAAGGAAGATTATTCAAAAGCTGGAAGAAAGCTGTGGATTTGAGTTTGTCTTGAGCAGAATAATCTTATTTTGTCAGCCCAGCGTGCTGATGAGGCTTGGCCGTGGTGTTGGTGTCCTTTGAGGCAGTGCTGCTAATTTAGCTGTAGGAATGCTCTGACACTTGATGAATGAGGCAAGGAAGAGCTGGGCCTTGGCTTCCACACGGCTCCCAGTATTTCCCAGTTTGCCCAGCCTGCTGGCTGGTGGGGTTGGCTGGTTGGCTCCTAGGCTGTGCTGAGCTGTGGGGCTTGCAGTGAAGTGCCTTGGAGTTGTGAGAGTCCTTCTCCTGGGTGGTGCTGGGTGGATGTGGGGCGTGTTGGGCTTGCTGGAATGTGTCAGCAGGGTTTAAAAGGAATTTGGGAAGGTTGTGGCTCTGCACGCAGGTGAAGCAGCCAACCCTGAGCAACATGGCCATGGCTGGTGCTTTCTGGCTTGTTCTGAGGTCTGCAAGCCCATGAGTCTGTGGAAGAGCCCTGAGAGCCCTTTCTCAGAGCAGAATGGCCTCTCTGGCTGTATTTGAGCTGCCAAGGCTGTTAAACCCCGAGGTGAAGGTTTCCCCTTGTACCTGTGCTGCAGCCAGGCGGAGAGGAGCCCCAGGCTCAGCATCCTGCCTGCTCCCAGCCTCAGCCCAGAGCAGCAGCAGCTCTCCGAGGACCTCTCCCTCCTGCTGCAGTGGCAGCAGAGCTGGGCTGGCTTTCTAGGTTTTTCTGCCAATGCAGTGTAATCTCTTTCTACCTCAGGGGCTTTGCTTTGCTTTGTGGTGTTCCGAGCCCGGGGCTGCCTGGGCGGTGCTGGGGCTCACCCCAAGGGTGCATCCTTGGGGCTGGGGGTGCTCATCTGGGGGTGCTCATCGTTCATCCGGGCTGTGCTGGGTGCCGGGGGCTCTGCCTGCCTGTGCAGATGGAGAAGGAAGGAGGCAATTGCAGAAGTCACTTGGGCTGCTAATCCCTGCAGAGCAGCACAGAAATGTTCCCACTCACCTCGTGGCAGTTCTGGGAGGAGGATTAGGGTGAGTGGTCTGGGCCAGGGGGCCGTGGGTTGTTTGGAGGAGCCTCACGGAGCTCCAGGCTGGCTCAGAGGTGCAGCCCCACATGGCATCACTGCTCCTTCGGGGAGATGTGGAGCTCCTGCTGTGTGCAGTGTTGTTCCCACCTGGCTCTGTAGCACGAGCAGCCCTCAGTCCCCAATTGTCCTTGCAGATTCCCCCAGGATATGCTGGATGCAGCAGAATCCTGGCCCTTCAGGTAACCCCTTGTGAGGTTTCCAAGGTGGGCACAGCCCTGCTGTGAGGGCTGAGTGAATCGGAGTCTCTCTTGCAGAAGGATGGATCTCCCTCCTCCATCTGTGAGCCAGAGCTTTGTTTTACACTGAAATCTGCTGGTTGTAGGCTGGGTTTTTTTTAAGTGCCTGTGGAAAGCATGTGTGGTTTACACTGGAGTCTGGAGGAGAAGTATCTGTGCCTTTAGACTTGAGTGGGTTTTCTTTGCAAGTCTAATGAGCTTTTCGCTCCTCAGAAATCAATCCTCTGTTTTTTCCCTTTTCTTTCCAAGCAGACCAATTAGTAAAGGTGGTCATCACACATAGCGTGGCTCCTGTTTTCAGTGTCTCTTCTTTAAATATCCGAGGAAAGGGAGCACCAAGGGATACCTTCTGTTAAGCTAAAAGGATTATTGCTTCAGTTGGGCTAATTATTTCCATCTTTGCAGCCTCCCCACTCTACCTGCCCTGACCTCTCTTCCTAGAGCAGATCTGGTGTCACTGCCTGTGTGTCCTTGCCTCTCTGCCTTCCCTCTGTGCAGTCCTTGAGCCCAGGGGGAGGGATTGTCCCACCGGTGTCCTGGGGAGGCAGAGGTGTCACTGGTGTCACTGCCTGTGTGTCCTTGCCTCTCTGCCTTCCCTCAGTGCAGTCCTTGAGCCCAGGGGAGGGATTGTCCCAGCGGTGCCCTGGGGAGGCAGGTTTTGTCCCCAGGAGCTCAGGGGTGTTTGGACAATGCTCTCAGGCACAGGGTGGGATCGTTGGGGTGTCCTGGGCAGGGGTGGCAGCTGATGATCCTCGTGGTCCCTTTCAGCTCAGGGTATTCCATGATGCTGTGCTTCCAGGGGAGCTGGGGCTCAGCTCCGTGGTGATGCTCCAAGGCACACGGGAGGGTCAGAGGCTGATGTGGAATATTGAGGGCTGAGGTGCAGTCCTAAGGCACAGGAAGGGCTGTGTTAACTCTGCTGGTCATGGAGGTGCTTCAGCACCTGAAGAGAGGTGATGAAACCACTTGTGTTGAGGGGTTTGAGTAGCACGTGTGTGGCTTTGAAGGGCTTTTTGTCACTTGTCAGCGTTGCACTTTATGGTTCCCCTCAGCCCCTGCCCCAGGCTGTCTGCCTGGAAGTGCCAGATGTAATTTCAGATGGGTTTCATCAGTGTCTCAAGTCACTTGCTGCAGAATGAAATTCCTTGAGGTGTTTGTAAATGACTCCAGAAATCTAAAGAAGCCTCTCCTGTGATTCCTGAGGACATCAGCTCAGCAACGCCTGTGTTTGTGGTGGGCTGGAGGTTCACTTTTGAGATAAGCCAACTGTTTTCTGTGCCTTGTGAAGAAGTGCTTGCAGGGCTGCCCTTCTGAAGTTGAAAGTTGCACAAGCAGGGGAGAAGTTCAGAGTGGTAAAATTGTTCCCTGTCCTAGGAAACATTTTATCTTTTCTTTGTTTAAACGTTACTCAAATTTTGGCTGCCTTTGCTTGGTCCCTGCGTGCAGTGCGTGTGTGCAGCTCAGGAGCAGCTCTGCTCCCTCTGTGTGAAGGGAAATGTCGCTTCACCTGTGCCTCCTGGCGCAGGGAGCACATCTGTCCAGCTGTGCACGTTCTCAGTTAAACCCAGGGCAGGTCGGGGCTGTCCCACTCGGGATGAGAGGCCGAGTGATGACAAACAAGGTGAGTCTTGGCTTTGTGCTGTGGATCTCCAGGTGTCAGGTATTCTTGGGCGGGGGAGAAGGGGCTGTTCTTGCTCTGCAGGGCTCGGGGTGAGCGTTCATTGCGTTGGTTTGAGAACACGGCGATGACAGAAGGGGTGACCGAGGAGACTGTCCCGAGAGAAGGGATCCTCCAGGGGGATGTGCTGCCTGGAGCTGGTCTGTAGCTCCAGCCTTTTGTGACTGCTCAGGGTTGTGTGAGGAGCCTTTGCATGAAAATGACATTTGTATCTGGAGCTGTGCTTGACTTTGATGTGGTCAGAAGTGAAGGAAATGTAAGGTTTGGAAATGTGACTCGTGTTCCTCCCCTAGTGCTGACCCACCTTGTGCAAAGTGCTGACTCTCTCCCTGCAGGAATGAGTGTTTCCTTACCCTCCGCTGCAGATCCTGGGTGTGATGGGCTGAGAGTTGCTGGGGTTGAGTTACCTGTGTGCTTTAAGGTGAGACCTGTGATGAAGCTGGGTAATGGCACAGAACTGGAGCTCCTTGTGCTCTCTGCTGCTAGCTGTAGCTTGTGGTGTTAGTGAGCCCAAAGCTGGGATTTAATCCAAACTCAGAATTGCCTTTTGTCGTTGATTTTCAGCTCCCACTGACTCCGAATTCAAGGGCAGACTTTACCCTGAGCAAATTCTGCCCTCTGAAGTTACTGCTTATATGTGGTTTTACCTCCTGCCTCATCAGCATGACAAAGGGTGCTGCCTGGAGCTGCCTGGAGGGATTTGTACAAGGAGCTTTTAACAATGGTCGTCTCCAAATTGGACAGAAAACTACACGCTTTTCCCTCAGCATTTCCCGGTGTAATAATGGAGAGCCTGGCAGGCGTGTACTGGCAGAAGTAATAAATGTTGCTGTTGGGGTAAAAAGGAAAGCAGGTAAAATCTGCTCGAGCTGTGGCGTGGCTTGGAGTCACTGCCCAGGAGGACAGACTTAGAGAGGATGGGACCAAAATGAGGGTATTGGGACCAAAATGATGGTATTGGGACCAAAATGAGGGAATTTGGACCAAAATGAGGATGTTGGACATATGCTGTGACAAAGGGAGTGGCCCTGGGGTTTGTGGAGCCTTGCAGGGCTGTGGTGGAGATCCAAAAAGAGCAGCTGTGAGCTGGAGGAGTCCATGGTGCTCCTGGTCCAGTTCTGATCCCGAGCAGCAGCTTGGGCACACCTGGGCACGCTGTCCTGTCTGCTCTCCTTCCTCATCCATCTCTCCTCCTCCTGCCCTCTCTCCCGTCCATTTTGGACCCTGCCTGGCAGCCCCAGGGCTGTGTTCTCCTGGGACCTCCTGAGGCAGCTGCTGCCTGCCTGGCCCTTGGCTGGGGCAGGAGCTCAGCAGCCAGGCTGGCTGAGAGCGAGGTGGGACCCAGATCCACTTGGGATGCAGAATGAGGTGGGACCCAGATCCACTTGGGATGCAGAATGAGGTGGGACCCAGATCCACTTGGGATGCAGAATGAGGTGGGACCCAGATCCACTTGGGATGCAGAATTCCAGCATCGGGAATCTCTCATTGCTGAGCCTGCTTTGCATGAGTTCTGCCTTTCCTCCGTTTCAGGGTTAGCTGGATTACTTTGCCAGCTCCTCCCTTCCCCCAGGTTCCTCCAGGCAGGAGGTGAAGAATGAATACTTTTTCATGTGAAGGCACTTATTAATGCTTAATCTCTCAAATATGTCACTGCTTTTGTGCCTAATAATAGGGTTTATTGTCACGGCTGTCTGAGGTCCCTGCTCAGCTCCAGAGCAGGTTTCATTAGCTACCGTTGCTCACGTTAACAGAGGAATTTTGGACTCCGTGGGGTTGTTGGCTCTATCAGCACCCAGGAGCCTCCTGGTGCTTGAGTTCCTAAATGGAGAAATCCTGCGCAGGGGTTGTAGTGTTT
The DNA here is from genome assembly GCA_036785705.1 of Acanthornis magna. Taxonomy (NCBI): domain Eukaryota; kingdom Metazoa; phylum Chordata; class Aves; order Passeriformes; family Acanthizidae; genus Acanthornis; species Acanthornis magna. The sequence continues at coordinate 906,451 of JAWUZG010000190.1, forward strand.
GTGTCCCGGTGACAAACACCTTCCCAGGGCCTGGGGTGGCCTGGGTGGGACACCAGAATTTGGCAGAGGGAGCAGGGCACTCCTGGGGGATGCTGGAGGGAGCGGGGTGGGTGTGAAGTGAGTTTGTGAGCCCAGAAAGGATTGCTTGGCACTGAAGTTCTGCGGTCAGGAAAAAGCCCTGGATGCTTCCCGGCAGTGGGAAGGGGCAGTTCTGTGAGCTGGGCAGAGCTCTCGGGCTCGGTGAGGTTTCTCTGCCGCTGGGAGAGCAGAAGCCAGCGGCTCCTGGGTCCTGCCTCCCTCCAGAAGGGATGACAAAGCAGCAGCCGTGGCTTTAGGTGTGGCCAGAGCCTCTCCGAACAGGCTGGCTCCATTCATCCACGAGAAAAACAAGCAGAGCTGAAACACCGACAGCCCTGTGCCGTCCAGCCTTTGTATCCGTGAGCGAGACAGAGCCCGTGACCCTCCGGAGCATGAATGGAGCCCTCGTCACCCGCGAGCAGAGGGAGATTATTTGGAGGCAGAAGTGAGGCTCTGAGGCAGGCGGTCCTTTTGTACATGTCACACATGTGACAGCAGAGCTGCATTTAGAGCTGAGAGAGGATAAAATCCCCGAGGAGACTGATTGCACCTCGTTTATTTTTAACAAATGTGCTGGGGAAGATTGAGCTGGAATTCCGAGACTTGGGGCAGGCTTAAATTCGGACGATTTCCCTCATCCCTGTGAGAAGAAAGATGGGCAGCAACTGGGCTAATTCCTGGGGAAGATGAAATGCGTGTGGATTATGGATTTTTTTTTTAAACTTCCTCCTCCTTTAGCCTTTGGGTTAGGAGGAAAAATAATGGTTTTACAACTCTTTGGCTGAATTTATGGTCCGTGTTCCCATGTGGATTGTCACTAGTCACGCTGCATGCATCTGCTTGTGCTGGAAATCTGCTCATCGGCCCCATAAAACTAAAATCAAGGCAAGACAGATTGCTGCTTGATTGTCATCCCGAGTGGCCCAAACTGGGCAAAGGCCAGCTGGAGAGAGACATCCGAGTGCTCAGTAGGGATGTTTTGGTATAAAGGTTTTTATTTGCTGTTCATCCTTACTGGAAAATCCTCGTTTGTCTTGTGCCTCAGCACGAACTGTGCTCCCTTGTTAGGAGAAATAAAGGTACAAATGCAGCTGCTGATGGGTTTTTGTATCAGAAGGACGAGCTCTGGCTCTCAGATTCTGTGAACTTGTGCAGTTATGGGGGGACACAGCACCTCCCAGCTCAGCTCCCTTGCTGTTCACATCGCGGTGTGCGGAACATGAGCAGAAAAAGGCACCGCTGCCTCGCCAGCCCCTGGGCAGTGGCATCAACACCTCCTGCCAGCAGGCCTGGAGCCCCCAGGTGCCCTAAGGGGCTGTGAAGCTCTTGGGGTGCCCTCCCGCTGCCCCTGGGCTGGTGTGTCCCTGTCCCTTCCCTTCCTGTCGGGAGCTGAAGGATTCTCTCATCCCTGCGCTCAGCTCTCCTGCTGCTGTTTGTTTGTTTTCTCTCTTGAGCTCTTCCAGATTAGGCTTTTTTTTTTTTTCCCTGCATTTATCTTCTTAGTGACCTGATACAGATTTAATAAAAAAATGGAGCTTTTAGTTTTAGTAAATACAGTTGTGAACATTTTGAGGGAGCAGTGTTTTTCTGCCGTTACGCAACAACATGATGGGGGGAGATAAAAGCAGAGCAGAAACACTTGATGAATGTCCTATTGTTTGTTGTCTTTTGGCATTAAAGAATGAGAGATGATGTTCAGGAAACACACTGTGACTTTTGACCTCATCTGAAGTGCCTCTGAGTCATGAAAAACAAAAATAATGCAGCAGAGCCAGACAGAAGCTAAAATGGGCATCGCAGAGCCCTGTCTGGTTGCATGGTGACTGTTGGGGTGAGGACGAGTCCTGCTGAAGCCCTGAAAGCTGCTGAGACCTGACGTGTTTGTTTCTAGGCTAAGAAAGCAGTGTGTCGAGCGAGCCTGGCGCTCCCCTCTGTATTTATAGACCGTCCTGGTGAGCCTCGTGCTGCATTCCAGTGCTGCCAGTCGCCTTCAGGGCGCTGGACTGGGCACTGTGGGGCTGTCCCGTGCCCGGTTTGGGTGTCTAGTGGCTGAAAGTAATGGCTTTGAAACGAGCACGGTGTACGAGCTTGTGCGTGGGGAGATTTGTCTTGAGCAGGGCTTTTCCAGACGAGTTGGTGACACTGCTCCTGTGAGCATCGCTGCAGGACACCCTGGGCTTGTCCTTTCCCTTCTCTTCCCTGTGCCAGGCACACTGGAATCTGCATCTGCAGCCTTGGATCCTGCAGAAGGAGAGCCGTGTTCCCCCAGAGCCTCACCTGCCTTGGCTCTCCCCGGGACAGGATTTCTGTCGCCGCGAGAGCGATGCCAGCCGTGGTGGCGTGAGAGTAGCTGGAGCAGATGGTGCCGTTGTCATCATTTTATTTTCTATCCATGTGCTGAAACAGCTCAAAATAACTTTAGAAATGACGGCCCAATCCGTGAAGAATGTTTTCCTTGCCCTGAGAAAATCTGCAGCGTTAGTGGCCACAAGGCTCTCCTGGTTCTGTCGCATCCGCCCTGACTGGGATCGCTCTCTAGACTGGAGCTGTGGCATGAAGAATCTTTCATATTTAATATCTTCATTACTGTGGCAGCATTGAATATTCACAAAACTTCTGTCAGGGTGCAGCAAACGTTGTCAGCACTGTGGAATCAAAGAAAGAGGAGCAGCTGAGATCAAAGTAAGCAATAAACACATACCTTGTGTCTCGACAATGTCTTTTCCAAGCCTGAGGCAAAACCCGGAGGGGCTCAGGTGCAGCTGGGTGGTGGCTGGTGCTGCCACAGCATTGTCTCCCACATTTTCCCCCCTCTGTCATGTTGCTGCTCCAAAATCAGGGTGAAGTGACCCACAGCGTTACTGTCACATGCAATTTCTGCAGCGAGGGGCTCAGTTCCTGCTGGTTTAGTGCCTGGAAACAGCTCCTGGCGGCTGTTGGGACAGTGCTGGTGGTCTGAGGGAAGAAGGACCAAGCAGTGTGATCCGAGCCTGGCTCGGTGAATTGCATCCTTGCTCTGCCCAGTTTTTGAGGGCCTCGTTCTCTTGATCATTCCACAATCAAACATTGCTATTCTGAAGCCACAGTGTCTACTTTGGGCCCTTCCTGTGGTGCTGCACCACTCACAGACATTCCTGACTTGGTTAAGGTGGAAGGCGATGCCAAATTTTCAAGTCCTTTTGCAGGTCAAGTGACATTTTCTTCGGATAAAATTCTCTTTAATTTATGAGGCTTCTGCTTGCACGTTGATCTCATCTCAGTATCAGCATCATTTGAGCCTGGCACCAGGCACAGCAGCACCGTCTGCCTTTGCCCGCAGAGCCTGGCGAGGGAAGCTGATGGCAGTGGTGGCTGGAGCAGTTCCCATCCCTGGGAAGCTCAGGATGTGGCCCTGCCCAGCACAGGAAGGCTCAGTCCTGGCTCGGTGTGCCACAGAAATGGAGGCTGTTTGCTGCTGCAGCAGAGGCAGGGAAGATTCTCGGGGTTGGTGGAATGCTGCAGGGGGGTTCCTTGCAGTGGACTCTGCAGTTTTTGTGGTTAAAAGCAGAGCATTTAACTTAACCTCCGCAGTGCAGGGTGTGTGCACCCTCAGATGGCCCAGGGCTTGCGTTTGATCCCACGCAGGATCTCCCCAGCCCCTGGCTCCGTGCGCCAAATGGATGCTGCTCTCCTCGGAAAGCCTGCGGAGCCAGGGGCGAGCAGGGCTTTGGTTCTGTGCTGGGTCCTTCCTGCAGCTCAGGCTGTGCAGAGCATGGCTTTGGTTCTGTGCTGGGTCCATCAGCTCAGGCTATGCAGAGCAGAGCTTTGGTTCTGTGCTGGGTCCTTCCATCAGCTCAGGCTGTGCAGAGCAGAGCTTTGGTTCTGTGCTGGTCCATCAGCTGGGGCTGTGCAGAGCAGAGCTTTGGTTCTGTGCTGGGTCCATCAGCTGAGGCTGTGCAGAGCAGAGCTTTGGTTCTGTGCTGGGTCCATCAGCTCAGGCTGTGCAGAGCAGAGCTTTGGTTCTGTGCTGGTCCTGCAGCTCAGGCTGTGCAGAGCAGAGCTTTGGTTCTGTGCTGGGTCCTGCAGCTCAGGCTGTGCAGAGCAGAGCTTTGGTTCTGTGCTGGGTCCATCAGCTGGGGCTGTGCAGAGCAGAGCTTTGGTTCTGTGCTGGTCCATCAGCTCAGGCTGTGCAGAGCAGAGCTTTGGTTCTGTGCTGGGTCCTTCCTACAGCTCAGGCTGTGCAGAGCAGAGCTTTGGTTCTGTGCTGGGTCCTACAGCTGGGGCTGTGCAGAGCAGAGCTTTGGTTCTGTGCTGGTCCTGCAGCTCAGGCTGTGCAGAGCAGAGCTTTGGTTCTGTGCTGGTCCATCAGCTGGGGCTGTGCAGAGCAGAGCTTTGGTTCTGTGCTGGTCCTGCAGCTCAGGCTGTGCAGAGCAGAGCTTTGGTTCTGTGCTGGTCCATCAGCTGGGGCTGTGCAGAGCAGAGCTTTGGTTCTGTGCTGGGTCCTTCCATCAGCTGGGGCTGTGCAGAGCAGGGCTCGGGAAATGGTGAGAGGAACAGCAGAGCTGCTGCTCCCGAGGAGTTGCTGTTCGCAGCCTGCCACGATCACCTTGGTGGATCACATCGTGATGGATCACATCGGGATGGATCACATTGGGATGGATCACACCGTGATGGATCACATTGTGATGGATCACATCGGGATGGATCACATCAGGATGGATCATATTGGGATGGATCACACTGTGATGGATCACATCGGGATGGATCACACCGTGATGGATCACACCGTGATGGATCACACCGTGATGGATCACACCGTGATGGATCACATCGGGATGGATCACATCGGGATGGATCACATCGGGATGGATCACACCGTGATGGATCACACCATGATGGATCACATTGGGATGGATCATATTGTGAGGTGCAGTGAGCTCCTGGCTGAGGGCTCAGCTCTGCGCTGTCCCAGCAGCCAGGGTGGATATTTTCACCCTCCTGTTCCTGTGAGGGTGTCTCATGTGTGGCTGACGGACAGAGTGACTTTTGGGGTATTTCTCAGCTCTTTGATTGGCTGAATGGCACTGCAGGGGCTCTGTCTGGGAGCTCAGGACAGCAGTGCTGGTGCTCAGTGCCCTCCCAGCTGGGCTGTGTTGAGGACATGGGGCGATGCTGAATCCTCCAGCCCTCCCTGCCTTGGGAGGTGGTGTGGTGCCCACCGGAGCATGAAATAAGTCCTGTCAGTTTGTTTCTGACCTCATCTTAATGAAGGAAATTGTGATAACCGTGAGACACTGCTGGCCACACGAACTGTCCTGCTTTTGTTCGATTGCAAGTGTCCCCAGAGCAGGTGAGCCCTGCCAGGTTCCTGTCCCTGCACTGCTCTGCTCGCAGGTCCATCCTCCGCTGCTTATCCTGGGAGCATCCCTGATAATGCCACGTGAGCAGCACAGGGCAGTGTGGCAGCCATCGGTTAGTGGGGATGGACGCCTGTTTTCCTTTCTTCAGGCCGTGCAATCTCTCAGAAAAGCAATTTCTGCCTCCTCATGGTGTCGTTTGCCAGCCAAGGTAAAGCAGTCACTTGATGGGGCAGAACAGCTGTTGTGCTGTGGATTGTCCCAGTTCATTAAGGCTCCGGTGGCGTTTTTTGGGAACGTTTTTTCCCTCTTTTCCCTCTCCCCATCCCTTCTGGTGGCAGTGGGCAGGCTGGGGGAGCAGTCTGTGACACAGTCCGAGGGCTCGGCTGTGCCTGGTGGTGCAGCCACATCTGGGCACGAGCCCAGCCTTGGAAAGGCGTGCCGGGGGAATATCATCAACCTTCCAGCATTTTCTGTTAAGAAATAATGACTGGTACAAGCCTGAGAGCTGTCGAGCCCGCCTTAAAACCTGCAGCAGCAGGGAGGATGCTCTGATTTGCAGCGGGTTGGGCTGAGCCTGGGATGGGAAGAGTCAAAGAGAATTAGCTGGTAAATAAGATCTGCCTTCTCTTTGATCCGCTCTACGTGTTCAACTGCTTAAAGGCTTCCCAAGCAAGCAGGATTTTGGGGAGGAAGAATTTATCCCCCCATCGCCCATCTCGGGGCTCAGTGAAATGCACGACCGCAAGATGCTGTAGCAGGGGGTTGGGAAGAAATCCGAAGGCAGCCTGGTAAATCCCTGCCAAAGAGGCTTCTCTTCCCTCGCTCACAAAGAGCCTGCTGAACACACAGGGCAGGCTTTAAAACTGCTGTGGCTTCCTTTTCTGCTGCCACGTAAGCCCTAATGATCAGCGCCCTAATCTAGCTAAAGTTAGTGGACTTAGGGACAGCCTGATTTTTGCATCATCTCGTGGAAGGAGCTGGGTGCTCTGCAGTGCCAACAGCTCCCTGGGCCTGGCTGCCTCCGAACGCCCTCGGAGAGCTCATGGGGAAGGTTGGGTGGGGAAGGTTGGATTTGCCTTGGTCAGATAAACCAGGCCAAATTGAGAAGGAAAGGAAGAAGGGGAGGAAGATCCATTTAGTGGCAGGAGGTGCTGCAGGTGGACGTGGAGGTGCTGAGGTTTTGGTGACGGTGGAGCAGGTCACAGCTGTGGTGCCCTTTTATTTGGGCGGAGGAGAGACGTGCGCACAAAGCCTTCCCCATCTCCTGCCGTGCGCTGGGGTTTGTTGGATAATCTTTTCTCTAATTGCCACCCTGCTCTGAGGCAGCTGCTGAACTGGGCCTAAGCTGATTTGGGATGGCAAATTCTGTTAGTTTAATTCTCAGCAGCACTGAGGAACTTATCAGCATGGGAGTGTTCCTTGGCTTTTCTCTGGCCGCGAGAGAGACCCTGGTGCCCCTTCCCCACGGTGGCCCTGGGCAGAAGCTCACAGAGCTCTTGGCTGTGGAGAGCTTGGATTTGGAAGGGCGGCGTTGGTCTGAGAGGGACTTTGGACAGGGGCATGGAGTGACAGGGGAAGAAAATGGGTGCCCACAGTGCTGTGCTGAGCCTCCTGTGCCCCCAAAGCTGTTCTGCTGTGAGTCCAAACCCCTCTCGTGTCTCTTTGGAAAGTGCCCAGCCCCTGGAGAAAGGGGCAAAAGTTTCAGACCTCCAATGATTTACTTAAATGATAATAAATATGGAAAAATTGTGGGAAGAAAAAAGAAAAAATATGCATTTTTGAGACGATTTCTTTTGCTGCTCCATCCTATTGCTTCAAGAGGCATTTTTCTGTCTTTGAACCTAATGGAAGTTTTTCTGTCCTCTTGACTAGATATCATGAAATTCTGTGTAATTTCTCAGCTCACTGCATATTAGTGCCTGCAATTAATGAGATCATCGTCCATATTCCGTCCTCTGTCAGCTTCTGGGAAAAACAGTACTTGGAGAAGTACACAAAGGAGATGAAAAGGAAGTTGCTTATGAATTATGAACAGCCTTTCAGGCTGATGTTGTTTCACGGTGCTGTCACTCTGTTTTAATTATGTAATTCAGACGGAATGATGCTTTTTTTAAAGCCCTGTTTGTGTTTGATCACCTTTCAGAGGTAACACTTAGCCTGTGTTTGTTGAATTCTCGTTTTCAATAACAAGAGCGAGTGCTTTGTGCCCTTACTGATTAAATAACAGAGAAGGAAGATGCTGAGCATGAGACAATAGCCAGGAGGCTCTGCTTGGCCGTGTCTGGGAGTTACCTGGGCCATTGCTTGGCTGTTTGTGGAGGATGGAGCTGCTCGGCTGGGCCCACCGGTGAGTCCCAGAGTGTGCAAATCCAGCCAGAATGTCCCGAGCCGTTGCACTCTCCCTCTGCCGAAATGTGCCTTTCGCTGTATTTTCTTCGCCGCGTGCCCCCCGCAGCCGCCCGCGAACGGCGCTGCCAACGCCGCGTTTATTTTGGGATTGGGGTGTGTGTAAATCGAGCCACTGATTCCCAGCCTCGTGATCCCCGGGGCTGCGCAGTCGGAATGGCTGCGGATCCAAACTCTGCCCTTGCTCTGCTCGGGGACAATCCCACGGCTGCGGGGACAATCCTGCGCTCCTGGGGCTGTGCCCACCGCGAGTGGGTGAGTGGGGGGCAGTGCTGACCCCCTTCCCTGGGCGTGGGATCGCTCACCCCCCGGCACCAGAGGGGCTGCGGGGGAGCTGTCCCTGCTCCTTTGTGGCAGGGCTGATGCTGCTGTGTGGCACAGATGACGCAAGGCTGAGTGCCTGAAGCGCAGCTGGGTGCTCTGGCACCTGCCCTCTGCCGCTCTGCTCGGTGGGCCACGCTGTTCTCACATTTTTGCAGCCCTGCGTTTGTTTACCTTTCACCTCAGAGAAACTTCTTGCCGAAGGATGAAGAGTTTGGGCTGCCTGACTGAATTTGGGCTCTCAATCTGCCCGGGCAGAGGGTGCAGGATGCTCTGTGTGGGGTTCCCGGGGTTTTCTGAGTGGCAGCAGGATGGGGCTCTGCTGTGTGCTGTGCTGGTGATGGATCCTGACTGTGCTCAGCCCTGGTGCCTCTTCGGTCCAGGACTGGACATGGGACTGGGCACAAAGAGGAGCTCTGGGGTGACCTAATTGTAGCTTTGCAGTGCCTGAAGGAGCCTGCAGGACACGGAGAGAGATTATTTGCAAGGGCCTGCAGTGACAGGACAAGGGGAATGGATTCAGACTGAGAGAATAGGTTTGGATTAGGTATTAGAAGGAAGTTCTTCCCTGTGAGGTGCCAGGCCCTGGTACAGGTTCCCCGAGAAGCTGTGGCTGCCCCAGGCCAGGCTGGACAGGGCTTGGAGCAGCCTGGGACAGTGGGAGCTGTCCCTGCCCAAGGCAGGGGTGGCACTGGGTGAGCTTTGAGGTCCCTTCCAACCCAAACCATTCCACAATTCTATGATCCTTGGGTGCATTCAGGGCTGGGTTGGATGGAGCTCTGAGCCACCTGTTCTGGTGGAAGGTGTCCCTGTCCACCGCAGGGCGTTGGAATAGGCTGATGGTGGCAGGAGCTGGCCGGGCTCTCACCAGTTAAATTCTCCTTCTGGGCACACTGGGCGATGCTGAGGGCCCAGGGCTGCACTCAGAGCAAACGCCAGTGGTGCTGATGGGCTGAGGTTGGGCTCTTCTCCTGCTCCTGCAGAAAAACCTTTGCCTCCCTGGTGCCTGGCTCCACAGCTCCAGGTGACTCCTCCAAGGCCTCTCCTCCCTCCAGGAGAGCTGCAGGTCTGGAAAATGGGAAGTTTGGAGGAGCTGTTAATTACAGGATAGGCTGTTGCTTTTTAGATAGTGTCCCCGGTTTAGGAGAATAGTTCTGCTGGGAATGGATAAGGTTCTTTGGAGGGTTTGTGCTTTATCTGCCATGCAGAGGGTGCTGTTCAAGTTTATCTCTGTGCAGCTTTCTTTGCTCTAATTATGCATCACTGAACCATTGCTTTAAGGCGGGGCTGCTTTTACACTTTTAAGAATATTTTAGAATATTTTTTTCCCCTTGATGTTATGTTTTTCCCTAAGAGGGATTTCCCCTTCCCCCACTCGAAAGGAAAAACAAACAGGATTATTACTATGGACTTCTTTCAGGATTTTCAGACCGTCTTTGAGGATTCGAATCTAGAATACATAGTTTTGATAGGATTTAAATTCTCTTTGGTCATACGAATTCATCACCTGAGTGAAAACCCAAGGCAGAGCTGAGACTTTCCCTGCCTCTGTCGCTGTCCCCTGGCTCCTGCCAGTCGGAGGTGGTTTTGTTCCCCACCTCGGATGGACTCTGCAGGAGCAGCAGCAGCAGGAGGACATTGTCCTTCATCTGCTGGGAGCTGCTTCTGCTCTCCGGAGCAGTCCTGGCATCTGAATGAACGCTCTCGGGGCGTTCCCTGAGCTGCAGCCAGGTCTGAGGTGCCCCCAGGCTCCCACCGAGTGTTTTATTGATGGACCTTTGTGGCTCTGGGTTGTGCTTTTTTCCCTGTAACAGAAAGGCAGCTCTTTCTCTCTCGTCTCTGAAAAATTAATGCCTTCATCCTCCCGAGCGCCGCTCAGCCGCAGCCTGCCGTGCCATGGCAGGAGTGGGGGCTGGCCCTGCGTGTCCCTGCGCAGCACAGGCACAGAGCAGCGTCCCCAGCTCCTCTGCACAGCCCTGCTGCTCTTTGTGTTGGGCGTGGGGCAGGTGACATCCAGCGCTGCCCAGCAGCTCCATGGCCTTTGCTGCATCACAGCAGCAGCTCGGGGCTGCACCCCTGCATGGCCTCAGAGCCAAAGGTCCTCCCTGTGTCCCACGCTGTCCCCTGAGCCAGCGGATAACCCTTCGGTGAGCAGTCCCCTCTGCATGGCGTCCCAGGAAATCGTCCAGAGGCAAGAAAGGACTAAATGTGGGGAGACACCTAACTGCTCTTCTCCAAAAGAACTCGTGGGAGGAAGGGAGGAAAGGAGGCAGAGTCAGGGAACAGCCTCCTGTAAATGCAGCACAGCAGGTCTGTGAGTGCCTTGCTCTGGATGTGCGTTTGGGAGGCGAAGGTGTCACTGCTGGGAGGTGTGCAGGGTTTCAGAGGGGGCAGGAACTGCTTCTGCCAGCCAGGATTTCCTGCCAAAGAGGGCAGTGCTTCGGGAGAACTGCTCAGCCCAGTCCCACGTGTGTGTTTGGGGCTCAGAAGTCACTCCTGTGTACGTGCACACACACAACACACCTGAGCAGCACATTTCTGTGTCATTTTACACTCATGGTTGTGCCCAAGTTGCTTTTGTGGCCCCTGCACTAGGTTAACGCTGTATTTTAGTGTTTCACTGCTGTAAATAATATCAAGCATCAGCCAGATGAGGCCAGGATATAATCAATATGATCCTTTGAGTGCTGGGAGGAGGGCAGCCTTATGTCCAAATAATTAGGGCCCACCAATTAGGGCAAAAATTAGACACTTAATTCTTTCCTATTTTATACCTCCGCTTTTATGGGTGATTTCATTCCAGGGCGAGTTCTCCAGCTTCCTTGGTTCTCCAGTCCTGTCAAATGGCTTTGTAGCTGTCTAAGGCAGTAATTAAATTGCAGAGTCATCTTGCTAAGGCTTAAAAAAAGCTGGGTGAGAGATCTGGTTGCTGGCCCTGGCGTTTCTCTCGTGTGGCTCCATACGTGCAGTTAATTTATTGCCAGCAGACAAAACCGCAGGTTTCCTCCTCGCTGCTGGTAACCTGAGCTCCATCGCCGGATTCGTTCGTCCCTGACGGTCATGGCAAACATGTGATCACACTAATAGCTGATTATTAATCACTGCCAATGGCTGTAATTATATCAGCTCTTAGGGAGGCAGCTAAAAGCGCTGTCTGTCCACCCAGCACGGAGAGCAGGGAGCAGCGCGGGCCCTGCGTCGTGGGGCAGATAATGCTTGTTGGAGACTTCATTTCCTTCTGCAGATCGATGCACTTTAGAGAAATGACTCTGAGATTTGGCACCTTTCTGCTCCCACCCCGGTGTCCAGACCTGTCTGCTTTGTTCTGAGCTGCGGTGGGGCTTTCTGAGCCCTGCAGGAAGGGTTTGGGGTTAAAGCAGGGGCTGTGCTGTCCCCTCAGAGCCACAGCCAAGAGAGAACCTCTTCTCTAAGAGTCCCGAATCTGTCTCTGGAGAGTCGTGGGTGGCTGCACCGGGAGTCTGTCAGCACTTAGCCTGCTGTCCCCAGGGATCTCCTGGGGCAAAACTGTGTCAGAGCAGTGTCCTGGGTGCACCAGGACGGTCATTTTGCTGGGGACACCTTAAATACCTGTGAGATTTGGATGCAGCTGGCAGGAGTTGCCTATCTGTTTGCTGTGAGGGATGCGGTGAGTGGCACACGCTTTTGCTCGTGCAGGAACGGTTGGACCTTCCCTTTGCTCCTGTTGTGTCAGGTTTTGCCTAACGGGTGCTAGTTTTCACTCTCCTTTTCAGGTACCCTTGCTGAGAGGTGGCAGAGCAGCCTCAGGACATCACCATGATGGAGGATCACGCACCTGGCCAGGAAAAGCACTTCTCATCAGGTGAGCACATCCAGGAGGGGTGCAAGGCCCAGCCTGGCCCAGTGCTGAGCTCAGCAGGGACAGGGAGAGCAGCGTGGTGGTGCAAGGGACCCTTGGGGACAGCCTTCCGTGCGTGGGGAAGGACACCGTGGCTGCAGCCAGAGCGCCGTGGGGAGCCCACAGGAGGTTCCAGCATTCAGTCCTAGGAAAATGCTGCTCGTGGGTCTCACTGCCCAGCACGAGCAGGGCGACCAGCGCCTGGTGTGTCCAGACTAGGGATGGTCCCACTGCTGCAGCTTTGCAATGTTTGTTCGTGTTCACTCCTCGGTTTGCTATGAAAACACAGCACTGCTTTTGTTTGGGGTCACACTCAGGGTGCTGCTTGCTGCCTGCTTTCCTCACCTGCACAGGGCCCCGGGGACAGCTGCACAGAGGGCTCTGGGAGCGGGGGCCATGACAGAGTCTTCCTCCCCATATTTCAGACCTGCATTTCTCCAGGAGCTTCTCCTTTCTCATTCCACCGTGCTCCACTATTGAGCTTGGACACCCAGCACGCCTGGTGGGACTCACTCCTGGTTACGCTCCATATAAACATCATCTTAATTTTCTTTTCTCGAGGTGCTCTGGACACCTCTTACACCAGATAAATGGGTGGCCTCTGTCCTGGAGAGAATCCACAGCATCCATCCATCGCGGGCTCTGCAGCGCACTGCAGTCCCATAGCTTCTCTCAGCTTGTTTCACACATCACAGGTTCCCAGGGATTTCACTTCTTCTTTTCCAAATCCGTTTTTCCAGCTCTCATTATTTGATTTGCCCGCACCTTTGCTGAGGGGAGACTTGTGCCTCTTGCCCTGCTCTTCCAGAAGACTTTTGCCACCCCTTCTTGGCACAGAACGCTGTCCTGCACCGCCCTGTGACAAACACCGGCGGTTTGCAGTCCTGGGAGTGCTCAGCCTGCTCTGGGAGGGAGAGGACAACAGTGGCTCGGAAGCTGCACATCTTTCCTCCTTACGTTGCTAAGATCTCCTTGCCTGCTTGTGCCATGCTTTGCTGTTTCTGCCTGTCCAGTTCACGGGGCTTTTCTTTTGCTGATGGTTTTCCACTCGTTCCTTTGGGTGGTGACACTGGCGCTTTTGGTTGGCATTTTCACGCTTTGCTTGCTTTTAGTTCGGGTGGTTTTTTACTCTCCAGCTGCAGCTTCTTGCTGCTGTGGATCTGGGCAATCAGAGTTGGTAACCCCCAGGCCCCGGTGCATAGCCAAGGACTTGTTGTAAGTATTTGAATGTTTTCCAGGCTATCCCCTTCAGATACCAGTCGATGATGGATCGGATGAGCCTGTTTCTGAAACATCTGACGCTAAGAGCACCCCAACTACGGAAGGTGGGAGCTCTTTGACTTTCTGCTTTGAAACCATGATGGATGGGGTCGTGGTAAACCTCGCCACAGACTCTCTGTGCCGTGTCCTCGTGGGGTTTCCCAGGAGGAGAAAATGCTCTTCGTTAGGCTCATCTCCGGTGGTGTTTCTCGTGCTGCAGAATGAGATAATGAGCTCTAGAGGTGGAGAGTGGGCTGGAAGGCAGGAAAGGTGAAGCGTTCAGTACAGCTCAGAAAGTCGCCTGTGGTTTGTTTCCTGCAGAGTTTGTACAGGGGCTCTGCAAGGTCCTGGTGGTGCAGGCAGGAGCAGTGCTGTGCTGTGTGACACAGGTTTGTGTCACTGTGCCCCCGAGTCCTGAATGCCGTGTGGGTAGAAAGGTTCTAACTCCAGAGTGGTCCAGGGACTTGGTCACTGTTGTAATTACCTTCACTTTTTGCGTTCCTCTGGCTGCTTTAATCCCAAGTATTTGCCTTTGGAGACTCGAGGTGGAGGCTTCAGCTTGCAGAATCGGTCTGGAAGGAAGGAAAGGTGGGCAGAGATGCTGAGCAGTCCCAGCCCTGTCCTGCTGGAGGCTTGGGCTGACTGATTGTCTGGAAATGCCTCAAGAAATCAGGGCGTGGAAGCTGTCCGGTGCAGGAGGGGATGTGATTCTGCTTTGCAGTTGGATCAGGACTGTCAGGATGAGCAGACGTGGAGCTGGATGTCTGTCCCAGCCCTGCTGGGCTGTGCTGTGAAGGTGTCCCTTGGGAGCTGCTCTGTCCTGCTCCAGACCAGCCATGTCCCGTGCAGGATGGCTGTGCATCAGGCACCAGTGGCTGCTTTTAGCTGTGGATTTTTGGACCAAAAGGCAAAGCCCTCAGAAGCATAGGGAGCGCGTTGTGGCACATTGTGTGGCAGGGAGCAGCTCGTGGTGTCCCTGTGGCTCTGGCTTTGCGGTGTCGTGCTCTGCTGTTCCCTCCACAAGCTCCTCTGGCTCAAGGGATGGAGTCGAGAGCTTCTCTGAGCAAAAGGTTCTTCAGGCACATCGTGGCCTCCAGAGGGCTTTGCCTCTCAGCAGCTGTGTGAAAGCTGTGTTGTTTTTCAGATGCCACAGCACCTTTAGTGGAGGAAGGAGACCACAAGGATCAGGGTGGTGCGGAGCAGCATGGGGAGATCCCAGAAGGAACCACAGGTGAGGGAGAACAAGGTGCAGCTTCATCTCTTGCTGCAGACAGAGCAGAGAGCTGCTCTGGTCAGTGCTGTGAGACACCACCACGAAACCTCTCACAGGGACTCTGCTCCCCACGCTGCTTCCTTCTTCTCCTAACAATTCCTCACTTACAGTTGTCCTCTTGCCTTCCCATCCTGGGGGAGACTCACAGCCTTTTCTTCTCTGTTTCTCCGCTCCTCATCTGACAATCTTCCTGTCGGTGTCTCTGGTGGCTTTGGCTGCCACCCCAGGCTCGTCCCTGCAGGTCTGGTGGTTCCTGTCCCTGTGCCAGCAGCCCCTGGCGCTGCTGTCCCCTCGGTGCCTGTCCTGCACCCTCGGGCTCTGCCCAGCCCTCGTGGGTGTCTTTGCAGTGGCAGGTGAAAACCAGGCCACTGCAGCAGTGCTTCTAAGGATAATGCAGAGGAAGTGAAGTGACTAATTCAGCCTGAATGCCCTGTGGGCAGTCACTGCACCTGGGCCTGGTTTTCCAGGGAAGGATGGGCCCTTCCAGAGGCAGAGCAGGGAGGGACTGTGCAGTGCTGTGTGTGAGGAGGATCTGGGAGGGCAGGTCTGTGTGCAAAAAATGAGGATGTGTCCCCTGTGCCATCGCCAGTGGCTTTTCCTGGAAGCATCGGGAAGGACCTGAGAAAGATGGTGGGGGGAAAAGGGCTTCTGGCAGTGCCAAACACTGAAACGAACTCACAGCAGTGAAATCTCTGTCCTGCATCCAGTCCCTGAGCTGCTGGTGGAGCCCTGGGCTGAAACATGGAGGCTCTGGTGCCAAATCTGACTGTCCCAGGGAGCCGATGTGTGTCCTGAACTGCTGGAAATAAATGGGGAAAACAAAGAAAGTCCTAGTTTGGCTGGGGAGCAGTGACATACAAATAGAATTGTTTAAGCCAGCTTGAAAGTAGTCATAGAATAAATTGAAAAAATGCTGATGGAGACAAACCATCATCACTGTGAAGAAAATTGTGCAGAAGCTTAGGATTTCTCTAGATTTGTATCAGGCTTGGAATTACTGGTCTGGCACAGCCTTGGCAGGGTTCACAGGTTGGTCACAGACACCAAGAAGGTGAGCTCAGGTAAGAGACATTCACGGGAGTGCTGCCGGCCACGGAAAGGCAGGTGGGGGTAGAAGAGGGACATAACTCCATGAGTTTCTGTGCTTCTTAACATCTGATTTCTGCCTGAAAGAGCGTGTGCCAAGCTGCCATTTAGCAGGTGGAAGTTGGTGAAACGCTGCTCTGGTCTGTACGGCGCAGGCTGAGCAGATCAGCCCAGATCCATCAGCGGCGTGGGCTGATTTCCTTTCTGCCCCTGCCCTGCTCATGGTGCAGCAGACATCCTGCCCTCTGGGATGGGCAGCCTCAGCTGGGAGGTGGATTCATTCTCCAGGCACGTGTTTAAACTTAACTTAACTCTTGTTTTGATGGTGTTTTTCCCCTTCTTCCTCCGGCCTGGGAGCAGCTGAAGAGGCGGGCGTAGGAGCCACTCCCACCCTGGAGGACCACGCTGCAGGAGATGCCACTCAAGGTGGGTGAATCGTCTGTCACTGGGACCAGTTGTTGCTGTGCAAATGGTTGCTGGGGGCTTGGGAATTTTGTTCTGTGAGGAAATGCCCTGCACAGCACTCGAGCAGCTCTCTCTGTTCCTGACACAGGAGGGTCATACACGCTTGGAATGTTCCAACACACTCATTTCAGGGAATTGCAGCTTCTCATGCACCAGATTCCTCTCTCAGATGGCCAAAGTCATGGTGCTTGTTTGTCCAGTTGCAAAGCCAGGGTGTTCTCCAGGCTGGACAAGCTGATGGACAGAGCTGGGATGTGACCAGAGGAGCACTCAGATGGAGCAGAGGCAGCGTGGGCTATTTCACACATGAAATAAGGGAATTGTTTCCTTACTGTGCCTTTCTAATGTAAAACATGACTCAAACCTCCTCACTGGTACCCTGATTTTGACACTAAGGGTTTCTTTTTCTCATCCCAGCGTTAGGGAATGCGAGTGACAAAGCCACACACGGTGGGCTGCGAGTGTTCTCACAGCATTAATTATGTGTCTGCTTAGATGAGCCCAAAATTGTCCACTTGGCTACCTGGAAAGCTTCTCTTGACTCTGCTCAGTTCAGACTTGATGGAAAACTGCTTTTCCCAAAGCCCCCAGTGCCAGCTTAATTCCATGGGGCAGGCATGAGGTTTCTGTGGTGCCTACACTGTACCCCACAGCCCTAATTTAGTGTGCTGCTTCAAATCTTAGTGAAAAGCCATTTTGTAAAGCAGTTTCCTGTGCAGTAAACACAACAAATCTCTCCGGCTGGGCAGCGTCTTTCCTCCTCGTGGCTCCATTAGTGCATTTAGACATCCACGTCTCGTACAGAAGTAAATAGGTCTTTGCCTTCTCAGCTCAGGGCAGAATTCAGGTTGTTGTTGCTTTCCGCACACAGATGAGCACAATTCTGTGCACTCTGCTCCCTGCGATTAGAATAAAACCTTTTACTTGCCTGGCCGGTGGTTTTTGGACTGTCAGCTCTTCTTTATATGAGATAGTGGCACCACTATAAAAAAATCAGGAGTGTTAGTGGAAGGGGATGAAGTTCTCTCTTCTCTCTGCCCTGGTTTTAGTGCTGTTTCTCACCAGATTTTTACTCAGTCCTTTCTGTGCTGTCCTAGGATCTTTCCAGCTGTCACATACGAGGTCTTTGTGTGATTGTTTCACTTAACTGTGATATTCTCTTAAAATGGGGAGGACACTGATGAAAGACCAAGTCAGTCTTGACTTCATCTTTTCTTGTTTTAGACTTGTTTGTTAATCTACCTAAGCCACAAGTTGTGATCTCAGTGCTCTGATTTAGGCTCTTGACTTTCCCTGATCAGTTCTCAAAAAGGTCTGGCCCTTGCTCAGGCCCTTGAAGGCAAGAGAAGGTGGACACTGACCACAAACTGATGGTCTGGGGTTGGTGTTAGGGAAAATGGGAGTGCTCTTGGCTTCTGGAAACCTCTAAAGCAGATTCCCATGGGGATCAGAGTTTCTTTAAAGGCAAAAGGCACTGCAGGAGCGAGTTACCTGTTCCGTGGGGTGGGGTGGGACTTCCTTTTCTCTCAGGATTGCCGCAGAATTCCCGACTCTCTCGGCGTTACTGATGTTTGACATGCCTGTGCTAATTTCTTGCCCATGCTTCATACCCCACATCTTCAACTCCAGGCGAGCTGAGCTCTCCCAAGCTCCAGCCTGGATCTCAGGGAGAGGGAGAGGCAGGAAAAGGCTCCAGCCACCCCCCGGAGCAGGGAGCAGGGCCCCAGCCGCCATCCCTGCCGCCTGAAACGAAGGCTCCGGCAGCAGCAGCTCCCACCAGAATCGAGGTCACCATCCCAATCCCCCTGGACATGTACCAAGGCTCCGGAGCAGCCGAGGGCAGCCGTGAGTTGTGGGCTCAGGGAGGCAGAGAAGGCGGCGGCGCGGAGCCCGAGCTGCGCCGTGGCGTGCACGTGGAGGCTCTGGCAGGAGCAGGTGGCACAGGTGACCACAAAGATGGACCATCTCCTTTGTGTGCCAGAGCCCCGTCCAAAGAAGATTCCGGCGGACAGGAGAGAGATGAGGACCGCGATATTGATGAGACTTCCGAGCAGGGTTTGCCTTCCCTTGCGGATCGGCGCGTTGTGCTGGGGCCGGGAAATGGCTCGTGTCCAGCAGCAGCCGAGGAGACTCGGGAAGGAGAGAACAAGTCCAAAGATGTCCTCAGAGACACCCCAGGGGAGGCACTTCTGACTGAAGCTGAGTCACATAAAGCAGGAGAGGACCAAGAGGAGAAGCGACAGCCACGGGAGGGACAAGGAGGTCCAGAGGTCACCCCGTCAGAGCCTTCCGAGAGTGTCCCCCAAAAGGAGGCTGAGCCCAAGGAGGGAGAAGATTCCGGAGCCATGCTGGAAACAGCCAAACTCCCTGCAGAGGCAGAAGGTGACGTGAAGGACAAAGATGCTCCTTCGGAAGAGGCTGTGCCCGATGCCGGCGGCCGCCGGACGCCCAGGAGGAAGCCTGGTGGCCTGGCCGCAGACAAGGCCAGCCGTGTCCCTCTCCTCAAAGGTGTGTCCCTCTCCTCAAAGCCCGGCTGGCTCCGACAAGGCTGCAGCTTGCTGCCACCTCGGCTCCTGCTGCTTGGAAATGGCCTGGACCTGTGCTGTGACTGACCCACAGCGCTGCTGCTCCCCCGCCCCTCCCTCTTTATTTAACCCTGGGTTGGATTGCCAGACCCTTGCGCTGCGGCCCTGCGTCCCCTGCATGGTGCTGGCGTGTCCCTAATCATGCTTTTTTCACCCGTTTTTGTTTTGATTTCCTTGGATCTGTTGGGTGGGTGCCTCTGCTCCCACCTGGCACCTTCCCAGAGAAGAGGAGCGGCTGGACGTGGCTCGGGCAGGTTGGAGTGGGGCTGACCTGGCGCGCGGCTGTTCCGGCAGGACCTGTGCCATCTGGTTTGCATGTCTGATCCAATAACTCTTGGAATTGGCTTTCCTAAAGAGGAGGGAGGAGGAAAAAGGCAAGGATGGCAGGTCTAACCACGGAAAAGCCCCCAGATTGATCGTGTTTCTTGTACTTTCCCCTTAAATATCCGCTCCCGACTGCTGCTGGAGGCACGGTCTGCAGCCAGCAGGACCTTTTTCCATTGCCAGGCATGTCCATTGCTCTTCCTAAGCATCCTGCTGGGTGTCCCTGGGAGTGCCAGCAGGTCTGGGGGCTCAGCAGGAGCTGCCTGTCTCTGTGGGGACATCTGAGCAGAGCGTGGGGCTGGGCTGGGCTGGGAGGGCAGCCTTGGGTGAAGCTCTGAGTTCACCACTGACTGCACGAGCATCCCTGAGACCTTTCCTTTCTCCAGGGCTATCTTCCACCTCTCCTGGGTTCAGCAATGTCCCGAGGCGAGCTCAGTGGCCAGAGGCAGGCTGTGCTGTGAGCTGGGAGCAAGGCAGGGCAGCAGCTTGGTGCCTCACCATTGCTGTACCTCAGCTCTGGCTCTCCTGGGGGAAGCTCTGCCTTTTCCCCCCGGATCCACATTCCAAAGGCTTGGCTGCCCCCATTAGCCTGGGAATGCTGCTCTGGTTTTCGGCTCCTTGCTGCGCAGGGCTCACGAAGAAATTGTTGATGGAGCTTTTTCCACCCGAGCTAAAGCTCACAACATATTTCTGGTTGTTCCTGTGGGATCAGCAGCACGGAGCTTCGCACGTGTGCTGCAGGGCACTGGCATGGCTTGCACTGGAGCCTGGAACAACGGAGGGGTGGGGATGCACTGCCCAGAGCCAGCCAGCTTCCGATTCACTAGGAGAAGTTTAATTATTTAATGGTCTTTCCCTTCAAAGACAGAGATGCTTGGTGGCTGTTTGGCTCCAGCCTTGCTCCAATGTGCAGTTTAATGGAATTTGGGAGGGTGCAGCTGCTCTGGGGTGGGTCAGTGCTGGATTAACACTGTCCATGGCATCGGGAAAGGGCTGATCCCCCAGGAGGAGTTTCCAAACACTGGGGAGAATATCAGCAGCTTCTCCAGCCAATTAGCTGAACACGGGGAAAAGGGCTTTGTTACGAGTGCCTTGCAGTACAAACTTTATCTTCTGCCCATTTCTGATCTCCTAATTAGACTGACCCAGGTGGAAGGGGCACTGTGCTGGGAGGCAGAGAGCAGCGTGTCAGGAGAGGTGGGAATTAACAGCAGCCAGGGATAAAAGTGCTCTGCAGAGCCGACTGAGCAGCCCCTGAAATGAGATCCCATTTGCTGGATGGGGCTTCCTTCAGCGCGAGTCCCTGTTTATATGATGGTTAGAACAAGTGGGTGTTTAGAGACTCGTGTTTAGAGCTGAAGGGAACTCTCTGTCCTAAACTGGATGGATCCTGCAGGAGCTGGGTGGGAATCTGGGCGAAATGCTCTCACACAAACCTCGTTGGAGTGTCTGGTCTCCAGTGCTGACTAACACAGGATCATCTGCTAACACAGAAGGAATGTGTTTGTGGAGTGGTGGAAATATTTCTGCAAGGAACGGTGACTTTGTCTTATTTCTAAGAACAGTGTTGATTTTAAGGGAGAGCAGGGACAGGAACACCCCCAGCAGTGTGTTGTCACCTCTGGAGTTTATGACCAGTCCCAAGAAATGTGACTGTGTGTTTCCATCTGCCAGGTCGTGTTGACAAGGAAGGGACCGAAGCTGATGAAAAGAAGCCCAAGGTAAGCTAAAAAACAAAACCAGGGGTGACACCTGTCCATGTTCCTGGCTCCCCTCCTGGCCTGCTGTTGTGCCTCTTAGGAAACCTTCCCATTATGTTCCATTTTTCCATTTGTTCTCAAGAGTGTTTTTATTTTTTTCTTCCCTCCCCTGGGTTTGGATGGTGCAATCCATGGGGCTCTTTGAGGGTGAGGAAATGGTCCAAATCTAAATCAGACATGTGGCTCATGGGGTTGGGTGGGTGGTTGGAGAAATCATTTTCTCAGCCCAGGACTGGAAAGCAGCAGCTGACCTTGGGGCAGGCTCAGAACTGTGCAGGGCTGTACTGGGGACAGCGTGACTGTGAAAAGAGCAAAGGACGTAATTAAAACATTAAATTAAATAATCTAGGCCTTGCAGATCATAAAATATCCTGAGTTGGAAGGGATCCACAAGAATCATCAAATCCAGCTCCTGGCTTTGCACAGGACAATCCCCCAGAAAGATGCTGTGTTGTGTTCTGGGTGAAGAACAGAGTTTAATAATGGGTAAATTCAGAAGTTTAACAACATCTGTTGCACTGGTAATTTGGAGGAGGTTTAGCTCAGCTGGCCATTAGCCTGGTTAGTGCCTGAGTGGGATAATGGACAAGCTGAGGGGAAATTCGGTGGGTGAAGAGTTAAAGATGAGGAATAGAATTCTTTTCAAACACTGAAATTGGGTATTTCTCTGCCCTGGCAGTCCCAGCCATCACCCAGCCCACACCCAGCTCTGTATTGCACCTTCTAATCCTATTTAAAGTCGCCGATCCTGTTTTGTTTCCTTCCCATGCTGATTTTTTTGGTTTTGTTCCCATTTTATTTCGTTTCCATGTCCAAGAAATCCTCACCTTGCCCTGCCAAACCCCCAGGCTCCATCCCCCCCCTCCGACACACAGCCCCTCCGAAACCACCCTCCAGCCCTGCCTCCGCCTCTAAGCGATGCTCGCCCCGGGCTGCCTGCACAGGAGCGCAGGAAACCAAAGCCAAGGTAAGGAACAGGTGTGAGAGAGGCCAGGGGTGTAGCTGAAGGCAGTCCTGGCTGAGTCCTTCCCTGTCCCACGGAGAGGGAGGGCTGTGCTTCCCCTTCCCCTCCCCGGGGCGAAGGCTTGGCTCTGGTTGGTGCTGGGAGGAACCAGCGCAGAGCACACAGAGCTTTGCTGCGAGTGGGACCTGATCTCCCCAAGATATTCCCAGGCCCCTCATGCCTTTCCTTGTTCTGAGCTCGGTCTGTGTTCCACGGAGCGTTGGTTTAGATTTCCTGGGATTCGCAGGAGCTGGCAGAGGAAGCAGGCAGAAAGACCCAAGATGGCAAAAAAAGAGAAACTTTATTTACAGAAACTTCTTTATATATCCATTAATAATCTAGCAAATACTGGTCGGCAGGGAATCCACCTCCTAAAACCATTGGTCACAGCTATACAACACCTAGTACCAAACACAGAGATTAAGAAAGTACAAAAATGCAGCTTATCTCTCTTCTCCCTGAGAAAGAAGAGAAAGATTTCTAAAACAGTGCAGCTACACACAGAGCGTTGGCTGCAGACAGCAGCTGAGTTTGAAATGAGAAGAAATGGTGCATTTCACTGCATTTCAGCCGTGCCAGAGCCGCAGGTGCTGCACAGAGCAGGGAATGCACCACAGCCACGGCTGATCCTGCAGGGCGAACCGAACCTCGAGTTCTTTCCGTTTGTGACATTTAGTCACATAAATACAGCCGTGGTGAGGGAAGGCACAGCTCGCCTAGAGCTGTGGAATCCTGGAATGGTTTGGGTTGGAAGGGACCCTAAAACCCATCTCCCGTGCCATGGGGACACCTTCCACTGTCCCAGGCTGCTCCAAGCCCTGTCCAGCCTGGCCTGGGACACTGCCAGGGATCCAGGGGCAGCCACAGCTGCTCTGGGCACCTGTGCCAGTCACAGATGCTGGGATTAATGTATCTTTGTACAAAATTTTAGCAGAACAGGGGAAACCAAATGATGACATTTAGAGAACAGAGGAGTTGAACGCTCTAAACGAGGTGTGAGTGTGCAGTGAATGGTGTGGCTGAGCCAAGGCTCACCTGGGGAAGGTCACAGCCGCTCCACAGCCCAGGAGTGTCTGTGGAGATGGGACACAGGGTGTGAAGCGGCACATTCTGGGCTTGAGGAATCCCAGGGGAGGACGTGGGAGGGTCTCGTGCTCTGATCCCGAGGGGTCACAGCCCTTCCCTGACATGTCTGCTGTGTCCCCAGGGCCCGGAGGCGAGGGGTGGCTCGAAGACGGGCGCAGGGCGCACGGGGCAGGCGCAGAGGAACTCCACCAACGCCACCCGCATCCCGGCCAAGACCCCCACGGCCCCCAAGACCCCTCCCAGCTCCGGTAGGTGACGGTGGCAGCCATGTGCTGGTGACTGGGTGGTGCTGCTGGGCACTTCCATGGCGCTGATGACCAAACTCAGCCCTCTCCGGGGCTGGGATGATCCCTCTGAATGGAGCCTTTCCAGGTGCTGCGCAATCCCCTCTGCTCATACAGTCACCAGTGTGTAGGAGAGGGCAGTTGCTTCATCCTGTGAGATTTCCTCAAATTTGGAAGGTTTAGGCAGCTCCATTTTTTTAATCCGTCTGCTCGTTTTCTCTCTGACGATATTTCACAAAGGCCAGGGGCAAGAGGATCAATTCTTCGATTACAGGAGTGGAGATTAGCCCATTATGCTCAGAGAAGAAAACCCCAGAAAGCATCAGGCATTGTGAATTTCCATTAAAATGGTGCATTTCACTGGATATATCCATATATTTCATACTTAACCAGAGCTGCATAAAACCTTAAATCAATTAATTTTCCAGCTTTATTATGTTTAAGCATCTTTCTCATTCACTAAACAGGCAGAAAGGAGCAGAAAAAACCACCTCCTGCAGCAGCAAAGACTGAGAAAGGTGATGTTTAAGGGTCTTCTTTTCTTCTTTCCTTTTCAAACTGGGGACAGTGCTAAGCTGCTCAGCGACCAGTCTTAGTTAATTACAGAAAATAATTTTGTGAAAGTGCTTCCAAATTTCGAATAGAAAAGTGGTTCTGAGTGTCTTTTGTCTGTAATTCGTCACGCCACGCTCGGGTGGGGAGTCTTACTGATGATCCAGGCAATGGAGACCATCTTCCTTCTGGGATATTAGGAAATTGCCTTTAAATCGCAGTTTTTCCTTCAAAATGGACTAGAAGAAAGTGCAGCCACCACCCTGCCCCTGCACTGGGAGTAGCGGGTGGGCTCTGGGACGCGGCAGAGCAGCCCCCACGGGCGCAGGGAGCAGGGACGGGGCTCTGACCGGCGCTGTCCTGTTGCAAACTCCAGGTGAGCAGCCCAAGTCTGGAGACAGAAGCGGTTACAGCAGTCCCGGCTCCCCCGGGACTCCAGGCAGCCGTTCCCGCACCCCCTCTCTGCCCACCCCACCAGCCAGGGAGCCCAAGAAGGTGGCAGTGGTTCGCACCCCACCGAAATCTCCCGCCTCTGCCAAGACTCGCATCCAGCCGTCAGCCGCGCCCATGCCCGACCTGAAAAACGTCAAGTCCAAAATCGGCTCCACCGATAACCTGAAGCACCAGCCCGGAGGTGGCAAGGTAAACACGGACTCTGCTTCCAGGGGCCTGGCTGTGGGAGCAGTGGGTGCTCCGTCCGGGGTGGGAGAGCCTCCCTGGAGCAGCAGCAGCAGCAGCTGGGGGTGGGCAGTGGGCAGTGGGCAGCGGGCAGCGGGCAGTGGGCAGTGAGCAGCGGGCAGCGGGCAGTGGGCAGCGGGCAGCGGGCAGTGGGCAGTGGGCAGTGGGCAGTGGGCAGCGTCAGCCGGGCTGCAGCCTGGCTCTGCTGTGTTTGGGAGGGTTTGGGTTTGGTGCTTGGCCTGGGGGTCCTTTCCTGGCTCGGCGCAGCTCAGCTGTGCCACGGAGAGCTCGCGGTGTGGGTCTCGTGGAGTGGCTGTGGGCAATGGCATTCCCTCGGGGTGTCCAGGCAGGGACAGAGGCTGTGACCTGCAGCCCTGAGGAGTGGCTGTGGGCAGTGGCATTCCCTCACGGTGTCCAGGCAGGGACAGAGGCTGTGACCTGCAGCCCTGAGGAGTGGCTGTGGGCAGTGGCATTCCCTCACGGTGTCCAGGCAGGGACAGAGGCTGTGACCTGTGACCAGGCAGGATCAGGGCTGTGTTTCTGAACCCCACGCCGTGCCTGGAGCAGTCCCTGCAGCACTGCAGCAGAGGACAGGATGGTTTGTCTCCTCCTACTGAGGGTCTCGGGCTCGGACCCCCCATTTTCCCAGGCATTGGGGTTTTGGATCCAGCTCTGCTGGCGAGGTTTCCGTTGTGTTCTGCTGTCAGGTGCTGTCTGCCTGCACGGTGCAGGGCGGCACGGCCACAATTGGGGGCACTTCTGTCACTTCAACCACTTTGCATTCCCAGAAAAGCTTTTCACGAGCAGCAAAGTCACCTCTGTGCTCCAAGTGCTTGGGAATGGGGGTCTTGGGTAAAATCCTGCAAGCCTGGCAGGAGACACTGCCTGTCCTGGGGTGACACTGCCTGTCCTGGGGGTGACACTGCCTGTCCTGGGGTGACACTGCCTGTCCTGGGGGTGACACTGCCTGTCCTGGGGTGACACTGCCTGTCCTGGGGGTGACACTGCCTGTCCTGGGGGTGACCCTGCCTGTCCTGGGGGTGACACTGCCTGGCTCCAGACCTTGCAGAGCCATAACAAACGTTCCCTGAGTGCTGTGCATGGCATTTGGTGTGAGCAGGTACCTCTGTGGCTCTGAATGTTCCCCTTTGGCATGGGGGGAGGCTTTGAGCTGGCTCCTCTGCATCCTCTGAAATGGCAGCCTGCTTTTCCATGGCCTTTCCGGGCATTTTCCACCGTGGCTGGTGATTTTCTGGCTTCGTGCCACAAACCAGGGGTGCTCTGGAGCCTGGGCAGGGCTCTTGGTCATGAGACAGCAGCACATGAGCACAGTGTCCTTTTTGGGGGGGCTCAGCCCTGCTGCCCACTTAGCACAAGACATAGGTTTTTCTTCCCACCCCCACAAACCCTGTTCTCCGGGGATTTTAGAAGGAACCCTTGTTCACTGGAAAACAGTTAAATTATTTGCTTGTTCTTTTTTAATCCGGCTTTTACAAGTCGTTTTTTTCTCTCTCTGCCTCTCCGTTTGTTCTTGTCACTGGAAGAGTCAGAACAGCTGAATTTGGGACAATTCCTTGCTCTTTGCAGGGGAGAATGGCTGGGTGCTCTGTTGGGGATTCTGTAGGACGCGAGGCTGCTCAGCAGAATGGCTGCAGCTGCAGCAGAGGGGCTGATGGCACACGTTTGATTTGGGGCTGGTCAGAAATGGGTTTGGAGCCTCCTCTCCATGCAGATTCCAGACCCCCAGCCCAGGGAGGCCAAGGAGCACGGGGCACACGTGCCAGGAGGCAGCCAGGCCACGTCTCTGCAGTGTCCCTGCATGGTCTGAGCGCTGCTCTTGTCGCTGGATCACCGAGTGCTGCTCTGGCAAAGCCTGGCCTGGCAGAGCTGCGTCCTGAATTGTGGGATTAGTTGATGTGGACTTGGAAAATCCTGCTGGATGTTTCTCGTGCTGGAGAGCCAGGGGATGGCAGGGAGCTCTCCTGGCAGCAGCAGGCTGGGGTTGGAGCGCTGGGGCAGGGGTGAGGTGCCTGCTCAGCTCGGGGTTGGTGCCACCCAGGAGTGTCTGTGCCCAGGGATGTGCCACTGCTGGAGGCTCTCGTGGTCCTTCTCGCAGGCTGTGCTTCTCCCAGCTCAGAGCTGTGGGTTGTTACACATTTTACACCTGTGGAGGTTGCAAAGCCACTCCGGTGTGCGTGGGGAAGGAGCAGGGGTTGTCTTCCCCCTCGGGTTGTCTGCAGAGCTGCTCCGGTGCCTGAGGTGGCTCCAGCACAGCTCCCACCACAACCGGCAGGGGAAACAAGCCCTGAGCGGAAGCAGCTTCGTTAGCACAGAGATCCGTGTGTGGAGGGAAGGCTCTGGGGCTGGGGGGTGTGGTTAGGGTGGCATGTGGTTCCCATTGCCACCAGAGCCTTCCCAGCCTTGCTGCCACCAGAGCTGGCCCTGGGAATGTGCCACAGAGCTGGGGGGGCTGCACCCCTGGGGTGGAACTGCATCCCTGGGGCAGAACTGCATCCCTGGGATGGAACTGCACCCCTGGGGTGGAACTGCATCCCTGGGGTGGAATAGCATCCCTGGGGTGGAACTGCATCCCTGGGATGGAACTGTACCCCTGGGGTGGAACTGCACCCCTGGGGTGGAACTGCATCCCTGGGATGAAACTGCATCCCTGGGATGGGACTGCACCCCTAGGGTGGAATAGCATCCCTGGGGTGGAGAAGCATCCCTGGGATGGAACTGCACCCCTGGGGTGGAACTGCACCCCTGGGGTGGAAGAGCATCCCTGGGTTGGAACTGCATCCCTGGGGTGGAAGAGCATCCCTGGGGTGGAGTAGCATCCCTGGGGTGGAAGAGCATCCCTGGGGTGGAACTGCACCCCTGGGGTGGAACTGCATCCCTGGGGTGGAACTGCATCCCTGGGGTGGAGTAGCATCCCTGGCAGCATTGGCTTTGTCTCCCAGCTGTGGAGGGCTTTGAGCCCTGCGCAGAGCAGAGCAGAGCTCGGTGTGCTCTCCCCGGGCTGGACACACAGCTCCTGCTGCCCAGCCCGGCCTGTGGCACACCTTTGCCCGAGGCCAGGTGTGCCTGGCCCAGGAGGGGACTGCGGTGCCTGGCACGGGAGCTGGAGCTGGGCAGGCATTTTGCTCTCAGCTCCATCCCTCCTCCTGCTGGCCCTGCAGAAGCAGAGTCTCTGGGCGCTGGTGCCTCTCAGCGGTGCCTTCAGCAGCTTTGCTGCCCAGCGAGTTCCCCGTTCGGTTCAGGGGGAGGAGCCGTGCTGAGCTGGATTTTGGCTGCTGTTTGTGGCCTGGGACCAGGGCTGCATCACTGCCCAGACACGTCCAGTCTCTAGCACAACCTGCCCACCTCCACCTTCACTCTCCAGCCCAGGAGCAGACCAATCTCAGCAAGCCAGAGGTTCTCTTGGCACTCCTGGCACTGGAAGCAGGTTCCTGGTTTTAGGGATGTAACACATGGTCAAGCTGCAGATGGTCATGTTGTTTCTCACGCTCTTTTCTGGCTACCAAAGGTGCAGATAATTAATAAGAAGCTGGACTTTAGCAGCGTTCAATCCAAGTGTGGCTCAAAGGATAATATCAAACACATCCCGGGCGGAGGCAGTGTGAGTACCTTCACACTTTCAATGCTCTATAATAGTTCTATGATAAGTGGCATGTTGTGTACACTAAACTGCCAATGCTATCTGCAGCGACCCTGCCATCAGATAGCTATTGGTGACGTGCAATGACTCTTTTCTGGCTACCAAAGGTGCAGATAATTAATAAGAAGCTGGACTTTAGCAGCGTTCAATCCAGGTGTGGCTCAAAGGATAATATCAAACACATCCCGGGCGGAGGCAGTGTGAGTACCTTCACACTTTGAATGCACTGTAATAATCCTGATTTTAGTGGCATGTTGTAACACTAATGACCAATGCTATCTGCAGCCACCCTGCTGTCACATAGCCATTGGGGACGTGCTGTCATTTAACCAACCCCATTAACCCAAAAGATGAACCCTAACAAGTCCTGGACATGCCTGACATGTACAGAACTAACTGCCCCGTGTCCAAACCACGTCTGTAACAAAACATCCCAGGAATTCCAGGGCTCTGCACTCCCTGGAAGGCTGAAAGCCTCCTTGTCTGCGGGCAGGGGCCTCTGGCACACGGCGACGTAGGACATGGGTGGATTTATGAGCAGACCCAGTCCTCGTTGCTCAGTGTGCTGCTAAATTGAAAATGATCCTCCCAACATGTGAACGCGCAGGTTCCTGCCCGTTCCCATCAGGCAAGTATGATCTGTGCAAATGTGAAGCTTCTCCTCGCTCACAAAAGTGTCCGGCAGCGCCCACGGAGGCTGAGCCTGAAGTATTGTTAATTGATTTGAACGCTGGCATTTCCAGCTGTTCCCTCATAAATACCAGGCTCAGCTTCCAGTTACTGTGCCAGAAACCTGGAGAAACTCCACAGAGCTTGGTGGATTTATAGCTGGAGACAGTTTGGGTCCAGGACAGATGCTAGACCAAGGCAGGCTCATCCCTGAGACCCCAAACCGTGCGGCCAGGGTTTGTGGGGGCCTGATGTTGAGATGGTCCCCATGGATTTTCCTTGGGCTGTTTTTGGTCTCTGTGGACGCCCTCCCTGAGAAACTGAGCCTTGCAGAAGGTTTGGCGTGTGAGCACAGGGACACAGATGGGTTCGCAACCTCTGGCATAAATTTGGTGTCACTCTGCAGTTATTCCCCAGGCCAGAGGAGCTGCTCTGCAGAGCTCAGCCCCTGTGAAACAGTTCCATGGTTGTTCCTCTTCCTTCCTCCGTGCCCTGCACTGCCTGGGCTGCCCAGGGTGTGGTGGAGTCGGTGTTGGCCACGAGTGCTCTGTGCCGTGGCTGGCGATGAGCTCACGCCGTGGGCGTTGGCAGTGGGTGAAGAATCACCTGGATTTTCGGCTGGGGTTGTGATCCCTCTGCAGGCCCTGCCAGAGCTGAAACCCTGCGACCTCTGCCTGGCTGCAGCAGCTCTGGGAGCTCTCGGAGCAGAGCCTGGCAGGGCAGTGTGGCTGCACAGGCTGTCCTGGGGGCTGGGCTGGGCCTTGGGGCTCCCTTGGGAGAGGCAACAAGAGCCCCCAGGGTTCGATGGCCACTGTGACTTAATTCCCTGCACCACCATGGACAGGGACCTGTGCCCAGGGACCCCGTGCCCAGCCAGCGCTGCTCTCAGAGGGAACTGGCACTCCCTGGGGGTGGCATTTTTGGATTTTTAAGCCCGTGGGTGCTCTGACCAGGTGATGCCTTAGGCAGAAGTTGGCCTCGGCATTGCTGATGCTGAGGGTGGGATCCCCAGGTCTCTGGCACTGGTTTCCCAGGCAAACAACTCTGTTCCCCTTGTCCTTTCTTGCTAAAATGGGGAGGATCCTTCTGTGCTCCCCAGCAGGATGGGAAGGGAGGACAGAGTCCTGGCTGTCAAAAAAAGGACTGGAATGAGAGCAGAAAGTTCCAATTGCTGATTGCTTACTCTAGAAATGGGAGGACTTTCAGTCCCAGGTCTCAGTGGTGCCTGAATTGCTCGTAGATCCTTCAGCTGGGATTAGAAAGGCACCAGCTGCCCTTTTTGGGTGTGTTTCCTGCTTTCCAACCAAATCCAGCTCCTCTCCTGCCCAGTGCATTAAACGTGTGACCTTTCCCACCGCTGTCTCCACGTCTGTGTCCACGCTGTGCTCCCAGACCCCGAGGGGTTGCTTTTCTCCCTCTCTGTCTCCTGTCAAATGTGCCTCTTGGTCTGCGTGAGCATCGGAGACAAGGCAGCTCAGCAGGGCTCTGTGCCGTGGGGCTGAGCCTCTGCTCCTCCTTTTCCTGGCTCCGTGGTGGGGTGAGGGCTGTGTCACAGGCCTGTGACAGTCACGGGCTGTCACTGAGGCTGGTGTGAGCACTGAAGGACGCACCTTCCCCTGGGGTTTGGGGTCAGCCCCGGTGCTCGGATGGCGAGCAGAGGCCGTGGTGAATCCTTGCTGCTGGTCCAGGGCTGCTGGGAGGAGTCAGCTCCTCTCCACAGGTCCCTTTGGCGCTGGCGCATCCTTCTGAGATTGCTGAGAGCATCGCAGCCTCTGTGGTGCTGGGGGAAACACGGAGAGCAGCATCTGCTCCCCTGGAAATCCAGGCTTTTCCCATGAGCCAGACACCCCCAGCATGCAGGAGCCAACCTCGGGCTGGGGGTGATCCAATTCCTCCTGCACAGCCCCACCAGTGCAGCAGCTGACCCCACCGAGGGTCCAGGGTGGGCTCTGGGGATGTTTTGCCCCTTGTCTCCTGCTCCTGCCGTAGCTGCCGTGTGTGTGCCGTGGTTCGGGGGCTCGGCCCTCTCCTGCTGTGTGACCGTAGCACTGCAGAGCCCCACGTCGGTGTCCCCCTGTGTGTGTGTGTGTCCTGTCCGCGGTGTCCGTGCGCAAGAGGCCACCGGCCCCACGCGGTCTGGGCACGGGGGGGATCCGTGGAATTGCTGGAGCCCGTGTTCAGAGGGCAGAACACATCAAAACAGAGCTTAAATATCACAAAATGCTGTTGTGGTTCAGTATTTTATAATTGCCATTTTTATTTCTATGATGTGAACTCCAGATATTTAAACTTTGCTTTGGTTTTTGGTTTTTTTTTTTTTTTAACCTTTATTTCCGTTACAGCATTTTTCAGAAATGCATATTTTGGTCACTCTTTTAAAAGTTCTGTGCACATTGATCATTTCTGTTCTTTCAGTTTTTGTGGACATAAGCTTTATGTTTTACACCAGAAAAGGTATTTATTTTTTACGTTTTCTCTCTGGTATATCTCCTCCTTTTGGATGATGTGTATGCAAATCTTAATTAATTACCACTCCACTTTCTCTCTCACTTGAGCACTTTAAAATTGCCTCTGCTCCCCCCTCTGTGGAGAGGTGATCTCGTGCATGCTGACATGTTAAGAGGCTACTGCACACGGGCATTAATGATCTCCCATTTCTGATGACAGTTTCCTTGGTGTCATTAATCCTCCTGGGGTTTGAGCTGTCCTTTCCCTCCAGCGCAGCTCAGGTGCCGCTGTGTGTTGTGTCCCCCTCCCCACTGCCCGTGCCGACCCCCAGCTCATCCCTTCTCCTCTCTCCCACGGACAGGTGCAAATCGTGTACAAGCCAGTCGACCTGAGCCACGTGACATCCAAATGTGGTTCCCTGGGCAACATCCATCACAAGCCAGGTACCCTTGGGGCTCTGCTGGGCAGGGCCAGGGCCAGGGCCAGGGGAGGCAGTGGCTGCAGCATCCCAGGGAGCCCTGGAGTGCTGTTCCCAGCTCCTGACCCACCTCTCGCCCCTCTCCTCCAGGTGGTGGCCAGGTGGAGGTGAAATCTGAGAAACTGGACTTCAAAGATAAGGTGCAGTCAAAAATCGGGTCCCTAGATAACATCAGCCACGTCCCTGGAGGAGGCAATAAAAAGGTAAAGGGGCCCTGGGGACAGGCGTGTCCTGCTGAGGGTGAGGCTGGGGGAGGTCGGGTCTGGCCTCGGACAGGGTCCTGCTCAGGGGACATTGGCTGAGCAGAGCTGTGGCACTGCTGCCAGGCTGTCTCTGTGTCCTGTGGCCACCCAAACGAGTGTGAGTGTCAGTGACAGCGTCTCCTGTGGTGTCCTGCTCTTTCTGCTGTCTCTGAAGTTTGTCTCAAAGGCTCCCCATGCAGAAGTGTGACCATCAGCAGGTCCTGTGGCGCTGCTGTGACACAGAGCTGGCAGCTGGGGAGCTGCAGAGTGTTGGATCCCCTGAGAAAGTGGAGCATTAAAGGCTCAGCTTTATTTAGAACAGGTGACTCTGCAGCAAAGTGGCCTTCAGAAGGTGATTTCTCCTTCTGGCCGAGCTCTGTGAAGGAGGGGAGTGTTTGGGGGCATTTAAATGGGAAGACAAAAGGCTCTTGGGTCAGGGAAACACTGAACTTGGGCTGAGCTGTTCCCACCGAGGCTTTGATCATGACTTCAGTGAGTCTTAGCCAAGTGAAACAGCTCCAGAGCTGAGCTTCAAGGCCACCGAGTCCCCTGCAGGCAGAGGGGTGAGGACATCAGGTAAGCACAGAGCTGAGACTCCAGCCTGGCGACACACAGGGTTCAGCTTCCCCAGGGAAACGTGGTTTTTATCTCGCTTGTTTTTCCAGCCCTTTTGTCTCAATGGGAGGGGAAGGTTCTGTTTCAGCTCCTGTATTTTGGCACTTTGTTCTTGGCCACGTGTTCTGTGTGCAGCTCCAGCTCTCACCTCCAGCTGGCCTCTGACTGCGGGACCGCTTGACTTCCTTACCCTTCTCTCTGCCACGCATCAGCCTCCCTGTGCTTCACTGAGCCCTCTGCCAGCGGTTTTGTGATTTCGGTGATGACTCTGTCACCTCCTGCCACATTCACTGGGCCATAGTTTGAAGAACTTGCCCTTTGCACGGGATTTTCTCTGCAAGGCTGTGACCCAGCAGTGGCATCACCGTCTCAGCCTTCCGGCCTGGTGGCTGCCCCTGCCCTGCCTAAACCCACAGCTGGAGGAGGCTGCGGGGTGGCTGAGTCCAGGCACAGCTCTGCTGGCCCTTCCCATGTCCCCAAGAGCCCTCCTTGCTCTGTGACACACAGATCCACATTTGGACTCACAGTCCGCAGCTCTTGGGGCTGAGCTCTGGCTCTCTGCTGGGTCTGCCGTGGGGAGCCGAGAGCTCCGTGCTCTGCCCAAGTCCCTGTGCTCTCCCTTGCTGTCCCTGGAGAGTTTTCCTCTCCAGCTCCAAAGGCAGCTACTCTTCTTTCTATGAGTCAGTGAATGGCCCTGTTTTTCAGATCTTTTTCTCCCCAATTTTCTATTTCTTTTCTATATTTTTTGTCTTTTTCCTTCTGGCTGACATTTCTCGGATGGTGGTTTTTGTTGCTGATGCATTTTTTGCCCCCCCACTGCTCTGGGCGGGTTTCTTCACCTGTAGAGAGAGAAAGGCAAGGAAGACAAGAGCTGGACCCCGAGCCCAGACCCTGCTGGGCTCCAGGCCCTGGTGCTGGAGCCAGTCACCCCCACGGAGAGCCAGCCCCCAGCCTTGCACTCGGCTGGGGAGGGCACCAGTAAGTAGCAAACCAGATCCAGTTCTCCGGGAGAGGGGTTTGGCTCCTGGGAGCAGCTCTGTGGGTTAAGGGGAAGCTTCATGTGCTGTGTCCCCCCTAAATCTCTGCCAGGGGAGTGGGAGCAGCCCAGGTTGTGCTCGCTGAGTTCTGGGACCTCACCTGGGGAGGATTTGGCACATTCAGATGCTCAGGTGCTGCTGTCCCCTCTGGTGCCCGGGACGTGCCCGAGGACCGGAGGAACCGGAGGCACCGGTTCACTGCTCTGAGCTTTCTCTGAGCTTTCCTCCCACCCTGCTGAGGTTTGCTCTGAGCTTTCCTCCCACCTCTCAGTGGCCGTGCCCCAGCGGACACCCGGCAGGTCCCCCCGTCCCCTCGGCTGTGCCCCCCTGACCGCCCTCCTCTCCCTCACAGATTGAGACTCACAAGCTGACCTTCCGCGAGAACGCCAAAGCCAAGACCGACCACGGCGCCGAAATCGTCTACAAGTCCCCCACCATCTCTGGAGATGCCTCCCCGCGCCGCCTTAGCAACGTCTCCTCCACCGGCAGCATCAACCTGGTGGACTCCCCCCAGCTGGCCACGCTAGCCGACGAGGTGTCTGCCTCGCTGGCCAAGCAGGGCTTGTGATCGCGGCACGGCGGCCACCACGAGAGAAGACAAGGAAAGGAAACAAAAAAAGAAAAGAAACAAAAATAATCTGGCCTTCTTCCTCTGTTCCTTTTACAGCTGCTTCCCCGTCCCTAACTGGTTAATGATTTAACCTGCTTTTACTGTTCATTCAGCTCTAGCTCCAGGACTTCAAAATCAGTGACACTATGAGGTACAAAACCTCCTCTCCCCCTGCTCCTCGGAGCGCACAGCCCGTCCCCATCCCCGCGCTCCCCCGCTCCTGCTCCGTCCCTCGCTGTCCCAGCCCCGTCCGGGGCCACCCGGGAAGGCGGGGAGGGGGCCCGAGGGGCGGCCACAGCACGACGCTGACCTGAGCACCCCCACCAGCACAGGGCAGCGGGTGGCCCTCCCGGGAAGGGGCTGTGACCTTGCCCAGCTCGTGGCCCTGCCGCTGGCCGGGCTGGCCCGCGGGCCGGACGCGTCCCGGGTGCGCAGCCAGGGCTGCGGGGAGGTGCCCTCCCATCCTCCCCGCGTTAAATTTGCCTGCTGATTTGGAAGAAACCTTTTGTTTTTATCTCCGAAAGCCGAGATGTGTATGAAGATAACGGCCAGGTACCCCCAAACCCGCTCTCAGCTCCGGCAGCTGGAGTTCAGGCAGCGCCGGGTGCCCGCTCCGAGGGGCCCCGGACGGCCGTTCCCCTCTCCGTGGCTGTGCTGGAACCGCTGAGTGGATGAGTAGAGGCTTTCCCCCATTCCTTTGGCAGCCCCTCGTGTCGTAGAGTAGATTTGTCTGTATATGCTTGGACCGTGCCAGGGTGATTGTTTTCATAAACGAGCATGTGTTTAAAAAATAAAATGCTGTAAGTAGTTTTGAGCTGCCCCGCGCCGGCTCCGCCGCAGCCCAGGCCGGGCCCGGGGAGCTCGGGCGGCTCTGTGCCCAGCCCTGGCACCGCATGTCTGCCGGGCAGGGGCCGGGGGCTGCGCCGGGGCTCCCCAGGGAGCTTGGATGAGGGGCACTCACAGCTCCAGGGCTGGGATGGCTCCTGGATTTGGGTGCAGCTTGTGACATTTTTGGGTTGTTCTTTTTCTTTCCCTGCAAGGTCAGCTCAGCGATGGCGGAGGTGGCAGCTCCATGGCTCTGCTGTGCCGGTGGCAGCGGTGAGACCCCGGGAGGACGCGGGGGAGGCGCGAGGGAGGAGGCAGCAGCTCCCCCAGCCCGGGGCCAGCGGCTGCTCCCTGGCACTGAACCCTTCCCGGGCCCTCCCCGGGTTTGAGTTGGCAGCGTCTCACCCCTCACAGCACTGACCACCCCCAGCAGCACCTGGGGACAGGAGCCAGCCGAGTCCTTTCTTTGGCTGCTTCTGTTCCTGTGGCTCCCTGGGGAGCACCGGGGGGTCCCGTGGCTGTCCCCACCTGCCCCTTCTGTCTACAACCAAAGAGGCCGAGACGCCACCAGTGCAGCTCCGAGTGTGTCCTCCTGCCCTGTGGCCCCAGAGGAGCTCTGGGGTACCGTGGGGGTGGGGAGGGCAGGGGGGCTCGGGGGGCTGCAGGCGCTGCACCCCCGGGCTGTGCCCAGGGAAAGCCGTGCTTTCCCAGCAAGGGCCGCAATCCTGCTCTGACAGGGCTGGCGGGGGATCAGGGCCCCTGTTGTCCTTGGGGTGGTGGCTGGATGCCACCAAGGCTGTCAGAGCAGCGGTTCCTCCCAGGCCAGGACCCGTTCCCATCCTGCGGGAGCTGTGACCCCGCTGTCACCCCCCGTGTCCCTCTGCAAGGCTGCGGCAGGCCTGGCTGTGGACGGGGATGGTTTGAGGGGTCCAACCCTTCTCTCTGCAGCCCCAGGAGCTGCTTTATTGCTGGGGAGAGGCTGGTCCAGCACCACCACCATGTCCAGCTTGTCACTCGCTCCGTTCACTTGACTCCATGATTGTAAGACTCTTGTGCTCCGTCCCCGACTCTGTAGCGCTGTAGGAGCCACCGCGGTTTTTGTCCTCTGTAGAACGAGCAAGTGGGAGAACCCTCAAAGCGTTGCCTCTTTACCCCTTTCGGGCTGCAGGATGGGATAGCTGAGCTTGCCCGTCCTGTGCCACCCCTGTCCCCTCCGTGCAGCCCCGAGGGACAGTGGCACCCCGGGCTGGGACATCCTCCTCGTGCGCCGAGCTCCAGTGAGCAGCCCCTTCCCGCTGTGAGTGTCCTCAGCCCCGGCTGCCGTTCCCCCCACCCTCCGGGGGCTCTAGGGTCCCAGGACAGCCCTTTCCATCCACCGTGTCACCCGCTGTCCCCTCCAGCAGCCCGAGCCACGTCCCCAGCCCTGACCCTGCGTTCAGACCCAAGCCTGAGGGTCCCCGTGAGCAGCCGGACAACCTGACCCCGGCTTTTCCTTTACTCCACACACATCTTGGGTCTGAAAAGGGTTAAAACCGGCACTGATTTAAAAAAAAAATAATAATAATTCTGCACTCCAAAAGATTCTGCTTGTTAGCGAAGGTCGGTGCCAGCCTGTGTGGCGTTGGCAGCCCCGCGCCTCGCCGGGGAGGGGAGGGAAGGTTTGATCTCAGTGTATCATTCTAGCTTAGCTTCTGTCTGTGGGTGTCCATAGTGTATCGTGTGTTTAACAACTGGTTTACACTGTTGCCGTAAAAGTGAATTTGGAAATAAAGTCATTACTACAATAACGATAAGTGGCAGCTCTTTTGCGTGGGGGATGTGGGGATTGGGGATCCATCTCTTGGGCAGCTGAGCTCTCAGAACGCAGGATCAGCACAGGGCAGGCACTGGTTTTCAGTTTTTCCTTTCCTTTTTGAATACCAGCCCTTTTTTCCTTTCCTTTTTAAATACCCTTCTTCCTGGGGCACAGTGGGGGGCAGGAGGGGGACCCTGCCTGATGGAGGCACCCCAGCAGTCCTGGATGTGAACCACAGCACCCATTTAACGCCAGAAATGTAAAATATTCCCCAGCCCGGGCAGTTGGATGGAGCAACAGAAGCAGGGAAGCACCAAGCCCCATCTGGCTCCATCACCTACCCCAGTGCCAAGCCCAAATTCCTCCTCTTGCTGACAGTAACTGCTGGAAAATATCATCACAGAGGAAAAAAGAGGCCACCGAAATGCAGGAGGGAAGCATTTGATCTGAGTGCACTCAAGGACCCCTTCCCTGTCCCAGCCCAGCATTTCACACTCATCAAATGGAATATTACGTTTTAATTTTTTTTTTAATCTTTTCTTCTTTTTTTTTTTTTTTATAAGCACATTTGTGCTTTGCCAACAGAATCAAGACATTAACAAAGATCAGCTTCTCGGAAGAAAAGCATTTCTATATAACAAGGACATTACACAGCTCAAAGCAGGAAAAGAAAATATTTACAAAATACAAGGTGGGTTTTTTTTGTGTGGTTTTTATAATGCTAAAAGGGTTATTCAGAATTTTCAACCTTATAAATAGAAAAGCACTTCTGCAGAGGGATATGGTAGCGCCATTGTTTGTTGGGTTTTTGTTTTAAAGAAACGATGACGGATCCTTTAAACTAGAACAGAACCAAAACCACGCGATCATGTTGAAAATTGTGAAAACCCCGACCATGAAGCAGTTCAGCGACTATTTCTTTACGATTACAAAATGGAAAAAAAAAAAAGTCCTTTGTATTTTTTTTCCTTTTTTTTTTTTTTTTTTTGGTGATGTGATTATACGTAAGACAGGCACAATGCTAGCAACAGGACAGGGACCAGGAGCCACACCGTCGGGATCGGAAAGCATTACAGATGGGAACGGTGTGCGGGATCCAAGAGTCACTGCGGGTGCGGAACCGGGCGGGAGGGACGGGGGAGGAACGACAAACTGGGGCTCAAACTCAAATACCTGTCAGGAGGGGCACCCCGGGCGCCCCGGAAACGAAACGGAACCGACACCGGTGCTGGGACGGTGCGGGAGTGGAGCGAAGCTGTGGTGATCCCACGCGGGATCGAGATGATCCTGATCCCCCGGGAGCCTCCTGGCTCCATCCTTCCCTCTCTGCTCTCCCCTGGTCTGACACAAACCCACCTGGGACCCCCACCCCGCCCGGCCCGGAGCAGCTCCTCAGCACTCAGTGTCACCCCGCGGCGAGGGCAGAGCTCCAGCAGCAGCCACAGCTCAGCTCCAGCTGCACAGCCTCGCCCCGAAGGGCACCCCAGCGCCCTGGGAACTCTGCTCCTGCTCACACCACCACGGAGCCTTCCCCTCGAAACGCAGCAGGTGTGCCCAGGGCGCTCCCACCGCTCCCCCGGAGCTGAGCCAGGAGCAGCCACAGGTCCCTCCTTTCCCCAAACAGGGGAGGAGGAGGCGGGAGGTGTCCCCAGGGGCAGGTGGGGGGATCGGGGAGAGACAGAATCCCCCCTTGGGATACCTGGAACTACAACCTGGGGCAGGAAAATGCAGGAGGGTGGAAGTGCAGGTGGGCACTCTGCAGGTGAGGACAGCCAGACAGTGAAGGTTGCAATCCCAAGACATCACTTTTCACCACTAATTTCACTCCACTAAAACCTTTCAGGGACAGGGGGAGCGGGTTAAGAGAAAACGACACCCTTTTGTTGGGAAAAACTATCCCCGAAATCTGCTAGTCAGCTAAATCCTGTGCTCTAGTTTTATACACCTAAGGGGGGAGGAAAGGGGAGGGGGTCTGGTGGGCTGCTCCCCTCCCGAGGCTTCACTCCGCTGGGAGGAATCTGGGGGCTCATTCATGTGACGAGGAAACATGGAGAAGGAAAAAAAAAGAAAACAGAAAAAAAAAAAAAAAAGAAAACAAAGGGAAAAAAAAAAGAAAACAGAAAACAGTTTCTAAACTCCTTAAATTCACTAAAAACTGTGAAAATTCCCGGCAGGATGTTTGAATATCAAACGCAGATTTTGGAAGCTTTAATGCCAAGAGTTAGTTCTGTGTGTTGGTTTGCTCATGTCTCCCCGTGTGTCTCTATCTGTGCGCTGGCCGCAGGACTGCGGAGCAGGAGGAGGAGGAGGAGGAGGAGGAGGAGGAGGAGGAAGAGGAGGAAGAGGAGGCAGAGGAGGAGGAGGAGGAGGGAGGGGCCAGCGGGGTTCGGCTCTTGAGGCTGGCCAGGCTGGGCGAAGCCGAAGTGCCATCGCATTCCCGGGAGGATTTACTGCCCGACGTGCGGCGCGTGCAGCGCGACAATCGGTCCTGGGGGTCGCCTTGGTCCTCGCACTCCGTCCGGGGGTCGTAGGAGAGCGGGAAGGTGCGTCGCTCCCAGGGCTGCACGGCCTAGGGGAAGAGAACCGAGTCATGGAAAAATCCCTGCAAAAGCTCTCGTGCCCTCGCTCCTCGCGAGCTTCGGCGGTCGGAGCAGCTCCCGGCGGTGCAGAGCCCCTCGGGAACAGCCTGGGAAGCTTCGGCAGATGTGGAGGGGACACGGCAGCTCCAGGCAGAGCCAACTGCTGGAAACGCTTCCCACTGCCCGAGCATCCCCCCTGGCCCAGCGCTCGAGCTGCCTCCCCACACCAGCGTCACCTGTGCTGCCGCACCTGCCTCGCCGCAGCCAGAACTCACCTGCTCGTCCAGGCCGGCCTCGGGCGTGGAGCAACGTGTGTCCTCGCTGGACAGGAGCCGCAGGGAGTCCCGGGACAGGGGGGTCAGGGGGGCACAGAGCAGTTCAGGGCTGATGGGGCTGCGTGGTGAGTGGGTGTGGGACAGCTCCAAGTGGGAGTGGTAGTTGCCCACCTCGGGGGATGCCGGCTGGGGGGTTGAGGGGTTCCCCAGCTGGGGGGTCGTCCGTCCGTCTGTCGATCTGTAGGACCTGAGACAGGAGCAGGTTTGAGAACCCAGCCGTGCTCCCCCACCGCTGCCTGATCCCACCCCAGGACCCCTTGCCCTGCTGGGAGCACGAGCAGGGAATGCCACAGCGCACAGACAAACCCATCCAGGCCCATCTCCACCCCATTGCCACTGTCTGGATTCGTCACTGATGCTCTCCTGAGGTCCTGTGTCCCACACATCTCCTACACTCCCAATGCTGCACGAACACCATGATGAGAAGCTCCCTATGGAATCAACACACCTCAAAGTGTTTCCCCCTCCTCACACCAAGCGACCCCCAGCAGCAGCTCAGGGACTGAGCACAGGGAATCAGCAATGCTGGAAATGCAGCAATTTCAGCAGTTGGGAGCAGGAGGAGCACAGCGAAACCTCAAAACTTCAGATTTCAGCCAAGAATTAACAAAGTCTGAGCACCGACACAGAGTCCAGATAAAATCCCACAGGCTGCAGGCAGAGAAATGTAACTGAGCTCCCAATCCATGTGCAACTCCCCAAGATGAACTGCAACAGCAAGTGGCCATCAAGGACTTCGGATGTAAGAAATGGGCTAAAGAAACAGCAAAACATCCCACTCTGCAGAGCACTGGGAATTGCAGCTGCAGAGGAAACAGGGCAGCAGCAGTGGCACGAGCAGGGTTTGACAAAGGCCACGTTCGCCCCACAACCAAAGGCACCGATGGCAGAACCAAAATTCAAAGTGTCGAGTGCAGTGACAGAGCTGTGGCTCAGCACCTTCCTGCCCCAGTACAAAGTGACTCCAGGCAACCAAACCCTCGGCAATGGAACACAGAAGAGCAAATCTCTTCTTGTGCACTTTTATGAGATCAACAGCTGGAGACAGTGCGAGGTTTTTGACACCCACTCGCAAAGAGATGGCAGAAAGGGAACTGAGTGTCTAGTGACAGTGTCCCTGATCCTGCAGGAACGATGCCATCCCTTGTGCCTTCCCCTGGACTCCCAGGCTGGCACAGCAGATCCCACACTCCTGGAGCAGATGGTGAAGGGGCTGTCTGCAGCCAAACTGGGCTGTAGCCTCACCCCCACCCAAGCAGGGCTGTACCCCACTCCCACACAGGCTGCTCAAAGCTGGATGGGACCAAACTCTCCAACACCAGCACCAGCTTCCAACCGTTTTTATGAACCACCACGTGCTCCCAGGAGCACCCCAGTGCCGGCAATGGTGGCCCCGTGGGCAGGGCTGTACCTGCTGCCCCGGCGCTGCGGGGGGACGCTCGTGCTCCAGAGCCACCGTGCTCGCTCCATCTCCTCACACTTGCCGTGCCGAGCAGCGAAGGCTGAGTCTGACAAGTCCTCAACCTGGAGAAGGAAGGGCAGAGGGCTTGGTCAGAACTTTCTTCTATTTAACGACCATCTCTGTACGGTTTTGCCAGCAATAGTGAGAATTTAAATGTTTATCATTGATTTGTACAATGTCCTGAGTGGGAAGGGACCCACAGGGATCATCCAGTCTGACTCCTGGCCCTGCACAGACACCCCAGCAAGTCCCACCCTGTGTTTAGAGCGCTGTCCAATGCTCCTGGAGCTCTGGCAGCTCTGTAAAGGACCGAACACCAGCTGGTTCCCTGCTGAGGCCCTGCCTCTGCTCCCTCCACAGACACTGCGCAGTCACCACCAGCCCCATCCCACATGAACTGGGAAATAAAATCCTCCTTACCTCCTCGTTGTCCTCCTCAGGGTTGGCTTTCAGAGCACTGATGTCAACTTCACGCCAGCTGCAACACAACCACCGTGGGCATCACTCAGGGCACAGCCAGGACCAGCTGCACACCCTCCCCCAACGTTGGCTTTTGGGAAAGGGAAATTGCACCCTGCCACGAGGAGCAACACTTGGGCTTCAAGTACCAGACCTCCTCAGTGGTCAGGTAGCACAGCCGAGGCTTCCCAAGGGCACAGGAAGCAGAGCAGAGGCTGCAGCACTTCCTCCTCTTCCTCCCCCAGGCTCCCACCTGCCCTGCCCCACTCAAATGGGCCTGGGAAGAGCATGGAGAACCAGGAGGAAGACAGAGGGAAGTTGGGAAGAGGCAGAACTGCAAGGTTAACCCAGCCCAGGCACCTGCAGAGCTGGGAAACCAATGGGACCTCTGGCTCAGTAGCAGGACAAGGAGACAACCAGGGCTGACTTTAGACTGAGCAGACTGAGCTGGGCACTTGGCTCTGATGGTCAAAGGACCCTCAGAGAAAATATTCCCTAATTTAGCCAGTCTCCATCAACGGTATGATCAGTTTTCCAAACTCTGCCTTATCCCCAAGGAAGAAGCAGAGCAGTTCCCCTCCCGCCGGGGCAGTACCTGGGGGTGAGGATCTCCTTGTACTGCAGCTTCTCCACGCGAGTCGTGGCAGCCACGGACATGGGGATGACGATGTTGTTTATGTCGAAGGAGCTCTCCCCCCTCCTCCTCCTCGGCTGCTGCAACGAGAAGAACCACGTGAAGAAAGGATGTGGGGTTTGGCAGGTTGGAAAGTCACCGGTGGAAGTCATTGATGGAAAAAGGACAAAATGGCCTTGGCTGACCTACAGACACTTCAGACCCAACATCAATTTGCATCAGACTAGAGTTCCCCTTCCAAGTCCTCTTCCCAAGCTAAAATCTATTGCTCCAGTAGCAAGGAAACCCAAACCCCAAGGTATGCCTGGCCAGAGCGAGGATGGACCCTTCGGATGGAGAGCACACACAGACCCGTGGCTGCCTGCGATGCTTGAACACAGGAGCTCCACCCTTGAGCCCAGAGAGTGGAGCCCAGGGCCTGGAATCCTCTTGCTGGGGGAGGGAAATCTCTTCATCTTCCATTTCTGAAAGAGCTTGTGAAAACACAGCAGCACAAGCAGCAAGAGAAAACCACGGTGGGTGTGTGGAGCCAAGGAAAGGCCTCCTTGAGGTGCCAGAGCTGCTGAGATGAGCTGTCCTCTCTTCCAAAACCCCAAGGACACTCAGGCGGAACCACCACTGGGTTCTTCTGACACCCTGATGTCACAGCTGCTGATGGAACAACTGAATTCCGCAGTGAAGGAACCCAGTGGGGACCTGGAACCCCACAGCAACAAACCTGCAGCAGGGGATTCAAGGAGCCCTGCTCCGCTGTCCCTGGGGCACATTCAGCTCAGGCTTTGGCCCAAATTACCAAATGGGGTGGCCAGACAGAAGCCAAATCCTTCCCTGGGACATGTGTGAGCTCGGCAGAACTCAGTCCTTCACTGAAGGGCTTCTGCTGCCGTGGGCCTGGCAGGATGGTGGTGTGTGGAGGAGCTGTGCTATCGCTCTGTCCGGAGCACAGCGGAGGAGCTTCGGTTTGCTCACTCACACAGCTCATAAAGGCCCCACCTCCTGTTGTCCTCAGGCATTTTGGGAGTTTGTTGTGGAAGCTGGGAGTTCAGTGACTGCTGGAGCTCGTGCACAGGTGGAAGATCTCCACCACCACTGCTGTGCCCTGGCCCTGTGACCCCAAGCCCCTTCACAGCCCAGTGCCACCGAGGCCACGAGGGAGAGCTGTCCCAGTGCAAGCAGCACTGCTGGGGCTCAGCTCTTCTCCTGGCAGCCCCACACAGCTTCAGAACGCAAAATCCAGAGGTGGAGCAAAGCCAGGGACTACTGGGAACAGGAACTTTCACCAGCAGCTGCTGAGCTGATGTGAACCTGGAATTGCAGCTCCCTGGCTCTGCACAGCCACCATGTCCAACACCCACCCAGCAACCCCAGCATCACCTGAACCAACGGGTCCAGCGTGGCAAGAGCATTCCCCAGCCCAAAACCTGCTCAAAACCTGAGCCCCCATCACGGAGCTGAGCCCAGAACCCCTCCAAAAGGCAGCAGATACTCACGGCGGTGCTGGAGGTGCCCTGGGACGCAGAGCTGGTGGGAGTGGAGCCCTCGGAGGAGGTGGAGAGCTGCCGAGCTATGGGGCTGTGAGGGGTGGGGGTCACAGCTGCTGACAGGTAGCTCGGGCCACCGACGTCCGTGTGATGCTTCAACACTGCACAGGGAGGGCGGGAGAAAATGAACAACGCCATCAGCAAAGAAACCCAAGCCACCCGAGGGGGTGGTGGTGGTGGTGGTGGAGAGGAAAGGACCATGTGCACCAGAAACGGCCAGTGCTGAGGAGCACTTTGCAGGAAAAGACAAGCACCTTCCGAGGGGGCTGCCCTGGGGAAGAAGCAGTTTAGAGCACACGAGGCATTGCTGCGGTGGCGACTCGGCCCAAAGCAGTGCGTGCCCCCTTCTCTGGGGCAGAGGCTGGGGATGCAGCAAAGCCCAAGCTCCCCCCGAGACACCTGCCCCTGGGGGCCTACCTTCACTCCTCTCAGATGAGCAGTCTCGCAATCGCTTTTTGTCAAAGGCAGGAGGCTGGGCAGAGCGCTCTGGCGCTCTCTCGGCCTTGGACACGGCCAAAAAATCGTCTAAAGGCGGC
The DNA here is from genome assembly GCA_036785705.1 of Acanthornis magna. Lineage (NCBI taxonomy): Eukaryota > Metazoa > Chordata > Aves > Passeriformes > Acanthizidae > Acanthornis > Acanthornis magna. The sequence continues at coordinate 950,751 of JAWUZG010000190.1, forward strand.
CTGTGTGCCTTGTCTGCTTGGGCTTTTTGATGTGAGCGCTCTGAGGAGGGGAACAGAGAAAGAGCTATGAAACGCCTGTTTTCACCTCTCTTTCTGCTGGCACAGGAGGCTTGGGCAGAGTTTTCCAGCTCCACAAGTTCTCCACAGCATGGGGGTGCTGGGGAGGTGTGCTCAGACTCGTGGCACTGCTGTGGGCACGGCTGACGCTGAGCACGAGAAGCTCCCTACAAACCTGAGCTGCACCTGCACACACCTCACCTGCAGCCCTGCCATAGCCCTGCCTCACCCCCGAGAGTGGCACTTGAGGACATCCTCCTCCTCCTCCTCCTCCTCCTCTGTGAGCAGGTGGGCAGGGGCAGCACTTACTGGCCGCGGTGAAGAAGGAGTTGACCAGCTTGTGGCGGTCCTTGCGCGCGGGGTCAGCCAGGCCGGGGGGCACGGGGGCTCTGTGCTTCAGCGACAGCTTTTTGGGAGGCTTAGTTTTCTCGTAGGGTTTGTTCTGCCACTGGGATTTCAACATGCTCTGGAAGTGCAGGCTCGTCGGCACATCTGCAGGGGGATAATACAGAACGTGGAATCCAAATTAATCATGCAACAAAGAGTTGTGGTTTCATCCACTGGAGTGGTCAGACTTCGGGAAAATGGCCTCTGCTCTCTGCTCATCTTTTGCTTTCTCCTCCCAATTCACATCCCACACCATCTGCGGAAGGAGGGGACAGGTTGAAGGGAGGGGGAGAACGCCAAGACAGAATGTTGTCAGCAGAAAATGAGTTCTTTGCTGTTTTGGCACTGCCCTGCTGGCAGCAGAGGCCGTGCAGCAAGTGACACCATCCCTCCTCCTCCTGCTCCTCGGGAGGCAGTGCAGGGCTCCCAGGGACCGGCAGATGGCAACCACAGTGAGCCCAGCGCTCATCCTCCCTCCAAGGTTATTACATCATCCAAAAATTCCCAGCGAGAAATCAAACCGACCAGGAGAAAAACAACAAAAAAACCTCACAGCACCCTGAAAGGAAGGGGACAAAAGGGGACAAAGTGCTGGCAGAGCACAAGTGCAGGGGTGAAAGGCCTCGCTGGCTGTGTCCTGCTTGCCAGGGGAGTAAGTGAATAAATGATCTTTTCCTCCTGCAGCGCCTGGCAGTTCTGCCCTTGGCAAACAGCTCCAGAGATCCTGGCTGGCACCAGAGAGCCCCGAGAGATGGGCTCAAAGTGAAAGTCAGCACATGCTCACAGCTCCAGCGCGGCTCCATCCCCCAGGAGTCCTCCCTGAGCCCTGCGCACCCACCCAGCCCCAGCAGCACCCTGGATCCATGCTCACACGCAGGGAGACACCTCAGAGCACACCAACAGCACCAGGCACAGCAATTTCCCCATCTGAACAGCTGATCTGGCTTTTCTGTGGGATAGAAATCACCCCCACCCCAAAAATCAACCCTTTGGAACTGCACTAAGCATTAGTGAATAAATGAGTAAGGGAAAATGGGTATTTCTGTACAGGTGTTTCAAACGTTACACCAATTAGTTTTTAATCTCATGCAGCCAGAATGGATCTTCTACCCTTGTGAGCCATTTGCAGGGGGCCCTAAAAATGGGAAGAATTTGGGGTAATTTGCCTGGTGCCTCTGCTGCAATAGCACCCAACAGGCTGTGTCCTCACTTCCCAGAATATTTGAGTTAGCACCACAGACAGAGGATCACAAGTGCTGTGAAATCAGGAAATAAATTCCTGCTATGGTAGTTCATTAAGTTCCTTGGGCACTACTCATCAGAGCTGTGTCTTTGGGAGGGATCTAGCTAAAAATAGCACCAATTTACTATTTTAGTCCAGTTTAAATATAGTGCTAATGAAAGAGGCCACATTAATTGCTCCCAGACACTCCCTGCGTTTCCCACTGTCACATGAAGTTTGTGAAAAGCTGGAATTTAAACCCAAGCACACACATTAGCCCAGTGACTTATCCTGGACCAACCAGGACAGCCCCGTGGGAAGCAAGGCCACACACCTTCCTCCAGCATTAGAATCCCACAGTGGCCTGGTCAGGGACACCTTTCAGTTCAAGAAGACTCTGGAAACTACTTTTTCCTTGGGAGAAGTCCCTTCACACAGAACTTTTGAGTATCCCACAGTCAGGGTTGGTAAATTATTCCTCTAAATTATGATTAACCCTGAAGCTGTAAGACAGGAAATTGAGTGTCCTAACGGGAACATCCCTTCTTGCTGTGCCTACCGAACCATGGAAGATCATTTACAGTTCCTCACGGGGTCAAAAGGATTTCCTGTGACAAACCAGTCCACAAATTATTTTATGCAGATGGGCAAACTCATGGAAGTAAATAATTCTCAAGTGGTTTAGAGCCCCCAGGACCCCAGGAAGGACTCCCAGGTGCTCTTTGGCTTTCCCACCACAAGCGAGGCTCCACGCTGAGATCCCCAAAACACAGCAGAGCCCACGTGAAACACTTCCCCAGAGCCTCCTGCTCCAGCCCATGCTATGATCTCGAGAACACCCGCAGATGAACAGGTTTGGCTGTAACCAGGCAGATCTGCACTCCCCTGGAGCCCAGAGCAGCTCCAAGCTCCCCTGTGACCCCAGGGAGCCGCGGGCTGCGCTCACCGTCTGGGAACGACAGCACAGGATGGATGCAGGAGTCGAGCTGCGAGAGGCGCTCCAGCAGAGGGGCATCGTACTGGATCTCCAGAGCCGGGGGGCTGCGGGAGCCACACAGGGCACACGAGGGGTTCACGTCGCAGCTGCAGCGCGCCAGGCTGGGGCGGTGAGCCTGCAGAGGGACACAGAGAACAGCACACGCGTCACAGCTCGGCCAGCACGAGGGCTCTCTCCTCATGAGAAACATCCTAAAGGTAGTTAGTTTTAGTTTTTTAACATTCCTTGTACATAGAGAAATATATATTCTGTATGAATGTATATAAAACCACACCTGTATGTTATAGTTACATTTTACGAATAAATTTGTAATGAATTTATTGTATGTCTACATTATTTGTTATATTGAATAGTTGTTACGTGACGTTTATAAATATGGTTAAAAAATCGTAAGTATAACGCATAATATATACAGTATATTCAATAATTATTATTACATATTATATATAATTAAAATGTGTGCATATACATGGGCACACATGCACACAGCCCTTTTTTCCTGTGTCTTGTACAAAGCCTGTTCGTTTAGTCTGGCCTCACGAGAGGATGCTTTCACTTTGCATAAACACAACCGAAAACTACGACTTACCAGCACAGACAGTTTAACAGCTGCTAAATTTGACTAAAAGTGTTTAATTTTATCTAGGTTGAAACCTCATTTATAAAAGCCATGAGGCAGCACAATTCCACTGTCAGAGAAGGGGGGAAAGAGCTGTTTTTAGTTCCGATGGGTCAGAGCCATCATCATATGCCAGGAGCTGACAGTTCCAGGGACATCCACAGTGACAAAGGCGTTTCCCAATCTTGTTCCTTAACCCAGGACAGAGTCTCAATTCACAGATTGATAGACTCGACACAGACTTCATTTGTGTGAAACCGCTGCAAGCAGACACACAACTGTGTGTGAACCCCACAGAGAAAACAAGCCCTGGTTCCCCACCAGAATGGAAGAATGGATCAAAGTGGATCCTGCAGGAGTCTGCTCTAAGTCAGAATTATTCAAATCATTTCCATGAATGACTTGAAGGATGGGAGAGAATATCCACGGCAAATAACACTACACTGGGAAGGGCTGCTTAAAGGAAAGAGCTGAAAACCCTCTCCTGGTTATAAGTTAAGAGAAATTATCTAAAATAAATCAAATATAATTCAGGGAGGGCAAATGCAAGAAGCAAATTCAGCGTCCAGAAAAGAGGATGAAGAGGTAACTGAGCAGTTCTTTGCTACCTCTGGAAGCTCTGCCCCAAGGATGGGGAGGTTGTGATGGATCCAAACATGAGCATGGATCCAAAAATGAGCATGAATCAGCAGTGCTGTACCACTGCTGGGAATTAATTAATTTATAAAAAATAATAAAAGCCACAGGGCTTTCTAACCAGGACGGCTGTGCAAGGAGAGAGGCAAACCTGCCACTCTGCCAATGCGTGAGCTGGAGGGCTGCCCCCCAAATTTCCATATATGTGTGCACCAAACGGTGAGGAAAACAATAAAAGCAAGAGCAAAATCCCCACGTCGTACGTGCAATTTATGTGTAAAGTTTAATCCACAGCCACTCTGTGCTGGGCAGGAGAGCGTGGGCAACTGGACGTGGTATTTCTGGAGGTATTTCTGGAGCACGACTTGGCCATGACTCAGCTGTCTCTGGAATTACTGGAGAAGCACACAGAAATCCCCTGCTCTGGCACTTCTTCCATCCCTGGAACTGCTCTTCTGAACCATCTCTGATTACCAAATGCATTTGATGACAACAACAGAGATCCAACACTGAATTAAGAGCCAATTCTTCAAGCGCTGAGTGCACAAGGCAACATCAACCACGAGAAAGTTCTTCAACTTCCAAATCACTGAAGATCTTGCAAGTAATCACTGCAGAGCTCTCCCAGAAATACCCCAGATAAAACTGCAGATAAGTGATCAGTTAAAGCTGACTCAGCTGAGCAAGAATCTATTTTGCTCAGAAAAATGCTGCTTTTGGAGCTTCTCTTCACAACATCCGCAGAGTGAAAACCCCCAACCCTTGTGGGAAAGTTTGACTTGAAACACTCTGTCTCAAAGGTAAGCGGATTTTTGCCATTATGGTTCTGCATGCACAAATAAAGGTCCTTATTTCCTCCATTTCTCACTATTTTCCCTCCAACTGACAGTTTATGGCATTCCTAAGAGAAAATAAAAAGAATGAAACACAGCCCTTCCTCATACAGGCAATAAACTGGATTTCCATTGAATGAATTCCGCATAAGGGAGAGGAGTATAAAAAATAATAATAAAGAAAACAAAGCAGGAAGAGACAGGGCATTCATCCCACGTAGGCCTGGCAGACAACTGTGGTTCTCCCTTGAGCAGCAGCAGAGAATTCCTGGGGCTTTGCTAATTCCCGTGTCAGAGTTAAGGTTTCCTGATACTTCTCAGGGCTTCTTTCTGCATCTCAGACTGTGCCACACTGACCTACCTGGCTCTGAGTTCACCTCAGGCTGGGTGGTTTCAGAAAACTCAGAGTTCAGCATCTTCCCTCCCCAGTGACAGCTAAGAGAAATCTTCCAACACATCACTACCTTCTCTTTCACTTCTCCTTTATCTTTCCAACAGCCTTTGAAGCCCTGTTGTCCTGCTCTTCCTTCCTGTTGTTTTTTCCATCTTTATATGAAAAATAAGAGCAAAAAAAAACCCCCAACCGACCTTTTTGGAAAGGGGCATGATGGTGCTGGGTCGGACGAGGCGCCGCTTCTTGCAGCTCAGGACGGGGCGGGTGCGAGCGGCCACACACGTGCCGTCCGAGGGGGCCAGGGACAGGCGCTGCTTCTTCTGCAGGAGCTCCTCAGCTTCCTGGCCATCTCCCTGAGCGTGTTCTGCCAGGCCAGGCTGAAGACTGCTCCAGAAGAGAGAGGAGAATAAGAAAATCACTGTTATTCTACCAGCAGGTTCATGGTTCGTACCTCAGCCAACACTCCAAGCTGACTTTAAAGCTCTGCAGTTCATAGACAACAGGTTTTATTAAACCAGCTCTATTTTTTGCTTTTACTTTGGTCACTTTCCACTCTTCCACCAATAAGCCTTTGACAAATACCTTTGGAAGCTCTGAACAAAAAAACAGTATTGAGAGCCCATCTCAGAGCAAAAGCCACTCCAGACCTGAACAGCTTTAACCCCAGAATTCAGCCTCACCCAGAATCAGAGTTTGGGGAATCTTAAGGCAAGAGGTTTTCATGAGTCTAAACGCCAGAGAACATATAATTTTATAGAAAAATATTTAACCCTGATGAAGCTTGGCTCTCGTACCAGCTCTCAGCAGCGACCCCAGAAAGGTGCAGGGCTAACATCAACCTCTCAGGCTCAGGCACAAAGGATGCAGCAGCCCTGGCATCAATGCCCCGTGCCCCGAACAGATCCCAGCGCAGCAGTGCCTCATCTACAGAACCTTTTCACGGCTCTTCTACAAGTGTTTCATTTCTAAAAATGCAAAGCATTAAAGCCCTGTGGTCTAAGGCTGTGCAGTTCAAAGGCTACAGGGATACAAAGAGCTCTGTTACAGCCTGCAGTGCTCCAGCTGCAGCCATGGGCTCCTTGATCTGATCTTCCTATGCCTGCTCGCACCACATCGGCACAGGATCCATCCCTCCCTCCCTCCCTCATTCCCTTTTCCCCTCTCTTTTTCCCTGCCCCCTCAAGGCACTGAGCAAGTGCAATGTCTTTCAAGGGTTTTCAAGTGGTTCAACCCTGCAGCACTGGGGAATGTCTTCCACTTGTTTTCGTTTACCCACTTCAAGACTTTCTCAACAAAAAAAGGAGCCTGGAAAAATAAGGAATTTGGGAAGTTTTACTCCCCAGATCAATGGGATTCCTCCGTATCTCCAGTGAAGTGGGTCAGTGGTTACAGATGGCTCTGTGAGCAGGGCATTAGTACCTCAGCATCACTCAATTTGCAGATGTATTAAAACTACTCATAAAGAAGTAAGTTTTGCCCATGCTCAGTGCAGAGCTGCCCGCAGGGCTTGTTCATGTAAACACAGCCCTGTTTAATTCCATTTTCAGCAAAACAATGCAGCAGAAAACCTCAAGCAAGTAATCTCCTCCAAAATGTTTCCAGGCATGATCTACTACTGTACTTTTTGAAAAAAGAGACCACTGACACCATTACCAACCCCAGTTACAACCCAGTTACAGCCTGGTTTCCAACGGGATGTTGCCAAGACCATAAAAGCAAACTATTCCGACAATATCCAAGAGCTTACGTGTTAATAACTCCATTGACAGGTCTCGGTGCTCCGCAGGGCTTGGCGGGATGGGATTCAGGAGTATTTGCAGCAGAAATACCCAAGTTTTCTAGTGGCTGGGATCCAGACACACTCTAAGGGAAGGGAGAGAAAAATAGAACTTAAAAAAAAGCTTCTTAAATAGCCACAATTTTCTTATTCCTGGGGTCTAGTTGAGGATTCTGCACTGTAGCCATGGATTTCCACAGAGGACTTCAAACTAGGGTTCAGAAGTCACTGTTTGAACAGAAGAGCAGGGACACAGGAGATCTTAGGGAGCAGCAAGAGGATGGATACATGGCAGTGCTTTCATTCCAAGATCCAAAGGACTTTAATTCCCCTCAGGCAACCAGGAGCATGAAAGGCTGAGGGCTTTAAGGAGATTTCAGCATTTTGTCTCCATGGTGCAAACAAGTTCATCACCACCTGTAAACCTCTGCAGGCTCAGTTTGGTTTCTGTTCTGAGCCGTGTGGCTGAAAGCTCCTGCCTAAGCACTTTGGGGGAAAAGAGGGAGGGAAGGAGAGGGGATCAGACTTGCAGAACTGAATTTGCATTTTAACTCACTACCTGTGCAAACACAGTCCCAACAGCACTTTAAGGAGTGTTTTAAATGAGTGTGAACTCAGGCTGTGGGGTTTGGATGGGAGCAGGGCAAGCCTCTAACGCTCAAAGTGCTGCATAAACACAAAGCTGGAAACAACTTTTTGGCAGAGGAAAGTGAGTAAAAATTGAGTTACAGACACTGTGCTCCCCAATCCCTTCTGCCTGAGGACTGAAACACAAATCCCTGGCTCTGCAGGGAGCAGCAGGATTGTCACCAAGCCTCCAAGAAGGACACACTGGCTTTGTGCCTCCCACCAGTGACACTCCTGCTCTGCACCCTGGCGCAGTCCCGTGTGTCCATACCTCTGGCATTCATCACCTCCAGCCCCATCCCTGCAGCCCCTTGTTTTTTGGTGTCAGACATGCTCCTCCCTGGGGTTAAACTTCATTTCTTCCCTCATGCAGCACTTCCTACCCTCCTTGCCCTGTCTCTCGCTGGGGTTCCCCCTTTGAGCACACACGGTGGTGATGTGGTTCAAGCACAAATAAAAAAGGCAAAAGCAGAGGTCTGACCACACAGATGGTCAACCAGCCCCTGCTTGGCCCTGACTCCATCCCAAACCCATTCAGACTGCAGTGATTCAATCTTCCCTGAAGCACCCCCAACTCAATAAACAACCAAACCAGGCCACGGCAGCGCTGGATTAACGGTTTCCAGAAGAGCAGGGACCTGAGTCACCCAGGGAAGGGCAATTTCTAACAAATCAGACAACTTCTGCCTGGGCCTGTTTGAGGAACTTTGCTGGGGATTCTACAGCTCTGCTGAGAGAGACATTTCTCCCAGTGGGGGAGCAAAGACAGGATGAGACCAACTCTGCCACCCACAGAGGCACAGGAGCACGATCAGATCACACCTGAGACAGCAGGTGAAGCCAGCACCCAGGCAGCTGAAGGCAGTGCAGGAGCTGAACACTTTCTCTCTGCTTTCCAGAGGCTTGGCAAGGTTGAGCCTGCACGTGACAGCGCCGGAGGCACCCCTGGTGCAGCAGGGCGGGTACTCATGACTCATAAGCTCTGCTGAAATTGTTTATTTTCTTCACCAGAAAGGGTCTTAAACGAGGAACTTCTTCTCCAAGAGCTCGCTCTGGCTTGGTAGCTCAAGATAGGAATAGAGGGACTGAGCTGCTTCCTGCAGAGGGGCTGGAAAGCATCGATCCAGCGCTGTTTATCAGGGGCAGCCCAGGCTCACGTTATCACCCTGGGATGGGTGTGTGCCGACACTCGAGCAGAGCCAACACCTCCTGCACTCTCACTCCAGCTCCTGCTGCAGCTCGCAGGGCAGGCTGGGCAGCCAGGCTGGGATCCAGAGCAGCATCCATCACATCAGAACCACATTCCTGCTCCTGACTGAGCTCTTCTATGTGTTTTGGGTCTGGAAGTCCAGGTCCTTAGGATCCCTGGGACTTCTGGGATGTCTAAGATTCAGCTTTAGCACATCTGCTGTTGTGCACTACGTGTGTGTGGACAGGCAGTCACGAGCCAACACCAGGAACGTCCCCTGTGTGCCCAAAAAACCCCAACAAGAGCAGGCAGGTTCAGACCTTCACCTGTTAGAAGATATTGCCCCCTAAGTAAGTATTTCGAGTGCAGCCCCCTCTCTAGACAAGCAATCCGAAGAACCAAAATCAACAGCTAAGTTATGACTTCAGGGCTTTGTGTTATTTCCATCTTCAGGCAAAACTATTTATTCACCTACTGAGCTTCCATTTCCCAGCAGACATTCCCAGGCCTTATTAGCAAAGCCCTTCCCTCCACTGGTGATAGGATTAGCTCCTCTCGGGATTATCAGCCACATCCCACGGATGAAGCCAATGCCCAGAACACGTATCCGTGCTCACGCCGGCCAAGGGAGGCACCCACGAGAGGAGGAGATCCAAGGGAGCTGGGGATGAGGCAGGATGGATTCCTCCCTGTGCTCCACATTGCAGTGTGTCCCTCACTCTGCCACTTTGGGGTGGAAAAAGCAGGAGGGTGCCAAAAGGATAAGCACCTCTCCAGGAGAGGCCCAGCAGTTCCTCTTCCAGTAAGAGTCCTCAGCACCACCTGGAGGCTCTGGGTAATCTCTGGGGCGAGCAGATCAAGGCTCTGACTCAACACCCCGCCCTAATGAGCAGCCCTAATTAAGCACAAAGGCAGGGGCTGGGTGCCGGAGGCGGCGGTTTCAGGGGTGACACTTCAGCGCTGTCACAGAGCAGCTGGCAGTGAGCAGTGCAGTGTGGCCCTGTGCAAAGGGAATAAACCCTTTCAGGAGCAGGCTCCAACAAGGCACACGGGGCTGCAGCAGCGGCCACAGGAAAGTGCCAAGCAGAACCTGCAGCCTGTGTGACACTGGGAATGTTTGTCACTGCTCTCAGGATCCGTGATTTGGGTCATTGGTACCTCCAAGACCTGCCAGAGCCAGCGGGACTCCATCGAGAGAGCCCTGCAGGGATCAAAGTCTCTGTCTGAAGAGCTCAGACCCAAGTGAAAGGGATGAGAAAAGGGATAACGTAGGAAATGAGTAAACACAGCAACAAGGAGAGCGCTGTGAGCAGCCAAACCTGACAGAAGCAAGCAGCTTCCATTCCCCCATTCACCAAGAATCTACAGACACTTTCTGTTTTGAACGTTCCAAGACGATGTCTAAGACAGTCCTAAAAAGGACAATGTGATGGTTTTGTAATATGGGAAATGTCTTTAATATGTATTAATGTTACTTTACTATGGCCTTAAACTGAAGGAGGGCAGTAGAGCCCAGGAAAAATCCTTCCCTGTGAGGGTGGGGAAGCCCTGGCACAGGTGCCCAGAGAAGCTGTGGCTGCCCCTGGATCCCTGGCAGTGCCCAAGGCCAGGCTGGATGAGGTTTGGAGCAGCCTGGGACAGTGGGAGGTGTCCCTGCCCATGGCAGGGGTGGGACTGGTCCCTTTCCACCCAAACCATTCTGGGATTCTGTGATTCCATGTAGGGACAAAGTCAGGTGGGACAGTCCTTCCATCTGCACATTTCCAGGTTGAAAATACACTCACGTCAGATAAACGTCCTGATTTAAAGAGACAAGAAGAAAACACTCCTCCTATCCCTGATACATTTGATCATTTTTCTCCGTTATCAGCCTGCCATTAGAGATTAGCTCCCAAACAAGAGCCAATGCATCAGTGCAGGAGCTGCTCCTCAGGCCAGTCGGAGCACACTGTCATTGCACTGGGTTTATTCTCCAATGTTTTTGGGTTAAAGCATGGAAAGGGGAGGGCAGCACACGACACACAGACATTGCTGCCTGAAGCCAGACACTGCCTGTGATTCCATCAGGTTCTGGCGGTCCCTGGCCCCCGTCCCTGGTGCTCCGGCTCTGTTTTCATCTCAAACACCATCTACCATTTCAGCTGGGAGCAAAACCTTCCTTTGTACCAAATAATCCAGCAGTTTGGGGCTCAGCGAATCTGTTAATGAAAGACTTAAACCCCAAACACACATCTGAAGGCCAGTGTCAAGTGAGGAGATATTTTATTACAATCACTTGCAATAACCCCTTTGCTGTCTGGCATTAATAGAAAATTTCACAGTATTTCATATTATCACTTGGTATCAGGAAATCCCTGACAAAGTCTTACCAGGGACAGAGGAAAACACTCCAAGTACAATTTTACAGTCACTTCTAGTGAAGTGTTTTTACCTGTGTTGACTACATTGAACATTGTTCTATGACCCTCAAGCTGCAGTGATGCTCCATTTCCACCCAATCGTGGCACTAGGACAGAAAAGTAGGAATTCTGCAGCTTGGGACAGAAAAGCAGGAATGCTGCAGCCTGGGACAGAAAAGTAGGAATTCTGCAGCCTGGGACAGAAAAGTAGGAATGCTGCAGCCTGGCAGCAGAAGTTTGAGCCACACAGGGACCACCTTTCTTTTCCTACTCCACCACAACTTCCAGAGCCTCCATTTTAATATGTTGATGTGTCCCCCAGGATCCAAAGCAATCACAGGCAGGCTGAACAGTACGATCAAGCCTTTAGTCTGTGCCCTACATTTCTGCATTAAATAATAAATACCTGGCACTCTGCATAGTTTCCAGTGCATCTCACTGCAATCATTAGTGCCCTTTCCAAGGGGGAATGCTCAGGCAGATATTAAATAGCCACATCTCCAGCAGCCTTTGCTAATCATGCTGCTCTCAGTTTGAGGTACTTTTTGGCTGGAGGGAAAGGATTAGTTAGGATTTTAAAGCTTCACAAAATGCTAATGCATATTACAAAGGTGCCCCCAGGAACTCTGTTCTAAAAGGTGTTTAAATCCTATTGTTTATTAACCCCAAAATAATGCATGAGGGGTGAGCTACAGACCGAGATCAGTGATTCCCACCTGGAGTCTCAGGGAGGAGCTGCTTCAGGAGGCCAATCCCACGGCTTGAGCATCTCTCTGCCCCACAGCCCAAGGGATGACCCCTCCCTTCCCAAAAGCAGCGCAGGGGAAGCACGTGGCCCGGTCAGCCCCAGCGCTGGCACTTACCAGGCGGTCAGCCCCGGGCTCCAGCTTCACTTCAGCTCTAACGGGACGGGACGAATCATCTACTGCAGGATCAGGGGGCGATGCTTCACCAAGAACTATCAGCCCCTGCAAGAGAGGGAAGGGAACAGGAATTCAGTGCAGATCCTTCGGTCTCTACAGGGAAGCTGCACACCCATGGTCTGTCTCCCCAAGCCCAGTGCTGCACAGAAGGTCTTTAATTCCCACTGCGGCTCCCAGCCGTGATGCCAAAGCCAATCCCCTGCTGCTGCCTGGGCTTTCCTGACATCTCAGCTGAACTCGGAGAGGGAAGCACAGTGGCTGGAGCCAGATCACATGCCTCCAGCCCATTAACAGGAGACATTCAGCTCCCTCTCGGCGAAGCTGCTGAAGCACTCCTTGTGCTGCTTCCCACCCTTCCCCTCCGCCCCGCGAGCAGCTCCAGGGACACACATGCCAGCCAAGCCAAAGGGAGCATTCTGCTGGAGCACAGAGCAGGAAGCGACTGCTTTCATCACACAAAGTGGAACTTGCCACCACAGCCAAGCAAACGATTTTGAGCAGGTGCCAAAAATCTACAGTCAAAGTTGCTACTCGGAGCAGACTTCTCCCCTCCCCCCCGCAAAGCAATATTTACAAAAATTCAATAAGGAAAGAAAGACATTGCTATAAACTTAGTGGGACAAAGCACAGCACTGTTTTATCAGGTTTAACATATGCTGTCCTGTTTCTGTTTTACTTTAAGTGAAACTTAATCTAAAGGCAGGACTGCTTTGCTCTCAGAACAACACAAAGTGAAATAAAATCATGGTAATTATGCATATTCAGAGCTATATTATAACAAGACAGGGCAAAATGTGTAAGGCATTAGGGAGTTGGTGGAACCTCCAGGCCACGAACACAGTCCAGGACAGACAAGCCCCAGTGAGTTGCATTTGGTCCAACACGGAGCTGTGAAGGGGCTGCTCAGATCAAGAACAGGCAGATCTGTCAGCTGAAAACAATTCTGGAGGTGGCACAGTGTGTCACAGCAAAGTGAGCCTGGAGGGGAACCTGGACACATTATCTGCAAAGAGGACAGAGCTACAAGGCTTCCCTCAAAGTCCACCAAACCAACCCCACGTGGGCAGTGCCGTGGGGCACAGGGAAGGCACTGTATTCCATGGCAAGGGGCTGGAACCAGGTCTTTTCCAACCCAAACCAGCCTGGGATTCTGGGATTTTCAGGTGCCTGAAAACAGGGTATTTTACAACCAGCTCTGAAGACTCGCTCCCTGAGTCGTGTTTTCCTCCACACCTCACCAGGCTCCGACTGAGCTGATCCAAATGTGCCGAGAGCACAATTCCTGCTGAGACACTCAGGCAGCAGTTTACCCTCACAACACAAGGTTATTTTTGACTGCCTGGTCCTTCCCTTGCTTTGATCTGACACAGCAATGTGTCTTTCTTGAAGGGTACACTGAGATGTAAACTCTAACATATAAAGGTAATTAACCTAAAAAAGAACGAAATAGAATTTCTTTGAACTTTACAACTTTTAGAACTCTGAATTCCTGCAGCAGCTACATTTTAACCTCCTTATGGCCAAATAAGCTGGAGTTATGTTGATAGAAAAAACAAGGTGTTTCCAAATTCTTTAACTGTTTTCCTTGTACAATTAGAAGCCAAATCCATTCCAACAAGCTCGTGTGTTACTGAAACATGGGGTTGTTTCTCCAGTCTCCTATTCTTGTTCCAAGCCCTTTTCAGAATCTTACTCTAGTTTTTCATTGGTGCAAACAGGAACTGTTTTACAACCACCCCAGAGCTCAATGACATCAAGATAAGGACAGCTGGGTGCAAGAATAATCTCCAGCAAGTCCTGTTAGAGATGGGGTATGTGATACTCGTGGTTCTGGCTTTTTCTTCTTCAGGCAGAACAGCCACTACCCAAAACATTCAAGACCTGAACTCCCCTGCACCCTAAGCAACATGTTTTCCCTTAAACTCGTGTATTGGGTTATCACAGTTGAGTTTTGTTTTGAACAAATCAAAGAGGATGATCCTGCTGGCCAGAACCTCCTTTCAGACCTGGAGGCTGCAGCCTCAGATAAAAACACATGAGATGTTTGTATCAGGCCATTTCATGAGCCTGTCGAGTTGTCATCATCACCTGCTGAAAGCCCTGAATCTTCCACATCATTATGTGAGTTTTCTCGTTTCTTCCATTACTTGACTTCCAGCATATAAATATTCAGCTATTTTGTATTTTGTACTTAAAAACATATTGCACCATCAGCTTTAAGACAGAAGGAAGATGATTATTCCTGGAGAATCATTCCTTTGCCCACTTCCCAGAAGCCTTTTGCCCTAATCTCAGTAATGGATTCTGCTCACAAGCCGTGCTCTTCCACCTCCTCACTTAGAGCCCTCACTCACTCACTCAATTAAGCTTGTTTTTCTGCACAGCTGCAGCAAAGTCCAGTCTCCCTCCCCTGCTTTCTACCCCTGGAAGCCTCTCCCCACCACCCCCAGAGCAACACACATCTTGGGAAAGGCGTTTGCCAGGCTGAATTCCTGAGGATCTCTCAGTTGATGCAATACCGTGAGCCTCCTTGCCACAAACTCCAGACATTCCTCCCTCCAAGGCCTGACATTTAGATGTGCATGCCTGAACAAGTCTCTGTAACAATCCCTTCCTCATCCCTTCTCTGCTCTCCCCGTTCTCCCACCATCTGAGAGCAACACCAAAAAAATAATTCCTTCCACAGAGAAAGGTCAGCACCACGAAATGATCTTTTTTATGAAATAGACTCAATTTTAAGCCTGTGATGGATGATAGCATCTGAACTAACTTCCTCCACAGGCCACTCCCTTCCCCACTAAGTCTCAGTTGTTCTTATCCCCATCTTCAGCTACTCCCAAAAAGAACAAACGAGAAGGTTTTTAAAAAATCCAATAAAAAGAGAAAGCTTAAGCAATGGGGAACAGCATCACACATGCAACGGCACCAGCTCTGCTCAGCACCAAAGACTGATTTTAAAGCAAGGTATTGCTCCCTTCACGTTATCATATTGAACCAGGGACAGGAATTACGCTCAGCCCATGCCAAATTGCATTACAATTAGTCACAGCTTTGCAATCTGCTTCGGGAGAGAGCAGGGGCGAAAAAGCATGAGACTTCCCATCCGCACTCTCCGGTGTCGGAGAGAGCCATTAGGAGGCAAAGCAGAACCACAGGCACCCGAAGGCATCGTGCTCCTCACCTTATTGGCTCTAATCTGCTTGTAAATGTCCGTTTGCTGCCGGATTCGGTACTCCAGGTCCGAGACGTGGGCTTGGAGCCAGTTCCAGCGGCTGACGATGGCAGCACGGTCTGCTGCCCATCTCCACTCTGCCCTTCGCCTCCTGCAACAACACAGAAGGGAAGGGGGATTATTTTGAGGGTGATTTTAATTACACAGGCCACAAAAATCCAAGGAGAACTGACAGACAGATCAAAAGCTCCGTCCCGGATGGCAGGACTGATACCATCTCACCGCTGCTAATAATTACCAAGGATTACAGATGTTTTGCAAGGGCCACATCTCCGCAGAGCAATATTCAACATCTTGTGGCACCCAGCGGCTGAAGCCTTTAGAAAAGGCCTCTGTCCTCGGTCCCCAAATCCACCTGAACAGCAGCTCGTTCCGTGTGGCCGCAATTAAACCTCAGGGACAAGCTTCCCAACCACCACTGCTGGGGTTTAAGAGTAAAACCACTGCTTGGAGAGGACCAAAGGGGCCAACCTTGCACACACCGAGGTGCTGCAAAGGACAGCAGGCAGCAGCAAACCTCATTTCTGCATCTGACGGACGGACCATGCAAACAAAGAAGCCAGGAAATAACATCAACTGTCATCAAAACACCCTCAATCCCTACTGCTGCACTCCAGGGCAGAAAGAACACAGAGATGGTAAGCAGTGGATAAATCCACGGCTCCAACTCCCCACATTAAAAGCCACAGTATCGTGAAAATATACCCTAAGCGTCCTGATTGCTGTGGATAAATATTAAGGCTGCCCAGAAAGGAAGAAAAGCCTGACATGGTGTGGAAACAAAGCATCAGCAGAAAGTGCTGACAAATCCAGCGTTGCTGCACAAAGCCTTTGCCACATCTGGATGCTTAGCAATTAAGAAATTAATCACAAAATAATTCCCTTTGCCCACCTCCCCCTCCCTCTGTGCAGCAATTTTGAACCAGCCAGAGCACGTGGGGCAGGGGAGCCACAGCAATGTCCAGATGTTTCCTCCAAAATCAAACCAGAAAGTCTTCTGCTGAGATTAACCCATTTCAGAGCTGAAACCAGGCACTACAGCAGAAGCACCACGTGGAAAATGAGGTTTTGTACAGCTGCAGAGAGGCCAAGGAGCAGAAACCATCAAGTTCTTCGAAAAATGTGCACCTCCTGGGCCTCTGCCCTGATTTAGGCATAACCACTACCTAATGCACTTGCCTAAAAATGAAATAAATACAAAAAAGTCCCAGGGTTATTGCAAGTTTCAAATCAACTAATAGAAATACCCTGGAAAGGAGGAGCTGGTTGCTTCAAAGTGCAAGTGAAAGCCATGCATTTAGAACAAGACATTATCCATATTCCTGCTGACCTTTGGCTGCATGGGCGACATCCCTGCAGAGCCAAGGTGGCTGAGGCAATATTCCCACAGAACAGGCAATGGCATCCACTGCCTGCTGCCCTCCCAGCCTTTCCCAAGACCTTTTCCAAAACACCTTTAGGAGTTCAAGTCCTTCTCTCGGGAATATCTCCCTGTGTAAAGGCAGATTTTCAGCAGTTTGCTCTTTGGGGATCCAAAGAACCCTGGGAATTGTTTTTAGAAGTATGTGTTTAGAATCAAAAACTGCTGAGAGCCCATCCAAAATGCCAATTCTCTGGTTTGCCTCTCCCAACACTACAAAGCACCTCTGCCTGCTGGAGCACTGGCCTGTGCTGTTAAATACAGCTCATTCTTTTGCTCAGATTACACAGAAATTGAGATTAAGTACAAAAAAAAATTAGTTTTAAATCCATTTAGTCTCCTAAGTGACATGGCAGCACAAGCAGCAGCAGACCTGCTCCTCACCTTAAAATCAGGACACATCCTACCCCAGAAAAACCCACTGGATTTGAACCAAAAATAACCCAAGAAAGCGAAACACAGTAATGTACACTTCATCCTCTGACACCCTGCGGCAGCGGTGGAGGAGGGGAGGAACAGAATGATGGCTCAGCCACACTTTCCAAAACAGCACCGAGCGTAGTGTGTCTCTATATTTAGAACTGAGCCTTTCCCAGTCCGGTCCCACCCTTCCCTGCGAGGTGCTGGCAGCAACATCCTGGGAGGGATGTTCCCCTCGTGGGGATCAGCTCTGGGATAAGATCTATGGACATTCCTCAGCTTTAATGGCTACAGAAGCATTTTGTGGAAATGATTCTTTTCTTGTCCTGCACTAGAAAGGAGCAACCATGCACAACATAGAGAGTGAGATGTCCTGCCGTGACCACTGGGATCTGAAACCTCCACTTGCTCTGGGCGAGGGAAACTCACTCCTTTCTTTCTAAATCTCAAGAGAGTCTACAAAGAAGATAGAGAGGGACTTTTTACAAGGGCATGGAGTGACAGCACAATGGGGAATGGCTTCAAACAGACAGAGGGAAGGGTTAGATAGGATATTGGGAAGAAATTCTCCCCTGTGAGGGTGTGAGATCCTGGCACAGGGATCACTTAGTTCCACCCCCCTGCCATGGCAGGGACACCTCCCGCTGTCCCAGGCTGCTCCAAGCCCTGTCCAGCCTGGCCCTGGACACTGTCAGGGATCCAGGGACAGCCACAGCTTCTCTGGGCACCTGTGCCAGGGCCTGCCCACCCTCCCAGGGAAGGATTTCTTCCCAATATCCAATCTCAATCTCAGCTTCAAGTCCCTCAGTCAGCCCATCCGCCCACCAGTCCACGCTGCTTTCTGCTGAGTCCATGCAGCTGAATTCCAAGCAGGCAGACAGAGACAGCCCCAGCAAACTGAGGGAATTAGAGATTAGCAGACTTATTTTTCACCAGGAGACTGCCCTACTAAAGGCCCAGCTGCAAAGTGAGCAGAGCAGATCCACCAGCTGCTGCTAAACCATCCTGGTAATGACACAGAGCAGAACAGAAAAATGGAGCTAGAACTGATTTCAGATTGGAAAGTTACAGGCTGAAGGGGAACTACATTATCAGAACCACTTCTAGGAGTCAGCAGAACGAATGAGAAACAGCCACCGGGGTCTGGAGTGAGATTGTTTCTGCCACTCCAAGCACCTGAGCAAACCCAAAGCATCCTGATGTTAAATGAGGAATAACAGGTCACGCTGGAAGAAACAGTCAATGCCAGAGAGAGAGAGAAACACAACATAGAGACACTGAGAAACTCTGCAGGCAGCCACGCAGGCTGAGAGCTGCAAGAGCCATGGGAGGGATGCACTGGGAAGCAGAGGATGCTTTTGGCAGCGATGCCAGGAGCCGGCACAGCCCAGGGCATGCGGTGGCTCTGAAAGCCTCGGCCACTCACAGATTAATGCCACAACATGAGACAATGAGCTCCAGCTTTCCAGGCACTTTCCATATGGTTCCCCTCCTCCACTCTGTCCTGGCATATTCCCAGGGGCTTTGCTGTCCCCTGGAATGCAGTCACCTTCCAATGCGGAGACCACGCTGCGTTTACTCTCCTACACAGCTTTGGATGGAAAAAAATCACCAGAGTGGTTCAAAGCCCTGCGTTTTGAGACCTTCCCTCCAAAGACACACAGCTCAGCCTCCCTCATCTTCCAGTGGCAAACTGGGAAGGTGTTAGCCCCTTCCACGGAGGAGCCTCACCGTGGCATTGGGACAGAGCCCAGGAGGTACAGGATGGGACCTTTCTCCAAGGAGAAAAGCAGTGTCTGCCCTCTGAGTGAGGCTGCAGCACCCGAAACCCAGAGGTGCCTGCCAGGTGACCACGGCTGGGGGTGAGAAATGATGAGCCTTAAGGTCCTTTCCCCCCCAAGTCACCCCAGGATTCTGTGACTCTGTGACGTGCCCACGTGCTCTGCTCACAAGATATTTCCAAGCATTACCCTCAAGCAATATGAAAATGCAATTCTTTAAGTTGCTCTTGTAATCTTTAACTGCGCCTCGCTAAAGAAAGAGATTTGAACTCAGTTTAGCTGCTATTTTCCATTTGCTCCTGTCCCCATATATTCTTCACATTCATTCTTCAGCTCACCAAGCTTTTATCCTTTTCTTCTTATTATTATTTGGATCAATGCAAAACCAGATCAGTGTGTGCAGCAAGAGTTAAAGCTCTGCCAAACCCACTCTCATGACGACTCTGAGGGAGGAACAGAAAACCCCACAAGGCTGGAGAACAATCTCATTAGCTGATCGTAACATTTCTGCCTGCAAAGAAGCCAAAGTGAACAATTTGTTCAGCTGAACACCCGCCCCCACCCCTGGACAGAACCATCAGCTTTGAAGGGCTCTTCTATTCCCAGCATGTGCTCGGCACTCTGCTAAATCTCCTTCCAACTCCCCTCGGCTCATTCATTCCCATATTCACACAAACCCAGGACCTCCAGAGGCTGGGAGTACAGACTTATTTCCACTGAAACACTCCCACTGCTCAGGGAAAACTTGGGAGCACAAATCCTAAAGCATGAGCAGGGCTAAGCCAAGCTCCTGCCCGAGACGGAGGCCAGTGCTGGCCAGTGGCCAGTAGCCCAGGGACCAGCATGAGCTGCATTCCAACACAGCTCATCCCAAGTGCCCTCCTTTCGGTGAGAGGGAGCCATCCCAACCACCCCCCAGCACCCAGATCAGGGAATGAAAGCGTTGGTTTGGCATCTTTAGGTCATTTCTACGAAAGAAAAAAAAAAAAAAAAAGAAGAAAAAAAAAATTGTCCCAGGGCAGCTGTTAAACGATGCCAGAACTCCTGCACAGAAATCATGGCACGACCAGATCCAAGTGCCCCAGATCTTTACACCACGACATTTATGTACAGTCCCAAGCATTTCCTCAGCTGTCTGAAAAACAGCCATTCCCAGCTCTAGCTGCTCTTGAGCCCTTAGCAGCGCCAAGTGTTCTGTGACAACAGCCGAAAATTCAGGTTTTAGTCTTACAGCTCTGCCTGTGCAAGTACCACGTCTGAACCCTGTTCGCACCCATGGACAAGGTGTGGGGAGAGAAGGGGAAGCTGGGGGAGCAAGGTGCGGGACAGGAGGTGGGATCAGAAGAGTGTGGTCACCACCAGCTGCCTGTTACACCAGGAAAACCAACTCTCCGGAGGTGCAGTAGAGCAGTCAGCTGAAAAATACCATGTTTTAAGAGAATTTATTGGACCCATTTTTCGGTATAGTTCTCCACAAGCTCATGGGCACCAAGGCAGAGAGAGTGGAATAGAAATTCTGCTCTTTGGTTTTTTCTCCTCTTCACATTAAAGGTGGGATGTCACCAAGAGATTTATAACTTTCTTCTGGCAAACTCAAGAGCTGAGGACCAGCGACTCCTGTTCACTAGGAGGATAGAGTAAGTGACAACAGAGGATCGACATCTTCTCTAACACATCACGAGCACAACCAGCAACAACCACAAGCCATTTTCTTGAATATCTCGACTCCATCCTAAAGCTCTGCTTGCTGCCAAAGCAAAGCACCAGAAGAGCAAACCAGCCACTTCCCAGCTCCTGATCTCCCTGCAGCACCATGAGATCACCGAACACTTGGCAGCACAGGATGATGTGACTTTCTGGATTGCTGGAAAAGAAGCTTCCCTGAAAATAATGCAGTTAAAACATCAAAGAAGAGAAGGACGGGGATGTTCAGCGTTCTAAGTTCTTCAAACAAAACTGAGTGCACAACAGAGAGGAGACAATTACGGCACAGAGCAAACCGTTGGAAAAGTTATTACACTTGTTCCACAGCAAAGCCCTTTGTATGTGTGCAAATAGAGGAGTTTGGTGCCCAAGTGGGGGAGCGCTCGCTGCAGCCCATTAGTGCCACAGTCCCTGGGGAAACAAGAATAGAGACTATGCAAATCAGGATCCATTGTTAAAAGGCAAAATTTATTTCACATTCCTGAGCAGCAGTGTTCCTGGAGCATAACAATTGGAGAGGCCCTTCTGCTGAGTACGGCACATTTTTATGCTCCACAGTAAATCAATATTCCATAATACAGAAACTACGTGAAATTATTGCCAGGGTGAGGATGGCAGCTCCGAGCATTGGTGAGCAGTACTAACACAACACCGTGTCAGAACAGGACTTATCTGGGACATGTTTCCATTGTTCAGGAGTTACTGAAGGCAGAATTTATGGAATGATCCTCCAGGATGTTCAAACCTTCCAGCTCATACCATAAGGAGAACGGCACCAACAAAGGTGTTTCCTGATCGTGCTGCCCTCAACTTGATCTAAACAAGTGCCTACATTTGTCTCAGTGTCCCAAATCTTCCCCACTTGGGCAGCACCAGCAAAACAACCTCACAATGAGATATCGAAGAACAAAGTGGAGTCAATCTCAAAGCAAAGAACTCTTCCTCGGAAGAGGGGAATTGACTATTCCTTCAGTATTTACCAAACTTCCCAACAACGGAGCTCACTGCACACTGACACGGGATGCAGAAACTTGTTTTCCACTCAGCTACTCCAGGATGGAAGCGAGCAGGGCAACAAATAAAACCTGCTTTCATTTTCCTCTTGGTTTATCTCCCAGGAGATAGCCTTCCTCTTCGCCTCCCACCCACTGCACCCAGCAAGCACCGACAGAGAGGAGCGAGCAGCACTGGATACTCCCATCTCTCCAGGGATGAAAAGGCAGCTTCAGTCTCTTCATTTCTCATTATGCAGCCGTTAAGACCTGAGGTCAAAGGGTGTTTTGTCATGGCTCATGGGGAGCGGGGGGGCTTTTGTTTAACTCCACAGGTTCTGCAGCCCAAGATCAAAATGAAACTTCAGGATAAGTGATTACACTGAAACAGGCTCAGCTCCAGGCCTGGGAAATTTCTGCACTGCTGGGATGACCTCACCCTCCTTATCTGCTCTTTCATGTCCTGGGAGGAAGAGCAGAGAGCTTTGCAAACACGTCTCCAAATGCAGAATTCCGACACGAAGTTTGTGCTCCTGAACACAGCTCTGAGATCACAAAATTATGCTCTGCTCTGTACCTGAACACAAAAGCTCTAAACCCTCCTCACACAAGTCTCCTAAAAAGGTTTTTTTCAGTTTTCCTCACAGCTCATTAGAGCAAGGAGGACTTTAAGCTCACACAAAGGTGGCAGTGGAGAAGTCAAAGAGTTTTAGACTCCCCATCCCTGGAAATATCCAAGGCCCGAGGCTTGGAATAACGTGGTCTAGTGGAAGGTGTCTCTGCCCATGGCAGGGGGTGGGACTGGATGAGATTTAAGGGTCCTTTCAACCCAAACCATTCTATGATTCTAAAAAATACATTTGTTTGGACCACATAGCAACATCAGGACAAAACAGGTAGAAGCCACGGAAGATCGAGAGTGGAAGCAGAAGTTCTCAGCAGTGCCAAACACGGCTGAAATGGGCTGGGCTTGGAGTAAGGGAGAGCTAATACTGGATTTTAGGTAACACTGAAGCAGCAGAGGCAGCACTGATGCAGAACTGCATCGGGAGTATGAATTCACCCAGCAGGTGCAGTCCCAAGGCTCCCTTCCTTCCAGGGAACAGCAATTTGCTTCCCAGCCCTGGGGAGAGCACTAGGAGCAATCCCAGCTCACGCCTGCTAACTCAGGGGCTTGCCCTGATTTCCAAGCCTTCAATCCCAGCTGCTTCCGAGTTGTAGGAAAAATGAAAATTTCCTTTTCTTTTTTGGCTTGAAGCACGGGGAGGTCATCCCTGTTCAAAGCAAAAGGCACATCAGGCCTTTCAGGGAAAGAACACGCAGTGGATGCAGATATTCTCTCTGTAGTGCCGTGCCTGGCTCCTCTGCAGCCCCTCCTACGCAGCCCTACCCAGGCCTCTCCCAGTGCAGCTCCCAGCAAAGATCACCTCTTTGGTCTAAACCAGAGCGAGGATAAAGCTACACATCAATATTAAATCTGAAGGTCATTTAGTCGAGGGAAGGGGCAGCCGTGCTATTTCTGGCATCGATCCAAGGAAAGTTTCCTCTCTCAACCCAAAGAGCTCTTCCAGTTAACACAGAAATAACACATTTCTGGCCTCCAAGCCCTTTATCTAAGAAATGGGATAAAATAATCCTGGCTGAAGGACTGATGCATAGCACGGGAGCGTGGAAAAAGTCCAGAGAGAAATGGAAAGGGAGAGGGACAACAAGAGGAGACTGACGTGAGTCACGCTATGCTTGGTTTTGCCTGGAGCCAGAGAAACACGGTCATGGAGCATGGGCACGGGCAGGGAGAAGGGCAGCTGCTTCCAGCCACTTCACTGTGCACAGGCAGCACCAGAGGCAGCAGATCTGAAGGTATAAATTATGGAATTAGCAATTGTGTGCCACAGCAAAGACGCAGAAAGGTTTCACGGCACTGGATCAGATCTGAGACTGAGATCGCTGCGGATGAAGCGGAGGCTGATGGTTTGGGGTAGGTGAACTGGGGGCACACGAGGAAGGAGCTCTGGGCAGAGCTGTCCTGGGGGTGGCTGAGGATGGTCAAAATAAGGCTGTGAAAATCCAGTTGTATTTCCATGAGGAGAAGGGCACAATCTGCATTGTTCAGCCACGTGAAACCTCTTTTATCAGTGACACTCTGGCACACAAAGGACTGAAGAAACACTGGATTCGAACATCAAATGGGAGACACAAAAGAGCATCTCTGCTTTCCAAGAAAGGGCTGAGCTCTGACCAGGTCAAAGAATCTTCCAGAAGAGCAACTCTGGCCACTAATGAATGGCACTAATGAAGGGTTTTCAGGGAGCTTCCCATCTCATCTGCATTCAACCACCGACACATCATGCCACTTCCCTCCACTCCTCATCACAGCTTTGGCACCAACGGATGTCTGTCAACACCCATGAATTTCTCGGGCATTCCTGGCTCCTTTATCAAGTTTTCCATCATTTAATGAATCTCATTTAATGAATCTGCAACTCGCTCTGCATTGTCCCACAGAGCACAGTTCAAGAGCCACTATTTCAGACCGTACTATTTTCTGAACGTGTTCGCCAGAAACAATTTTAAAACCCAGCAATTTCTGGACAGTAGAAAGGAGGAGTATTTTACCCAATACACGGCAGAGATGGCACATGGCAGAGCTGAACAACAAACTCTGGATGGTCTAGGATGTGATGGAGACAAAAAGGAGCCAACGCTCCACTTGGCAACTCATCTGAGGGCTGAGCTGAGTCCTGTGGGTCACATCTTCCCCTCCACCCTGGCAGGGGCCCTGCCCTTTGGGACAAGGACCGAATGCTGTCAGCAAAAGTGGAGTAGGGCTCCTGCCGGAGCTCCACCTGTGCCCTGCTCCAGCCCCGTGCTGCCAAAGCATCCTTCAACACAACCCAAGGCACTGTGAAACAAGGACCACCCCCAAACATCGTTTGAGCCACAGGAGACCTCTGCTATTCACTGACAAAGGCCTTAATGTTTAAACTTACAGATCCCCTATTTACTTTGCTGAAAAAGAGCACGGGGTAATTCAAACCCTGAGAGAGCAGGCAGGCGTTGGAGGGGAAGGAAACAGGATCTGGGGGAGTCTGCCGAGCCGAGGTGGCTGATGCTCACAAAGGATGTCGGGATTTGGACGTGAACCATCCGAACTGCAAATCGTGTTTGCTGCAGGAGACCTGTGAGAGCCTGACGAGGACAAACCCCACCGGTGCCACGTCCTCAAGGACTCCTTGAACAAGAAGTCCACACGAGGACTTCGGATGATGAACCTCTGGACATAAAGTCACACGTGTGCAGCTGCACTTCTCCTCCAGAGCCGAAAGGCACCAGCCCACGAGAGAGGCAGAGCACACGAACCAGCACCGAGAGCAGAGCTACGGGATCAGCTCCAGGGGAAGAGCAAACCAAAAGGAAGAAGAGCAAGAAGCTGATAGCAGAGTCCACGTCTGTATATCTGTGGTGGGAATCTAATATTTGTTCACTACATCACACGGGAAGACCTTCCCTTAGGGAATAGGACAGTGCCACTGTGGAATGCCAGCGGAGAGTTTCATCCGTCCGCTGCAACGTGGCAGGGAAGAACAAAGTCTAACAGGTTAAAAGGCTCCAAGCTGGGCCCCCAGTCCCAAATCTGCTAATTCCGTGCTCCATCACAGATTTGCCGTTTGATCCTGGCCGTGGTACTCGACATCTTTTTCTCATCTATTACACGGCCAGAGGAGCTCTGGCTCACGGTCAAGAGGAGCTGTTATCTGTGGGGTATTTATTGTCCCAGGCATAAGATCACTTTGGAGTGGAATGGTTCTAGCATCACAGAAGACATTCCACTGTAACCATCAATTTACTACCTTCTCTCTTTTAATTAATTAGACACTTGCCAGAAAGGCTCCCCTTCTTCAGGCCCACACTCCCTCCCCAGCACAGGGGAGGTGGGTGAAGAAAAGCAGAATAAACGGGGGGTTTTCACCTTGTGGCATCTCTGATCCTACAGCTGCCCTCCCCCCCCCAAGTGCCAGCTCTTCTGGAGCAAAATATGTGTCACAGATACACACACAAATTTAGGAGCGATTATATGGGCTTCATTCCATTTATTGAGATTAAAAGCGAGGGGTCAGCCGCAGGTTAACAATCCACTCATGTAGTAACTCTGTTGTTTGGGGTTTTTATTAGTTCAGCTACATGAGGCATCTTCAATGAGAATTTGGGGAGCAGGGCTGTGCAGCTATTCGTACGTCACAACTCTTACACACTCTTGGATGCTTCCTCCTCCTCTCCCTGCAGCTCAGGTTCTTCCCAGAGACACTTTGGCTATTCCCTAAAGCTGGGGAAAGGACATGCTGTGTTCAGCAATTCTTTTTGTCCCCTTGTGCTCCATTTTCTTTCCTCAATGTCTCAAAATAAAGAAGAAAAAAACCCCTACAAACAAAACTCAGAAAGCTACAGCTATTGCTCCCCTTTAGTAATCCTGAATATATTTATTATCATGTCTGACCTACAAAAGAAAACATGACCTGATCTACAGCAGCCTGCATCAAGGGTTATTTTGCCTTTTTGTTGCTTTGTTTTTTTCAATCCACCCTTCCCCCAAAGCTCTGATTCAGCAGCATCCAAGACAGGACAAACACTTTCAAAGGAAGTGGCAAAATTTCCTAGATGTATTTGCTGAGAAAGCCCTTACCCAGGGTGGGCAGAGAAATCCAGGAAGTTTTCAAAATCCTGCCATCCCTTCACAGCCACCTCTGCCTATGGAACACTTAATTTTGGGAAAAATAAATGAGGCTGGGAAGGAGCAAGCCGGTCTAGTGAAAGTGTCCCTGCCACGGCAGGGGGTGGAACGGGATGATCTTTAGGGTCCCTTTCAGCCCAAAGCATTCTGTGATTCTGTGATTTTACGATTATTTGGAACTGAATGAATGTAAATGTGCGAACAGAGATCCTCAGATGCATCACCAGCAGGACAGATCCATTCCCACTGTGCAGCAGGAAACCGAAAGGGAGCCGCCTTATCACCACCGCTGTGCCTCCTCCCTCTCCCTGTTTTTTTTTCTTTGCTATCTCAAGCAGAAAAGTGTGGACAATAAAATACTCTTTCCAGAACAAATCCAACCCTAACGCTTTGTTCCCTATGTGTACGGCACTGTCCAGCTCCAATTATATTAAGGTGTTTTCAACCATTTTTAAAAGGAGTAAAAATATCTCCAACTCAGAGCACTCCCTCCCTGCCAGGTGGGACATGAGGTCCTGCACTGGAACATGCCAAGCTATTAAGCTCCTACTTTACCCTGAACAGGTACTACAGGGAGATTTGGAGGATTGTTGGCAATTTACCATTTCTTTCTGGAATATGTAATGAAGAGGAAGAAATTGCCTTAAGGAGAGCAGGTTTAGATTGGATAATAGGAAGAAATTGTTTCCTCTCAGGGTGGTGAGGCCCTGGCACAGGTCACACAGAGAAGCTGTGGCTGATCCATCCCTGGAAGTGTCCCAGGCCAGGCTGGGGCTTGGAGCAACCTGGGACAGTGGAAGGTGTCCTTGTCCATGGCAGGGGATGGAATTGGATGAGCTTTAAGGTCCCTTCCTGTTGCTCTGATTTTCTGATATTCGTGGAGATTCGCGGAAGCTCGCAGGGAAGTCAGGCAGGCAGCACCAAGATGGCGAAAAGAGAAACTTTATTTACAAAAACTTCTTTATATATCCATTAATAGTCTGATAATTATCGGTCGATAGTTTTTCCACCCCCTATAACGATTGGTTACAACGCTGAAGTGTCCAGTACCAAAACAAAGAGATTAGAAAGCACAAGAATGCAACTTATCTCTATTCTCCATGAGAAAGAAGAGAAAGATTTTAAAACACTGCAGCTACACCTTCCAACCCAACCATTCCACGATTCTACAAAGGAGCCCCACCCACGCCGGGTGCTCCCACAGCGTGTGTGCCAACAGCGATCCTCCTGCTCCCAAAATTTGCTGCTGGGGGAGTTTGAGACCAGCTGCAGCAAATGCAAGCTTTAATCCTTTCACATGAGAAAGGGCAGAACCACAATGGCAGGAGCCGAGAGGCTGCTGC
Organism: Acanthornis magna; assembly: GCA_036785705.1. Lineage (NCBI taxonomy): Eukaryota > Metazoa > Chordata > Aves > Passeriformes > Acanthizidae > Acanthornis > Acanthornis magna. Next base: position 978,432 of record JAWUZG010000190.1, read on the forward strand.
TGGCCCTCGACAGGTGTGGACTCAGACCTGGCCTGGTGACAGAGCTCAATGTGCCCCTTCATGCCCAGCAGCTCTGGTACAATGAAATCACTGTCCAGAGCCTCGGAAATAAAGTTCCTCTTTGTGAGAGTTGAACTCTGACAAGTAAGAGCTGCAACCCAAACCCGACTCCACCTCCTGCCAGGACTCAGACAAATCCCACCCTCCGAGGTTTGTGTTGCTGCCGTGTCCTGCCTCGTCACGAACAGAAAATCCTCTGCACAGCCCCGGCTTGAAAACACCACGGAAATTTAGGACAAGACCAGAGACACACACCGAATCCAATGGGTTGGAGCTGAACAAAGGGGAAGAGGAAATAAGTCTGGTCACAATTCCAACATTTCTCTGCAGCCATTGCAAAAAGGGGCTGGGCAAACATATTTCATAAATAGGTCAGAGAAATGAGAAAGCAGATGACAGACAGATGGCACAGCGAAAGGAGACAAGGAGGAAGAAGCGGGCAAGAACATCTGAGCCAAGAGAGAAGCATCCAAGGAATTCTTCAATGAAATCCCGGTTCGATTAAACAGCTCCATGCTCCAAACTTTACAAGAGGCAAAACACAAATGGAAAGCCCATTTTATTTTGGACAAGGACCCCTGCACGTGGAAATCACATCTCCAAGGACCAGATGCTGTTGACCTTCCAGCACCTCAAACTCAGATCATTCCTGGGAATGGAGCCAAAGTGCATTGGTAGTTAGGGTGTAAAGGACAGAGTGAATTTAGGGCACACTACCTTCAATCTCAGCAAAACTCCCACTGGCGTCAACATAACCTCTGTGCAAACTTTACAAGACAACCATCACCCGTGTGAGTTAAAGGAAATTATTGTACCAGAACATTTAGGGATCCATCAGAAAGAGAGAGGCTTCAGACTTCATCTCATCTGCTGACATATCCCCAAATGAATCCCAGAATCCCAGAGCAGTTTGGGTTGGAAGCACCTTAAAGCTCACCCAGTGCCAACCCCTGCCATGGGCAGGACACCTTCCACAAGAGCACATTGCTCCAAGCCCTGTCCAGCCTGGCCTGGGACACTTCCAGGGATGGAGCAGCCACAGCTCCTCTGGGCACGACACAATAAATCCCTCTCAAGGCAGAACTGGCCATGTCAGAACTGCAACACACTTCAATATTTTCTGTGCACGTTAAGTTTCTCCAAGTCTAAAGCTCAATGTATGTAGCAAAAAATTTGCTTGAATGCTTAAAGATAATTCTTTTTGCAAAAATCTTTGGTACTTGACAGGTTCTTGACCAAGCATGGTTCTCACCCACAGAGCACACAATCCACATCACAGATGATGAGCAACTGAAAGGACAGATCAGGAACAGGAGGCATTTTGAGTAGTTTCTGCAAAACAAAAATCTAAATAAACCTTGATTGAAGGAACAAAAAGTAGTGAGACACATCACTGACAGCAAGATGGCTCACTGGTACTGACAGCAAAGGAAAGCATGAAAACACACTTAACACTTCTGACCATATTTAGCAGACAAGAAACAATATAGGGCAGAATTAGAGTATTGGGATTTATGGGGTTTGTAAAAGATGGAGAGAAAAATGTGTTTGGATCATTGAGGAAAAGCAATGTTGGAATTAGATCACTACGAAGACTTCTTTAAAAAAGAAGGGAGGGGTGGTAAATGAGCCATCAACAAGCCAGAAAATTTTAAGTAAATTTAAGTAAATTTTAAGTAAGTGACAACAGATTTAAAAAGCCATCACATCTCCTGTTCAAATCTGAGCTCTCTTCAGATGGCAAGAGGCAACAAGAGCACATCCACGAGTACTTGTATTTGCTCCACAGATTCCCAACCCAACAGGCAAGGGAGAAAACAAGAACTGATGGCTGCAAGATCAACCTAAGCAAGAAAAGAACGGTTTGAAAATCCATTCCAGCTCAAGCAAACAAGACTTTACTCAGCTAAATCAGCCCCCACGGTGTCTTCTCACATAAGGGATCTCATCTGGCCTTATGATCCAAGGCAAAACCAAATATTCTTAACACCATTTCTCTGAACTTTCTTTCTTTTCCTGCCAGTTCTCTCAGGATCATTCTGTCTTCTTCCAGCAGTGTTTCTGTCCCATTGTCCAAGGCACTGCACCCCTCCCTCCATCTCAGCCTTGTCCTGCTCCTTCCAGGCCAGCAGCTGAAGACCAAGACACGCTGTCCACACACACCGTGAGCTCGTCCAGCAGAATTTAAGCAAAAAACATTTTCAGTCCCAGCAAAGTGTCCCAAGCACCCAGCAAGTCCTTAACGTAATCAAACACTCAGCCCTGCTAATTTTGATGTGGCTGAAAGACAGAGCCAAGTGTTTGAATCACTTTGTGGAATCAGCTCCATTGGGAGCCCAGCTCAGCCCTGCACACACATCTGGCAGGAAGGAGGGTTTGCACCAAAACACTTTTTAAGCAAGAGGTGCTCAGGCACAGCCAGAAGGTGAACGTGCCCCTCTAAAGTGGAAATCCTGCTGAAGGGGATGTGCAGCTCATGCCTGCTTCACACGTTATTCGGAGGACAATAAAGAAACTAATTATGTTTGGAAAGTCACTACTTATTTATAGCACGACATCAAATGTGTTACCAGGGAAGCTTCAAGCAGGTCAGGGTTACAATCCTACAGCCACCTGCACAGGGCATCCTAAAATACCTGGGCTGGGTTAGACTTGAAATAAAACTGAGTTCAAACACAGCTAGGTCCTTAAAAGCAACCCTCCAGCAGATGTTTGCTAAAAACCTTAATGGAAACATCATTTAAAGGCCTTTATCAGAAGACACAGAGCACGGGTCATGCAACCTGTAGGTGTGTGATTTATTACAGGTGAGCTGAGCAGGGAGAAATTCAAACACATCGTTAGGAAAGGGAGGTGGAACAGACTCGGAACAAGCACCACTTCTCGCAGCTACTCCTAATAAGCAATCCCAGTTCTTCACCACAGCTCCAGGCAAGTCACCCTCCCCGAGTCCCAGGCAAAACTCAGTGAATCACACAGCGAGACGAGAACAAACAATGAAAGTGTCCCAGCTCCGATTCACTGGGGAGTCTGATTACTCAGATTGTCCTGCAGCTAATGGAAAAAGAGACTTGGTGTGACAGAGGTGACACAGCCACATCTACAAAATCAGTGCTCAGTTTTCCCTCAAGCACACGCACAACAATCCACCATGAGCACCTCTCTCCTTTTCTGTGCTCACACTGTTGACAAAACCCAAAGCCTTTTAAGGCATATTTAAGTAATAATGGAACTTTCTTTTTTTTTTTTAAAAAAAAATAGGCCTCTGTTGATTTCATAGGGCAGGAAAAGAACAGGCTGTGCCCATCCTCAGCTGTTACTACAGAAAACGTACGCAAAAACATTACTCAATTGTAGCAGTGGAGCATCTCTACATCTGCTCACCAGGCACTTCAGGTCAGGCTTCACTCAAAGGTACAGAACAAGGGACAAAGGTGAGGGAATGAGGGGGTTAATAAATGTCAAAATTCAGTATGCAGAAATTCTGTTCAACCACCTACTATTCCATGATGAAGAGAGCTGACCGTGTTTGTTTTCATCTTTCCATGCCCTCAAAAGCTCCTGTAAAACCTGTTCATGTCTCAAGACAAAGTGGGTAAATCCTGGGGCAGTGAATAAAACCTGTGATCCTTCTTTCTGTATTTCAGTGCTTGTCCTGGATATATTCTCCTTTTATAGGACAACATCTTCCACTTCAAGATTGAGAAACCAAGAAACTGTAATTGCCTCAAAACAGCAAAGAATCCCAGAGTAACTATTCCAGACTTCACAACGCTGGTGGGAATAAATCCCCAGTGAATGTGGCTTCAAAAAGCACCCTGTGCCCTCTTCCTCTTTCAACTTGCTAAAGTAAGACTTAAGAGGAAATCTGCCAAGACACCGAAGAATAAGGCCACCTGTTCCGCTAAGGGAACTAAGGGAAGCAACAATAACCCTCAGCAAAAGCACAAAGATAAAGGTTTTTAAAGCTGCACCACAATCCGAGGGAGCCAGCAGTGGTTCTCAAGGACTTAACACCCTGTGACGTGTCCTCTCGTCCCTGGGAACGACAGCAGCTCTAAGCTGTCCAATCCCCCCACGCAAAACAGCACTGGGGCCTCTGGAGCTCCTGACAGAAGTATGTGCAGAATAATTTAAATAAAAGGTATTTTAAAATAATAGCAATTGAAAAAAATTAAAATTTAAGAGAAAAAGCTGTGACTGTGCCATCCCTGCAAGTGCCCAAGGCCAGGCTGGACAGGACTTGGAGCTGCCTGGTCTAGTACAAGGTGTCCCTGCCCCTGGCAGAGGGTGGCACGGGATGAGCTTTAAGGTCCCTGCCAATCCAAACCAGTCTGGGATTATTTGATCCTACAATTGTGTTTCCTTCAACTATTTTGCTCACCAAATTCTGCCCTTTGCCTGACTGAGATTGAGTAATTACCAGTGGTATGGCAGCAATGGCAGGACAGCTCTGTGGTTTCTGGAACGTGGGATTATGCCAGAAAAGCACAGGGATCCAGACCCTGAGCGGAGCAAGTGGAAGCAGGAGCTCACTGCTGCCTCATTTCACAGCCATGACATCAGCTCTGACCTGCATGGAAATTTAAAGCCTCTCTCCAGGAGGATCGATCTGCTGCAGAGCTCGAGCTGCCATGTGGGCACCCAGCTTCTGATCACATCCAGTGATTCACAGCCCAAAGTGATTGGAGTTTTCCTCCACACCCAGAGGAACCACTGGTAGCTATTCATAAATACATCAGACAAGAGGGATTTATATCATATATGTATTGTGTGTATATGTATATATATATATGTAATGTGTATTTTTATGTTTCAGACAAGAGGGAATGGTTTTAAGTTGAAGGAAGGCAGATTTGGATTGGATATGGGGAAGAAAATCTTTACTCCAAGGGTGGTGAGGCCCTGGCACAGGTGCCCAGAGAAGCTGTGGCTGCCCCTGGATCCCTGGCAGTGTCCAAGGCCAGGCTGGACAGGGCTTGGAGCAGCCTGGGACAGTGGAACCACGGCAGGAGGTGAGACTGATGAGTTTTTGAGGCCCATTCCAATCCAAACCATTCTGGGACTCTGTTTTTAGCACAGGACTGGGAGGCTGTGCCGAGTTCCTTGTCTGTACAACTGGGGTTGTTTAGCCTGAAGAAAAGGAGACTCAGAGGTGACCTTATCACTCTCTACAACTTCTTGAAAGGTGGTTGTAGTGAGGTGGGGGTTGGTCTCTTTATCCAGGCAACAACTGACAGAACAAGAGGACACAGTCTTAAGTTGCGCCAAGGAAAATATTAGAAAAAAGTTTTTTACAGAAAGAGTGATAAAATATTGGAATGGTCTACCCGGGGAGGTGGTGGAATCACCATGCCTGGACGTGTTTAAAAGGAGATTGGATGTGGCACTCGGTGCCATGGTTTAGTTTAGTTGAGGGTTGGGACATGGGTTGGACTCGATGATCTTGAAGGTCTCTTCCAACCTGGTGATTCTGTGATTTAACACCACAGACAATGCAGACACAGCCAGTGGCTCTCAGACCTGAGTATATATCACCCAAAATAAAGTTTAAGGTTTAACTGCTAGGTTAGCTCATGTTTGTGCAGTGCTTTCAAGATGAAAACATTCCGTGTGCTAAGCATTATCATTAAGTCTAAGGAGAGCAGACTTGGCTCTAGGAGAGATACTAGAATTACATACACACCAATTAAAACACTTGGATTCTTTCCAGAGCAGATCATTCCGAATTTGTCTTTCTGCTTGTCAGTACACAGCTCCACAAATGTCTGCTTTTTGGAGACATGGGACAGAAATCCACACAGTCAATTTCCTAAAAGCAAATAATATCGAAATCCATTCCTTAATGGCAGAAGATTATCCTCAAAGCAAGGAAAAAAAGCAGCTTCACTTTTGTCATGGGATACCCACAGAGCTTGAAATGTCTCAACTTTATGGCCCATAAAATTTTTCTGACCTTCACAGTGTGACAGCAAACCCCCTCAACAAGAAACTTCAGAGAAAGAGAAGCTCTAAAAGGTTCAACCTAAGTATTATATATATACATTAAATATTTGTGTAAACATTTATGTGCAGTAAGTTCCAAAAGGAGGTTCAGGCAAGGAGCAATCAAAGAAGCTTCCAAGCTTCCACAAGAAGCATGGAAGTCTCACGGAAAGCCACAGCAAGTGGCTTCAACCAAATACTGAGCTCAGGTCCCACTCCTTGTACCTGAACAAGCCTCTCCGTATTGTGCTGGGAGTTTCTGGAACAGAGTTTAGTCTTTAATCAAAGTTTATTTTCCTCTTGCAGAACACTGAGTACTCACATATCAAAAGCCTTGACAAAATTCCTAGGGCTTCACATTTTTCTTACTCCTAATGAAAAACAGCCTGGCTGGAGTTGTGAATATTGTCCTTGCTGCTGTGATTCCCAAGTCTCGGGATATGGGATCGCTGCTGCGGTGCCTGCAGCCCCCAGGAGCATCCTGCCACCGAGCAGAGCCCGAGCTGGAGCCGCTCGGGCAGTGGGGAACGTTCCTGGGGCAGAGCAGAGCTCAGCCCCACGCCCTGCACATGGTACCATGGACAGGAGTTTGCTTCAGCCCCACGGCAGCACAGACAGAACACACGGCAGCACGGACAGACATACAGCAGCACGGACAGAACACACGGCAGCACGGACAGAACACACAGCAGCATGGACAGAACACACGGACAGAGCACACGGCAGCACAGATAGAACACACGGCAGCATGGACAGAACACACAGCAGCACGGACAGAACACACGGCAGCATGGACAGAACACACGGACAGAACACACGGCAGCACGGACAGAGCACATGGCAGCACGGACAGAACACACGGCAGCACAGATAGAACACACGGCAGCATGGACAGAACACATGGCAGCACGGACCGAACACACGGCAGCACAGATAGAACACACGGCAGCATGGACAGAACACACGGCAGCACAGATAGAACACACGGCAGCATGGACAGAACACACGGCAGCACAGATAGAACACACGGCAGCATGGACAGAACACACGGCAGCATGGACAGAACACACGGCAGCACAGATAGAACACACGGCAGCATGGACAGAACACACGGCAGCATGGACAGAACACACGGCAGCATGGACAGAACACACGGCAGCACGGACAGAACACACGGCAGCACGGACCGAACACATGGCAGCACAGACAGAACACACAGCAGCACGGACAGAACACACGGCAGCATGGACAGAACACACGGCAGCACGGACAGACACACAGCAACACGGACAGACACACAGCAACACGGACAGAACACACGGCAGCATGGACAGAGCACATGGCAGCACAGACAGAACACACAGCAGCACGGACAGACATACAGCAGCACGGACAGAAGTTTGCTTCAGCCCCACGTCCCGGACATGGCAGCATGGACAGAAGTTTGCAGACTAATGCTGAGCAGTGGAGAGGCGAGGGGAGCCCAGGCTGAGCTGGGCTGAGCTGCACTGTGCTGGGCCGAGCTATGATATGCTGGGATATGCTGGGCTGAGCTGGGCTGGGCTGAGCTGGGATATGCTGTGCTGGGCTGGGATATGCTGGGATATGCTGGGCTAGGCTGGGCTGTACTGTGCTGAGCTGCACTGTGCTGGGCTGAGCTGCGATATGCTGGGATATGCTGTGCTGGGCTGGGCTGAGCTGGGATATGCTGTGCTGGGCTGGGATATGCTGGGATATGCTGGGCTGAGCTGGGATATGCTGGGCTAGGCTGGGCTGCACTGTGCTGAGCTGCACTGTGCTGGGCTGAGCTGTGCTGGGCTGAGCTGCAATATGCTGGGCTGAGCTGGGATATGCTGGGCTAGGCTGAGCTGTGCTGGGCTGAGCTGGGATATGCTGTGCTGGGCTGGGCTGTGCTGGGCTGAGCTGAGCTGGGATATGCTGGGATATGCTGTGCTGGGCTGGGCTGTGCTGGGCTGAGCTGGGATATGCTGGGCTAGGCTGGGCTGTACTGGGCTGAGCTGGGATATGCTGGGATATGCTGGGCTGAGCTGGGATATGCTGGGCTAGGCTGAGCTGTACTGGGCTGAGCTGGGATATGCTGGGCTGAGCTGGGATATGCTGGGCTAGGCTGAGCTGTACTGGGCTGAGCTGGGATATGCTGGGATATGCTGGGCTAGGCTGGGCTGAGCTGTGCTGGGCACAGAGGGCGCGGCCGTGCCCAGCCACGTCCGGCAGCAGCGCAGGAATCCCTGGCACACCGAGCAGCCAAACACGCCCTGCTGGCACCTGCAGCTCTCCAAACAGCACCGGCACCTCCAACCCACCCTGGGCTGGGTACAGCGGTCAGAGCGCGAGCACAAGGAAGGACGAGCTCGAATGAGACAAGCAGATCCTGGAAAGGGCTCCGGAGAGAAGACTCAGGACAGAAAACCGAGACCTTAAAGAGAAAGCTTCTTGCAGAACACCAACAACTAGAATATGCCTTAACTTCATTCCTGTTCAACAGGGAGGGTGTTAATCAATTACCTCCCCCATGCTTCGCTTTTCCTCTATTCTTCTCACATATTTTCAATAAGTATGGAATACTATATAAAGAGACGTGAGCTCTGCTGGAGCTTATAATTACATCTAAAATAACAACACCACCATAAATTTCAACTTAAAACATCATAACACAGAAAATACAAGTCCAATTTTTAAGTGACAAGTATTTGGCATTACAGAACCTTTTTAAAACACTCCCAGCTCGCAAATAAACTAATCACCACACAAAGCCCAGCAGGGCAGCTGGGAGCAGTTTCAGTCTTTACCAGGGCCATGCAAGGGCTGCAGGCACCCACACAGCAGCAGCCTCTCCTGAGCAGCAGCTAAACAGTTTTCTGGGAAAAAGAGATCAAAATTCATCACTGGGATTTATTTATCTGTGCCAGGGGGACAAGAGGCTGCTGTGTGCAACTGCCCAGTGGTTTTATGCATTAATCTGCTCATGAGAAAGATCATATTTAACAGTAGAAAACAGCAATATCTGCACATCCCACTGCCAACTTTCAGTCTTGAAATTCCGCTGCTCAGGCCAGAGACTCTGAACTGCTCAGAGGAAGGAGGGAGCTCATACCCTGGAGCAGCTTAGCATAGATCATCGTTTGAACAGGAATCACAGAATCATTTGGGCTGGAAAAACTCTCCCAGACCATCAAGTCCAAGCTGTGCCCAAAGCCCACCTTGCCACCAGCCCAGAGCCCTGAGTGCCACATCCTGCCATTCCCTGGACACCTCCAGGGATGGGAACTCCAAACCTCTCTGGGCAGCTCCTTCCAATGCCTGACCACCCCTCCCATGAGGAAATTCCTCCTTGTGTCCAACCTGACCCTCCCCTGGCACAGCTTGAGGCTGTTCCCTCTTGTCCAACCCGGGAGAAATTCCAACCCCACCTGGAGGCACCTTCCAGTCAGGGAGTTGTGGAGAGGTCTCCTCCTGAGCATCCAAGTCCTCACAGTATCATTTAAGCATCATTCTCTATAAAACAGCTTCACAACAGACTCTTTGGTGTTGAAGAGGGGAAGAGCTGTGGAGCAAAATCTTCCCAAGCAGTAAGAATGCAGATATCACAGAGTCTCTCTCCCATATGCATTCTGAACCGTCTAATAAGGAAATTTAAAACTACCCATTAAAGCTTTCCTCCTTTGCTTTCAGAGAAAGCAGAACAGAAGCAGGGGACTGGCTCTACCCAACAGCTCCCAACACTGCTGCGGAAAGGTGAACATATAGCTTTAGGATATTTGGCAAGACAAGAGCAGGAAATAAAAGCAATTTATTTCAAGAATAATCACAAGCACTCTCAGTCGTAAGAAATCATCCTCCCAACGGCAGCATCCCAATCACGTGCTTGGTGCTTCCTGCAGGAGACAAATTCCCGCTGCATGGAAGAGAGGAGAATCGTAATATCGAGTGAATGGAATTCAATCTGTGCTGGGAATTCTCAGGCGGTTTCGCTTTCAGGGAGGAGACTGTCAGCTCAATTCACTGCTGAACTGCAGCAGCCCAACACACCATGTGCCCACTCCCAACTCACAGCAAAGCTCCTTGTGAAAAGAGATTTAACAGGACACACGTGCACAAACCGTCCCTGTGGAAACTCAGCTGCTACAAAGGGAGACCACGTTTTGTTACATCTCCTGGGAATTCTGTCTCCTGGAACCTGTGACAAAAAACGTCACAAAACCACTCACCTGCCACTGGCAGCCTTCTCCCAAACTCCCCCACGCAGGACACCCTGATCTTTCTCAACTCCCAACTGAGCCCGGATCCAGAGATTCCCAGGAAAGGAATGGGGAAACCACCAAGTTCAGCTGAACACCCTCCAGGAAAATATCTCCTCTGCCAGGGCCTCATTAACTCCGATTTTGACAGGCAACATTTCCTGCATCAAGATCTTTGCTTCTGTATCTTAGGAATTAAAAGGATGTCGAATCTTTAAATGCCTTTATGCCTAAAGTCAGAGCCCAGGTATTTGGAAGAGGTGGCATCTGAGACCAAGAAGATGAGTAGCTAGAAGAATTTTTGGGTTTATTGCATGTCTCCCAAAAGGGTAGAGAAGAACTAGTAGTTCTCGCCCAAACATCAGAGCAGTAACAGAAAGACAATTTAAAAATGGACAGAATTTTAACAGAAGAAATTTTAATAGAAGAACATGTTACTAAGTGGAGCATATTTCAGTGAATGCTAGAAAGAATTCCAGAGCTGCAGTATAGATGGTCTTATTTTAAAAAGCACACAACTTCAAAGCACTGAGATATGTTCCGCCATGAAGCAGCACTGAACTTGGCTGGCTTCCCTCCTCTCTCCAAACAGCAACAAAGGAACACTGTTCTTCCCCAGCAGACAGCAAACACTGGCACATATTTTCAGGGAGACACCTGTTAGGGCTGGAAGAGCTCAGGGAGTACAGCAGAGGTGGCCGCAGTGACCCAGTGAACCTCGGAGAACCACCGTGGTTCTTTTTGATCCCAACTCCTTCCTGCTTTTCTCCTCAGCTCAATGCAAACAGTGATGCAGACAGCGCAGATGCTCTGTGCTCACCAGGGAGGAGGTACCAGAGGATGTTTAGGCACATTCCACAGATAAAGTCTTACCTCCCAGAGTAGCACTTTCCCCTCATTTCTCTACGGAAAATAAACAAAATGCTGCAAAACTCACTTGGGCTTTGGTCAAGGATTATTTATACTTACTTTACTTTAAAAAACAACCATCTCTAAATGCATACTACGCCAAACTATTCCTGCTAAGAGCCTGCAAGAGCCTCATCCTTGAAGATCTGGGGCAATAGCAATGCTGCTACAAGTGCAGCTCGAGACACAGGACGTGCACAGGCAATATTTCCTCTCCAGTATATCCTCTGCCATTTCCAAGTGTGACAGCAGATCCTTCACAGTCTCCAGTTTGGAGGAAAAACGCGGAGACTAAGGCCCATGGGAGATTAAAAAACAGCAGTTACTGCTTTTGGGCAAAGCTTTCCTCCCCAGAGTCACCAGTCCAGACTGATCAGGAGGATCCTGATGCTGATCTTCATAAGGCAGCAAAGAAATCATGATTTGTGTCCTTGGGTATAAAACCAGAACTTACAACAACAAAAAAGCTGCAAGAAGTCTATTGGACCTTACAAACGAAGTCCTGGACAAACTGGTAACTGTATTCAATTTAGTTTATTAAGAACAAATTAATTTGCAACCACTTAATTCCATTTGAAGGCTAAGCAAGGCTTATAGGCTGTTTTCTTATTGACAAGTCTCATCTTTAAAAGCTCCTTATCTAACAGCTCTCTGCTTTTGCCACAGCAAGTTAGAAAACTAAGAAAAAACACTGTGCCATGAAAGCCAGAAACAAGGCACCAAGCTCCAGGAATTTAACCATGTTTAAGTATTTTGTATCCTGCCACCCACATAAAGACACAAAAAGTTTGAGATGTTAAACCTCATGTTTCAAAATTGAGAACAACCTCTAACCAACACGAGTGAACTCTACCACAAAGAGCAGATCTTCCTCCTCAATTTTAGATTTTCTTTTAAAGCACACAGAAGTGGTTTCAGAGTTATGTAGCTCAGCCTAAATCCTCAGTGCAATAAAATTATTGATATGCAATAGGAAGAGCAAGATTGAGTTTGGGCAGGTTATTAGGTATGAGGAAGGAATTGTTCCCTGTGAGGATGCTGAGGCTCTGGCACAGGTGCCCAGAGCAGCTGTGGTGCCCCTGGATCCCTGGAGTGTCCAAGGCCAGGCTGGACAGGGCTTGGAGCAGCCTGGGACAGTGGGAGGGATGGGACTGGATGAACTTCAGGGCCCCTTCCCACCCAAACCACTCTGTGATTCCATGAAATAAAGCAGGTGGTATTTCTGGTGACTGATATCTGTGTGATATTCTGATAGCACACATCAGCGAGATTTCTTACTCAAGCTCACAAAACACGCTTGCTTTAACCTAGTGACCTACACCTCACCTCCTGCTTGTCCTAAAACCTCCTTTAATAAAATTATACTGAGATTGCATTGAAAAAGAGATGTCAAATGTCCTCCTTGCAGCCAACAAACTTAACCTTATCTGTAACTGCAGAGATGAGAGCAAGGGCCTCAAACTGCTGGGACCTAAATAAACACAGCAGCTTCTTTAAAAAAGTTGGTTGTATACCACGCACACAGTGTGTACATACACACACACTCCAAAATGCTTTCAAGCCTTTCAAAACTCACTATAAATTCACACAAGCCATTCACAATTCCCTATAGTTTAAAAAACACAAGCAGCTAAAAAAAGGATTGTACGTCACACGTGAAAGAGAAAACAAAACCATTTTTACTTTAGAACAGTTGGATTCAGCTGCTGTTTGGGAAACATACAGCCAATTATATTTATTTCTGTGACTCAGGGTTCCTGCAGCCTGCTTCTCTTCCCAGAGATACCTGAGTTATCCTTCAGCACTTTCCAGCTTTCTGCCAGGCTGTTCCACAGCTTTACATGGCCACAGTCCTTCACCTCGTATCTGATGATTAACACAATCCTGCAGAAGAGCAGAACGCTGCTGATTCTTTAGAGAAGAGCTCCCCAGAATGCAGTATTAGTTTAACCTCATTTAGATACAGAGAGGTTCAGCATTTCATTCTGCAAGGGAGAGATGTTTCTACTATGTCGAGGCAGCGAGCAAGAAATCAAAATAATGAGTTCAGAACGACATTGCTGGGTTCACACAGACTGAAATTCCATAACGTGAAAGAATAAACTGCCGTCTTGAGCAATTAAGCAGCATTTTCTATTCACAGAAGTACATCCTCCTTGGGTGTCACTAAACACTGCACTAATTCCAAGCAACTCAGCTGCTCTTAATAAAAAAAAATAAATTAAAAAGAAATCCTCTTTCTTGCTGGCAAGGTGAGTTACTAGAAGGCTCTTTCCTCGTCAAGGACAATGCGGGTCTGGATCGAGCAGACGTGGCAGGTTTGCCACAGCTCCTCCCTGCTCCAAGTGCAAAGGGGAGCTCCTGACAGCCCCGGAGCTGCAGGGAGAGAAAACAACCACACAAAAGCTGGGAAAGCCAACCCCGACCCCAGAGAGGCTGGGGAGAGCACAGACATCACCCAGGGCTGCGTTCTCAGCTCTCCTCCCTCCCTAAAGGAACTGCCCTGCGAGGTACCTCTGCTAACTAAGAACCCCAGAGCAGCAAGCTCAGGGTGCACGGTGGAAAGAGATGGCACGGGAACAAGAAGCAGTGAGGAAACACCAAGAGCTGAATTATTTTAGGCTATAAAGAGATGGTGCTACCTTAACTGTGTCTGTAAGGACACAGAAAAAGGGTCTTTATCCCCCCATTTCATCCATATTTTCCAGAGCCAAATCAAAACCACCTCTCTGGACCACCCCCATCCCTCCAAAAGTGGTTCATGTCACACATGCTGTTGGCTGCTCCACCAGAAATTTATTTTTCTTGGATAGATTTTCCTCAGCCCTTTCAATCAGGTTCAGCCAAGACACACTCTCTACTCCAGAACTTTTCAGAAGGACTAGATAATGTTTGTTTCATGCCAAGACACCAGGCAGGAGACAGAATAAAAGCATCTGTAGAGAAAATCAGGCCACTTTCCACCTTCAGAGCAAACTCCGCTGCAGTTCAAGTGCCACAGTTTAGAGAATCTCAGACTAATTTCATTTTCATCCGCTGTAAAGCCTGCAAGAAATATCCAGCGATTTTGTAAGGAGGTGGAGAGGGAGAAAAGAGAGAGGAATATTGGTCTGTTTCTTTAATTTGGACCCTTCGCAATCAACAGTATGTTCTTTAACACTGGGCTCCAATTGGCAAGAAGAGATTCTTCTTGAAGATGGGATATTTTTAGAAGATGTTTTGATTGGTGGCATTGAAACATCTCATCTAAGAAGCAGAGCTTCCATCATTATCCCAAATCTCCTCAGTCTCTCAAAAAATCACGAGATCAATCTCATCAGGAGAATTTTTAATCAAAGGTGTGTTCAGGAGGGTTTTCCTATTCTTTTGGGGTAAGAGGGAGTAGGAGTGAATGAAGCATTACTCACCTCCTTTCTAAGAGTTGGGCTTTTCTAGAGAAGTGAATACTAGACCTTCTTTTTTAATTTAATTTTTTTGTTTACAAGCAGAAGCGAAGCATGTTACATTCACGGGTCTAAAACCCAGAACAACAGCCAAAAAACCTGAGCTGGGGCAACTCTGAGTCAAGTAATCCACGAGGAAAGGCAGCAAATGAGAATAGTTTGGAGTATGACAACATCTTCCAGACCTTAATGCTTGATAAAACTTGAAAAGGTTCACACAAAGAATGGAGTAGAGGTTCTCAAACCACGGGGGCTTCTAAAAAGTGCTGCAAACAGCGCTGTCAGGCTGAGCCCTCACCAAACCCAGGGCTGGGGCACCAACAGGACCATTCCCCACCGAGGGTGACCCTGGGCTGAGCTGGAGACTTCCCTCCTTCGGGACAATTCTTCTCCAGACTCATCCAACCTCATTGCACATGTCAGAAGAAAGCACAGAACACATGGGACGTTTTCAAACACATTCACAAACTTTGAAGCCAAGAGTTTCACAACAAAAGCCAACACAAAAGTCATTGTAGCAGAAACAAAGAGCTGTAGCTGCGAGTTCATTACTGCACAGCCTCCAAGAGCCCGGAGGGCCAAGTGGGATCTGCAGCCAAACCATTACACATTTGCACCTTCCCAGACCTAGAGGATTCCCAGCTCTGGAAGAGATATGACAAATTTTTTTCATTAGAGGAGCTGGAACGAGCTGTGGTAAGGACTAGAGCTGTAATGCAGAGAGCACAGCTCTGCACTGTCAGCTTGCTTGAAGGGCCAGGGAGTTCATGACTACCAGAGAGGGTGGGATGTTTTCATCTAAATAAAAAAATTAACCTTGGTAAGACGTCCTTCTGAAATTATCATGCAACCTTGTGCAATAAATCCGACCTGGAAGCGACATTACCCAGCTCTGAGCTAACAGGCAATGAGAGTGACTGAAAAAGGAAGAGTTTTGCATGGATTTCTACACTGTCCAAGCCATCCCTGTGACGGAAGGTAGCACTTTTCCATTCAGCTCTCTGCCCCAATGTGTGTCAAAAACCGATCAGAGGTTCGATGGAGATGATTAATCCTGGAGGGAGTCGAGCTGCTGCTGCCCATGGCAGGAGGAGGAGGAGGAGGAGGAGGAGGAGGAGGAGGAGGAGGAGGAGGAGGAAGAGGAGGAGGAGGGCAGCTACCTTTGTGCTCCCCAGCATTGTGAGACAGCAGCGCAAGCCACAGCGAAGGAGATAATCACAAATTCTCAGAACCTCCTTTATCTCACCAAGCATCAGCTAAATAAATAAACCAGGATGCTTTTGAACACGCTACTCTCAGAAATGAAGTGAAACACAGGAGAGCTCCATTACTTCAATTAATACTCCCATTTGTACCAGGTCAGCAGTTCCCAAGGGCAGCGAGGACAGGCACCATCCCTCTATTCCTCAGCCAACAAAATCCCCAACCGCTGGGCAATGAGCATCCAACTCGCTTTAAAAACCCAGGAAATCTCTGTAGGACCCAAGAGTAAAAAAAGAAAAAGAAGAGGAGAAAATGCTTCCCTGGATATGTTTTTTTTTTTTTTTAATTTTGGTTGTAGTGTCTCAAGCAGGAAGGAAAATTACAGAGTTATCAAGAATCACAGAATTTCAAACATTTGGGTAGAGATAGACTTTCAAGACCATCCAGTCCCACCCCTACCATGGGTAGGGACACCTTCCACAAGACAAGGTTTCTCCAAGCCCAATCCAAGCTGGCTTTGGTCACTTCTAGGGACAGGGCAGCCACAGCTGCTCTGAGCAACAAAGTTTTCTCCCTGGCCCAATAAATTTAAGTAAAACCAATTTTTTTTTTCCAGTAAGACAACTGCAGAAAGCCCAGAACAGGAAGATCATTTTATGTACTAGTCTGACTAGCTGAAAAATTCAAACACCTACATCAGAGAGGAAAAAAGATCCTACCAGAAAGCTCCAAAAGGAGGAGGGGGAAAAGTTTCAATTATATGAGGCAAAGACTGAAAGTAGCCAAGTGCTCTGCATGCAGATGGTCGCTAACAAGCAGACAAGAAGTAGATGAAAGGGATTTTGAGGAATGCCGCAACATCAGAGGAAAACAATAAAGAGAGGATTCCTCCAGCAGATTCAAGCAGTAATGGTCAGCTCCAGCAGCAGCCCTCATTAGTGGGGACCACCTCGTTAGTGCTGCAGAGGTTCCCTCACCGCTGGAGTCCTGCAGCCATTGCTCGTTCCGAGCATCACAACTAGAAGCATTCTGGGAATTTACGACCAAAACCTTCACAGACGCGACGACAATGAAAAAAACACCCACGACATTTTCTCTTCGTCCTCCCCTTTCAAGGAGCAGCACCACTGAGCACCACAAAGTTTTCACAGAGCATCTTTTTAAGTTGTGGGAGGGAAATAGGCACAGGGTGGAGTTGTTGGGGTGTCTGTGCAGGGCCAGGAGTTGGACTGGATGATCCTTGTGGGTCTCTTCCAACTTTGGATATTCTGTGGTAATTTTCACTAGTTCTTCATAAAGCCACCAAAATGTTTAATCAAGTCATTTTTTCTTCGATTTTTCAGAGAGCAGAGGAGCATCTTGTCCTGGTGCACAAATCCATTGCCCAAGCACAAGAAAACATTGGTACGGCAACCAACTCAATTTGCAGAGCAGCTAATCTGCTCAGGGCTTACCTGTACCCAGCCTGGAGGGCGTGTGGCTTCAGGAGTTTAACATAACCAAAGCACGCCTGGCACAGACAGCAAAGGGGGAAAAACAAAGGCACAGCTGTGCCATGACAACCAGGATGGGTTATGAAAGTTTTCTGTCCTCAGAGGATACTATTTTGAAAATAAATACTATCTCCAGAGCCAGCACGCAGGAGAAGTGGCTGCGAAAAGAATTAGAACTCTTTCCATGAAGATGACCTGGCCACGAACACCCGAGGTGATGCAGAGAGAGAGGAGGGGCACTGAGGCAAAGGTTCACACAAAGAGTGAACCAGCACAGAACCATCCTAACTGGAGACAGATGTAATTCCAGCCTGTTAGAAAGAATTCAAAGAACAGCTCACACTCAGGAAAAACACAGCTAAAAGAGAAAAAGCAGCAGTTACTTCATAAACCAGGTTAACACCTAATACACAACACAGTGTCTATCAGAGCCTTCAGGTAAGATTTTTTACAAGTATCACTTATTAAAAGTAGGTTTAAATAACTAAGAGTTAAGCTGGCTCGGGCTTCCTGCCCATTTCCAGAGGCAGGGAGAGGGGGATGGAAGGGGGGAGCGAGCGAGGGCTGAATATGGAAAGCTGTCTTTAGGCACAATATGAATCATCACACAGAGGAATCTTCTTTAAGTGGCTGGCTACTACTCAAACAGATTTATTTTATTTAAAATGGGAAGGTTTTGACCAACGTATGCACAACAAACCTTGGAGAAGTCATTACACGACACTCAGCTGTGTCTATTACAATGAAAAATACTTGAAAATTAATCTGTATCAATTTAATCCACCCTGACATAGGAAAAGTGGTTAATGCCTTGGGAGATTTCCTAATGTGCTCGGTTTCTTCACATTATTTTCTGCTGTCTCAGTATAAACAGCACCTTGCCTTTGACTTTCAGAAATCTCTGCTAATGGCAGGAGAGCTACCTACGACATGAAAGGAGCAGAGAGACAATCATCTTCTTGTTTTAGCCCGAGACAGTAAAAAGCCAACACCACAAAATGTTGCATACATGGAGCAAGAGCCCCGCAAGTGTTCTGCATTCAAAATGCAGACCCACAGAAGGCTGATTGTCTCATTTTTTTGAAATAGCCAGCACTGGAATAGCAGAAGTCACATGGAGAAGGGCTCCAATTCACACAAAAATAGGCAGATTTAGCTGCTGCGATTTTTATTCATGCAACTGTCCCAGCCTAGAAATAGCAGCGGCTGCTAAACAGAAATATTCTCCCCCTGGCCACTGGGACATGGGACTCCAGTGGAGAAAAAAGCCACGAGGAACAGGAAGAGCCAGAAGAACCATGAAGGTTCCCATCAAACCACATGGACCAGGAGTCCGAGCAGGACCTGAGCACTGAACACCTTCAAACCCACCTGTCCTTGTCCTCTCTGAGTCAGACATTCCTGCCCTGATCTGAGCACTGAACACCTTCAAACCACCTGGCCCTGCCCAGTTCTCCCCTCTGGGTCACACATTCCTGCCCTGATCTGAACACCTTCAAACCCACCTGTCCTTGTCCCCTCTGGGTCACACACTCCTGCCCTGATGTGACACTGAACACCTTCAAACCCACCTGGCCTTGTCCTCTCTGGATCACACACTCCTGCCCTGATCTGAACACCTTCAAACCCACCTGGCCTTGTCCCCTCTGGGTCAGACATTCCTGCCCTGATCTGAGCACTGAACACCTTCAAACCCACCTGGCCTTGTCCTCTCTGGGTCAGACATTCCTGCCCTGATGTGACACTGAACACTTTCAAACCCACCTGGCCTTGTCCTCTCTGGGTCAGACATTCCTGCCCTGATCCGAGCACTGAACACCTTCAAACCCACCTGTCCCTGTCCCCTCTGGGTCAGGCACTCCTGCCCTGATCTGAACACCTTCAAACCCACCTGGCCTTGTCCCCTCTGGGTCACACACTCCTGCCCTGATCTGAACACCTTCAAACCCACCTGGCCTTGTCCCCTCTGGGTCACACACTCCTGCCCTGATCCAAACACCTTCAAACCCACCTGGCCTTGTCCCCTCTGGGTCAGGCACTCCTGCCCCTCTCCAGGTGCACACACAAGGTGTGCTCTGTGTTTTCCACCTCCTTCCCAGGGTGCAGGAGAGCACACGAGGCACACTCAGGTCAGCTCCGAGCACAGAACTCCTGCTCAGCCCTGCTCAGGCTGTCACAGCGCTGGGGAGAGAGCCCACGGTGCTTCTGCCACTGAACACCAAACTCCAAAAACATCCACGGAACCACCCACACACCCTCCAGCCTTCCACGGGTTCCTCCCAGAGGGCAGGACACTGTCACTGCCCTAGGTCACACAACTGGAGGGAAATACAGGTCTGGGAGCACAGCTGCTGGTCCATAATTCATATTCATATTTCATATATTCCCAGATATTTTATATGTGAGAATGAATATCCCTCACTAAATCTTTTTTCTTCAAGAATCCTTTTATTTTTTTCACGATTTCTGTCTATGGCACCTACATAAAACCTCTCTGGTTCCCTCTCAAGAGTGGAATGGCTTTGCTAATGCAACATTGCAACATCACCAGCCCTGAAAGCTCAGCACTGGGCATGAAAGGGGAGCCACCAGGGAATTCAGGAAATGCAGACTGAGCCCACGAGCTGACTCAAAGTCTTCCAAATGAAGACATCCAATTTTATCTCAACGAAGCCTAGAGCCCCCCACGAACACCAGTGAGGTAACAACTCCAAATCTTTAATATCACGGAAAGAGATGAGCTCCAGCTGCACACGGGCTGGGATGAGAAGCACTCGGGAGATAAAATGTTTTTTACCTGGACCAGGAGAATGAGCGACAGCAGAATATTCCCAAGCTTCACCCACAGAGGAAAGATTTCGTGGCAAACATTCCCGAGATGACTGAAGCTCTCTTATTTTCCTGTTTGTTGGCCAAGACCAGTTCAATCTACAGACGGCTGCTCGCTCTGGGCACTACATCAAACCCTTCCCTCTGCCTCCCATCACACACATTTCCCTCCAATTCACACTGCTTTCCATTAATATTTGAAAGTCCTCCCTTACACAAATAAAATTCTTGCAACATTTCTTACAACATCGTTATATGTTACTATGGAAACTGCTAAAATGTCACAAAATACAAAAGCCTAAATCTCTGCTGCATGAGGAGAAACCTGATCGTCCTTAGTTCCCTCTTGGGGTAATCTGATGATCAAATGTTTCAAACCTAATATAAAAAAAAGTCACTACTATAGTGGGGGGTGTATTTTTTTTTTGCATTATTTTAAATTATTGAATATTTCATTAAGCCAGCAGACAAATTAAGTCCATTTTCACAAATCCAGCCTATCAGGAGGCACTTTTTAGGCAGCAAAATGACATTTAAAAGTCTCTGGAGCTCCATAGTGAGCAGAGCAGCTGTGGTTGGACCCCTCGAAGTGTCCAAGGCCAGACTGGACAGGGCTTGGGGCACCCTGGTCCTGTGGGATGTGTCCCTGCCCATGGCAAGGGTGGAACTGGATGAGCTGAAAGGTCCTTTCCACCACAGACCATTCTGTGATTCTGTGAATGTATTTCACACAGGCAGGACGCACAGATTTAAGATACGGGAGCTCTAACTCTTCAAAACTGAAGCTCTTTGCGAATCACGGAGTCGTGGAGAGAGCGCCCTGTGCTCATTCATAAGGCAGCAGGAATTAATGTGCCTCAGAAGCAGGAGTGTCACGAGATGTGCCAGCCGAGCTGTGCCACCACTATCGCAGGGAACATCTCGTTTTGCACATGAGCATCGGGGAGAGAGCAGCCATCTGCCAAGGAGCTCACCTCCCTAACCTGACAGCTCGCAGGGAGCTCTGAACACAGCCCGGGGTGACCTCCGCGCTCGGCACAGCCTCGGACAGGGCACAGCCTCTGGCACAGAGCTGGCACGGGCAGCCCCTGGCACAGAGCTGGGGTGGCTTCGGGGAGGGGCTGCCAAAAGGGAAAACACCCTCGGCATGATTTGCCACAAAATTTTTGAGCCACTGCATCATCAGAAGAAAACCAGCGAACCGAATGTCTCAAGAGCACAAGACTCTGAGTGTCCTCTCTTAACCATTCTCTTTCACCAAAGCATCCCCCCCTCACTCACTGCTGATGCAATGCAATGAAACAGCATGTTTCACAGGAAAATCCCAGGCATCGGTAGCAAATCCTTAACTCGGCATGCCTGTGCCAGGTACCCTTCCCATAAATAGCTTATTCAGTGCTGAGGTCAAAGCTGGAGCAGGCATTCCAGAAAGTAACCTTATCCCAGGGAAGGTCAGAGGGGGGTGAAAAGAAAAGAAATAGAAAAAAAAAAGAAAAAAAAAAAAAAAAAGAAAGAGCTGGATGTTACTTAAGCAAACCATTTCAAGTACTTCAAGTGAAAGCAAATCTTTCAAATGCAGAGAGCCACAACCAGAGACAACTCCGAGTACAGCGGAGAGTTGAATCATTCCCAGTTGGCTCCAGAGATGTGAAGGGCAACTGAAACAAACCCAATGGCAATTCAAGCTTCTCTTCCCACTTCTCATCTGAACTCCTAGTCAATACACAGGCCCTCACCTATTTATATTTTTAAGCCCTTCCTTTCATTCCGAAATCCAGCAAATAAAACCTAAGCCTATTTTTTAAGTTCCCTCCTACCTAAAGCATTTTATCTGAGGACGGCCCAGCAAAGACACCAAGCTCTCCAAGCCTTTGAAACAAGACACTTGAAAAACGCCCCACATCCAGGGTGTGCCCAAAACATGCTCCGTGGAAAAATCTCTTGGGGTAGTGCCAGTTTAGCAAGGAAAACATTTTCCCCCAGCTGGAAGTCTAGCACTGCTGAGCGAGTGCAGCCAGAACAGATCCACGGGAGGAGAGAACAAAGGAGGGGGGAAGACCATGTCACTGCAGAATGGAACCCCAAATCTTTGAGGAAGACACCTGGGAGTGCCTTTACAATCTCTTCCTTAAGGAATTCCACATTCACCGTTGCTCCAGCTGTAATCTCAGCCATGCAGGAATTCTAATCTCAGCCATACAGTCATTTTTTGTCTTCTGTCAGTACCAGCCGAACAAAAACGCAGCTCTGAGCTGTGGCTGCTCGCAGATGCTGGTGTAACACAATATAAAAGTCTTTCCCCATCCCCCACAGAGGTATATTAGACTTCAATATTGGAGATCAGCTCTAAACGGGGCCCCTTTCCCTCGCTCAAACACCAACTTCAATTTCACAGGAGACTGCAGCAAAGCACACAAGTACCACACTGGGTTCTTAACACCAGTTCACATTCACAAACTTCACAAAAAATTTTTTTTTGCTGCTTCAGATGTTGTGACAGGCTTTTTCCAATGAAAAGTAAAGTAAATATTTATACAACCCTATCCAAAGTGTCACCCACAACTCCTAAAAAAATCTGAACTACACAGCCTGTTCTTACTTGCTGCCCCACTGGGTAAGGGCTGCAGAGACAAAGAGCAGTTTATTGGCAGTACCAGACACCAAATCATTCCCAGCCCTCCGCATTATCTCTCACACACCAGCCCAGCACAGCCTGGAAGAGAATCAGGGGGAGAAGATCTGACTCAGAGCAGAACCCAAAGCACTGCAGGAGCAGTAAAGGCATCGGCCAGAAAGATGCTCTGTCTGCGTTCAACACACCACACACCGAATTCAAATGCTTTCCTGAACCACAGCACTGATCCCAACGTTATTCCTTGCACAGGTGACCCAGCACCAAGTGCTGGTGCTCAGAATCCCAGACTGGTTTGGGGTGGAAGGGACTTTCAGCCTAGAAAGACAGATTTAAACCAAAGCATCAAATTCCCTCCTGGATAAAAGATAACCACACTGCCTTATCTGAGGTCTCTGGATGACCACCTACCTACACCTGCCACACTCCAGTGAGGTCTGCAAGAGGATCAAGGCTCTAATAAAAGTCAGGAACAACTTATTAGACACACATAATATCTATAAAAGATGTACTAGGGCCAGCATCTCTTTGAGAAATAACTGACTATTCTTGTTTGCCCTCTTTCCTTAAAAGCAAGAAGGACTTGGAGTGTCCTACTTACTCCAGATACCTGATTAAGCATTTTTGAACAATCAGCTGCTCTATTGTTCTGCTTTCAAATGCAAAGCAAGAACACTTCAGGATTTGCTCTCTCTTCCCTCCTGACCAACACATTGCTGTTGAGACTAACAACTCAAGACACCACATTAGCAAGGTTCTCATAAACAGCTGAAAAATACATTTAAGCACCGTGCTGTCATCAGTACCTACGAGCACAGCTAAAATTCAACAGCAAAAAAACACCCCAAAAAGTCAAGCAGGTGACTGAAAAAGTGATAAACAGTAAGAGACAAACTTTTAAGGTTGCTCTGCATAAACCGTTTAGGGAAACATGTTTGTGACCAATAGGAAAAGCTTCCTTAGTCCCCATGTCCCCATACATCCCCCAAATGGTGTGGGATTTGATATCTGAATTACACGTGGGATCTGCCATCTGAATTATGGTTCCGTGAAGTCACAGATTTGAGAAATATTATTTAATGGCCCTTCAGATACAGGCTTCCTTATCAAGTTCTCGCTTGAAAAACACAATCAAGGCAGAAAAGTCAGAATCTTTAACTCCCATTTCTCAGTCAGCTGATGCACCAACCACGGCCACTCCTAACCAACCCCCAGCCCAAGTGCCCCACGCATCCATCTCCAACACAGGAGTTGGAAATTAGTGCTGGGAAAAGCAGTTCTGGGTGAGAAATCTTAATTACTACTCCAAGCCCAGCAATTCTGAAATCCCGGCAGCACAACGTGACGCAGTGCAGGGAGGAGACAACACACAAGCTGTGAAATGATTCACTGCAACACCAAAGTGCAGAAGGCGCTCGGATTTCCCACCAGTAAATGGGAATAATTAAAGTGTGCTCAGGCATCGTGGCCATAGGCATCGTAACAACCACAAGTGAACACTGTAGGTACTGCCTGACCCTTGGAAAGGTTCTGTGGGAAGCCAGCGATGTGAGAAGTTGGTCATTAGGAACTTCAGTTCCCTCTCAGCAGCTTGATGCAACTGCCAACCAAACAGTGACTTTCCAGATAAGAAACCTGAGCTAAAAGATAAGTCCCAGTTAAATATTTGGTTTCATTACCTTTTCAGAAAATTTTTCCATGGTACAGACTGAAGTTGAGGATTGGAGAGACTAAATCACCTACCACTCACCAGCTCATGGTGCTTAGCATAGGTCACTGACCAGCCAAAAATAATTGGCAAATTCTGATTAAACTTGTCTACAGGCAAATCCAAGACACAGAAACCACCAGTCTGAGAAAAGCAACTGCTACAAAGATGCACAAGCCACATTAAATATTTCCTATTTATATGCATTAGCACAGGAACACAGAAACAGCAGGACTTTAGTGACTTTCTACACCATCACTCAGCCACACAAACCAGATTTCAGCCAGCAGCCCTGCAGCACTGGGAGGAATTCCATGCCCTTCTCTGAACCACGTTTCACAAGCAGCTCCTGACCCCAACAAGCTGACAGCAACACAGAACCAAGGAATGGTTTGGGCTGGGAGGGACCTTCAAGATCATCCAGATCCACTCCCTGCCATGGTAGGGACACCTCCCACTGTCCCAGGCTGCTCCAAGCCCCAATGTCCAACCTGGCCTTGGACACTGCCAGGGATCCAGGGGCAGCCACAGCTTCTCTGGGCACCTGCGCCAGTGCCTCCCCACCTGCAAAGGGCAGCTGGGCCCTTCCACAGTCGCACAGGTTTCGCAGGCGCTGCTGCCTCCAGTCACACCCAGCCATGGAGCTGGGATTCTCCACAGGGGAGGCTCGAACCTGCCTTCCTCACCTCCTCCAAAGGCAAAGCTGCTCTCTCCTGAGCCTCACTCTGCACCGCTCACACCTTTAGAGGCTCTCGGCCGTGGAGCAGAGCTGTGTATTGTTAACCTGGGAGCAGATGCAATCCAACACAGTGGTCCTCGATGCACACAAAGCCAAGGATTCAGCACGACCCAGCCCTGCCTGCACACACCTGCCCTCCTCCTGGCTGCCTGAGAAGCAGGAGCACCTTGTTAAACCAAGCCCACGGCTGGCAGGGCTTCCCAAAGGTGTAACGAATCCCTCCCTGCTTTGTTTATGCATTACACGATGGCCTGGTTATGCACCTGAATGACAGCACCTTCCTGGGCAGCAGGTCTGGGAGTGCTTTAGAAGGATCTACCAAGCTCTGATACATCCCCAACGCTACTGGAAAGAAGAATTCCTCAGGGAGATGCTGCTCCAGAGCCGAGATCAGGCAGGTCAGAACAGTACAAATGCTTCCAAGTCTGTCCTTGACCAGATACTGATTCTGGAATGCCACCACACCAGAAAAACTCAAAGGTCAGCTCTTATCTAAGCATGATATAAACATGTCTTTGTTTCTTTTGCGTGCTCCTGCTCGAATCCCAGAGGTGGTCGGTGACACGGCCAGTCACTGCCAGCAGGCTCCAAGACACCGTCTGTGACACCACTCTCACTAAAGGGCTAGAAGCAAACAGCAGTTTTTTGGGGGGAAGGCAGGGGCACCCAGAAGCAATGCAAAACCAAGGGATGGTGAATGAGCAGTGAGAAGTTGACAGAATCACAGAATTGCTGGGGTTGGAAGGGACCTCTGGAGGTCATCCAGTCCAAGCCCTGTCAAGGCAGGGTTTCCTAAAGCAGGTTACACAGGAACGCATCCAGGTGGGTTTGGAATGTCTCCATTACACACTTAAGATACCCCGACTCACTATAAAAATTGAAATAATCAGGGTTCAAGTCTTCCTTCTAATAAGGGAACTCAGAAAGATAAATAATCCAGCCCTCCTTGAGCAGCCTCTGCACTCACACTAATGTACAACAATGGCTCTGTACCATCGGCTGGCCCAAGGCAGCTTCCCAGTGGAAAATTCAGCTCTTCCTCTTCCTGCCTCTCAGTGCTGCTGGAAAAGAATGGTATTGAGATGTGCTCAGAGGCTTGCAGCAGCTCTTAAGGTTGACTCGAGGAGTTCCACTAACAAGCACCGGCACGCACTGAGCCTCGGCAGTGCCAGAGCTCGGGGCCGATGGCACAGCACTCATCCAGCAGGACGGTCAGTGCTGGGACAGCTCATTACTGAATAGCCACAGGCACCAACTTTAAACAAGGGTTGGTGGGCCTGGCCTAGATGCCAGCGTGCATACACACCAGCTTCTGAACCCAGAGACAATAGAGGGATCAGTCTTTTTATTAGCTTTCAAATCTTTGGCTTTTTAAGAGTACTCAGAAGGTGAAGGCATGACTAACGCAAAGGGCGGAAAAGTCAGCAGAGAATTTCACGCATGGTATCTCTGAATGCCGCACTTCCTCCTGGGATTAAGAGGAGTGGCAAAGAAATCTCACTTTGCTAGACAACACATAAAGCCATGAAACCCACAATATGGGAAGTTTTATATTATTTTGGACAGGTTTTTAATCAAATGTCTCCTCCAATAACTACTGCAAGACTTACAAATGCAATTCTACTACTAATCCCAACAGTAAGTTTGTAGATGTTATAAAACAGGAATAAAGTTACTAAACTCTTGTTTCTAACAGCACAAGAATCCCTTTATGTCCATCCAGGAGCGACCACATGATCAGCTACCTACCAGCTTTGCTCTGGGAGAAACCCAAACTCAAGCCACATTTAAGACTTCACACGCAGAAATTCATCCTGCGCCACCATCCCAAAACACAATGTGACACTGAACTGGAATTTGATATTCAAGAGCTGTAACATCTGGTTATCAGCACTCATCCACATGAGTGTGTTCTCAGAGGATGCTGAAGTTACCAAGTGCCCACTGTTCACATCTACCCAGCTCACTAAAATCTGTGTCACACAGATTTGATCAGCCACTAACACACTGTGGACAACAGGTATCCAAACCCATTCGGTTATCTCTCCAGAGAGGTCTGAACAATCTCTGGACACTGCAGGAATGCAAAAGTCCTGGTGGCTATTTCCAGCCTGGATGGGAAAGCCATGGGCATTCCAGGCAGGACCCCTGTGCCTGCTGCAGGGAGTTTTTTGTCTACTGTAGCGATACTTCACAGACTGAGGTCTCAGCTCAATAGATCCATCAGGGTGGAAGAGATCCTCTACTGATGCAAGCAAGATTTCACAGACTAGACGCAGAATACAGCCTTTTAAGAGATTTGTGCAAAATACTGTGGGGTATGCACTCCCAGGGAAAATTCTGGGTTTGGAAGAAGAATTTCCCATCTTGCCTGACCTGTCTCAAGACCTTTTGCCTTGAGAAGGATCTCTCTCCTCCACACACAAACTGACACTCAATACTTACGCAAACAGCATCCAGTTAACAACATAATTATGAAGCTGTTGTCAACATTTAATGCAACTCACAGACAAGAAGAAAATTCCCAGCAGTAATTTCCCAGATTCAAGAAGAGAACACACTCACTTCACACTTCCGCTGGCACTTGAACCAAATCCTTTCAGAGCATTTTTTTTACAGGCAGTTCATTTAACAAACAAAATAATTCCCCAATCACAAATATGCTGTCAGCTACACAGATTCAGACTGGCCCTACTTTACACAACAGGTTTACAGCTAATATTCCCATTGTAAAACAATAAACAATTCATTTCAGGAGACAGGACCAAAGCATCCTGGAGAGAACTGCTGATGGCATTCCAGGTTTGTATCTGCAGCTCACACCACTCCAGCCAGCCAATATTTCCAGGACTTGCTGCTCCACAAACACCAAAGACTATTTCCAGTATGCATGAGGAATTTTATCTTCAGTGCTGCATGTGCTGAAAATCACACCACGCTAGTTTTAACAATTCTTTCACCTGAGACCATCCAAAATTTAGCATTTCTACAAAACCCATATTTCTATCTGCCACCTTGCTCCCCACCACCAGAAGGAAACAAGTGAGTGCTACTTACAGTGGTACGTGGGGTTGTTCTGGGTCTGCTTTGGTCAGTTCCTCTTCTTCAACGTCTGACTCTCCCCCCGAGCTGCTGTCAGTGACATCCGAGTCAAACGCCTGCTCACTGGATCTCAAGTTGGCCATGCCACTGGCCGTGAATCTCTCCAGTTCCTCCGATATTGAATCGCTCTTCAGGAAGTTGCTGAGGCCTTCTGAAGTAACTGTCTCACTTGCAGCTTTCCTCAAGGCTGCTTCTGCTTTTCTGGTCAACATCAGCTGGCTCCGATGCCTCAGGGGGTCCAAAGCTGGAAGCTTGCTCAGCGTTTTCTCCAAGAAGCCGCCCAACTGCTGCTGGATGTGTCTCTCCACCTGCTTCGCCTGCACCACCTGCAAGCGCTTCTGCAGCCGCCGGGCTCGGCTCTCAATGTCCGCCTGACGTCGCAGCAGGGCCCTCGTCCTCATCTCGGAGTCGAGAGTGCTGTGGTGACCAGCCAGCAGAGGTGGCTTCTGCTCCTCCAGCCTACTGCTGCCGAAGTCGGAGCGACTCGCGACACCGGGCACCCGCGTCTCCCCACCGCCGCCCTGGAGCACCCACTGCTGCTCTGTGGAATTAAGGGAAGATTTATTTGCAGTGCTATTATTGCTAAAGGGAGGTGCGTGCTCTGCATCAAGGCTTCTGTGTGGAAGAGTGCAATTGGTCAACCCGGTCTTCAAGTCCCCTAATTCAGAACCTCCTGTATTATAGTCAACAGTCTGGAGGGCAGCAGAGGAAGGAGCACACTTCCCACCATTCAGAGAACTAGAGTTTTCATGGTCTGAATTGGTACTTTTGGCCAATTTCTTGGCCAAGCCATTCACAGGCGCTTGCGGGAGAGGTGGCTGGCTATTAGTACTCATTGTTTTTAGATTCTCCAGAGTGAATTCCAACACTGGTTGCCTCCCCAACAGATCACTTGTTTTCAAGAAGGACTGAGATAAGAGAGAGTGAGATTTAAGGACTGTCTGCTTGTTGAAGACTCCTTGCAGCTTCAGTGGCTCTTTTGAAGAGACAGATGTTACATCCGAGCAGAGATAAGAGGCCACTAGTGGCTGCAGCTTGCCCAGCTCTTCCTTCGTAGGGTTGTTTCGGAAATCTAGACTGGGATCCTCCGGAGCAATGGCTTTCCTTTTGGTGCCGTTGGCAGCCAGGAGGATGTTGTTGGCGTTGCCGTTGCTCTCGGCACTGCCAGGCGACAAGGTGGAGGACGGGGGAGCCAGCTTGAATCGGATGTGGTGAGCTTCAGCTGCTGCGTCAGTGAGAGCGGGCGCCATCGCAGCCATTCAGCACAGAGACACGGGAAGTCCAGCCTCTCCCGCTGCCGAGGCCAGCTCCACTGCCTCCCACTGCCGCTCCCGAGGGCAGCCTGCGGAGGGAAGGGAAAAGACACAGTCAGGCACTGCACTTGGGAGGAAATAAATCAAACGCTTCGGACAACGCGGCGAGGCTCGGACGCGACGTTTGCGCAAGCGCCACGTCGAGCGCAGCCTCCTCCCCCTGGGAGCCCCAGCCGCGCTCAGCGGAGCCAGGCAGGCACCAGGCAGCTGGGAACACAAGCAGGAACACACAAGCCAGTCCTCAGGATCTCCCGAAGTCAATGCCTGCCTCTAACCGCTATTCCCATCTTTCGGTTTATCCATGAGCGCACCAGAACCCTCCCAGGCCTCCATGAAAGCGCCAGCCTTGGATGCTCCTATTCCTCAATGCCAGCAGCTCACCGACTTCATCATCACAATCCCTGAGCTACTCCCATGAAATAGCTCTCAGCGCTGCTACTGCCAGCTCAGGAGTGTTAAAAATGACAAATTTGACTATAACATGTAACACAGACAAGGCTTGAGGGGAACAAATCTCCATATGCTTAAATTCCCAGGGGCTGAAGAAACCCCACAGCTTCCCTGAAACTTGGATTTCAAGAAAGTCGCTACCCTGGTGTATATGAAACTCACTTTCCCAGAAGTACACTTCCGAATGAGCCAGGTGATTTCCAGTGTTAGCAATTCCCATTTCTCTTTCAAGAGCATGGATAAAAATTAACCCACACACACACACAGCAGTTCTACACTGACTGTCAGAGCAAGCCTGGGTTTAACTCAACAGAGCAAACAAGTTAAGGGAAATAACTTAAGACCCTTCATTTCTCTACTCTGCAAACTTTTCCCACCCACCTTCAAGTTTCTGGTCATTCACCCACCTTCTTTACCACTAAAGTGTCAGTGTTTTTAAATGCCTTTTTTAATTGCATTCAAATAACCCACAGCACAGGCTGTGCTGCCAGTGAAACAGTTACTTGATTTTCCTTTTACTGCTGAAGTTATTTAGCATCTTCATAAGATATTTCAATGTCAACTTCATAATAAAAAGTTCCCCTGATCTCTTGCCTGATATGCCAATCCTCTAATTTCACATAAATTTGCATAAGCTTGTTGGAGCTGTTCATTAGCACACCCCAATGACCAAATTAATACACCACTTTACAGGAAAAGCAAGGACTATCTAAAGTTTTAATATGTTTAACGAGGAAAATTTCACAGCCAGTCTTGTTTCTGGGCTCATCCAGCTGCACCACAGTTGCTCCCCAGCATCAGAACCAGGTGCTTCTCCACAACAAGGACCAGAAAGACATCAAGGCTGAAAATCTAAGTACTAAAACCTGAATTTTTGTGAAAAGCCAGAGATGAGTTAGAGAAACAAACCCAGGTTCCCATGGAGGGAAGGCTCAAAATTATTTGCTCTGTGTGGTTTCCAGTGAGTGCATACATTGGTTACCTGGCCAGCCCCTCGCCAGATCCAAAATACAACGTTCCCCTAGTCCCAGAATCCCAAAATGGTTTGGGTTGGAAGGGACCCTCAAGCTCATCCAGTTCCACACCCCCTCCCCTGCTGTCCATGCTGCAGGACCAGCCCAGGGCACGGGGGTTTTCTGGGATTTGTCACATCCAGCCTCTCCCACCCATCCTTCTCCCCAGGGCTGCTCTCCATCTGTTCATGCTCCAGCCTGGATTGATCCCGAGGGCTGTCCTGACCCAGGTACAACACCTTGCTAACAGTTTTTCTAACTCACTCTCCATAAAATCCAGTTAGGTGACACAGCAGGAGGAGACAGGAAAGGGAGGATACACTCCCAGAAGAACTGACTTTAAAAAAAGCTGTTGCAACAAGAAATACCGGGATGCTGGGGGTGGGTTCAGGCTTCCCAAGTCCCCTACTCACACAACTTATGGTATTTTGTAATCAGTTACACCTTGTCCTTACCAAAAAAGGATCTACATACCTAAAAGTTTTGGCCACACTCACTGAAAATGGCTTTCAGTCAGCATTTGGGTCCATAAATAAAAACTGAACATGTCTATTCAGGGAAGAAAGAAAAAAAAGGAACTTGCAGGGAACTTTCCACTTGCAGCTAAGACACCCTTGGGAGAGAAGGAAGGAAGACTGTCAGAATAAAGACTTCCTCCACTCCGGCCTCCTTCCAAGACCTTCACTAGAGGCACACACACAGGGAATGACTGTCCCTAAGAGGTTGCCACTTCTGCAGAAATGTGTGGGTTTCCCTACCAGAGGGAACTCTGGGTGAGGGCTCTCCACCACAGCGACCACGAGACATCGACAGCGGCTTTGGAAACACCCAGCTTCAAAAAGAGCAAAAAATCCTCCACCTGGTGCTAAATAACTCTTCATGAACATATCTGCACTGTACTGAAGCCAGTCCGTTTGCCCAGGCTGAAGAGAGTTTTAGAGTACATTTTTAGGTCATCAACTTAAATTAACAGAAGTAGAAAACGGAAGCAAAACTTTGACACTGCCTTTTCCTCCGGGTTAGCAAACTCACTTGAAAACATTAAATCTTCCTGCTAAGCTACTGCAAACCTCCTTGGCTCCACTTTTCATTGGGTGGACAGCATTTAAAATATTTTGGAAGCCTGGAAAGCCTCCCCTAAGCATAAGGCTTTGTTCTAGTAGCTTAAAGATGACCTCCAAAAGTTATTCAATTTTTTTTTTTTTTTTTATTTTAAGTCCTAATAAACTCTGTGTGCTAGACAGCACTGAATTCTCTAACACTGAATTAGATCTCTACTTTTATGAGCAACCTCTGAAAAAAACATTAAGGAGCATTTGTAAGCATGTTCCCTCCCTCTGTTTTTAACTCTGGGTTGTTATTAGAGCTGTATTACACTTATCAGGAACTTCTTCCTAACAGGGAATTGGAGGAGAGAAGGTGTTAAGGCATCTCTGAGGAAGGAGAACAAAGAAAGGTCAAGGAATGGGAAGGTCATTCACACAGTCTGAGGAACTTTTCGACCATTCTGTTCAGTCTGACAATAACTCCAAGAATTATCCCCAATCTTTTGCCTGCTCCCGGAACCCAAACCATGCTGGCAAGCTCTACCCAAACTGCTGTCACCCATCAATATCAGCAGATCCATGCGAGCACCCGCGGGTCCCTTTTTTCACTGTTTCCCTGCCAAAGGTCTACAATTCCCAGCACTCAAGGTGACACACACGGAACCAAGAGGCCTCTCCTCCAGCATGTCCTGCTGGTAGAGAACTGCCAGAGAAACCTGACACAGCTCCGGTTCCATCACCACAGCCCAACTCCAGCCCTGCCTCCAGGAACTGCGGCACAACTCCTGTGCTGGACTTCACCTGGGAAGATCCGAGGGGAGCTGTCTGGAAGGCCAACACGGTGTTTACAGCGTCTTAAGCTAACAGCGAATGCACGTTCTTCATTTTCCCTTTGGAAGTAGAGCAGTGCCAGAGCAGTTAGCAGTAATTAACAGAGCGAAGATGAAAGGCTGCAGCGAGCAGGTAAAACCAGGGTAACCGTAACTCCCCATCTTCCCTCGGTCCCCACGAGTGCACGGGAGGCCACCGAGGCAGCAGAGGCACCAGGGCTCCTCGGGGAGCTTCACCCACACCACCAACACTCAAACTTTTCGAACACAGAGCGGAGGGCAGAGTGGGAATAAAGCTGAGGCAGCAATGAGAAGCCAGAGGATGCAGGAGAACACACCCAGTCACACTATACCCCAGAGCAGCCCTCGGGTCATGACACCCCTGAAAACAATCCCCCAGCATGCTGACTTATTCAACACCCTCCGCTTCTAAAACCCAATTTTACAATCAGACCTCGAAAGGAGAACTGGGTTTCCAAGCACATGATTTCGTGCAATACCTCAGAAAACAAGCCCAAAACGAACACAGTAAGCTTTGGTTCTCAGAATTCTCTGTGGAAAGAGTTTCTCAGGTAGAAACCAGGCCCTGTGCTTGCGGTGAGGCTTGTGAGAAGATGAGGGGAGCTCCGAGCACGGGACACAGGAGGCACCTGTAAAAACACACCCCAGTTTCCCTCTGCAGGAGCTGTCCGTGCTCTCCCCACCGGCTGGTCTCCTCCAGACACCAATGCCACCGTGGCCACCAGTGCACCCATCTGGTGTGCAGATCCATCACCTCTGCCCTCCATCCCTCCCTGCACTGCTTGGTCACACGCACATCCACCTCACGTATTTATGCTCCCTGGATTACAGTTTAAATCCCTGCCACCATCCCAAACTCCTGCACTGCTGCACCCTGAAACCTCTCCATCCCAACGCCCTGTGCTCCCCAGCACCCATCTCCTGACGTAAGCAAAGGCGCTGTTCGAGGCAATAAAAGCAAAGCTACCCTGAAGGAAGTGAGTATTGTACCGATTCCCACTTCCCCTCTCCTCCCCCACTACAAATCAACAGTGCAGCCAGCTCTTGAATTCATGTGGTTACAAATATGTTTCAGTCAAAAAACCAAAACAAAGCACACAAAAAAAACCCCCGAAATTGCTAACATAAAATCCCTCTACACTTCATTCTGCAAGTAAAACACATCATCTGTGCTTCTAACCTCAGCAGGTAATAACACACAGCTCCCTGAGCACTACAAATATTTTCCACATCCACCATGTCCATCTACCAAACTTACAGCTATTGTGCATAACAGATCCTCTACGTGCCTTTTGTTATCACCTTTCAACATTTTACAGTTGTAAGACAGGTGTTTACCAATTTAGAAAGGGATTTACATGAGAGGCAACTCTCAAAGCTTTAATTAAGGAAACGTGACAGGCAAGTACAGGACGATCACCTTATTGATAAGCCAGTTATCACGTGCAGACTGTGTGCTTGCAGTGACCCACATTTGGGAAACAGGCTTTTTTTTTGGTATTAATTTAGAAAAGGTTAAGAACATACACAAGAACCATAGATTTTTACAATATACACACACAAGTACATTCCACAGCCACTAGCACTACAGACTTGCACCTAATCTCCCTGGGAAAAATAAGAATTTTAATAGTTAAGAACATCCCAGAAATATTACTGAGTTCCACCTTTATTTGTTTCCAAAGAGAAGCCCTGAAGATTAAACTAAAAGCTGTTGTTTCCACTTCCTTGTCCACATGAGTGGCAGGGTCTGGTCAACTCTGAAATCTCCTTCTGCAAGAATAATTCTCTCCTACGCCCGTGAATCCTCATTGGATATAAATAAACCAAATCAATTGCATCATCTGAGGTAAAGGAGGTTTCATCAATATGATGTCAGAAAGAAAAACAGAAGCCATAAAGCAAGATTAACTGTGATTTCACCACAAAAAATCTGGAAAGGTGAATAATTAAAAGCAAGAATGCCTTCATCTGGAAAATTAAGTGGCTGGAGATAAAAATACCCATTGCTGTTAAGTTAAAGTTGCAGTTTAGAGTCAGATCACAAGAAATGGGGTTCAAAAAACAATAATGGGACACCTGCAGACAGCAGCAGCCTATCAGAGACAAAACTAAAATAAGATTTTTCAAAGCTTTAATTGTGAAATCCAGGTCTCCCCCATCCAGTATCAGAAAGATTTTGTTTTCCTTTCGCATAATCTGGGCAAGTTGCCCAGGATATATGAAAAACTGAACTCAGGACTCAGGGAGCAAGTTAAACAAAAAACAGAATTGCTTTTTAATTTTAAAGACACCTAGTGAATTTTCATTCACTGGGTGCAGTCATACCCACCTTCACTCAAAAGCAGGTAACTGTTCCCAAACTTCTAACACCCCCTGCCTCATAAAGTGGCACCACCCTAATACTTCATATTTTATATTTCATACATTTAGAACAAGGCATTGATTGTCACTATAGAAAGTCCTTTGGAGTGCTTTGGGATAACCAGCCATGTCTTCAAGAGGAAATAACAGTCCAGAGAGGAGCAGAATTAAGTGTCCCAAATCACCAGATCCCTGCCCAATCTGGCAGCCAAATTAAATACTTTATTCTGACTGAGTTCAGAGCTCAGTTCCCCACCACACAAGTGCTCAGTTCACTGCACATCTCAGCTTTTCCTGCTCGTCAGACCTCAGAGGAAAGAGCACAGCCCACCAAGACTGCCATGGCAGCAACTGAAAACACGGTGACAAGAACTCCAGAGCAGAGACGCTCGTTTAATAAAAGGTGATGTTCACTCACACATCACAGGTTCTTTTTTACAGGCCGTAATTACAGCCTGAGCTGGGTTTGCTCTTCCTCATTTAGTGCAAAGCAACTTCACAGTAACCTTCCCATCACATCCTCTGCCGCTGCAGACCTTGACAGGAAGTTATAAAGATTTCAGAGAGATGTTTCCCAACGTTTGAGAGCTGAAAATGAGAAATCTTAAAGGTCCACCTTCCGCTAAGGCCTCTGAGGCCTGAAGCGGCTCCCAATACAGAAATATATCTTTCAATTAAACTTTTCTTTCCACTAAATCTTAAAAAAAGTAAGGTTGCAGCAAGAGATTAACTCAGGCACAGATGAGGACAAGGCCTGTTCAGGTTGAGAGCTACTATCATTTCCCCTCTTGAGATGCAATTTTGTTACCTTTTTTCCTCTTTTTATCAGATAAACAGCACAGTTTCATCACTAAATTCAGATATTGCACCGTCAAAACTCCGCTCGCCAGAATTAAGTCTTCCCAACTATTAACATATCTCATTTCTCCATTTGTCTCACTCCCCAAACTCTGGCAGTTGTCTGCTGCCTGCGCCTCTCATTGCAGGGGAGATCCAGACTGATTTTCTAACTTTCTTCAAAAACCTGAACGAGACCTCATCCAAACTCTCCTCTCCCAAAAAACACAGCTCTGAACTCGGGCTGATGAGGACACGCGCAGGGTTTAATGGAATTATGTTTACTCAAGTCCTACATCACCCAGACTCTTGCTGATTTGGGTATGACAACTCCTGGCCCAGCTGAGAAAGAACAGAAAGCTTTTATTCCAATTTAAACGATTTGTCACAGAAAACTGCACCCTCAAACACGCAGCCAAACTCCTGTTTACAGGGAAGGATTTTCAAACCGAGTCTTTGCTGCATTTCACTCCCGACAGACATTGTATTCCTGGAAGTCATGAGCAGGGACATGGTATTTATAAAATGCAGCGACGGAAACAGTGCTTCTCAGATCACCTGCCATTGCAACTGCCCAGTGCTCAGAGCTCTTTTTACTGGAAGGATAAACACTGTGAGGAGAGGCAGGCGTGCAGAACTTACTCACTATTTGGTCTCATCACTATGTGATCCACCTGAGACCCTTCCAGGAATTAAATGCCCATTTAGGCCTAAGTTGGCCCACTTGTTTCTCTCATAGTCCAATAAAAAAAAAAAAAAAACAAATAGAAAAATGCAAAATCAGGTGTTGTTAGGGTATGGATTGAGATAGCACTGACCTACTCTCAAAAAATGGTCCCAGAAAAAGGTAATTTTCCAGAAGAGGAAAATTATATGGAAGGGGGTGGGGGGAAGGCCCATAAATCAAAATATGTGCTGCTTGCCCTTTCTCCTACTCCCCAAGCTTTACCCTTTCCCTCACCCTGGGCCTAAGCACCCTCAGGCCTTATCTTTACCTCACTGTCCACTGAGTCTCATCCTCCCTGGACAAGCTTTTGGAGGTTCCTAAGGACAGGCAGCGAGTGGAGCCCAAGCAGGGAAGGGTGGAGTGCTGGAACTCCAAAGACAGTCTTTGTTCCGGGCGCTCATTAGATAATGGCAGCGGCCTTCATCAAAACACAAGTTATAAACAGGGCAAAAGGAAGTGACTTTGGTCACAGAACCGCTCAGTTTTCACCCCTGCCTTGCGTGATGTCAGAATCTCACCAGCTCTCCGGTTACCAGATGATCTCCAAGAGCAAATGAGACTGAAATATAGCATTAAAAAAAAATAAATAAAAGGCAAAAGAGGGGGGAAAAAGGCATAAGAGAAACCCACAGCCACATCTGCCTGGTCATCTGCTGCTTTATCACCTCTGACGAGGGAACACAAGTCATCCTCATTGCTAAATCATTACAAATCAGCTATAACAGTACCACAACCAAGTTCCACAATTAACTGCTCCTGCAGCATATCAATCCATTAAGCCCCACACAGCTGTGCTACCTTGGCAGTGTGGCTACAGGAAAAAAAAAACACCATCCCCATCCCTCCCGCGCCAAAAGCCAAGCCACCCATATCTGGAGTGCGAGGGCGGGCGAAGGCCAACACCTCGGGAGGGAAGCGAGCTCCCAGCCTGGTCCCAGTACCAACCTGGGGCTTCCCCAGCCTCTCCTTCACTGCCCCCAGGCCGACTCTGCACCACCGCCCCCTTCGCTGATTTAAAAGGCTGCTGACTTCTCAATTAAAGGGGAAAAAAAAAAAAATATATATATATATAATCAGCTTGAGCAGCGTCGCTGTTCCCGTGCCAGAATGGAAATCCAAGAGGATACGCTAAAGCAGGGAAGAGCATCAGAGGTTCCTCCATGAAAACAAAGGCTATAAAAAGGACAAATATGGTTTTAAAGAGAAAATGCTCGTACACAAACAGATGCCAGGACTGCCAGCCACGGCAGAGGTTCGGCAGCACACAGAGCCACACGTCACACCTTCGCCACCCCCCCAGAAGGGCTGATCCCCCTGGCAGCGGGACCGACCCACACCGGAGTCCTTCCCGACTTTCCCACCCTGGAGAAACAGGCTTTTTTTCTCACCTTATTTTTAGAGGCACAAAGCACCCCGTACACAACACATGACATGATGTAACCACCAACACGGCCGTGGCCCAAACCAGTTCAAAATATAATGGTCAGTCAAAACAAATAAAAAACCTGCAGTTCCTCCCATATCCTGACCGGTTTCATGGAAAACTACAGTTTGTCATTCAAGTGCATTTTACATAACAGGGAATATCATCTATGGAGTGCCTGCCTTCTGCTCCACCTGCACACAAATTTAAGGAGAGGAGGGATGACACCTCGTTTTGGAAGGTGGGTCTGATTTTTGGGGAGAAAATAAGGTTAACTCCCGCTGTATTTAGCTGCTTTATTTTTCCTTCTACATGACCCCCATTTAACACCCCAAATGATGGAAATTTCTCTGTAATCAAGCACTGGAAGATGCTAATCCCGTGATGGAAGTAAACACACGTAGGGATCACAGAAAGGATTTCAGGATAGCCAGACTCTTCCAGCTTGTTTTGGGAAAAATAATTCTGGATCGGCAGGGCCGGGTAGAAAAAAAAAAATAAAATACAAAATATGCGGCCCGAAAGTAAATACAGGGAAACGGTTCTGGAGCTCGAAGTCACCTGGAAAATGACGCTATTGTGCAGCCCGGGAGCAGGGAGAGCACCCGGTGACACGGCTCCCGCCGGTGACAGCC
The DNA here is from genome assembly GCA_036785705.1 of Acanthornis magna. NCBI lineage: Eukaryota > Metazoa > Chordata > Aves > Passeriformes > Acanthizidae > Acanthornis > Acanthornis magna. The sequence continues at coordinate 1,017,453 of JAWUZG010000190.1, forward strand.
CACCGGGATTACCGGCACCGCTCCGCTCCTATTTTCCAGGCGGATTTGGGGCCGCGGGACCTGCTCCCTTCCACGCGTTTTGCAAGATTTGAGGTTATGCAATTTAAATTTTTTTTTTTTCTGTTTACTTTTAAAACTTCGCGTGTGTCGTCCCCCCCCCCACCCCCCCCCCCACCCCACCCCAGCCCCCTTTTCCCACCAGGTTAGGGAATGGTGCCCCCCCCCCCCTCCTCCTTCCCGTCCCTTCCCCTCCCCGGGGGCAGCGGCCACGTGAGAGGCCCCGACCCGACCCTGCGGGACCCCCGGGGACGGAATTTCGATTTAAAGTGGCGCCGCCGCCCCCCGCCCGCGCCGCCCCCCCCCCCCCCCCGCCCCGGGGAGCCGCAGCACCGGGGGCGGCGGGCGGGGGGGGGTGCGGGGCGGCTCTCCCGCCGCGACCCCCGCACTTTCCGCCGCACCGGGGAGGGGAAGGGCAGCGAAGGGGGGGCTCGCAGAAGTTGGGGCGCGGCGGCGGCGGGGCCCGGCGGGGCGCGGCGGCTCTAACAAAGGGGCGGCGGGGGAGGCGCGGCGGGCGCGGGGCGGCGGGCGCGGGGCGAGCGGCACCTACCACGTGACGAGCGGCGAGCGCGGTCCGGGCGGGCTCGGCCGCGGCGAAACGGGCGCAGTTCGCAAACAAACCAAGCGGGCCCCCCCGGGACGAGGGGCGGCAGGCAGCCGCGGCGCCGCCACCCCCGGCGCCCCCCCCGCCCGCCCCGGCGGAACGGGGGATGGGCTCGCCCGTCTCCCTCGGCGGCCGCAGTGCTGGGGGTGGGGGGGGAGGGGGGGAGCGGGGCCCCCCCCGCCCCCGGGTCGGAGCGTTGGGGCGGAGCGGGCGCTGCGGCGCTTCTCGTCGGCGCGCCCGGTCCCCCCCTGCTCCGGGCGAGCGCGGCGGCGGCGCGGCTCGAAAATGGCGGCCGGGCTCCTTCCCTGCCCTCCCCCTCCCGTCAGCCGGAGAATGCACCGGGGGGAAGGAGGAGGAGGACGGGGAGGAGGCGGGGGGGCTGGGGGGAGCCGCCGCAGCGCCCCCGGCGGCCGCGCCGCGCAGCGCAACCCGCGCCCGCCCGCAGCCGGGGGGCCCCGCCGAGCGCCCGCCGCGGCCGCGCGGAGGAGCTGCAGTGCGGGAGGGGCGGGCACCGGCCCCGCCGCCGCCGCCGCCGCCGCCGGGGAGGGCCGGAGGGAGGGAGGGGACAGGGAGGGAGGGGCGGACCCGCCGCCTTTTGTCCGCCCGCCGCGGCCCCGCCGTTGCGGGAGGCTGCGCTCCCCGCCGGAGCCCGCCAGGGGGAGCCCGCCGCGGCGCGCGGGGCACGCCGGGAGTTGGAGTCCGCCCGCGCCCCGGGGACGCGCAGGACACAGCCCTGCGGGAGCGCCGCTGTTTTAACCATTTCCCGCCCAAAATACACACCACTGCCCGCTCTTCCACCGCAAGCCCGCTCCCGGGAAAAATTTTAAAAAGCCAACTGTCGCCGTTTAAGTGTTTCCCCCCCAAAACAGCACGTCACGCTCTCCCATCTCCACCCGCAGCCCCGGCAGCTCCCTGCGGCTCGGCTCGCATTACTCCTGCCGCGGTCCGCAGCTTCATTCCCAGAAAATCTGCCCAAAGGCTCCGTGACAGCCCCCAGCGCCCCAGCCCGGCTCGGGGATGTCCCTGCGGAACACGGGCCCGGCCGGGGCTGTCCCTGCCCCCGAGGCTCCGGACAGGGTTTGGGGACAGTGTCCTGGGCAGCGGCAGGGCTGGAGCCTCGGGAGCGTGTCTGCAGCTCGGCCGAGAGGCTTCCTCCCGCTCCCCGCCGATCCTTCCGCCTCCTCACAAACTATCACACAGCACACGCCGAGAGCAAGAAGGGATTCGTTTGGGACTGCAAAAACCATTTCACCGCTTTGACCTTCAGCTCGGCCACTCGCAGGAGGTGGCACTGACTGTCCCTTAGCACAGACAGAGCTCACTGCCCCCAGCACACCCGGAGTGCCACAAACCCGCTCAGAATTCCTGCCAGGCAAAGGCACTGCCCTGCTCCGGAGGCAGCTTTGGGCTGGATGTCTCTCAGCCAGAACACTGCTCTGCTGCCTCTAGAGCAGGAATGCAGCTCTGCCAAGAAAAAAGTGCTTTATACCATCATTTGCCTGCAAAGAGAAAAAGCTACAGCAGTGCCAGCTGTGCTCACCATCACAGAGGAGAACCTGCCCTGGGGAGCTGGGCTTGGAGAAAAACAAAACCTGTCCTACTCAACTGCAGAATTAGGAAAGGAGGAATACTCTTTCCAGTATGGACAGCCCTGGCCTGGATTATGCAGCACAAACAGACGAGTTTAAATCCTCTTCTTGCCTCAAATCCCAGCAGCACACAAGGTGGTACAACACCGCACAACAACCACAGAACGCCCTGAGCTGAAAGGGATCCACAAGGATCACCGAGTCCAACTCCTGGCCCTTCACAGGAACCCCACCAGGTGCCTGAGCAATGCTCCCCTCCTTTAAAAATCATCTGGAGATACAGAGTCAATAGTGCTCCCTAAAATCCAATCTATTGCTTAACAAATCACACCACGGCGCTGTCATTACAGCTGGGTTTTTTGGGTCAGGAAATTCACAGGCAACACATTTCATCATTTTTCTAAGGGTGTGTGCGACCACCTGGGCTTGCAGCCAGAGCCACCCCAGAGATCTCTGCTGACCACACGAATGCTCAAAATGTAGCTCATACCTAAGCGTTTTTCCAAGAAAAATACCCAACTAAGGAGAGCAGTGAGAGCAGTGCTGGTTTCTGTGCCCTAGCAGGAAGCTGCAGACAAGCAGCTCCGCTCCTGTGCTGTCCCTTGCAGTCGCAGCTGTCCCCTCCCTGATGGCCATTCCCCATCCCTACACACCAGCTACCCCAGCCTCAGCACTTTCACACAGCACCTTAAAAAAAATGAATGAGGAGACCTTGAACTGGGCTTTAAGTCAGTGACGGAACAGAGCCAAGGAGGACAGTAGGGCAGTGTGTTATCAGCAGCCCCACATCCAGCACCGAACGGGGTCACGATGGTGAACACAATTTATTCTTAAGAGTAACAAAAATACTCTTTCTGAAAGACAATTGTGTGAGGAACTCAGCAGCTTCACGCTCTCTCCTGATCTCTTCTCCTCACTTGGAGAGAACTTTAGGAACCCAGGACACAAGACCCTACAGTGGCATGCAAACCTCTGATATTATTGTTTTTTTAATCTACCCTGAATTAGAGCTCAGCTAAATAGCAGAAGTAGCAACAAATGTGCATTTATACTGCAACAGCAGAGTGAGGATAATCTGTTGCGGAAGAAGTTAAAAGAAATCCCTGTGCAATAAAGTTTCTGATCTTTTGTTCACTCTGCAGTGCAGGATTTTCTGCTGAGGCACAGACCAAGAGCCCAGATGTCCAGCTTGACATTCCAGTACAGGTCTGGATCTTCCTGCAGCACAGACACAGCTGCAGCTCCCATCATCCAGCTTGGACTGGAGAAAATGTAGCAAAAATTGCCGTGCAGTCTAAAATAACACAGCTCCGGCCTCTGCACGTAGTTTCTATGGCCCTGCCAGTCTCAGTTTCCCACTCAAAACTGTGCCACAGCTCGTCACCTGGACCAGCCACCTGTCCCTCACACAGGATGCTCCTGATCTTGAGATGTGCAGCATGAACAAGAGCAGCTCTTCCCAGGGCATCCACATTTTACAGCATCATCCTTTCAAGATCCCTTTGGATCGCCCTGTTCTGCAGAGCACCCAGAACACACAAACCACAATACCTGGTGAGGTACACACACACACACAGGTGATTGTTCACAGTGCTCACATTTCCTCTTTCCACCTATTAATCCTCATTCTTTGCTTTGATTGAACCTGCCTCAGAAATTTAACAGTCTCTATACAATAAGTACATGCATAGCTGTACATAAAATAACACCTTTATATGTTAATATTTATGCCTTTTGAGCCCAAAAACATGCCATTTCAGTTTAGGAAACATCCTGAATGTGGAAAAAGTGGATGGCCGCCGAATAATACAATGATGAGACTCCCTGCAGATACAACCACAATTTTTGCATTTTCATTTGCAACCTGACCCTAACAAAAAGCAGCGAACTCAACTGTCAATGGCCACAGAAGCTTCAGAAGATGCGAAACGTTTCTGTTTAAAGCTAAATATAGATAAGCTGCAGCAACAAGAGATCTTTGCAGTAATCATTGCTCTCCTGATAACTTTCTTCACCAGAATGATGGCAAGGAAGGCCCTCCTTAGCTACGACAGACACAGCATGTCCCAGGCAGCTATTCTGAAAATGCTCACTAAAAAGGAAAAAAAAATGGGCAAAAAAGAGAAAGTAAAAAAAAAAAAAAAAATGGGCAAAGTCCTTAAAAAAGAGAAAGTAGAAGCACATAAAGGCAAACAGCACAGGGACTCTTCCCGATCTGGCAGGTTCAACTAACGTATCCTAAGGTGAGCTACAAACCTGGATCTTCCTTGGGGAATTCTAGATCAGTGGAGTTTCGGTTTGCTTGAGAACAGGAAATGAATGTGCTACTCACAAAGAGCCAAGTGATCAATAGAAGTTCAGTTGCTGCTTGACTGAAAACCCCCTTGAGAATTTAGATGGAGCCATTTGATACAGACACTCAGAATTCCAAAGACAACATGGAATCCCAGAATGATTTTGGTTGGGAGGAATCTTCAAGACCATCCATGGGCAGGGACACCTTCCACTGTCCCAGGCTGCTCCGAGCCCTGTCCAACCTGGCCTTGGGCACTGCCAGGGATCCAGGGGCAGCCACAGCTTCTCTGTCCCAGCGCCTCCCGACCCTCACAGGGAACAATTTCTTTCTAATACCCAATCTAAACCTATTCTCTGATAGTTTAAAGCCATTCCCCCCTGCCCTGTCATTCTAAGCCCTTGCTGTTTGTTTTCATACTGGAATATCTCCCCCATAGACCATGGGGACCTCTCAAAGTCACCCAGGTCATTTGGGGATACCCAGGTGAAGGGGAAATTATTTAAAATACTGTGAAGTCAAGGGGCATTTGTTACTGTGACACATTAATAAGATACTTTGAATCAATTAAGGTTTCTATGTACAGTTCCCACTGTAAAATGTATTTCTATGGCTTCCATAGGAATGTGAGCCCGGGAATGCTGGACGTTTTAATGAAGGTAAAAAACTTCACAGCGGTGTGTTTGAGCTCCTGCCAAAGGCGTTGCTCCCATTGTGCCAAAAAGCTCTCAAACCCTCCCTGCTGTTGCATCAGACCAAAGCATTTTGGACAGAAGAAACTTCACAGAGCCCTGGTGGGAACTTCTACTCGTACCAGCTTGGGGAGCACAGAGAAACACTTCCCACAGAATCACATCTGGCTGAGCACTCACAATAAACCACCCTGAACAAAATTTTGATAGCTGGATACCAGCACAGGGCTGAGAGGAAACTGGGTTTATTCCTGCTGCACAACTCAACTGTTTCTTCCTCTTCCAGTTGGAAAGTCTTGATATACTTTCCTTTATCCACAAGCCGTGGCTAAATCTCACAGAATGTCTCCATAGATCCAATCTGCACCAAATCCTGCACCAAACTTCTTATAATTCAGTTTAATCCCGAACCGGAGCAGCAGTTTAACCAGACTGAATCACAGCTGATAACCAGGATATCACATTATTTATTCCTGTGGTCATGCTGAAGAGTCACCCAGCATCTTGTGATCACGGCTGTGCTCTGAGACCCTCCGTTCCAAAGATAACCCAAGCTGCAGCTCTGAGCCCGGAGTGTCAGGGCTTCACGGAGATTCCTCAGTCCGAGACAAACCTACCTGCCTTCACACCCTCGGCAACACAGCCAAGAAATCAGAGCTCAGAGGTGAAAAAGTCCTGTCTCTACATGCTCTTACTAACAACACTTCCTATGACAAGTCCAGCGCAGGAGAGTTGGAGCCCAGGCAACCACAGGGAAATGACAACGCGGAGGAGAAGGCAGCGTCCCCATCCTGCGACCACGGCACAGCCAGAGCTGGAGCAGCACAGGCTGCATTTCCCTGGGAAGGACCTCTGCTCCCAGAAGCCTCCCGCCCCTCTGAGGAGCTCCAGGTGGTGCCAGGTGAGCTTTATAAAACTTCAGGGCTATAATTGATTTGGTCTCTTCTATGACAATAAAACATTGTAAGTGTGATAATATCAGGTGCTAGAGCTTGAGCACACGTGGGGGATACCAGTGAGAACAGCCCTCAGACAGGTCCTAGCCAGAGCTGTAACACTCCTCGAGACACACTCAACACACTTCAAAAACAAGGTCTGGCAAGATCTTCACCTCCCGCAGCAAACGCAGCTCAGCAGAGCTGCCGAGGGATGCAATAGCCGGACACGACAATGGCTGGACACCCCTCAGCGCCTGAGGAGCACTCACAGGCACTGCTCCTTCCCCTCAGCTCCTGCCGGCTCATGGGAAGCAGAAAGGATCCAGCGTTATCCTCCCCGTGCCCTTCCCTGAGCAGAGAGCAGGAGTGTCCTCCCAAAAGCCAAGCCGGGGCACCTCCCGCAGCTCCCCCAGCCACGACACCAAACACCACCATCTCCCCATCCCACAACGGCTGCAGCTCTCTTAAATGTTACTGGTTTTTCTCCTCCCGAGTCTTCCAGGCTGCAGGACGAGACAAAGGAACTGGCATTTGGGATCAGGACATTCAGACAGGCAGAGCTGCCCTGCTGTGCCCCCCATGAGCTGGGACGCTCACAGGGCTGACAACTCTCCACTGCCCATGTGGGTGACAGGCTCCATACAGGCACAAATCAAACCCCAGCGCATCAGCGTGCAGCACTCAGGAAATAAAGACTAGTCCACAGAGAAGTTATCTAATTCCTACCAGCGTCAGCAGCAGCTGTAGGAACACAGGTATTTAGTGATAACCTCCAAAACCCACAACGGGGAGTTTTAATTCCACTTTTTAAAGCCCACAAAACAACTCACTGTTTTTCTGTGTACCAAGACCAAGAGCTTTGCTGCTGTGTTGGCCAACCAGAGATCAGATACCACAGCAGATTTATGTAAGGTCAGTGTGAAGGGATTGAGAAAAGATTTTTGGTTTTCCCATTACAAGAGAATTTGTCCAAATTCAGCCTCAATAATTGGCCTAAAGTCAGGCTGCTTTGGCTTGTAGATTTATGAAAAGAGGGAAATGTCCTTCCCTTTAGCGCTTCCCTTCAGGTTTTCTTCAGCTGCACAAAACTTGATTCCTGTACCTGAGTGTTTAGGACACATTTTTAATGTGTAATAACAACAGAAAGGCAAGAGGTCACTTCTCTAAAGAAGCACCAGCCAACCCTCACCAGGCTCCACTTTGGACCCAGAAGCACCACGGCTGCCTCACACATGGGGAAACCACAGGGACGGAAATGGGAGCAGGAAACTCCAGGTTTAGACCTTTGGTTGTCACATGGCAAAGCCAAGATCCCTCTGACAGGTGCATGGAAAACTCTTCTGATATCACAAATACATATATAAACCAGATTATATCAGTAAATTAAAAGGACCTTATAATGCAAACCTAGGGTTCAAAGATACAAACAATAAAGGGAGGAAAAAAAGTAAATCTTTCTTTTTCTGGGCAAGTCATGCCTTGATGTCTCGATGCTGCTGCACACAAGGACAGGTAACACCTGTAAATACACACACATGCTCCCCAGAGGAGCCTCCACATCTCTTCACTACAGCCATTGGAATGGCTTCGGAGAGAGAAACACCCTGTCCACATGGGATGAATCCACATTTCCAGCCATAATCCCAAACCTCCATTTTAAAGTTCTGCATCAGCCAAGAAACTACGTGCAGGGCTCCAGCCTCATCCTGCACGGTCAGGAAGCAACCCAGCACCTGCCGAGGCACCTGAGCAAAGCCGACCCGGCCGGCGCTGGGCTCCAGAGAGCCCCGAGCCCCCCGGGCAGCGGGGAAGAGAGCACGTACCTTGCTGGGCATCTTGGCCAGGCCCATCCTCACACCTGCGCTCCAGGTGGGCAGCCGGCGGCACGGGGACGGCCTCCGGATCCTTGCAGCCTCCGCCGACACCGGGCGGGATGCAAGTTTCTTATTTATTCACTCGAGGAGGTGGGCAAATGCAGGAGCTGCGGAGAGAAAGGGCTGTCACAGGGGGGCCCTGCCGCCCCCTCCCACCGTTACCTCCACGCCGCCCCGGGCCGGCCGCCGGGGCCGGGCCCAGCAGCGCTGGCAGCTCGGCCCGGAGGCGCGGGGGGCCGGGGGCTGCCCCCCATCCTCGATCCTTCTCGAAGCCCCCCGGGCCCGGCCTCGCTTCCCCGGGCTAAAATGGAGGCGCGGGGCGGGCGGGGGGGGGGTCCCCGCTTCGCACGGAGCCGGCCGGGCCCGGCCCCCCGGGGCAGCGCGGCGGGGCGGAGCTCTCCCGGCGCCGCGGGCCCGGCGCCCACCCCAACCGTGCCCTCGACCCCCAACTCCCGGGCGGGAGGAGCCACCCCCCCGGCCCCAGCCCCGCCGCGGCCCGGCCCCCGCAGGCAAGTTGCGGGACGGCGGGGCCGCGGGGCCGGCGCTGCCCGCGGACGGAGAGGGCGACGACCCCCGGCCCGAGCGCGGCCCCCCCGCGCCCCCCGCCCGCACCGCGCCCGCTCCTACCTGCGCCGCTCCGCCGCCTTCAAGCGGGGACCTTCCGCCCTCCCCCGCGCCCATTGGCTGCGCGCGGGGCATGGGCGCGCCCCATTGGCTGCGGCCGCGTCAGTCAGCGCCGGGGGGGCGGGGCGGGCGGTGATTGATGCGGTGCCGCCGCTCGGCCCCTGCCCCGCGCCCCCCGCCCCGCGCCCCCCGCGCCCCCCGCCCGGTGCCCCCCGCCCCGGGACCCCCCCCGGCCCCGGCACGGGCTCCGGCGGCGGTCCCGAGCGCCCCGCCGCCCCCCGGGGCAGCCGCGGGTCCGGCCGGGCCGCGGGAGCGGCGGGCGGGGGGCGGCGGGGGCGGCCCCGGGTGCGGGTCAGGGGGATGGCCGGGGGTGTCGCGGGGCGCGGGTGTCCCGCGGGTGGCAGCGGGGAGGGAGCCGGGGGATGCGCGGGGCGTCCCGCGGGCCGCAGGCCACTCGTGCCCCGTGCGGGGCGCGGGTCCCGGAGCGGGGAGGGACCCGCCGGGGGAGCGGGAGGTGCCGCCGGGACACCGAGCCCCGGCGCGGGTGACGAGGGCTGCAGCCCCGCCGGGGACAGCGGGTCCGGTCCCGCAGATGGCACCAGGCCCGTGTCCCACAGGTGACGCTGGGCCCATGTCCCCTGCGTGGCCCTGGGCCTGTGTCCCACCGCTGCCGTGGGTCCGTGTCCCGCGGGTGGCACGGGCTCCGTGCGTGGGTGACAGCAGGGCTCTGCCCCACGGGGGACACCAGGGCTGTGGCAGGGCCAGCACTGCTGCCCCGTGTCCTGCCAGCCACGGCCGTGCCGGGCTGTCCCCATGGAATCCACCCCCCGGGACCCCAGCAGCTCCCTCGGTCCCTCGTGAGCCACACACTGCTGTGCTCAGGGTCATCCCCGTGTCACCTTCTGCTCCCAGACACAGAAAACTCTGCCCGTGGCTTCTCCTGCCCACTGGTGTGGGGGCACAGCTATGGAGCTCATCTGCTGCTGCTGCTGCTTTTTAAATTTGTCTTTTAGTTTTTATCCCAGTCACAGGACAGGTTTAATTCAAATAAAAGACTCAGTTCCACATCCCACAGGCCAAAAAGCAGGTGAGCTCCTTCACTTCTCACTGATGCTCCCTCCTGTGCAAGCAGAGTCACCTTTTCCCTGTGGGACAGCCGAGCTGGGGAGAGGATCATGGAATCACGGAGTGTTTTGTGTGGGAAGGGACCTCAAAGCTCCTCTTTTTCCATTCCCTGCCGTGGGCAGGGACAGCTTCCACTGTCCCAGGGTGCTCTGCCCTGTCCAGCCTGGCCTTGGGCACTGCCAGGGATGGAGCAGCCACAGCTTCTCTGGGCACCCTGTGCCCCTGCTTCACCCAACTCCGAGTAAAGAATTTCCTCCTAACATTGTCTCAGGTTAAAGTGGTTCCCTCTCTTGTTCTGTCACTATCTGCCTGTGTAAAAAAGTTACTCTCCCTCTTTTTTTCTAAGCCCCTTTCCAGACTGGAAGGATGTTGGAGATGCTCCAAGTACACTGTCAGAGATGGCGATCCTGGCCCCACACAGACACAGTCCTCACTCTCCTGGCCCCGGGAAGGTGAAACACCCAGGTTGTTTTTCCTGGTTATCCAGGAAAACCCAGATTCTGACCTTACACTACAGAAAAGTGTTTAAAAGCAGGTGAGTGGATGAGCTGCTCACCCCACACCACAGGACTAAGGAGAAACACCTGCCCGAGACAGAATTTCTAAATCTGTTGAGACACACGAGAATCCAAAAGAGGCAGAAAGTAGCAACTAATCCTCTTGTCTCCCTAAGCTCGTTTCCCAAACGTCCTGGCAACAAAGGATTGCTGTTGTTCCACACGCATGGGGATATGAACTGCTGGATTTGGGAATAGATTTTTAACTGAACAAAGATGCGAGAAAGGAACATGTGGCACCTTTCTGGATGTGTTTTTCTAGAGCGGTTTTGAGGGAATTGACCTTTGAAAGTGTTTTTGGTTTTATTTTTTCTGATCTGGGAGGTGTTTCTGATACTTTTCCTTAGTGGTACCCTCAGGATTTTTAAAATCCTGTGTTAATAGAATTTTTAACTCTGCTCCTGGGAGGATCAGGAATACAGGGCTCCCCGCCTTAGAAAAACCCTGTTCTACTCCATAATAAGAAAATAAGATGATGTTGCATAGAGGTCCCAAAAGCACTTCCAAGCTGGAAATCCTGAGGCATAAACAACTCCATAAAAAAATGTTTACCACATGGCTGCAATTCGGCCCTAGAATGATGGAGTGCAGATGATAAACCCAACTTCATCACTGCCGTGCCTTTCTCTGGAGGCTCCCAAAGCTCAGCCTGCCCCGAACAAAGCCCGGGGTCACCACGAGGCAGAGCTCAGCTCCAGCACCCAATTCCAGCCCACACGAGAGCTGCGAGGACACAGCAAGAACAACTCAGCTCTCACCGTGGGGTGGGAACTCAGTGATGGAGAGTTGAACCATGAGACACAGGAATACATGTACCAGGATTAAAAGAACTGTGTGAGAAAACAGGGGGGAAGTAACTAGGAAATTCAGCTCAGTGTCACTTTTACAGCTAATCTTGTCTCTCAAAAATTACTGGGTTAGGTTGGGCAAAAATGAGTGGTAAAAGGTTCAATCCAAGATGACTATGTACATCCTGTAGAGTCCTGAGCCTTCCTGGGAAGCTTTTCCTACAGGTCTGGAAGTAAAAGAGACAAATAACTTCTCTGCTGAGAAATAATAGCTGCAGCCACAGTGTTGGGACCTGTTGTGGGAGGCAGAAAAAAATGAAAATAAAACTAACCTGCTCCAGCACCGGAGAGCTTCTTGAATCTCCTGTCGCTGCAGGATGGAAGGTGAGGATGAGTAGCAACAGCCGCTGTGCTTGCGCCAGGGCTGCAGACAGGAGAATTCCTTCCCAAAATCCCATCCAGCCCTGCCCTCTGGCACTGGGAAGCCATTCCCTGTGTCCTGTCCCTCCATCCCTCGTCCCCAGTCCCTCTGCAGCTCTCCTGGAGCCCTTCAGGCCCTGCCAGGGGCTCTGAGCTCTCCCTGTGTCCTTCTCCTCTCCAGGTGAGCACCCCCAGCTCTCCCAGCCTGGCTCCAGAGGAGCTCCAGGACCTCCTCAGGTCTCACAGCAGCAGTGTCTCCATTCACTCAGTGTCACACCTCCCACCTCACCCAAAATTCCAGCCAGGAACCTGCAGCCCACTGGGAAAGGTGTGGTGGATTTACAGGTGACACACAGAGCCCAGGGGAGCACAGGACAGAAAACAGCCCCCACGCACCCCAAAGGTGTCCTTGAACCTTTCCCAACCTCTGGCACTTGTCCAACTCCTGAAGGACAAATCCCCCACCCCTGTCCCAAAGCACCTGGGGCTAAGCCTGCTTTTAAAAGTAATTTATTTGGATTTTCCACATCCTTTAATGAATTGCAAATATATTAACAGAAAAGACTTTTTTTCCCCAGGACTGTACAATTTTTGAAATAAAAAGAAAAAAAAAAATCAAGGAAAGGAGAAAAAAAGAAAAAAAAAAGACAAATTACATTGTTTCAATGCAAATAGTAACACCACACCCACACTTTGCATTTTTCCATAGTTTTGTTGTAAGAAAGTGACAGTTCCCTAATTCTCTTCAGTGAACATTTGCTCTCACCTGCCTGCCAGTGCCTCCATGCTCAGCCTCCTCCTCTCTGTCCCTCCTCAAAAAGCCAAATTTTAGTCCTTCAATACTAATTTTGTGTTTCTCCTTAGAACGTAAAATAGCAGCATGGGCTAAATGTGACCCTGGATTCCTGGGAAAAAAGAAAATCCCTTTAAGGTAGGATGTACTTATAAAGCCAGGAATGCTTTTATGTATTAAATCTTCCAGGTAGCACAAACATCCTCTGAACACCCCAGCTGAATTAAGAGCTTTTTCCAAAGGGCTGAAAGTTTTACTACAGTTTTCAGGGAACCAAGTAAAAGGAAAAAAGCCCCCTCAATTCCTGGATCTCTGGTCCCCACACGAACAGTATTTGTAAAACAGTAAATAGCACCTGCCTCCTGCTTTTTGCTTAGAAAATACGCTGGGAACCAAAAGGAAGCCAATTAACACAGTAATTAGCGGCATTCCACAAGTGCTGCCTGCAGACCTTACCAGGAGGTGCTGCTCAGACTCTCCTCCACGTGAGGGACGTGCTGGGAAGCTGCCACAGGCTGGAGCTGGATGGGAAAACCACCCAGGAGAGACGCAGGGAGCTCAGGAGCAGGGCCTGGCAGCTCTGCCCGAGGTGCAGAGCAGTGCAGGGAAACCTGAGCCCTGTGTCTCCCCATGGAAGGCTCCATGGAAGCCTCAGGAATCCACGAGATCCCTCGATCTCCTGCCGCAATCCCCCAGTCAATCCATCAGCCTTCCAGAGACAGCTCATCATAAGTGCCTGGCAGAAGCACGAAGCTCCTTTAATATCTTTTAGTTCCTCGGATTTTAGAGGGGTTTTTCCACCCTGTGAAGGGAATTGAAGCCTATTTTTCACTGCCCGTCCTCCAACTTCAAAAAAACCCAACGAACCCGAGAATTCTAATTTGCTCAGACCTTGGGTATGATTTTTCAAAGGATAAAGGTGTCCATGTGGCTCTGCACCAGAGAGAAGCTAGGACAGAGGAGGTGCCAAGTGGACAAGGATAGAATTTGAAAGAAATTGAAATGTAAAGGCAACTAAGAGACCCCTAAAAACCAACAGATGTAAAAAAAAACCATTAAGACTGATCACAACAAATACATTGCTATGAAATTTGTATCATTCCCAATTTATTAGGCATAAATTGCTCTTTAAAACTGCTTATATCATACACTTTCTTTATCATCACTGCACAAAGGGCACCAATTGCTGCTGCAGAATGCTACAGAGAGCAGTGTGGACTCACTAACGTGGCACAGCTTTCTCCTCTCAGAAACAGACCCTGGAGAAAAGGAAGGTGTTCCTAGAGTGGGAAACTGAAAGAACAGCTTTAAAAAAATAAGGAAAAAGACAGATAATTGCACATTTTTGCATCCTGCTTGGACCACGCTTTACAAAACAGTTTTCAGAGTGATCACAGACCTAAGGAGATACTGAGATAATTATTTGATGCGTTTGACCAAGGTTCTGATTGTATTAAGGCTTCCACAGTCTTCCCACTCTCACAGGATTAAGGGTTTGATGTTTCACATTACACTTGTATCTACATTTCTCGCTTGATTTTGCCCTTTATTAATTTTTATTCTTAAAAGGGGAAGAACAAGTCAAGGGGTGCATGAAAAATGAAGCAAGGTGGTGCCGACTGAAATACAAAGTAAACACTGACCTTTCCAAAACCGGATGAATAAATTAATTCATGGTTAGAACATGAAAGCGTTTGATGAAAGCTCTGATCCTGCAATGTGATTCTCCTGCAGTTACACTCTAGGCAGGGCCGGGGTGTTTCTCGTGGCCTGACACGTGCCCAGTTCTGGGTGCTCACTGGAGACACTGCAGCTTTAAGGTCATCGACACTCCCTGGCATTTAAGTTACACTACAATATGCAAAAGTCTGGAACAGCCTGTTTGTCAACACTGTCCTCGGAGAACTTGGAAATGAGGTTCAGCACTCTGCTTACCAAGAAAGACCCAAACTAAGACACATTTCCGGAAAAAGAACAAGACACCTCGTCATTAGTACTATCCCCACATCTACTGGCTTCCAGACAGCAAACCACAAGTCTCTCTCTTCCATGATATTTTTTTCCAGCAAGGGGGAATCCAAAACCAGCATTTCCTCCTCAGTCACTTCCGTAAGTGTGTAAGAGCCAACTAGTGAGACTCAGCAGCAGCTGGATATTGCACTGCCATGAACTCTGGTACAGTTCAGGTCTGAGGTGCACTCGTGGTGTCAGTGGAGAACAACGACAGTGCTGGCTCAGAGATGTGGAACCCAGGATGCCAAGGAAGGGGAGAACACGACAGTACCAGTCACACACACTCAAGCTCAGACACTGGCTCTTGGAGGTTAAAATTCATCACTTTCCACAGCGTGGAGCTGCGTGTCATCTGCGTCCGTCATGCTGCTCTCCTGGGACTCGTCCGTGCCCACTGCAGAGGGAAAGAGACCTTGGGGTCAGAGCCACGGGGCTGGCCCACTGCAGAGGTGCCCCACGACCCAGCCCAGCCCAAAGGCAGGGCAGCCAAAGTATTAAAAATAGAAAAAAAAAATCCATTTTCCCCCCAAATTACATTAAATTACTTTAGTTTGTCCCATGTACCCTGAGACATTCAGCTGAGGCTGTGGAACTCTGCCACACTTTGTCTGCACAGCCAGGGAAGCTGAACTGTGACACACAGCCCTACACTTATTTTGTTTATGCTTATTGGACAGATCAAGCTGTTGGTTTTTTCCTTTTCTATTTTTTTTTTTTTCTTATATGGTTGGGTTTTGGGTTTTTTCCTGTACTGCTCAGGTGTTGCTCAGCAGTTCCAGTCTCTGTCTCCATCTCCTGGTCAGAACAGGCTCAGCCCAGGGTGCCAGGGCTCAAAATATCTCCAATTCCAACAGCAGAGAGAGAAAAACTCTGGATACTTCAGGAAGTGCAGTGCAGGGTAAAGTTCCCATAATAAAAAGCACACAGGACCAATCAAAATCAACATGGCATACATTTGTCACCTTTCCCTACCTTTTCAGTTGAGAATTTGGAACTGCAGGACAATTTATTAATAAGAATTCCAATCCTGCTGTTACATTTTCATCTTAACAGGAAGAGGATTGAATGCCTTAGTAGCATTTAATTTCTATCTCCATTTCAGCCTGCAGATAGGTCAATATTTATGACTGCTCATGCTTTATGGAAGCTCATAACCAAAAGTTGAGGAGAAAAACCCAGGCTGTTCCTTCTTGTGGATTATTCCCCAGAGTGTTTTATTTTCTCTTGATCCAAACCAAACTGCTTCCGTGACCTTCATCAAAAGACACCTTTTATGTCTAGCACACCAAGTATCTTTACCCAACATTGAGTTTAACTTCTGAAAAAGCCTCTACAGACAATTTCAGTTGCCATTCATTTACTTTGACGTGATTTGATGCTTTATGATGGAATTTTTGCAGTCCTGGGCACGTCTTGCTCTCCTGGGATACTCTTGCACCTGTGATTTGTATGAATCTAGAGTTACCGTGATCTCTGTCCTACTACATCTAAGGAAATGTCACAACCCTTCGTTCCATGCTTTCTGTAGGGAAAATGAATAAATTCTGCTGAATGAAGAGCCTCTGCAGTTCCTGCTGAGCAGAATGTTTCACTGACTAAACCCAGCATTTTTCCCACACCCAAGTGGCAAAAGTGACCAAGGGCTGGAAGCACAGACCTGATTCGTAGGGGTAACATTCACTGATCTGCTCCTCCCGCGTGATGGGCTCCTCGTCGTCGGGGAGGTAACGCTTATCAATGGCCTCCTTGATCTGGTTGTTGGCTCCTTTGGGATCCAAGTCCATCGCCCAGGAGAAATTCATTAGAGCCAGATGTGTCTGACCCAGCTTTTTATAAACCTAAAAATGAAACAGCAGAAAAGGCTGTGTTTACATGAAGCTGCTACTTGAAGGGTTGGGCGATGAATGTTCCAAGCCACAGTTCACTGATGTTTTAAAGAAAGCAACAGAGGGTGGATATGAAAAATTTATTATGTTAATCCCAAGGGAAATAACAAATATGTCTAGAAAGAGCAAGTATTTCTATTTAAAAACTAAACAAATTAAATTAAAATAGCAGCTGAGAGATTCTTTATCATTAAGGGCAGATGAGGACGTTATTTATCTGTCTGTGTTGAGCATTTAAAGAGTGAAAATCCTTCAGTCTGTCAAGACATGGCCACTCTCAGGTCAGTTTAGAGGTCCAGCTACTCCTGGATAAACACCAATGAATACATCTCAGCACAAATCCTTTTACCTCTCTCCAATTTAAACAAAATAAAGAAATCTTGCTGGTTGAGAGTTCTCCAGCACCGTGTTAGAGGAAAATTGGTGTTTCCAAGTGACCAGACACCCCCCAGGAGAAAGCTGCAAAAGTTATTTAAAGCTTACCAGCAGAGGAGGAGGTGGGAAGGATTTCTGTCACCAGATCACTTCTCTCTGGCATTTCACACAACGAAGGTTGGAATGGAGTTGCTTCTTATTCAGTATTTCTGACATAATGTGTGAGTGTGATTCAATGTTTCAGTGAGGGAGGGACTATCACCTCCAGCTCTCTTTAACTGTCCTTTGCATTTCAAAGCTGGCACATAATAAACCTGCGAGCACTAAGCCTTATTTAAAGCTTTGGGAATTTTTAGAATTCTGCTCCAAGTGGAAGCAGCTTAGTGAAATGCATCGAATTTGCTCATTAAGCAGCAAAGGAAACCAAGGAACTTACAATCACAGTGAAGTTTTACCTACCTTTCCTATTAAAAAGTAAACAAGAGACTCTTTGGGAACAATCTGTTTCAGTTCTTCAAGTTCTTGTAAAGCTGACTGAAAAGTTGAAAAGAGTGTTTTTATCAGGCATTTGAAACAAAAAAACTTCTAGTGAAACTTCTACTCCACTTTTAAACTAATTGTCGAGGGGGGCTATCATAGCTGGGGCTATTAATTCTGCTGAGACAATCACCTGGCATCATGAAGAAATTCAACCCAAAAATATTTAGTCTGCATTAGAAATAAAAAGTTTTAAGTAAAGCTTTTCCTTTCCACGTGCACACACGTTTCTGAGACAAGTTTCAAAACAGACTGGGGCTTGTCTTCTGGAGCCCCAGAGGAAAAGTCACTGGAAAAACACTGTGGGAAGATCTTCTCTTATTCTAAACAGGGTTCAGGTCAGCTGGGGATCAGCTCAAAACTGCTTCACTTCTCACTTTTCACTCCAGAACACAACCTTTGAAACAGCTGGCTCCTATTGCCGTAATTGGATAGTTTGCTGCAGACTTTTTACTTATTTAGTATAAATTTATGATTACACATGGGTCAGATTAAAATAATAATAATTAAAAAGCAACACCTGTTGGCCCCAGGTTCTATTACAATCAAAACACTCAGCACAGTTCCCTGGTGAGGGTGGCACCTGCCAGAGCAAATGCTCCCCATGTCCCAGGCCCTTCCTGCAAGCCCTGGTGCTCCCGTGGGACCTGCGAACATTTGGCTTCCGAGGCACCCCCATTCCCAGCTACAGGAATTTCAAGGCTGCCACGAGCACCCAAAACTGACCTTGTACTTCTCATTAGCAAATAACACCGAGGCTCTATGGAATTTGCATAGTGGGTTCTTGGGGTCGATGTTGATCGCTTTGTTCAAAGTGTCCAAAGCTTTCTCGGATTTTTTCAGTGCATGTTGGACCTGGCACACAAAGAGAGAACAATTCCAAAAGGGGAAAAATAACAGCTCATCTGCCAGGCAAGGACAAATCCTTTTTGACCATGTTTACTTACAATCTGCTCATTTAGAAAAATATTTGTCCATTTCTAGACCGAGTCTGAACAAACTTCCTCGCAGGGAAAAAAATCCTCCCCGTGTCATCTCCACCCTCCACCCTTCTCCCCAGCCCAGTGCCATATACTTACTACTCCAATGTGACACAGTAGGACTGAGCTCTGAGGATTGATATCAAGTGCTTTCTGGAAATGCATTTCCGCTAGACTGAATTTCTCCTGTTTGTAATAAATCATTCCCAACCCGTACCTGCAGCAGAGAAACAATTCTGGTAAGTAACACTGGATTTTAACCAAATTAGTTTCTGTCAGTGAACATGACATAGCAGGAATGGTTTGTAGCCTTGCAAACCTCATCCAGGGTGGGAAGGTATTTCTTGGGGGGAAAAAGCTGTCTAAAATTTTCTTTGTTTTCTCTGTCCCTTGGGTAGCTGAAGAACAGGAAGATTGGCTAAATAGCTGCTAAATAAAAAGCACTGCTAAATAAAGCTCACCAGGCATTGTAGTGCCGGGGGTTGACTCTGATGGCGTTTCTAAAACAGGCCAACGCCTTGTCCAGCTCTTCTGTCAGCACAAACTCGTGGCCCAGCAGGGTGTAGGCATAGGCATAGTTTGGATCCACCTGGATGGCCCTCTGGAAGAACTTGATGGCAATGTCATGCTCCCTTTGCAAGCTGAAGCAGTTTCCTGCAGCACACCAGGCCTGGAGAAACAGCAGGGCAAGAGCAGAACGCTTTTTACAGCCCTGAGAGAGCAAGTTTGAGCTGAACGCATTTTCTATACTGATTTAAATAATTATAAATAACTTACTCCTAGATCAAAAGTAAAAACAAATCAACAGTTAGTTCAGGCTCATTCCAGTGAGGCAAGCGGGGCTAAACACACCTTCTAAAATAAATAAATAAATAAATAAATATACGAGCTGAAATACAAAAATGGAGAATCCATGGACACCCAACAAATCTGCACCAATTAGATCCTTTGATGACTAATGACTAAAGCTTTTAAAGCTGTTGAAAAGGCCAGAAATAAAACATCTTTGATATTTAAGAATAACAAAGGGGGAGATGGTTCTTTATTTCTTCAGCTCCCTCCAACTGACAAATCTGGAAATGTGCAGAGGAAGAATTTTAGCAACAACCTCCTCTTTCCCTGCTGCTCAGCACCCATCGAGACTGTAAATACCACAGCCTGGGGTCCCTCACTTCCCCAAATTTTTAGCATCACTGCCAAAGCACATAACTGTTCTCCACTCCCTGGATTAGAATCTGCATTCGCCTCTCTCCTGACTAATCTTACTACAACCACCAACTGCTTCACTGGGTTTGAGTTTTCCACTCTTAGGCAAACCAACAGGACAACATGAAGTGGATTCCCTCCTCCAACAAAAAAAATTTCCAATATCCTCTGCAGTTTTCTCCATTCTTAATAGCACATTTATAAACTCACATCTGTTATTTTTACTGTGGAACCCATTAAAAGATTTCTGCTTTTTGGCATCCCATGACTTTATATTACCACGCACCCTGCAGTTTGATGGACTTTGGTATGAAAATATGCAACATCGTGCCTGCAATTCAATTGTAGAACAAATATTTCAAGTGCCAGTGAATTAACTAGAGCAATTAAAAGGTGGTACAGGAAAAATACACTCCTTATCTCCGGCAGCAGCAGGACTGACTGACTAACCCACGATCTTCCTGGTTGAAGGGTGCCAAGGCAAATTCAAATAACCATTAACAGATAAAAGGTTTCAACCTGTTCCACATAAGCTGACACTTGAATTTTAAGAAGCCATTTCAGGCATCAGCAGTTCAACAGACAGTCCTGCCACTTCCCTCTCCAGTTTTGCCATGTTCAGGTGTTTTCCCACTGGAGAGTACACTGGATTAGAGCTCAGAGCTCTGTTCTGAATCACTGATTTTACCACAGACAGTTCCCCTCTTCTCACTCAAGCCCATAGCATTTTATACCTCCGGTGAGTTTTTATCCATGTCTGTCAAATCCTTGGAAAGAACTGAAAGGGCAACATCTTTCTGCAGATGCCAGAGTGTGGTTGAATAAATCTCCATGCCTTCTACTCTGTAGTTTTCAATCCTCCTCACTTCTGAAAATATTCTCTCAGCCTGAGAACAGAAATGAAACTTAAAATAAAATTCCACCCACCAAGGCAGAGCACAGAGGTCAAGGTCCAAGGCCTCATGTCCAGCCTGAGCATCCTCTTTGCTTTTTAAGTCTTCTGCACAGAGCTGCAAGTCCTGGAACTTTCCTTTCAAGGGAAGGAAGTAACTGTATCCCAGGATAGTTATGCCAGCAGGAATGCAGCCAAAACTCCCTCCTGCTGACTCAACTGCATTCCTGTTTCTATCAGCGCTCCAGAGAGGAAAAAACATTATCCCCAAAATCAGAAAGAGTGGAAAAGACTTTCATGGGCCAGTTATGATTGTTAACCACCCTGATAAATAGTGACAGGATAAGGGGCATTGATTGACACTTCCAGAGGGCAGGGCTAGATGGGATTTTGGGAAGAAATCCTTTACTCCAGGGTGGGGTGAGCACTGGCACAGGTTCCCAGAGCAGCTGTGGCTGCCCTGGAAGTGTCCAAGGCCAGGTTGGACAGAGCTTACAGCAACCTGGGATGGTAAAAGGTGTCCCTGCCTGTGGCAGGGGCTGGCACTGGATGGGATTTAAGGTCCTTTTCAACCCAAACCACCCCGAATTCTGTGATTAAGATCTATACCCTCACCTTCCTAAATAAACTATGAAGACACCCAATGTGCTCCTTCTCTAAACAGACTGTGCACAGCTTAAAACTCCCCTCAGAAACCTTCTGCCTTTGCCTCCTGCACAAATTCTGCCAAGAAGTGTTTTAAAAACTTAGCAAATGGGCATATCAGCTGTCAGAACAACAGTGCCAAGGAGAGGTGAACTGTGGGATTCCCCTTAACTGCTCACTTCTGATTCTGGAGCAGTTTGGCATCACCTCAGCTGTGCCAATGCTTCATTTGTGAGTCTGGAAGGGAAACTGGGTCACTGATGTGATCAGAATTAACTAGAATGGAGAGAAGTTTTTTGGTTTAGAGCTCAAATTGTTGAGTGATCTAATATACAACAGTGCAGTGCAAACAATTCCATCAGCTCAGCTGGAGGTAGAGACAGGAGAGACAAGGAGGAGACCCCAACAGTTGATAAAAGAGGAAATAACATTAAAAATTATCTTTAGGAAAGTTCAGTGATAAATCTCTAACGAAGCAGATTCAAGATCTAAATCCATTCCAGGTGTAACTTTTATCCATTTACCACAACTGCAAACTGCTCGTGGATTTTTCAGGAAATCTGCAGGTTTTGTGTAAAACTGCCAAAGCAAAGTGAGAAGCTCCTACCTGCATGTACTCTGCCAGCTCAAAGTAAGCTCTCCCAATTTGGCACAGCACCCAGCCCGTGTTGTAGTGGTGGGATGGCAAATGGCTCAAAATATTGATGGCTTCTTTGCAGTTGTACGAGCACAAGGCTAAATAACCTTTCCCCATGTCCCGGAGAAGGCTCATCAAACCTTCTAGGAGAAAAACACAATAAATAAAAGTGGGGGGAAAAAAAGGAAGAAAAAAAAAGAAGCTGAGACTTATTTACTTGGAAGTGGTAATCCCAAAAGCTCTCCCTTGTGCATTACTCCTGAATTTGCCTATGAAAACCTTTCAGGAGTTTCCAAACAAGGTTTAGACACTCTCAATTAACATGAGCATGATATTCTGAATATCAGCCTCTGTAAGGGAAGTCAGAAAATGAAGAGTTCTTCAACTCTGGGGGGTTCAGGGCAAGTGGAGTTCTGCATTTCTAGCAGCTATTCAAACATTTCTCTAGGTCTGAGAAGTTTCCACAAGCCTGGTAGCCATGGATACATCTCCTGCTGCCTGGAAACATTACTGAGCCAAAAGAGAGGAATTCAGCATTTTGTTTAGGATTTTCTGACAATCTGAATAAAGACTTGTTTTTAAACAAATGGGAAATATCAAGGGAGAGCAGACCACGTCAAGTCCGTGTTGAGGGAAGGTGACTGGGTTTGAATCAGTTTCCAAAGATAATAATACTACCACACCTCATATATTTTTGAATAATTTTCATTACTTCATCAATTATATTTTATAACAACATGATGCTTATAATGATAATATTGCTTACTCTATTATAATTAATGTGCTGCATAATAAGTTATAATACTTTATATATCGATTTGATAACTTTGAAAATAATTATAATTATTAATAATTAATATTTAACAATTAATTATTAATTATTAATAAATCCAGAGCTTGCAAGATGTATCTGCTGACAACTACCACTTTCAATGCTTCCCCATGTTTTTATGTTAACAAAAAGATACTTAATTTTTTTTTTCAGTTTTTATCACTACACAAAGGTGAGAGCTGCAGGCTAAATGAAATGGGAAAGAAGCAAATAGTGAAGCAACGTTAAAACCCAGATATATCAGATTTTACTCTGTCACAGTCTAACAGTGCTCAAACAGACCTGCTGCTGCCTTCTGTAGAGTAAAAGCTTGGATTTGTGGTGCAACAGTAGAAATTTTCCCTTCTGAAATGATGGAAGAGTCCAGTTTGGTAATTTCCAAACTGTCATTTAAGTTTGGTTGAGTTATTCCTCCCTTATTTGTTTTACTTTTTGTTTTTCTGTTTGGAATCTTAGGTGGAAACTTCATTTTCAATTTTTTGCTATTTTCCTGCAAGTAAAAAGAGTAAGAGTTACATATAGAAGAGCCTTGTAAATTCAGAAATCTGAACATGAGAGAGAATCGTGTAAAATTATGTGTAACAACCACGTCCAGCCATGCCCTGCTCACTACAGAATCTGTTCTTAAGCTGCTGAAATTGCTATGAATATGCAGAAATGAACAGTTGGCACAGTGGAATGGATAAGAAAGGCACAGATTTCCAGCACGGGGAGGTTTGTTACCTTGGTTGTAGAACTATCACTGGTAAACAGGCGAGAGCTTCGTCGAGGCAGCGCGTTGGGTGGAGCAGCAATGGTGGGGCTCAATACCTGAGGTGTTGTACTGGAAACAAAAATTTAAAAGTTACACACCACTAAGGAAGCTGCTTTGCTCCATTTTTAATAATAACAGCTTTCAGTTTTGTTTTAAACAAAAATGCCCCAGTATTATGACTTTTTTTTTACCTTGTCTGTGGACCAGAGCTCTGTGTTTGTGCAACAAGGATTGGAGTGACTTCCCGGCTATTCCCACTCTGGGAGAAGACAGATTTTGTTCCAGCCTGGCTGATCCTGCTGACAGTCTGCACAACACAGAATTTCTACAGGTTGTTATTCTGTCACTCAGGAATCTCCATCTCTGCTGCACCAAACCCAACCCATCCCACCCACCAAACACTGCACAAGAGAAACTGAATTATTTTAATAGAAGGGAGGGTTCCCCCATCCAAAGGGGAAACCATCAAAAGTATTTCTCATTCCACGTGTCAATAACACCAAGTCCACACAGCTTATGCTTTTTATTTGAAGATATAGAATCTCCATCTAGTGGCAAGAAACAATATATATAAAAGTGTTTGTGCAAGAATAAAAGGGAATTAAAGGATGTCATGTTTAAAGGCTTCTTCCTGCAGAAAGTTTAAAAAGAAGCAACCACAAAAAAGGAAGATTTTTGAATTATCCTATAACAATCCCATCTAAAAGCCATTCACAAATTGCACAGCACCTCAGCCTCTTTTCAGAACAGATCCTCCTCTTCCTACTTTTTAAAAAAAGCTTTAAAAAAAATATCTTTCTGCCCACTGCAGCAACAGCAACATTCAATTCAGTGATGGATGTTTGGAAGCGACACCAGAAAGGGACAAATGGGATCAACAACAGCACAAGCAATGCCAGTTTATGCATTATCCAACCCCTAAAGCTCTGACCCCTTCCACCCCCAGATTCTGTTGCCAGAGGATGGTTTAGGTGGCCAGCAAGGTTACTTGCCCACCCAGACAGGAAGCCTTTGGATTCATCCTAATGCTTCCCTCACTTCTGTGTTTCCTAGGAAACTGTCTCTGCTCAGCCACAGCTCCACCAAACCTTGTCTGACACAGAGCTGAAGAGCAAAGTGGAACTGGCCCAGTCATTATTTGCGCCGGACAAAGCATGAACCAGAATTCGAGTTATTAAAATGTATCAAATATTTGTGTTTTGGTAGTGGCACAGCTCCATCTGGGCAGTGTGTAAGTGTGGAGTAGTGAAATTTACACCTCGGAGCTGCTGTGTCACACTCACCAAAGCAGCAAACCAGCAGCAAATCCAACCTGATTCCCCAAAGCTTTTCAGCTCTCAGCCGAGCTGCACTTTACTAACTTTATTTCCATTTTCAGACTCATGGAAATTTACCTTCCTACATGTGCACAATCCATGAGCCATTGTTTTCAAATGTACCACGGAAAATTCCTTGGTCCTGAGCAAGTACAGGATGGGAATTGGATCAGCCACACAAAGCACATTCCTAACAAACTCTTTTAGCACAGCTCCCAAATTTACCTTTCAGAAAGGACAGCAAGGTGAGCACCACGATTTGTCCAGAGCAAGTGTGGCAACTCAAGTTCTACTTTTTGAGGCATTCAACACTATAACTTGCACTGAGTTTTCACTTCAAAATATTGCCCCTTATAAAACACCAACACTCCTCATACAGCTTTTAGATTTACTAAAAATACACGGAAAAATCCTCAGGTTTTTTGTTTTTAGAAAGGAACAAATAGTTCTTCAACTGTCACCAACATTCCACCTCTCATTTATCCCTATGGCAACTATGGCAGTTTCTTCCTGAGCAAAACAGACAATTTTTAGTTTCCCCTACCCAAGACTTTGCTGAGTGAAACTGCACCATCTCTCAATCCCCCACAGACCAACAGAAGGATTTTTATTACTCTGGTCTGTGAGCTACACTTCAAGAACTACTTGCAAGAAAGCAGTAGCTTCAGCTCACTTGAGGCTTCAGAAAATACATTAAATAAGAAAACAAAATGAAAACTCCAAGTCCTCACACTCTTCCCCTGCAAAGGGAAAAGTTTGAATCTGCTGCTGTTTGGAAGCATCAGTGTTTGTACAATCCTGTGACGGGAGGTGGACAGAATATGGAGACCTTCCTCAGGTAACTCCAGCAATGGTCTAGGCATTTTTTGGGGGGAAAACTCAGCTCACACATTTTTCTCTCTGTATTATGGATTCTTCTTTAAAGTGTACTGCAGTGTCAAGCTCTCAACAGAGCAGCTGTGCTCCAGAATGGAAAGTACCTTCTTTGAAGGTGCTCCGGTGGATGGCACATCGATTACAGAGGAAGAGTTGGTGTAGTTCTGTAAATAGGATCCATCTCCAGGGCTTGGGGTTTCTAGTGGCAAAATTCCAAAGCTGAGAACAAAGCAGAGAGGAAGGGTCAGTGTCTGAGTGTCAGACCTGGAGAGCTGGGCTGATGTTGGGGTTAAAACAGAGATCCAGGACATGGAATATCCTGAGCTGGAAGGGACCCACAGGATCACTGAGATTTTTTCTTCAAGAAAAGCTCTTTCATAATAAAGTTTATTCCAGAGTAGTAACATATTCCTATAGAGATTTTTCCAGTGAGAATGTGGCAATAAGCAATATCCTGAATCAGCAATCCCTTTCCAAACCACCAACTCTGGTTTAAAAACCAGAAGAGATCAACACTAGGACCAAGAGCAGGTCCTGAAGTTGTTTGGGTTTCCCTACAATAATGGGTGCATTATTTACAATATTCCACCAACACGTGTGTGAGTGTGCTGTGCAGCACCAGCCCTCCGTTCCAAATTATCAAATCCCAATTATCCCAACCATTATCAGCAGCTCAGCCCTGGGCAGAGCTTGGCCATGCCAAGGACTTACCTTGGAGTTAGTGGGCTCAAAGCCGCGGGTCCCCCCAGTAAACTCCGTCCAGTTTTTGGTTTGTTTTGAGCCTGTTTGGACAATATGGCAGTTCCTGACCCCAGAGGGACAGAATCTGAGGAAATCACAGCCGAGTCAATGTAAGACATGGAAGAATCCGAGTTCAAGGAGGAATACTTCGAATTGGAGGATTCTAGGTTGATTCTGTTCAACTCCTGAACAATGGAAGGCAGCTGTTAAGTACTCAGGGAATAGTTTAATTAAATTTTTCAGTTAAGCTGGAAAAACTAAATGACTTTAAGCCAATGATTTTACAACGATTTCAACAAAACTCACAATTGTATCCTGGGGTGTTTCCATGAGGACAGTCTCAGGCTGTCTGTGGGATATGTTGTGATTAGACACCAACGTTGTGCAAGTGTTGGGCAGACAGCTGCTGAAGTTCTGTAAAGATGTTAATTTAAACGTTTGGTCAGGGTCTGGCTTTTCACCTGTAAGAGCGGAAGCAGATTTATAATAGTTAGTCCTGAGTCTATACACGGAATATTCAGTCTGAAACAAGGACACGGCACAAAGGACTTTAGAAGTATTTTAAAATATTTCATAGAATCATAGAATGGCTGGGTTGGAAGGGAGCTCAAAAATCATCTCATTCCAACACTCTCCCATAGGTAGGGACACCTTCCACTAGACCAGGTCACTCTGGGCCCTTTATACTAAGCAGAAGTGTTCTTCCATTCTTCTACTACAAAACCCTGAACAATCAATATTTTTAATATTTTTAATTTCTTGTTTCTTCAAGCTATTCTCAGAAACAGTGTTTAAGTGACTACTAAATGTAGGTTGGAAAGCACACGGTATTGTTAAATCTAATGTATAAATAATGAAAATGGAAGAAAACAAGACGGAAGTTCTAAGCAACGGAAAAGTATTTTGAATTAATTGTTGCTCACAAAAATCTCCCCAAAGAATTCTGCTGGTACTTTCCTTACTAGTTCTGGACAAGGAGTAAAATAAACCTTGTCACACGCAATGGCAAAATGCAAAGCTTGATATAAGCAGACAGAAAGAAAAACATTTCAATGAATAAAACAGTTCTGCAGACTCACCTATTTCACATAGTGATTCAAAAGGGGACCAGAGGAAAGGATTTAAACTAAGGCTCTTTTGGTAACATTCTGATCCTTTGGCAAGCCGGTCTGTCTTGCTGCAAAAAGAAGGAAACAGTTCACAGGGAAACTTCAGAACAGCACTTTTGTTCAAGAGAGTTTTCCAGAAGAGTTGAAAAACAAAAACATGTTGAGAGGCACAGCAAACATTCCGCATTTTTCAAGCCAGAGAAATACTGAGTTCTTTTGAAGTTATTTGACATATTTAGACACAGTTGTCAAAAAAAGTTACATAAGCACTAGAATAGCTCGGGAATTTTCATTTTTAGGAAGATGCTGTTCTCTGCAACAGCTTGTTTCTTTTCTGCCAAGAGCAACCTGACTGCCAGCCTTCCAGCCATCTTAAGTATCTGTGGATAGTATTTTTGCATATAAATTAGGGGCTAGACTGAACACTTAAGAAGTATTTGGCTACAAAGAAATAATTTTGAAAATAACTGAGAACAGATATAGTAGAAAAGAATTCAAGAGATCAACTATTCCTGTTCAATCAGTCATTCACATTTACTGAAACCTTTCTTGCATCTTGGCAAAAGCAAAACACCTAAATTTGTCAAGTTATTCTGCCTGGCACCCTCAGAACTTTGATTTGAAGCTTAGAGCTACACATGTGTAAAACAGATAAGAAAAATCGAAATGGTAACACTGAGAAACAGGCCGAGAGTTTTTCTCAGGGAAGAATACAGAGCAAATTCAAAGGTATATAAAAAACCCAGACTCTTGGATTGCAATCTCATCCACCTGAGAAAGAGGAATTTGTGTTTTCAGTCTTTGTGTGAAAACCAAACCATTTTTGCATTCCCGAATTAGCTGATTCCACAACTATCCACCTGAATTTATCATGCTCCAAAACGGTCTAACCCAGAGACAGGTCTCTCCTGTGGTGATTAAGGATATGTTTGACTAAATCTGGGCTTGGCCAAGTAAAAACCCTCCAGATTTATTGGGCAAAATGAAAAAATAACTTTACCAGTAGACATGTCCCAGTAAGGAGAGCGTAAAGCATGCAGAGTCACCAAACTCCATAACAATGTCATCATGGCTTTTCTGTTTATTCAACACTCCACCAGACAAGATCTGCTCTCCTTCTGCAAGCCTTTTTAAAAAACAAGAGGTTTAAAGGGGTTACAAGGCTCACAGTATTGGCAGTCCAGTGTTTTCACCCTGCTGCAAACAAAAACAGAAATCCACGGTCAGTGTTTACAGGTTTTAAACCACAAACCAGTTCCTGCAAATGAATGGTAAGTAACTGATGGATTCCTCTACAACAGGGACGCTGAGGACTCTGAAGTCAAACAGCTCTACTAGGAGGGAAGAAAAAGGAAACAAACCCAAAAGCACAGACACAAAACACAGCATGACTTTTCCAAAAGTGATCAATCCTAGGATGAAGGACAAGAAAGTCTTCCAGACACTTGAACTTTGAAGGTGCTTTACCTACCAAGAAGCCAAGACAGTGCTTAATTTGGCTTTGTTTCCCAAAGAAATATAATCTGTAATGCCCCCGCACTCAGTTAAGTCCCAATATTGGGATCCCAATTATAATCTTTAGTGCTGAAGGACCAATGACTTTCTAGTTTATAAAACATGACAGCTTCCAAAGAGAAATCCAAGCAAAAAAAAAAAAAAAAAAAAAATCCATTTGTAACCCTGGACAGAACATAAAGGATTTACTTACTTGCTGAGGTCCACACAACATTTTGCAAGCAGGTATTTACACTGGGGGGTGGTACAGCTGTGTCCCTTTAGGAGCCTGTAAGCTTTGTAGGCCTTTCCTGAGCGGTAGTAACACGTTGCCAGTAAAAACAGTGCTTCTTCTGAGTGTACTGGAAAATCAAATGCAAGAAAAGAATCATTGGTTAGTTGTTTATCATTTTAGTACAAAGAATTTGGGGGCAGGGAGTAAAAACCAGCTATGGACAAGATGGAAGAAAATGGGTATTGATATTAGAAATTCATCCCTGAATGAAATGCATTTCCTTATCTGTTGGTGATTACCGAACGTCCTATGCCTTTTCCTCGGATAGTCAGATCAACTCTTAACATCCACAGCTGTAAAGGCACTTTGATCCTTCTGGCACCCGACCGGAACAAGCGATTAGCTCTTTGTTAGCACAGCAGCAAGCCAAGCAAGGCCAGAGCTCCTTTAACAGGAGTTGGGCACACCTAGGCTGACTTGGCTCAGAGTATCACCACACCTGCCACCAACACCGTGCACTACTCCAAGGAGTGTGTAAACATTGGCACAATGACAAAGTTACAAAGCAAAACTTTCAGAAGGAAGATCTATTCCAGCCCAAGTAGCCAGTTTTAATCCCGATTTCAAGTGGTCTTTTGCTGTTTGCAACTTTATTTCTGTTCTTGCTCTGAAGCATTCAATGCTTTACCATCACATGATTCAGTGGAGAAGATTTTGTGATTTTAACGACAATTAAAGTTGGTCAGTCACCAGTCAGCTCTTCACCAAGACTGAGTCTTTTTGCTGCCTACTCTCATTTCATGGGGAGCATGGCTTAACAGCACCACCCAGATGCTTTCTTTGCTTCTCCTACAACCCAGACAGGGCTTGGAGCAACCTGGGAGAGCGGAAGGTGTCCTTGCCCATGGCAGGTGCTGGAACAGGATAGGCTTTAAGGTCCCTTCCAACCCAAAACATTCTGGGATTCCATAAACCCTCTTTCCAAGCTGAGACTTCACAAGTTTCTAAATTCCTGATGCTTGACTACTTCATCCAGAAAAGTCATTTCTATTCAAACAGAGAACAAGAGGGATCAGGGGAGAAGCATTTCTTTATGTCAGAGACTGGAATTGCTTCGATTTGGTGCTTGCTTCCACATTTTCTTTCACTGCAGAGGTGAATTATGTACCACACTGAGGATGCTCTACTCAAAGAGCTTGACTTGGCTTCCAGGTTTGAGACTGAGGTCAGATCCACTTGTGATTAGAGCAAAAAGGACGGAATTAGCCCCTGAAGGAACTTCAATCCTTCCTGTAAACGCACAATTTTACACATCCATGGTGGCTTATCCCACTCTCTGTACTTCCCCAAAGGTTACACTCCAATCACCCTCACACAATGGTATTTTAAATCAAAGGCTGTGTATGAACACTATCAACTTCAAACTCCAAACAATTAATAAATTGTTAATTTATTAATTAACCCTCATTACCATATACTTTTTCACAACACATTATCCTGCAAATGGAATTCAGCATTAAAAGAAACAATTCTGATATTTGTTCATCCACCCACAGGGAACTCTTTAGAAAAATCAATATGAGCACTGCAGAAAAACCTCTTTAGGAATCTGCCCAAATCCTTTGCTTCACTGAAAACTGATTATTTTAAGTTTTCATCATCACCTGAACAGTGACAATGGAAACAGAAAACCCAGAGGACATTTTTTTAGCCTTATCCAAAACCACCAGAAGATCTTTTTGAAAATTCAAGTTAAATCAATTTTTATCCACTACTTCAACAGACTCCGAGAGTTCTGGGAAACAACCAAGCCACAGATGTCCAATCAAGGACAGTAATCGCAGGTAGACTTAAAAGAAGTTCTTTTCAGGGTGAAATCACTCCTGCCAATGTGGAGCCACTGTATTCAAGTTCTGCAGCTTCTGTTCTGCAGTGTAACCACTTATTTTAAGCAGGAGCCAGATGTTTTGTTCGCAGCTAATTGCTTGCACCAAGTGTCAGCATTCATGCTGCTTTCTCTCATTACTGCTGGTCATTGAAAAAGGCTGTTTGAAGTCTTCTTGCAGAGAATTATTCTGTAAAGATGTGTCACTATCAAGTCAGGTATTTTTCTCCTGGCTGCTGCAAAAAAGTGGATTCTCTTTGTTCCTAAATCCTTGGCAATTACCTTCAATCTGCCATTGCCCTGCACCTCACACTGTGCGATGTGTTCAGGGGAGCTCTGTCATCCCTAAAATACTATTTCCTTGAAGCACACCTGGATTATCAGGTTCTGTAATATTCTACACAGCATTTCTCATTTCATTTGTAACCCTGACACAAGGAAAAAGAAATCTTCATTTCTCAAAACAATGGAAGCACAAACCTAAGTTAAGAATTGCATTGTGGACATGGCAGGCAAAATATTTCATTACAAAACAGAGCTTGAAATAGCTTATAGTTTAATTCAAACTATAACCTCAGATTGTTTATCATGAGAAATTATATGATGCTTGTATTTTAGCTCAAGGATCAGGGTGTTTTTTGTGTTAGTGGTTAGGGAACAATACCTTTCAAAATAGAGAAGGAAAGCTGACCACCAGTATTGAGGAAAAAGAAGTACAGAAGAACAAAAAGCTTATCTGAGGTCATGGAGAAAAGGTCAAAGGAATAAAAGGTGCTAAAACACAACAAAAGAAGTGTTTGAAGGACCCAGAGAAAGTACAGATTTGTGTTATTGCTGCCTGCTCACCATCCAAGACACCCCAGACCTGACAGCATTACACTGAAGTAACAATTAGCAGGGATTCAGCAGGAGATACCTGTCCCATATGCTCTGATTCTCACTGTCTCAATTTCACAGTGCTTTTCTCTCACCATCACAAGACTCTCTTTGAGCCAATCAACATATCTGAACAGCGTTACTAGCAAAGACAGCTTTCAATGTCAAGCCAATTTGTAGAATTTGTGTGCTGCATCTATCCTCAGGTGCCCTTGGAAGACATGGAATGCTTGAGGGTTATTAAAAAAACCCCAACAATCTCCCATTTGATACCATAAAACAGTTCACTGTAAACACTGCACTTAAACACACAAATCTGAGTTTAATTTTAAGGAGGTTTTACTATAAAATAACATTGCTGCTGCTACATTATTTGATTTTCCAACCTAACGGCGAGACATTCTTCTGCTTTCTCCAAGCAGAAAGTTAAACTTCATTATCAGGACAGGAGGAAAACAAAGCAGGAGCAGAGGCTCAAAAATCCTAAATTAAAATTTAAAAAAAAAAAAAGCATCAACCTTATAATTGCAAAGTACACACCTTCTGCATATAACCTTTCTGCGAGGAACACGGCATCGCGATATGCGTAGTGGTTCAGTGCTTGCCAGATAGCAGCCTGCAAGGCAAGAAAATCATCTTAATTTAGTGGGAAGCTTTAAAAATGCAAAAAACTCATCAGTTCATACTGTCAAAAGGCAAAGTTCAGCTTGGTTTTATAGAGCCATAAAAACAAAGGGGAGGATAAACATGCTGGCCAAGTTGCATTTGTTTCAACTATTAGTAAGGAGGCTTAAAAAACCCCAGCAAACTCTGCACTGAAGTCATGAATCAGCCTAAGAATCTTTCTCAGTAGTTACCAGACACAACCATCCAAAACCTTCAGAAATTATCGAGTTTTAGCCTGGCATTAAAAGTTGTCTGTTATCTGTAAAAGAGGGCCAGGATTTGAAAAGTAATTTATTTTAGGATCTGTTCAGCCTTTCCTCCCCAGCTACTCCAACAGGGTGCTGTGCATGCTCAGAGTTTGAGCTCCAAGGTGGGCAGGGGTGGGAGCAGGAGAGCAGTTCCTTCCCACCTGGGATCTTTGCTCCAGGTCCAAAGCCATTTTCCATCAGCAGCAAAGAGCCATTTTGCAGTAGTTTTGTTATTACTGATCCCAAACGAGATCTGAACTTGTGAATTCAAGGCACTGCGATCTAGAATTTCTCTAATACTCATCAGCAAACAAAGACAAATAGGATTTGCTTTTAAAACCCATCAGACACTCCAAAACTAAAAGAAATCTTCCACAAGGAAAGCAATACCACCCTGCAGTGCTATTCCCAGTGGGAAAGGCAAGCGCCAATTTCATCTAAAAAAAAAAAAAAAATCCAAACATCACAGAGTTACATGTACCATATGCTACTTCTTCTAACACAAACTTGACAAACACAGGGTGTGAAAACTGTGCAAGTTCTCTTCACGGGAAGCCCACACAGCCGTCATGAACAGCACACACCAGAGCTCCCAAGTACTACAGGCAATATTATACACAAATCTCTACAATCTGTTTTCTCCTATTAGAAGATCCCAAGAATACATTTAAGAGGTCAACAGGTGCTTTTAAGCTTGCGTGGAAGTATTAGAAAGTATTTAAAAGTGAATTCTCTTAGTTTGATCATTACAATACAAACACTCTATTGTTTCTCTCTGGTTGTATTTCGTATTTCAGATAACTGAGCCTCAGAGCCTCCTGAAATGATTCCTCCCTGCTACCTTGGAAGGCTCCCAGGCTCAAGGGAGTTCCATGCACTGCACAGAGTGAAGGACCAACAGGAGGTAGAAGGTCAGGGACACAATCTTTCAAGCCATCCCAAGGTCTCCCCTATCTCCTGCTCCCAACAGGAGCTCTTCCTTCACCAAGTCACAAGTGATGTTTAGACGAATCCTGCCAAGGGTCACAATCTTTCAAGCCATCCCAAGGTCTCCCCTATCTCTTGCTCTCAACAGGAGCTCTTCCTTCACCAAGTCACAAGTGATGTTTAGACGAATCCTGCCAAGCTGTGTCGCCTTCAGGTTAAAAATCCGCTCTCTGCAGAGCAGTAACTCAGCCAGCTCACAAAACAAAGGTGTGGGGGTGGGAGTGGGGAAATCAGGGTCATCTGACTGCTCAAACAAGAGCAAGTTGCCAGGAACAATCCTGCCAAAGGCTAAGAGGGGACACGAGGGATTTGGGGCTATGTCACAGCCACTTTAGAAGCGTTACACTACACACTGGCTCTAATAACAAGCATTGCAGAGCAGAGTCCCAGTGAAAGCAAGAAATTGGCTAGTAGAATCCATGTTCTGTAGCAATTATCATTTTGCAGCCCAAAATGTGCCTCCTCCCCTGAACTGACCAATGCTGGAGTCTGGATCCTCACACACACTCTCCTGAAAGAGCAGGAGGAGAAAAGGAAGGCAGCAGGGAATCAGCCATACCTATGCAGCAACAATTTTCCATGAGAACAGATGTCTGAACTATGACTGCGCCCCAAAAAAGAGGATTTCTTGCGCACCTTTTAGGACAGGAACATTGATCTCTTTATAGCACAGTAATTTAGTTTGTTCTAGAAGCACAATGCATGTACACAGCACCAGTGGTACACAATTGCTAAACCACACCAGCAGAGTGTTCTCAGCCCTGTTCTCAGGGCTGCATCACAGGCAGGAGTGGAAGTGTTTCCACATTTTATTCAGGTGTGCTTGCAGAGCAGATGAACCTCCACTCATTTTAAAAATAATTAATTCGAAATGCAAAATGAACAGGGAATCCCAAAAGTACCACACACAGCCCTGCAGCAAGGCATCCTCAGAGAGGAGAGCAGGAAAATAAAATGCGATTCAGACAGGTCCATCTTCTATCCAGAAAATCCTCTGCATTGTCCAAGTGTCATTTCATATCTAAGCCAAAGAGCTCTTAAGAGATGTTCTCCTCTGACAGTTATATAGCCTTGGAGATGATTTTCCAAGCTGTTTAGTCTATATTGCCACGCTAAGCAGATTCTACCATGATTTCAGAGTCTTCAGGGTGGGCAGGGAGGAAGAGAGCTCTGAGATGGGCTGTGCTGCATTCCCCAGTCACACAAACTCTGCCCACTGAACAAGCAGACGTTGGTCCTGCAGTTTGCAGCCAAGTTCAAGCACCATTCCAGTGAGTCACAGCAGACGATCACCTTGAACAGCTAAATTCCAAGCAAAGTGCTCATTTTCTTTCCAAGATGTTTTTCAGAAGTATTTGGAAGGCATCCAGCCTGTTTCTCAGCACATGGGACACAGAGTTTTATGTTGGAGCTGAAGGGTTTTAAATCGACCGGATCAGGAAGTACAGCAGAGGGCTGTAAACTCTGGCACTTTGTTCAACTTAAAAGAATTTTACAAGTTAGCAAAACTCTAACTCAGTGGCCAGGATTCCTTCTGGGACATGACTTTCATGTAATTAAAGCACAACATATATAAAGCTACACACAAACACCAATTCGGTTATTTGTCTGTCATGTTGTGACAGATAAGTAACTTCACAGCTGTGAGGATGTAAGGATGACAGTTTTTTCCTGGAATGCTGAGCCCTGTAGACATCTGAAAGGCTGGGAGAGAACAGACAAATAGACAGGAAAAATCTCTGCAATGAGAAAAATGAGAACTGGTGTCAACTTTCCCAATCATTTAACTTAAGAAAATTATAAAAACAGAGCTAAGAATGTGGACTTCAGCTAAATTGGGAATTCAGAAACATAATGGACTTCACCCAGTCCCAAATAACTCCTAAACTTACCAGCACTGCTGTAAGCAAGTAACAGCAGCAAAGCTGACAGCAGCAGAACTACTGCTAAAGGAATGATTTGTCATTTGAAAGCAGACTCTAAACAGATATATTCAATCCCAATAGATATATTCAATGTAGCAAAGCCTCATCAAAACATCCAAGATGGGAAGAGGTTAAGAATGGAGAACAGCACTAGAGAGGTCTTTACCTCGCTGAAACATCACAACAAGAGCCTACATTCCTATCAGGGAGCTCTCAGAACAGCAGATTTTTTCCACTTGGTCAGTCTAGTTAGCACAGCACCGGAAACATTTGGTATTGTTTCCTGTCATTCGCGCTGCAGTGCATTCTTGCTTCCTTTTCTATTGTAATCCCATGTTTTCCTAGAATACCCAACTGGTGCAAAACAACCAGCCCAGCTCCAAGGATAACACTAATGGTGCAGGATGACCACTGCAGGAGAGGGAGCAGGTGGCCAAAAGCATTTCCCACACTGCACTGACCCTCGCTCTCAGAGGGGACAAGCTGAGCAGTGGCATCAAGGACACAAACCCCTGGTCTAGAAGAATGCCCTCACTGTCACCATCTTCCACAGACAGGGCCAAGTCAGCAGGGTGGTTTTCCACAAGAGACCTTCTTCCCCTTCCACCTTTTCATTAGAAAGAAAAAAGCCAAGAGCAAGAATTCTCACCATGTTCATTACAGAACACAATCATGTTCTACCAAAACACTGCTGCCAGGAACCTCTTGCTGCAACTAGAAAAAAACCTCAAAACATCCTGTTAAAAAGCTAAAAATATATTTTTCAAAAGAATGGGAATATGAATAAGATGACTGATTAATGAAGATTATGAATGGTTAGAGAATGGGCATACAGGAACTGCAGAAAGAAAAAGCAGCTCTTAATTCTGTAAATCATGACTTTTGGATAGGAAGGCTGAGCACAAGAACAGGAAGTCCATCAGAGTAACTGCAGTGAGACTGAAACATGAGAGAAAAACGAAATTTACATTATTTTCTCTCCTAAGTCTCCCATAAATCCGAAGAAACCAACTCCTTGGGAAGAAAGAACGTCCTTCACTCGCACGACACGGAGGAAGCCGAGCACGCTGCAAAGCATTTGAACACGACACAACAGCAAACGCAGAAAGGTGAACCAGGTATCAACAGGTCTCCCGGGGGATCTGCGGGGGGACCCTTCCCGGGAGCCGAATCGGCCGCGGCGCTGCGCAGGGACCGACACCTCCCTCAGGGGCCCAGGGGGGCAAAGGGGCGAGCGGGGCCCGTCCCGGGGCCGCGGGGATGGGGACGGGAGGCTGCAAGGGGAAGCCCAGCGGGCTCCGGCGGCAGGGAAGGCAGAGGAGCTGAAGGTCCTGCGGGCCCAGCGGCCGAGGGGCCGGCGGCAGCGGCCCAGAGCCCCGGCCCCGGAGCGGGCGGGGCGGCCTAACCCGGGCCGGGCCGGGCTTTGGGGCCTGAGCCGCCCGGGGGTCGGTACCTGGACGGGTTCCTGCAGCACCGTCATCCTGCTCTCCCCGGCCTCCGCCTTCTGGTCGCCGAGCCTGAGCGGGGCGGCCCCGGTCCCGGCCCGGCTCAGAGCGAGTCCCGGCGGGGCCCGGCCCGGCCGCGGCTCATTTGAACCCGCACCGACCGTTACCGGAGCGAGCGAGGCCGGCGGGCGCCGAGTCCGCCCGAACCGGCGGCGGAAATACCCGAACCCTCCGCCGGAAATACCCGAAGGCGCAGGCGGAAAGAGCCGAACGTCGACGGAAAACAGCTGGGAAAGCCGCGCTCGGCAGCCGGGAGGAAACTACTCGGCGACGGAGATAGCCGAACCGAGGCGGAAATGACCGAGCTGGGACGGAGATGGCCGAGCGAGGGGGCGGAGATGACCGAGCTGGAACGGAGCCGCCCGAGCTGAGGCGGAGATGTCCGAGCAGAGCCGGAGATGGTCGAGCGTGAGGGGGCTAGTGAACTCCCGGCGGGGCCTGTGGCTCGTGCCTCAGGGCGCCTTTGCCCCCGTGGAACGTAGAGCTTGCCCTCTGTGCCACAGAACGGGCTCTGGGGATCCCCAGGTCTGTCGGGAGCCTCCGCGTCCCGCGGGGTGCTGGTCCGAGGGCTCCCTGCTGCCATCACCGGTGCGTCCTGAGCCAGCCCGGCCCCCGCGCTGGGTTTGGCCGGTGCTTCCCGTGTTTCCGTTCCCAGTGTCGGGGTCAGCACGGCCCGGGTCCTGTCCCCGTCACTGGCGGGTCCGTGCTGATGCTGCTGCCCAGGTAGGTGCAGCCACGATATCACAAAATCACAGGATCATGTGGGTTGAAAAAGACCTCCCGGATCATCGAGTCCAAGCTGTGACTGATCTCCACCTTGTCAATAGACCAGAGCACTGAGTGCCATGTCCAGTCGTTCCCTGGACACCTCCAGGGACGGGGGCTCCGTCACCTCCCTGGGCAGCCCCTGCCAATGTTTAACAGCCCCTTCTGTGAAGAAATTCCTCCTGATGTCCTCATATCCAGGAACAAAACTGGCAGATTGGGGTGTAAGGACAAGGCAGGTAATTTGCCATTTACAACTTGGATGTGTTTGAAAGTGCAATATCTGGCACACAGGGCTTTAGCAAAAGAATGGAATAGAGATGCACAAGTAAATCAGAATTTATTAAAAATACTGACCTATCAATAGCCACCTGCAACTAGCAGAGGCCTTCCTTCTCCAAATCCTTCCGTGGGCTTGCTGAACCAGCCATAACACCACCCTGACGCACACACACCTACACACGGACTCTCTGCTCCATCCTGCTCTCTTCAGTGCTCTGCACTTGCACTCAGGGGCCCCAAAGGTCGGATTCTGATGTGCTGCTGAGCACATGTGAGCAGGGGCTGTATCTTTGCATGAAAATAAAAGCTGTGTGTAGAGCAGGAGGGCTCAGCCTTCCTCCTTCCCCTCTTTCTCTGCACTTCTGAAGGGTGCAGTTACAAGTTTGCTATTGGCAGCAAATCTGCAGTTGTTTGCTTCCAGGCTGTGAGCAGGCAAAGCTTTCTTCAATCCCTCCCCTGAGAAAAACAACAAATGGGGCCCAGAGCGGTGCTGTCCCCTGGGATGCCCACCTGATTTCCCGATCAGGTCGATCCAAGTCATTTTGCCAGATAGGAGGGTGTGAATAACGTGACGGTGAAGTGTCTCCTCCCCTGAAGGCCTTTGGCCTTCCTCACTGATGGTGATGATGGTGGTGTGTGTACATGCTCTGGGGTTCCACTGAGCCTGTCAAGAAGCACAGTCCATGTTCATCCTCCTCCTGATCTTGTGCACTGCAGATAACTCCTGGGGATGAAAGCTGGCTCTGTCTGTCTCTCCCATTCCCCAGGGCACAGAACTCCTGACATCCAGACCTTCTTTGGTATGAGAGTCTGTCTTATCACAGCCTGAGGAGATACAGGCTCTACGGAGCGTGGGGGCTCCTTGTACCTCTCCTCAGAGTGCCCTGGAATTCATGCAAAACATCCAAACTGTGCAAGGTCCGTGTTTACTATTGTCTTTGGAGATCTGGATTTGCAGAGACTCCTCAGTCCTACAGTGCAGTTTGCCTGTGGGGACACTCACTGGCACCCACAGATGCTTTTATAAATGTCCATGGGACTGAAGCCACTTGCTCTGTGGAATCCTCGGCTTTTCCAGAGGAGGAGGGGAGCAGCTTTTCCAGGGGAGGAGGCATGGAGGCACAAGTAGAGGTACAGACATATATACTGTGCCTCTTCAAGTGCATCATTCCAACCTCCTTTGCTACACAAACCAGCTCTGCTTTATCCTAAAGAGACACAATGCATCCCCAAAATAAAATGTGGCCGGCTCTTCCCCCAGGGGTGCTTCAAGGGCTGGATTTTTTACATGGAAAATTGTTTTCCTGTAGTTCTGTCATTTCCCACTGCTTGCTTTCTGTCTGCCTCTTTGCAGGCCTCACTTTGGTTTTAATTATTA
The DNA here is from genome assembly GCA_036785705.1 of Acanthornis magna. NCBI lineage: Eukaryota > Metazoa > Chordata > Aves > Passeriformes > Acanthizidae > Acanthornis > Acanthornis magna. Next base: position 1,056,852 of record JAWUZG010000190.1, read on the forward strand.
CCCCTTTCAGCATGGAAGCTGGAGGCTCACACACAAGGCTTGCGCTCTGCCTCGAGAAGTGAGAGTGCAGAGGACTGGCAGGGCAGGGATATCACGGCTGTAGCTGGAATATCACAGCTACAGCAGGGATATCACAGCTAGCAGGGATATCAAGGCTAGCAGCAATATCCCAGCTGTAGCAGGAATGTCAAGGCTGGCAGGGATATCATGGCTGTAGCAGGGATATCACAGCTCCAAGGCCTCCAGTTCCTGCTGTGGATTTCCTCTGTGAGTTGAGGCAGGTCCCCGCCTCTCCTCTGCTCCGTTCCTCTCTGCCACAGCATGTTCCACTGCAGGAGTTGGTGCCACAGTGGTGACAAGGACAAGCGTGACCCCAGAGTGAGTGTGCAGCAAGCAGGGTCCCTTCTGACCCCATCACCGTGGTCCTCTAGGAGGTTAAAGCACAGACAGTACATTAAAAACACGAGGTGCCCAGATCCTGCCTAATGGGAGCTGTAGGAATAGCACAGAGAGGAGCTCAAATCTAATCTTGCATCTATAAACAGCTTATGTTGCTTTTTATGAGCAGTTGAATCAAACAGTGGGAATTGAAAGCAGCTGTTACTCAGTCACTGCACAGGAACGAGCAAGTGGCAGCTGAAGTCAACACATCAGGGCAAAAAGCCTTCAATTTCTAGTCAAAGTCAGAGTGGGGACGTTGGAATAAGGAACAAATCAAAGGAAAGTGTTTTCTGCTCCCTGGTGTTCTGCTGATGGGAAGGCTGAGTTACGTGCCATGAATTATTCACCGCTTGTGGTGATGTTCTGATGATTACTTTGCAGGTAGGAAGAGGGAGAGAGTCACCAGCGTGTATCACACAGCCCCCAGGCAGCTCCTGGCTGGAACCTTGTCTGCCTGCAGAGCCATCCAGGGAGCCCATCCGGCTGGGCTCCATCCTCGGCAGGACACTACCCATGCCCCCAGGGACCCCTCACCCCTGCCACGAGGGGGGACCTGGCCCAGAAATAGCTCCTGAGCCACCGTGTCGGTAAGTAGTCGCAAGCCAAAGCAGACAAGCCATGTAAGGGAGGAAGGAATGAAATTTAATGAGTTGAATGTCACAGGCAGAACCTGGAAAGAGTAACTTGGGGTTTAAAACCAAGTTGCAGGCATCACATTGAACACCAGGCTCAGGCACACACACGTGGTGGCCAAGGCTTGTGCAGAACATCACAGAGAGAGGACATGGAGGAATCTCGTTCTTCGTGGTGCTCAGATGTGTTCAGACATTTCTGAGAGCCTGGGAGAAAAGCGGGAGAGGGCTCAATGCAAAGAGTCTTTGGGATTGAGAGTATTCAGAGTATTCCTTCTCAGATGAACCCAAAATGTCAAGAGCTGTAATTCCGCACCATTTAAAAAAGAGTTTTATATGCAAATAATTATGTGAAGAATTAAATCTCCTGGCAGCATTTGCCACCCGACCATCTATATTGCTGAGCTGATGAACAGGAACCAGAGAGAAATGGATTAAAAAGAAGATAAAAAGGATGCTGAACATTCAAAGTTCAGACTTCTGACTGTCTGCATTTTAACCTTCTGATGTTTAAAGAGATTTTGGGAGGGGAGAGATTTTTAAATGTTTAATTTGTGTATTTACCGGTATCTGAAGGTCATTTTTACTTGTTCTCTCTCTCTCTCTTTTTTTTTTTTTCTGGCCTCTTGCCTTTTACATAGCTGAGGGAGGGAGAAATGTTTAAAAAAGTAAATAGATAGTGAAACCATAAGAAATTGGCAGGGGAAGCTGGGGCCAGCCAGCAATTTGGATTTTCTTTTCAACTGAATAGATTTTAGAGTGATAATTCACCCTAAAAGAAACCTCATCCCCTCAACAATTTTTCTCTGTTTTCCTCAGGCAGCTCTCTAGGAACATGAAAAAGCTTAACAAATATCCATGGTACATTTTCCATATTCTTTCTAACATTAATGGAAATGTTGATATTTCTCAGTTCAGAAATTTCCTTTCTAATTACTTTGTATTTTCTTAGCATCGAGTCATTCACTGATGCAGGTTTTAAAATATTTATTTCCCCTGGCTGCTGTTGACCCCCTCAGCTTCTGGCAGGTTAGAAAACGTGGCACCATAAACCATCCCAGCCTCTTTCTTTCCAAGCAGACACTCCACACAATTACTCAGACCACAGATGACCATCATAGGGGTGATACTGTCCTGATAAATTTTAATTGGCAGGAGTTACAAATGAGATTCCTTATCATCAATATAACTTGTGCCTTCAGAGCTGGGATTATTCCTGTGGCATTAATCCACTGCATGTTTGGGTTTTGGCTTCTCTGCCCCTGGCTGTTGCTTGCAGGATTTCCAATTTTGGAGTGAGCAGCAGGAGACGCCGCTGAACTCACCTGAAGTTTCTCCTTTCAGCCAGACATGATGTGCTTGACAAAAGCTGAGGAGAAATGAGAGTGTGAGAGGTCAGGACACGCTGTGAGATAGGGGGGCAGGTGGAGAGGCAGCAGGGGGGACCCCCAGCCTGGACACCCCAGGGATGAAAGGGATGCTCTGCCAGGACTGATATTCCTCTTTCTGTTCCCACTTTTTTCATGCCATCCTCAATCTGGTCAGAGTGATACCAACCCTTGGAGATGAGCCAGTTCCAGTTTTCTGAGGCCAAGGGAAATGGGCCCCCTCTTTTCCTTACTGCTCTCCAATTTTAGGGGTTCCCAAATTTAACCGTGCCCTGTTCCAGAATTTCACCCTCTTGGAGCCGCAAGTGATCCAGGTCTGCAAATGTTCCCAATTAGCCTCTGCTGTGAAAGATGCTGGCTTTGTTTATTTTCAATAGCTTGCAACAAAACAGTGCCAAAACTGGGGATAAAACAGTCCTGAACTCCTCGAAGCATGCTGTCTTCAGCTGCTTTTCCTGGAAATCACTGGCACAGCCACCTTGTTCCCACCCTGGCTGACATCTCAGTGCTTTTTTGGAAACGCTTTGGAGGGTGGTCCACACCTCCCCCCCAGTGATCACCAATGTCACAGAATCATGGAGCCATTAAGGTTAGAAAAGACCATTAAGATCATCGAGTCCAACCAGAGCCCTCGCAGAGGATGCATTTTGCCCCCAAGACAAGACAGCCATGTCTGAGATGTCCCCGATGGGAATCTCTTGCTCCTACCTTCATAGTTGATACAGCCGTTGGCATCTTCCTGCCCTGCCATGAGCTGCTCCACCTCGCTTTCCGTCATCTTCTCCCCTGAAGAAGAGGATGGAGAGGTGAGGGCAAGGGTTTTCAGCCTGCCAGAACCTTCTTGTCCTTCTTTCAGATAACCAAAGACACCGGAGGAAGGAGAAGGGGATTAAAGAAGAGCTGTGTGCCACTATTGAGGAATACTGGTGGGAGATTTTGGAGAGAGGACTACATTGCAAGAGTTGTCTCCTAAATGCAGATGTTCTGGACTCTCCATCTTGCCTGCATCATGCATGAAGCTGTGGCATAAGATGGAAAAGGCCACACATTCAGAAGCCACTGACTCCTAAAAGAGCCTATGAGCAGCAGAGTGAAAAGGATCTCTGATATGTCAGACCAGCCAGCTACCCGAGCCACTTGCCCAGAAAGAGCTTGGGGCCCATGCCCTCCCCCCCTGCCCTGGGCCAGTTCCTACCCAGCGTGACCAGCACGTGGCGCAGCTCGGCCCCCATGACCATCCCATTGCCCTCCTTGTCGAAGACACGCAGCCCTTCCACAAAATCCTCAAAGGTGCCCTGCTCCTTGTTGCGGGTGAAGTGCTGCAGGATGGGGAGGAAGGTCTCAAAGTCCAGCATCTTTGTGTTCATTTCTGGAAGGGGAGGAGATGGGGTCAGAGATTAACCTCATGGGGCTGAATCCAGCCTCCGAGGGCCTCCTGATTAACTTTCCTGGTCTCTTTTCCATCAGAGTACAGGGGAGAAGCCCCACGAGGAGATGGAACTATTCTATTGTACTTGAGATTGGAAGATCCATATGAGGAATAAAGTATTAACATCAGGGAGCTGCAGAGAGACCCCTGCTGTCAGCCCAAAATAAAACCATCAGGTGGGTAGTCTGTCACTACGGTAATGTGGCTGCACTGGGACTGGTCAGGTTATACCAGTTTGCACCAGTTCAGTGGAAGGTCTGCTAAGCATCACTTGCCACCATTCCTGTGGGAGGACTGTGATCCCTTACATCATCGTCCATGGTATGGGGAAGGGAAGTGAAGGAATTACACAGGCATGAAGCCTGTCTGCATAATTTCCTTCCCAGTTCCTTTACCTTGCAGGATTCTTCCTACAGGGAATGTAACCCTCTACTTGCTGCCAGGGAGCATAGGAATTGTTTGTCCCACCCTGTCCCCAGCTCGCTGTCACCTTCTGGTTTGGGCTTGCCCAGCACCTTGAGGACCTCTGCATTGGTGGGGTTGTGGCCGAGTGCCCGGAGGACGTCCCCGCACTGTCCATAGCTGATCTGCATCGTCCCCGCAGGCGTCCGGTCAAACAGCCCAAAGGCTTCTCTGAACTCTGCAGGGAAGAAGAGCTTGGAGTGGCCCCATTCCCACTCCAGCAAAGCACTTGGTGCCTGGCGGGCAGGGAAGGGATGGACACGCGCGTGGCTGTGCCCTCAGAACGCGTCACAGTCCTGAGTGAGCTTAAGCAATGCGGGCTGAGGTTTGCCAGACTCCTTGGACGAGTCACTTGGCTGCTCGAGCAGGTTCTGTCACCTCTGCAGAGCTGGCTGGGTCACCTGCTAGATCCCTGCACCCCCAGCAGCCAGCTTTGCTGCAGGACATCCCTGTTTGTGCCCTTTTTCTCTCGAATCTCCACTCTCTGGGGCTGTCCCTGCATCACCAGAGGCTGCTCCTCCCACTGGAATCCCTGACTTTGAGCAGGCTGCATCTCCCACCATGAATGAAAAATGCCTTTTCCCCGCCAGGCTCTGGATCCTGCTGGTCTTTCCCCCAAGAGGGGATTTGATGTGTGGGGCCTCAGTTCTCGTGTCTGTGGTGAAAAAGTACCTGGAAAAAGGATTCCCCATTTCTAAAGCCATCTCTGAGAGAAGCTGAACTCAGCACTTACCTTCAATCTGCTCTGCCGTGAATTCAATCTGTGAAGAGAAGGGAGCAGAGCCAGGCATGAGGGGTGTGCTACTGCTGGGGGGAGCAGAGGGAGCCTCCCCTCTGGACCTCTCCCTCCCCAGGCTTGGGGCAGGAGTCCATGTCCCTTATCCATGCCATGTCTGGCTGGGCTGTGTCCCCAGCTGCTTCTGCTCTTGCTGCGGAGCTGAGATCCCTGTGGAAAGCACAGCTGGCAGCAGCAGGGCGCGCAGGCAGGAGGGATGCTCAGACCACAGTCAGGACTATTTTGGGTGAAAAAGATGTTATTTTAAGGCCTGATCCCAAGTTCAAGTGATTAAACAGCCTCCGTGCTGAGCCTGCTCTTAATAACTCTCCTGCCACAGCTCTGGCTTAAAAATGTGAGTATCCTGAGGAATCACAGAAAAAGCGAGCTCCTGTTGTGGAGCCATTGGATAAAGGATGCTCTTATGTAGAGGAGGCAACACAGGCAACAAAATACCTCAGGATGGAGACAGTGGGTGGCAGAGAAGCTATTCATTGCTGCTGGGGCCCTGACACGGGGTCTCAGCAGGAGCTGGGGGGCTCGGCTCTGCGGCCGGAGCTCCGGGAGTGCTGTCCTGGTTCCTTCCCGTGAGTGCTGGGCAGGGCTGGGTGGGGAAGACTGAGACATCCCCCCAGCCAGGACAGCATCACTCCCAGTTCTGCATCCACACAATCAGATAATTTTCCCCTCCCAAGGCTGGCTCCCAGCCTGGCTAATGCCATTTGCACAGCACTTTGCATCGCCTGTGCCTGGCAGATGGCAGGCACGGAGAGCCGTGGTGACGTCTTCATTCCTCACTCACCTTCACGCTCTTGGGATCGAAGGCAGGCTCCGAGCCTGGAGCTGCTTTGGCTGCTTCCTTCTTCGGGTCAGGTTTCTTGAGCGGCATTGCGCTGGGATTTGCGGAGGTGTGGGATGAGCCCTGCTGCCCGGCGAGGGAAGCGAACGCAAGGATGAAAGGCAAAGGCTGCTCCTTCCCTTATATACGGAGCCCAGTGCTCACCCCAGAGGGGCAGGCCAGCTGCTGGAGCAACTGCTACTTACTATAAAAGGAAGAAAACTCAAACGAGAGGGGCCCCAATTTGACAATTGCCCATTGTCATTAGCTCCTGGCTCCACAAAGCCACCAGCCGCCCCCCTCAGCTGCAAAAGGGGGGACATGTCCCCCTCCAGCACCTGCACTGGGTGGGCTGCATGGGGGCTGCTTGCTAAATGATCTCTGAAACCTAAACGCGAATGGCCACGGGGGCCTGGCAAGAAAATAGCAACATGATGGCTGATAAACCTGCCACGATACCCACGGGAAACGTGCCTGTTTGCAGGCAGGCCTGCGAGGGCCAGCACTGCAGAGCCCTTTTAAGAGCAGGATTTACAAAGTGCTGCTTCAAAGGAGATCAGAACTCTCTGAACACTCCCCTGGCCTCATGCTCAGGGTCTGCTTTGCCCCAGTCTCTCCCCAGGGCTGAGCTTATGCCCTGGAAAAGACCACAGTGTAGGTGCCCACCTCCCTCGGGACGGCTGATGAGGAAACGCAAATGATGGCCAAAGCCACAACTGAATTCATCAGCGCAGGTCTTTCCCAGCCTTGCACTACCCATCCCAAGCACTCCCAAAACCTGCAGGGCAGATAGGATCTCCTTTTGGCTCCTCTCCAGGTGCTGGGCAGGCTCCGGTGTGAGATGCTGCTGCTCTCGCTCTCCTCTCCCAACTGTTTGAAGACCCACAAAAGGCACAGAACTCACTGAAGTTCAGCATCCCAGAAAATGGGGCTTGAGAGTTACACTGAGACATTCTAAACCGTCAACTTAGACAAGATGTGTGGGGCACCAGGGCACAGGAGGAGTTACGGAGGTCATTCAGGAGGAGGAAGCAGCCACAAACTGCTGGGAAGTTGCTGTGTGCCATCAACTCCTGACTGCTAGCAAGGATTGGGGAGCTGAGGGGGCTGGATGGGTGTAATTTGCAAAATCATTGTTTGCCAGAGCTCTCTTTAATATAACAAGTCATTTAGCAAAAAACCCAACATGTTTTGCTAAGTGTGAACTCAGAGCCTGGGTCAAGTTTCGCCTGGGAAATCAAGGGAATCAAATTGCCCCTGAGCTGCCTCCCCCTCAGCGTGCATCTGACTCCAAAATAACCTCACCTTAACTCCATCCTCACTCCCCAGCAGCTTCTGGATTAGAAATCAGACCCAGCAGAGCCTTCAGAACACAGTCATGGTGCAGTTTGACTGTTTATCCCTCGCTTGCCCTCCGTGCCCATGCAACATCCAGAGGAGCTGCTGGCAGAGCTGGTGTCACACCCACACCGTGGCCTGGGCAGTGGAGACAGGCAGCTGCTGCTGATGTCCCCAGTCCCTCCTTGATTTTCAGCTGATGGCCACTGCGGGGCTTGTTTTCCTGTCTGATTCCATCAGCAGGAGCTGAGCCCCTCCTGTCACGGAGATTTGCGGTGCTCCCTCAGCCTTCCCTCACCAGAGGAGCCCAGCAGGACTCTGACCCTCATCACGCAGCCACGGGGGCTCATGGCTGGGACCAGGCTGAGCTGCCTTGCCAGGAGAACCCCAAGGGAGGCTCCGGATGCTCTGCTGCTCTCTGCAGGATTGGGGCACTTAGGGAGGCAGCAAGAGCTGTGTCTGCACACGGATTGCACGGGCCAAGGGAGGGGCCTAGGCTGGGAGCTGGGATTTGGCACTGAGCTGCTGAATTCCAGCCTCATCCCACTAATGACAACCTGCTTGGGGCTCCCCTCTTTGTGCCCCATTTCCCCAGGGGGACACTCAGGCTGCTGGGGGTCACAAGGTGTTGGAACTGGCTGGGTGGTGGCAGCAAGCTGAGCATCAGCATGACCCTGAAAGGCAGGGAACAACCCTGGGGCCACCCCAGGGGGATGCAGGTGACAAGGGATGGTGACAGCTGCAGTCTGACCTGACACCCGACAATGGTGTGGGACCCCATCCGGGTGGCTGCTCCCTCCACCCCCTGCCCCAGGATGGAGCCTCCAGCCCCTCTCTGCAGGAGCCCGAATGCAAACGAGCCCTGAGGTCACTGCGGGTGTGTGGGGGAGCAGGACAGATCCCGGCACGTCTCCCCAAAACACACCCCAGCCCCTGGAGAAGGAAAAGGGTTAAACTGGCGTCTGCCTGAAAGCCATCCCATTGCAGGAGCATCAGCCTGAGGTGCTGCTCACGTGCTTGCACCCTCTGCCTCCCTGCCTCCAGCCACCTCTCTGGGATTTTCCCTACCTTCCTCCAGCTCCTTGGGACCAGTCTGGGGCTGGAGGGCACTGAGCAGCATGGGGCAGTGGGGGAATGCTGTGACAGCTGAAAAATGAGCCAGCAGGCAGTGAGAGAAGTTTCTGAAAAGAGAAGAGGAATCTGCCTTGAATGAAGAGGATTTTAGCACCTTGGGCTAAGCCAATAAACCTCTGCCATCCCCATCCGAACGGGAATTGTTTGCACACGCTCCCGGAGCTGCTTAAAGCAGGCGAGACACAGAGAGAGAATAGGATCAAGCATGGTGGGGGGAGAAACCCCCCTGCCTGGAGGGCCCATGAGCAGATCCCTATAGCCCTGCTGGGGCAGTACCCACAGGGACAGGGGACTCACCCAGCCCTGAGCTCCAAGGAACCCTCACCTCGGTGGGGCCAGCAGCCAGGAAGGTGCTCCCAGAAGATGCTCTGTCCTGCTGAACACACCAGCCCTCTCCACCGCTGGCAGCGATTCTGGTCCCTGAAGTCCCCATCCGAGTGACAGTGGCACCATGGAGGCATCTGGTCCCGTGGGAGGTATCGCGGTGACTCTCCTCTGCTGCTGCCTCCTGAGCTCGGCATCGGCTCTGGTAAGTCTGCGTGGCCTGGGGGCTCCTCCGCTCCCTGTCCTAGCTGTCAGTGTCACTGGTTGTGCCACCAGCCTGCTCGGGGCTGGGTGTGCTCCCGACTCCCGTCCTGCTCTGCAGGGCTGCTGGGCAGGAGGGGAGAGCATCTCCACTCCTGCTGAAAGCTTTCCAGCAGCCATGGAGGCACTGCAGCGTGATGGCTTTTCCATTTCTTGGACACATGCAGGGCAGGGTTCAGTGCCTCGGAGGCGTCGGGGGAATGGAGCGGGAGGTTTACGAGCAGTGCAGGAGGGGCTGGAGGGATGGCACGAGGGCAGAGCTGGGCACAGCTGGTGAGACTCCCACAGCCAGGCCCCATCCTGCTGATGCACCCCCAGGATCCCACTCCTGCCCCACATTTCACCAGCCCCTGATCTACCCACGCAGATGCTGGTTTGGGGCAGAGCATGGACAGGAGTCCTGATCTCCTCTCTGGGGCCAGATTTGGCTGTGCTCACTGCAGGCAGTCTGGGGAGAGCGACCCCTTTGTGTCCTGGCTCCTTTTCACTTCCAAAGCTCTGTCCTTCTCCTGGCTCTAAACTCCTTCAAGCATCTTAGCCCAAAACACCCCAAAAGACATTTGCAGCATAGGCAACACCCAGCACTTGGGGTCAGCATCAGCTTTGGAAGAAGGAAAAATGAGAGCAGGAAGGCAGGGGGAGCTTTTTTCTTCCCTGTGTTGTTGAATCTACCCAAAGCCACCCAAACGTGACTCTCCTGGAGAGGGCTGGGAGAGCATGGCCATGCCATGATTTGAACCAAGGGATTGTCACTTGGCTTTTGTCTGGGCAGGTCGATCCTGATGATGTTCTCACGAAAGAAGAGCAGATCTATCTCCTGGTGGAGGCCAAGGAAAAGTGTCAGAGGGACATAAAGGCCCAGCTGGAGAAGATCAAAGGTATCGTCCCTCCCCTGTGCCTGGGTCAGCCAGCCCTGGTGGAGCTGGCTACACTGTGGGGAACGCTGTCCCCTCCGATGGCAGTAGGATGGGGCTGAGGACACCTGGCCCCTGGGGGTGTGTGGAGCTCATGGCTCCTTGTCTGCTCTGGGTGCAACCATCACCCTGGGGAGCCAGGACTGGCTCCAGCATTTTCCAGACAGCTCCGTATACACCACAAACGAGAGCTGTGGAGGGGCCTTGCCCCGTTTGGAAGAGGTGGGATGTGTCCCCTTCCTTGTGCCCTGCAGCGTCCCCTTCTCTGCAGCCCAGGGGGGATCTGGGGCAGCGTTTTCCTCTCCTTGGTCCAGCAGACACCCGGGGAAGCCAGAGGTTATGCTGAGGCCCTGACTGGAGATGTGAGCTGTGTCTTTGCTCTTTGGCCAGACCCCAGCTGCCCTCCGGAGTGGGATGGGATCATCTGCTGGCCAAGGGGCTCCCCCAGCCAGGAGGTGTCAGTGCCTTGCCCTGACTACATCTACGACTTCAACCACAAAGGCAAGTCTTGTACCTGGGCAGAAAGCGACCTCACCCTGGTGACAATCCACGGAGCAGGGACACGTCTGGGCTTCCTGCGGGTCCTTCTGCTGCCACGGTGCTCGTTGCTGTTCCCAGGTCATGCCTACAGGTACTGCAGTGCCTACGGGACCTGGGCCATGGCTCTCAGCATCAACAAGACCTGGGCCAACTACACGGAGTGTGCCCTGCTCTTCTCCTCTGAGAGACGGAGCTGGGAGAAGGTGACCTTGTTTGTCAAAGCTGCTGGGAAAGGAGTGTGGGTGGGGGCCAGGGAAGGGTGAAGCAAAGGCCAGGGGAAGTGCTGGGGGCAGAGGCCCTTCCGTCTCCACTCCTCAAACCAGCCCTGCTCCCCCTGTGCCCTGGGGGGGATGTGGAGCCCTGTCCTTCTCTTCCAGGAGGTGTTTGACCGCCTGCACCTGATGTACACCGTGGGCTACTCCATCTCCCTGGCCTCCCTCATCGTCGCCGTCTGCATCCTCTCCTACTTCAAGTAAGGAAAGGTCAAAGCCCCTCCTATGTGGGAGAACCCTCTCCATCCCACTGCCCACACACATGAGCCCTGGGATGGGGGGCAGCCCCCAAAGGAATGGGAACTACCCCAGACCCAACAGAAACATCAGCCAATTTCCCAAAACCTCAAACAACCCCAGTGTGACCAGCTCCCAATCCACTCCACCCTGCTCTCGGAAAGTGTGGACACCCCGCCTGCTCCCAGATCTGGTTTCTGTGCCCATGGGAGGACTGACACCCCAGAGCTCCCTCTGGGACCCCCCATTACCTGAGCCCAGGTGTGATGAGTTGGTTGGGCAGCTGGGGCTGGGTTCGTGTCACATCTCTTCTCCCTAGGCGTCTGCACTGCACACGGAACTACATCCACGTCCACCTCTTCACGTCCTTCATCTGCCGGGCCCTCAGCATCTTCGTGAAGGACATGGTGCTCTACTCGGGCACAGTGCCCAGCGACACCGACAGGACGCGGGAGGACGATTTCAGGGGTCCCTTGCCAGGACAACGGGGCCACCTGGCAAGTGGTGGATGGGGGGAAAGAGGGATTCAGGAGCCCTGGTGCAATGGGATGTGCTTGGGATCCTCCCAGTCCAGGGCTGTGCTGCTCAGGGGGAGGGGATGAAGGTCCACCTTTGGCTCTGCCCAGCTTCTCCCTGTCCTGGGGCCACACTAGAGACCAGAGCCACAGAGTACCTTGGTCTGTGTACAGGGAAAACCTGTCCTGTGGGAAAGGAGATGCTGGAATATCCCAGGGAAGATGTAGGTCTCTTCAAGAGGAGCAGGGGGTACAGCTGGGTTTTGGTGACCAGAAAGCAAAAGCCACCAGGTTCTGCTTTTGGGGACCAGCGTGACACGGGCATCTCCCTGTGCCCCCAGGTTGGCTGCAAGGTGGTGGTGACTCTCTTCCTCTATTTTCTGGCCACCAACCACTATTGGATCCTGGTGGAAGGTCTCTACCTGCACAGCCTGATCTTCATGGCCTTCCTCTCCAACAAGAACTACCTGTGGGTCCTCATCATCATCGGCTGGGGTGAGCACAGAGCCCAGCCCTGGCCGTGGCCCTGCAGAGCAGCCGGGAGCTGTGCCATCAGCCATGGCTGGGCAGCACCAAGGGCCCAGGGAAGGGCCCAGGGATGCAGGAGCTGCCTCGATGTGCAAAGGTGATGCTTCAACCTTGCTCCTCACTCTGGCTCTGCCCCTCCAGGTCTCCCTGCTGTGTTTGTGTCCATCTGGGCCAGCGTCAGGGCCTCACTGGCGGATACACAGTACGTACACCCACCTTCTCCAAGGCCTTTGGGAGGGGAAGATGTCAGCAGAGTATCTGTGGGCACCAGAGCTTTTTGGAAAGGAAAATTTTCCAAAAAGAAAAAGAGGGGGAAACGCACATTCAAGGCTTGTTCATAGAACTGTCAGCAATGCAGAGCAATAGTGGTTTTGTTCTGCACGTGGGAGGATGGTGGATGCACGCTTGCAGCACAAATTGATCAATGAACAGCACAGAGATGGATGCTAAAGGACACACTCTGGAGTGAGGCATTTTGAAATGAGAAAGGCCACCACATGAACAGCAGCACTTTGGGAGGAGGTGGCCAAGGAGCCCTCAGGAACACTGATGTGCATTCAGACCTGCTTTGCCCCACCATGATGGTTACAGATGCTTGTAGCTACACCTCAAGATTTACACAAAGCCCACCAAGGGGGTGAAGGGTGGGAGATGGGGGTGTTGGGGTGGTTGGGGGTACAGTGAGCCACCAGCAGGCAATTTACCTTTCCAGTGATGTCAGGTTTCTCCAAAGAGTTTCTTTACTGGTCTTCTCAGGTGCTGGGACCTCAGTGCAGGGAACATGAAGTGGATTTATCAGGTCCCCATCCTGGCTGCTGTTGTGGTAAGAATCCTGTGGATGAACCTCCCAATTCCTTTTGGGGAAAGAGGATTGACAGAGACCAGAGCTGTTCGCTTGTAGTCACTGGAGTTTTGTCCTGGCCACTCCTGCAGGCACTGGGGGCCCAGAGGGGTCCAGGCGCTCTGGTCCCTCCTGCTCTGACCATGGCATTGCCATGTCCCTGCCTGTGCCTCGCCCAGAGGTGCCTGTCTGTGTCCCTGGGGGCTCCTTGGGCAGACCCCAGGGCACTGTGGGCACCATCACCCCTGTGAGTGTCTGTTGGCAGGTGAACTTCTTCCTCTTCCTCAACATCGTCCGGGTGTTGGCCTCCAAGCTCTGGGAGACCACCACAGGCAAGCTGGACCCTCGTCAGCAGTACAGGCAAGTGCTGGCAGCACCAAACCCTCGTGTCCTCCCTGTGCAGCCAGGACGGCTCCCAGGGGTGGTGAAGGAGGAGCAGAGCTGTGGGAAGGGCTGGAGGAGTGAGGAAGAGCAGCAGGACCATGGCTGCTTCTGGCAGCTCCGCTGGATTGAAAGCAGGCTCAGGAGTTCCAAGCTCTTCCTGCTCCCATCTCCAGCCTGGACACAGGCAAGGCCTGGCTAACAGCTCCGAGGTTTCTCATTTCAGGAAGCTGCTCAAGTCCACGCTGGTGCTGATGCCACTTTTTGGGGTCCACTACGTGGTGTTCATGGCCATGCCCTACACTGAGGTCTCCGGGCTCCTGTGGCAGATCCAGATGCACTACGAGATGCTCTTTAACTCCTCCCAGGTGTGTTACACAGGACTGCTCTGAGCCTTGAGGGATGTTCATCCAGGGAGGCTCAGGGACCTCAAACTCCACCTCTTTTGGTCTCTTGGCAGGGTTTCTTTGTGGCTTTTATCTACTGCTTTTGCAATGGGGAGGTAAGTGGGAAGAATGAGGAGCTGAGCTCCCTGTTCCAGCCCCTTTAGGGTCAGGGAAGGCAACCTGCAGTCCCAGCAGGCTGTGATAACCAGAGAAAAAAACTTGGATCCGGGCCTCAGTAGGATTTGGAGGGAAAAAAGGGAAAGGAAAAAGGGAAAGGGAGGTAAGGGAAAAGGGCAGGGAAGAGGGAAGAGGGAATAGGGAAGAGGGAATAGGGAAAAGGGAATAGGGAAAAGGGAATAGGGAAAAGGGAATAGGGAAAAGGGAATAGGGAAAAGGGAAAGGGAAGGAAGGAAAGGAGGAAGGGCAGGGGGAAGGGGAGGAAAGGCTGTTTTGCTGTCTCCGGGCACAGCAGCACCCTCTGCTCTCTCAGGTGCAGGCCGAGATCAAGAAAGCTCATTTCCGGAGGCTCCTGGCACTGGATTTGGGGCAGCAAGCACCCCGCGGGAGCTGCTGCTGCGCTGGGCCAGGCTCCCAGGCCCCCCAAAGCTGCAGCACGAGTCTGGCGGGGCGGGTGACGGGGGGCACCCGGGGGCTGCTGCTCCCGGCCCGGCCCCACCTGCCTGGATACATCCCCAGCTCTGGCACCTCGGACCAGCTCCTGCCCTGCCCTGCCCAGGAAATGAGCCAGAAACCCCGGGGGGAAAACACGGGGGATTTGACAGACCTGACTCAGCGTCACCCCAACCCCAACAAGGAGCTGGAGACGACGCTGTGAAGAGGGTGGATTTCCCACCTGGGCATCCAGATGTGCCTGGACAGATGCTGATCCTCATGCTTTGGGCTCTGCTTACACTTGCATGGAGAGCCAGGGCTGGGACAGCAGCTGGAACAACCCAGCTCCCTTTCCTTCAGAGCCAGGGTGCAGAGGGACCACGTGCTCTCGCTCCTCCTCTCCCTCGGCCCAAGAACAAACCATAAAACCTCATTTTCCTTCACGTGCAAGGGACCGATGTGATGTCTGTGCATGCAAAACCTCGAGTCTTCACCAGGAAACACCTCCGTGCTCGCTCCTAGCCCCACAAGTGACTTCTCCATGGCACTAAAGCCCAGCCCACGAGCCCAGTCCTGCTTCGGACTCCCCTGCTAGGCACCAGCTCCAGCCGTGTCCAGTTTGGGGGAGCACAGAGTGCCCGTGGAGCTGTTCTGCAGCTCACCCTGCTCTCCCTCACATCCTCTGCAGCTCATGGGTGGTGTGAACACCAATGCACCACCAAACTGGAGCAGGAGGCACTGGGATAGGGTGGGCTGAGGGAGGCAGGACAAGCTTTATGGCCTGCAAGGGTGCAGCGAATACCTGGATCCCCAACGCTTCATCCATTCACACAAACGACCCTGCATGCGACAGTCGTGGCCCTGTCACCTCACTGCAGTCTAAGAAGTGAATAAAGAGAATCTGTCTGGCTTGTTTCCATCCTTGTGTTCCATTAGACGCAGGGGCTGGAGAGCAGCAGTGGGGGAAGGCCAGAACCCCAGGCCTGTCCCCAGGCAGGTGTGCTGTCCCTGCCAGGGATGGGCAGCCCCCACATCCCCACATCCCCCTGCCCACGGCCCTGCGCTGGCCCTGCCTGGGAAAGCTCCTCACCCCAGGGAAAGGCATTCCCCAGGCGCTGGTGCACACAGCAGATGAATCAAACTGCACCTTGGTGGTAGCACGGAGCATCTTTTTCCTACACAGTCCCTCAAGGCAGCAGTTTCATGCTAAAGACGGTGACAGGGAACGCGTCAATAATTCTGTGCTTTCCCAGATATTTTAGTGAAAAGCCAAGGTGCAAAGGGAGTCACAGGGAGCTGGAGGGACACCCAGCCAGGAGCCATGGCAGGGAAGGGAAGGGCTCCTGGGTGGAATTTGTCTCTTTGGAAGACACCAGCACAGCTGCCACTGCAGGGACAGGTTCCCTCTCAGCGCAGGTGGAATGCTGCTCACACTGCTCCCTTGTTCCAGTGGGGATGGAATCAACCCTCCCATGGAGCTCACACAGCCCCGCAAGCTGACACTCGTGGCTCCCTGCCACTGATCAATATTTACTCACTCTCTTCCCAAGAGGCTCCTGGTAGCTGGGAGAGGGGTGAGGAATTTCAATAATCCTACAAAAAGCAGAGGAAGTGTTAAAAAGAAGGGGAGAAACCCCAGCATATGCCCCACCCGGGGCCAGTTCTGGGATCTGGGAAGGAAGGGAGCAGATGGCAGCTCAGACTATATGGGGCTATTTTTACATTTTGTTTTGAAACTCCAATCTTTAATTGCAGAATGATGGACCTTCAGGGTGAGAAGGGAAATACAACAGCTTGCAAAACCCTGCTAGTCTGCCCTGGAACACCCTTGTCTTCACACCAAATGTGCAGAGCTCAAACCAGGGCAACGATTCCTGCCCAGACTGTGAGGAGGGAATTCTGGAAGTTATTTTAAAAATCTGCAACAGGTTAGAGCTGGTTTCTGAGGGGGCCCAAATAATGACTTGGTGTCTCAACAGAAGCTAGTCCAGGTGTCAGTCAGTTCTCATGGAGGAAAATCTATTCCCCAGGAGGCCTTGAAGTTAAAACAGGATTTGTGAAACATTTTGGGGTGAAAGATACTAAGAAAAACCACAGGGAGTCTTTCATCAACTACAATCCTCAACTTCTGGTGAGAGAGACGCAGTAAAATCTCCAGCCAGTCAGTTCTCCATCCACATGCCAGGGCAGCCAAAAGAATTGAAGAATAAAAAGTACATGCTGAATATTTTTGTACCAGTAATAAAACATTTACTAGAGCAAGCAGAAAGTAAATGCATAGCTGATAAAGAAAACATCACAATGTCACAAAACCCTGACAGCTTCTGGTACTTCTTCCAGTGGAAATGAGCCAGCGGTGGGTGCTGACATGTTCCAACTGAAAAGTTCTTCCCTACCTTGTGGCAAAAAAAAAAAAAAGTTAATAAACAGATAATACACACGACGAGTTAAAAATGGGCAAGCAAGATTTTACAGATTTACTACATGTGTCCAATACGGGACCAGATTTGAGCTGTTTCTTTTCATTAATTGTTTTTTGGGTTCTCCCTAAAGGCTTCTGAGCAACAGACCCCTGAATTTCTGAGTGAAGCCTCTTCTTTTAGCCACACTTCCTGGGGGCTCCAGCCTCCGATTGTTGTTGTGTATCTACATCGTTTTCCCTTTTTTGTTTTTAATTTGAAGAAAGCACTCAACCCTCTCAGAACAGAGGGTGCATAGGCACAGAGAGACAAGTTTGCTATGCAGGCTTCCACCAGAATGAGGGAGATTGGGAAACAGGAGGTTCTCAGAAAGAAAAAAAACATCTGGGCAATGGGATTGAAATTGATGCACTGACCACAAACAAGCCAGGGAGTCCAACCTATACTACAAGTGAATTTGTGGTTTGCCGAGCTGGAGAAGGATCCCTCGAACAGTTACACACATACGCACACACACAAAAAAAAAAAAAAAGAAGGGGGAAAAAAAAGGAAGAAAAATCAACTTGCTCTGCCCCACCTTCAGCAAAGCAAATTGATACATTCTTAGTTGATGGGGAGAGAGGTAAGGGGAAACCTGGAGGCCAAATTATTTGGGGAGAAGAGAGTATGTGAAAAGGAGATGGGGGAAGAACTCACCATACTGACCAAACTGCTGCAAGATTAATGTCTAACAGGCAGGTCCTGAGCATCTCTAGGTGGACTGGACTGGTTTGGAAATGTGAACGCTGGTTAAGAAAACACTAATTTATACTTCTATGGACAACAGTTTCTTAACGTTCCAAGGATGTGGAACAGCTTCTGTTTGTCAAGATCTGTTTAAATCCAGCAGAGTCTCTCGAGCACTGAATGTTTCAAAGCAGAGCCCAGGGAGCTTTATCAAACTGATTTCTTTGACTAAGTGTTATGTGCATTTCATTCGGGTGAATCTGTCTGCAGATGAACTCGCGTGGGGCGTTCTCATGGCTTCCTTCTCCTGCCCCAGCTGCTCAACAACCAGTTACCAAAAACCCCAAGAAATCCTCTGGAAAAAGACAACACTACCTGCAGAAATTCCCAGCTGTGAACCCCCAGCTTTTAACTGTCCCACCGGCTCTTCTTCCGTTTTGGGGGCTCTGGGACAGCAAAACCATCTGTCTTGTTGTCTCGGCTGTTGGCATCCTTCCTGTTCTCTCCATTCCTGCTCTCGCTGCTCCTCCCTTCGCTGCTGTTCCTGCTGTCTCCGTTGTTGCGGTTGCCGCCGCCGGGGAAGTCGGTGAAGTGCCGGCCCTCGCCGTGGCGATGGAGGTCACCGTGGCGGCCATCGCCGTGCCGGGAAGGGTCACTGTGGCGGCCGCTGCCTTCGCCGTGGCGCTGGACGTCGTTGTAACGCTGGGCGTCGTTGTATCGTGGGATATCGTTGTATCGTGGGACGTCGTTGTATCGTGGGACGTCATTGTATCGTGGGACGTCGTTGTAGCGGCCACCGCCCTCTCCACGGCCACCTCCCTCGGCACGGCCACCTCCCTCGGCACGGCCACCGCCCTCTCCACGGCCACCGCCCTCGGCACGGCCACCACCCTCGGCACGGCCACCTCCCTCGGCACGGCCACCGCCGTCCCCACGCCGCGGGGCCTCGCCGTGGCGACTGTTCCGGTTGTCGTTGTACCGTTCTCTGACCATGCCACCGACACCACCGCCGTCTCGACTGCTGGCGCCGGAGTTGGTGCTGTTGAAGCCCTGAGCTCCGCCGCTCGGGAAGGTGGGAACGCTGCTCAGATTGCCGGGGCTGCTGAAGCCCGGGACGCCCTTTGCTGCTGCGGTGGCTGCGATGGGGCTGTCGGGATTGGCGGTGTTTTGCTGCGCCGAACTCGTCGGGACGGAGTTCAGGCTCCCGGCGCTGGTCCAGCCGCTGGCACCAGCAGCAGAGCTCCCAGTCTTTTGGTTATTTAAACTTGCAGCAACGAAGTGACTCTTGTACTGGGACTGCAGGAAAGGAGGAGAGAAAAGAGAGCAGGTTTGGCTCTGCGCTGCCCCACAGAACACGGAGGCATCGCGTGTTTGCGAACTCGCCTGGCATTTTTGGGGAAACAGAGCTCCCAGGAAAAGTCAGTCTTTGAGTGATTGTATTCCTGCTGTGCTTATGGACACATAGTTAGTAATGGGCACCTCCTACCAGACCACACCAAAAAGGGAATTCTTACATTGTGGGGTTAATTTTTACACTGAAGAGAAAGAGCTTCTGTTTCCCTTTTCTTTTGATTGCAATTACACTATTGCTGCTAAGCAACCTCAGCAGGATCAAGGCCAGGTGCAGAACCCAGAAAGGATAAAGAGCAGAGAGGCAGCAGAAAACAAAGTAAGTTTGGCAAATTTGTGCAAACACCTTCAGTCCAGCCTACATCTAATTCCACCACTTGGGACGGCACTGCCGAGTGTGCTCCAAGTGACATGGTCACAGCCACCACGCTCAACTCCCCTGAAACAACAGGGCTGCTGCATTTTCAGGGGACAAAAAGAGCCCAAGGGATGGAACCAACCTGGAACGCTGCTTTCATCGCAGTCAGCCTGTCCCCCATGGCCCCCGTGGAAGGCTTGTAGGCCTCGTAGTTGCTCATCACACTGTTGTTGTTTCCACGGTCCTGTGCAAAAACACAAAGGGCAACTGCAGAGGTTTATCCCACACAGACGCTCTCAGTTCAACCACTCCCCAAATCTATCCTGTCCCTGCACTCGGGAAATACATCCTCTAAGGATGACAGACTCCCGGAGAGCCCTGAGCAGTGGAACAGTTTGCTCCATTTCTTTTCTGCCAAGAATCAACCCCGAAATGGCTTTTGAAGTAATTTATTAGCATTTATTTTACAGTGACAGTCTATTTTATGAGGAACGTCCAAACCTTCTGGGTCACTCTGGCTCAAAAAAACAGCTCTTTACAAGAAGAGAACAGCACAGGAGACTTGAGAACACTTGAGATATTTGATTCTAACTCTGAAAGATGCTGAGCTATGAGAACTTTTAAAGCAGACACTGTAATCCGTACCAAGATGTTTTAAATTAAAGAGTAATCAGTACTAAGTGTAAAAGTTCCCAGAATCTGTGAACAACCTCTCCAGCATCTCTACTTACAGAATTTTCTGAGCCCAGCCCAGGACGTTCGCGGTATCCCAAGCCACCACCACCAATATTCAGCTTCTTGCCTTTCCCTCCTTTAAAACGGGATTTCCGGAACCATGGATTCTGCAACGAAAGGACAAATGTTCCTCAACACAGAGAATAAAAAGCTTCACAAATGCATGTAATGAGGCTCAGAAAAAACAAAAGAATATTGAACATTTCAAAAGGAAAACATAAATACTGTTTTCCATTCAACCACACAGCTGCTGTAGACAGTTGTGTCGTGGGTCTGATGCTTGGGTTACAAATGCTTTCTATGAAAATTAATTTTATGCCTTCAACTCTCATCCATGTTAAGGTTTTTGGGGGTTTGCATTCTAATAAACCCAGGAATAAACACAATTTCCAATGCCATCACTTGGGAGCTCTGCTCTTGCTCATACTTTGGTTTCACTGATTTAACCCAGTGCCTGGCTAAGGAGAAACGAGGGTCTGTCAGCAAAACTTTGTACCAAGCAGTGGCCAGCAAATGTCAGCCAAGCAGAGCTCCTGTTTCCAGTATTTAAATAATAGCTGGCGGCACCTCTTCATGCCCTACAGTCTCTCCAATGTGAGTAAGTCAGTTGGCTTCTACGTGCTCCTCTCAAGGCAGCCAGGGGAGCTCTGTCTCACTAATTCTCTTCTGAAAATACTGCCTCTGTATGTCAGAAAAAGTATTTACTCCTGGCAGCTGCTGCCCAAGCTGCTTGCCAATGTAGCCACAGACCTGCTAATCCATCTCTGAATTTGGGAGTTACCAAAAAAGCCTGGGCTCTCTTGCAGCTACACAGGCAGTAAAACACAAGAAATTAAAGAGTTGGTGAGTTCAGTGGCACAATAGCTGCAGCTACCTGTCATACCTATATATAGCAAACCTGCCAGAGAGCGCTGCCAAGCAGGTGGAATGATCAAGGAACAACCCTTTCACAGAGGGAATGTCCCTGTAATTGTTTTCTAGTTTAGCTTTCAACTAAGCTGCATCTCCCAGGTGCCTGCCATAAATCTGACTGTAATGAGATGTTGGAGTGCTCTGCTGGCATCAGCAGATTACAGCTCCTAATTTCCTAGGCAGTGCTTGGTCCCAGAATAGATCACATACTCCGTTCCAAAATCTTCATGGATTCTTTCAAAGGTCATTAAAACACTAGGAAACCTACTTTAAACCAGGCCAGATCCCCAAAAGGTCACTGCTGACACACGATGGAGCCAGCAATGTGAGCTGGCTGGTTTTGTGCTGCATCTGGAGCGAAACCTCCTCATCTCGAGGGGTTTTGCTGGTTCATACCTGCATTGCCAGATCCAGCAGCTCTTTGGAGACATGCTGGTTGGCACCCTCCAGGTTTCTGACGAGGTCACCAGCGAAGTTGCTGTCCTTGGGGGTCAGCAGAGTGTAGGCAACTCCTTTCTCGCCGGCGCGGCCGGTGCGGCCGATCCGGTGGGTGTGGGTGTCTATGTCCCGAGCCACATCGTAGTTGATGACAGTCTTGATGGAAGGGATATCCAATCCTCGAGCTGGAAGGAAGAGCAATGTGGTGGGGAGTGTCATTAGCCCCAATTAACTCAAAGCAATCCCTCTGGTACCAGGGTATCACCCTGCTCTGGTCCAGCAGGCAAAAAAAAAAAAATCAGCTGATGAATGAACAGCAACCACTTCCTTAAGACACGCCTTATTGTCTTTCTGTATATTAAAAATACGTCAGACTGTAGTTCAGGCATCATTAGGAGACTAAAAACAACCCCCCTTGCCAATGCCATGTACGGCACAGGCATACAGTGTGATTTTTGGGAGTGTCTGTCAGGGCCAGGAGTTGGGCTCCGTGATGCCTGTGCAGAGGGGATGAGAAAAGTCTCACATGATGCCGGTGATTTTTGTGTTTTCTTTTTATACCCTTTTAATATATTTTTATACCCTTTCCCTTCCCTGTTACCCTCTACACACACTCCTTGTACCCTGCACAAACACTCCTTGTACTTTAGCCCCACATGTTTACAACCCTTGTAGTCTGATATTTGGCTTAGTTTGGGGTCCTGCAAAGCGAGGAAGACCAAACATTCAAATTATCTCAGAACTAGAGGCTCTAATCTGTTCTCTCTTAGAACGTGTTTTTGTAAACTAAGCTGTAGTCTCAATTGGGGGGGGGCTTCATTAGAATAGGGGGCAATTATTCATTTATTAAGTTTCTTATTGGGAGATTTTGAGTAGAGATGCTAATTTTGTGAAGTCCATAAAAATCCAGTACGCGTTGTACGGAGGTTCCCGACTCGTCGTTCGCTCCATGGTGTGTTTTCCACCTTTCATGAGTCTGGGCACCTCAGATCCTATTAAACCAAGGTAAATTCCCTTTTCCCTGTACTCTGTGTCTGCTTCATATTTTTACCAGCCTGTGTAAGGCATCACACAGAATAAGTAAAGGGCCTTTGCTCACTTTTTGCTCCCTGAACACACTTTGGGAAACGCACAGCCGACATGCAGACGAGAACAAGTTCTGTAAGCTCCGTGTGAACAGCGCCTGATCGCAGTGCTAATTGGTCAAGGGAGCACATGGACAGCAACATCGGAGGTGATAAGGGAAGTGGCACGTGGCCAGCGGGTGTTTTGTTTAGTTAACGAGAATGCTAACAATATTTTTAGCCAAAGTATTTTTAGCACAGTATAAAGCCCTGCACAGAACATTTTTAGCACAGTATAAAAAGCCTTGCATAGTTGTACAGTATAAAAGGACTCGCGTAATTGTAATAAATGATTCTCTGTGCTGGAATCAAGAGAGTCCATGCCTCATTCACTACACCTGTGGGTCCCTTCCAGCTCCCGATATTCCATGAAAAGCACCTGGAACACGGTGTCCTACGAGCAGAAGCCAACCTGGTTGCCTTCCACTTTCTGCTGATAGCCACAGCTTGTCTGAGCTGCATTCCAGAAGGTCACGTACCTGCCACATCAGTAGCTACCAGGATGGGGATCCCCTTTTTCTTAAATTCTGAAATGACTTTATTCCTCTCGCTCTGGTCCATGTCCCCATGAAGCAGCCCCAGGTTATGATCCTCCTGCTTGAGGTTATTGGCCAATTCCTCGGCGTTGGCTTTCTTGGTGACAAAGAGGAGGACACTCCCGGAGGACGTGAACTCCACGAGGCGCCGCGTCAGCCAGTTCCACTTGCTGGGCCCGGAGGGGAAAATCTCCACAATCTGAGTGACATCTTCATTTGCCTAAGGGGAGAAATGTACTCAGAGTCAGGAAGGTGGGAGGAATAAATAGACACCCCAAAAATTCTGCATCACAAGTAATACAGTGCAGGGCAGCTCACAGCACTATCTGCAAGTTTCTCTGAAAGATTTAATTTTTACAGATGTTAATATTATTTCAAGGATGATGCTCCCAGTATACAGTAACAGTTTAGATCAATGAATAGAGGCCCTGTGATTGAGCTGGGAAAGCTGGTGCTTTTCTTAAGCAAAATTAAGGAAAAATTTTCCCAGAAAGAAGGGGCATCGGGCAGTCATTTTTTGGTTATAAAGAGACCTGATGTAAAAAAAAAACCCAAAACTGAGAACTAGTTAAAAGAAGAATGTTCTGAAGGCATCTTGTGAAATTTCTCAATAGTTTCAATATATTATTAGCGAAGTTTCTTCCCAGCAAGTTTATATCTGCCCACTACATCAGCTTCCTACCAGATCCCAATAGCTCAGCTGCCACTGTCAAACAAGTCCAGCACTGACATTCCCACATAAACCAGATGAAAGAGATTTTCAAACCCTTCATTGCAGAAGTTGCAATGGTTTCGTTTATGCTTTTGAGGCAAAACTTAAAGATATGTCCATTGATTCAGCCTAATAACAAAAATAAACCACTGCATTAATGTTTTACTCCTGGATGAAACCTCCCACCACTACGGGAATATTTGTTGGCAAAAGAAGGTCAATAAGATAAAAATAAAAACCCACAAAACTTTGCTATTTCTGCTAAGCGCAAATTATTTAAAATTAAATACAAACGATGATTTTCGCAGTTTAACTTAAATTTCAAAGAACAGAAACAGAACAATTCCTCGCTCTGAGTGTCTCACAAGTATCACGGAATTACCTCTCCAATGTCTCCTTGCACAACCCTAATTGGGTCGATCAGAATATCGCGGGCCAATTTCTCAATCTTCTTACGGAACGTGGCACTGAACAAGAGGGCTGGAAGAGAAACAGGGCTCAGACTCCTTGAAATAGAAACTTTCTTTCAGAACTGTGAAAATGCTGCACAGATGTTGAGAAGGAGGACCTGGATTCCTGAGTGTCAGTGAACTGAGGCTGAGGTTTTATGGGTTCTGATGGAAATTGCCAATCACTGTTAGAATACCACAAAGCAGAAATACATTCCACGGCATATGAAATGTTGATAATATGGGGCACTGCTGTGAACTTTCTCTCACGGCAGCTCAGAATTTCAAGGCACATCAACATGAATTCAGCTAATCATCTTTGCTGAGTATCATCAGTGGAGGGATTACAGAGAGATGAACTGAATGCCCACATGTCACAACTGCTCCCTCCCAACTGCCCATGCTGAGAATAACACCAGTGGACTTTGGCACAATCTCCTGGTGTGGCTGTGTCCAGAACTAGAAATCCAAGCTCTGCTCCAGACTCACTGTTTACTCACTCTGTCTGTCAGGACGTACGTGGCTTGCAATTGATCTGACCTGATATTCTGCAAAGGAGAAGAAGAAATGCTCTAATCAACACTACATGCTCATTGTTTAGTAGAAGTAAGTCAAAATGCAATTTCATTGCTTTATTTGACATGTGACTACAGAATGAATGCCTCTCACTCACTATTTGATTTTACAGACCCACTAAGCTGGGACTGGGCACCAACCGTTTTCCAAAAGAGTGACTTTGGTTCAATACGTACCAAAGCCCATATCAAACATTCTGTCAGCTTCATCAAACACGAGGTAAGTGACTCTCTGAAGGTTTGTAGCTTTCTTTTTCACATGATCGATCAAACGACCCTAGTAAGAAAAAACGCCAAGTTTTTAGCATATTTAAAAATTATTTATATATACATTTATATAAAAACATATATAAAAATATATATTTTTATATAATAATATATATTATATTATACTATATTATATTATACTATATTATATTACATTATATTATACTATATTATATTATACTATATTATATTATACTATATTATATTATACTATATTACATTACATTATATTATATCATATCATATTATATCATATCAAATCATATATTTATATATTTATATTTATATTTAAAAATATTTAAACACGTTGATATATACAACCACTTCAACCACTTAGCTGCTTTTTATCCTGACTTACCAGAAACTTAGAACAGAAAACATCTCAAAGCTTCAATCTAGAATTAAGTGTCAATATTCACATAACAGGAACAGATTCTTATCTGTCTGTGCAAAACCCTGTACTCGGTGCACGCAGGTACTTACTGGAGTGCAGACCACAATCTCTGCCCCCTCCTGCAGGGCCTTGGCTTGCTCCCACATGCTCCCTCCTCCGTACACAGCCACAGAGCGCAGGTTGTAGGCCTTGCCAAAGCGCTTGCACTCCGAGTGGATCTGAAGGTGTGACACAAACACAGCACAGCTCATGTCAGACAGCTCTGAGACAGCACACCTCCCTTGGAAACACAGCCCAGCTCCTGAAATGCACTTCTCAGCTACCAGCGTAATGAAATTATTCCGAAATCCTCAGGGGTGAATACTTTGACACCTAGGGATAATTTCCAGTAACTTGAGAAACCTATTTATACACATCCACCAACAGTTTAACCTGCAGGCTCTATCCTTTTGCACATACAATTTGTGGCAATGCATCCACAGCATTCTTATACCTAAAAACAATATAGGAGCACTGTGCAAAAATTTAAAATTTTAGACTTGTCATGATCCTTCAAGAAAACAAGGGCAGGAAAGAGCTGTGAGCTGGAGCCAAGCTACTCACGCACAGAGCAGTTTTTTCAAATACTTTACTGAGGTTCTGTGATCATTTTTGCCAAGAATTTTGCCTTCCTGTCCAAGAGGACTGGCTGGCACACACAGGAATGCTGCACACCTACCTGCTGGCAGAGCTCCCTGGTCGGGCAGACGATGACCGCGATGGGACCATCCCCCGGTTCGAGCTCCTTCTGATCCATGATGTGGATCAGCATGGGCCAGATGAAGGCAGCTGTTTTCCCACTTCCTGTCTTAGCTATCCCAATCATGTCTCTGCCACTCAGTGCCACTGGAACACCCTGAAAAGGAAGAGATTGTAACCCCAAATTAGCATATTCTCGTGTTAGACAGTACAGGAAAACTCAGGTAACAAGGGGAAAGTCCACAGCAGAGGGCTGGCAGCAACAATTTGTCAATGCTTCCACAGTTTTATTGCCAAGTTCAGCTCTGAATTGCTTTGTTTGAAGGGCTGGAAGCCATTACAGTGTTGGAGTGTTGGCAGCCTGTATGAAATCATAGTACAGCACCCCAAGGATATGTTTATATGCACACAAATGCCTCTTGTCCAGCTCTAGGACTGCTAAAAACATCACAGTAGAATCCCTTTAGTCTGCACAGCTCTTCACAGAACAAAGTTGTCAATTTATGGCTCTTTATTCAGATGCTATGGTTATTTTTAATACAACTTCTAAAGAAAAAAACACCCAAACTTTTCAGGCATTTCTATAAACAAGGGCTGTCACTTCAGTGTTCTTCGTTCACAAAAAAAAAAAATGAGAAAGAAATATGGATATATTTACAGCGGTCATCTAACAAGAAAAAAAAGTGTGTAAACTTCTATTTTAAAAGCATCAAAACTATTTTTTTTAGAAAAACCCACAGATCTCTGTAGGCAACTAGAATTGTGTCTGTCACATCCTCATGTGGATGAGGGAGCTCTTTGCATGTGATCTTTTCGTTCTCTTTGGAAGTTTGAGGAGTAACAACACTCACCTGACATTGTATTGGAGTGGGTTGGGTATACTCAGATTTCCTAATCTGATGCATAAGTTGCTCATCAAACCCAAAATGAGCAAAACTACTGCCAGGCCTTGGAGGAGCAGCCCCAGACACCTTGGAAAGAGAGAAAGATTTTGATGAACAATGAGAGAAAAACAAAGAGCAATCTGTACCAAAAAAAAAAAAAAAAAAAAAAAGGTCTCTCTGCCTCTGAAAAATAATTTTACTTCTTGAGTGGATGTTAAATTTCACAGGGTGCAAATTCCAGATGCGTTGTATAAATAAGACTTTCAGGTATAAAATTTTAGATTATCTGTCAATCAACATGAGCTACCAAACATTGTTTTTACCTCCTTGTGTATAACTGATGTCCCATCCCCAATAATTGCCTTCACAGAAGGTCACCCCACTAACAAGTCACAAATTGCAAAGAACTGATTTCTGCATATAATATTTCCAGTTTTAACTCCCAGCTCTGGAGTTCTTTAGTCAAAGTGTAAGCATACAACTGGCAATCCTCACTCAATGCCTACTTTCACAAATCCATAGGAGACTTTCAAGAAATCAAAGTAAGATAGTCCAAAAATAAAAGGGAGTTAAAAGCTGCTGGGAGGACAGTTTTGTGACCAGCTTACCCGGAGATTCAGCTTATGCCGTAACTCCACCACTTGCTGCGGGGTCAGGCTGGTGATTTCCTCATGCTCATCATAGAAGTTCTTCTCAAACGGTGGGTATTCAATCTGCAAGGTAATTAATTAATTACTCGGTTAGTCAAGGCTCAAGATTCCCTTTTTTTCTGAAGTTCTTAACTGTCTGATAGAACATTTGCTTAAATGAAGCCATTTCAAGGACCTTTAATATGACTTACCTAAGGCAGCTCTGAAATATTACAGGGGCCTGCTCAGCTCCTGCTTTCTGGAATGCCTCAAAGAGAACGGAACAGAATTCCCTCTTACCTCTGAATGGTCAATAGGTGGAAGAGGATCAATGATTTTTTTGGACGGTGCAATCGGATTCCCATCGCTATCGTATTCCAGGTTATCCTCTTCCTCCTCCTGCACCACGCCGGCAGTGGGGTTCTCAGCCATGTAGCGAAAATAGGCTTCCTGCAGCAAAACAGATCAGCAAACTCACATACGATAGGATGCAGAATTACTGCTGTTCGTGGCAGTGATGTGTGTGCTAAGTGGCTGTTTGTTTTCACACCCACCGTTGAGGAAAAAAGTAACTGCATTCACTAGAACTGATTCTTCTAACAAACACCAACAGACACAGCCAGAAGGACAAGTGCAAAATGAAGAAAACAATTTCGGTGTCAGCTACACCACAAAATGCTCTTAAAAACCAAACTTCTCTCATTTGCCTGCTTAATAACTCCTTCTACCCAGTCTTGTTATGTTTAACCAACAGAAGGATCTTTTCTTATTTCCACATGAACAAAGCACAAACACCGTAGGTTTCTAACCAGAAAACACATTTTTTCTAAGCATATAATCTTTATTTTTTAAACATGCTATGCCAAAGATAGTTTCTTTACTTTCCCTAACTAGACTCTAAGAAACGAAAACATATCTATTTTTCATTGCGAGAGTCAACAATAAATGTGAAAGAAACAATTTCAGAAGAGCCCTTCAAGACAAGCCCAAGTTAGGACACTGTCACCCTGTCACATGCCATCCTCACAGCTCACGAAGATGTTTGTGTCTCTCAGATCCTCACTGGCACACCACAACTTTCTCATAGAGAAAACACCAATCTCACTTGACTTGAAGCAAGTATTGAAGATCAGATTCGTAGAGCAAGGCTCAATTACAAATATATGTATATATTCATCTGTTTTTTCCATTTTCCTGGCCAATTATCCCTCAGCCACGGAGCCGTGCACACAAAACACTTGAACAACAGCTGTCCCCAAGCCTAAGTCACCTCTGCTCAAACTCTGGCACAGCTACACTCACCACGCTGGAAGCAAAGGCCTCAAGGCCAGACAGCCCTGCCAAGCAAGCTCTGCATTAGTGCAAGTACCACAGGAGTTAGTAACTAAACTCACTAGAAAGGTATCTTTAGAAACGAAGTCTTTTCTCTTTATTATTTCTGCTACAGTGATGCTTATAAACCTCAATGAGAACTGGAGCTTCCCTGAAAATGGGGATCAAAAAGCCTGATCCTGATTCTTGCCCTTAACAGACTCCACATTTCACTGCAAGGAGATTCCACAGTCCAACTGCCTCCCCCTGGTGCTCCCTGGGGGATTGTGCTAATTGCAATTTGTAAGACCCTCAGACACTGAGAAACCTGTACAGGAAGCTGATGTTCAAACTGACTGAAAAAAACTCTTCTTCAATGAATGCAATTGTTTAATATTCTTCTTAAAACACCTAGAAGGGTAGAGGCAGCAGGGTATCCACTACAGCTTCCTGCTGAATTGTCATACTGCGCATGATTCTGGAATTTTGTTTGTCCCTAGTAGTTATGTGTTTGGAGAGGGAAGGTAAAAAAACCCAAAACAACAAAAAAAATAAGATAGAAAGACTGCATAGGAACTCACTTGGTCATCTTCCTCTTCAATGTCATCTCGAATACCCCTGGAAAAACAAGCGGAGAAAAAACTTCCCTGCAAGTGTTCCACAGACTCAGCTCAATAGTTTCATTTGATTAGTGCTGAGCTCCAGATTTTGTGGAAGACACAACACTATCAACTTGGCAACATTTATATTCCCAACCCATGGAGTTTTCATATCTGGTGCCAACCATAGCAGTGACCCTGCAAAGACTTCTCTTTACTTCTAGTACTGAGACTGAAAGATTAGGACTCCATCTTCCCAGCAGAAGCCACATCAAAGATCATCCTGGTCTAAGCTCTTGATGCTACAGAAGTCCCATAAGTGAAGAGGAATATGAGCCAGGAAGTGCAAATCCAGTTCAGAACTTCCCCAGGTGGTGATTTGGATCCGGTGTTCTGTGTCAGGACCATGTATAATCTGATCAACCCCATGCAGTGTAAATTCTTCCAATATATCTCACATTTCTATCAAGAATCAACAGCATAACGATTTTCCTTGGTCAAAACACAGAGATAAGCTGCACGAATTTAAACTGTTTTTAAACTCCAAATTTAGTACTCCAATTGTCATGTGCTACCTGATCTATCAGCTTTAATGTCTAAAAACCTAGTCCAAGTTTGGAAGAGTCTCTAGGACTCCAGGAACAGCAGCACTGAGTTACTTTGCTCACATAAATGCAATTTTAAGCTAAACCATCCTGATCTCTCCAAGGTCTTCCTTGATCTTCCCACTCCAAGGGTGTGGGAAGCAGAAAAACTATCCAGGCTGATCTGGAAGGTGGCAGGAGAACAACATGCTGCCCCAATTTCTGTGGCCTAGAAAGGCTTCTGCCGTGGGATAACTCTCAGTGTTGTTGCAGTTTGCCACAGGATGCTGCCATGGATTCTTCCCTGTGGTTCCATTTTTACAGCACAAATCCTTACCCCCAGGGTTTTATGCACTGGTTAATGATGTTTATGAGCTGTCTATTTTATATTATTTTATAAACATTTATATGTTTATTATACTGTCTAATGAACAACCATCATCAACAAAACGCATTGGAATTCTCTGAGCGTCATACAAGACACAGGCAGGGATGGAAATGATAAAAGTGAACTTACTTAACGTTCTTTTTTTCTTTGTCTTTATCTTCGAGTCTTTTCATGTCTCGAGCAGCTTGATCCTAACAGGTCACAAAATTGTCATATGTTAAAAAGACCAAGATGGTAAAACATGGAAGGGAAAAATGCTCCTGCATAATTAGACCATTATGTCACAGAGACAACACTTCTTGGACTAAACTTTCTCTTGTTCCATATCTGATTATGTTAAATAAATTCCCCTACTAATACCTTTGAATTCATATACTCTAAGCTTGTGACAATGTTGTTGAAAAAATAAATTCTCCATATTCCTCCTGAATCCAGCTAATAAGAGAACTGTAGCTAAGAAATAGCTCATGATAAATACAAACAATTTCCATTTAGGCAGTGAAAAATGCACAAAACCTGAGTTTGATATTCAGAGACAAGCAGAGCTCCATGTTGTACAATTCTGACATCCTCAAAGCAGTTACATAGTTAAGTTATTGTAAGTCATATCCACCCTCTGCCTATCTAATCCATTTTTGAGTTCTAACACCATCCTACATAAAAACCAAAGTCAAGCGGCATTTTGACTGCAACTGCCACAGCCCCGAGTGACATTTGCTGCCCCCGATGGCACACAGGTACAGCCACATCAATGAATAAACATTTCCCGAGCCGGGTCTTGCCTCCACTTCAGCCATGAATGCCTCCAGAGGATCATCGTCGCTGTCAGAGTCTGCAGATTTGGAATGGAACTGCTGCCGAGTGGGGGAATTCTCTGCAGGAATGTACGGCAATTCCACGTTGCTGGAATCTTCCTCTTCATCCTCAAAGTATCTGAAAAGAAATGAACAACAGCCTGGTCAGCACGCAGTTGACAGGACTGTGCTGTCTTTCATGGCTCCTGGTTGAGTCAAGGTACTCACACGGATAATAAAAGTCAGTACGGACACAAGAAAAGACATTGAGATAGATTTATTTATTTACACTTATTCATGGTGTAAGTTCAAAGTGATGACAGGGCAAATAGATATTATGGAACTCAGTCTTTCTCCATTTTTCTTGTAGGCTCCCTTCAGGTACTTGAAGGCCACAATTAGGTCAGCCCCAAACTTCCCCAGGCTGAACAATCCCAACTTTATCAGCCTTACTCATACATTTATTCAGCTGATAGAAGAGTTAGTAAAGAATTGTGGAGATCAATGTCTTTCTGTGCAAAAGACACCCAATTTTATCCTGCTTGGCTCCAACCCTGAGAACACCCTAGAGTGAATAAAGTAAGTTCTAGAGAGGGGAAAGCTGGAGGAGGAAAGCTTCCATGGGCTACTGTAGTATGTAACAGTCTTCTGAGAACATTATTATGTATTTATATATATAAATGTCACAGATACTTCCCCTGCCCTTGCAAACATAAAACCATTAAAATCTAGAGCTACATAAACACAAGAAATAACTGTACTTACGCATTCTCCTCATCAAAATTTGCTCGCTTTGACCCAATTTTGTAGAAGGAAGGCAGCTGAGGAGGCCCCGATTTCGCAAATGCTGCCGAGGAACCAGCCGTGCCAAAAGCACTGTGGGACTGCTGAGACAGCTTAGGCTCCTCTTTCTTCCCAGGGGTTATGGCAAATCCACCAAACCCGAAGCCTCTCTTAGTACCAGGTCCACCTTTATTCCAATTCATGATGTCCCTAATATATCTGTTAAAATGAGAAAAGACAAATTAATGCCCTTTCTGCTTTAGGCAGTTATAGATAATTGTCATGATTTTTCTTGTTAGTTGATCACTTCAGTCATGACACAGGGACTCGTGGAACTGTGAATGACAAGAGTTTAATCTGTTTCCCAAAAAGGATAGGGCTCTGCTCTTTTGTCACTGAGAACATATCCACAATTCCAAAGAAGAATAAAACAAAGTGGTTATCTTCCAAACCAGGTTGTGTTTTGGAATCCTTCATGGATTACTTAAGCATATTTAAAATGCTACCTGTCCTGCTTGCAACCTAAGACAACTAAACCCAAGGCCGGAACTTTGAACATCAGGAGCAATGAGAGATGAAAAGGCAGCTCAGTGCATATTTTGCATGTCCACATCGCCCCATCTGTAAGTGTTTCATGGCTTGTCAATACCTCACTCCTGCAACACAGAAACTCCACAGAAATGGGCCCAGAGCAGCACAAGGCTCTGTGGGAGCTCAGGCACATCTCTACCAAAAGCCAACTTTCTTTTAAGACAGCACCTTCAGCCATATATATGATCACTCTGTATTACACATATATGTATTTATATGCTCTCCAACCTTTATTTTCCGAACAGTATTTTAAACACTCCACATACCATGTCTGCCCAGAACTTGATTTTCTAAGGTGAAGACTGAACTGATATATTAAGATTTACAGTTTCAATTCTTGAGTCTTTTAATTATCTGCATGGACAAGCAAATCATACCTGTAAGGCAGGAAAGAGAGCAAGACACCCACTGCCTTCCAATGCATTATAATTAGCTGTCCAAAGGCTACAAGTTTATAAAAGAAATCCCCACACTGAGAATCTTCAATGAGATCAGAACTCATTGGCAAGAAAACAACTTCAAAACAAGCTGAAGGTAAATACTGCAGCTGGTCCCTGTGCTGAACATTTACCAGCTTGGGGCTTGCTCAATAAATCTTGAGTCGAGACCAAAGCTCAGCAGAAGATTTTGGGGGAAGCTCTGCTGGTTCAGCTCTCCACGGCAGCAGCTGACCCTGGAGTTCTGCTTTCCCCCTTGTCCTGACACACCTTGTAGCTTTTATACTTGAAGATCCGTGGCACTAAGAGATCAAAACGTGCAATAGAGGGATGCGAGGTGGAAGCGTATTTCTGCTGTGACAGCACAGTGGGAACCTTTGCAAACTGTTAAGTTAAAATTTGATTGTAATGATTCTTCTTCACTCTACTTACGCACCTTTTCCCCCCTTCCCCTACCTCAAAAAATAAGGAGAACGGCTTTTTTATTGTCACACAGCATCAAAAGTACAAAATGCGGTGAGCTCGCCCATTCGCCAGCAGCGAGTGAACAGGGAGAGGTTCCTACAGGACGCAGAGACTGCAGGAAAACTCCCGAGGCTTCGCTGCCCTGTGGCCGCCGTTCCGCGGGAGGAAACTCGCGGGGCACGGACCCTTCTATGGTCCCCGGGACCCGCGGGCACGGCCGCGCTGCGCCTCAGCCGCTCCCGTTTCAGGAGGGAAGGACGGAGGGAGCCCCGCCCGCCGGGATCACCCTCCGCAGGGTACGGCAGGGACCAGGGCCGGGAGGGGGGAACAAGAGCCCTGAGCAGACGCTGTCCCGGCACACCGGGCCCTGCGCGTGGCCCTTCCCGCCCGCCGAACCGCGGGGCGGGGCGGGCCCTTTGTGCGGGGCAGGCCCGGGCTGCCCGCGCCCGCTCCAGGCCGCGGCTACGGCGGGTCCCGCCTGCGACAGGCCCCGCAGGCCGGCGGGGGAGAATCCGCCGCCGCCCCCGGCCCCGCTCCCCACCCTCGCCCCTCAGCCCCCCTCACTCACCCTCAGCCCCGCAGCCGCCACCGCCACTTCCCCGGTTACCGGGGCGGGGGGTGGAGACGCGACGCACCGACGTGGCCACGCACTGTACGTGATGACGCGCGCGGCCTCGCGCCCCGCGGCGCATGCGCACTGCGCGGAGGTGAAGCAGCGGGGAGTGAGGGCGGCGGGATCGGGCAAAGGCGGGAGCCGGAGAGCTGGGAGTGAAACCGGGAGAGGGGAACGGTCCCCGGCGGCCCCGGGACCGCGCTGGTTCCCGGGTGGTTCCTGGTTGGTTCTCGGGTGGTTCCCGCGCCGCAGGGCTGGGCTGGCCCGCCCCCCGCCCACGCGTGTGTAGCCGCACACCCCCGCACATGCGGCGTGGCCCGCACTGCGCATGCGCCTCGGCACGGCGGGCGCGGAGCGGAGGGCGGGGGCCGGGCCCGTGACTCAGGTAACGCGGCCGCGGCCCCTGCGGCCCCGCCGGGACCGGACAGCCCTGTCCCACCCCCCGGGACGGCCGAGAGGGGCTGGCCCCTTCTGGGGAGCTCCGGGCCGGCGGTGCCCCCGGGAAGGGCAGCCGGGCGCTGAGGGCACCGGGTGTGCGCGGCCTCTGCTGCGCCCCGCGGGGCGGGAGGAGCTGGTAGCGGGGCCGGGGGACTGGGCACCGCCCCGGGGCGGCAGATCGCTGATTTTATCTCGGTAACCTTGACTCGTGTTCCGGGAAGGA
Organism: Acanthornis magna; assembly: GCA_036785705.1. Classification (NCBI taxonomy): domain Eukaryota; kingdom Metazoa; phylum Chordata; class Aves; order Passeriformes; family Acanthizidae; genus Acanthornis; species Acanthornis magna. The sequence continues at coordinate 1,091,573 of JAWUZG010000190.1, forward strand.
GCTGGGAGCGGCGGGATAACCAACACCTCCGGTGGTGTCCCCGCTTCGGGCGGGGGTCACGGTGAGGATCCGACCTGCCGGGGACAAGTGCCTCTGCAAAATCTGCCACTGAGCTCGGGTCTAGACTCGAGATTTATTGAGCAAGCCTCGAGCTGCTGAATGCTCAGCGCAGGGAGCAGCAGCAGCAGTGCTTGGCTTCGGATAGTTTGAAGTAGTTTCTCTTGCCAGCGGGGTCTGGGCAGCCGGTGTGGAGATGGGAGAATGAATCAGTTCCTCTTGCAAGGCAAAGTCGGTGCTGTGTGTGGGTCGTGAAGGATATTCTGCTGAGGATATTCTGCTTCCTGGAATTTGTACTTGGAACCCGTTCTGACAGATTGCTGGGTTAACGCGGTGCTCCAGCTCTCACCCACCACCAGCTCAACTGTATCCTTCGAATTGGCTGCAGAAGTTTATTTTGCGTGAAGCTGTTTGGAGTTGTCAGGTCTTCTGAAAGTGGATGTGCTCAAATAGTCTTGGGATTCTTACTGTGGAACTGTTAGGGTTTAGTCGAGCTCTGTTGTCCTGTGGTTTTTAACCTCTGAGTGCAAATTCTGTCCTATATAAATAGTATTTTGGGTTTTTTTTCTGCTTAAATTCACATAAAATTGCGATGTTCCCACAGCAGTGTGCTCTGCCTTGCTGAACTTTCCATCCTGATTAAGGTTCTGTGAGCATATTCTGTGTGGGTTTTTGCTGGAGTGAGGAGTCTTTGACAAAGGTTTTATTTTAGTCGTCCTTGTCATCCGCAGCAGTGGGTTCCCTGTGTGAGGCACTCACAGGAATGCTCGTCAAATTTAGAAACAAATAATTTCTATTCTAAGTTTGTAAGAGAACACTCTGATTAACATTCAGGTTCCCACTCAGATCTGGTTGCGGGAGGGGGTAAAATGAGCCTGACAGCAGAGCCTGATGCAGCTGATACTCTGTGCCTGCTTATGGAGTGCAGCTGGAGGGGTTATTGCTGCCTTTTTCAGACCTTGGTGAAGGTCCCCCCAGCCTGAGTGGGAGGTCGGGACTGTTTTGAACTCAAACAGAAGAGACAAGAAGCTGAGGGCAAAAAAAAATGGTGAACTGACAAACTCTGCAGGTTTCTGGCCGATGCAGGGAAAGCTCTGCTCTCGTGAGCCCCAATTTACTCTGTTGTTCTGAGGAGCAGTGCCACATCCATCCTTTCCTGCTTCCACCCCGCCCCTGGCACAACTTCCAACAAAAAGTCTCTGTCTCTTTGCAGAAATCGTGATGAGACACTGTGGGACTTAGTTCTGAGTGTGCAGCCTAGAAAATCACAGATGAGCACTTTTGAACTAGCAGAGGCTATCAGAGCATTGCTGCTTAAATGAATCAAGTGCATTTTAAGATTTACTGCTGCTGTTCCACATTCAATACTCTGACTGTGCCTAATTGCTAATTAATAACAACTGTAGACACAAAATGTGGTCTTGGAAGTGAGCTGGCAGCGCTGGCTGGAAGATGCTATTGGAGAGTCAGTTTTGTAACAGAATATCCCTGCTTTCCTGCTTTTTTTTTTTTTAATTTTTATTGAACAGTGTGGCCAATGTGAATTTGCTGCTGCCACAAGCAACAGAGTCCAGAACCTCACCTTCAGAGTTATTTTGTTCTTGTACCAGTAGTCACTTTCTTTATAGAGAAGATCAGGAAGGGATTTATTTCTCTCTGGTCTGACTCTCATAGTGTTTTCAAATTGTGCATTGTGTTCTGGGGATTAGTGGAGGTGTGATGTAACAGAATTGACAAGGACTTCTTGCAGTGATTGATACAATTCTTTCTCCAGTGAAAAATGAAGAATTTATATATTGTTATCGCTGTCCTGTTCATCCCATGGAGCTTTTCTTTGGCAAAGTATGATGAATTTGAGGATGGAGATGACATTATGGAATATGATGATAATGACTTTGCTGAATTTGAAGATGTGAATGAAGATGCAGTCACAGAGTCTCCTCAGAGGATCATCACGACAGAAGATGATGAAGAAGAAGCCACTGTAGAGCTTGAAGGTCAGGATGAAAATCAGGAAGACTTTGATGACACAGACACGCAGGTAAGGCTTTGTCTCCTTCCTCTATGTGTTTCCTAATAGTGTCTCTGCACTTTTCTTTCTCACCTTCTCTTTTTGGATTTTACTTGCTGGGCTTTGGATTTTCATGCTGCTTGTGATTTTGTCCTTTAGGAAGGTGACACCGAGAGTGAACCATACGATGATGAGGAGTTTGAAGGGTACGAAGAGAAACCAGATGCGTCTCACAGCAAGAATAAAGACCCCATAACAATAGTTAATGTAGGTATAACTGTTGATCCACTTTCTATTTGGAGTTTCATCACTTATTTTCTTAAGACAGTATGTCAAGAATGTCGCTGGGGTACTAATATGCACTTACAATGAACACTGAGTTTTTAGCTTGTCTAGGGCTTGAGTTTCAGATTAGAACTTGTTAACTCTGATGGTTTTTGAAGCCAATCTCTCTGCCCACCCTGCATCACCTTTTTGCCTCCCAAAATAGTCTTTCGCAGAATGATCAGGTACTCAAGGTCTGCATTTTTATTACTCCTGAGATCCCTTTTTATGTATTATAGCTGACCTTGGCAGTGAAAATTAAGGTTTGGGTACTGTTGTGACTCAAGGGTGGTACGGTGATAGCAGAATGGCTAATTAGCCTCGGAGGTGGCAAGGTCAGGAAGGCTTCCCTGCTCCCCCCGTGGAGTCTGTGGCTCTTGGTGGCATCCTGGGAATGTTCCCGTGCGTGCCTAGGGTGTTACTTCGGATTTCCACAGAAGTTAAAGATCATCAGATAGTGCTGTGATGGGCAGGGCATCAAGCTCAAATGCTCAGTGAATTGAAGTGCTGGGCTGTTTACTCTGAGGGATCTGTGCTAGCCCAGGCTCACTTGGAAGTGAGTACTTTGTTTGTGTTACGCAGGTATTTTGGGAATGCTGTTATCAGTTGTTTCCTGTGTGATTACTGTGCCTCAGCAGAGCCAAGTGCATTATGTAGGCTAAGCTCTGTCCTGTTGCCTTTGTGGAGCTTATTGCTGTGTTGGGGATGGAGCTTCTCTAGTACTCTGTGTTTCCCAAATTGTTTGTGTGTATAAAATCCACTCATTCAATGTGTAAATCACAGTTTCTGTTCCCTTACACAGGTACCTGCTCACCTTCAGAACAGCTGGGAGAGTTATTACATGGAGATCCTGATGGTGACAGGTCTCCTGGCTTACATCATGAACTACATCATTGGGAAGAACAAAAACAACCGCCTGGCTCATGCTTGGTTTAACACTCACAGGGAGCTGCTAGAAAGTAACTTTGCTCTTGTTGGTGAGTTCCATAATGACAAGGATCCAGTATTTGAATAAAGCTGGGTTTAGACTGGCATTTAGGCTGTAGAGAATCCTCCTCTGTGCTGTGTTATTGTCAGCTCTAAGCCTTCTGCTGAACTGTGGTGTCTCAGTTTGTGAGTTTAGATTGCAGTTCTCTTTCACTGTTGTTCTCCTCAGGGGACGATGGCACTAATAAAGAAGCTACGAGCACTGGGAAACTAAATCAAGAAAATGAACACATATATAACTTGTGGTGCTCTGGGAGGGTGTGCTGTGAAGGAATGCTCATCCAGTTAAAGGTAAGGATGAGGGAATTTGTGGTGCTGTTTACGTGTCACCCGTTGTCAGGTTCTGGAGACTTTTCCATTCCTGTGCGAGCAACACGGAATCCCATCTCGGCTTTTGTGCTCATATTCAGATACAGAATTCTGAATATACACGAGGGAAAACTCTGAAGGTCTGTACAGACCTCTATTCTGCCCCTTAAAGTGGCACCAGAGAGCAAGTGCTTGCAGAGAGTATAGAAACCAGAGGTGTAATGTCAACAGAGGCAACTGTAGGCTGAAGAGCCCATCTCCCCTTAGAGGGATAAACGGACCAGCAGGAATTCCAAGGAGGTACAGCAAAGAGAAATACAAAGCCCTGCGCCTGGGATGGAACAGCCCGCAGCTCATCTTCTGACTTGAGGGAGCAAAGCCCTGAGATGCAGATGTGGGTCTGCTTTTGAGCTGTATTGGTCACAGAGGGAAAACTCGGGTTAGATACTTGGAAGGAATTTTTTACTGTTGTCTATTCAGCAGTTTTCTGTGTTTACCACCTTATGTTTTCAGTTTCTCAAGAGACAGGACCTGCTGAATGTCCTGGCGCGCATGATGAGGCCGGCGTCGGACCAAGTGGTGCGTACTCAGCCCTTCAGATTAGCTCTGATAAACTGTTGCATTCCTTCCGTTCTGCTCTGCTGCTTTTGATTGTTCCAGGTGATTTCTGTAGTATTCCATGCCTTCCAGTTCAGCAACTTTTGAAACAACCTCAAAGAATTGTTTGTATTCCTCTCCCGCCTGTGAAATGCAAGCTGCTGATGACTGGAAGTTGCTTTATCTGTGTGTTTTATCGTTTGAGTGGTTCTGTGAGCAGTCTATCATGATTCGGGACCTTATCTTGATTAAAAAGTGGTTTTACAATCTGAAATACTTAATGATTGTTCGTCTGTCTGTTCAGTCTGCCTGAACAGGATTGCTTGACCCATACGTTGTTCTGTTTCACAGCAAATAAAAGTGACAATGAATGATGAAGATATGGACACATATGTGTTTGCTGTTGGAACCAGAAAAGCACTAGTGAGACTTCAGAAAGAGATGCAGGACCTGGTATGTACATGCACATTGAAAAATAATAGCATATAAGAATCTAATCTGCATATTCCCTGTTTTCTTGGGAACAGCTGAAAACCTGTGACTGACCTGTTGAAATTTGTGGGGAAAAGACATTTTTCATCTGCAGATAAAATTCTAATGGAATCAAACATCAGAAATGCTCCTCCCTGTCAGAGCTGCAGGGAAAGAGACAGTGGAAAGCAGCTTACACCTTTCTTTTGGGGTGCAGTTGGTTTAGGAGAGGCTGCAGTATTTTGTCAGCGTACACAAGTGTCGCTTCACCTCATTTAATTTGCACAAAAGACTTCTTCAAGCATTGAAAAGTGAACTCCGTTAGTGATGTTAGTGATACGTGATGTGGAAAATTTAGGTTTAAGTCATCTGTTTTTACGTGATCTGAAGTTAAAACTTTCCATATGTTCAAGGCCTGAAAAGAATTGCAAAGCTTGCAAAGAATCCAGTGATAACAAGCAATGCTTTGCAAATCTTTTCTCTCAAGTAACAGCATGGAGTGTGGTTGGTAGGGTGCCAGTTTTTGTTCTGTTATCAAACAATGAAAACAAAATGCCTTAATCCACTTTGAGCACTCCAGCATGGATGTGTTAGAATTGTTTTATCTTTTTCCTTAAAGTGCTGACTTCTGAAGGGAAATACTAACTTAAAGACTGTTGATGCTCTTTGAAATTTCCCCAAGCCAGGCTGAGTGACCGAGTGTATTTTTTAATTGTTTCTTTTTAGGTACTTTTAGAGGTCCCACTGTTCCAGAACAGTTCAGTCTGATCAGATCCTTACAGGCTTGTGTTTTATTTTTCTTTCTCATTTTCTCTTTGAAACAGAGTGAGTTCTGCAGTGATAAACCTAAGTCTGGTGCAAAATACGGGCTTCCAGATTCGCTGGCTATCTTGTCAGAGATGGGAGAGGTCACAGAGGGAATGATGGATGCTAAGGTAAACTTAAGTACCTGAATGAATTAATACAAATACTCCTTGATAATCCTGGCATTTACAGCTTGTATGTTCTAAAAAATTAAAGGGAAAAGTTCACATCTTTATCACTGTGGCAAGCTGAGCACAGCAATTCCCTGAGTGATATATAGACCATAGAACGGTTTTGGTTGGAAGGGACCCTAAAAATCATCCAGCTCTGCCCCCTGCCATGGGCAGGGAACCTGGCAAACCCATATGGGGTGGGTAGGCTGGAGCTGGATTGGTGTTGGGGAGAACTAACCCCCGTTTCTCTTTCAGATGATCCATTTCCTCACACACTACGCTGACAAGATCGAGTCTGTCCAATTCTCGGACCAGTTCTCCGGTCCAAAACTTATGCAAGAGTAGGTATAAAGCCAGAGCTGTGTTCAGGCTGATTCTCAGTCGTGCTTCAGAAATACACAGAGGCAGCAACTCTGCTGTTTCCCTGAGCCTCCTAGTCCGGAGGTGCTTTCAGGGGCTGCTTCAGAATTGCCAAGTGGTGGGTGATGTGTCTTACCTGAATTACCATGTAGCTTCTTGCAAGGGTGTATTGTGCTCACAGGCATATTAATAAATGAACATATTTTGATTAATTATAAGACAGCTTATGTCTATACCTCGTTCTAAAATTGTGGAGAATCTGTGAAAGGTTGGCCTGAGACTTTCACATTAGAATACTGTGGGATTTTTGGGCAGTGAATACTTAAACTCTTTAGAAAATACTTTGTTTTCCTAAAATATTTAGAAATCTTTAGTGGTATAAAAAACAATGGGGTGTGTGAAGCTGAATGTAATTAAAAACATACAGCCCTTCTTAGTGCTCAGATGCTCACTTGACAGTCAGAGGGGCTGTTGCTCTATGTTTTCACACTCAGGCCTTTCCCCTCCAGGCTTTTGGGTAAAACAGTTCAGGAATCTGAATAGTTTGAAACTGAACTTCGAGTTGTAGCCTGGCTTTTAATGTTTATTTTATTCAAGTACTTTCCAAGTGTCTTTTGGTTCTTGATGAGGTTTTTGTGTTTTTCTTCACTCATTCCAAACACTTGTTTCTTTCCTCCAGGGAGGGCCAGCTTACAAAACTGCCTGAAACTAAGAAGACACTTTTGTTTACATTTAATGGTAAGAGAACTGCTGTCTCTCTGTGTCTGGGGCGGTGTTGGACTTTATTTGTGTCAGTCACATGCTCATGTTCTGTCACCTGTGGACGATAATGTGTGATGAATGACTTCAGTGCGTGTAACAGGATCACTGATTGATAAATAGACCCCAGCAATGCACTGGGGACTAAGCAGCATATTGTTGTGGGTTTAGATTTCCTGAGATTCGCAGAAGCTGGCAGAGGAAGCAGGCAGATGGACCCAAGATGGCGAAAAAAGAGAAACTTTATTTACAGAAACTTCTTTATATATCCATTAATAATCTGGCAACTCTTGGTCAGCAGGGAATCCACCTCCTAAAACCATTGGTCACAGCTATACAACACCTAGTACCAAACACAGAGATTAAGAAAGTACAAAAATGCAGCTTATCTCTCTTCTCCCTGAGAAAGAAGAGAAAGATTTCTAAAACAGTGCAACTACATATTGTCATGATAACAGGACACTCAGTCTTGCTGTTATTGACCTCAGCTCACACTCCTCTCTCTTGGAGGTTGCTTGTATTTAAACCACAAGCCTTGCAGGAGCTTGGGCAGACTCAATCGGTTTACCCTGGTTTGAAATAAGAGTGGCCTGTTGGGAATCTGTTCTAGACTAGATCTTCAAATCTCTTCAAAATTCAAACCCATAGCTCCAAATGAAGCTTTCTAAAGAGCAGGATAAGAGCATCTTTATTTCATGAACAGTGTGAGCCATAAGGGAAGAGCATTACAGCAAGTAGACAAGTCCTGCCAGTCTCTCTGAATGAACAAGAAACTCTTTATTTCAGTGCCTGGTTCAGGCAACACTTCCCCAAAGGACATGGAATCTTTGCTGCCTCTGATGAGCATGGTTATCTACTCCATTGACAAAGCAAAGAAGTTCCGGCTGAACAGAGAAGTGAGTAGTGTCTGGTTTTCTGTCTTCTGAACGTGGTATGAAATTGGAACAATTCCCACTGGATCCTTAAGGATACACTGGATTCTTGTAGGGTTCTTGTATGACTGCTAGAGATCCTGCATCCTGCTCGTGGGGAAATCAGTATAAATTGCATTTTGCTTTTCTCTGTGCAAAGGGTAAACAAAAAGCCGACAAGAACAGGGCTCGGGTGGAAGAGAACTTCCTCAAGCTGACTCACGTGCAGAGACAGGAGGCTGCCCAGTCCCGCCGAGAGGAGAAGAAACGGGCGGAGAAGGAGCGCATCATGAACGAAGAGGATCCCGAGAAGCAGCGTCGGCTGGAGGTGAGGTGATTGCTCACACTGGTACAGGCTGCTGGCAGATCCCTCCTAGGAGATCTCCAGGGCTGCCTGTAGGTACAGCACCAGTGGCGACTTTGATTTCTGTTTGCTGGTGGGCAGATAACTGTCAGGGTATTTGCTGCTTTCTGAAACGCGTGAAGGCTCCCGGTGAGATGTGAACTCAGTGCTGGAGAGCTTTGTTGTTTGGCTCTGAAGTGATCTGCTTGCTCTTTGAAGAGATCAGCCATGCTTATTCGGATCCGTGTCCTTGCCTACAGGAGGCTGCTCTGCGGCGGGAGCAGAAGAAGCTGGAGAAGAAGCAGATGAAGATGAAGCAAATCAAAGTGAAAGCCATGTGACTGTGTCCTGAGAAGCATCTCAGTGCCACCTGTGGAACTGTAGTTCACAGGGTAGAAAGACCTATGTAACTCCATAAACCTCTGATTCCTTGAACACTAGTAACCATTAAGAGAAAAGTTCTTGCATTGGTGTTACTTATTTAAGTATTACAGCGAAATGTGTGGAGAGCTTTGTCTCGGCAGTTCTGTTCCAGGTGGTACAAAGTTTTGCTACTTGTCTGTTTAAAAAGAAATTGCAATATTCTTGGATGCTTTTTGTCATTTGTTCTTCAAAAACAGAAGATTGTAAACCTGTCCATGTGTGCTGGTAACATATTCATACTTTGGTTTTAGTTTTTGGGAGGGAAAGGGAAAAACTTAGAGGGAGGAAAACTGCACAATAAACATTTGCTGTGCATTTATTTTCATCAAGGCACAACACAGAGCCTTCCATACACAGTATGGATTCTTCAGGGATTTAAACCCAGTAGAATAGAAGTGATTTTTTTTATCTTCATTTTTTTTTTTTTTTTTACAAACAAAGGCCTGAAGCAGTATTAGGTCACCCGTGGGCTTGATTGGCTTACACGTAAAACAAAAAGAGGGTTAGAACCAAGGGAATGGAATACACGGACAGTTTCCTCCTTGTGTGTTTGGATGCTGTAAACTTAACACAGTGTGAAGTCTGTGATGTCAGCATAGTGTTCCTTCAGGAGTGAGTGCATGGTGAGTCAGCAATTCAACCAGCTCTCCTTCAATGTTTTCAAGGGTTCAAGTTTCCCTCAACCACTTCTCTCCTGATCTCAGCAGCTGCTGCCCAGTTCACTTCAGCCAGGAGCCAGATCCAGTGGAGTACCTGCAATTGCCAATCTCCCCAAGCCATCGAAAACGTTTCAGAGGATATTTGTCTTCTTCACCTGGTCAGTGATCACTTCAGGGTTTTGACTCTAAATGGGAAGAATGAAGTGAATGCCCCGTGCAAGCACTTCGCTGGGAGAGCTCTGCATTTTATAAATGCTTCCTGTCCAGAAGGCATTTTATTGTTGTTTGTAACAGACTTTTAACAGTTTTGTGGGGAAACAATGTCCTGCATTTTCTTGTTCAATACTTTCTGGAAACTTGGTTCTGAGGCAATAAGAATTAGCTGCTGTTGAAACAGCAATTGCTTAAACTCCTTATTCCAGCATGGGATACTTCACCTTGATTGAAATGCAAATGTCTGTAACCTGATACATGCAAATACATTAATTTTATAATGGTTGGTAAAATTATTTAAAACCAAAACTAATGTAGATTATGTGAAATTTTAGCACTATTTAGCTTTAAAGATTAATATGTTATTGTTTCACAGAGTTCTTTGAAAGGAAATACTAGTTTGTGGACAGCTTTCCTGAAGTCCCATCCAGTTGTGGGCCATGGCAGCTAATTTTGTAATATGAACATTCAAATGAACAATCTAATGAAGAGTAAAACATGATTGAAAACACGCCTGCTTTACTTGGCTTGTCTCAGTGTTCATTTAGTAGAATCTCAAAGCTGCCTTTGTCCTGGGTGGGTTTCGGTGTAGGTTTTAAACACCAGGAGGGGCTGGTGTTATTTCTGCGGTGCTGTGGGGGAAATGGTCCTGCTGGGCAGGGCTGGAGGAAGGTGTCTCTCCCCTGCTGCAGGCTGGGCTGGGGGAGATGGAGGATTTTTCGCATTGCAGGGGTGCAGAGCAGGGTCGCTGTTGGGGGCACAGCCTTGGCCATTCTCTGAGGGACCCCCAGCATCGATTAGTTTGGAGAAGACTTCCCAGATGCTCCATCCTGTGACTGATCCCCAGCTTGTCACCCAGCCCAGAGCAGTGTGCGCCGCGTCCAGGCATTCCTCGGACACCTCCAGACGGGGCGCACGAAATTTTATGGAGCTATCCCTCGTGCGTCCCGGCGCTGGAATAAACATACCTACTTTACAACTTCTGTTGTGGAGTCCTATCCGCGCCTCACTATCCCCTCAGAGTCCCTCTGTCCCCTCACACCTCCCCTCTGTCCCCTCAGAGTCCCTCTGTCCCCTCAGAGTCCCTCTGTCCCCTCACAGTCCCCTCTATTCCCCCCGACCCCTTCCGGCCTTTCCGCCATTCCTCAGTGGGCGGGGCCCTGAGGGGCCGGGCGGCCCCGCCCCCTTCGCGCGTGACTCGGCCCCGCCCCTCGCGCGTGACTCGGCCACGCCCACCGTGCGTGACTCGGCCACGCCCATCGTGCGTGACTCGGCCCCGCCCCTCGCGCGTGACTCGGCCCCGCCCCTCCGCGCGAGACTCGGCTCCGCCCACCGTGCGTGACTCGGTCCCGCCCCTCCGCGCGTGACGCAGCCCCGCCCACCGTGCGTGACGCAGCCCCGCCCCCTTCGTGCGTGACGCGACCACGCCCCCAGTGTATCTCGGCCCCGCCCCAGTGTAACTCGGCTCCGCCCCTCCGCGCGTAACTTGGCCCCGCCCACCGTGCGTAACGCAGCCCCGCCCCCTCCCTGCGGAGCTCGGCTCCGCCCCCTCCGTGCGTGCCGCCGCGCGTCGCGGTTTAATGACGTCACGCCGCGCGCGCCGGCGGCGGCGGGGCCGGGATGCACCGGCGGGGGGTGGGCGCGGGGGCGATCGCCAGGAGGAAACTCGCCGAGGTGCGAGCGGGAATCGGGACCGGGATGGGGACAGAGCGCTGGGACAGGGCCGGGGCAGCGCCCTGCGCGCCGGGGCTGGCCCGGGAAGGGCGACAGGGAGACACTGGCTCCGGCGGAGAGGGATCAGGGCCCGGTTTGGGGTGTGAGGAATTGCCAGGCCCCCCGGTTCGGGGTGGGGGGAGCTGTCAGGGTTCACTGATGCTGTGGGAGAGGGGTCAGACCCCCAAAACCTCAGCTGGGGGAGCTGTCAGGCTCCATTGGTGCCCTGGGAGGGGTTCAGGACCCCCAGTTTGGGGCGGGAGGAGCTGTCAGGGTCCCAGTTTGGGGTGGGAGGAGCTGTCAGGGTCCCCAGTTTGGGGTGGGAGGAACTGTCAGGACCCCCAGTTTGGGGTGGGGGCACTGCCAGGCTCCATTGATGCCCTGGGAGGAACTGTCAGGACCCCCAGTTTGGGGCGGGAGGAGCTGTCAGGGTCCCCAGTTTGAGGTGGGGGGACCTGTCAGGCTCCACTGGTTCCATGGGAGGCAGCTCAGGACCCCCAAATCTGAGCTGGGGGAACTTCCAGACTCCATCGGTGCTGTGGGAGGGGTTCAGGACCCCCAGGTTTGGGTTCATCCCCCCTTAAGGAGCACTTCCCCGGTGGAATTCCCGGGATTCTCCCACCCTTCCCGGCGCTCCTGATCCCCTTTTCCTGCCACAGGCCAAGTACAAGGAGCGGGGCACGGTCCTGGCCGAGGATCAGCTGGCCCAGGTGGGAATTGCTGCTGGGATGGGGCTGGGAGCCCCGCTGGGGTCACCCCTGTCCCCTTCCCCATCCCTATCCCCACCCCCTTCCCCATCCCTGTCCCATCCGTGTTCCATCCCTGTCCCATCCCTGTCCCCTTCCCCATCCCTGTCCCCATCCCCGTCCCGGCCCGTTCCCATTCCCGTTCCCTCTGATCCCGTTTTTCCCCCGCCGTTCCCAGATGTCCAAGCAGCTGGACATGTTTAGGACCAACCTGGAGGAGTTTGCCAGCAAGCACAAGCAGGAGATTCGCAAAAACCCCGAGTTCCGCGTGCAGTTCCAGGACATGTGCGCCACCATCGGGGTGGACCCCCTGGCGTGTGAGGAGCAGGTTTTGGGGTGGAGGGTCCATCCCATTGGGGTGGAGGGTCCATCCCTTTGGGGTGGAGGGTCTGTCCCATTGGGGTGGAGGGTCTGTCCCCTTGGGGTGGGCCCCCTGGTGTGAGAAGGTTTTTGGGGTGGAGGGTCTGTCCCATGAGGGTGGAGGGTCCGTCCCATTGGGGTGGAGGGTCTGTCCCCTTGGGGTGGACCCCCTGGCATGTGAGGAGAAGGTTTTGGGGTGGAGGGTCTGTCCCTGGAGAAGTTCTCCCGGAGGAATTCAGAGCTCAGATTCCCCGGGAATTTCTGGGATGTGCCTTCGGGTGCTCTGCGCTTCCAGGGCCGGGGGAAACGGGGAAAAACCCCAAAATGGCAGCCCTGCGGTGGGGTTTGGGGTTTTTCCAGTGCCCCAAGCCCTTTTCCCTGTCCCTTCCCAGCTGGAAAAGGCTTCTGGTCGGAGATGTTGGGAGTTGGGGATTTCTACTACGAGCTGGGGGTGCAGATCATCGAGGTGTGCCTGGCCCTGAAGCACCGCAACGGAGGTGAGGGGCCCGGGAACTCCGGCCCTTTTCCCTGGGAACGGGGTGGGGTCCCGGAGGGATATTCCTGCTGAGCCCCCGCTGATTGTTGGGGTCGTTTGGGATTCGCTGCCCCACCAGGGCTGGGTTTGGGGTTCTTTGTGGGCTCAGAGATCGACTCTGCCCTGCGTGGGATTGGAAATGTGTCCTGGGAAGGAGCGGGGACGATCTCAAAGGATGCAGGTCCCAAAATTAGGGATGATCCCAAGGATCAGGACAATCCCAGGGACAATCCCAAAATCAGGGACAATCCTGAGGACAATCCCAAAATCAGGGACAATCCCAGGGATGATCCCAAGGGATCAGGGACAATCCCAAGGATCAAGACAATCCCAGGGACAATCCCAGCGATCAGGACAATCCCAAAATCAGGGACAATCCCAAGGGATCAGGACAATCCCAAGGAATGCTGGTCCCTGTTGGAGCCTGGCTGTCCCTGGGATCATTTTTGGGACTCCTGGCTGTCCCTGGGATCATTTTTGGGACTCCTGGCTGTCCGTGGGATGATTTTTGGGGTTTGGGCTGTCCCCAGGTCTGATAACCCTGGAGGAGCTGCAGCAGCAGGTGCTGAAGGGAAGAGGGAAGTTCGCTCAGGACGTCAGCCAGTGAGTTTTGGGAAAGGGGAAATCCCACAGGATTTGGGGCGGGAAAATTTCGGGTTTTCCCCCCGATCCACAATTCCTGCCGTGGTTTTGCTCTGGGATCTGCCAAGGATCGGTGCCTTGAGCTGGAGACAATTTTTCCCATAAAAATCCAACTCTGGGAGGCAGATTTTTAGGACAAAACTCCCATTTTTGGGGCTGAACCTTCAATTTAGCCCTCGTGTCTCCGTGCCCAGACACCCCAAATCCCTCAATAAACAATATCCCAAAAATTGGGGTTTTGAACACCCCAAACCCCAATCCTAAACCCCAAACCCCAGTCCTAAACCCCTCAATAACCATTATCCCAAAAAACGATGGTTGTGAACACCCCAGACCCCAATCCTAAACCCCAAACCCCAATCCTAAACCCCTCAATAAACAATATCCCAAAAATTGGGGTTTTGAACACCCCAAACCCCAATCCTAAACCCCAAACCCCAGTCCTAAACCCCTCAATAAACAATATCCCAAAAAACGATGGTTGTGAACACCCCAGACCCCAATCCTAAACCCCAAACCCCAATCCTAAACCCCTCAATAATATCCCCAAAACCGATGGTTTTGCACACCCCAAACCCCAGTCCTAAACCCCCTCAATAATATCCCAAAAATTGGGATTTTGCACACCCTGAACCCCAATCCCACTCTCCCCGGGGCCGGGGTTGCCCTTTTGGGGTGCTGTGCCCCCCAGGGATGATCTGCTGAGGGCCATCAAGAAGCTGAAGGTTTTGGGGAGCGGCTTTGGGGTCATCCCCGTGGGGGGAACGGTCCTGGTGCAGTCTGTGCCTGCCGAGCTCAACATGGACCACACCGTGGTGCTGCAGCTCGCCGAGGTGGGACGGGATGGGGAATGGGGTGGGAATTAATTGAGGATTAATTGGGAATTGGGATTGGGAATTGGGAACTGGGAACAGGAATTGGGGATTAATTGGGAATTGGGAATTAATTGGGAATTGGGATTGGGAATTCGGATGGGGAATTGGGAATTAATTGGGAATTGGGAATTAATTGGGAATTGGGATTGGGAATTAACTGGGAATTAGGATTGGAAATTGGGATTGGGAAATGGAAATTGGGATTGGGAATTGGGACTCGCATTGGGATTTGGGATTGGGAATTAATTGGGAATTAATTGGGAATTGGGATTGGAAATTAATTGGAAATTGGGATTGGGATTTCGGATTGGGAATTGGGATTGGGAATTGGAAATTAATTGGGAATTGGAATTGGGAGTTGGAATTGGGAATTGGGATGGGGAACTGGGATGGGCAATTGGGAACTGCGATTGGGATTGGGAATTGGGATTGGGAATTAACTGGGAATTGGAATTGGGAATTAATTGGGAATTGAGATTGGGAATTAATTGGGAATTGGAATTGGGAATAGGGATTGGGAACTGGGATTGCCTGTGTGCAAAGCTGTTCCTGCTCCACTGAGTTTAAATCTCAGTAAAAAACACCTGAAAAAAACTTGTTGCTTCCATGAAAAACTGGGATGGGACCAGACTGGGATGGGACTGGAGTGGGATGGGACCGGACTGGGATGGGACCGGACTGGGATGGGACCGGACTGGGATGGGACCGGAGTGGGATGGGACTGGAGTGGGATGGGACTGGAGTGGATTTTCCCTGTTTTTCCCCAGAAAAAGGGGTTTGTGACGGTCAGCGAGATCCGGGCCAGCCTCAAGTGGGAGACGGAGAGGGCGAAGCAGGTGCTGGTGAGTGGGAATGGGATGGGATTGGGACGGGAATGAGATTGGGATGGGAATGGGGTAGGATGGGATCCATGGGATGGAATGGGGTTGGGATGGGGTGGGGATGTGGATGGCAGAATCCCAGAGCTGCAGATATTCCTTGGGTTTCACTGATATCCCTCAAAATTTCCCGGAATGGTTTGGGATGGCCCAGTCCCATCCCATCCCATCCCATGGAACCCATCCCATGGATCCCATCCCATCCCATCCCATGGATCCTGTTCCCGTTCCCATCCCGTTCCCATCCCATTCCCATCCCGTTCCCATCCCGTTCCCATCCCATCCCATCCCATCCCATGGATCCTGTTCCCATCCCATGGATCCCATTCCCATCCCATGGATCCCGTTCCCATTCCCATCCCGTTCCCATCCCATCCCATCCCATGGATCCCATTCCTGTTCCCATTCCCATCCCATGGATCCCGTTCCCATGCCATGGATCCCATTCCCGTTCCCATCCCATGGATCCCATTCCCATTCCCATCCCCGTTCCCATCCCGTTCCCATCCCATGGATCCCATTCCCGTTCCCATCCCATGGATCCCATCCCCATTCCCATTCCCATCCCATGGATCCCATTCCCATTCCCATCCCATCCCATGGATCCCGTTCCCGTTCCCATCCCGTTCCTGTTCCCATCCCACGGATCCCGTTCCCGTTCCCATTCCCGTTTTCCCGCTGTTTGGCAGGAGCACCTGCTGAAGGAGGGCATGGCCTGGCTGGACGCGCAGGCGCCGCGGGAGCCTCACTATTGGCTGCCCGCGCTCTTCAGCGAGCTGCACGCGCACGACGCCGCGCACGACGAGCCGCGCCCGGAAACTCCGTGAATCCCCCGGCCCCGGGATCCGCGGGAAGCGCCCGCTCCAGTCCCGGGATCCATGGGAAGCGCCCGCCCCGGCCCCAGGAGCACAGGGATTCCATCTGGGATTCCATCTGGGATTCCATCAGGGATTCCATCAGGGATTCCATCGGGGATTCCATCAGGGATTCCATCGGGGATTCCATCGGGGATTCCATCAGGGATTCCATCATGGATTCCCTCAAAGATTCCCTCAGGGATTGCCACATGGATTCCCTCAGCAATTCCCATAGGAATCCCCACAAGGATTCCATCAGGGATTCCCTCAGGGATTCCCACAAGGATTCCATCAGAGATTCCCTCAGGGATTCCCACAAGGATTCCATCAGAGATTCCCTCAGGGATTCCCTCAGGGATTGCCACACGGATTCCCTCAGCAATTCCCATAGGAATCCCCACATGGATTCCCACAGGGATTCCTTCATGGAATTCCCACAGGGATTCCCTCAGGGATTCCTACAGAGATTCCCTCAGGGATTCCCACAGTGAGTCCCACATGGATTCCTGCAGGGATTCTCTCAGGGATTCCCTGATGGATTCCCTCAGGGATTCTCACAGAGATTCTCATAGGAATTCCCACAAGGACAGTGGGACTGGAAATAAAAGTTTTGTAAAAAGTCACCGATTCATCCCTGGATTTGCTTCCAAGGATTATCCCTGGATTTTCTCCCTGGTTTTGGGTGGAAATCACGGAAAACTGGAGGAACAAAGCAATTGGGATTTTCGGCTCCCGGCAGTGGGAAATCTGCCCTGGGAAGTTGTTGTTCCACGAGGATTTCTGCTAAGGAATGCCACAGGCTCCGTTCTGCCAAAACAAAACTTTATTGCACAAAAAAAAAAAAAAAAAGAAAAAAAAAAGAAAAAAAAAGAAAAGAAAAAAACCGAAAAAAAAGGAAAAAAAAACCGAACCCCAAAGAATCTTCTGTACAATAGAATACAAACAAAGGATTCCGAGTGACTCTTGTGCATATATTTATATTTATATCTTGTCTCAACTCCATGAAATCTAAAAATCTGCTGCTAAAACGTCTCTGCCCGGAGCAGCCGCTGAGGAAAGGGTGAAGGAGTGAAGGATTGTCACGTGGAGAGGGAGGGGACATTCCCAGGTGGGGACAGAACGCCAGGGACCAACGCCGTGTCCGGGATAAGGCATTCCCATTGCCTGGGGAGGGTGGGAGAGCATTTCCTGATCCCTGGAGAGCATTTCCTGATCCCTTGGATGGTCAGGATAGCATTTTCTGATCCCTGGGATGGTCAGGAGAGAATTTCCCGATCCCTGGGGCTGTTGGGAAAGCATTTCCTGATCCCTGGGATGGTCGGGAGAGCATTTCCTGATCCATGGAAAGCATTTCTCGATCCCTGGGATGGTCAGGAGAGCATTTCCTGATCCCTGGGGTTGTTGGGAAAGCATTTCCTCATCCCTGGGATGGTCAGGAGAGCATTTCCTGATCCCTGGAGAGCATTTCTTGATCCCTGGGATGGTCAGGAGAGCATTTCTTCATCCCTGGGATTGTTGGGAAAGCATTTCCTGATCCTTGGGATGGTCAGGAGAGCATTTCCCAATCCTTGGGATGGTCAGGAAAGCATTTCCTGATCCCTGGGATGGATGGGAGATCCCTGGGATGGTCAGGAGAGCATTTCCTGATCCCTGGAGAGCATTTCCTGATCCCTGGGATGGATGGGAGATCCCTGGGATGGTCGGGAGAGCATTTCTTCATCCCTGGGATTGTTGGGAAAGCATTTCCTGATCCCTGGGATGGATGGGAGAGCATTTCCTGATCCCTGGGGTGGTCGGGAGAGCATTTCCCGATCCCTGGAAAGCATTTCCCGATCCCTGGGTTGGTCAGGACAGCCCCAGGGTGGACAAATGGGGACAGTGACGGTGGCACCGAGGGGGTGGGGGCTCTTCCCGAGGCGATTCCCAAATCCCGAGGTGATTCCAAAGGCAATTCCCAAATCCCAAGGTGATTCCCAAGGTGATTCCCAATTTCCAAGGTGATTCTCAATTTCCAAGGTGATTCCCAAATCCTTTCCCCCTCCCGGGGCAGCTCAGCCTCCCCCGGAAGGTTCCGATCCAAGTGGGATTTGGATAAATGGGGGAAACGATTCCCGAGGAATTCCCGGGTTTTCCAACCTTTCTGGGAGTTCTGAGGATTCTCCCAGCAGGAATCGAGGCCAGACCGGTGGGGAGGTGCTGGGGGCACTGGGAGAGGGCAAAATGTGCAATTTGTGCTCAGCTTTGCATCAAAGCTCCGAGAAAAATCATCGAAAAAGGAAAAAAAAAATAAAGGAACGAAGCTCTTTATCCTCTTTATCCCCAAAATTCTGCCCCAATCCATCCTCCCTGGAGAGTGAGGAATTTTCACAGCTGCCTCTCCACTCCCAGGATGAATCCTGCTCTTCCCAGCAGTCCAAACGCACCCAAAATTGGGATTTTTACACCGCTCAGCCGAGCCTGGCAAAGGGATTTTGTCCAAAAAAAAATCCCTCGGGAATTGTCCCTTCAATGGGATCGGGGCAGGAACAGAATCAAAGGTGGCCCTGACTCAAGGAGGGAAGCAGAGAACTCCAGGGGGAGGGAAAATCCTTCTAAAATGCTAAATTCAAATCAACACCTTACAAAAATAATAATAATAATAATTAATAATTAATAATTAATAATACACAAAGCAGATCCGAGTTCTGAAGTGCTCCCCCCTCGTCCCAAAGCTCCGCGGTGAATCCGTGGATTCCTGCAGTTCCCCAATTTCCACATCTGAAGTCTCCAAAGTCCCCCAGGGTTTCGGGGATGGAGCCCCCAATTCCCGAATTCCCGAACAATTCCAGCTTTTTTTTTTTCTCTTTGGTCACGTCAGGGAGCCCCGAATTCCACCTGGACACGCCCTGGGCTCAGCCAAGCTCCAGGGCTCGGCTAGGAACAGAAAAGCTCTCGAGGGTTTGCAGTCTGGAGCTCATTCTTTAATCAAATGGAGGAGGGGGGAAAAAACAAAAAAACAAAAAACCAAAAAAACAAAACAAAAAAAAAAAACAAAACCCCAAGACAAAACAAAAAAAAAGGAAAAAAAAACCAACCGGGGGAAAAAAAAATGGAGAAAAAAAATAAACTGGGGAAAAAAAACTGAAAAAAACAAACAAAAACAAAACCAAAAAAAGGGAAAAAAAAACAACGGGGAAAAAAAAAATGGGGAAAAAAAATAAACTGGGGAAAGAAACCAGAAAAAAACAAACAAAGAAAAAAAAAACCAAAAAAAAGGGGAAAAAACCAACTAGGAAAAAAAATCTGGGGGAAAAAAATAAACTGGGGAAAAAAACCTGAAAAAACCAAAAAAAAAACCAACCAAAAAAAACCGAAAAAAAAACAACCAGGAGAAAAAAAACTGGGGAAAAAAAATAAACTGGGGAAAAAAACCTGAAAAAAAAACAAAAAAAAAAAAAAAGGAAAAAACCCCCCAAAAAAAACAACCAGTGTAGCTGTTTTCAAAAAAAAAAAAAAAAAACCAAAAAAAAAACCAAAATAAAAATAACCTGATGCCACATGCCAGGAGTACCTCTGTCCAAGAGCAGCCTGTCCCAAGCTCGGCTTTTCCCGCCGGGGAATTAATTCTCCTCGGGAATTCATTCTCGGGAATTCTTCTCCTTGGGAATTCATTCTCCTTGGGAATTCTTCTCCTGGGGAATTCTCCTCGGGAATTCTCCTCGGGAATTCTCCTGGGGAATTCTCCTGGGGAATTCTTCTCCTGGGGAATTCTTCTCCTCGGGAAGGGATCCAGCGCAGGGATGGGGCAGGGGACGGCAGGGACCCCCCGATGTCCCCAGCCGGGCCGGCGTGGCTCTGGCGCAGTCCCTGGCGCGCCCTAGGCCCTGGCGCCGCTCTGAGTGTCTGTCTCGGGCTCCGAGGAGCTGCTCTCCGAGTCCATCTCGGGGCTCTCGTGCTGCTGCTGCTCCTGCACCTTCTGCCGCAGGCTCTGCAGCCGCCCCAGCAGGCACTGGTAGTCGAAGTGGCCGCGCTTCTCCCCGAACGGGTCCTGGGGGGAAAACAGGGTCAGGGTCTTAATTGTGGGGAGAAATGGGTCAGGGTCTTAACTGTGGGGAGAAATGGGGGTCTGTGTCTTAATTGTGGGGAGAAATGGGGGTCAGGGTCTTAATTGTGGGGAGAAATGGGTCAGGGTCTTAATTGTGGGGAGAAATGGGGGTCTGTGTCTTAATTGTGGGGAGAAAACAGGGTGAGGGTCTTAATTCTGGGGAGAAATGGGTCAGGGTCTTAATTGT
The DNA here is from genome assembly GCA_036785705.1 of Acanthornis magna. Lineage (NCBI taxonomy): Eukaryota > Metazoa > Chordata > Aves > Passeriformes > Acanthizidae > Acanthornis > Acanthornis magna. The sequence goes on from JAWUZG010000190.1 coordinate 1,111,851, forward strand.
GGGGAGAAATGGGTCAGGGTCTTAACTGTGGGGAGAAATGGGGGTCTGTGTCTTAATTGTGGGGAGAAATGGGTCAGGGTCTTAACTGTGGGGAGAAATGGGGGTCTGTGTCTTAATTGTGGGGAGAAATGGGTCAGGGTCTTAATTGTGGGGAGAAATGGGTCAGGGTCTTGATTCTGGGGAAAAAATAGGGGTGAGTATCTCAATTCTGGGGAAAAAATAGGAGTGAGTGTCTTAATTCTGGGGAGAAACAGGAGTCAGGATCTTAATTCCGGGGAAAAAATAGGGCTGAGTGTCTTAACTCTGGAGAAAATTGGGTCAGGGTCTTGATTCTGGGGAAAAAACAGGGTTAGGGTCTTAATTGTGGGGAAAAATGGGTCAGGGTCTTGATTCTGGGGAGAAACAAGTCAGGGTCTCGATTCTGGGGAGAAACGGGGGGGAGTGTCTCAATTCTGGGGAAAAAATGGGGGTGAGTGTCTTAATTCTGGAGAAAATTGGGTCAGGGTCTTGATTCTGGGGAAAAAACAGGGTTAGGGTCTTAATTGTGGGGAAAAATGGGTCAGGGTCTTGATTCTGGGGAGAAACGGGGGCCTGTGTCTCAATTCTGGGAAAAAAATAGGGCTGAGTGTCTTAATTCTGGAGAAAACTGGGTCAGGATCTTGATTCTGGGGAAAAAACAGGGTGAGGGTCTTAATTGTGGGGAAAAATGGGTCAGGGTCTTAATTCTGGGGAAAAAATAGGGGTGAGTGTCTCAATTCTGGGGAAAAAATAGGGGTGAGTGTCTCAATTCTGGGGAGAAACGGGGGTCTGTGTCTCAATTCTGGGGAAAAAATAGGGGTGAGTGTCTTAACTCTGGCGAAAATTGGGTCAGGGTCTTGATTCTGGGGAGAAATGGGGGTCTGTGTCTCAATCCTGGGGAAAAAACAGGACTGAGTGTCTTAACTCTGGAGAAAATTGGGTCGGGGTCTTGATTCTGGGGAAAAAACAGGGTTAGGGTCTTAACTCTGGGGAGAAACAGGAGTCAGGATCTTAACTCTGGGAAAAACAGGTGAGTATCTTAATCCCAAAAGATCCTGGGAAAAAACAGGGGTCAGTGTCTTAATCCTGGGGAGAAACAGCAGTGAGTGTCTTAATCCTGGGGAGAAACAGTGGTGAGTGTCTCAATTATGGGGAAAAAACCAGGGATCTGTGTTTTGATCCTGGGGAAAAACAGGTGTGAGTGTCTTAATTCTGGGGAAGAAAGAGGGATCAGGATCTTAATCCGAAAGGATCCTGGGAAAAAACAGGGATCTGTATCTTAATCCAGGGGAAAAACAGGTGTGAGTGTCTTAATTCTGGGGAGAAACAGTAGTCAACATCTCGATCCCAAAGATTGTGGGAAAAAACATGCGTGAGTAACTTAATTCTGGGGAAAAAACAGGGGTGGGTGTCTTAATTCTAAAGGATTCTGGGGAAAAACAGGGATCTGCATCTTAATTCTGGGGAAAAAACAGGGATGAGCATCTTGATCCCAGGCTTTATCCCTGTGACTGAGGTGGGACAAAGGGAGAGATAATGAGGGAGTAAAAGGGGAAAGATTCCAGGGTTAAATCCCATCCTAGAGTGGAGTTAAATCCCATTTTAGGGCGGAGCTAAATCCCATTTTAGGGTGGAGCTAAATCCCATTTTAGGGCGGAGCTGAATCCCATTTTAGGGCGGAGCTAAATCCCATTTTAGGGTGGAGCTAAATCCCATTTTAGGGCAGAGTTAAATCCCATTTTAGGGTGGAGGTAAATCCCATTTTAGGGCAGAGTTAAATCCTACTTTAGGGCGGAGCTAAGCCTCATTCTAGGGAGGAGCTAAACCCCACTTAGGGCAGAACTAAACCCCATTTTAGGGCGGAGCTAAACCCCATTTAGGGCAGACCTAAACCCCATTTTAGGGCAGAGCTAAACCCCATTTTAGAGTGGAGCTAAATCCCCTTTTAGGGTGGAGCTAAACCCCATTTTAGGGTGGAGCTAAACCCCATTTTAGGGTGGTTAAACCCCATTTTAGGGCGGAGCTAAATCTCATTTTAGGGTGGAGATAAATCCCATTTTAGGGCGGAGCTAAACCCCATTTTAGGGCAGAGCTAAATCCCATTTTAGGGCAAAGATAAATCCCATTTAGGGCAGAATTAAACCCCATTTTAGGGCGGAGCTAAACCCCATTTTAGGGCAGAGCTGAATCCCATTTTAGGGCGGAGATAAATCCCACTTAGGGCAGAAATAAACCCCATTTTAGGGCGGGGCTAAATCCAATTTTAGGGCAGATCTAACCCCCATTCCAGGGCGCAGTTTTGCCCTCCCCTCACCTGCATGGTCTGGCCCTGCAGGTACAGCCTCTCTTTGCACACTCCCTCGTAGAAATCGTAGTATTCCATGAAGGATTTCTCCATGACGCCCCTGGAGAGGAGAGGAGAGAGGGAAAACATCGCCACAGCCCTGTCCCAACATTCCCATCCCAACAATCCCCTATGAACATTCCCATCCCAGTAATTCCAGTTGGACATTCCCATTCCGCTGATCCAAGTTGGACATTCCCACCCCAGTAATCCCAGTTGGACATTCCCACCCCACTGATCCCAGCTGGACATTCCCATATTTCCCTCATTTATTTCCCACTTTTCCCCCATTTATTTCCCCATCTATTTCCCATACCGCAGGGGCTCAGAACAGGGACACTTCCCCATTTATTTCCCACATTTCCCCCATTTATTTCCCACATTTTCCCCATTTATTTCCCACATTTCCCCCATTTATTTCCCACATTTCCCCCATTTATTTCCCACATTTTCCCCATTCCCGTACCGCAGGGGCTCGGGACAGGGACACTTCCCCATTTATTTCCCACATTTCCCCCATTTATTTCCCACATTTCCCCCATTTATTTCCCACATTTCCCCCATTTATTTCCCATATTTCCCCCACATATTTCCCATATTTCCCCCATTTATTTCCCACATTTCCCCCATTTATTTCCCACATTTCCCCCATTTATTTCCCATATTTCCCCCACATATTTCCCATATTTCCCCCATTTATTTCCCATATTTCCCCCATTTATTTCCCATATTTCCCCCACATATTTCCCACATTTCCCCCACATATTTCCCACATTTCCCCCATTTATTTCCCATATCTCCCCCATTTATTTCCCACATTTCCCCCATTAATTTCCCACATTTCCCCAGGTATTTCCCATACCGCAGGGGCTCGGGACAGGGACACTTCCCCTCGAGCATGTCACACACGGCCACCCGGATGGTCTCGTGCCGGATGCACTCGTTGTAGTTCTTGCTGTCCCCAGGGTGCCTCTCCTGGGGAACACGGGGTGGTGAGAGCCCAGAGCTGGACTGGGATTTGTGTCAGAGACCAGTGATCCCAGTTCCAGACTGGGATTTGTGTCAGAGCCCAGCACCAGACTGGGATTTGTGTCACAGCCCAGTGCTCCCAGTGCCGGACTGGGATTTGTGTCAGAGCCCAGCGCCGGACTGGGATTTGTGTCAGAGCCCAGTGCCGCACTGGGATTTGTGTCACAGCCCAGTGATCCCAGTGCCACACTGGGATTTGTGTCAGAGCCCAGCGATCCCAGCTCCAGACTGGGATTTGTGTCAGAGCCCAGTGCCACACTGGGATTTGTGTCAGAGCCCAGTGCTCCCAGTGCCACACTGGGATTTGTGTCAGAGCCCAGCGATCCCAGCTCCAGACTGGGATTTGTGTCAGTGCCCAGTGCCGGACTGGGATTTGTGTGAGAGCCCAATGCCACACTGGGATTTGTGTCAGAGCCCAGTGCTCCCAGTCCCAGACTGGGATTCCCGCAGCGCTCAGCTCTCACCTGCTCGAAGCCCGGCTCGTTGTGGTAAGGATTCTCTGTCATCAGGGACTGGATGGAGATCAGGACTGAGGAGATGCTCTGGGCTGGGCTCCAGGCGGGGCCTGTCCACGTGCTGGGGCAGGAGAACCCAAAAACACCCATTAATTAATGAACTAATTAGCGAGGGCTGGCCCGGAGCCCAAAAATCCCATGGGACCACAGCTGGAGCTGAGGGGAGGCACAGGAAAATGAACGCCAGGGAAGCTCCGGGCACTGAGGGAGACTTTCGTCTGCACCGAATGAGTGTTGGAATCCGTGGGATTGACAGACCTCAATCCATGGTCTCAGGAATTCCTGGGAATTCCTGATTTTGGCTGTGCCCTCGCCCAGCAGCCTGCAGTGACAGCTCCCAGACTGCAGAGCTGGGAATTCCCGAGGCTGGGGCAGGATCAGGGCATTCCCTGAATTCCCAGAGCTGGGAATTCCTGAGGCTGGGGGCAAGATCAGGGCATTCCCTGAATTCCCAGAACTGGGAATTCCCGAGGCTGGGGCAGGATTGGGGCATCTCCGAATTCCCAGAGCTGTGAATTCCCAAGGCTGGGGGCAGGATCAGGGCATCCCCTGCATTCCCATCTCATGGAATCATTCCCAAGGCTCTCCTTACCCCAGGATGCTGAGGCAGACCCCCCATTCTCACCCCATGGAATTCTCAAGGAATCATTCCCAAATCTTACCCAGGATGCTGAGGCAAACCCCCCCAATCCCATCCCATTCCCATCCCAGAATTCCCAAGGAATTCCCGGCTCTCCCTTTACCCCAGGATGCTGAGGCAGACCCCCCATTCCCATCCTACGGAATCATTCCCATCCCATGGATTCATTCCCACGGAATTCCCGGCTCTCCTTACCCCAGGATGCTGAGGCAGACCCCAATCCCATCCCATTCCCATCCCATGGAATTCCCAAGGAATCATTCCCAAATGTCTCCTTACCCCAGGATGCTGAGGCAGACCCCCATTCCCATCCCAGAATTCCCAAGGAATCATTCCCAAATCTTAGCCAGGATACTGAGGCAGACCCCCCTACTCCCATCCCATGGATTCATTCCCAAGGAATCATTCCCAAATCTCTCCTTACCCCAGGATACTGAGGCAGACCCCCCTACTCCCATCCCATGGATTCATTCCCACGGAATTCCCGGCTCTCCTTACCCCAGGATGCTGAGGCAGACCCCCACTCCCATCCCATTCCCATCCCATGGATTCATTCCCAAGGAATCATTCCCAAATGTCTCCTTACCCCAGGATGCTGAGGCAGACCCCCCATTCCCATCCCATGGAATTTCCAAGGAATCATTCCCAAATCTCTCCTTACCCCAGGATGCTGAGGCAGACCCCCATTCCATCCCATGGAATCATTCCCATCCCATGGATTCATTCCCACGGAATTCCCAGCTCTCCTTACCCCAGGATACTGAGGCAGGCCCCCCCACTCCCATCCCATGGATTCATTCCCACGGAAATCCCAAATCTCTCCTTACCCCAGGATGCCGAGGCAGACCCCCCCACTCCCATCCCATGGATTCACTCCCACGGAATTCCCGGCTCTCCTTACCCCAGGATGCTGAGGCAGACCCCCACTCCCATCCCATTCCCATCCCATGGATTCATTCCCAAGGAATCATTCCCAAATGTCTCCTTACCCCAGGATGCTGAGGCAGACCCCCATTCCATCCCATGGAATCATTCCCACGGAATCATTCCCAGATCTTACCTAGGATGCCGAGGCAGACTCCCAATCCCATCCCATTCCCATCCCAGAATTCCCACGGAATTCCCAAATCTCTCCTTACCCCAGGATGCAGAGGCAGACCCCCCCATTCCCATCCCATGGATTCATTCCCACAGAATCATTCCCAGATGTCTCCTTACCCCAGGATGCTGAGGCAGACCCCCACTCCCATCCCATTCCCATCCCAGAATTCCCACGGAAATCCCAAATCTCTCCTTATCCCAGGATGCTGAGGCAGACCCCCCCATTCCCATCCTATGGATTCATTCCCAAGGAATCATTCCCAAATGTCTCCTTACCCCAGGATGCTGAGGCAGACCCCCATTCCATCCCATGGAATCATTCCCATGGAATCATTCCCAAATCTTACCCAGGATGCCGAGGCAGACTCCCCCACTCCCATCCCATGGATTCACTCCCATGGAATTCCCAGCTCTCCTTACCCCAGGATGCTGAGGCAGACCCCCCATTCCCATCCCAGAATTCCCAAGGAATCATTCCCAGATGTCTCCTTACCCCAGGATGCTGAGGCAGACCCCCACTCCCATCCCATTCCCATCCCAGAATTCCCACGGAAATCCCAAATGTCTCCTTACCCCAGGATGCTGAGGCAGACCCCCACTCCCATCCCACGGATTCATTCCCACGGAAATCCCAAATCTCTCCTCACCCCAGGATGCTGAGGCAGACCCCCCACTCCCATCCCATTCCCATCCCATGGATTCATTCCCAAGGAATCATTCCCAAATGTCTCCTTACCCCAGGATGCTGAGGCAGACCCCCATTCCATCCCATGGAATCATTCCCACGGAATCATTCCCAAATCTTACCCAGGATGCCGAGGCAGACTCCCAATCCCATCCCATTCCCATCCCAGAATTCCCACGGAAATCCCAAATCTCTCCTTACCCCAGGATGCTGAGGCAGACCCCCACTCCCATCCCATGGATTCACTCCCACGGAATTCCCGGCTCTCCTTACCCCAGGATGCTGAGGCAGACCCCCACTCCCATCCCATTCCCATCCCATGGATTCATTCCCAAGGAATCATTCCCAAATGTCTCCTTACCCCAGGATGCTGAGGCAGACCCCCATTCCATCCCATGGAATCATTCCCACGGAATCATTCCCAAATCTTACCCAGGATGCCGAGGCAGACTCCCAATCCCATCCCATTCCCATCCCAGAATTCCCACGGAAATCCCAAATCTCTCCTTACCCCAGGATGCTGAGGCAGACTCCCACTCCCACCCCATTCCCATCCCAGAATTCCCACGGAAATCCCAAATGTCTCCTTACCCCAGGATGCTGAGGCAGACTCCCACTCCCACCCCATTCCCATCCCAGAATTCCCACGGAAATCCCAAATGTCTCCTTACCCCAGGATGCTGAGGCAGACCTTGCCGTTGCGGTAGAAGTTGGGGTTGAAGCGCACGCTGTTGTTGCCGGTGGTCATCAGCTTGACGCGGGGCGGGTGGATGGGGTAGTCGGGGGGGCAGCGGAACAGGAACAGGAAGAAGCCCCCCTCGTAAGGCGTGTCGAAGGGGCCTGTGATCAGCGCGTGGATCTGAAAAAAAAAAAACAGCGCGGCTCAGCTCGCCATTCCCGGAGCCTCCAGGGAATTCCCAAAACGTCCACGGAATTCCCAAATCCCCACGGCATTCCCGGAGCCCCCAAGGTGTTCCCAAAGCATCCATGGAATTCCCAAATCTCCACGGCATTCCCGGAGCCCCCAAGGTGTTCCCAAAGCATCCATGGAATTCCCAAATCCCCCACGGCATTCCCGGAGCTCCCAAGGTGTTCCCAAAACGTCCACAGAATTCCCAAATCTCCACGGCATTCCCGGAGCCCCCAAGGTGTTCCCAAAGCATCCATGGAATTCCCAAATCCCCCACGGCATTCCCGGAGCTCCTATAGCATTCCCGGAGCCCTCATGGTATTCCTGGAGCCTTCAGGGCATTCCTGGAGCTCCCATAGCATTCCCGCAGCCTCCAGGGCATTCCCAAACCTTCCACGGCATTCCTGCAGCCCTCACAGTATTCCCACAGCCCTCACGGCATTCCCAGAGTCCTCACAGCACTCCCAGAGCCTTCAGGGCATTCCCACAGCCCCCACAGCATTCCCGGAGCCTCCAAGGCGTTCCTGGAGCCCCCATGGCATTCCCACAGCCCCCACGGCATTCCCAGAGCCCCCACGGCATTCCCAGAGCCTCCAAGGCGTTCCTGGAGCCCCCATGGCATTCCCAGAGCCCCTGTGGCATTCCTGCAGCCCTCACGGCATTCCCAGAGCCTTCATGGCATTCCCGCAGCCCTCGCGGCATTCCCAAAATTTTCCATGGCATTCCTGGAGCCCCCACGGCATTCCCAAAGTTTCCATGGCATTCCCGGAGCCCCCACGGCATTCCTGGAGGCATTCCCGGAGCCCTTACGGTATTCCCGCAGCCCTCACGGTATTCCCGCAGCCCTCATGGCATTCCCAAAGCTTCCATGGCATTCCAGGAGCCCTCATGGCATTCCCGCAGCCCTCACGGCATTCCCAAACCTTCCATGGCATTCCCAAATCCCCACAGCATTCCCAAATCCCCATGTGGGATCACCCTGATTCCTTTGGGATCACCCGCGTGGAATCACCCCAATTCCTACGGGATCACCCCAATTCCTGTGGAATCACCCCAATTCCTGTGGGATCTCCTTGGCTCCTGCAGGATCCCAAACAGGGACACCGCTCTGGATTCCCGAGGTGGATTTATGGATCATCATTCCCATTTCCCACTCCCGGCTCCTCTGAGCAGCCCCACCCCCTTCCCACGGACAAATTCCCCATTTCCTTCCTGTTCCCCACCCCCAACTGGGCTCAGGATCTCCAGGATCAGAGCTGGATTATTCCTCCCAAAAATTCTTAGATTTTCTGGGAGCCTCCCTCCATTTAACCCCATCCCAAAATCCCCAGGAAAAGCCAAACCTCGCTGCCCCCGACTCCTCCCAGCACACGAAGGGAATATTCCAGCCGGGATATTCCCCCAAAAATCCCCAAAAGGAGGAGGAAAAAGCCTGGAGCAGCTCCGGATCTTCCCTTACCTTGGTCATGTCGTGGGGATCAGGCACAACGAACATTCCCGGGGGCGGCTCCTTGTAAATGGACATGATATCCCTGGAAAAGGGAACGGGAACGGGTCAGGATCTGCCCCGATGGGGCCGGGGGACAAATCCCTGGAGTTTTGTTGGGATTTGGGAAGTTTCCTTCTGGTTTTTTTGGCATGAGCTCCTTCGGTTTATCCCCCAAACCGGCGGAGACATTCCGGAGGCACTGAGCACAGCTTGATTTAAATTCCCATAAAATTCCCACCCCAAATTCCCCTCGGGAACTCATTCCCAGGCTCTCCCCACCCAAAAACCCGGGCTGGGACACTCCGGGCCAGGAATTCCAGAGCTTGGAACAGCCTGGGACAGTGCAAGTGCCCAAGGTCCCTTCCAGCCCAAACCTGAGTGGGATTCTGCAATTCCAGGGCATGGTGGGGACAGCGGCTGTGACCGGGAGAGCCCCGGGGACACGGCAGGGAGCGGGACCGGGACTGGGACCTGTCCTCAGTAGAGCCCGGGGACACGGGAGGGACCAGAACCTGTTCCCAGGAGAGCCCCGGGACATGGCAGTGACCGGAACCTGTCCCCAGGAGAGCCCCGGGACACGGGAGGGACCGGGATCTGTCCCCAGGAGAGCCCCGGGACATGGGAGGGAACGGGACCTGTCCCCAGGAGAACCCTGGGACACGGGAAGCACCGGGACCTGTCCCCAGGAGAGCCCCGGGACACGGGCAGGGACCGGGATCTGTCCCCAGGAGAGCCCCGGGACACGGGCAGGGACCGGGATCTGTCCCCAAGAGAGCCCTGGGACATGGGAGGGAACGGGACCTGTCCCCAGGAGAGCCCCGGGACACGGGCAGGGACCGGGAACTGTCCCCAGGAGAGCCCCGGGACACGGGCAGGGACCGGGATCTGTCCCCAGGAGAGCCCTGGGACACGGGTAGGGACCGGGATCTGTCCCAGGAGAATCCCGGGACACGGCAGGGACCGGGATCTGTCCCCAGGAGAGCCCCGGGACACGGGAAGCACCGGGACCTGTCCCCAGGAGAGCCTTGGGACATGGCAGTGACCGGAACCTGTCCCCAGGAGAGCCCTGGGACACAGCAGGGACCGGGATCTGTCCCAGGAGAATCCCGGGACACGGCAGGGACCGGGATCTGTCCCAGGAGAATCCCGGGACACGGGAGGCACCGTGCCGTGTCCCCAGGCCTGTCCCCAGGCCCCCCGCGCGGCCGGTGCAGCCCGGGGCCCGTTAGCGGCTGGCGGGGCCGAACCGAACCGAACCCTCGCTCCGTGCCGTGCCGTGCCGTGCCGTGCCGGGCCGTGCCGTGCCGTGCCGTGCCGTGCCGGGCCGGGCCGGGCCGGGCCGGGGCCCCGCGGTTCCATGCCGTGCCGTGCCGTGCCGGGGCCCCGCGGTTCCATGCCGTGCCGTGCCGTGCCGTGCCGGGCCCCGCGGTGCCGGCGGCTCCGCTCACCGTTTGATCCGCAGCAGGCAGGCCGGGCTGGGCCGCTCGCTGTCCCAGTCGCCGCTGACCGTGGGGTCCCAGAAGGCGGAGTGCGTGAGGAGCGCGGCCCCCGCCGCCGCCGCCGCCATCGGTGCTCCGCCGCTGCCGGGGGCCACGCCGGTGCCGGGCGCCGCGGCCGCGCCGAAGCCCGCCGCCGCCCAGAGCTCGGCGGGGATGAAGACGCCGGGGGTCCCCGCGGCGCCGGCGGCGCTGGGGGAGGCGCTGCCGCCGCCCGCCGCCAGCACCGCGGCCGGGGCCGGGGCCGCGTCCTCGGCCGCCGGGCTCTCCGCCATTGCGGCCTCGGCCCGCGCCGCTTCCGGGACTCCGCACCACCGAGGCGCGCGGCCAGAGCGGCCCCGCGCCGCCCACGCTCCCCGCCCCCGGAAACCATAGAGTGTCTGGCGGAGCGGCTCCTTTGCAGAAGCGCCTTCCGGGTAGGGCAGGGTGGAACCGCGACGGCGCCTCCGCGCGGGGAGGAGGTCTGGCGGGCTGGAGTTTGGGGTTTTTTGGGGGAAAGAGAGCGTTTGGAAGAACGGCGGAATTATGGAATAAAAAGGGTGGGAGAGAGCTCGAGGATCTCCACTCGCCAGGGAGCGGGCACGGCCCCGAGGCTGCCGGAGCTCAAGGAGTGTTCGGACAGCGCTGGCAGGGCCAGGGTGGGGTTTTGGGGTGTCCGTGCAGGGCCAGGGGTGGGACTGGATCATCCCTGCGGATCCCTTCCCACTCAGGATTTTCGCTTCCCATCCCCTGCTAGCAGCCTCGGGACGGAAAACAGCCGGATCGGAGGTGTGAGAGGGAAAAGGAGCATTCCCGGGGAACCGGGAGCTCTTCCTGGGGTCTCCAGGACCATCCCAACCCCACAACGTCCCCAGCCCCCGGCGACACTCAGTGACATCAGCAATTCCAGCTCCAGGGACACTTTCCAGGGATACAAGAAGTTCTTTATCCAGGGAGAATAACTGTAGCGCCGCGGGTAACAGTGTTGTTTTCCCGGGAAGATTCCCGAAGTTCCCAAATCCCGGTCCCGGTTTTAGGTTCCCACATTCCCGCCCCGAATCCCGGGAATTTTCCCTCTCCAGCTCTCCTCAAGCTCTTCTCGTTTCCACAGCCGCGTTCCTCCAATGAGGAAATTCTTCACATTTTGGGGCCGAGTTCTCCTCGAATCTCCTCAGCGATTCCATCCCCAGATCCCATTCCCATTCCCATATCCCATTCCCATTCCCATCCCCAGATCCCATTCCCATTCCCATCCCCGGATCCCATTCCCATCCCTAGATCCCATTCCCATTCCCATCCCCGGATCCCATTCCCGTTCCCATCCCCGGATCCCATTCCCATTCCCATCCCCGGATCCCATTCCCATTCCCATCCCCAGATCCCATTCCCATTCCCATCCCCGGATCCCATTCCCGTTCCCATCCCCGGATCCCATTCCCGTTCCCATTCCCATTCCCGGGACTGTTCCCAGCCCCACGGAGGTCACAGCCGCCGCCAGAGGCTTCGGGAACGAGGAGTGGCTTCATTAATTTAATTACTCAAAGCAGGTAATGAGCCAAGCTCCCCGCGGGCTCCCATTCCTTAAAGGAACGGCTGCCGCACCCCGAATCCCAGGATTTGGGGGGGATTTGGGTAGGATTTGGTGGGCCTTGGGAAGATTTGGGTGGGATTTGGGAATTTCTCCTCCGCGATCTACTCCCGGCTTTTAAAGGGACGAGACACAGAACAGTCGAGGGGCAAAAAAAACCCCTCAGGTGTGATTTTTTGGTGGGAATTTTGCTGAGGAGGGACGCAAACTGCGCGACTTCGAGAACCCCGCGGTGAAAATTCCCATAACGGGGGCAATTCCCGGGAATTCCGCAGGGTTTGGATCCCCCGGCCCGAAATCCTGGAGTGGTTTGGGGCTGGAGGAACTTCCAATCCCACCCAGGGACACCTCCCACCATCCCAGGGGGATCCAGGGGCAACCCAACCCTTCCTGGGTGGGAATTTCTCCCATTTTCCAACTTTGGGTGGATTTCAACTCAGCTTCGGGCGGATTTTCGCAGATTTGAGTCACCTCCACCTCGATTTTAATCCTCTCCCCTTCACCCCACACCCGGGATATTCCCCACCCTTCCAAAAAGGCCAAAAAACTCCCAGAAGATGAAAAATAACATGAAAAAAAAACCCGAAAAAATCAGGAATTTCTTTAGAGAAACCCTTTGTTTAATGGTCAGTGTGGAAGGCCGTGCTGGGAGCAGCCCCCGGGGGCAGCCCCGGGATCTCCAGGAATTCCGGGAACCGCAGGAATTCCGGGAATCGTCACATGGCGAAGAGGATGAGGAATGCCACCATCAAACAGAAGAGCCCCATGGCCTCGGACAGGGCGAAGCCCAGGATGGCGTAGGAGAAGAGCTGCTGCTTCAGGGAGGGGTTCCTGTGGGGTGGGAAACAGGAGAACAGCCCCGTGAGCTGGGAATGACCCGAAACAGCACGGAATCACCAAAAAAAACAGCCCGGAAGGACCCAAAACCAGCCTGGAGTGTCCCAAAAGCAGCATGGAATCCCCAAAATCAGTCTGGAATGACCCAAAACCAGCCTGGAGTGTCCCAAAAGCAGCATGGAATCCCCAAAATCAGTCTGGAATGACCCAAAACCAGCCCGGAATGACCCAAAACAGCCTGGAATGACCCAAAAACAGCCCAGAATCACCCAAAACCAGCCCGGAATGACCCAAAACCAGCCTGGAGTGTCCCAAAAGCAGCATGGAATCCCCAAAATCAGTCTGGAATGACCCAAAAGCAGCCCGGAATGACCCAAAACCAGCCCGGAGTGTCCCAAAAGCAGCACGGAATCCCCAAAATCAGCCTGGAATGACCCAAAACCAGCCTGGAGTGTCCCAAAAGCAGCACGGAATCCCCAAAATCAGTCTGGAATGACCCAAAACCAGCCCGGAATGACCCAAAACCAGCCCGGAGTGTCCCAAAAGCAGCACGGAATCCCCAAAATCAGCCTGGAATGACCCAAAAGCAGCCCGGAATGACCCAAAAGCAGCATGGAATCCCAAAACCAGGCTGGAGCATTTTTAAGGGAATGGTGGAGCATTTTTAAGGCAATGCTGGATCATTTTTAAGAGAATTGTAGATCATTTTTAAGGGAATAATGGATCATTTTTAAGGCAATGCTGGACCATTTCTAAGGGAACAATGGACCGTTTTTAAGGGAACGGCGGATCATTTTAAAGAGAATTGTAGATCATTTTTAAGGGAATGCTGGACCATTTCTAAGGGAACAATGGACTGTTTTTAAGGGAACGGCGGATCATTTTTAAGGGAACAGTGGATCATTTTAAAGGGAAGAGCGGATCACTTTTAAGGGAATAATGGATCATTCCTAAGGCAACGCTGGACCATTTTTAACGCAACGCCAGACCGTTTCTAAGCGAATAACACCCCGCAACCCCCATTCCCCACCCCAAACGCCTCTCCACCCCTCCCGAAGCCCCCTCCCCGTGCAGCAGGACCCCCAGACCTGGCGTAGCCGATGATGAGGCTCCCAAACACGGTGCCGATCCCTGCCCCCGAGCCCGCCACGCCCACGGTGGCGGCGCCGGCCCCGATGAACTTGGCGGCCGTGTCGATGTCGCGGCACACGGCGCTGCTCTGGAAGTCCCTGCGCAGCTGCGGCCAGGGGACAGCTGCCACCTGCGGGGACAGGTGGGGACAGGTGGGGACTGAGCCCGTGGGCTTCTGTGTCTTTCCGGATCTGTGATTCTGTGCCGTGTAACTCTGGGCTCCATCCAGAGTGTTCGGCGGCTGTTCTCTCGATATTTTTCATGTATTTTTAGTAACTCTGGGTTCCATACAGGGTTCTGAGCTCCTGTAATCTCAATATTTTTCATGTATTTTCAGTGTGTAACTCCAGGCTCCATACAGAGTGTTCGGCGGCTGTTCTCTCAGTATTTTTCATGTATTTTTAGTGTTTAACTCTGGGCTCCGTACAGGGTTCTAAGCTCCTGTTCTCTCAGTATTTTTCATGTATTTTTAGTAACTCTGGGCTCCATACAGGGCTCTAAGCTCCTGTTCTCTCAATATTTTTCATGTATTTTTAGTGTGTAACTCTAGGCTCCATACAGAGTGTTCGGCGGCTGTTCTCTCAATATTTTTCATGTATTTTTAGTGTTTAACTCCGGGCTCCATACAGGGTTCTAAGCTCTTGTTCTCTCAATATTTTTCCTGTATTTTTAATGTATAACTCTGGGCTCCATACAGGGTGTTCAGCTGCTGTTCTCTCAATATTTTTCATGTATTTTTAGTGTGTAACTCTGGGCTCCATACAGGGTTCTAAGCTCCTGTTCTCTCAATATTTTTCATGTATTTTTAGTAACTTCGGGCTTCATACAGGGTGTTCAGCTCCTGTTCTCTCAATATTTTAATGTATTTTTAGTGTGTAACTCTGGGCTCCATACAGGTGCTCAGCTGTTCTCTCAATATTTTTGTGTATCTGTAATTCTGTGGTGTGTAACTCCGGGCTCCATATAGGTAATAAGCAATTCTCTCAATATTTTTAATGTATTTTTAGTGTATAACTCCAGGCTCCATAAAGGTAATAAGCTGTTCTCTCAATATTTTTAATGTATTTTTAGTGTGTAACTCTGGGCTCCATATAGGTAATAAGCTGTTCTCTCAATATTTTAAATTATTTTTAGTGTGTAACTCCGGGCTCCGTATAGGTAATAAGCTGTTCTCTCAATATTTTTAATGTATTTTTAATGTATAACTCTGGGCTCCATACAGGGCGCCAAGCTGCTGTTCCCTCTATTTATTTTTCCTGTATCTGTAATTCTTTTAGTGTGTAACTCTGGGCTCCGTATAAAGTGCTAAGTATTGTTCTCTCAATATTTTTCCTGTATCTTTAGTGTGTAACTGGGCTTTACATAAAGTGCTAAGCTGCTCCTCAAAAACCCGTGACCTTGTAAAAAACTTATAAAGTATAAAAACCCATGAGCCACTGTCCATTCTGGGTGGGCTGAGACTGCCCTGAATGCCCCTGAAGGCCCTTCAATAAATATTTTTTATTCCCTTAATTTGTCCACCCTCAGTTTCAGGTCAGCCCTTTCAGGCTTTTGGGGGATGAGCAGCGAGGATCCCAAACGTACTCCGGGATTTTCGGAAGGGATTCCCTTTCCCGAGCCTCACCTGTGCGGTCTGAGCCTCAGGTCTGCTGAAAACAGCCACGGACACGGGCCTGGCCAGAGCCCTGGAGCAGCAGCGGAACTGAGAGGGAAAATGAGATTTTCAGGGTGTGGGGGGATCGGGAATATCCCGAGCCGGGAGGGGTCAGCCCCAAATCCCACCCCGAGGAAGCATTCCCAGCCCCAAAGCCCAGCTGTGATTCCATTCTGGTGCCCAAACACCCTCTGGAAGGAGGGAATTTTGGTGAAAAATGAAGAATTTTCCCTAAAATCCAACCGAAACTCATCCAGCGCTTCCCTGAGTCCTGAATTTTCCCTAAAATTCAACTGAAACTCCTCCAGCTGTTCCCTGGGTCAGTGTTGCTACACCTGGATGGGTCTACACCAACCCTCAGAAAAACACAGGAGTTTTATGGAGCATTAAAATCCTCGGGAAACATCTCAGCTATGAGACAAGACTAAAAAGAAAGGTATTTCAATGGAAGATATTTCTATTTCAGACTGAAAAATAAATGTGTATCAATGGAGAATACTTCTATCTCAGATAAAAAAGTAAAGACATATCCATGGAGGATATTTCTAGTTCAGATTGAAAAATAAAGGCATATCCATAGAGGATATTTCTATTTCAGACTGAAAAATAAAGGCATATCCAGGGAGGATATTTCTATTTCAGACTGAAAAATAAAGGATTTTTGGCCACTTGGATTAAGTCCACGACCAACTCCCCACGCCCCAGGCTGAGCACAGCGAGGTGTCTGCCCCAGCAATTCCATTATCACATTTCCACACATTTTCCTCCTGGAGAGGAAGAGATTCCCGAGCACCTCCAGGGCAGTCTGACTTATCGCCGGGGCCTGCACTCACATGGTGTCACCAGAGGTCACCTTGCTGCCCTGTCCTCAGAGCCGGGCTGAGCCGAGCCCCCGGGACCCCTCCCCAGCCGGGCAGAGAAATCTCGAATTCCCAGTGGGAATTACCCACCCCAACCAGGCAGAGAAATCCCGATTTCCCAGCGGGAATTACCCACCCCAGCCGGGCAGAGAAATCCCGATTTCCCAGCGGGAATTACCCACCCCAGCCGGGTGGAGAAATCCCGAATTCCCAGCGGGAATTACCCACCCCAGCACCGCGGAGAAATCCCGAATTCCCAGCGGGAATTACCCACCCCAGCACCGCGGAGAAATCCCGATTTCCCAGCGGGAATTACCCACCCCAGCACCGCGGAGAAATCCCGATTTCCCAGCGGGAATTACCCACCCCAGCCGGGTGGAGAAATCCCGAATTCCCAGTGGGAATTACCCACCCCAGCACCGCGGAGAAATCCCGAATTCCCAGCGGGAATTACCCACCCCAACCGGGTGGAGAAATCCCGATTTTCCTGCGGGAATTACCCACCCCAGCCGGGCAGAGAAATCCCGAATTCCCAGCGGGAATTACCCACCCCAGCACCGCGGAGAAATCCCGATTTCCCAGTGGGAATTACCCACCCCAGCCGGGTGGAGAAATCCCGATTTTCCTGCGGGAATTACCCACCCCAGCCGGGCAGAGAAATCCCGATTTCCCAGCGGGAATTACCCACCCCAGCACCGCGGAGAAATCCCGAATTCCCAGCGGGAATTACCCACCCCAGCCGGGCAGAGAAATCCCGAATTCCCAGCGGGAATTATCCCTCCCCGCCGGGGGAAGGCCACCTACCAGCGCTGGGGAGCTGAGAAGTGCCACGGGAGCCTGCATTTTGCTGGATCTGAAACGAATAGGAAAATAAACCAAAAAAAGCCATTGGGATTCGCGGCGTTATTGTCCCCAATCAACCCTGTCTGGTGTCAGATCTGACCTCACGGTCCTTCTGCTGTCCCCAGCACGGCTCAGTGTCCCCAAGGCTGTGTCCCCAACGCTTTGCCCCACTGACCCCGCCGTGTCCCCGGCTGTCCCCGAGGCTTTGCTCCCACCGTATGCCCGGTTGTCCCCGAGCCTTTGCTCCCACCGTGTCCCCGGCTGTCCCCAGGGCTTTGTCCCCGCCGTGTCCCCAGGGCTCTGCCCGCCCCCGTCCCCTCCGTGTCCCCCGCTGTCCCCGAGGCCCTGCGTCCTTCCTCCCTCCCCCGTTAATCCCCGCCCGGTGCCTTCCCCGAGCAGCCCCGGCGCGGCTCCTCCCGCCCTCCCCACACGCGATCCCCCCACAGCGGCGCCCTCACGACCCCCCGAGGGCAGCGCAGGCCCCACCGCCCGCCCGGCAGCGAAGGGCACGACCCCAGCGAGCAGCGGTCGGGCCCGGGGCTCTCCCCGGGAGCCTCGCAAGCGGCGGTGGCCGCGGCGGGCGCGGGCCCGGGCCGGGCGCGGGTCGCACCTGCGCGGGGTCCGCTCGGGCCGGCGGCGGCGGGGGCTCTGTGGGGAGCGTCACCTTGGCCGTGTCCCCCCCGGCGTCCTCCGCGCCCATTGGCTGCCGCCGCGCGCGCGCGCCCGCGCCCGCCATCCCCATTGGCTGCCGCCGCGCGCGCGCGCCCGCTCCCGCGCTCCCCATTGGCCGAGCGTCGGCGAAGCCCCGCTCAGCCGCATCCGGGGCTGGCGGGAAGCAGGCAGGAGGGCGGGGCGGGAACGCGGGCGGCGATTGGTAGCTTGGGGACGCTGGGCGCTCATTGATTGGGTATCTCAGCTGTCAATCATGCCAGTGGGGCGGGGAATGGCTGGATCCGGGGCGGTCCGGAGGGAAGGATTTGGGATGATGGAAAATCCAACAGGACACGGGGAAAATCCGACAGGACACAGCGGCTCCCCGGCTGCGCGATCTGGGCCTGTTCGGCCTCCAGGAGAGGAGGCTGAAATGTGCGATGTGCTTCCCAGAGAAGCTGTGGCTGCTCCATCCCTGGAAGTGTCCGAGGCCAGGCTGGACAGGGCTTGGAGCACTCTGGGACAGTGGGAGGTGTCCCTGCCCATGGCGGGGGTGGGATGGGATGGGATTTCAGTTCCCTTCCCACCCAAACCATTCCATCATTCTGGGACAGGTGATGTAAAGCCCCGGTCCCGGCATGTCCCGGTCACCGGGGGGGTTTCGTTCCCCAGGGGTACCAATCCCCAGGATGTCCCTGTTCCCGGGATGTCCCGGTCCGTGTCCCTGTCCCCAGGATGTCCCTGTCCCCGGTCCCGGTCCCGGTCCGTGTCCCAATCCCTGGGATGTCCCAATGCCCGGGATGTCCCGGTCCGTGTTCCTCTCCCCGGGATGTCCATGTCCCGATCCCGGGGATGTCCCGGTCCGTGTTCCTGTCCCGGGGATGTCCCGGTCCCCGGGATGTCCCTGTCTCCGGGATGTCCCGGTCCATGTCCCGATCCCTCTCCCCGAACTACGAGTCCCAGCAGCCCCCGGGATGTCCCGGTCCGTGTCCCTGTCCCCGGGATGTCCCAGTCCCGGTCCCTGTCCCAGTCCTCGGGACGTCCCTGTCCCTGTCCCTGTCCCTGTCCCTGTCCCTGTCCCTGTCCCTGTCCCTGTCCCTGTCCCGGTCCCGACCCCTGTCCCCGAACTACGAGTCCCAGCAGCCCCGGGATGTCCCGCCCAGGGGTGGGACCGGCCCGGCCATCCCGGGCGGGGGCTCCGGGGGGGCTCCGCCTGTTCCCGACCTTCCGCCGCTCCCGGTGAGTCCTGGGGGCGCGGAGGGCTCGGGGTCCCGTGTCCCCTCCCGGGCTGTCCCCGGGGCTGGAGGGGACAGCGACACTCGCTTTCGCTCCCGCTGGGGGCGGAGGGAGCACCCCCGGGATCGCCCCTCGGAATCCCGGGGTTAACGGGACCGGGACACACCGGGAATCGGTCTGATTTGGGAAGGAGAAATCCCATCTCGGGGTTCTCCTGCACCTCCGGGATCGCTCTTGGCAATCCCGGGATTAACGGGACCGGGACACACCGGGGATCGGTCTGGTTTGGGAATCCTGGGATTAACGGGACCGGGACACACCGGGAATCGGTCTGGTTTGGGAATCCTGGGATTAACGGGACCGGGACACACCGGGAATCGGTCTGATTTGGGAAGGAGAAATCCCATCTCGGGGTTCTCCTGCACCTCCGGGATCGCTCTTGGCAATCCCGGGATTAACGGGACCGGGACACGCTGGGAATTTGATCTCGCTGAGAGGGAACAATCCCGGGGTTTTCCTGCATTCCCGGGATCCTGGGATTAACGGGAACCGGAGCCAGGACACGCCGGGAATTGGTCTGGTTTGGGAATCCTGGTGTTCTCCTGCATCCCCGGGATGTCTCCCCGGGATTAACGGGACCGGGACACGCCGGGAATCGGTCTCACTGGGAAGGAGCAATCCCGGGGTTTTCCTGCATTCCCGGGATCCCGGGATTAACGGGACCGGAGCCAGGACACACCGGGAATTGGTCTGGTTTGGGAATCCCGGTGTTCTCCTGCACCCCCGGGCTGTCTCTCCGGGATTAACGGGACCGGAACACACCGGGAACTGGTCTCGCTGGGAAGGAGCAATCCCGGGTTTTTCCTGCATTCCCGGGATCCCGGGATTAACGGGACCGGAGCCGGGACACACCGGCAATTGGTCTGGTTTGGGAATCCCGGTGTTCTCCTGCATCCCCGGGCTGTGTCCCCGGAATCCCGGGATTAACGGGACCGGGACACGCCGGGAATCAGTCTCGCTGGGAAGGAACAATCCCGGGCTTTTCCCGCATTCCCGGGATAATGAGGAAAACAGCGAAAAAGAAGGAAAAACTCAGGAATTGTCAGGGAGGGGCTGGGCCGTGAGCACCGGGAGCACCGGGGTTATTCCGTGAATATTCCCGGGACCGGATTTTCCCCAAATACACCTTTTTCTTCTTTTCTTTTATTTATTTTTTTTTAATTTTTTTTTTTTTAAATTTTGCTTCCTCCAGACTCCGTTTCCTTCACAAGGATTGAAAATTCCAAGTGAAATCTCCTTTATCGTTTCCTTTATTTTTGGCAGCGAAGGCTCGGTGCCAAATAAATAAATAAATAAATAAATGCTGTTAAAATAAATAAATAAATTCTGTTGTTCTGAGTGAATTAATCCCGTTGTTCTTTGCCGCGGAATAACAGAATCGTGGAATTGTTAAAGGTTGGGGAAAGACCTTTTGGATCAAGTCCGGAATATCCACACTTTTTTTTTTCCCCTAGACCAGGAAAAAAAAAAAGCTGGGAACCGCCTCGGAATAATAAAATATTATTTAAAAATCTTTCTTCTTGTACGTATTTTACAATTATTGATTACCCTGTTATTAAAAAAAAAGAAAAAAAATTTCCGAATTTTAACCCTTAAACACCCAAATCCCTCCAAACGATCCTCATTTTTCCTATCGTTTTCCAGGAAAACACTTTCTCCCCTAAATCCTTTCCCGCACCCCTCATCCTAAATTAAATTTTCCTTCTTTTCCCTGAGCTTTTCTAGTTTTTTTTCCCCTCATTTTTCCAGCTCTGGCCTCCTGGCGCCGGCAGAGGGGGTCAGACCACCACAAATCCCACTGAAATCCTGTTTATTTTTCCCTCACCATTCTCAGGAATATCATTTTTTTTCCCTCTGGAATCACCACCCCGATCCCAACTCCCAACCCTCCGCGGGGTCAGGAATTAATTTATCCCCGAAATTACAAATGACATCATCCATTTCCCGGGGCCGGCAATTCCCGGCATTATTTATAGGGAATTGTTATGGGGTTTCCAATCCTCTCTCTCCCCTTTTATTTATTATTTTTTTTTTTTTTAAATTTTTATTTTTATGGCTCCATCCCGGAGCAGCTGGGGCGGCTGATAATCAGCCGGAGTTGTGTTTTGGAGCGGGGCCAGCGTTTATTTGGAATAAATTTCCCTCGGGGAAACGCAGCCTTTGACACCGATCCCACCCCCGAGGGTGAGGCTGAACTCCCCGAAGGGCAAATTTCACCTTCCGAGGGGGAAAATTCGCTGGATTTGGGTCTTTTTTTCGGGAAAAAAAATGGAATATTGGGAGTTGGAAGGGTGGTCGAAATCCGCTCCGGGTGGTTTTTAGGGTAAGGGGGGGAATGGGGTGGGGTTAGGTGGGATTTTGGGGATGGAATTCCCGAGGAAGGTGTGGAGGATCCCCGGAATATCCAAGGATCGCCCTGGGATGGTGGGAGGGGTCCCTGGAGGAGATCGAAGGTCCTCCCCACCCAAAAATTCCAGGATTTTTTGCCGTTTCAGAGATGGGAAGGGGAAAAAGGTGGGAAAAACCAACATTTTCCTCGTTTATTCCCGGTATTGTGGGATCCCAGAATGATCCCATAATAATCCTCATTAATTCCCAACATTTTGGGAAGGAATGGGATCCAATCTCCCACCAGGATAACATTTCCGTCCTCATTTATTCTCAATATTATGGCACAGCATGAGATCCAGGCTCCCCTCAGGATAAATTTCCATCCTTTTCCTCATTTATTTCCAACATTGTGGGATCCCAGAATGAGACCCGGGCTCCCACCAGGATAAGATTTCCGTCCTTTTCCTCATTTGTTCCCAATATTATGGGACAGAATGGGATCCAGGCTCCCACCAGGATAAATTTCCATCCTTTTCCTCATTTATTCCCAACATTTTGGGATCCCAGAATGAGATCCAGGGTCACGCCAGCATAAATTTCCATTCTTTTCCTCATTAATTCCCAACATTTTGGGAAGGAATGGGATCCAATCTCCCACCAGGATAACATTTCCATCCTCATTAATTCCCAATATTATGGGACAGAATGGGATCCAGGCTCCCACCAGGATAAATTTCCATCCTTTTCCCGATTTTATTTTTAAATAAAAATTTATTTATTTGTCCATTCCCGACATTTTGGGACAGGATGGGATCCGGGCTCTCACCAGGACTGATTTCCACCGTTTCCCCAATTTTATTTTTAAACAAAAATTTATTTATTTGTCCATTCCCGACATTTTGGGGCAGGATGGGATCGCGGCTGTCCCGCCCATAAATAAGGGATTTTGATGGATCCGAGGCCATCCCTCGCTCATTTCCATCACAATTCCTGCTCCGAGCGCTCCCCGCCTGTGCCGGGCCCGGGGGAAGGGCTGGGGACAGCTGGCACGGGGACCGGGGGGGCAGGGGTCACCGGGGCCAGCCCGGGACAATCCCGGGACAGTTCTGGGGACAATTCCCTGGACAATCCCCGGGACAATCCCGCGACAATCCCGCGACAATCCCCGGGACAATTCCCAGGATAATTCCCGGGACAATTCCCAGGATAATTCCCTGGACAATCCCCGGGACAATCCCAGGACAATCCCCGGGATAATTCCGGGGACAATCCTGGGGACAATTCCAGGCGGGAATGGCAGAGCTGCCGCGGTTCCTAGCCCGGGACAATCCCCGGGACAATTCCGGCGACAGTTTCGGGACAATCCCCAGGATAATTCCCGGGATAATTCCGGGGACAATTCCAGGGAAAATTCCAGGCGGGAATGGCAGAGCTGCCTCGGTTCCTAGCCCGGGACAATCCCCGGGATAATTCCGCGGAGAATTCCTGGGACAATCCCCGGGACAATTCCCGGGACAATTCCGGGACAATTCCAGGACAATCCCGGGACAATTCCCGAGATAATTCCCGGGACAATCCCAGGGACGATTCCAGGCGGGAACGGCAGAGCTGCCTCGGTTCCCAGCCCGGGACAATTCCGGGACAGTTCTGGGGACAATTCCCTGGACAATCCCCGCGACAATCCCGCGACAATCCCCGGGACAATTCCCGGGACAATTCCCAGGACAATTCCAGGACAATTCCGGGGACGATTCCAGGCGGGAATGGCAGAGCTGCCGCGGTTCCCAGCCCGGGACAATTCCGGGACAATCCCGGGAGAATTCCAGGACAATTCCGGGACAATTCCCGGGATAATTCCGGGACAATCCCGGGACAATTCCGGGACAATTCCCGGGACAATTCCGGGACAATCCCGGGACAATTCCGGGACAATTCCGGGCAGGAATGGCAGAGCTCCCGCGGTTCCCAGCCCGGGAATCTCCACCCCATATGGGATTTGTGGGGTCGGGATCTGTGGGGCTGCTCTGGGTGGCAGCGGGGGATTCCCAAATGGAATTTTTTGGGTTTTCCCGTCCGATCCATGGCAATTTCGGCTCCTCATCCCCACCCGAACGTTGTTCTCCTCTCCGGGGCTGTTCCGAGTCCCCCATTCCCTCATTCCCCCAAAATCCTTTGGGGTCGCGGCTGCGAGCAGCCTCAGAGATTCCCGGGAAGGATGGGAGCTCTCTGGGCCGCGGCAGAAATAGGATTAGGGAATTAGGGAATTCGGGAATTGCGGGGGATGGGCACAGCCCTGCCCGTCCCACTCCCTGAGGGAATTCTCCTCCTCCCGAGGCAGCAGAGAGCATTAAAATTCATGAGCGAGGCCAGAATGGGTTTAAATTTAGGCTTGAACTCTGGCTCAGCCTATAAATATCCATTTGTTCATCATGCTTTTATTATTTATATTTATATTTATATTTATATTTATATTTGTTTTTATATTTATATCTATATCTATATCTATATCTATATCTATATCTATATCTATATCTATATATCTATATCTATATCTATAGTTGTATTTATATCTATATCCGTAGCTATAGTTATTTTCATTTTTATATTTTGCTTTTATGTATTTAAATATTTCTATTTACGTTCTTATTTATATTTTTATTTATTTATTTATACTTATATTATTATGTAAGTATGAATATATTTATATATCGATTCTATATTTATACATTGATTATCTATTATATATTTATATATTGATTTCTATATTTATATTTATTTTTGTGTTTTACACCGTATCTACCAATAGAAATAAAAAATAAATTCCCTTCCCTCGGCCCCACAGACCCCAAATTAAAGCCCCCAAATTCCGTTCCCTTCGCTCCCTCGTCCCTTCCAAGGACCCAAATTCCCCGCGGGAATTTTTTCCGAAATAAATCCCTCTCCCGTTCCACAAACAGCTCAGGAATTCCTCCAAAATCGGGAAAATTCATAGCCTAATTCCCATTTTTCCTTTTCCGGACCGAACTTTGATTTTTGCGGAAATTTGGGATGGGGGAAACCCTTTTTGGCCACCAAAAGGGACCGATCCGAAGGTTTTCTTCATCCCTTTTCGGGGTTTTTTCATCCCTTTTCGGGTTTTTTCATCCCTTTTCGGGTTTTTCATCCCTTTTCGTGTTTTTTCATCCCTTTTCGGGTTTTTCATCTCTTTTCGGGTTTTTTTCATCCCTTTTCGGGTTTTTTTCATCCCTTTTCGGGTTTCTTCATCCCTTTTCGGGTTTTTTTCATCCCTTTTCGTGTTTTTTTATCCCTTTTCGGTTTTTTTTCATCCCTTTTCGGGGTTTTTTCAACCCTTTTCGGGTTTTTTCATCCCTTTTCGGGTTTTTTCATCCCTTTTCGGGTTTTTTTCATCCCTTTTCGTGTTTTTTCATCCCTTTTCGGGGTTTTTCATGCCTTTTCGGGTTTTTCATCCCTTTTCGGGTTTTTCATCCCTTTTCGTGTTTTTTTCATCCCTTTTCGGGTTTTTTCATCCCTTTTCGGGTTTTTTTCATCCCTTTTCGGGTTTTTCCCAGCCTGGAAAATCTCAAATCCGTGGGGAATTCTCCCGAGGAGGAACAGCTGCGGGAGGAGTCCATCATTCCAACCCCGCGCCATATGGGACGGGACGGGGCTGGAAAATCGCGGCCCCAAATTCCCAAATCCCGCTGGGATTGTCGCGTCCGAGTGCCATCTGATTCCCGGGGACAAAGGGAAAAGCCGAGCCCTCGCCCAGCCCCGAGATTCCCAATGTTTTTCCCACTAAAATCGGATTTATTTGGTGAAAAAAAATCCTCTTTTCCGCCTCTGTACGCTGAATTTTTTAATTTTTTTTTTTTAATTTAAAAGAATCTTTTAATGACATTTCATTTGTAATATTTCGGGGGAAATTACATTAAACTTCCCACTAAAATTGAATTTCTTTGGTAATAAAAAAATCCCCGTTTTCGCCGCCGTACACTGATTTTTTTTTAAATGTCATTTTTTTGAAAATGACATTTCATTGGTAATATTTCGGGGAAAATTGCACTAAACTTCCTACTAAAATTGGATTTATTTGGTAAAACAATCCCCGTTTTCTCCGCTGTACACTGAATTTTTAAAATTTTTTTAAAATGATATTTCGAGGGAAATTACACTAAGCTCCCCACTAAAACTGAATTTATTTGGTAAACAAAAATCCCCTTTTTCTCCGCCGTACCCTGATTTTTTTTTTTTTTTTTTTTTAATTTATTTTATTTTTTTAAATGACATTTCATTTGCAATATCCCGAGCAGCAGCTGCCGCCGAGGCTCTGCCGCACAGCTGAGGGCTCCATATGGAATTTTCATTCCCGGGAATTATGGCCCCATTAGGGCCCCGCAGCCCCGCCCTAAACGCGGCTTTTTGTCGGGAAAAAGGCGATCCCAAACCCGCAGGATGCGCTGGGGGTGTTCGTTAGGGGAAAAAAAAGAGATTTTGTATTTTTTATTGATTTTTTTTTAGGCGGCGCTGGGGGGTTTGAGACATTCCGGAGGTTCGGGAGCGTTTGGGAAATGTTCTCGGGTGGGATTTTGGGTGGGACTGGAGGAGCCCTGTGGGTCCCGATCCCACTCGGGATATTCACTCTGTCAGGAAACCCCAAAATCCTGACAGAAAACCCCAAAATCCTGACAGAAAACCCTAAAATCCTGCCAGGAAAATCCCGAAATGCTGACAGGAAAAAAGCTCAAAATCCTGCCAGGAAAATCCCAAAACCTTGCCAGAAAAAAACCCCAAATCCTGCCAGGAAACCCCAAAATCCTGCCAGAAAAAAACCCAAAACCCTGACAGGAGACGCGGAAAATCCTGTCAGAAAAAAGGAAACCAAATCCTGCCAGAAAATCCAAAAATTCCGCCAGAATCCCCCAAAATCCTGCCAGAAACCCCCAAAATCCTGGCAGAAAACCCCAAAATCCTGCCAGGAAAACCCCAAAATCCTGCCAGAAAACCCCAAAATCCTGCCAGAAAACCCCCAAATCCTGCTAGAAAACCCCAAAATCCTACCAGAAAACCCCAAAATCCTGCCAGAATCCCCCAAATCCTGCTAGAAAACCCCAAAATCCTGCCAGAAAACCCCAAAATCCTGCTAGAAAACCCCCAAATCCTGCTAGAAAACCCCAAAATCCTGCCAGAAAACCCCAAAATCCTGCTAGAAAACCCCAAAATCCTGCCAGAATCCCCCAAATCCTGCCAGAATACCCCAAAATCCTGCTAGAAAACCCCCAAATCCTGCGAGAAAACCCCAAAATCCTGCCAGAAAACCCCAAAATCCTGCTAGAAAACCCCAAAATCCTGCCAGAATCCCCCAAATCCTGCCAGAATACCCCAAAATCCTGCCAGAATCCCCCAAATCCTGCCAGAATACCCCAAAATCCTGCCAGAATCCCCCAAAATCCTGCCAGAATCCCCCAAAATCCTGCCAGAAAACCCCAAAATTCTGCCAGAATCCCCCAAAATCCTTCCAGAATCCCCCCAAATTCTGCCAGAATCCCCCAAAATTCCGCCAGAAAACCCCAAAATCCTGCCAGAATCCCCCAAAATCCTGCCCTTGCTTAGGGAACGGCTCCTCCTCATTACCCCGCGGCTCATGAATATTCAAATCAGCGCGCTGTGATTGGCTGTGGAGGGCAATACGCGCTATCTCATTGATATTCACCTCAGCCATCTGTGATTGGCTGCAGCTTGGCAGCGAGGCCACGCCCCCTCCGCCCCGCCGGGGCCTTGGTTGCCATAGCAACACTTCCGGGTTTTTGCGCTTTCGCTCTGCCTCTGCCGCGGGGGCCGATGGGAAAGCGATATGCTAATGAGGGGGCGTGGCTTGGGGTCCCGCGGCGTCGTGTGCGCGGCCGCTCCAGGGAGACAAATTTAGGGAAAAACTTCGGGAAAAAAACCTGGGAAATGTGACAAATCCAGGGAAAAACTTCGGGAAAAAGAGCCCCGGGAACGGCGACAATTCCAGGGAAAATCCTCGGGAAAAAAACCCGTGAAATGTGACAAATCCAGGGAAAAATTTCGGGAAAAAGAGCCCTGGGAACGGCGACAATTCCAGGGAAAAACTTCAGGAAAAGGAGCCCCGGGAGTGGCGACAATTCCAGGGAAAATCCTCGGGAAAAAAACCCGTGAAATGTGACAAATCCAGGGAAAAATTTCGGGAAAAAGAGCCCCGGGAACGGCGACAATTCCTGGGAAAATCCTCGGGAAAAAAACCCGGGAAATGTGATAAATTCAAGGGAAAACCTCGGGTAAAAAACCCCGGGAGCGGTGACAAATCCAGAGGAAAAACCTCGGGAAAAAGAGCCCCGGGAGAGGCGATAATCCAGGGAAAAACCTCGGGGAAAAAAAAACGGGAAATGTGACAAATCCAGGGAAAAACCTCGGGGAAGAGAGCCCCGGGAACGGTGGCAATTCCAGGGAAAAAGAATCCCGAGAGTGGTGACAAATCCAGGGAAAAACAGCCCGGGAAATGTGATAAATCCAGGGAAAAACCTCGGGAAAAGGAGCCCCGGGAACGGTGAAAACCCAGGGAAAAACACCCCGGGAAATGTGATAAATCTAGAAAAAAACCTCGGGAAGAAGAGCCCCGGGAGCAGTGACAATTCCAGGGAAAATCCTCGGGAAAAGCACCCTGGAAATGTGACAAACTCAGGGAAAAACCTCGGGAAAGAGCCCCGGGAGCCGCGGATTGGGCCCTTGGGATGCGGAATTCCCTCCTGGATCGGGATGGGGCCCAAATTTCCATCTGCACCTCCCAAATTCGCATCTTCACCTCCCAAATTTCCATCTGCACCTCCCAAATTTACATTTGCACATCCCAAATTTCCATTTCCCCATCCTGAATTTCCTTTTGCACCTCCCAAATTTCCATCTGCACCTCCCAAATTTACATTTGCCCATTCCAAATTTACATCTGCGCCTCCCAAATTTCTGTTTGCACCTCCCAAATTTCTATTTATCCATCCCTAATTTCCATCTACACCTCCCAAATTTCCATTTACACCTCCCAAATTTACATTTGCCCGTCCCAAATTCCCATCAGCTCCTCCCTAATTTACATTTTCATGTCCCAAATTTCCATCTACACCTCCCAAATTTCCATCTACACCTCCCAAATTTCCATCTGCACCTCCCAAATTTACATTTGCCGGTCCCAAACACATCTGCACACCCCAAACTGACATTTGCAAGTCCCAAATTTCCATTTCCCCATCCTGAATTTCCTTTTGCACTTCCCAAATTTCCATTTACACCGCCCAAATTTACATTTGCACATCCCAAATTCCCATCTGCACCTCCCTAATTTACATTTGCCCATCCCAAACTTACATCGGCACGTCCCAAACTGACATTTGCAAGTCCCAAATTTCCATTCGCTCATTCCAAATTTACATCTGCGCCTCCCAAATTTATGTTTGCACCTCCCAAATTTCTATTTATCCATCCCTAATTTCCATCTACACCTCCCAAATTTCCATCTACACCTCCCAAATTTCCATCTGCACCGCCCAAATTTACATTTGCCCGTCCCAAATTCCCATCCGCTCCTCCCTAATTTACATTTTCATGTCCCAAATTTCCATCTGCACCTCCCAAATTTACATTTGCCCGTCCCAAATTCCCATCCGCTCCTCCCTAATTTACATTTTCATGTCCCAAATTTCCATCTGCACCTCCCAAATTTCCATCTGCACCTCCAAAATTCCCATCTGCACCTCCCAAATTCCCATCTGCACATCCCAAACTTCCATTTCCACATCCCAAACTTCCTTTTTCACACCCCAAATTTCCATTCCCACGCCGTTTCCATCCCTCGAATTCTTGGACAACAAAATCCTCGATGTCCACGCGGTTTTTGGTTTGTTTTTTTTTTTTCCCGCCGGGTTTGGGAGCCGTTCCCAAAATTCCCACGTGGAAATTCCGGACACCCGCGAGCCATCGATGGCACATTTGTGGCCCCCGCAGTGTCCCCGAGGTTCCCTCTTCCCACATTTCCCCGGGAATGACCCAAACCAGGCAAGAAAATTTAATTTCTGTGAGCTCCTGCCAGGATTTTCTGGATCTGCGCCTCGGGGAGGGCTGGAAATGGAGGATCCCAAAGAAATTCTCGTCTGGGGCGCGTTCCAGAAATCTCCGCCACTCCTTAGGAATATCCATGGAATTTTCCGCACTGGGGAGCTCTGGAATTGGGGAGAAATTGGGGTTTTTGGGAGTGATCGCCCTGGTGAGCCTCCAAAGCTGGAAAATCCCAAAATCCTGGGATTGTTGGGGTGGGAAAAGCCCCCTGTGCCCAATCCCTAGCACTGAGTGACAATTCCAGGAATTCCTTGGGCCGCCAGCTTGGAAAATCTCCATTCCAAAGGTGCTTTAATGCAAATATTCCATAATTTCTGCCGTGCCCATTTATCCTTTTTCCCTCTTCAGAGTCAGGACAATTTGAGGCCCAATCGCTGAGCAAAAAAAATAGGATTTTTTAATTCACGTCCCTGAGGAAGCTTGATATAAAAACGTCATTAAATCCCTGATTTTGGATATTTGGAAGGCCAAACATTTCCTATAATTTGTTTTTTTCAGCCCTTGGATCTGCTGGGTTTGAAGGGCTCTGAGCTGAGCACTCAAAAAGTTCTTTAATGCAAATATTTCATAATTTCTGTGATTCCCATTTATCCATTTCCCCTCCTCGGAGCTAGGACAATTTGAGGCCCAATCGCTGAGCAAAAAAATAGGATTTTTCTCCATAAATTGGACTTTTTATCCCTAAATCGGACTCTGGGCACCCCAAATCCGAGAGGGACATCAAACCCGGCCAGGAGCTGCTCCTCCACCTCGAAATTTCAAGGAAAATGCTTTTTTTCCCCAAGTTTTACATCTTTGTCACCAAAAAACAGCAACCTCGGCCTTGCCCCGCGGAGCCGTAAATGGAATTTCGCTGTCATTCCCTGGAAATCCATCACCGCCCCGAGGATCCGGCGCTGGCAGGAGAAAAATGATCCTTTCTGGGTTTTTTTTTTTGCAAAACCTCATTCTGGAACAGCTCCGAAGGTTTTCACCTTGACAGGGATTCAGGGATTTCGGGATGGATGGATTTTATCTCTCGTCAAAAGGGAATTTTCCGCGAGTGCCTTCGTCCTGTTCTGATTTTCACCCCAAAATGTCTTTGGTTGATATTTTAATTCACGTCCCTAAGGAGCTTTGATATAAAAACGTCATTAAATCCCTGATTTTGGATAATTGGAAGGGCAAATATTTCCTATAATTTGTTTTTTTCAGCCCTTGGATCTGCTGGGTTTGATGGGCTCTGAGCTGAGCACTCAAAAAGTTCTTTAATGCAAATATTTCATAATTTCTGCCGTTCCCATTTATCTCTTTTTCCTCCTCGGTGTTAGGACAATTTGAGGCCCAATCGTTGAGAAAAAAACCAGTTTTTTCTCCATAAATTGGACTTTTTATCCCTAAAATGGACTCTGGGCGGATGCATTGCCACCCCAAATCCGAGAGGGACACCAAACCTGGCTGGGAGCTGCTTATAATAATAATTTTAATAATAAATATAAATATAAGTATAAGTATAAATATAAATATAAATATAAATATAAATATAAATATAAATAGAAATAGAAATAGAAATAGAAATAGAAATAGAAATAGAAATAGAAATAGAAATAGAAATAGAAATAGAAATAGAAATATCCATATCCATATCCATATCCATATCCATATCCATATCCATATCAATAGAAAGGGAATATTAAAATTAATATGAATAAAATATAATGTAATATAATATAAATATAAAAATAAATAGAAATAGAAATAGAAATATGACTAGAAATAGAAATAGAAATAGAAATAGAAATAATTTAATAGTAATAATAATGATGACGATGATGATGATGATGATGACGATGACGATGACGATGACGATAATAATAATAACAATAATAATAATAATCTTTATTTCCCAGCCCGCCAGCCTCTCTCAGCCTCTCCCCACAATTTTTGGGAATGTTTTCCCTCCCCGGAGCGCGGCCAGCAGAGGGGGACAGAGTCCAGCGAATCTCGGGAATTCCAATCCCTCCCTGCTCATCCCTCACCCGCGATGGGAATTTTGGGGATGGAAATCACAAATTCCAGCCCCTCCCCTGCTCCCAAGGCGGAATTTCAAACTCTGTTTATTTATTTATTTTTCCTCTTTGCAGTGTTATATAAATATTATATTTATAAATATATATTTATAACTATAAAATATTTATAAATATTTATTATATTTATAGCTACAAATATTACAGTTATAAATATATAGTATATTTATAACTATAAATATTATATTTGTAAATATGTATTATGTTTCTACCTATAAATATTGTATTTATAATATTTCTATGTATACTTATATGCAATAATATTTATAAAGATTATATTTATAAATCATATAAAAGGTGCATATTTCATAAATATTATATAATCTATAAATGGCTATAATGTAAACATATAATCTATAAATTATAAATGATATAAATATTATGTATACTAAAATATTACATTTATAAACAGAAATATTATATAAAAATATCTATTACGTCCATATTATCTAATAGAATTATTTTATAATATATAGATTATATATTATAGAAATATTATATGTAATAATGACAGTAAAATATTATATTTATAAAATATATACATCACTCTGCCAAGGACGGGACGGATAAAAAAGGAGGTTTTTTCCCAGTTTAACAGGAAAAAAAGGGTTTTAAAAAAAGAATTTGTGACTTTTTGGACCCCAAACTCCAGAATTTCCCTGTGAGCTCAGGTTGGGATTGAGCTTTGGGCATCCCTGACCTTCCTCCCATGCCTCTGGCTCCTGGAAAATTCATTTAATGCCCTAAAACACCACCAAATTGCTCAGAAATTCAGGATTTTTGTGCAGTTTGGGGCAGGGGGTGAGGGATCCCTTGGGAAGGACAATCCCAGACCCAGGAGATCCTGGGAATCGCCAGGAGCAGATCCCAGGGGTGGATCCAGGGGGAAAAACACCTCGGATTTATAATTCCAGGCCTTAAAACTTCCATTTCTGTTCTAATTCCAAGCCTTAAAACTTCCGTTTCTGTTCCAATTCCAGGCCTTAAAACTTCCATTTCTTTCCCAATCCCAGGCCTCTAAAACCTCAATTTCTGTTCCAATCCTAGGCCTTAAAACCTTTATTTTTTTAGTTCCAGGCCTCGAAAACCTCTCAGATTTCTAATTCCAGGCCTTAAAACCTCCATTTCTTTCCTAATTCCAGACCTCAAAACCTCAATTTCTTTTCCAATTCCAGGCCTTAAAACCTTTATTTTTCTAGTTCCAGGCCTCGAAAACCTCCATTTCTTTCCTAATTCCAGACCTCAAAACCACAATTTCTTTCCTAACTCCAGGCCTCTAAAACCCCTCGGATTTCCAATTCCAGGCCTCTAAATCCTTGATTTCTTTCCCAGTTCCAGGTCCTAAAACCTCCATTTCTTTTCCAATTCCAGACCTCAAAACCTCAATTTCTTTTCCAATTCCAGGCCTTAAAACCTTGATTTTTCTAGTTCCAGGCCTCTAAAATCCCTCGGATTTCTAATTCCAGGCCTTAAACCCTTGATTTCTTTCCTAATTCCAGACTTCCAAAACCTCAATTTCTAATCCAATTCCAGGACTCCAAAACCTCCATTTCTTTTCCAATGCCAGGCCTCTAAAACCGCGATTTCTTTTCTAATTCCAGGCCTTAAAACATCGATCTCTTTCCCAATCCCAGGCCTCTAAATCCTTGATTTCTTTCCCAATTCCAGGCCTTAAAACCTCCATTTTTTCCCCAATTCCAGGCGTACAAAAGCTCTATTTATTTTCTAATTCCAGGCCACCAAAACGTCGATTTCTTTTCCAGTTCCAGGCCTCCAAAACCTCAATTTCTTACGAAAATATGGAATTACTCGTGGCAGGTTCAGGCTGATACTTCACACCAAGAATGACCCCAAACAGCTGCAGCCACGAATAAATTCCAAAGACAAAAATAAGAGGAAGGGAAATTGAGGAATAAAAATTTAATTGCCTGGGAATTCTCACATTCCAGAAGCTTCCCGCAAATTTTGGGTGCCGACCAGCCAGGAACGAGCAGGAATTCCGTGAAAAATGTGTATTTTCAGGTCGGATTCTGTGCTCGGAAAGGCACGAATTAATGAGATTTTTTCCCCCTCTGACTCAGCGCCGCATCCTCCGTTTATTATCCCGAGAAAAAAGTGCACCAAAAAAAAAAAAAAATCCCGAATTTCCATTTGAAATCCATTTAGGAGTGAAGGATCAGCGTATCCCCAGGGAAAAAAAAACACAAAAAAAAAAAAAACCAAACCCTAATTTTCATTTTAAATCCATTTAGGGGTGAAGGAGAGGGGAACGGATGATTCATGGGAACATCCAGGGCACGGAAACGGCCCCGGGAGCGATGGAAATAAATCCGGGGAATTTATATTTGTCAGGAAAAGCCTTGATGAGGAAGGTGCTGCTCCTGCACAGGACAAATCGGACAGAAAAGAGGATTTTGGGGATTTTTTTCTGCGTTTTTCAGCGCCTGCGGGGAGGACGGTCATGGCCTGGTGGGGGAAATTGGGATTTATTCCATCCCGGGATTTCGGTCTCTTCCCAAAAATCTGTAGGGGTGGGAAGGAGTTGCTCCCAAACTTTTAGGGGTGCACAGGATGGTGGAAGTACCACCAAAATTATTGAATTTATCCCCTGAAATAAATTACAAATGATAAAATAAATTTTTATAATTTGTTGATCGTTTTCTTTATTATTTATTGGGGTTTGCAGCGTGAGGAGCATTCGGATTTGAAGGATCTTCGATTGAATTCCCTGAGGTTGGCAATCCGTGAGCATCTCCACCTGAAAGAGCCAAAACTTTGGGATCTGAGCTGTTTGGTTAAAGTTCAACCCAAAATTTCCCCATTAATCTGGGAATTATTGGGATCACCCCATTAATCTGATCATTAATTATTGGGATCACCCCGTTAATCTGATCATTAATTATTGGGATCACCCCGTTAATCTGATCATTATTGGGATCAATCCATTAATATGGTAATTATTGTGATTATCCCATTAATCCGATAATTAATGATTGGGATTACCCCATTAATGTGGGAATTAATTATTGGGATCACCCCATCAATCTGATAATTAATTATTGGGATCACCCCGTTAATCTGATAATTATTGAAACCATCCCATTAATTTGGTTATCAATGATTGGGACACCCCATTAATCCGATCATTATTGGGACCACCCTGTTAATCTGATAATCATTGGGATCAGTCCATTAATCTGATCATTATTTGGATCAATCCATTAATCTGATCATTATTGGGATCACCCCATTAATCTGATAATTAATTATTGGGATCACAGATTCATTAAGGAGGGAAAGACCTCCCGGATCATCAATGAACCCAAACCCTCCACGCCCCAACCTTTTGGGGCCTGAGGAAACCCCGATCCCAAAATTTTCATCTCCTTGAGTCAGAGAGGTTCTGTTTTCTGTAGGAACAATTTGGGGCTTCTTTTTAAAAATATAATCTTTGGCAATTCCTTCCATTTTCTGGCAATTCCTTCCATTTTCTGGCAATTCCTTCCATTTTTTGGCAATTCCTTCCATTTCTTGGCAATTCCTTCAAATTTTGGGCAATTCCTTCCATCTTTTGGCAATTCCTTCCCTCTTTTGGCAATTGTTTCCAACTTTATAGAAATTCCTTCCTTCTTTTGGCAATTCCTTCCATTTCTTGGCAATTCCTTTCACATTTTGGCAATTCCTATCATTTTTCAACAATCCCTTCCCTTTTTTACCAATCCCATCCATTTTTTTACCAATCCCATCCATTTTTTGCCAATCCCCTCCACTTTTTTACCAATCCCTTCCGTTTTTTCCGCAACCCCTTCCATTTTTTTGGCAATTCCTTCCATTTTTGGGTCAATTCCTCCTCAGAACACATTTCCCGTGGGTTTCAGCCCCAGGATCTCCCTCAGCGCCATCCCGGGGTGAGGTCTGGAAGGTTCCGGGCCCAGAATTGTTTTTCCAAAAAAAAACCCAAAAAAACCCCAACCTGGAATTGGGATCCCTCAGCAGAACTTCCCTCGTCCTCGTCCTCTCAATTAATGAATCAATCCAAGAGTTAATTAGGGAGAAAATGAACTCTCTTCAGCCGAGGGTTCGATTCCCGGCCCTTCCCACTTTTTGGGATATTTCGGCTCACGGATCGCCAATCCTGAGGGGATTAAATTAAAGATATTTCCAATCTGGGTGCTCCTCGTGCTGTGAACCCAAATCCGGGGATAAATTCCATTATTTTGGTGCCATTTCCAGAGCCCTGTGCCCATAAAGGTTTGGGAGCAGCTTCTTCACACCACTCCGGAATTTTGGGAAGCGACCGAAATCCTGGGATGGAAAATCTATACATTCATTTATTCATCCATTAATTAATTTATTTGTTTATCCATTCCTCTGTTCATCTATTTGTTCATTCACTCAATACATTCATTTTTTCATCTCTCCATTCATTTGTTCATCGATTATTTAATTTATTTATCCATTCATTTATTCATCTATCCACTCATTTATTCATCTCTCCACTCATTTATTCACCCATTAATTAATTTATCCATCTATCCATTCATTTGTTCATCTATTATTTAATTAATTTATTTATCCATTCATTTATTCATCTATTCATTCATTCGCTCATCTATTCACTTTTCCATCCATTAATTAATTAATCCATCTATCCACTCATTTACTCATTCTATTTACTCATTAATTTATCCATCTGTCCATCCGTTTTTCCCTCTGCTAATTAATTTCTTGATTCTATTTACTCGTTTATTCCTCTATCTATTTATTTATTTATATAAATAATTAAAAAAAAAAAAATTATTTATCTCGCCATCCATTTACTGATTCTCTTTCCCCACCTATTCGCGACCCCAATAAATTCTGGGATGGGAGCGCCGCTCCCAACGCCTCCTGGGATTTTATGGCCCCGGCGCTCCCCGAGGCCAGCGAGAGGCTGGAGGCGCTCGGGAATTCCAGGGGAACCGCGCCGGGAATCCGAATTATCCCGGGAGGGGAGAAACGCGGGAGTGGGAGGTGAAAAATTAAGATTTTTTCTGGAAATGCGCGGATTTTTCCCGGAAATGCGCAAATTTTCCCAGGAATGCGTGGATTTTTCCCGGAAATACGCGGATTTTTCCTGGAAATGCGTGGATTTTTCCCGGAAATACGCAACTTTTCCCAGGAATGCGCAGATTTTCCCGGAAATGGGTGGATTTTTACTGACAATGGGTGGATTTTCCCGGAAATGGGTGAATTTTCCCGGAAATGGGCGGATTTTCCCGGGAATGCACGGATTTTCCTGGAAATGGGTGGATTTTCCTGGGAATGCACGGATTTTCCTGGAAATGGGCGGATTTTCCTGGGAATGGGCAGATTTTCCTGGGAATGTATGGATTTTCCCGGAAAATGGGTGGATTTTTACTGACAATGGGCGGATTTTCCTGGGAATGCACAAATTTTCCCGGAAATGCACAAATTTTCCCGGGAATGTGCGGATTTTCCCGGAAATGGGTGGATTTTTACTGGCAATGGGTGGATTTTCCCGGGAATGCGCCGATTTTCCCGAAATGCACAGATTTTCCCGAAATGCGCCGATTTTTCCCAGGACTGCGCGGATTTTCCAACCAAACCAGTCTGGGCAAGGCTGGAAGGATTTTTCCCACCGGGAATGGCTGGAAATTGGCTCGGAAGGACTTTTCTCGCGGATCTTTTTTGCCTCAAATTCTGCAGGAGTTTCACCTGGAATTGCGCCGGGATCGGCGGCGGGAATTGGGCAAAAAACGAGGAGGGAAATTGGGTTTAAAAAATGAATGTTTGGGAGCCCCAAAAATTCTCAGGACAGGTGGGGAATGGCTCAGGTGTTCCCCACGTGTCCCAGAATGGTCCGGGAGCTGCGAGTTTCAATATCCGGATTTTTAATTAAAAAAAAAAAGCAATAAA
This sequence comes from Acanthornis magna, assembly GCA_036785705.1. Taxonomy (NCBI): domain Eukaryota; kingdom Metazoa; phylum Chordata; class Aves; order Passeriformes; family Acanthizidae; genus Acanthornis; species Acanthornis magna. Next base: position 1,149,357 of record JAWUZG010000190.1, read on the forward strand.
AAAAAAGAAAAAAATTATTCTTGTATATGTATTTATATATTTTTTAATTCTTGTATATGTATTCTAATATTAATGCATGCATACATATATATGTGTATCTACATCTCAGAATCCTCTGAAAATAGAATTTTTATTCTTGGATATATACTTTTATATATTTATTTATTAATTTTTATTCTTCTATATATTCTAATATTTACATATAAATTTTATATATATACACATATATATGTATATATTTCTCAGAATTCTCTGAAAATTGAATTTTTATTCTTGTATATATATTTTTATTTATTTATTTTTATTCTTATATATACTCTAATATTCATAATACTCTAATATACTCTAACATATACTCCAATATATATATAAATGCATATATCTATGTATCTATACATCAGAATTCTCTAAAAATGGAATTTTTTTCGAGTGGAAATCGCGGTCTGGGAGCCCCCGAATGACACAAAACCACCTGGCACAGAAGCCCAGGGCGTGAGAAACTCCCGACAGTAGGAATAAGGAAAAATAAATTGGATAGGTTTTTTTTTTGTTGTTTCTTTTTTTCTTTTTTGTTGGTTTTTTTTGCATTTTGGCACAGATTAAACCAATAAATTGGACAGAGATAAGAGAAAAAAAATGAAAAAAAAAATAGTTTATTTACAGCTTTCCTAACGCGGGGGATTTGATTTTTAATTGGTGATTGCGCTGTAATTTTTGCCATTTTTTCCATCCCCGTTTTGATAATAATTTTTTGGGGAAAAAAATGGATTCTCCTGGAATCACCTAGAAATTGGGATGGGAAAAGGATGGGAAAGGTGCCTGGGAATTATTCCATCGCAGGAATGATTCCAGAAGGAAATTCGGAATTTTTCCAAGCGGATCTCAACGTTCCCCCCCGGGATGAATTTGTCGGGAAAAAGGAAAAAAAAAAAAGGAAAGAAAACAAAACAGAAAAAATCCGCAGTTTAAGCGTGGAGGTTTTGTTCTTAAAAATCTTAAATCCGTGGCGACTTTTGCACCTTTTGGGGCATTTTTGGCGCGCTTTTGGGCACCTCCAGCAAGGTTTAATTAGAATAAATTTTAATAAATAGAATAATTAACATAAAGCAAAGAGGAACGGAATCCTTCTGTGAGCCAGGGAGGGAGGAGAAAGGGAAATTAATGCACCTTCCCTGCCCGAAAATCAGAATTTTTTGGGGAAAAATTAATCCCCATAGCCCCGCGGGAGCTCCCGGGGGTGACAGTAAAAAGAAAGAGGAAAAATCCACCTGATTTCGCCAAAAAAAAAAAAAAAAAGGATTATTCCAGAGAGGGAGGGAGGAAAAACCTTCGGGATTTACGGAATTCAGGCAAAGCAGGGGCTGAGTGGAAAGGGAGGAAAAACAACTTAAAAAATTGTGATTTTATCATTATTTCTCTTTTTTTTTGCGGTGTTGTCTCAGCGGTTTTTGTTTCGGTTTGAGGTGAGATTGTTAGTTTTGGGGTTTTTTTGGGGATTTTTTTTGGGTTTTTTAGGGATTTTTTTTTGCGTTTTGGCACAGATTAAACCACGGGCAAGGATAGGAATAAACTTCTCCCATCTCTGCGAGAGAGAAAAGGTAAATTGGGGATTTTAGTCGCACGAGGCTTCCAGAATTTGTGACATTTTTCCACAATTTCTTTGGATAGATCCATATATTCCATATATATATATATTCCATATAGAGATATTAAATTATCATCGGGGAGAAATTCTCTTAATTATGGTAATTATAATACACCAAATGCATGAATATTTTATTTATTATTACCGTTATTGCTGTATCAATATTAACAATAATAGCCTAAGAATTATGTCGATATTTATTCTTCCATTCAATAGAATATATTGATAAACGCGCTTTATTTAAACCTCTCGATTTTGATTATCAAACTCTCGGTTTTGATTATCATTTGAAAGGTTTAATTCTTATTTCTCCGCGGTTTTCCCGCCCTGGGAAGCACCGGGGACAGGAATTTCGGGGCTCTGGAACGCCGAGAATCAGCTCAAAAAAATAAAGAAAATTAAAATACACGGAGATTTTGCCGCGGGGATCGTCCTGGGTGGATCGCAACGCAAATCCCCCGAGGCGCGGGGCAAGGGCGGAGGGAAAATAAAGAGAATTTCGAGAGATTTTTTGGGGGAAAGAGTGGAATAGGCTCGCGGCGTCGATGTCGGGATTGACGGGAGATTTCAGCCCAGCCGGGTCCGTATTTAACAGGAGAGAACAGAGAATATTGAATCATTTATCCTTTATGGAAATGGAATTCCCGTGGGTAATAAATCCCTGGATTTATTTATTTTATTTATTTATTAGTTTATTTATTTAGTCACCAACCGCATTTTGATTCACCTGCAGCCGCGTGAATTATCCCGGCGGCTTTTCTTCAGCCATAAATTGGGGTTTTTTTCCGCATGGGCAAAAATCCTGACCCCAAATTCCTGATCCAGGTGTGAAACCCGCGGGATTTGGGACCCCGGAAAGGTCCGAGAAACCCAAACCCGGCGGGACCGGGACCGGGACAGGGACCGGGACTGGATCCCAAATCCTCCGTGCCGGGGGTGGGAATGAGGGGAGGGAGAAAAACCCTCGGGGGAGGTTTTCCCTGTGGAAAAATCCTTTGGGAAAGGATGGGATGGCGCCCCTGAAAAGCGGAATAAAAAGAATGAATGAAAGAATGAAAAGCAGAATAAAGAGGAGAATGAAAGAATGAAAAGCAGAATAAAAAGGAGAATGAAAGAATAAAAAGCAGAATAAAAAGGAGAATGAAAGAATAAACAGCAGAATGAAAGAATAAAAAGCAGAATGAAAGAATGAAAAGCAGAATGAAAAGCAGAAGGAAAAGCAGAATAAAAAGCAGAATGAAAGAATAAAGAGCAGAATGAAAGAATGAAAAGCAGAATAAAAAGCAGAATGAAAGAATGAACAGCAGAATAAAAAGCAGAAGGAAAAGCAGAATAAAAAGCAGAATGAAAGAATAAAAAGCAGAATAAAAAGCAGAATGAAAGAATGAAAAGCAGAATGAAAAGCAGAATGAGAAGCAGAATGAGAAGCAGAATGAGAAGCGCCCGGTCCCTCTGGCGAAGGGACAATCGCGACATTGTCCCCGCGCTCGGGATTTGATGGAGTGCGGCACTCGCCGCGAACAAACAGCTCAGTCTCTCATCCGCCAAGCCCTGGCACTGTTCCTCCGCCGTTCTGGCAAGGAGCCCTGGAAAGGATCCACAGCGATTCTTTTATTCCCCGAACCGAGGGAATTCGGGACCGGCGGGACGGGGCCGGGGGGGCAGCCCGGGAAGCGCCGGGGAATGAACACCTGGGGTTGGGCTTCGGGGGGCTTTGGAGGGGGAAAACTGAGCAAGACCCCCGAGACCCTAGAGCCCGCGGACACCCCGGAGCTCCTGGAGACCCTGGAATCCCCAGAAACCCTGGAGCCTCTGGAACCCCTGGAGCCTCTGGAACCCCTGGAGCCTCTGGAACCCCTGGAGCCCCCAGAGTCCCTGGAGCCTCTGGAGACCCTGGAGCCCCCAGAGTTCCTGGAGCCCCTGGAACTCTTGGAGCCCCCAGAAACCCTGGAACCCCTGGAGTCCCTGGAGACCCTGGAACCCCCAGAGTCCCTGGAGCCCCTGGAGCTCCTGGATCGTCTGGAACCCCCGGAGACCCTGCAGCCCCAGGAGCCCCCAGAGCTTCTGGAACCCCCGGAACCCTTGGAACCCCTGGAGCCTCAGAAGCCCCCGGAGCCCCTGGAACCTCCAGAATCCCTGGAACCCCCAGAACCCCTGGAGACCCCAGAGCCTCCAGAGCCCCCAGAGCTTCTGCAATCCCAGGAGTCCCCGGAGACCTTGGAGCTTCTGGAATCCCCGGAACCTTTGGAGCCCCCGAGGCCCCTGGAGCCCCTGGAGCCTCTGGAGCCTCTGGAACCCCTGGAGACCCTGGAGCCCCCAGAGCCCCCGGAGCCTCTGGAATCCCAGGAGTCCCCGGAATCCCTGGAGCCCTCAGAGACCTCAGAGCCCCCAGAGCCCCTGGAATTCTTGGAGCGCCCAGAGCCCCCAGAGCCTCCAGAGCCCCCGGAGCCCCCGGAGCCCCCCAGCAGCGGCTGCAGCCCGGGGAGGCCATGGGGAGGCTCCCGAGTGTCCCCCCCGCGCTGCCCTCCCTCCCCTCCCTGTCCTCCCTGTCCTCCCTCCTCCGCGGCCGCCGCCCCTGCAATAAGGAAAGGCACAAAGGGTGGCGAAGGGCGAACTTTGAAACTCCCCCGGTGCCGCTCCCCCCTCCCGGCACCGCCCAGGCCACCCGGGCACGGCCGAGGGTGCGGCCCTGAGGGTCACCCCGGGAGGGGACACGGCCGGGCGGGTGCGGCCGTCGGTGTCACCCCGGGAGGGGACACAGCCGAGGGTGCGGCCCTCGGTGTCACCCCGGGAGGGGACACGGCCGGGGAGGGTCCAGCCCTCGGTGTCACCCCGGGAGGGGACACGGGGGGGGCGGGTGCGACCCTCGGTGTCACCCCGGGAGGGGATACGGGCGGGTGCGGCCCTCGGTGTCACCCCAGGAGGGGACACGGCCGGGCGGGTGCGGCCCTGAGGGTCACCCCGGGAGGGGACACGGGGAGGGATGGTTCCGGCCCTCGGTGTCACCCCGGGAGGGCACACGGGCAGGGGCACTGCCAGGGCCCCCCACAGGAGCTGTGGGGCAGGCGGGGGGGATGCAGAGATTGGGATGCCAGGGGTCACCCTGCCGGGATTTCTGTCCATCCAGCCGCTCCTGTCCTGGCTGGATGCCACCAGAGTCACCTCCTGCAGGTCACACTGATGGGTGAGAGGACTCGAAATCCTCCAGATTCCACCCAAAACTGGGGCTCCCCTCCAGCCCCTCCCTGCTGGGGGAAGGAGCAGCAGGGAAGGAGCAGCAGGGAAGTGGCGAAGATCCTGACCATGGATGGACGGACGGACAGACAGATGGATGGATGGATGGATGGATCCATGGATCCATGGATCCATGGATGGATGGATGGACAATGATGGATCGATGGATGGATGGATGGACAATGATGGATCCATGGATGGATGGATGGAATCCATGGATGGATGGATGGATCCATGGATCCATGGATGGATGGATGATGGATGGATGGATGATGGATGGATGGAATCCATGGATGGATGGATGGACAATGATGGATCCATGGATGGATGGATGGAATCCATGGATGGATGGATGGATCCATGGATGGATGGATGGACAGTGATGGATCCATGGATGGATGGATGGAATCCATGGATGGATGGATGGATGGATGGATCCATGGATGGATGGATGATGGATGGATCCATGGATGGATCTATGGATGGAGGGATGGATGGACAGCGATGGATCCATGGATGGATGGATGGAGGCAAGAATGGGGTCAGGGTTGGGTTTTTGGGGTTTTGGCCTCCCTGGGCTGTGGGAGCTGCAGGAGGTGATGAAAGGAGGCAGTAACAGGGTCAGGGTTGGGTTTTTTGGGATTTCAGCCTCCTGGGCTGTGGGAGCTGCAGGAGGTGGGGAGGGGGCTCAGGGTGGGCTATTCCCGAGGGGTTTGGGGGCTCGGGGCACCGCGGCCTTTGGGGATCCCCTCGGGGGCTCCGATTCTGTTTGGGGGAGCAGGGACAGCCCCAAACTGAGCAGTTCAGCTTGAGCACCCCAGGACCAACTGAAGCTCCTCAAAAAGAAACCAAAACGCCAAAAAAAGGAGCGGAGAGAAACCCTGGGGGGCTCAGGAAGGGCAGAACCCCATCGAACCCCCCGGTCCGGGACCCCAGCCCACATCCCACCCGGAAAGGGCCGGGAATGCTCCGCAGGGATGGCGAGGGAAGGAGCAGGAGGAGCCGGGCCGGGCCCTCTGTTCCCCTGCCAGGGATTTGTTCAAAGGATCCACCCCAAAATCCACGTTCGGCTCCTGCCGGCACCGGCGACAGAAATATTCACACCTCCGTCCTTTTTCTGGGGGGGGAAAGGAGGGGCGGGAGGTGAAGAAAGAGATTTAAAAAAAAATAAAAAAAATAAAAAAAAATTTAAAAAATAAAAAATAAGAAGAAGAAAAAGAAAAAAAGATCAAAATGCCTTTATTTGATTTTTTTTTTTCCTCCCCGAAATATTGCCAGAATCAGACACCAAAGGGCTGGGCTCCCTTCCAGACCCAGAACTCGATTTTCCAGCGATTGATTATTTCCAAACGTGAAGTCTTTAAGTTGTTCCAAAATTTTTTTTTCCCCCCGTCTCTTCAAACTACTTTGGGGTTTGGGTTGGGTTTGATTTTTTTTTTTTTTTCCTTCATTTTGTAGTGACGGTTCTGATTCAATTGCTTAAAAAAAAAAAAAAAAAAAAAAGAAAAAAAAAAGAAAAAAGTCACAGACTTTAAAAAAGTTATTGCAGAGCTTTTTCAGGTTCCAGATGGGATAAATATTAAATGGATCCTGTGGAGAATATAATAAAAGAATGGCTGCAAAGCGATAAGGACGTTTGATAATTTTAATGTCGGTCCCTGAGAGAGGAACCGGTGAAGAATTCAGGATTTTTTTCCCTTTAAAATAATCCCGCTGCTCTCGCTTTGAACACTGACATTTTCTCCGTAAAATCTCCAGAGAAGGAAAATCTTATCAGTTGGGAAATCGCGTTTTTAAACGCCTTCCGCGGCAAAAAAAAAAGAAAAACAAAAAAAAAAAATCGGAATTTTCCGCGTGTGTTGGGAAGGAGATGAGCTGGGGGAAGCGTGGGCTTCAAAGTTTCGGGGAAAATCGGAAAATTCCTAATAAATTTCGGGAAAAATCGGAAAAATCCTAATAAATGAACCCAATTTCGGGGGCGAAAAAGGGGAATTTCTCCCCGGGGCAGCACCGGCGGGGCCGGGACAAAGCCGCGCTCCCCGGGCGGCCCCGGGACTCCTCGGGAAAGGAAAAAAACCAAATTTCCATCCATTTTCGGCTCTTTTTTCGGGGTGTCCGTGCGGGCTGGTGTCCCCCGCTCCTCTTTTCCTCCCTTTTCGCCCCAAAACCAAATCAATCAAAGGGCGAATAAAGGAAATAAAGCGGCGAAAATCCGCGAAAATCCGCGGGAAAATCCACGAAAATCCGCGAAAATCCACGAAAATCCGCGAAAATCCACGAAAATCCACGAGAATCCGCGAAAATCCGCGAAAATCCGCGGGAAAATCCACGAAAATCCGCGAAAATCCGCGAAAATCCGCGGGAAAATCCGCGGGAAAATCCACGAAAATCCGCGGGAAAATCCACGAAAATCCGCGAAAATCCGCGAAAATCCGCGAAAATCCGCGGGAAAATCCACGAAAATCCACGAAAATCCGCGAAAATCCGCGAAAATCCACGAAAATCTGGGAAAATCCGCGGGAAAATCCGCGAAAATCCGCGGGAAAATCCGCGAAAATCCACGAAAATCCACGAAAATCCGCGAAAATCCGCGGGAAAATCCACGAAAATCCGCGAAAATCCACGAAAGTCCACGAAAATCTGGGAAAATCCGCGGGAAAATCCGCGAAAATCCACGAAAATCCGGGAAAATCCGCGGGAAAATCCGCGGCCATTCCCTCCCTCCACGCATCGCTCTCCGGCCCCAAATTCCGGAGTTTTTCCCCCAAATCCCCGAGGGCACGGAGGTCTCTCCGGAGGCTCCGGCAGAGAATTCTCGGCGATTTTTAACTTTCAACTTGGCCTTGACCTCGGGGCCCGAGCAAAGAGCGCGGGGTCATGGGGCCGGGGCCGAGCGGGTGGGGAGGGGAGCGGCGCAAGGCTTCAAAGAGCCTGCGGGGTCGTGAAAGTGCGGCGGGGAGGAGAGGAGGCGCGGAGGGGAAGGGGAAGGTGGAAACCGCGAGGATTTGGGGTTTTTTTGGGGTTTTTTTGGGGTTTTTTTTGGTTTTTTTGGGTTTTTTTTGGTTTTTTTTGAGGTTTTTTGGGGGGTTTTTTCCCCCTCCTGGAGGTGCAGACTGCAGGGAGGAGAGGAGGCGCGGAGGGGAAGGGGAAGGTGGAAACCGCCGGGATTTGGGGTTTTTTTGGGGGTTTTTTTGGGGTTTTTTTGAGATTTTTTTGGCGGTTTTTTGGGGTTTTTTGGGTTTTTTTGGGGGGGGTTTTGAGTTTTTTTGGGTTTTTTTTTCCCCTCCTGGAGGTGCAGACTGCAGGGAGGAGAGGAGGCGCGGAGGGGAAGGGGAAGGTGGAAACCGCCGGGATTTGGGGTTTTTTTGGGGTTTTTTTGGGGGGGGGGGTTGGGGGTTTTTTTGGTTTTTTTTGGGGGGAGGGTTTGAGGTTTTTTGGGGTTTTTGGGGTTTTGTTGGGGTTTTTTTACCTCCTGGAGGTGCAGACTGCAGGGAGGAGAGGAGATTTCGGAGGGGAAGGGGAAGGTGGAAACCGTGAGGATTTGGGGTTTTTTTGGTTTTTTTTTTTGTTTTTTTTTTTTTTTTTTGTTTTGTTTTTTGTTTTTTGGTTTTTTTTTTTTGTTTTTTTTTTTTTTTTTTTTTTGAGGTTTTTTGGGGTTTTTTCCCCCTCCTGGAGGTGAAGACTGAGGGGAGGAGAGGAGATTTCCGAGGGGAAGGGGAAGGTGAAAACCGCGAGGATTTGGGGGTTTTTTGGGGTTTTTTTGGGGGGGGTTTTGGGGATTTTTGGGGTTTTTTGGGGGTTTTTTTTGGTTTTTTGGGGGGTTTTTTTTTGGTTTTTTGGGGGGGGTTGAGGTTTTTTTGGGGTTTTTTTTTGGTTTTTTGGGGTTTTTTTTTGTTGTTGTTTTTTGGAGGTTTTTTGGCGGTTTTTGGGATGTTTTTTAGGGGTTTTTTTTGGGTTTTTTTGGGGTTTTTTTGGTTTTTTTTTAGCTTTTTGGGGGGGTTTTTTCCCCCTCCTGGAGGTGAAGACTGCGGGGAGGAGAGGAGGCGCGGAGGGGAAGGGGAAGGTGGAAACTGCCGGGATTTGGGGTTTTTTTGGGGTTTTTTTGGGGGGGGGGGTTGGGGGTTTTTTTGTTTTTTTTTGGGGGGAGGGTTTGAGGTTTTTTGGGGTTTTTGGGGTTTTTTTGGGGTTTTTTTACCTCCTGGAGGTGCAGACTGCAGGGAGGAGAGGAGATTTCGGAGGGGAAGGGGAAGGTGGAAACCGTGAGGATTTGGGGTTTTTTTTTTTTTTTTTTTTTTTTTTTTTTTTTTTTTTTGTTTTTTTTTTTTTTGGTTTTTGGTTTTTGGTTTTTGGTTTTTTTTTTTGTTTTTTTTTTGAGGTTTTTTGGGGGTTTTTCCCCCTCCTGGAGGTGAAGACTGAGGGAAGGAGAGGAGATTTCCGAGGGGAAGGGGAAGGTGAAAACCGCGAGGATTTGGGGGTTTTTTGGGTTTTTTTTTGGGGGGCTTTTGGGGTTTTTTTGGGGTTTTTTTGGGGGGTTTTGGGGTTTTTTTTGGTTTTTTGGGGGGGTTTTCTGGGGTTTTTTTGAGTTTTTTGGGGGGTTTTTTTCCCTCTCCTGGAGGTGCAGACTGCGGGGAGGAGAGGAGGTTCGGAGGGGAAGGGGAAGGTGGAAACCACGAGGATTTGGGGTTTTTTGGGGTTTTTTGGGGGGTTTTTTGGGCTTTCCCCTCCTGGAGGTACAGACTGAGGGGAGGACAGGAGATTTCGGAGGGGAAGGGGAAAGTGAAAACCTCGGGGATTTGGGTTTTTTGGGGGGTTTTTTTAGTTTTCGGGGGTTTTTGGGGGTTTTTTTTCCCCTGGAGGTGCAGACTGAGGGGAGGGGAGGAGAGGAGATTTCCGAGGGGAAGGGGAAGGTGAAAATCACGAGGATTTGGGGGGTTTTGGGGTTTTGGGGGTTTTTTTCCCGTTGAGGTGCAGACTGAGAACAGGCAGAAAGGAGATTTCGGAGGGGAAGGTGAAAATCGCAGGGATTTGGGGTTTTTTTGGGGTTTTTTGGGTTTCTTTCCCCTCCTGGAGGTGCAGACTGAGGGGAGGAAAGGAGATTTCCGAGGGGAAGGGGAAGGTGAAAACCGCGGGGATTTGGGGTTTTTTTTTGTTTTTTTTTTCCTCCTGGAGGTGCAGACTGCTGGGTTTTTTAGGGGGGATTTGGGGAGATGGAACGAGCGGCGGTTTTGGGGTTTGGGCAGCGAAATTGGGATTTTTTTCCCTCCATCGTCACTCCTAACTCCCATTCCCTTCGGGATTTCTGTTCCTCCTCGGGGTCGGTGTTCCGCGGCCCAAGGGATTTTTATTTGGGCAGAACGCAGGAATTTTCGGATTTCTCCGCGGAAAAAGAACGACCCTCGAGAGGCTTTTCGGGGAATTTCGGCCGAGCTTTCCTCGGACGAGGCCTTTGGGGAAAAAAAACAGGGGAAAAAAAGGTTGGGAAATGTGGGTCTGGAGAATTCAAACCACGCACACCTTGAGGGTTTCACAGCAGGAGCTATTAAATTATTATTAAATTATTATCATTAAATGATTATTGTGTTCACCCCAAACTTTTCCAGACCCACGGAATCCTTCATCCCAAATTCCGTCCTCTTTTCCTCCTCCTCCGCCTCTCTCTCCACCTGTCCGGCGCTCCCGGAACCCGAAGGGATTTTCTCTTTGATTTCTCTTTCGTTTTCCCTCCTCCCTTTCCCAATCTTTTTCCCTTGGGATGGTTCCCAGCGGGATCGCGGTCAGGGTTATCCCAAAACCTCTGGGTTGGGATTTTTGGGGTTCCGGAGGTCACTTTTCCCTTCTCTCTCCTCGGTTTTAGGGCCTCGAGGGCACAGCGCTGTCCCCAGGGGGAGAGGATTGGGATTTGCGAGGGGATGGGAGTGGGGAAAACCCTGAGTGGGGTAAAGTCCTGAGTGGGGTAAGACCCCGAGTGGGGTAAAGTCCTGAATGGGTTAAAATTCTGAGTGGGGAAAACCTGAGTGGGGTAAAATCCTGAGTGGGGTAAAGTCCTGGGTGGGGTAAAACCGTGAGTGGGGTAAAGTTCTGAGAGGGGTAAAACCCTGAGAGGGATAAAACCCTCGAGTGGGGTAAAATCCTGAGTGGTATAAAACCGTGAGTGGGATAAAATCCTGATCGGGGCAAAATTCTGAGTGGGGTAAAAATCCGAGTGGGGTAAAACCCTAAGTGAGATAAAACCCTAAATGGGGTAAAACTCCCGAGTGGGGTAAAACCCTGAGTGGGACAAAAACCCCGAGTGGGGAAAAACCCTGAGTGGGGTAAAACCATGAGTGGGGTAAAGTCCTGAGTGGGGTAAGACCCTGAGAGGGGTAAAACCCTGAGTGGGGTAAAATTCCGAATGGGATAAAACTCTCGGTGGGGTAAAACCCTGAGTGAGGTAAAACCCTGAGTGGGGTAAGACCCCCGAGTGGGATTAAGTCCTGAGTGGGGTAAAACCTCGAGTGGTGTAAAATCGTGAGTGAGGTAAAAGCCCCGAACGAGGCTGGAAAGGCTGCGATGGAGGCAAGGCCTCATTCCTGGGGGTCCATCCCTGCCCAGTTTAGGCCCAGATGTGTCCCTGGGTCTGTGAGGTCTCGGGGTTGGGGTCTTTATTCCCCCCGGATTTGGGTGGGAATAAACCATTAAAAAAAAAAAAAAAGAAAAATAAAGGTGTTTTTGATCTGTGCCTGGATTTTTCCAGCCGGCCATTCCCGATCCTCCCTCTCCTTGCCTTCCCTGCCCCCATTTCAACACCTCTGCCTTCCCCAATATATATTTTCTTTTTTTTTCTGTCCAAGGAGCCGCCCCCGTGTCCCCTCCTGTCGGGGGGTCCCTTCCTCCTCCTCCTCCTCCTCCTCCTCCTCCTCCTCCTCCTCCTCCTCCTCCTCCTCCTCTCTCCTCCTCCTCCTCTCTCCTCGCAATAAAAGCATTTTCGCAATTTCTGCAGGGCTTCACCGCGGCTGTAGAATTCATTTTTTTTTTTTTTTTTTTCCCTTTCTCCCCCCCCTCCTTCCCTCCTTCCCTCAACCAATGAGGTTCCCCCCCTCCCCTCCTTGCGTCAGGGCCGGGAAAAAGCAGCTCGGGGCGGCTGGGAGGCTTTTAAAACGATCCGGGGACCACCCCCACCTCGGGCAGTGCCCGGGCGCTGCCGAGCAGCCTCTCCCCATGCCCCGGCCCCCGCGCCGCCCCCCATGCAGCCCCCGGGCCTCGAGGGGCTCCTGGCTCCCGGCGGCTTCGCAGGCAGCCAGGCCAGGGGGCTGCTTCCCCCCTCGAGCCTCGCCGGCCCTTCGCCTCCCCCCGGGATGAACCCCGGCTACCCTCCGGAGGCTCCCCCCGAGCCCCCCAAGCCTCCCCCGCCTGGAGCCGCCGCCTCGGCTCCGCTGCCCTACGGCTACTTCGGCAGTGGCTACTACTCGTGCCGCGTGGCTCGCAGCGCCCTCAAAGGCTCGCCCGGGGCTCAGGGGCCCTTCCCGGCCGAGAAATACCTGGAGCCGCCCGCGGGCAGCGAGGATTTCCAGCGCGAGTTCGCCTTCTACCCCGGCTACGGGGGTCCGTACCAGCCCCTGGCTGGCTACCTGGACGTGTCGGTGGTCCCGGGGCTGGGGGCTCCCGGCGAGGCTCGGCACGACTCGCTGCTGCCCGGGGAGGGCTACCACCACCAGCCCTGGGCGCTGGGAGGAGGCTGGGGCGGCCAAATGTGCTGTCCCAAGGAGCAGGGCCAGCCCGGCTACCTCCTGAAATCCTTCGCAGGTAAAGCGCTGCCCGGGCTGGGGGAGAGGAGCCGAAGTGATTCGAGTTTGGGGTTGGGGTGTGTCCGAGGGGGTTGGGGTTTTGTCGTGGGTTTTGTCGCGACAGGGATCGCTGTCGGGGTTTGGGTGCGGGGCGGAGGGAATTAGGGGTCAGAAAGTAGTAATGTGAATTATCGCTGGCGTCTGGAGCTCAGAGAAGGAAGGCAGAGGAGGATTTATCTGGGTTCAGACAATGATATTATCGGGGCTCAGACAATGATATTATCAGGGTTTAGATAAATTAGGGTTCACAAAATAGTAATTTGAATTATCGCTGGCGTTTGCAGCTCCGAGAAGGGAGGCAGAGGGTGAATTCTCGGAGCTCAGATTATATTCTCGGGGTTCAGATGTGGATATTATCAGGGTTCAGATAAATTAGGGTTCACAAAATAGTAATTTGAATTATCGCTGGCGTTTGGAGCTCAGAGAACAGAGGCAGAGGGTGAATTTTCGGGGTTCAGACAATGATATTATCGGGGTTCAGAAAAATTAGGGTTCACAAAATAAAAATGTGAATTGTCGCTGGCGTTTGGAGCTCAGAGAACGGAGGCACAGGGTGAATTCTCGGAGCTCAGATTATATTCTCGGGGTTCAGATGTGGATATTATCAGGGTTCAGATAAATTAGGGTTCACAAAATAAAAATGTGAATTATCGCTGACGTTTGCAGCTCAGAGAACAGAGGCAGAGGGTGAATTTTCGGGGTTCAGACAATGATATTATCAGGGTTCAGAAAAATTAGGGTTCACAAAATAAAAATGTGAATTGTCGCTGGCGTTTGCAGCTCCGAGAAGGGAGGCAGAGGGTGAATTATCGGCGTTCAGATTATATTCTCGGGGTTCAGACAATGATATTATCAGGGTTCAGATAAATTAGGGTTCACAAAATAAAAATGTGAATTATCGCTGGCGTTTGGAGCTCCGAGAAGGGAGGCACAGGGTGAATTCTCGGAGCTCAGATTATATTCTCGGGGTTCAGACAATGATATTATCAGGGTTCAGATAAATTAGGGTTCACAAAATAATAATTTGAATTATCGCTGGCATTTGGAGCTCAGAGAGCAGAGGCACAAGGTGAATTCTCGAGGTTCAGATGGGGATATTATCGGGGTTCAGATAAATTAGGGTTCAGAAAATAGTAATTTGAATTATCGCTGGCGTTTGCAGCTCAGAGAGCAGAGGCAGAGGGTGAATTTTCGGGGTTCAGACAATGATATTATCGGGGTTCAGATAAATTAGGGTTCACAAAATAAAAATGTGAATTATCGCTGGCGTTTGGAGCTCCGAGAAGGGAGGCAGAGGGTGAATTCTCGGAGCTCAGATTATATTCTCGGGGTTCAGACAATGATATTATCAGGGTTCAGATAAATTAGGGTTCACAAAATAATAATTTGAATTATCGCTGGCATTTGGAGCTCAGAGAGCAGAGGCACAAGGTGAATTCTCGGGGTTCAGATGGGGATATTATCAGGGTTCAGATAAATTAGGGTTCACAAAATAGTAATTTGAATTATCGCTGGCGTTTGCAGCTCAGAGAAGGGAGGCAGAGGAGGATTTATCTGGGTTCAGACGATGATTTTATCGGGGCTCAGACGATGATATTTTCAGGGTTCAGATAAACTAGGGTTCACAAAATAATAATGTAAATTATCATTGCCATTTCAGACTCCGAGCAGGGAGGCAGAGGAGGATTTATCGCGATTCAAACGATGATATTATCAGGGTTCACATGAATCAGGGTTCACAAAATAATAATTTGAATTATCAGTGACATTTGCAGCTCCACGAAGGGAGGCAGAAGAGGATTTATCCGGGTTCAGAAAATGATATTATCGGGGTTCAGAAAATGATATTATCGGGGTTCAGAAAATGATATTATCGGGGTTCAGATGATAATACCGCGGTTCAGATGATATTATCGGGGTTCAGACGAGGATATTATCGGGATTCAGGTGATAATATGGGGGTTCAGATTATATTATCGGGATTCAGGCGATAATAGCAGAGTTCAGATTATATTATCTGGGTTCAGACGATGATACTATCGGGATTCAGATAAATTAGGGTTCACAAAAAAGTAATGTAAATTATCATTGCCATTTCAGACTCCGAGCAGGGAGGCAGAGGAGGATTTATCGCGATTCAAACGATGACATTATCAGGGTTCACATGAATTAGGGTTCACAAAATAATAATTTGAATTGTCACTGACATTTGCAGCTCCACGAAGGGAGGCAGAAGAGGATTTATCCAGGTTCAGACGAGGATATTATCGGGATTCAGATGATAATATGGGGGTTCAGATTATATTATCGGGATTCAGATAAATTAGGGTTCACAAAATAATAATGTGAATTATCATTGCCATTTCAGACTCGGAGCAGGGAGGCAGAGGAGGATTTATCGGGGTTCAGACGATGACATTATCGGGGTTCAGATGATATTATCGGGATTGAGATGATAATATCGGGGCTCAGTCGATGACATTATCTGGATTCAGACGATATTATCTGGGCTCAGGCGGGGATATTATCGGGATTCAGGTAAATTAGGGTTCAAAAAATAATAATTTAAATTATCACTGCCATTCGTAGCTCCGAGCAGGGAGACAGAGGGTGAATTATCGGGGTTCAGACGATGACATTATCGGGGTTCAGATGATATTATCGGGATTGAGATGATAATATCGGGGCTCAGTCGATGATATTATCGGGATTCAGATGACATTATCGGGGTTCAGATGATGACATTATCAGGGTTCAGATAAATTAGGGTTTAAAAAATAATAATTTAAATTATCACTGCCATTTCAGACTCCGAGCAGGGAGGCAGAGGGTGAATTATCGGAATTCAGAAGGGGATATTATCGGGGTTCGGATGATATTATCGGGATTCAGACGATGATATTATCAAGGCTCAGACGAGGATATTATCGGGGTTCAGATATTATCGGGGTTCAGATATTATCGGGGTTCAGACTATAATGTCGTGGTTCAGATGACATTATCAAGATTCAGACGCAATTTTCGGGGATCAGATGATATTATCGGGATTCAGATGACATTATCGGGGATCAGAGGAGGATATTATCGGGATGCAGACGAGGATGTTATCGCGATTCAGGTGATAATATTACTGGGGTTCAGATGATGATATTTTCGGGGTTCAGACGATGGTATTATCGCGATTCAGGTGATTCTATTACTGGGGTTCAGATGATGATATTTTCGGGGTTCAGACGATGGTATTATCGCGATTCAGGTGATTCTATTACTGGGGTTCAGATTATGATATTTTCGGGGTTCAGATGAAGATATTATCGGGGCTCAGACGAGGATATTATCAGGGTTCAGATGACGATATTATCGGGATAAAGACGAGCATATTATCGGGGCTCAGGCGATTATATTATCGGGATTCAGATATTACCGGGGTTCAGACGGTATTTTCGAGGTTCAGACGATATTATCGGGGTTCAGACGATATTTTCGGGGTTCAGACGATATTATCGGGATTCAGACGATATTTTCGGGGTTCAGACGATATTATCGGGATTCAGATATTTTCGGGGTTCAGACGATATTATCGAGGTTCAGACGATATTATCGGGGTTCAGACGATATTTTCGGGATTCAGACGATATTATCGAGGTTCAGACGATATTATCGGGATTCAGACGATATTTTCGGGGTTCTGTTTCCCGTGTCCCCCCGTGACTGTATCGGGGCACACACGGTGACATTCCCAGGGTGACATTCCCGGGGCTCAGACCCCCCCGAGCAGCGCTGAGCTTTGGGGGACCCCAAAGGGCACGGGGGGGACTTTTCCCACCCCCACCCCCACCCCAGGGGGGTGAACCGCCCCCGGCCCTGCTCGGAGGTTAATTAGAGTGGGATTAATTAATTAACTCTCTCCTCTGTTCTGCCAACACCTGCATTTCACCGCCTCAGGAATCCTGAGAAACTCAGGGAATTCAAACCAAATCCTCGACTGTCCAGAGGGACACCACAGAACTGTACATTATATATTTAATATGCAGAATATAGTATAATACTATATATTATAGTATAGGGAATATGTGTATATATATATTTATATAGATAGATAATATATATATAATTATTATTATTATATTATATTTTATCTATATTATCTATATGTATATGTATATATATTATATATATAATATATTATATATATGACATATATTATATATATTCTATATGCTATATTCTATATACTATTCTATATACTATTCTATATACTATTATATATATAGTATATTACATATATTATATACAATTATATATTTTATATCTTTATATAGGTATATATATAAACACAGATGTGCATATGTATATACATACATATATATATTAAAAATATACATATGTGTAGATACATATATAAAAATATAAAATATGTATTAGATATATTATATATATAATATATGTTATAGATATTTGTATATAATATAAAATACATTAAAAATTCTATAAATTCTATATTAAAACCCCCTCTGCCGACAGGCTGCAGGGGAAGGCCTGGGACAGCAATGGGGGTCCGGGGAGGGTTTTGGGTACCCCAATGACCACACTGACCCCCGGTGTGTCCCACTGTCCCCACTGACCCCCGTGTGTCTCACTGACCCCCGTGTGTCCCACTGACCCCCGTGTGTCCCACTGACCCCTCTGACCCCCCCGTGTGGTGTCCCACTGACTGCACTGAGCCCTCTGTGTGTCCCCACTGTCCCCACTGACCCCTCTGACCCCCGTGTGTCTCACTGACCCCCGTGTGTCCCCACTGTGTCCCCACTGACCCCCGTGTGTCCCCCACTTACCCCCGGTGTGTCCCCACTGATCCCCGGTGTGTCCCCACTGACCCCGGTGTGTCCCACTGACCCCCGGTGTGTCCCACTGACCCCCGGTGTGTCCCACTGTCCCCACTGCCCTACTGTCCCCCGTGTGTCCCCACGCCCAGACCCTGCCGCACCGTGCCCCCAGTGTGTCCCCACTGTCCCCACTGACCCCAGTGTGTCCCCACTGTCCCCACTGACCCCACTGTGTCCCCACTGACCCCAGTGTGTCCCCACTGACCCCGGTGTGTCCCCACTGATCCCCGGTGTGTCCCCACTGACCCCAGTGTGTCCCCACGCCCAGACCCTGCCGCACCGTGCCCCCATGTGTCCCACTGTCCCCACTGACCCCCGGTGTGTCCCCACTGACCCCGGTGTGTCCCCACTGTCCCCACTGACCCCGGTGTGTCCCCACTGACCCCGGTGTGTCCCACTGACCCCGGTGTGTCCCCACTGACCCCACTGACCCCGGTGTGTCCCCACTGACCCCGGTGTGTCCCACTGTCCCCACTGTCCCCACTGTCCCCCGGTGTGTCCCCACTGTCCCCCGTGTGTCCCCACTGTCCCCACTGACCCCCGGTGTGTCCCCACTGTCCCACTGACCCGGTGTGTCCCCACTGACCCCGGTGTGTCCCCACTGCCCTCACTGACCCCGGTGTGTCCCCACGCCCAGACCCAGCCGCACCGTGCCCCCCGTGTGTCCCCACTGTCCCCACTGACCCCGGTGTGTCCCCACTGTCCCCACTGACCCCGGTGTGTCCCCACTGACCCCGGTGTGTCCCCACTGACCCCCGGTGTGTCCCCACTGACCCCAGTGTGTCCCCACTGTCCCCACTGACCCCAGTGTGTCCCCACTGACCCCGGTGTGTCCCCACTGACCCCGGTGTGTCCCACTGTCCCCACTGACCCCCGGTGTGTCCCCACTGACCCGGTGTGTCCCACTGTCCCCACTGACCCCGGTGTGTCCCCACGCCCAGACCCGGCCGGACCGTGACCCCCATGTGTCCCACTGTCCCCACTGACCCACTGTCCCCACTGACCCCACTGTCCCCACTGACCCCGGTGTGTCCCACTGACCCCAGTGTGTCCCCACTGACCCCACTGACCCCACTGTCCCCACTGACCCCGGTGTGTCCCACTGACCCCACTGACCCCACTGTCCCCACTGACCCCACTGTCCCCACTGACCCCGGTGTGTCCCCACTGTCCCCACTGTCCCCCAGTGTGTCCCCACGCCCAGACCCTGCTGGACCGTGCCCCTCGTGTGTCCCACTGTCCCCACTGACCCCGGTGTGTCCCCACGCCCAGACCCAGCCGCACCGTGCCCCCAGTGTGCCCCATTGACCCCCAGTGTGCCCCACTGACCCCCGGTGTGTCCCCCACTGACCCCCCGGTGTGTCCCCACTGACCCCGGTGTGCCCCACTGACCCCCGGTGTGCCCCACTGACCCCCGGTGTGTCCCCACTGACCCCGGTGTGTCCCCACTGACCCCGGTGTGCCCCACTGACCCCCGGTGTGTCCCCACTGACCCCGGTGTGTCCCACTGACCCCGGTGTGTCCCACTGTCCCCACTGACCCCAGTGTGTCCCCCACTGACCCCGGTGTGTCCCCACTGACCCCGGTGTGTCCCACTGTCCCCACTGACCCCAGTGTGTCCCCCACTGACCCCGGTGTGTCCCCCACGCCCAGACCCGGCCGCACCGTGCCCCTCGTGTGTCCCACTGTCCCCACTGACCCCCGGTGTGTCCCACTGACCCCAGTGTGTCCCCACTGACCCCGGTGTGTCCCCACTGTCCCCACTGACCCCGGTGTGTCCCACTGACCCCGGTGTGTCCCCACTCACCCCGGTGTGTCCCCACTGACCCCAGTGTGTCCCCACTGTCCCCACTGACCCCCGGTGTGTCCCCACTGACCCCGGTGTGTCCCCACTCACCCCGGTGTGTCCCCACTGACCCCAGTGTGTCTCCACTGACCCCACTGTGTCCCCACTGTCCCCACTGACCCAGTGTGTCCCCACTGTCCCCACTGACCCCGGTGTGTCCCCACTGACCCAGTGTGTCCCCACTGTCCCCACTGACCCCGGTGTGTCCCCACTGACCCCAGTGTGTCTCCACTGACCCCACTGTGTCCCCACTGTCCCCACTGACCCCAGTGTGTCCCCACTGTCCCCACTGACCCCGGTGTGTCCCCACTGACCCCAGTGTGTCTCCACTGACCCCGGTGTGTCCCCACTGACCCCGGTGTGTCCCCACTGACCCAGTGTGTCCCCACTGACCCCGGTGTGTCCCACTGTCCCCACTGACCCCGGTGTGTCCCCACTGACCCCACTGACCCCAGTGTGTCCCACTGACCCCACTGACCCCAGTGTGTCCCCACTGTCCCCACTGACCCCGGTGTGTCCCCACTGACCCCGGTGTGTCCCCACGCCCAGACCCGGCCGCACCGTGCCCCTCGTGTGTCCCACTGTCCCCACTGACCCCAGTGTGTCCCCACTGACCCTCGGTCTGCCCCCACTGTCCCCACTGACCCCCGGTGTGTCCCACTGACCCCACTGACCCCGGTGTGTCCCACTGACCCCAGTGTGTCCCCACTGTCCCCACTGACCCCGGTGTGTCCCCACTGACCCCAGTGTGTCTCCACTGACCCCACTGTGTCCCCACTGTCCCCACTGACCCCAGTGTGTCCCCACTGTCCCCACTGACCCCGGTGTGTCCCCCACTGACCCCAGTGTGTCTCCACTGACCCCCGGTGTGTCCCCACTGACCCCGGTGTGTCCCCACTGACCCCAGTGTGTCCCCACTGACCCCGGTGTGTCCCCACTGTCCCCACTGACCCCGGTGTGTCCCCACTGACCCCACTGACCCCAGTGTGTCCCACTGACCCCACTGACCCCAGTGTGTCCCCACTGTCCCCACTGACCCCGGTGTGTCCCCACTGACCCCGGTGTGTCCCCACGCCCAGACCCGGCCGCACCGTGCCCCTCGTGTGTCACCCACTGTCCCCACTGACCCCAGTGTGTCCCCACTGACCCTCGGTCTGCCCCACTGTCCCCACTGACCCCCGGTGTGTCCCACTGACCCCACTGACCCCGGTGTGTCCCCACTGACCCCAGTGTGTCCCCACTGACCCCCAGTGTGTCCCCCACTGTCCCCACTGACCCCACTGTGTCCCCACTGACCCCGGTGTGTCCCCCACTGACCCCGTGTGTCCCCACGCCCAGACCCGGCCGCACCGTGCCCTCCGGACGGCTGCTCGTTCCGCCGCGGCCGCAAGAAGAGAGTTCCCTACAGCAAGGGGCAGCTGAAGGAGCTCGAGAAGGAATACGCCAGCAGCAAATTCATCACCCGCGACAAGCGCCGCAAGATCTCGGCCGCCACCAACCTGAGCGAGCGGCAGATCACCATCTGGTTCCAGAACCGCCGCGTCAAAGGAGAAAAAAGTCGTGGCCAAAATCAAGGGCGGAGCCGGCGGAACGCCCTGAGACCCCCGAGGGGTCCCCCCAAAAAGAGGGGGAGCTCCCAGCCCGCTTTGCACGAGCAGGAGCCTGAGCGTTTTCGCTGCGAAAAGTTGGGAATTTCGGTAAAAAACTGCCCCGGATGGCATGGTTCGGCCCCAAAACGGCGCTCCCGGCTGGAGAGGAGGGGGTGGCCATCGACTCTCCGCGAGAATTCGGTGTTTGGATGCGAAAATCCGCACTCGAGGCGGTAAAAAACGACAAAAAAAAAAAATAAAAAATCTCCTAAATTCAGGCGGAAGTGTCAAAACGCGCGTCTGAGGGAGAATAAATAAACCCGCGCGCGTTGCCGCCGAACTCACCCGAAAATTATTATTATTATTATTATTTGCGTAAAATTGAATGTACAGGATACGCCGCGGCATATGTAGGCACCCATTTATAAAGGCACGTACTACTTTTTTTTTGTTTTTAATTATTATTATTATTATTATTTTTATTTTTAATTTTTTTTTCTCTTTTTCGCGCGGTTATATATATATATATATATATAAACACCCATATGCGCACACATGTATTTAGTGTTTTTTTTTAAACTTTTTTTCTGCCCCGCGCCCTCGGTGTTTGCGCGTTTCTGTATTCTGTATTCCCCGGTGTATAAATGCACGATTTAAAGGCGATGTAGACCTGTGTGGATATTAAAAAAAAAATATAAAAAAATATACTCGGAGAAAAAAAAAGCTGTGTGTTCGCGTTTTCAATGCGCGCCCGTAACCGGAAAATATCGATGTTCACCGTTTATATTTTAATGTATTTTTTGGTTCCCAAAACCCCCGCACGAGCGTTTTGTTTGTGCTGAAATCCGTGGATTTTTACTTTTTTTTTTTTTTTTTAATTAACGCAGAAGTTTTTGTCTTTATTAACAAGGATTTTTTTTTCCTTTTTTCCTTTATTAACACGGGATTTTTCCTTTATTAACGCGGATTTTTTTTCCTCTATTAACACGGAATTTTTCGTTCATTAACACGGATTTTTTTTTCTTTATTAACACGGAATTTTTCCTTTATTAACACGGGTTTTTTCCTTTATCAACACCGATTTTTTTCCTTTTTTAACACCGAATTTTTGCTTTATTAACACAGGTTTTTTCCTTTATCAACACCGATTTTTTCCCTTTATTAACACCGAATTTTTCCTTTATTAACACAGATTTTTCCCCCTTTATTAACACGGGGTTTTTTCTTTTATTAACACAGGTTTTTTTCCTTTATTCACAAGGGGTTATTTCCTTTATTAACACCTGTTTTTTTTTTCCTTTATTTACACGGAATTTTTCCTTTATTAACACAGAATTTTTTCTTTATCAACACGGAATTTTTTCTTTATTAACACTTTTTTTTTCCTTTATTAACACGGAATTTCAGCCCCGCGTTCCGCCGCGTGCGCTGAGAGAAATCCCCGCGGAAAAGCCAAATTTTCCCGCTCGGTGTTGGAGCAGCGCCGTCAGTCCTTTCCAGCGGAATAAATGCGGAGAAATTCAATATATTCAGATTTATTTTTTTAATTTTTTCCCGGCCCTTTTCAGGCTCGGGGGAAGCGCTCAGCATTTCTTTGTTTAATATTTAATTTTTTTCGATGCGGCAGCTCGGGTTTGGATCCCAGAAAAAACCTCCAAAAAGGAGAATAAACTCCACCTCCACCACCGAAAATTTGCCTTTTTCCCCTTCCTTTTCATTCTTTTAGAATCTCCGAGTTTTAAACCTCGTTTCACCTTGAATGAGGAGAATTTTAATTTTTTTTTTTTAATGTTGAATAAAGGATTTATTCAAAATTTCAGATTCCCGATGAGCGGAGCGGAGCCGGGCGCGCTCTCCATTACTTTTTTCCCTTTTTTTCCCCTTTTTTTCCCCATTTTTTCCCCAAATTTTTCCTCCCCGCGCTTTGCGGAGGTGCCGGGGAGGAACGGAGGGAGCGTGACGTCATAGCCCGACAGCCAATGGCCTGGCGTTGTGGGGTGTGACGTCATCGGAAGGGGGCGTGGCTTAGCCTAAACCCCGCCCCGTCGGGGCCGCTCCGTGACCCCGCTCGGCAAAAAATTCCCGAAAAAAAGCAGGAAAAAGCAGGAAAAAGCAGGAAAAAGCAGGAAAAAGCAGGAAAAATAAGGAAAAACCAGGAAAAATAAGGAAAAAGCAGGGAAAAGCAGGAAAAATAAGGAAAAAAGGCAGGAAAAATCAGGGAAAATAAGGAAAAAGCAGGAAAAAGCAGGAAAAATAAGGAAAAAGCAGGAAAAAGCAGGAAAAAGCAGGAAAAATAAGGAAAAACCAGGAAAAAGCAGGAAAAAGCAGGGAAAAGCAGGAAAAATAAGGAAAAAAGGCAGGAAAAATCAGGGAAAATAAGGAAAAAGCAGGAAAAAGCAGGAAAAATAAGGAAAAAGCAGGAAAAAGCAGGAAAAAGCAGGAAAAAGCAGGAAAAATCAGGAAAAATAAGGAAAAAGCAGGAAAAAGAAGGAAAAAGCAGGAAAAAGCAGGAAAATCAGGAAAAATCAGGAAAAAGGGCAATTTGGACACCGCGAACTCAAAGGGGCGGAAGATGCGTGGGTGCGGAGCCTGGAGCGCTGTCCTGCAGGGCCCCATGCCCATCCTGCTCTGAATTCCGCAGTTTTTTTCCCTAATCTGGGTTTATTTTTTTGATTCCTGGTCCTCAGGGAGGATCCCGGCCCTGAGTTCCCTCCGCGGTTGGGAATATTTGGATTTTCTGAGAGAAAAACTCCAAAATCTGCAGGTTTTATTTCGGGATGAAAACCCCAAAATGTGCCAATTCCCCCCCCTCCCCCGATGTTTTTTTATAATTATTAATGATGATCTCACTTGAGGACATAAATCCTTTTTTCTTCCCTTTCCACCCAGAGATCTTCTCCTGGTGTTCCCAAACCAGTCCCAGTGGGAAAATGGGATGAAACTGGGGTCAAATTGGGCTGAAACTGGGGTCAAATTGGGCTGAAACTGGGGTCAAATTGGGCCGAAACTGGGGTCAAACTGGGCTGAAACTGGGGTCAAATTGGGCTGAAACTGGGCTGAGACTGGGGTGAAACTCAGGGGAAACTGAGGGGAAACAGGGCTGAGACTGGGAGGAAACTGGGCTGAAACTGGGGGGAAAATGGGTTGAAACTGGGGGGGAACTGGGGAGAAACTGGGGGGGAACTGGGGAGAAACTGGGGTCAAATTGGGCTGAGATTGGGCTGAAACTGGGGGGAAACTGGGCTGAAATGAGCTGAAATTGGGCTAAAATGAGTTGAAACTGGGCTGAAATTGGGCTGAGACTGGGGGAAACTGGGCTGAGACTGGGCTGAAACTGGGCTGCAACTGGGAGGAAACTGGAAGGCAACTGGGCTGAAACTGGAAGGAAACTGGGCTGAAACTGGAAGGCAACTGGGCTGAGACTGGGCTGAAATTGGACTGAAATTGGGCTAAAATGAGCTGGAATTGAGCTAAAATGAGCTGAAACTGGAAGGAAACTGAGCTGAAACTGGGAGGAAACTGGGCTGAAACTGGGAGGAAACTGGAAGGAAACTGGGCTGAAACTGGGAGGAAACTGGGCTGAAACTGGGCTGAAACTGGGAGGAAAGTGGAAGGAAACTGGGCTGAAACTGGGCTGAAACTGGGCTAAAATGAGCTGAAACTGGGCTGAGACTGGGAGGAAACTGGAAGGAAACTGGGCTGAAATGAGCTGCAACTGGGCTGAAACTGGAAGGAAACTGGGCTGAAACTGGGAGGAAACTGGGAGGAAAGTGGAAGGAAAGTGGGCTGAAACTGGGCTGAGACTGGGAGGAAACTGGGACACGTCTCCCCCGCCCCCCGCCGCCCCCAGCCCCGACCCCCGAGCGGAAAGCGCCGATGGGAAGGGGCGGAGGAGAGGCTCGGGGGGAGCTGTAAAAGCTTCGCTCGGCGGCCCCAGCAAAGGCGAGAAGAGCCCGAGAAGCTCGTAAAGCCCGCGGGGGAGGGGAGGGAGGGGAGGGGAGAGAGGGGAGGGGAGGGGAGGGGAGGGGAGGGGAGGGGAGGGGAGGGGAGGGGGAGGGCCCCCGCCCCCCACCCCCTGCCCCCCGCCCCCCGCCCCCTGCCTTTGCCGTTGAACTTGAGACTCGGAAAACCTGGGGCCAGAGCAGGCCTGAAACCTGGGTTAGAACAGCCCCAAAATTGGGGTAAAATAGCTCCAAAATTGGGGTAAAACAGCCCCAAAACCTGGGGCCAGAGCAGGCCTGAAACGTGGGTTAGAACAGCCCCAAAATTGGGGTAAAATAGCTCCAAAATTGGGGTAAAACAGCCCCAAAACCTGGGGTAGAATAGCCCCAAAATTGGGGTAAAATAGCTCCAAATTTGGGGTAGAACAGCCCCAAAACCTGGGCTAGAATAGCCCCAAAATTGGGGTAAAATAGCTCCAAATTTGGGGTAGATCAGCCCCAAAATTGGGGTAGAACAGCCCCCAAACCTGGGCTAGAATAGCCCCAAAATTGGGGTAATACAGCCTCAAAATTGGGGTAATACAGCCTCAAAATTGGGGTTAAAACAGCCCCAAAACCTGGGGCCAGAGCAGGCCCGAAATCTGGGTTAGAACAGCCCCAAAATTGGGGTAAAACAGCCCCAAAACTGGGCTAGAACAGCCCCAAAATTGGGGTAAAATAGTTCCAAAACCTGGGGTAGAACAGCCCCAAAATTGAGGTAAAATAGCTCCAAAATTTGGCTAGAACAGCCCCAAAACCTGGACTAGAACAGCCCCAAAATTGTGGTAAAATAGCTCCAGAATTGGGGTAGAACAGCCCCAAAATTGGGATTAAAACAGCCCCAAAACCTGGGGCCAGAGCAGGCCTGAAACCTGGGTTAAAACAGCCCCGAAATTGGGGTAGAATAGCTCCAAAATTGGGGTAGAACAGCCCCAAATTTGGGGTAAAACAGCCCCAAAACCTGGGATAGAACAGCCCCAAAACCTGGGCTAGAACAGCCCCAAAATTGGGCTAGAGGACCCCAAACCTGGGGCCAGAGCAGGCCCAAAACCTGGGTTAGAACAGCCCCAAAATTGGGGTAAAACAGCCCCAAAATTGGGGTAGAACAGCCCCTAAACCTGGGATAGAACAGCCCCAAAATTGGGGTAAAATAGCTCCAAAATTGGGGTAGAACAGCCCCAAAATTGGGCTAGAGGACCCCAAAACCTCGGGCCAGAGCAGGCCCAAAACCTTGGTTAGAACAGCCCCAAAATTGGGGTAAAACAGCCCCCAAACCTGGGATAGAACAGCCCTGAAACCTGCAATAGAGAGGCACCAAAACCTGGGTTAAAATAGCCCTAAAATTGGGGTAAAACAGCCCCAAAATTGGGGTAGAACAGCCCTGAAACCTGGGCTAGAATAGCCCCAAAATTGGGGTAAAATAGCTCCAAAATTGGGGTAGAACAGCCCCAAAATTGGGCTAGAAGACCCCAGAACCTGGGGCCAGAGCAGGCCCAAAACGTGGGTTAGAACAGCCCCAAAACTGGAGTAAAACAGCCCCAAACCTGGGATAGAACAGCCCCAAAATTGGGGTAAAACAGCCCCAAACCTGGGATAGAACAGCCCTGAAACCTGCAATAGAGAGGCACCAAAACCTGGGTTAAAATAGCCCTAAAATTGGGGTAGAATAGCCCCACAATTGGGCTAGAGGACCCCAGAACCTGGGGCCAGAGCTGGCCTGAAACCTGGGTTAGAACAGCCCCAAAAATGGGGTAAAACAGGCACAAAACTGGACCAAAAAAAAAGCCCCGAAATTGGGGTAGAACCGCCCCAAGACCTGGGGTAGAACAGCCCCGAAATTAGGGTAGAACAGCCCCAAACCCGCGGCGGAGCAGCCCCAAAACTCAAGCTAGTTTCTCCCTTTCCCTTTTCCCCCATTCCCCTTTCTCTCCTCTCTTTTCACCTTCCTTTCCATTGCCCCCAAACACACCCCAAACCCAACTGGAAACTCCCGAAAATCCCCCCAGGCTCTCTGGGATCACCTGTCCCTGTCCCCTTCCCGCTTTTCCCCTTTCCCTTTCCCTTTCCCTTTCCCTTTCCCTTTCCCTTTCCCTTTCCCTTTCCTGCTTTTCCCCTTTCCCTTTCCCCTTTCCCTCCTCTCTTTCCATCCTTCCCATTCCCCCAAAATCACCCCAAAACCCACCTGGGAACTCCAGAAAATCCCTTCCCCTCCCTTTTCCCCTTTCCCTTTCCTTTTCCCTTTTTTCCCATTTCTCCTTTCCCCTTTTTCCCTTTTTCCCCTTTCCATCCTTCCCATTTCCCCAAAACCCACCTAGGAACTCCACAAATTCCCATCCCACTTCCCCCTTTCCCTTTCCCTTTTTTCCCATTCCCCCTTTCCCCTTTTCCCCCACTCCCCCTTTCCCCTTTTCCCCATTTTTCCTTTCCCTTTTTTCCCATTTCCCCTTTCCCCTTTCCCTTTTTCTCCTTTCCCTTTCCCTCCTCTCATCCTTCCCATTTCCCCAATCCCACCCCAAACTCACCTTGGAACTCCAGAAAATCCCTTCCCCTCCCTTTTCCCCTTTCCCTTTCCCTTTTTTCCCTTTTCTCCCATTTCTCCTTTCCCCTTTTTCCCTTTCCCTCCTTCCCATTTCCCCCAACCCCACCTGGGAACTCCAGAAATTCCCATCCCCCTTCCCCTTTCCCTTTTCCCCCATTTCTTCTTTCCCCTTTCCCTCATCTCTTTCCATCCTTCCTGTTTCCCCAGTCCCACTCCAAACCCACCTGGGAACTCCACAAATTCCCATTCCCTTTCCCCTTTTCCCTTTTTCCCCATTTCTCCTTCCCCTTTTTCTCCTTTCCCTTTCCCTCCTCTCTTTCCCTCTTTCCCATTTCCCCAGTCCCACCCAAAACCCACCTGGGAACGGCAGAAAATCCTTTCCCTTTCCCTTTTTTCCTTTTTTCCCATTTCTCCTTTTCCCTTTTCTCCCATTTCTCCTTTCCCCTTTTTCCCTTTTTCCCTTTTCCCTCCTTCCCATTTCCCCCAAACCCCACCTGGGAACTCCAGAAAACCCTTTCCCTTTCCCTTTCCCTTTTTTTCCTTTTTTCCCTTTTTTCCCATTTCTCCTTTCCCCTTTTCCTTTTCCCCCTTTCCCTCCATCCTTTCCCTCCTCTCATCCTTCCCATTTCCCTCAACCCCACCTGGGAACTCCACAAATTCCCATCCCCTTTTCCCCCTTTCCCTTTTCCCTTTTCCCCCATTTTTCCTTTCCCCTTTCCCCTTTTTCCCCTTTCCCCCTTTCCCTCCTTCCCATTTCCCCCAGCCCCACCTGGGAACTCCAGAAAATCCTTTCCCTTTCCCTTTTTTCCCTTTTTTTCCTTTTTTTCCCTTTTTTCCCCTTTTTTCCCTTTTTTCCCTTTTTTCCCATTTCTTCCCTTTCCCCCTTTCCCTTTCCCCTTTTTCCCTTTTCCCCTTTCCCCCTTTCCCTCCTTCCCATTTCCCCCAACCCCACCTGGGAACTCCAGAAAACCCTTTCCCTTTCCCTTTTTTCCCTTTTTTTCCTTTTTTCCCATTTCTCCTTTCCCCTTTTTCCCTTTTTTCCCTTTTTTTCCCTTTTTTCCCTTTTTTCCCATTTCTCCTTTCCCCATTTTCCCTTTTTTCCCTTTTCCCCCTTTCCCTCCATCCTTTCCCTCCTTCCCATTTCCCCCAAACCCCACCTGGGAACTCCACAAATTCCCATCCCCCTTCCCTTCCCCTTTCCCTTCCCCCACCTTTTCCCCTCCTTTTGTTCAAGTTCATTCCCACCGCACAAAGTCTGTCTGGGCAGTTTTTTTTTTAGGGTTTTTTTTTTTTTTCCCTTTTCCTCCCCTTTTCCCTTCAAAGAGTTTTGTCATTGAACTTGAGCCCGGGCTGTAAACATTCCTCCTCTCCCATCTCATTAACGGCGACCTCGGCACCACCAAAGGTACATTTTTCACCTCCTCGAAATCTTTTTTTTCCCTTTTTTTGCCCCAAAAAATAAACCTCGGTATTTCGTTTTCTACCCGAGCTCTGCCTCTCTCCTCCTTTCTCCTCGAAATTTTATATTTTTTGCTGATTTTCCGAGTTCCGAAGCCACGCGGGTTTTTCCGACGTCGCTTTGGAATTTCAGAGCTGCGAACAAAAACTCCGAAATTCCTTGGGGTGACATCTGATAAATCCGAAATTAAAAATTCGCTCCTCTCCGGCCCTTCCGGGGCATCTCCTTTCTGAAATATCAGCGTTAAAATCTGCACAAAGGCGAAAAAAACCCCAATTTTTTTATCCATCAGCCTTAAATTCTGCGCGAAGGCAAAACAGAATTAAATTTTTTTGGTGTATCAGCGTTAAACTCTGCAGAAAGGCGAAACAAAATTTAATTTTTTTGGTGTATCGGCGTTAAACTTGCGCAAAGGGGAAAGAAATTTAATTTTTTTGGTGTATCAGCGTTAAACCCCGCAAAAAGGCCAAACAAAATTTAATTTTTTTGGTGTATCAGAGCTAAACTCTGCACAAAGACAAAACTGAGTTAATTTTTTTGGTGTATCAGCGTTAAACTCTGCAAAAAGGCGAAAAAAAATTCAATTTTTTTGGTGTATCAGAGTTAAACTCTGCAAAAAGGCCAAACAAAATTCAATTTTTTTGGGTGTATCGACGTTAAACTTGCGCAAAGGCGAAACAAATTTAATTTTTTTGGTCTATCAGCGTTAAACTCTGCACAAAACCAAAACTGAGTTAATTTTTTTGGTGTATCAGCGTCAAACTCTGCAAAAAGGCGAAACAAAATTAGATTTTTTTGGTGTATCAGAGTTAAACTCTGCAAAAAGGCGAAATAAAATTCTTTTTTTTTTGGGTGTATCGGAGTTAAACTTGCGCAAAGGCGAAACAAATTTAATTTTTTTGGTCTATCAGCGTTAAACTCTGCACAAAGACAAAACTGAGTTAATTTTTTTGGTGTGTCAGCGTTAAACTCTGCAAAAAGGCCAAACAAAATTCAATTTTTTTGGGTGTATCAGAGTTAAACTCTGCAAAAAGGCCAAACAAAATTCAATTTTTTTGGGTGTATCGACGTTAAACTTGCGCAAAGGCGAAACAAATTTAATTTTTTTGGTCTATCAGCGTTAAACTCTGCACAAAACCAAAACTGAGTTAATTTTTTTGGTGTATCAGCGTTAAACTATGCGCAAAGGAGAAAAGAATTCTTTATTTTTTTGTATATCAGAGTTAAAATCTGCAAAAGGCGAAACAGATTTTTTAAAATGTATTATCATTACACTCTGCACAAAGGTGAACGGAATTTATTTTTTTATTTATATTTTTATTTATATATATCAGCATCAAACCGCACAAAGGCGAAACAGAATTAATCTTTTTTTAATATATCCTCACTAAACTCTTCACAAAGGCGAAACAGAATTCTTTTTTTTTTTTTTTTAAATATATCAGCGTTTAAATCTGCAAAAGGCGAACCAGGTTTGGTTTTTTTTTAAATATAAATCTGCACAAAGGAGAAACTAAATTTTTTTTTTTTAATTATATCATCATTAAACTCTTCACAAAGGAGAAACAAAATCCATTTCCCACCCGCACCCATTTTTATTTTTTTTTCCCTTTCTCCCCTGGATGATTTAATTGCTTTCCATGAAATTAAAGAATTTTTTTTTTTTTAATAAAAACCCAATCAGTTTTATTATTTGCAGCACCGACGGCTCTCACCCCCCGCGATAAACATTCCCAAAACAA
Source organism: Acanthornis magna (assembly GCA_036785705.1). Lineage (NCBI taxonomy): Eukaryota > Metazoa > Chordata > Aves > Passeriformes > Acanthizidae > Acanthornis > Acanthornis magna. The sequence goes on from JAWUZG010000190.1 coordinate 1,180,100, forward strand.
CGACAAAAAAAGCGATTTTTCCTCTTTTTTTTTTTTTTTCCTTTTTTCCCTCTCTCCCATCCGCAGCACTGAGCCCCCGAGTGAGGAATATTTTAATTTTCCGAGCTGGAATTTTCCACGGCCGCGGATTTCTGCTGGGGTTTGGTTTTATTTCTGCCGCAGAGCTCCGTGCGCTGAATTTTAATTTCCAAAAAAAAAAAAAAAAAAAAAAAAAAAAAAAAAAAAAAATCCGCATTACGGAGCCGCCCGCGATTTTCTGTCGCAACCAAATGAGAGAGAGGAAAAAAAAAGAGATTTTTTTTTTTCGATCCCTCTCGAGCACCGTTTGGACTTTATTTTGACGAATAAACGCCTTTTTAAGCCGATTTTTTTTGCTTTATTTCGGCGAATAAACACTTTTTCAAACTTTATTTTTTGTTGTTAATTTGGGCGAATAAACACTTTTTTAAACCTTTTTTTTTGGTCAATTTGGGCGAATAAACACTTTTTAAAACCTCCTTTTTCTGGCTTTATTTCGGCGCATAAACACTTTTTTGAACCGATTTTTTTTGCTTTATTTCGGCGAATAAACACATTTTTAAAACCGATTTTTTGGCTTTATTTTGACGAATAAACGCTTTTTTGGACAGTTTTTTTGGCTTTATTTTGACGGATAAACGCTGTTTAAAACCGATTTTTTTTCCCTTTCAAGGCCACGAAACGAACGAGCAGAAACGCGAGGCCGAATATTCGAATTTTTGCCTCATCCTTCGCCCTCTCCCACAGCGATTTCCGAGCAAAAAAAAAAGGGCGAAAAAATGCAAAAAAAAAAAAGCGATTTCTTCTCGGGGGGAGAAAAACAAGATCCCGGTGGTGAAATGAGGGAAAAAAAAATCGATTTTTTTTTCCTCAAATATTTCCTCCCTGGGATCCTGCACCCCACGGGAGACGCCGCGACCCCCGGGAGGGGAGGAGGGAAAAAATCCTCTTAAAAATCCCTTAAAACCCCAATTTTCCCAAAAATGGGAGATTTTAATTTAATTTTGACTGAGTCCGAGCTCACCTGTGCCTTTCAGCGATTTGAGACAGAAATTTTTCAGTTCCCGTCTGGAAATAATTTTTTTTTTTCTCTGAGTTTTTTTCCTCTCTCTAAAGATTTTTTAAATCATTATTATTATTATTATTATTATTATTATTATTATTATTAATGATTTTTATTTGAAGACAAACCCCTCCTCCTTTGCTTTTAATTTTTAATTTTTAAAAGAAAATCTCTTTAAACGGACGCGGGAATGGTTCCACCTAATGAGGGAAAAATCTGGAAATTCGGGCGTTGGTTGTTATGGGATTATGGAGTTTTTTTCAGGAATTATGGGTTTTTTTAGGAATTATGGAGTTTTTTTAGGAATTATGGGGGTTTTAGGAATTATGGGGTTTTTAGGGATTATGGGTTTTTCAGGAATTATGGGGTTTTTTAGGGATTATGGAGTTTTTTTTAGGAATTATGGGGTTTTTTTAGGAATTATGGGTTTTTTAAGGATTATGGGTTTTTTAGGGATTATGGTTTTTTTATCACAGAAAAAGGGAAAAAACCACGGAATTAAATTAAATTTTTAAAAGTGGATTTTTAACGCCACGAATTCCTGGGAATTCATAGGATTGAGGGATTTGGGGCACGGAAAATGTTGAGTGACCCCAAAATCCCCAATCCCCACCTCAGTCCCCGATGATCGATCAGAGTTCCAAAAAGATTTAATTCACAATAATTCGGCTCCAGCCCCAACCCAGCCCTGAATTCATCAGGAATTCTCGGGAATTCTTCCTTCCTTCCTTCCTTCCTTCCTTCCTTCCTTCCTTCCTTCCTTCCTTCCTTCCTTCCTTCCTTCCTTCCTTCCTTCCTTCCTTCCTTCCTTCCTTCCTTCCTTCTTCCCAATTTTTCATTTCCTCACAGTTTTTCGCCCCTGATTTTTTAACCCCGGAGAATATAATTTAGTCCAGAGCATTTCCTCACCTCTGAATTTGAAACACATCGAGACAAAAACATCACAATTTGCTGATTTTGGGCCCTGGGGCAGCCCGAGGGCTTGAGCTCAGAGTTCTCTAATTCTGACCCAAATTCTGTCCTCTAATTCTGATTCTAACTCTTCTCTAACTCCTATTCTCTAATTCTAACTCTTCTCTAATTCTAACTCTAATTCTATTCTCTAATTCTAATTCTAACTCTATTCTCTAATTCTGACTCTATCTCTTGTCTAATTCTTACTCCAATTCTATTCTCCGATTCTAACTCTAATTCTACTTCTATTCTCTAATTCTAATTCTCACTCTTCTCTAATTCTAACTCCAATTCTATTCTCTAATTAATTCTGGCTCTTCTTTAATTCTCACTTCAATTCTGTTCTCTAATTCTAATTCTGGCTCTTCTTTAACTCCAATTCTATTCTCTAATTCTAATTCTAACTCTAATTCTAAGTCCAGTTCTATTCTCTGATTCTAATTCTAACTCTTCTCTAACTCCAATTCCAATTCTGACTCTTGTCTAATTCTAACTCCAATTCTATTCTCTAATTAATTCCAACTCTTCTCTAATTCTAACTCCAATTCCATTCTCCAATTCCAATTCTGACTTTTCTTTAATTCTAACTCCAATTCTATTCTCTAATTAATTCCGACTTTTCTTTAATTCTAACTCCAATTCTATTCTCTAATTAATTCCAACTCTTCTCCGATTCTAACTCCAATTCCATTCTCCAATTCCAATTCTGACTCTTCTCTAATTCTAACTCCAATTCCATTCTCCAGTTCCAATTCTGACTCTGCTCCAATGTCACACAGAGCAGCCATTAACCCAAATTCCTCTCCCATCCCAAATTCCTCTCCCATCCCAAATTCCCATCCCATCCCAAATTCCTCTCCCATCCCAAATTCCTCTCCCGTCCCAAATTCCCCTCCCATCCCAAATTCCTCTCCCATCCCAAATTCCTCTCCCGTCCCAAATTCCTCTCCCATCCCAAATTCCTCTCCCGTCCCAAATTCCTCTCCCATCCCAAATTCCTCTCCCATCCCAGATTCCTCTCCCATCCCAAATTCCTCTCCCATCCCAAATTCCTCTCCCATCCCAAATTCCCCTCCCATCCCAAATTCCTCTCCCATCCCAAATTCCCCTCCCATCCCAAATTCCTCTCCCATCCCAAATTCCTCTCCCATCCCAAATTCCTCTCCCATCCCAGATTTCTCTCCCATCCCAGATTTCTCTCCCATCCCAAATTCCCCTCCCATCCCAAATTTCTCTCCCATCCCAAATTCCCCTCCCATCCCAAATTCCTCTCCCATCCCAAATTCCTCTCCCATCCCAAATTCCTCTCCCATCCCATCACTCCTCCCCTCCGATATTCCCCAAAAACCCTCCTGATCTCTCGGAAGTTGGGAACGCACAAATTTCCGAGCCAGGATCACTCAAACCACCCCCAGCTTTTCATCTGACGGATGAAATTTTTTTTTTTTTTTTTTTTTTTTTTTTATTTTAACCCCTGCCGTGTCCCAGAGCAGCCGGGCAGGGTTTGACCATCAGGATCGATACACAAACCGATGTGCTCGGGTGAATTTAACGATGTGTGCCAAGCCGTAAAGGCCCGGCCGGGTCGGGCAGGTGCTTCTTGTTAAAATTCCTGCGCGGAATGACCCCACAGGTTGGGCTGGGATTCCTCCGCCCCCGGCTCCGCTCTCCCCCGGGATCAGAACCTTTGAACAGCTCGGTTTTTATTGGAAATCCTCCCGAATTCCCTCATTTCTCTGATTTTTGGGTGTATCGGCTTTTCCCCGATCTCGCGTTTTTGGGATCTGATCCTCGCGGGGCTGGGCCTGAGCGATGGCTTTGCCCCTACGGATATTTTTTTGGGATTCCTCGGTGGATTTATCTGATTATTTCTGTTATTTGTCCTTCTGGTGATTCCATTCCCGACTCCTTAGGGCTCCGCATCCACCCTGGAATCTCTGACCACACCGAGGCCTGAGTGGAATGAGAAATCAGGAATTCTTTAATTAGGAATTAAAGGTTCTGGAATCTCTGACCACCCCCAGGAAGAGGAAGGAGAAATTGGGAATTCCTGAATTGGGAATTAAGGGTTCAGGAATCTCTGACCACCCACAGGAAGAGGAAGGAGAAGCTGGGAATTCCTGAATTAGGAATTAAGGGTTCTGGAGCCTCTGAGCAGGAACAGCCCTGATTGGAAGGAGAAATTGGGAATTCCTTAATTAGGAATTAAGGGTTCTGGAGCCTCTGACCACCCACAGGAATGAAGGAGAAATTAGGAATTCTTTAATTAGGAATTAAAGGTTCTGGAGTCTCTGACCACCCCGAGGAATGAAGGAGAAATTAGGAATTCCTGAATTAGGAATTAAGGATCCCTGCTCAGCCAGACCTGTTGGTTTGGGACTTCTTTTTCTTTCTATTACTTTCTTATAAACTCGAAGGAATTCCCACTTTTCCTCCTCATTTTCCAGAGGAAATTTCCCCCAGATTTTCCCATCTCCGGCCCAGTTTTTGCCCAGTCCTTTCCCTCCCTCCCCCCCAGCATTAAAATAAAAAATTCCTTTCGCCCTCCTTGAATTTCCTCAAGCCAGGGAAGGTCGGCGGCGCTTTTATGACAATCCCTGGTTAATTGGTGTTGATAAAAACCCTTTTATATAAAAAATATTCCTATTTCCGTGAACTCCCTCACCCCACGGGAGGGATTTTAAGGAATCCCAGAGGTGCCTCAGGTACAGAGTCCCCTGAGCAGACCAGAGACGCAGCTTTTAAATAAATATTTACACAAAAATCACACACCTCGAGCTTTACGATTATGGCTCTGTCTGCCTGGGGTTGGTTTTGGGGCACTCTGAAAACCCTGGAGATGTGTTTGCCCTCCGGATGGGCAGGGCTGGAGGGAATTCTCCACTCCCTTGGCAGCGGAAAAATGGGAAAAATGGGGAAAAAGGGAAAAAAGGGGAAAAAGGGGAAAAGGGGGGAAAGGGGGAAAATGGGGAAAAAAGGGAAAAAGGGGGAAAAGGGGGAGAATGGGAGAAGGGGGAAAAGGAGAAAAGGAGAAAAAAGGGAAAAATGGGGAAAAAGGGGAAAAGGGGGGAAAAAGGGGAAAAAGAGGGGGAAAGGGGAAAAGGGGAGAAAGGGGGGAAATGGGAAAAAAGGGGAAAAGGGGGGAAAGGGGGAGAATGGGAAAAAGAGAAAAAAGGGAAAAATGGGGGAAAAGGGGAAAAAGGGGAAAAAGGGGGAGAATGGGAAATGGGGAAAAGGGGAAAATGGGGAAAAAGGGGGAGAATGGGAAAAGGGGAAAAGGGGAAAAAGGGGAAAAAGGGGGAAAGAGGAAAAAAGGAAAAATGGGGAAAAAGGGGAAAAAGGGGGAAAAGGGATAAAGGGGAAAAAGGGGAAAAAGGGGGAAGGGAGAAAATGGGAAAAAAGGGAAAAAAGGGGGAAAAGGGGGGGAAAGGGGAAAAGGGGGAAAAGGGGAAAAAGGGGAAAAAGGGGGAGGAAAAAGGAAAAGGGAAAAGGGGGAAAAAGGGGGAAAGAGGAAAAAAGGAAAAAGGGGGAAAAGGGGAAAATGGGGGAAAAGGGGAAAATGGGGGAAAAGGGGAAAAGGGGGATGAAGAACCCCCCTAGGGCCAGGAATGTCAGCTGGAGGAAGCGCAGGGAAATCAGTGCAGCAATCAAAGAGGTTCTGTCCCCGCCCTGTCACTTTGTCCCCATTAACAAATGGGATTTGTTAATGAGGTGACTCAGCTCGGCGCAGATGGAAAAGAGGACAAAGCTCATTCCTGGAAAGGGGCACGGTCCTGGTTCTGAGGGGACAGGGAAGGGGACAGAGAAGGGGACAGAAAAAGGGACAAAGCTCATTCCAGAGCTCTGCACGGTCCTGAGGGGACAGATAAAGGGGACAGAAAAGGGGACAGAAAAAGGGACAAAGCTCATTCCTGGAAAGGGACACGGTCCTGGATCTGAGGGGACAGAGAAGGCAACAAAGCTCATTCCTGGAGCCCTGCACCGTCCTGGTTCTGAGGGGACAGAAAAAGGGGACAGAAAAGGGGACAGAAAAAGGGACGAAGCTCATTCCTGGAACCAGGCACGGTCCTGGTTCTGAGGGGACAAGAAAGGCAACAAAACTCATTCCCAGAGCCCTGCAGGGTCCTGGTTCTGAGGGGACCGAAAAAGGGACAAAGCTCAGTCCTGCCAAGGGGCACGGTCCTGGATCTGAGGGGACAGAGAAGGGGACAGAGAAGGGGACAAAGCTCATTCCTGGAGCCCTGCACAGTCCCGGTTCTGAGGGGACAGAAAAGGGGACAGAGAAGGGGACAAAGCTCATTCCCAGAGCTCTGCACGGTCCTGGTTCTGAGGGGACAGAAAAAGGGACAAAGCTCATTCCTGGAGCTGGGCACAGTCCCAATTCTGAGGGCAAAAGGGGACAAAGCTCATTCCCGGAACAGGGCATGGTTCTGGCTCTGAGGGGACAGAGAAGGGGACAAAATTTATTCTCAGGGCTCTGCACGGTCCCGGTTCTGTGGGGATGGAAAAGGGGACAGAGAAAGGGACAAAGCTCATTCCTGGAAAGGGGCATGGTCCTGGATCTGAGGGGATGGAAAAGGGGACAAAGCTCATTCCTGAACCGCGCACAGTCCCAGTTCTGAGGGCAAAAGGAGTTTGGGATATAAAAATTCCTGTTCCATGCCCTGCCAAGCCCTGGGGTGTTCCCACCTCACCTCGTGGTTGTGCCTGTTCTGATTCTCCTCTCCAGGCTGGGTTTGGACACACGGAAAATGCAGTTCTCCTGCTCCATCTCCGTGGGGCTCTCCGTGCCCCATCCCTAGAAATTGGTGGGGGCAATTTCCAACCCAAATTTGAACCATTGGGAGCATTTTCCAACCCAAAATTGAACCATTTGGCACATTTTCCAACCTGAACCATCAAACCATTGGGGGCATTTTCCAACCCAAACCTTCAAACGATTTGGGGCATTTTCCAACCCAAATTTGAACCACTGGGGACATTTTCCAACCCAAACTTGACCCATTTGGGACATTTTCCAACCTGAACCATCAAACCATTGGGGGCAATTTCCAGCCCAAATTTGAACCATTGGGAGCATTTTCCAACCCAAATTTGAACCATTGGGGGCATTTTCCAACCCAAATTTGAACCATTGGGGGCATTTTCCAACCTGAACCATCAAACCGTTGAGGGCAATTTCCAGCCCAAACCTTCAAACAATTTGGGGCATTTTCCAACCCAAACCTTCCAACCACTGAGGGCATTTTCCAACCCAAACCTTTGAACCACCCTGGGGTGTTTCAGTTCTGATCCTTCCCTCGCTCATTTTCCATCACTGAATCCAACGCCGAGCTGGGACATCACCAGGCGCCATTTCCTGTCCCTCTCCCGAGCTCCCCATCGTTCCCGAAATCTGGAATGAGCTTCCCGGGCTGCAGCCTCGGTTCCTGCTGATGCAGCTCCGTTCGCTGCCAGCCCCACGTCCTTTCTGGGAGTGCTTTTGGCAACCTTTTCCTCCATCTGCGCTCAGCCTTCGCTCCGGAACATTCCTCCGACACATGGAACGATGGAATATGAACAGAGCAGGGCTGGAAAAACCCCGGAATTTGTCCTATCCCCAGCGCTGCCCTCGCCTTCCTCCGTGCCCCACGTCCCAAAATCCCGCAAAAATCCTCAAATTAGGAAATCTCAATAAATTACTCGGAGGTTTTTGACTTCCCAGAATCCGGGGAATTTTTTTCGCATTCCCCACCCGAGTTCCGGGAGAAAAAAGGGAACATTCAGGGCTTGGATTTCTGTGAGACAGAAATAAACGTTGGCTGGTCGCTGCTCTCCCAGCGGGAACTCAAAGCCCGAGGCTGGGAGCGTTTTAAATCAAAATCCCGAAGTTTGGATCGCGGTTTTTTGCGGCTCCTGCTGGAGAGGAATCCATGGATTTCAGCAGCCCTGCGAGCCGGGGTTGGGGACGGGGGAGGTTGGAGTTGAATTTCTGGCTTTGCCATCAGCCCTGGTTTTATTTCCACCTCTCACAGTCGGAAACCACGCGGGGATCTCTGTGGGGCTTTGCTGTAGGAGAGGGAACATCATTTAGGGCCTAAATCCCAAAGAAATCACCCCAAACCCACCCAGAATCTGGCAGCAGACCCGAAGGATGGCGGAAACCCAAAGCTGTGGGGTCAGGCCCAAAGCACTGCGGGAAACCCCAAAACTGTGGGGTCAGTCAAAAGCATGGCGGGAAACCCAAAACTGTGGGGTCAGATCCAAAGCACAGTGGACACCCCAAAGCTGTGGGGTCAGGCCCAAAATATGGCAGAAACCCCAAACCTGTGGGGTCAGGCCCAAAGCACAGTGGGAAACCCCAAAGCTGTGGGGTCAGACCCAAAACATGGCAGAAACCCCAAAACTGTGGGGTCAGGTCTAGAGCACAGTGGAAATCCCAAAGCTGTGGGGTCAGTCAAAAGCATGGCGGGAACCCCAAAACTGTGGGATCAGGCCCAAAGCACTGTGGGAAACCCCAAAACCGTGGGGTCAGACACAAAGCATGGCAGAAACCCCAAAACTGTGGGATCAGGCCCAAAGCACTGTGGGAAACCCCAAAACTGTGGGGTCAGGCCCAAAGCACAGCAGAAATCCCAAAGCTATGGGGTCAGTCAAGAGCATGGCGGAAACCCCAAAGCTGTGGGGTCAGACCCAAAGGATGGCAGAAACCCCAAAACTGTGGGGTCAGGCCCAAAGTATGGCAGAAACCCCAAAACTGTGGGGTCAGGCCCAAAGTATGGCAGAAACTCCAAAGCTGTGGGGTCAGACACAAAGCACAGTGGAAACCCCAAAACTCTGAGGTCAGGCACTGCCTGCCCAGCAACCTCAGACCCGATCCAAACCCTACAGGAGAACACAACTGATTAAATTAACTAATTTAATTAATTAAGCGGAATTTCCAGGCTCAGACCAGCCCAAACCACCGAACCATTGGGGACATTTTCCAACCCAAACCTTCCAATCGCGCTCGGGATTTTCCCTTCTGATCCTTCCCTTGCCCATTTTATGTTCCTGAATCCGAGGCTGAGCCTCACTCCGGCCAGGGATCCTCGTTCCTTCTCCTTGGGGAGCGTGATTAATCCCAAAAACCCTTTGGGTATAAATCAGGATCCCCAATCCCCTAAAACCGGGGGGCTCCCCTTTTCACCCTTGGGGTTGGAGCTGGATCTGCTCCCCAGGGATGGAGCTGCCGGGAATTGTGGGAATTGGGACACTGAACCCTTCCCAGGACCCCATTATTCCCCCTCGGAATTGGGGCCGGGACCCCTTTTGTGGACCCCCTTTTCACCCTGGGGATTGGGGCCAGGACCCCTTCCCAGAATCCCATTTTCCCCCCAAGAATTGGGGCCGGGAATTCATCCTGGGACCCCATTTTCCCCCCCATCGGGAATTGGGGTAGGGAACCCTCCCTGGGATCCTATTTTTCCCCCCGGGAATTGTGGAAATTGGGGCCGGGACCCCTTCCCGGGACCCCATTTCCCCCCACAAAGGAATTCAGGGAATTGGGGCCGGGAATTCTTCCCAGGACCCCATTTTTCCCCTCCGGGAATTGGTTCGGGAGCTCTTCCCAGAATCCCATTTTCCCCACTGGGAATTGAAGGAATCGGGGCCGGGAATTCTTCCCGGGATCCCATTATTTCCCCCCAGGAATCTGAGCCAGGAATTCATCCCGGGATCCCATTATTCCCCCGGCAATTGGGGCCGGGAATTCTTCCCAGGCTCCCATTTTCCCCCCAGGAATTGGGGCCAGGAATTCATCCCGGGATCCCATTATTCCCCCCGGGAACTGGGGCCAGTAGCTCTTCCCGGGACCCCATTTTCCCCCCAGGGAATTGCGGGAATTGGGGCCGGGACCCTTTCCCTGGATCCCATTTTTCCCCCCAGGAATTGGGGCCGGGAATTCTTCCCGGGATCCCATTATTCCCCCCGGGAATTGATGCCGGGAATTCATCCCGGGATTCTATTTTCCCCCCAGGAATTGGGGCCAGGAATTCTTCCCGGGATCCCATTATTCCCCCGGCAATTGGGGCCGGGAATTCATCCCAGGATTCTATTTTTCCCCCCAGGTATTGGGGCCGGGAATTCTTCCCTGGATCCCATTTTTCCCCCCAGGAATCTGGGCCAGGAATTCATCCTGGGATTCTACTTTTCCCCCCAGGAATTGGGGCCAGGACCCTTTCCCTGGATCCCATTTTTCCCCCCAGGAATTGGGGCCGGAAATTCATCCCGGGACCCCATTATTCCCCCCGGGAATCTGGGCCGGGAATTCATCCCAGGATCCCATTATTTCCTCCGGGAATTGGGGCCAGGACCCTTTCCCTGGATCCCATTTTTCCCCCAGGAATCTGGGCCAGGAATTCATCCCGGGATCCTATTTTCCCCCACCAGGAATTGGGGCCGGGATTTCTTCCCGGGATCCCATTTTTCCCTCCAGGAATCTGGGCCAGGAATTCATCCCGGGATCCCATTTTCCCCATCGGGAATTGAGGGAATTGGGGCCAGGAATTTTTCCCGGGATCCCATTATTTCCCTCGGGAAATGGGACCGGGATTTCTTCCCGGGACCCCATTATTCCCTCCAGGAATTGGGGCCGGGACCCTTTCCCTGGATCCCATTTTTCCCCCGGGAATTGGGGCCGGGATTTCTTCCCGGGATTCTATTTTTCCCCCGGGAATTGGGGCCAGGACCCCTTCCCGGGACCCCATTTTTCCCCCGGGAATTGGGGCCAGGACCCTTCCCCATTTCCCCACCCGCCGCTGCTCAATCTGCTCGGTGCCAGAGGAGGAATTTATCGCCCTTGCCTTTTTTTCGGGCGACAATCCCGGCCCGGGTGACATTCCCAGACTTTGTCGCCTCCGGAGAGCTCCGGGAAAGGATTTTACAGGAGATCGCGGCGCTTCCATTCCCGGAGGGAAGGGTCGTAAATCCCAATCCCCCTCCGCCCCCCGAGGGAAAAGGCGGAAAGGGAAAAAAGGGAAAATTTTTCCATTTTTCCATGGAAAGAGATTGGGGCGGTGGAAAGGACCGGGGGTGAAGTGTTGATAAATTAAATAATTTATTATTTAATTTACACCCCATTATTAAATGATTTATTTTTTAACTTACCCCCATTATTAAATAATTTGTTTTTTAATTTAAACCCCATTATTAAATAGTTTATTATTTAACTTACCCCCATTATTAAATAATTTGTTTTTTAATTTAAACCCCATTATTAAAGAATACATTATTTAATTTAACCCCCATTATTAAATAATTTGTTCTTCAATTTAAACCCCATTATTAAAGAATATATTATTTTATTTAACCCCCATTATTAAATAGTTTATTATTTGACTTACTCCCATTATTAAATAATTTATTTTTTAACTTATCCCCATTATTAAATAATTTGTTCTTGAATTTAAACCCCATTATTAAAGAATATATTATTTAATTTGACCCCCATTATTAAATAATTTGTTCTTGAATTTAAACCCCGTTATTAAATAATTTATTATTTAATTTACCCCCATTATTAAATAATTTGTTCTTCAATTAACCCTCAATTTTTTTGGGTTTTAGGGGAAAAAAAAAAACTGGAATAAAAACCCAGGCAATTTTCCGAGGGGCTCTCCCGGGAAAAAGAAAAATCTTGAAATTGCAGATATTCGGAAGAAGAAAAATGATTTAATTTTGTTTCTTTCCCAAAGGGAAGAAAACTCATGGAAGCAGTGGGGAAAAAGAAAAAATAACAACACTCAAATTGATCGCAAGGGGAATTTAACGCCGATTTTAATTTGTTTTGGGCAACTCGGCACCTTTTAAACCCCAAAATCCCAAAATCCCAAAATCCCACTCGGAATTTGATGGAAAACCCTTAAGCTCCGCGTGGCCCCACGATTGCAAAAGTTCTGTAAAAAACTCTGAATTTTTGCCATTTCCCTTTCCTCTGGAGGTTCCTTTATGGCCGAACGCAGAGAAAATAATAAAGAAGAATTTACAAAATAATCTCGGCGATGTTTATCATCCATCGGGGGGGATGATGACCCAAAATGCAAATTTCAACCTCGGAAAAAATTTCTGTATGAAATTCCCGCTCTGTTATCCTTCCCGAATCCCAAATAAATCCCTCCCTGCATCCACACATGGAATTTTAATTTAAAAAAAGAAAAAAAAATCTTTTTTTTTTTTTCCCCTCTCTATTTTCACGGGGTTAATTAAAATTTTCCATCCCGGGGGCTTTTCTTTGTTCGCTGCCCGCCCCGGAAAAAGAGAATCGGAGTTAAATGAAATTTAAAAATTTGAAAGTGAAGGTGAGGAGGGATCCGAGCTCCTCGTGGAAAAAAGAAGAGAAAATAATTTTGAGAGGTGAAAAGACGATGGATTCTCCTCCCTCTGCACTTTTTATCATCCCCAATTTCAGCTCGGCAGGAAGCTGCGGTTGGAGCACTGGGAATATAAATTAAAAATTTAAAAAATAAAAGAAATAAAAAAAATCAAGGATTTAAAATGAAAAGTTTAAAAAAAATATAAAAGGAAAAAATAAAAAATGGAATGGAATGAAATGAAATGAAGTAAAATAAAAATTCAAAAATCTAAAATAAAATCTAAAATAATATTAAATAATTTAATAAAAATAAAGTAAGCCCCGCGTTCCTTCCCTGCGCAAAGCTGCTGCCGCTTTGGTGATTTTCCATCTGTTTGGCTCTCAAACAAAGAATTTCCAGGGCTGGGCTGTAAGAAATCAGATTTTGATGGCAGCAGAGGGAGCGGAGCTGCCTGCGCTGCACAGTTCCCTTCCCTTGCCTTCCCAGCCTCACCTGAGGAGCTTTGGGAAGCACAAATTCACCCCAGAAATTTCCTTTATTCCTTTCTTCCGCTCCTGATCGCTCGGATTTTTCCCTCTCCTTCACTGGAATCGATTCTTTCCGGCAGTCTCTGTTAAATCTCGCTGGAGGTGTTAATATTATTATTATTATTATTATTATTATTATTATTATTATTATTATTATTATTATTATTATTATTATTATTATTAGTGGCGGTGGTGGTGGTGATGTTGATATTATAATAATAATAATATTATTATTATTATTACTATTAATGTTATTATTGTTATTACTATTATTGTTATTGTTATTTTTTCTTATTGTTGATGATGATGATATTATTATTATCATAATATAATAACAAAAGTGATAATAATTACTATTACGATTACTATTTTTACTATTATTATTATTATTATTATTATTACTCCCCATATTTTACTTTTGCAATTGGAGCTGGTGGCGAATCCCAAAACTCCTGGAATTTCATTTTGGGGGGAGTTGGTCCTGGAGCAGGGGAACCTCAGGGAGGGCAGAACATCAAACAATCAATCAATCAATCAATCAATCCATCAATCAATCAATCAATCCATCAATCCATCCATCAATCCATCTATCAATCCATCTATCAATCCATCAATCAATCAATCAGTGCAGGAGAGAAAAGCAAAGTCACAACGCAAATAAAGGAGAGATTTTGGCATCCCTGGGGATTCGGGAGGGCGTGGAGAGACTCAGGGCAGGGAGGGATTGGGGACTGGGGATTGAGGAGGATTCCCAGGGCAGGGAGGGATTTCTGTTATTTCTATTTCTATTTCTATTTCTATTTCTATTCCCATTCCCATTCCCATTTCTGCCCAAACGCAGTGGGGCCGCAGCCGGGGGCTGTCCCCCCAAGTCCCGGGGGCTGTCCCCGCCGGTCCCGGTGTCTGTCCCCACCCCAGCCCCGGTGGCTGTCCCCGCTATCCCCGCCGGTCCCGGGGGCTATCCCCCCCAGCCCTGGGGGCTGTCCCCGGTGGCTGTCCCCCCCCAGCCCCGGTGGCTGTCCCCGCTGTCCCCGGGGGCTGTCCTTGTCGCCCCGGCGTCTGTCCCTCCCCGCCCCGGTGGCTGTCCCCGCTGTACCTGGTGGCTGTCCCCGCCGGTCCCGGCGTCTGTCCCCCCCCAGCCCCGGTGGCTGTCCCCACTGTCCCCGGTGGCTGTCCCCGCTGTCCCCGCTGTCCCCGGTGGCTGTCCCCGCTGTCCCCGGTGGCTGTCCCCACTGTCCCCGGTGGCTGTCCCCGCTATCCCCGGTGGCTGTCCCCACTGTCCCCGGTGGCTGTCCCCGGTGGCTGTCCCCGCTATCCCCGGTGGCTGTCCCCGCTGTCCCCGGTGGCTGTCCCCGGTGGCTGTCCCCGCTGTCCCCGGTGGCTGTCCCCGGGGGCTGTCCCCGCTGTCCCCGGGGGCTGTCCCCGCTGTCCCCGGTGGCTATCCCCGCTGTCCCCCGTGGCTGTCCCCGCCGGTCCCGGTGGCTATCCCCGCTCTCCCCGGTGGCTATCCCCGCTCTCCCCGGTGGCTGTCCCCGCTGTCCCCGGGGGCTGTCCCCGCTGTCCCCGCTCTCCCCGGTGGCTGTCCCCGCCGGCCGCGGTGGCTGTCCCCGCTCTCCCCGGTGGCTGTCCCCGCTATCCCCGCTGTCCCCGGGGGCTGTCCCCGGTGGCTGTCCCCGCTCTCCCCGGTGGCTGTCCCCGCCGGTCCCGGTGGCGGAGCTCTCCGCGGTGCTGCCGCTGCCGCTGCCCCGAGTGGGCTCGGAGGCTCCCCCGAGGCTTTCCGGGCGATTAAAGGCACGGAACATTTCCGATGGCTGTTCCGCCGCCGCGGGCGCGCAGCGGACACGGTGATCCATCATCCGCGCTCTGATCTCCGCGCTCCGAGCGAGCAGAGCCAGCTGTGCGCGGAGCCAGGCTCCCTCCCCGGGAATGTTCCACTGCGGGGGAGCCTGCGGAGCCCCGAGCGGGGCTGGGACAGAGCCATCGGGCACTAAATAAATGCCCTAAATGAACAGCGATTGATGAATCCCAATCAATGAATAGCAATTAATGAATCCAATCGGGCGTGGAATAAATGCCTTAAGATGGGCATTAAATAAATACCCTAAATAAATGCCAATAAATAAATATCCTAAACTGGGTATTAAATAAATGCCCTAAATGAACAGCAATTAATGAATCCCCTAAATTGGGCATGGAATAAATACCCTACGATGGAAATTAAATAAATACCCAAAATAAATACCGATAAATAAATACCCTAAACTGGGTATTAAATAAATGCCCTAAATGAACAGCAATTAATGAATCCCAATTAATGAATAGCAATTAATGAATCCAATCGGGCATGGAATAAATACCTTAAGATGGGCATTAAATAAATGCCCTAAATGAATAGCAATTAATGAATCCCCTAAATTAGGCATGGAATAAATACCTTACATGGGCATTAAATAAATACCCAAAATAGATACCGATAAATAAATACCCTAAACTGGGTGTTAAATAAATGCCCTAAATGAACAGCGATTGATGAATCCCAATTAATGAATAGCAATTAATGAATCCAATCGGGCATGGAATAAATGCCTTAAGATGGGCATTAAATAAATGCCCTAAATGAATAGCAATTAATGAATCCCCTAAATTGGGCAGGGAATAAATACCCAAAATAAATACCGATAAATAAATACCCTAAACTGGGCATTAAATAAAGATCCTAAACTAAGCATTAAACAAATACCAATAAATGAATACCCTAAACCGGGCATTAAATAAATACCCTAAATAAAAACCCCTAAACAGTGCATTAAAAAAAATACCCTAAATAAACAACAACAAATCAATGCCCTGAACCACGCATTAAACAAATCCCCCAAATAAATCCCAATAATAAAAAAATCCCCCAAACCGCGACTCCCCCTCTCCTCGAGCAAAGGTTTTCCCTGGGCAAACACGATCCCTTCCATTTGCCAGGAAATTTATTGCCACTTCCGTCCTAAAAGCTCCAACACCGCGGCTTCATCTCCCGCCAGGCCGCGACTTCCATTAAGGGACCTCGTAAATTCACCCCGACTTTCTTTATTTGTGTTCCGCCCGTTCCTGCCTTTCCCAAGTTGATTTTTTTTCCACCTCTCTGGGCTCTGCCATGCTGCGTTGGAGGCACGAGGTTTGTTCCGGGGTGTGTCCAAATGGGGTGGTTTATTCTGCCTCTCGCTGGAGGGCAGGCCTCAAAAATCTCGGGGAATTTGTAGGTCAGGTCCTTTCTTTTGTGTCCTAAAAATTCTGATCTGAATTACCCAAACCTCTGGGAAATGTTGGCCAAGTCCTTCCTTTCTTTTGTGTCCCAAAAATTCTGTTCTGAACTGATCTGAATTACCCAAAATTCTGGGAAATGTTGCCCAGGTCCTTCCTTTCTTTTGTGTCCCAAAAATTCTGATCCAAAGTGACCTAAATCACCCAAATCTCTGGGAAATGTTGGTCAGGTCCTTCCTTTCTTTTGTGTCCTAAAAATTCTGATCCGAACTGATCTGAATTACCCAAAATTCTGGGAAATGTTGGCCAGGTCCTTCCTTTCTTTTGTGCCCCAAAAATTCTGTTCCGAACTGATCTGAATTACCCAAATCTCTGGGAAATGTTCCTTCCTTTTGTCTCCCAAAAATTCTGATCCGAACTGACCCGAATTACTCAAAACTCTCAGAAATTTTGGTCAGGTCCTTTATTTTGCCTCCCAAAAATCCTAATCCCAACTGACCTGAATTACCCAAATCTCTGGGAAATGTTGGCCATGTCCTTTCTTTTGTGTCCCAAAAATTCTGTTCTGAACTGACTTAAATCACCCAAATCTCTGGGAAATGTTCCTTCCTTTTCTCTCCCAAAAAATTCTGATCCGAGCTGACCCGAATTACCCAAACCTCTGGGAAATCTTGGCCAGGTCCTCCCTTTTCCAAAAATTCTGATCCAAACTGATCTGAATTACCCAAATCTCTGCGAAATGTTGGTCAGGTCCTTCCTTTTGTCACGCAAAAATTCTGATCCAAACTGATCTGAATTACCCAAAATTCTGGGAAATGTTGGCCAGGTCCTTCCTTTCTTTTGTGTCCCAAAAATTCTGATCCAAACTGACCTAAATTACCCAAATCTCTGCGAAATGTTGGCCAGGTCCTTCCTTCTCTCTTCCAAAAATTCTCATCTGAACTGACCTGAATTACTCAAACCTCTGGGAAATCTTGGCCAGGTCCTTCCTTTTCTCTTCCAAAAATTCTGATCTGAACTGACCCGAATTACTCAAATCTCTGGGAAATCTTGGCCAGGTCCTTCCTTCTCTCTTCCAAAAATTCTCATCTGAACTGACCTGAATTACTCAAACCTCTGGGAAATCTTGGCCAGGTCCTTCCTTTTCTCTTCCAAAAATTCTGATCCGAACTGACCCGAATTACCCAAATCTCTGGGAAATCTTGGCCAGGTCCTTCCCTTTCTTTTGTGTCCCAAAAATTCTGTTCCGAACTGACTTAAATCACCCAAATCTCTGGGAAATGTTCCTTCCTTTTCTCTCCCAAAAAATTCTGATCCGAGCTGACCCGAATTACCCAAACCTCTGGGAAATCTTGGCCAGGTCCTCCCTTTTCCAAAAATTCTGATCCAAACTGATCTGAATTACCCAAATCTCTGCGAAATGTTGGTCAGGTCCTTCCTTTTGTCACGCAAAAATTCTGATCCAAACTGACCCGAATTACCCAAACCTCTGGGAAATCTTGGTCAGGTCCTTTATTTTGTGTCCTAAAAATTCTGATCCGAACTGATCTGAATTACCCAAAATTCTGGGAAATGTTGGCCAGGTCCTTCCTTTTTGTGTGTGTCCCAAAAATTCTGATCCAAACTGACCTAAATTACTCAAATCTCTGGGAAATGTTGGCCAGGTCCTTCCTTTCTTTTGTGTCCCAAAAATTCTGATCCAAAGTGACCTAAATTACCCAAATCTCTGCGAAATGTTCCTTCCTTTTGTCTCCCAAAAAATTCTGATCCAAACTGACCTAAATTACCCAAAATTCTGGGAAATGTTGGCCAGGTCCTTCCTTTCTTTTGTGTCCCAAAAATTCTGATCCAAACTGATCTGAATTACCCAAATCTCTGGGAAATGTTCCTTCTTTTTCCTAAAATTCTCATCCGAACTGACCCGAATTACCCAAAACTCTCAGAAATTTTGGTCAGGTCCTTTATTTTGCCTCCCAAAAATCCTAATCCAAACTGACCTGAATTACCCAAATCTCTGGGAAATGTTGGCCATGTCCTTTCTTTTGTGCCCCAAAAATTCTGTTCCAAACTGACTTAAATTACCCAAATCTCTGGGAAATGTTCCTTCCTTTTCTCTCCCAAAAAATTCTGATCCGAGCTGACCCGAATTACCCAAACCTCTGGGAAATCTTGGCCAGGTCCTCCCTTTTCCAAAAATTCTGATCCAAACTGATCTGAATTACCCAAATCTCTGCGAAATGTTGGTCAGGTCCTTCCTTTTGTCACGCAAAAATTCTGATCCGAGCTGACCCGAATTACCCAAACCTCTGGGAAATCTTGGTCAGGTCCTTTCTTTTGTGTCCTAAAAATTCTGATCCGAACTGATCTGAATTACCCAAAATTCTGGGAAATGTTGGCCAGGTCCTTCCTTTTTGTGTGTGTCCCAAAAATTCTGATCCAAAGTGAGCTAAATTACCCAAATCTCTGGGAAATGTTGGTCAGGTCCTTCCTTTCTTTTGTGTCCTAAAAATTCTGATCCGAACTGATCTGAATTACCCAAAATTCTGGGAAATGTTGGCCAGGTCCTTCCTTTCTTTTGTGTCCCAAAAATTCTGATCCAAAGTGACCTAAATTACCCAAATCTCTGGGAAATGTTGGCCAGGTCCTTCCTTTTCTCTTCCAAAAATTCTGATCCGAACTGACCCGAATTACTCAAATCTCTGGGAAATCTTGGCCAGGTCCTTCCTTTTCTTTTCCAAAAATTCTGATCTGAACTGACCCGAATTACCCCAATCCCTGGGAAATCTTGGCCAGGTCCTTCCTTTTCAAAAAATTCTTATCCGAACTGACCCGAATTACCCAAATCTCTGGGAAATCTTGGTCAGGTCCTTTCTTTTGTGTCCCAAAAATTCTGATCTGAACTGACCCGAATTGCCCCAATCTCTGAGAAATCTTGGCCAGGTCCTTCCTTTTCCAAAAATTCTGATCTGAACTGACCCGAATTACCCAAATCTCTGGGAAATCTTGGCCAGGTCCTTCCATTTTGATTCTTGGCCTTTACGGCTCTGTATAAAACCCTCGCCAACCTTCGGGATCAGCTTTTTTTCCCTTTTTACCACCCTGGGGTGTGACTTTGGACTCTGCCCCTCCCGGGAAAATAAAACAATTCCCTCGCTGCTCGGCGGGCTCCGAGGGGTTAATCCAATCTGATTTCTCCCCAAGAGGATTTTATGGGATCCCTTCAGCTCAGCCTTTCGCAATCCTCCTCTGCCTCGCGCGGTTCCTTCCGGAAGCTTCTCCCGCTCGCCTTGTGCCAAAAAAACACTGCATTCCATTTCTCCCAAATTCCAATTTTTTTGGTTTTTTTTTTCCCCTCATTCCGGGTTTTTTTTCCGGAGTTAAAGGCCACCGGATGGTTCAAAGGGGTTTTTTTTTTTTGAACGAGGTTTTGCTCGTTTGTTTTCTGGATTATTCATTAATTTTTAAATTTTTGTATTTATTGTCTATATGTTATTACTGTATAAAAATAGTATTTTATATTTATGTTATTTTATATTATTTAATTAATATAATTTAAACATTTAAATTTAATTAAAATATTTAATATTGAAATTTAAATTTTAATTAATAATATTTAAATATTTTTACATTTATTATATATTAAAGATTATCTATATTTTTATATATATTATTCCAGATATTCATTTATTTCCAGGGGTGACGCGGCCTGGTGGGGTGAAATGAGCGTTAATTAAAATAATTTATTTATTCTCCCTGCGAGATTTTGGGAATGCCTGAGGTCTGGAGAAGGCCCCAGAAGGATTTTTTTCCCTTTTTCCTCTCCCCCGGACACCTCCAAGTGCAGAACGGAGGCCAAAGCAGTAAAAAATCCTGGAAATTCCTGCTGGGATCTTCACAGCTCCCTCGGGGTTGGGACAGCTGAAAAAAATCAGATTTCATCCACGGCTTTTTCGGGAATTCTGGCCGTGCAGATGGGAAAACCGAAAGGGGAAAAGGGGCCGAGGTCTTTGATCGGTGCAGAATTAAACATGGAATTCACTTTTCCAGGCTTTTTCCACGGTGAAAAGCCTTTTTGCTGATGTGAGAGCGATGCGAGTGTTTTATTAATTTTTTTAATGAATAAAAAAGAGGTTTTTGGTGAAAATCAGCGTTTGGGGAGGTGTAGAGAGAGGAATCTTTAGGGTTAGTGTTTTCTCCTGAATCTTCTGTCCGGGTTTAAAAATAAAATATTTTTTCCTCACCCCCACGCCTGAATCTAAAGATTTAAAAATCAAAATATTGAAGAAGATAAACTCGGCTCGAATGCGATGCAAATGAATGCTGAGGTTTGTTTAGGGTTAAAATTTGGGATAAAATTCAGGGATAAAGTTTGGGATAAAACACTCAGGATAAAATTCGGGCTCGTTCAGAAGAAACTCTTTTATTTTTATATTTTTAAATTTTTAAAAAAATATATTTTAAATTATTTTAATTTATTTTTTAAAATTTAATATATTTTTAATTCCGGGTTTTTTTCCTTTTCACAGAGACAGATTAATGAAACAAATCCCCCGTTTTTCCCCACCCCAAACCTCCACTCCCATCTGCGTTTCCCATTTCCCACCCTCCTCCCAGCCTCGGTAATTTGAGCTTTTCCCCAGAAAAGAGACCCAAACCCCCCCGAAATTCCCTCCGAGCTCAGCTCCAGCCGCGGATTGCCCTCTCCTGGAGGATGCGGGAAAATCGCATCGCAGAAAATCCCAATTTTTCCTTTTGGGGCTGGAATTCTGCACCTGCCCCAAGCCGGGGAGGGTTCGGCTCTCCCGAGATGGAATAGAGGATTTTCTCCATCAAAAATTGGGGTGAAAAATCAATTTTGGCTCTCCTGGGACACCCTGAGCTAGAATATAGCATATTGTCCATCAAAAATTGGGGTGAAAAATCAATTTTGACTCTCCTGGGACACCCTGAGCTGGAATAGAGGATTTTCTCCATTAAAAACTGAGGTGAAAACCGAATTTTGGCTCTCCTGGGGCACCCTGAGCTGGAATAGATGATTTTCTCCATCAAAAATTGAGGTGAAAACCGAATTTTGGCTCTCCTGGGACACCCTGAGCTGAAATATAGCATATTCTCCATCAAAAATTGGGGTGAAAAATCAATTTTGGCTCTCCTGGGACACCCTGAGCTGGAATAGAGGATTTTCTCCATCAAAAATTGGGGTGAAAACCGATTTTGGGTTGGGATTGGGGCTGGGATTTGGGTCACGATTGGGGTTGGGATTGGGATTGGAGCTGAGATTGAGACTGGGATTGGGACTGGGACTGGGATTGGGACTGGGACTGTGATTGGGGCTGGGATTGGGGCAGGGATTGGGATTGGGACTGGGTTTGGGGCCGGGATTGGGGCGGGGATTGGGGTTGGAATTGGAGTTGAGATTGGGGCCTGGATTGGGACTGGGATTGGGACTGGGATTGGGGCCGGGATTGGGGTTGGGATTGGGGCCAGTATTGGGATTGGAACTGTGATTGGGACTGGGATTGGGGCTGGGATTGGAGTCACAGTTGGGGTTGGGATTGGGGTTGGAATTGGAGTTGAGATTGGGGCCTGGATTGGGACTGGGACTGGGATTGGGGCTGGGATTTGGGCTGGAAGTTTGGGGTGATTTTTGGGATTCCGAACCTTCCCCCACCGATTCCTCTGGGTCCCGCAGCATTCCCAACATCCATTCCTTGCTGAAGGCTGGAAAAATTCCCATTTTCCCCTCCCGGGAATCCCAGGTGGAGCCCCCACCCCTGGAAACCCTCAGGGAACACCAGG
The DNA here is from genome assembly GCA_036785705.1 of Acanthornis magna. NCBI lineage: Eukaryota > Metazoa > Chordata > Aves > Passeriformes > Acanthizidae > Acanthornis > Acanthornis magna. Next base: position 1,202,044 of record JAWUZG010000190.1, read on the forward strand.
ATGTGACCCTTAAAGCCCCGCGATCATTCAAATCTTGGATTTTGGGGTTTTCCAGCCCAAATTATTCTGATTTTTGGCTCCTCCTCTCCCTGCCCTCCCCTTTTCCAGCAGCTGCTCCCGAGATTCCCGCGGCGCTCGGGGGCAGAACATCAATCGCGTCTGTGTGTTCCGCCTCGGTTAATTCCTGCTCGTTAATTAATCGGGCCCGGGCTCCCTCTAGCGTCGCTCGGGTCCCTCCCGGGGCAGGGCCCGATCCCTTCCCGACCCTTTTGCACCCAATCCCGACCCTTCCTGATCCCATTCTGACCCTTCCCGATCCATCGATCCCTTCCCGGCCCTTTTGCACCCAATCCCGACCCTTCCCGATCCCATTCTGATCCTTCCCGATCCCATTCTGATCCTTCCCCATCCCATTCTGACCCTTCCCGATCCCATTCTGACCCTTCCCGATCCCATTCTGACCTTTCCCGATCCATCGATCCCTTCCCGACCCTTTCCCACCCAATCCTGACCCTTCCTGATCCCATTCTGACCCTTCCCGATCCCATTCTGACCCTTCCCGATCCCATTCTGACCTTTCCCGATCCATCGATCCCTTCCCGACCCTTTCCCACCCAATCCTGACCCTTCCTGATCCCATTCTGATCCTTCCCGATCCCATTCTGACCCTTCCCGGTCCCTTCCTGACCCTTCCTGATCCCATTCTGACCCTTCCCGATCCCATTCTGACCCTTCCCGATCCATCGATCCCTTCCCGACCCTTTCCCACCCAATCCTGACCCTTCCTGATCCCATTCTGACCCTTCCTGATCCCATTCTGACCCTTCCTGATCCCATTCTGACCCTTCCCGACCCTTTCCCGACCATTTCCCAATCCCTACTCTGTCCCTTCCCAACCCTCTCCCAATCCCTTCCCAACCCTTTCCTAATCCCATCCTGACCCTTTCCGATCCCTTCCCAACCATTTCCCGATCCTTTCCTGACCATTTCCCACCCCTTCCTGACCATTTCCTGATCTCTTCCCAACCATTTCCCATCCCAACCCTTCCTGACCCCAGGCCTGGAAATGAGCAGGAAAAGGCCTCCAAGTCCTGCTCTGTGGGGTTTTCTTACAAATCTTTTGAGTGTCCTGGACATTCAAACTCCTGTCTGTGTTCTTTTTTTTTTTTTTTTAAACTCTTGCCTGTGTTCTTTATTTTCCCTGGAATTGTCTGAGCATGGATTTAGGGATGTGTAAAAACCAAAGGGATGGGTTTGGGTGGGATGGGCGGAATCCCAGCTGGAAATATCAGCAGGATCGTGCCGGGATCCTGCTCCCAAAACCCCAATCTCATTCCCTGGGCCGAGCAGAGGCACAGCCTGAGCTCAGGAGTGCAGGGGGAGACGCACAAACCCCACCCGCAGTGCCAAGGGCAGGATCCGCGCTGTCTCTGCTCCCCTGAATGAGATATTTCCATCTCAGAATGGAGATCCCAGCACAGAAATGAGATTTCTGCTCATCATCCCAGGAGCACAAACAGTGCTGTCTCTGCTCCCCTAAATGTGACGTTTTCCCCCTCCGAGTGGAGATCCCAGCACAGAAATGAGATTTCTGCTCATTATCCCAAGGGCAGGACCCACACTCTCTCTGCTCCCCTAAATGAGATATTTCTATCTCAGAATGGAGATCCCAGCAGAGAAATGAGATTTCTGCTCATAATCCCAAAGACAGGACCTGCAGTGTCTGCTCCCCTAAATGAGATATTTCCACTCCGTATGGAGATCCCAGCACAGAAATGAGATTTCTGCTCATCATCCCAAGAGCACAAACTGTGCTGTCTCTGCTCCCCTAAATGAGATATTTCCACCTCCGAATGGAGATTCCAGCAGAGAAATGAGATTTCTGCTCATTATCCCACCCTAAAACCTGCCCTGGCTCCCCTGCCTGCCATTCCCGGGGGAAACTGAGGCACGGAGCTCTCCCAAAGATTCCTTCAGAGCCGTTTGGGGCACAGCTCTTATCTCCCATCTCCTGCTGCTTTGGGGATTCTCCTCCTTTTTTTCCTTCCCTAAAAGCCTCTCCTGGGCACCGTCCCCGCTCCCCACCCTCCTCCCGAGGCCAGGATGTTCCTTTTTCCATCCTTTTCACAAATTCGCAGGCGCCGGGGCCTCCGGGGCTGCCCAGAATGTCAAGGGCCATAAATAACGGAGCCTTCTGGCCACAGCCATCCCTCCCTCCTTCCTGCCCTCCCTTGGGGGGTCTGCAGGTATTCGGCCCAGAATTCCCGGGAAATTGTCTTTTCTCGCCAATTCCCCATTTTTTTTTTGGAGAGTTTTCCCTGTGATCTCCAAATCCTCGGCCCCTGCTCCTCACTCGAGACCGTGACCTGCGACCCTCAAGGTCAGACAGCTCTAATCCCAAAGAAAACATCCCTCGAGTCAACAGGGGGATCTCTCTCCCTCCGTCTGTCTCTCTCCCTCCCTCCCGAAATTCCTCCGCTCCGGCAGCGCAAATCCCTCCTCCTCCTTCTCCCCCTCCTCCTCCTCCTCCTCCTCCTCCCAGAAAGGGAGAGAAAAAAAAAAAAAAATCGAACACATTGGTAAAAATAATATACGACGGGTAAGGGCTCTGGGGGGTGGAGGAGGGAGAAGAGACCTTAAAAGGCCCCAATCTGCCAGGGATGGGAATGAAATGGTTCCAGGAACAATCCTGGAGCGGTTTTTTCTCCCTCGGAGGGGTGGGATCCGTTTTGGGGCTCGTTTTGGTTTTGGGGTGCTGGAATGGATTTTATTTCTTTAGGGTGGATGAGCGAGCAGAGCCACGCCACCCCCAAAGCTCCAGGAACCGACACAGGGATGGAGAAATTTTGGGTTTTTCGGCTCTTTTTGGGATCTGAAGCTTCCGAGGGAGCGGAGAAGGGGAGGCTGTGGCACAGAGGGTGCGAAACGCTGACACCGCACAGGGAGGAACAAAAAACCCAAAAAAACCCGGAGCGGGGCCGGGGGAGAGGACTCAAATCCATCCATTCCCGAGGCGAACTGAGCCATGGATTTGCTCAGGATTCCCAGCGCTGCTTTCCCTTTCTCTCCAAGCAATTTTGGAGGTTCCGACTCCAAAATTCACAATTGCGGATTTTGCTAAAGCGTCAAAAACAGCGAGCGGAACACCTGAGGAGCTGCCCAGGCTGGGATTGTTGGGATGGGATTTTTTCCGAGTGGAAAACTGAGATCATTGGGATATCCCAGGGACGGGAAAACCTCGGGACAAACCTCGGGAGAAATTCCCTTCGGGACAAACCTCGGGAGAAATTCCCTTCGGGACAAACCTCGGGACAAACCTCGGAACAAACCTCGGGACAAACCTCGGGACAAACCTCGGAACAAATCCCCCTCGAGACAAACCTCGGGAGAAATTCCCCTCGGGACAAACCTCGGGAGAAATTCCTCTAGGGACCAATTCCTCTCGGGACAAAACTCGGGATAAACCCCGGGACAAAGCTCGGGACAAATCCCGCTCGGAACAAACCTCTGCTTAAACCCCTCTCGGGACAAACCTCGGGACAAATTCTCTTCGGGACAAATTCCCCTCGGGACAAAGCTCGGGACAAACCTCGGGACAAATCCCGCTCGGAACAAACCTCTGCTTAAACCCCTCTCGGGACAAACCTCGGGACAAATTCTCTTCGGGACAAATTCCCCTCGGGACAAAACTCGGGATAAAGCCCGGGACAAAGCCTGGGACAAACCCCGCTAGGGACAAATCCCACTCGGGACAAGCCCCGCTTGGGACAAACCTCGGGACAAATCCCACTCGGGACAAACCCCGCTTGGGACAAACTTCGGGACAAACCTCGGGACAAATCCCCCTCGGGACAAACCCTGCTTGGGACAAACTTCGGGACAAATCCCCCTCGGGACAAACCCCGCTTGGGACAAACCCTGGGACAAATCCCCCTCGGGACAAACCCCGCTTGGGACAAACCCTGGGACAAATCCCCCTCGGGACCTTCCTGCGGAGCCGCCGCTGAAGGAGAGGCTCCCCCACCATCCCGGGAAGCGCAAGGACTCTCAAAAATCCAAATTTCCCCCCCGGCTGGAACGCGAGCACAGCTCCGGACGGTCTGAAAATCCCGCGGCTCGAGGCCAGGTCGTGAATCAGCTCCCGCTGCAAGGTTTGAGAGTTTAAATTCGCTCTGAAGTCAGAGGGCTTTTCCTGGGAAGAGGGAGAGGGATGGAGAGTGGAGAAATTCGATGGAATTCGTCCTGGGAGTGGGATCGTAAAAAGTTGTTCCCGGGCGGTTTTCTGGCTCAGGGGATGGGAAAATTTATTTTATGAGGAAAAAAAGCATGGAGGGAAATTGGGAGAAAATTGGAAATTAGTATATAATATTTAATATATAGTATTGAATATATTGTACTAATAGTCAACTTAGGGTGTTTCTTATATAATATTTAATATATAATATGGAGTGTTTTACGTTAATGATAAATATACAGTGTTTATTATATAATATTCAATATATAATATTGAAGGTATCGTGTCAATAGCCAACTTAGGGTGTTTATTACATAATAAATATTAGGGATTGTCGGGTTTTTTCCAAGGGGTGATCCCTGCCCTTTTCCTTGCAAGAAAAGGGGATTTGAAAAGGCCCACGGGGTCCTTTTCCTTTGTGTTTTTGCCAGGAAGCAGATCTTTGCTAATTAAAATGAAAATTTAAAAAAAAAATTAAAATTAAAAAAAAAAAAAAAGCAGTCCACAGTCAGAAACTTTAACCCTTTAATCCTGGATTTTTTGTTTGTATCCTTCCCGTTCTCCCTCCCCAATTCCCCAAATCCCCCGGGGATGGGGAGAAGGGAATGGGAAGAGAGGAGCGGCCAAGGCTGAAGGGAAAAGTCCCCACCAGGGCAGAATCAGAGCCTGGAGGGGAAACGTGCGGTCTTAATTAAGGAATTTGATTAAGGAATGAGAGAAAAGTGGGGAATGGACTGGAAGAAGGGATGGGAGGCAAAATTGGGAGGAAATTGGGAAAATCAGCTGAATTGCACAGGTGCAGCCCCGCGGGCTCAGGCATGGACAGGGTGGAAAATCGGGGCTGGAATGGGGTTGGAAAAGGGCTGGAAAAGGGGCCTGGAAAAGGGCTGGAAAAAGGGTTGGAATGAGGCTGGAATGGGGCAGACTTAGGGTTAGGATTATGGTTAGGGTTAAGGTTAGGGTCGGGCTGGAAAAGGGCTGGAATGAGGCTGAAAAAAGGGTCTGGGAAAGAGCTGGAAAATAGGCCTGGAATGGGGCTGGACAGGGGCTGGAATGGGTTATGGTTATGGTTATGGTTATGGTTATGGTTATGGTTATGGTTACGGTTAGTGTTAGGCTGGAGAGGGAGTGGAGTGAGGTTAGAATGGGAAGGAATAAGTTAAAGCTAGAGTTATGGTTGTGGTTGTGGCTATGGTTATGGTTATGGTTATGATTATGGTTAGGGTTATGGCTCCGGTTATGGTTATGACTATGGTTAGGGTTAAGGTTGTGGTTATGGTCCAGATTACAGTTAGGATTATGGTTATGGTTAGGGTTATGGATATGGTTGTGGTTAGGGTTAGGGTTATGGTTACGGTTATAGTTATGACTATGGTTAGGGTTAAGGTTGTGGTTATGGTCCAGATTACAGTTAGGATTATGGTTATGGTTAGGGTTATGGTTAGGGCTAGGGTTATGGATATGGTTAGGGTTATGGATATGGTTAGGGTTAGGGTTATGGATATGGTTATGGTCAGGGTCAGGGTTATGGATATGGTTATGGTTAGGATTAGGGTTATGGTTACAGTTAGGGTTAGGGTTAGGGTTAGGATTATGGTTAGGGTTAGGGTTAGGGTTAGGGTTAGGGTTAGGCTGGAAAAGAGCTGCAATGGGGCTGGAATGGGGCTGGATCTGCATTGCAAAAGGGCCTGGAAAAGGCCCAGAAAAGGGCCCTGGATTGGGACTGGAAAAGGGGCCTCAAAATGGGACTGGAATGGGGCTGGAATGGGGCTGGAGTGGAGCTGGAAAAAGTCCTGGAATGGGGCTGGACAGGGGCTGGAATGTGTTTGGGTTATGGTTAGGGTTATGGTTATGGTTATGGTTATGGTTATGGTTATGGTCATGGTTATGGTTAGGATTACGGCTATGGCTATGGTTAGGGTTAGGGTTATGGTTATGGTTAAGGTTATGGTTAGGGTTAAGGTTAGGGTTAGGGTTAGGGTTATGGCTATGGTTATGCTTAAGGCTATGGTTATGGCTTTGGTGGAAAATGGCTGCTATGGGGCTGGAATGGTTCTGGTATGGGGTTTGAAAAGGGCCTGGAAAAGGGCTCGAAAAGGGCTGGAATGGGCTATGGTTAAGGTTATGGTTAGGCTTGGGCTGGAATGGGATTGGAACGGGGCTGGGATGAGTTCGGGTGAGGGTTATGGTTTTGACTATAGTCATGGCTAGTGTTAGGCTGGAAAATGGCTGGAAAAGGGCAGGAATGGTTCTGGGATGGGGTTGGAAACGGGCCTGGAAAAGGGCTGGAATGGGTTACAGCTAGGGTTACGGTTATGGCTAGGGTTAGGGTTAGGGTTAAGGTTAGGGTTAGGCTGGAAAAGGGTTAGGGTTAGGATTATGGTTAGGGTTAGGGTTAGGCTGGAAAAGAGCTGCAATGGGGCTAAATCTGCATTGGAAAAGGGCCTGGAAAACGCCCAGAAAAGGGCCCTGGAATGAGACTGGGAAAGTGGCCTCAAAATGGGACTGGAATGGGGCTGGGTTGGGACCGGAATGGGCCTGGAAATGGCCTGGAATGGGATGGAATGTGTTAGGGTTAGGGTTAGGGTTACGGTTATGGTTAGGGTTAGGAATAGGGTTAGGGTGAGGGTTAGAGTTAGGGTGCGGTTTAGGGTTATGATTACGGTTAGGGTTAGGCTGGAAAAGAACTGCAATGGGGCTGGAATGGGGTTGGACCAGCACTGGAAAAGGGCCTGGAAAATGCCCAGAAAAGGGCCCTGGAATGGGGCTGGAAAAGGGGCCTCAAAATGGGGCAGGAATGGGCCTGGAATGGGGCTGGGATGGGACCGGCATGGGGCTGGAATGGGGCTGGAAATGGCCTGGAATGGGGTTGGAATGTGTTAGGGCTTGGGTTAGGGTTATGGTTAGGGTTAGGGTTATGGCTATGTCTATGGTTGTGGCTACCATTATGGTTAGGGTTATTGTTTGGCTGGAAAAGAGCTGGAGAAAGGGCTGGAAGTGAGCTGGGAAAGGGCTGGAATGGAACTAGAAAAGGGCTGGAAATGGGGCTGGGCAAGGGGCCTGGAATGGGGCTGGAATGGAGCTGGGATGGGGCTGGAGTGGGGCTGGAAAACGGCCTGGAATGGGGCTGGACAGGGGTTGGAATGTTTTAGGGTTAAGGTTAGGGTTAGGGTTATGGCTGTGGCTATGGCTATGGCTATGGCTATTGTTATTGGTTATGGTTAGGGTTACGGTTATGGTTATGTTTAGGGTTAGGGTTAGGGTTAGGGTTAGGCTGGAAAAGAGCTGCAATGGGGCTGGAATGGGGCTGGATCTGCATTGCAAAAGGGCCTGGAAAATGCCCAGAAAAGGGCCCTGGAATGGGGCTGGAAAAGGGGCCTCAAAATGGAGCAGGAATGGGCCTGGAATGGGGCTGGGATGGGACTGGCATGGGGCTGGAATAAGGCTGGAAATGGCCTAGAATGGGGTTGGAATGTGTTAGGGCTTGGGTTGGGGTTAGGTTTAGGGTTAGGGTTAGGGTATGGCTATGGCTATGGCTATGGTTATGGCTATCATTATGGTTAGGGTTAGGATTATTGTTTGGCTGGAAAAGAGCTGGAAAAAGGGCTGGAAGTGAGCTGGGAAAGGGCTGGAATGGAACTAGAAAAGGGCTGGAAATGGGGCTGGGCAAGGGGCCTGGAATGGGGCTGGAATGGAGCTGGGATGGGGCTGGAGTGGGGCTGGAAAAGGGCCTGGAATGTGTTAGGGTTAAGGTTAGGGTTAGGGTTAGGGTTAGGGTTATGGCTGTGGCTATGGCTATGGCTATGGCTATTGTTATTGGTTATGGTTATGGTTAGGGTTATGGTTATGTTTAAGGTTAGGGTTAGGGTTAGGGTTAGGCTGGAAAAGAGCTGCAATGGGGCTGGAATGGGGCTGGGCCAGCACTGGAAAAGGGCCTGGAAAAGGCCCAGAAAAGGGCCCTGGAATGGGGCTGCAAAAGGGGCCTCAAAATGGGACTGGAATGGGGCTGGGATGGGGCTGGAAAAGGGCTGGAAGTGGAGCTGGAACAAGGTTAGAATGGGGCTGGAATGGAACTGGGAAGGGGCTCCAGTGGGGCTGGGATTGGGCTGGGATGGGGCTGGAAAATGAGATTGAATGGGGCTGGGATGGGGCTGGGATGGGGCTGGAAAATGAGATTGAATGGGGCTGGGATGGGGCTGGGATGGGGTTGGGATGGGTTATGGTTATGGTTATGATTAGGGTTAGGGTTATGGTTGGGGTTATGGTTAGGGTTATGGTTATGGTTATGGTTAGGGTTAAGGTTAGGGTTAGGGCTAGGGTTATGGTTATGGTTAGGGTTATGGTTATGGTTATGGTTAGGGTTAAGGTTAGGGTTAGGGCTAGGGTTATGGTTATGGTTAGGGTTAAGGTTAGGGTTAGGGTTAGGGTTAGGGTTAAGATGGAAAAGAGCTGGAAAAATGGCTGGAATGGAACTCGATAAAGGCTGGAACGGGGCTGCAAAAAGGCTGGACCTGGGCTGGAATAATATTATATATTTTAATTATATAATATTTAGTCTATAATATAGAACTTCTGTGTTAACAGTCAACCTATGATGTTTATTGCATATTATTTAATATAGAATGTTTTGTGTTAATAGTCAGCTGGGGGTGTTTATTACATAGTATTTAATATTTAATATATCGCTTTGATAGTCCATACTGAACATTTATGATATAATATTTAATATATAATCTTGGAGATATCGTGCTAATAGTCAACTTATGGCGTTTATTATATAATATTCACTATATAATATTGAATTTATTGAGTTAATAGCCAGCCTAGTGTGTTCATTATACAATATTTAATATATAATATCGACTGCATCGTGTTAATAGCCAACTTAGAGTGTTTATTATATAATATTTAATATATAATATTGAATGCATGGTGTTAATAGCCAACCTAGAGCGTTTATTATATAATATTTAATATATCATATTGAATGCATGGTGTTAATAGCCAACCTAGAGTGTTTATTATATAATACTTAATATATCATATTGAATGCATGGTGTTAATAGCCAACTTAAAGTGTTTATTATATAATATTTAATACATAATATTGAATGCATGGTGTTAATAGCCAACTTAGAGTGTTTATTATATAATATTTAATACATAATATCGAATACATCGTGTTAATAACCAACCTAGGGTGTTTATTAAATAACATTTAACCGAAAATATTCCGTTTTCGGCCCTCTCCGCAGCTGCCTGCAGCAAGGTGGGACCTGAGCGGGGCAATCTGAGCATCAGCTCTGCGCAGGGCCCTTCCTCCTCCTCCTCCTCCTCCTCCTCCTCCTCCCCCTCTATTTTTTATTTTTGGGGTTGGGCCTCCACTCCTCGGCGCCGCCGCCTCTTCATCCGCCTCGGCGGAAGGGCTTTCCCGAAATAACCCGAGACAGGGGAGCCCGGAGCAGGAGGGGTAAGCAGGGAGGGGCCGTGGGGTTTTTTTTTTTTTTCTGGGATAAAACAGAATAAAATCCATCCCCTCCCTCGGCCGAGCGGGGAAGTTTCCCACCCAAACCCACCCGGGGGGGCTGGGCCCGGCCCCGATTGGTTTGATCTCCTCCGCAGGAGCTTTTCCAGCAGAAAATTCCAGCAGCCGGGACCTCCCCCCACTCCCCCTTTTCCCCCCCAAAAAATCGGCTCTGCCCAGCTCCGGCCTCCTCCTTCCTCTCCTCCCACCCTAAAGCGGGGTCCGGCCCCAAATCCTCGTCCCCCAAATCTCTTTTGGGGTCGGGAATCCGCGGCCGCGGCTCCTGCGCTCCCCCCGGGCTGGGGTCGCCCCCCACCCCGGGCTGGGGTCGCCCTGTCCCCTCCCCTCTCCCCCCCGGCACAAAATTTGGGATCTCGCCTGGAATTCGGGGCCCCACCAACCCCCCCAGGGCCGAGAGAGGCTCCCCCGCTTTTTATATTGAATTTTTTAACATTTTTTGGGCAGGGCTAAAGGTGCTGAAACAGCACCAGAAGGCGAAGGTGGGTGAAAAACCCGAATCAATAAAAAATTCGGCTCCAATCCCCCGTTTTTTTTTTTTTTTTCCAGCCGGAATTCCGGCAGGAATTGGGGAGGAGAGAATTGCGGTTCGCCGTCAAAACAGCGATTCGGTCTAGACGGGGAGGGAAAGATCTTGCGGTTTTTTTCCTTTTTTTTTTTTTTTTTTTTTTCCTTTTTTTTTTTTTTTCCCCTTCGCTGACACAATGGCCCTTGGGTTAAAAATTAATTCGAGGCGCCCTCGCTTCTCGAGCCAGGCTGAGGCCGCGCCGGAAAGAATCCCCAGGCTTTAAAAAAACGAGACAAAAATATAAAATTTTGGAAAGGATCCAAGCCGCTGGGGCTGTTAACAAGTGGATGCCTCCGCGGAGGTCTGCTGGGATTTCTGAATTTCCAGGGAATTTTTAAGTGGGAGGGGAAGGTTCGGATTTAAATCCTTTGGATTTAAAAATAAAAGGCAAATCCGGCGAGGAAAGGCACGGCCAGGTAAGTGAGATCTGCTCGGCCGCGGGTGCAGAGGGAGGGTTTGGATTTTTAATTTTCCGAAAGTGCTGATTTTTGGTCATTTCCCACGTGTGGCTTCCCGAGAATATTTTATCCTCGTGCAGAATATTTTATCCTCATCCCGGAATATTTATCCTTGTCTAGGATTATTTTGTTCTCATCCTGGAATATTTTATCCTCACCCTGGAATATTTTATCCTCATCCAGAATATTTTTTCCTCATCCAGAATATTTTTTCCTCATCCAGAATATTTTATCCTCATCTAGAATATTTTATCCTCATCCAGAATATTTTATCTTCATCCAGAATATTTTATCCCCATCTAGAATATTTTATCCTCATCCTCGGGGTGGAAAACTTCCGGGCAGGCTCGGGTTTATTCCTTCTTTATTTAATTTTTTTCACCACAATTTTCACGGAACTCAGTCTCTTCCAAAGCAGAGATCGGAGGCGAATCTTCTCCCCTGGGAATTTTGTTTTTAATTTATTTTTCCATCATTTTGTTTCTCTCCCTGGCGATCGGAGGTGTCCGCGGTGGAGAAAATCCTTGGCTCCAAAAGCTGGGAAAACCTTCGGGAATATTCGGGAATATCCCACCCGAGTCCGGCCTTTCCTTCATTTTAAAGTACTGAAAATACTTTTATTTTTATTTTTATTTTTATTTTTATTTTTATTTTTATTTTTATTTTTATTTTTATTTTTGTTTTTGTTTTTGTTTTTATTTTTATTTTTATTAATATTTTAACATTAAAAAATTAAGAATAAGAATAAGAATAAGAATAAGAATAAGAATAAGAATAAGAATAAGAACAAGAGTAAGAATAAGAATAAAAATTAAAATAAAAATAAGAATAAAAATAAAAATAAAAATAAAAATAAAAATAAAAATAAAAATAAAACCAAAAACAAAAATAAAAATAAAAATAAAAATAAAAATAATTCTACTCACTTGGCTTTTCAAGTGTGCGATTTTCCTTTTCCCTCTTTTTTTCCCCCCGACTTTCCGCTGGGATGGGAATGAAAAATCTCGGCCCGACTTGGATCCCGAAGGTCATTTCTTTGGGATGGCCAAGTCCACTCAGCTTTTCCAGGGTTTTCCTCCACCTCCCCAACCTCTGTATATTTAAATTTAATTTTAATTAATTTAATCTCCCTCCCCTTTATGGATTTCCAAGGACAGTGCTGGAAACGAGGGAAGAGCCCATTAAAATCTCCGGGAATTATGGAAATAATTAGAGGCAGATAGGTTTAATTGATTTTTCCCAGCAAATGGATGGAACAGGGAAAAATAGAATATTTTACTTAAGGGAACGCCCGGTGTTGGATTTATTCCTGTTGCTCATTTCCAAGGATTTTTTAAACAATTTTCAATTTTTTTTTCCCATCGGAGAATCCTCGCAAAGATTTTTAAATACCCCGAACGCAGCGTTTGAAGGAATTCCTGAAAAAGAAGGAAAACCCTCGGGAAAAAATTAATTTGAAATGTGATTTTGGGGTGATTTGGCTGCCGGGCGAATCCACGGAGCGAAATAAATCCTCGCAGGAGTTGTTGGAAACCTGGAAATTCCTGGGGCAAAGCGAGAGGTTTAACTCAGGAAATAACTTTTTCGGAATATTTTGCTAATTAATTTCATTTAATCAATATTTCTGACACTTTCGCCGCTGTAAATTTACTTTTTAAGGTTTAACTCCTCCAACCCCTGCGGCCAAAGCCTCTATGGCTAATTAAACCTCATTTGATTAAACTTTGCCGCACGTCTGGAGATTAATTAATATTTTTAATATTTTCCCCCCGATTTTGGGGGGTCCCAGACCACCCCAAATTAAATTTTGTTTTTGGGGCCGTCTGAGTTCCCAATTCTCCCTGAAAAAAAAAAACCAAAAAACCTGGGAATTCTCAGAATTATCCCGAAAAAGCCGCGGGGGAATTCCCGCCGCTTTCCCCTTCCTATTAATCAGAGTTTTCCTACTAATTAGCCCTTTCGGATTGATTGGAATTTTTCCTTTTCTAAGCCGGGTTCTGCTTTTAAAGAGTCGGGTTGGGTTTTTTTTTTCCCCCCACTTCCTAAATATTCCTAAAAAGAAAAATCTCCTTTAAAAAATCCCTAAAAAAAAAAAAAAAAAAAAAAAAAAAAACCAAAAAACCAAAAAAACCCAAAAACCCTTAAAAATTTCCTAAAAAAAAAAAAAAAAAAAAAAAAAAATCCTTTAAAAGTTCCTAAAAAAAAGGGAATTCCTAAAAAATTCCCTTTAAAAAAGCGGGAAAGAGCCCTTCCTTGGGGTTTTCCAGACCAACGCTAACGATCCCATCTAATTACGGCGCTAATTGATAAAATCGGGGGGCTCTGCCCCACATTCCCAGCAGGGCCAAAACCCCAAAAATAGAAAAGGAGGCTCGCGGGAATCCTTTCTCACCCCATTCGGGATTTCCCCGTCCCGGTGGAAAACTTTTCCAGCGGCAACAAGTGGGGGAGGTTCGTCCCTAATTTAGGGAGCCCTGGTGAGGTTTGTTGTTATTTTGGGGGGCCCTGGAATGTTTCTTTGGTATTTTAGGTGGTCCTGGAGGGGTTTTTTGGTATTTTTGGGGGTCCTGGTGGAGTTCGTTTGTATTTTAGGGGTTCCAAGTGAGGTTTGTTGGTGTTTTTAGGGAGTCCTGGTACGATCTGCTCCTTTTTTGAGGTGGTCCTGGAGGAGTTTGTTGGTGTTTTAGGGGAGCCTGGTGGGGTTCGTTCGTATTTTAGGGGGTCCTGGAGGGGTTTGTTGGTATTTTTGGGGGTCCTGGTGGGGTTCGTTCGTATTTTTGGGGGTCCTGGTGGGGTTTTTTGGTGTTTTGGGGGGTCCCGGTGGGGTTCGTTCACATTTTAGGGTGCCCCGGTCCTGTTCGTTCGCATTTTCGGCTGTCCCGGAGCTGTTCCTTGGTGTTTTAGGGTGCCCTGGTGCAGTTTATTTGTATTTTCGGCTGTCCCGGAGCTGTTTATTGGTGTTTTGGGGGATCCCGGTGGTGTTCGTTTGTGTTTTAGGGGATCCCCGTGCAATTTCTTGGCGTTTTAGGGTACCCTGGTGGGGTTTGTTTGCATTTTAGGGTGTCCAGGACTCGTTTCTTGCTGTTTTAGGGTGTCCAGGAGTGGTTCGTTTGTGTTTTAGGGGGTCCCGGTGCCGTTTCTTGCTGTTTTTGGGGGTCCTGGTGGGATCTTTTGGTGTTTTCGGGGGTCCTGGTGCCGTTTGTTGGTGTTTTTTGGGTATCCCGGTGCCGTTTATTGGTGTTTTAGGGGATCCTGGTGGAGTTTCTCTGTGTTTTTGGGGGTCCCGGTGCCGTTTCTTGGTGTTTTGGGGGTCCCGGTGCAGTTTCTCTGTGGTTTTGGGGGTCCTGCCGAGGTCTGTCGGTGTTTTAGAGGGTCCTGGTGGGGTTTGTCTGTGTTTTTGGGGGCCCTGCTGAGGTTTCTCTGTGGTTTTGGGGGTCCCGATGCGGTTTCTTGGTGTTTTAGAGGGTCCTGCTGAGGTTTCTCTGTGGTTTCGGGGGTCCTGCTGAGGTTTCTCTGTGGTTTCGGGGGTCCTGCTGAGGTTTCTCTGTGGTTTCGGGGGTCCTGCTGAGGTTTCTCTGTGGTTTCGGGGGTCCCGCTGAGGTTTCTCTGTGGTTTCGGGGGTCCCGGTGCGGTTTCTCTGTGGTTTCGGGGGTCCTGCTGAGGTTTCTCTGTGGTTTTGGGGGTCCTGCCGAGGTCTGTCGGTGTTTTAAGGGGTCCTGGTGGGGTTTGTGCGTGTTTTGGGGGGTCCTGCTGAGGTTTCTCTGTGGTTTCGGGGGTCCTGCTGAGGTTTCTCTGTGGTTTCGGGGGTCCTGCTGAGGTTTCTCTGTGGTTTTGGGGGTCCTGCTGAGGTTTCTCTGTGGTTTCGGGGGTCCTGCTGAGGTTCTCGCTGTTTTAGGGCCCCCCGGCGCCGTCTTGCTCCTCACGTGGGGGCGGGAGGGGCTCGCTCGGGGCTTCTCCGCCCCTCCGAACCCCGGGGCCGTGGTGGGGGGAGATTTTTTTTATTTTTAAAATTTATTTGCGTTACTTAATTTTATTTTATATCTTATTTTATTTTATATTTTATTTCCCCTTCCCTTAAAGGGTGAAACCTTAATTCCGACTCCAAACCTTTTTCCTTTTCACTCCTTTCCCTTAAAAAAAAAAAAAAAAACCACAAAAAATCTGAAAAATTAAAATTAAAATTAAAATTAAAATTAAAATTAAAATTAAAATTAAAATTAAAGGGGAGAAAAGGAAAAAGAAAAAGAGCAAACAAACCAGAAATGAGGGGAAATTTTTTATTTTTCTCGTGCCTGTGAGAGGAACAAAAGGCTCCCCGGGCCCGTTCGTTATTCCCGAGCGCCGCCCCGAGGCCACCGCGCGGCTCCGGGCGGCGACAGCGACAGCGACAGCGACAGCGACAGCGACAGCAGCCCGGGGGCGGCCTGGGGGCGGAGGGAGCGGGGGTTTGTCCCCAGAGGGAATTCCCAATTTTTGGGTTAGGGACATGGCCTAGACTAGGGAAAATCCAGCGCGGTTTGTAGGGGGGCGGGGATAGCCCGGGCCGGGATTGGCCCGGGGCAGGAATATCTCCGTAAAGGAATATCCCAGGTCAGAACTGTCCCGGGTCAGAATTGTCCCATGTGAAGGATTGTCCCGAGTCAGGAATATCTCGGTAAAGGAATATCCCAGGCCAGAATTGTCCCGGTTAAGGATTGGCCCGGGTCAGGAATATCCTGGTTCAGGAATATCGTGGCTCAGGAATATCCTGGTTCAGGAATATCTCGGTGCAGGAATATCTCGGTTCAGAATTGTCCCGGTGCAGGAATGTCTTGGTTCAGGAATATCCTGGCTCAGAAATATCCGCTTAAGGAATATCCCGGTTAAGAATGGTCCAGGTTCAGGAATATCTCGGTACAGGAATATCCCGGTTCAGAATTGTCCCAGTTCAGGAATATCGTGGCTCAGGAATATCTCTGTTCAGGAATATCCAGGTTCAGGAATATCTCAGTTCAGGAATATCCCGGTTCAGGAATATCCCGGTTCAGGAATATCTCAGTTCAGGAATATCTCAGTACAGGAATATCTCAGTCCAGGAATATCTCGGTTCAGGAATATCTTAGTTCAGAAATATGTCGGTTCAGGAACATCTCGGTTCAGGAATATCCCGGTTCAGGAATATCTCTGTTCAGGAATATCTCTGTTCAGGAACATCTCTGTTCAGGAACATCTCGGTTCAGGAATATCCCGGTTCAGGAATATCTCAGTTCAGGAATATCTCAGTACAGGAATATCTCAGTTCAGGAATATCTCGGTTCAGGAATATCCCGGTTCAGGAATATCTCAGTTCAGGAATATCCAGGTTCAGGAATATCTCGGTACAGGAATATCCCGGTTCAGGAATATCTCGGTTAAGAATTGTCCCAGTTCAGGAATATCGTGGCTCAGGAATATCTCGGTTCAGGACTATCCCGGTTCAGGAATATCTCGGTTCAGGAATATCTCAGTACAGGAATATCTCAGTTCAGGAATATCTCGGTTCAGGAATATCCCGGTTCAGGAATATCTCAGTTCAGGAATATCCAGGTTCAGGAATATCTCGGTACAGGAATATCCCGGTTCAGGAATATCTCGGTTAAGAATTGTCCCAGTTCAGGAATATCGTGGCTCAGGAATATCTCGGTTCAGGACTATCCCGGTTCAGGAATATCTCGGTTCAGGAATATTTTAGTTCAGGAATATCTCAGTTCAGGAATATCTCGGTTCAGGAATATCTCGGTTAAGAATTGTCCCAGTTCAGGAATATCGTGGCTCAGGAATATCCCGGTTCAGGAATATCTCGGTTCAGGAATATCTCTGTTCAGAAGTTTCCCGGTGCAGGAACATCCCGGTTAAGAATTGTCCCGGTTCAGGATTGTCCCGGTTCAGGATTGTCCCGGTTCGGGACTATCCCGGTTCAGGACTATCCCGGTTCGGGACTATCCCGGTTCAGGAATATCCGGTTTGGAACACTCCCGTTCCAGGGCCTGACGGATTTCGGCCAGCAGGATTTCAAACTCGCTTTTTCTCCCGGCAGGACGAGGAGGATTTCAGGTTTAGGGCCAGTTTTTAATCCTTCCCCGTCTAAACTCCTCCTGTTTGTGCCCCGTGCTGCTCAGGAACATCCCAAATTCCCAAATTTCCAAATTTCCAAATATCCAAATCCCCGAATTCCCAAATCCCCGAATTCCCAAATCCCCAAGTCCCTAAAGCCCCAAATCCCCAAACCCACAAACCCACAAATTCTCAAATCCCCAAATCGCCAAATCCCCAAAAATCCCCAAAAATCCCCAAAAATTCCCAAATTCCCTCTGCTCGGACACCCCAATATTCCCAAATCGCGGCGCTGCCGGAGCGGGCAGCAATCTCATCAATAAAAAACCCAATAACCTCATTTAAATAATCTCATTTTAATAAAAACATCGCTCCGGGAAAGCTGAAAATCCAAGGCCCTTCTCCCGCGGGCGATTCCTCCTCCCCGCGCGATGGATTTGGGCACAAATCCTCATTTTCCTGATCGATCCCTCCCGAATTCCCTCCCTCCCTCCTCGTCCGTTATCCCAAAGCTTTTTCCCCTGACAGCGAGCGCCCATTCCCCGCCCGAGAGCTCCGATTTTCCCCTGACAGATGAATTTAAAATCTCTTTACAAACTCCATCAGCAGCCGGGAAGGGAGGAAAAAAAAAAAATAAATAAAAATGAGCCATTACCTTAAAATGTGATTCCAGCGCCGGGAATTAACCCTAATGCATCACCTACTTAGATCTGGGCTGGTTTTAATGTGTTTTTTCCCTTCTTTTTTTTCCCCCTTAATGTTATTTATTTTCGAATTTAAGCGGCGCTCGCGTGTTTTTCATCCTCGCCCTGAGTGCTCTGCTTTATTTACGTTCCCGCTCGGCGATTTAAGGGCTCCATTTCCGAGCCGAGGCCGTGAAAGAGCTTTTTAAAAAAATATTCGCGCTGCCTGTTTTGGGGTGAAATAAAGAGCTTTTTAATAGGGAGAGTTCAAGTGTGGCCGCGACTTTTTTTTTTTTTTTGTTTGTTTGTTTTTTTTTTGTTTTACAAATTGCGTTGGCAGAGAAAGTCAAGCGGCGGCTCCAAGGTCGTTGGGTTTTAAAAAAAAACTTCTTCTGTTTTAGAAATAGAAAATTGTAAAAATTTTAGAATAAATATTATAGGCGCGGTCCGCGTAAATAGAGGAAATTGTGGATGCGAACTCATTTTGGGTAATAATAATTAATGTTGCAGCTCTGTGATGCTGCAGGGCCCTCGAGTGTAAAAATAATTTAAGTTTTACAGAAAACTTCAAATTCTCGGCTTTGAAAGTCGGATTCAAAGCTGAACCTGCCCCGCATTTGAGTGCCAAAAAGGAGAGAAATGGCGAAACGTGAAATGAGAGGGACAAAAATCCATATTAATTTCAAATTACAGCTTATAAAGACGCGAGCTCGGCCCTTTCCCTCCCCTATTTCAGAGCCCCAACCTCGCCCAAAACAAACCCACAAACCGACCCTCAGAATTCCCATTTTCTCCCCAAAAAAAAAAAAGATATTTTCCCCTCTTTGATTCCCTCCCGAGCGGCCGCTCGCAGTTTTTTCGGGGCTGTTTGTTTGTTTTCCACGGACGCGAAGTGTTTGAAGTTCAACAGCAGGGCGAAGTTTGATTTTATTTCCGGCGCGATGGATTTATATCCCAACCCTTCCCGACTTTTTTTGAGGTTTTTCCAAGGAAATGGGGGCCGAGTTTTGGCCAAGTTTTCGCCTCCTCCGCGCCTCTCCCGAGCCCGCAGGATTCCTTGGGATTTGTTTCCTTCGCTGAACTTTTAAACTCCCTCCCCAAATTTGCCCTTTCAACCCCGCCCGGTGCTTTTTAAAGTTTATTTTTGATTTTCCCTTTCCTCCCCCCACCCCCGGTTTTAATTATTTTTAATTCGCTTTGAGGACAACCCCTCAGCTCGCCAGGTAAGACGTTGGATTTATATTAAAAATATATAAATATACACCTAGGAAAAGCGATTTGCGACCTGACCTTATTGGGTCGCGTTGTCCTTTTTTTAAAAAAAAAGAAAAAAACAATAATTTTTTTCCCTAAATTGGAATTTTGGCGGGATTTTTTTTTTTTTTTTCCCTGCGAACTTCCCCTGCGGAAGTTCCTCTGGAGGGCCTGGGCGCCTCCTTCGCCTTTAATTCTCCTTTTATCTCCACCGAGTCTTTATTTTATAACACTTTTCCAGCACGGGCAGAGAGTCGGAGGGAGAAAAAGACACGAATTTCTCTGTGTTGTTCTTTACACCTAAAAAATACCCCAAATTTCGCATTTTCCCCCCCTTGATTTAACCGATTCCTGTGTTTTTTGCCCTTTTTTTCCCTCTTATTTTTATCCCTTGAAATGAATCGCGTTATTCCTTCCAACGGGAGGAAACGATGAATAATTCCCCTATTTTTTTTTTTTTTCTGCAAATCACTTCTTTCACTCCGCGAAAAGTTCTCCAAACTCCGGCAGATTTAGATTAAAAAAGAAAAAAAAAAAAAATCAAGAACGATGTAGTAATGGCTTTTTAACGGGAAATTCTATTAAACCAACTCCGCACGGGAAACCATCCCTCAAATTACCCTTCCAGGAGGAGGCGGGGGAACAACTTCGGGGATATTTCCCCCTATTTTATAGCTGCGATAATCGCTTCTTTCTCAACGTCAATAGCGTTTTTTTACCGTTTCCTCCGCTCTATTTGTAAACTATTTGTAAAGTCCCGCGGGAGGGAACCGCCGCGCCTTAGGAAATCATCTCCACGCTCAATCCCCCCGCGATCCGAGGGGTTTTTTTGTATTTTTTTTTTTTTTTATCCGGGTTCCTGAAAGGATCCTTTTGTCGCTTTTGTCTCCTAGCAACTGTTTTCTTTTATCGAAGTTCAGATCGCAGACGATGCCCGACAAAATGGCTGCGCGGGCGCTTTTCTTGCGCGGGTTAGCCTTTGACCCGAAGGAGAGCTGCGCTGTGGATTAGGTAGTTTCATGTTGTTGGGCTCTTCGTTTCAAACGCAAGGACATCAAACTACCTGATTTACTCCAGCCGACGCTCCGCGGCCCCGCCGGCCTGGGAAGGGTTGGCGTTTCCCCAATTTCGGTCCTGATCCCGGAGCTGCTGGCGCCGGGAGAGGACGTGGGGGTCTGGGTGGTGTCCTTGGGGCTGTGTCACCTCTCCTGGGGCTGGGTGTTGTCCTTGGGGCCGTGTGGCCTTCCTGAGGCTGTGTCGCCTCTGCTGGGTCGGTGTCACCTTCCTGGGTCGGTGTCACCTCTGTTGGGTCCGTGTCACCTCTCCTGGGTCTGGGTATCCTCCTTAGGTCTGTGTCACCTCTCCTGGTTCTGTGTGACCTCTCCTGGGGCTGTGTCACCTCTGCTGGGGCTGTGTCACCTCTCCCGGGTTCGTGTCACCTCTGTTGGGTCTGGGTGTCGTCCTTGGGGCCGTGTGGCCTTCCTGGGGCTGTGTCACCTCTGATGGGGCTGTGTCACCTCTTCTGGGTCTGTATCACCTCTGCTGGGTCTGTGTCACCTCTCCTGGGTCCGTGTCACCTCTCCTGGGTCTGGGTGGCGTCCTTGGGGCTGTGTGGCCTTCCTGGGGCTGTGTCACCTCTGATGGGGCTGTGTCACCTCTCCTGGGTCTGTGTCACCTCTGCTGGGGCCGTGTCACCTCTGCCGGGTCTGGGTGTTCTCCTTGGGGTGGTGTCACCTCTCCCGGGTCGGTGTCACCTCTTCTGGGTCTGTGTCACCTCTCCTGGGTCTGGGTGGCGTCCTTGGGGCCGTGTGGCCTTCCTGGGTCTGTGTCACCTCTCGTGGGTCTGTGTCACCTCTCCTGAGTCTGTGTCACCTCTCCCGGGTTCATGTCACCTCTGTTGGGTCTGGGTGTTGCCCTTGGGGCCGTGTGGCCTTCCTGGGGCTGTGTCACCTCTGATGGGGCTGTGTCACCTCTTCTGGGTCTGTGTCACCTCTTCTGGGTCTGTGTCCCCTCTTCTGGGTCTGGGTGGCGTCCTTGGGGCTGTGTGGCCTTCCTGGGGCTGTGTCACCTCTTCTGGGTCTGTGTCACCTCTCCCAGGCTCGTGTCACCTCTGTTGGGTCTGGGTGTCGTCCTTGGGGCTGTGTCCCCTCTCCTGGGTCTGGGTGGCGTCCTTGGGGCCGTGTGGCCTTCCCGGGGCCGTGTCACCTCTCCTGGGTCTATGTCACCTCTGCTGGGTCCGTGTCACCTCTCCTGGGTCTGGGTGTCCTCCTTAGGTCTGTGTCACCTCTCCTGGTTCTGTGCGACCTCTCCTGGGGCTGTGTCCCCTCTCCTGGATCCGTGTCACCTATGCTGGGTCCCTGTCACCTCTGCTGGGGTTTGTGTGCCCTCCTTAGGTCAGTGTCACCTTCCTGGGTCTGGGTGTTCTCCTTGGGGCCGTGTGGCCTTCCTGGGGCCATGTCACCTCTGTTGGGTCCATGTCACCTCTCCTGAGTCCGTGTCCCTTCTCCTGAGTTCGTGTCCCCTCTCCTGAGTCTATGTCACCTCTCCTGGGTCTGTGTCACCTCCTTAGGTCTGTGTCCCTTCTTCTGAGTATGTGTCACCTCTCCTGGGTCCTTGTCCCCTCTCCTGGGTCCGTGTCACCTCTCTTGAGTCCCTGTCCCCTCTCCTGGGTGCGTGTCCCCTCTCTTGGGTCTGCGCACCCTCCTCAGGTCTGTGTCGCCTCCTTGGGGTCATGTCCCCACACGGGACTGCGTCCCGGTCCTAGATCCATGTCCCCTTCCTGAGTCCATGTCCCTCTCCCGGGACCGTGTCCCCTCTCCTGTGTCCGTGTGCCCCTTCCTGGCTCCGTGTCCCCTTCTTCCAGGCCGTGTCCCTGTCCCAGGCCGTGTCCCCTTCTTTGGGACCGTGTCCTTCTCCCGGGCCGTGTCCCCTTCTCCCGGGCCGTGTCCCCTTCTCCCGGACCGTGTCCTTCTCCCGGGCCGTGTCCCTCTCCCGGACCGTGTCCCTCTCCCAGGCCGTGTCCCCTTCTCCCGGACCGTGTCCCTCTCCCAGGCCGTGTCCCCTTCTCCCGGACCGTGTCCCTCTCCCAGGCCGTGTCCCCTTCTCCCGGACCGTGTCCCTCTCCCGGGCCGTGTCCCCTTCTCCCGGGCTGTGTCCCTCTCCCGGACCATGTCCCCTCTCCCAGGCCGTGTCCCCTTCTCCCGGACCGTGTCCCTCTCCCGGGCCGTGTCCCCTTCTCCCGGGCTGTGTCCCTCTCCCGGACCATGTCCCCTCTCCCGGGCCGTGTCCCCCCCCTCACCCCGCTCCATGTCCCCGTTCCCGGCCCCGGGCACTGTCCCATAAGGACGAGGAAGGAATGTCACCTCTCCTGGACCGCACTGGCACCGGGAGCGGAGCGCCAGCTCCGTGTCCCCAACCGGGACCGTGTCCCCACCCGGACCGTGTCCCCACCCGGGACCGTGTCCCCAACCGGGACCGTGTTCTCTCTGCCGGGACTGTCACTCCCCTTCACCCATGACCCGGACCCCCCCCCACCCCCTCCCCTCCATTCCCTGGACCGTGCCCGTGTCCCCAACCCCAGATCCGTGTCCCCAACCCAGATCCGTGTCCCCAACCCCAGATCCGTGTCCCCAACCCCAGATCCGTGTCCCCAAGCCCAGATCCGTGTCCCTAAGCCCAGATCCGTGTCCCCAACCCCAGATCCGTGTCCCCAACCCCCGATCCGTGTCCCCAACCCCAGATCCGTGTCCCCAACCCCAGATCCGTGTCCCTAAGCCCAGATCCGTGTCCCCAGCCCCAGATCCGTGTCCCCAACCCCCGATCCGTGTCCCCAACCCCCGAATAGTGTCCCCAAGCCCAGATCCGTGTCCCCAACCCCCGAATAGTGTCCCCACCCCCAGATCCGTGTCCCCAACCCCAAATCCGTGTCCCCAGCCCCAGATCCGTGTCCCCAGCCCCAGATCCGTGTCTCCAGCCCCAGATCCGTGTCTCCAGCCCCAGACCCGTGTCCCCAGCCCCAGATCCGTGTCCCCAAGCCCAGATCCGTGTCCCCAGTCCCCGACCCTTGTCCCCTGAGCCGGGGTCCGTGTCCCCAAGCCCAGATCCGTGTCCCCAAGCCCAGATCCGTGTCCCCAAGCCCAGATCCGTGTCCCCAGTCCCCGATCGGTGTCCCCAGCCCCAGATCCGTGTCCCCAAGCCCAGATCCGTGTCCCCAGCCCCCGATCGGTGTCCCTCACCCCAGACCCATGTCCCCAACGCCAGATCCGTGTCCCCAACCCCAAATCCGTGTCCCCAATCCCAGATCCGTGTCCCCAACCCCAGATCCGTGTCCCCAGCCCCAGATCCGTGTCCCCAAGCCCAGATCCGTGTCCCCAACCCAGATCCGTGTCCCCAACCCCCGAATCGTGTCCCCAACCCAAATCCGTGTCCCCAAGCCCAGATCCGTGTCACCAACCCCAAATCCGTGTCCCTCACCCCAGATCCGTGTCCCCAACCCCAGATCCGTGTCCCTCACCCCAGATCCGTGTCCCCAACCCCAGATCCGTGTCCCCAAGCCCAGATCCGTGTCCCCAAGCCCAGACCCATGTCCCCAACCCCCGATCCCTGTCCCCAACGCCAGATCCGTGTCCCCAACCCCAGATCCGTGTCCCTCACCCCAGATCCGTGTCCCCAACCCCCGATCCGTGTCCCCAAGCCCAGATCCGTGTCCCCAAGCCCAGATCCGTGTCCCCAACCCCCGATCCTTGTCCCCTGAGCCGGGGTCCGTGTCCCCAACCCCAGATCCGTGTCCCCAAGCCCAGATCCGTGTCCCTCACCCCAGATCCGTGTCCCCAACCCCAGATCCGTGTCCCCAACCCCAGATCCGTGTCCCCAACCCTGATCCTGTCCCCAACCCCAGATCCATGTCCCCAATCCCCGATCCGTGTCCCCAAGCCCAGATCCGTGTCCCCAAGCCCAGATCCGTGTCCCCAAGCCCAGATCCGTGTCCCTCACCCCAGATCCGTGTCCCCAACCCCCGATCCGTGTCCCCAAGCCCAGATCCGTGTCCCCAAGCCCAGATCCGTGTCCCCAAGCCCAGATCCGTGTCCCCAACCCCAGATCCGTGTCCCCAAGCCCAAACCCGTGTCCCTCACCCCCGATCCCTCTCCCCAACCCAGATCCGTGTCCCCAGCCCCTGATCCGTGTCCCCAGCCCCAGATCCGTGTCCCCAAGCCCAAATCCGTGTCCCCAATCCCCGAATCGTGTCCCCAAGCCCCGATCCGTGTCCCCAGCGCCGTCCCCGCCCCACCCCCGCCGCCCCGGGCCCAGCCGCGGGCACCGCCGGGCCTGGGGTGACACTTTCTTTGTTTAAATCGCCGTCCCGGGGACCTTTCGCAGTCCCGCCCCGAATCATCAAGAGCTTATTAACGCTCTAATTAGGCTGCGGCGCCTCTCAGAGGCTGAAATTCCCCTCCCCGCTAAATCCCGCGGTCACCAAACCCCTCCGTCTGCGTCTGGCACCAAAAAATGTCCCTGTAAATACGAGCTGGGCCATAAAGGAGTTTTTAAGGGCGTCTTATTTCGGGCGCTGTGATCTGCGGCTCGGCGGAGCTCGGGGAGAAGAAAAGGTTTAATTATTTCAACCCAGAAAATAAGTTTATTAGAGGTCCCCGCCGGTGGTTTTTATAGGGAATGGGATGGAGAGAGACTGGTGAGATTTTCCTGTGGAAAATGTGGGATTTGGGTGTGCGGATATTGAATTTTTGGTCACCCAGCAGGTCCCGCCTCGGGGTTTTAGGGAGGTCTGTGCGCACAAAACTCGCGGAGGTGAACATCTGATGATCTTTAAATTCATCTTCTGTAACATCACCCGTAATTATAAATTCATCATTTGTAACGCCCTCAGAGCGCGGCTGGGAATTTCACCCCAAAAAATAAAAAGTTTTTTAGGCGGTCTGGGAAATGCCCACAGCATTTTCACCACATCCTTCCTCTGGGTGTGGGAAAATATTGATTAAAAAAGAGAAAAAAACCACCCGAACAGAGGCCAAAAACTGTGAAATCGATGTGGGGAAGGGGCAGAGCGGCGAGCCCTGCGTGTCTGAGCTGGCGTTGGGATGAAGTTCACCCTCTCCGGAGCTCTGCGAGTGAGGAATCAAATCGCGGCCGCGATTTTCCCCGCGCTGCTGTTCCGAGCGCTCATAAAAAACAAATTTCACATGGTCCAGGCCGCGGCTGGAGCAGCCTGGGAATCGATCTCCCCGCGAGCTTTAAAGAATTAAACTTTGATACCAAACCCGGCGCCTCACTCGCCATCTGCTGCCACTTCTTGTGGCCGAGGGAGTCACGTTTTTTTAAAAAAAAAAAAGTTTTTTTTGGTGTTTTGGGGTTTTTCAAGGTTTTTTTTCTCCATTATGTCACGGAAACGAAAAGAAACGAGCAACTGACTGGTCTGGGGTTTGGATTCGGTGCGTGGTTTATTCCCGAAACCTCCCGAAAACAAACACCGGCTCGAGGGGAGGAGAGGGGAAAGTCAAAGAGCGGAAAATAAACGCGAATTTTCGGGAGCCTGGCCTTGCGAACAGCGCTCTGCCTGTGCCCGGCCTCAAAAAAAGCCCAAAAAAAACCCCAAAAAACCAACAAAAAAAGCCTTAAACGGAAAAGGACAATCTGGGAAAGTTAATGATAAACCCCTCGGTAATAACAGCCCCAGCGACCTGCCCTGGAAATGTCTGCGCCGCTGATTTTGATCTCCGTCCTGCAGGAAACTGCCGGGCAGGGCCGGGGGGACGCGGAGGGGACAAAGATCCGAATCAGGCCCTGGGGGGGCCGCGGGGTGGCCCCAAATTGGGAATTTGGGGGTCCTGTCCCGAGGGTGAGGTGGGCCCGGGGTGTCTCCTGTGCTCGGGAGGAGTTTGGTTTTTCGGATTTTCAGAATTAAGAAAAAAATCCACAAAATGAGCTTACCTGGTGCGGGGATGGATAAAGGGATTTTCCTTCTTGGTTTGGGATGCGCTGAGAATTTCCGAGTGGAAAAACCGCGGGTTTAACTCACCTCGTGTCCCCCCAAAATCCCTCTCCTGCCAAAATTCAGCCTCTCCAAAATCTCCTGCCAAAATTCAGCCTCTCTGAGATTCCGTCCCAAAATCCCTCTCCTGCCAAAATTCAGCCTCTCCAAAATCTCCTGCCAAAATTCAGCCTCTCTGAGATTCTCCCCAAAATCCCTCTCCTGCCAAAATTCAGTCTGAGACTCTCCCCAAAATCCCTCTCCTGCCAAAATTCAGCCTCTCCAAAATCCCTCTCCTGCCAAAATTCAGTTTCTGTGAGATTTTCCCCCCAAATCCCTCTTCTACCTAAATTCAAACTCTCTGAGATTTCCCAAAAATCCCTCTCCTGCCAAAATTCAGTCTGAGATTTCCCCCCAAAATCCCTCTCCTGCCAAAATTCAGTTTCTGTGAGATTTTTCCCCCAAAATCCCTCTCCTGCCAAAATTCAGTCCGAGATTCCCTGCCAAAATTCAGTCTGAGATTTTCTCCCCAAAATCCCTCTCCTGCCAAAATTCAGTTTCTGTGAGATTTTTCCCCCAAAATCCCTCTCCTGCCAAAATTCAGTCCGAGATTCCCTGCCAAAATTCAGTCTGAGATTTTCTCCCCAAAATCCCTCTCCTCCCAAAATTCAGTCCGAGATTTCTCCCCAAAATCCTTCTCCTGCCAAAATTCAGTCTGAGATTTCTCCCCAAAATCCCTCTCCTGCCAAAATTCAGTCTGAGATTTCTCCCCCAAAATCCCTCTCCTGCCAAAATTCAGCCTCTGGGAGATTCCCCCACCCGGGACGAGTTTTAATAGGAAAAAAGGGAACTCCTCCTTTTATTTGGCTTTTCTGGGAACAATCCCAGCTCCGCTCCTGTACCTGTGCTTTTTTCCATCCTCTTCCCCTGTCCGGAGCGGGAGCGACAAATTTCTCACCCTCCCTTCCTCCTGGAATAAATACGAGCTGGATTGTGGGTTTTAGGGTTTTTTTTGGATTTTTTTTGGATTTTTTTTGGATTTTTTTTTTATTTTTTTGGGATTTTTTTGGGATTTTTTTGGGATTTTTTTGGGATTTTTTTGGGTTTTTTTGGGGATTTTTTGGGGATTTTTTTGGGATTTTTTTGGGATTTTTTTGGGATTTTTTGGGGGATTTTTTGGGATTTTTTTTGATTTTTGGGGTGGGTATCCCGGTCACACCGCAGTGACCCCAAAGGGCTCCCTGGGTGGAAAATCCTCAGCAGCAATTCCTTGGAAGTTGGAAATTATTTCAGGCAGGGAGGAGAGGGGAGGGAGATCAGCCCAGGAGCCAGAACGGGGCTTTATTTTAACTTTATTTAAACTTTATTTTAAATTTATTTTAATTTTATTTTAATTTTAACTTTATTTTAACTTTATTCTAACTTTATTCCAACTTTATTCCAACTTTATTTTAACTTCATTTTAACTTTATTTTAACTTCATTTTAACTTTATTCCAACTTTATTCCAACTTTGTTTTAACTGTATTTTAACTCTATTCTAACTTTATTTTAACTTTATTCTAACTTCATTCCAACTTTATTCCAACTTTATTCCAACTTTATTTTAACTTCATTTTAACTTTATTTTAACTTCATTTTAACTTTATTCCAACTTTATTCCAACTTTGTTTTAACTGTATTTTAACTCTATTCTAACTTTATTTTAACTTTATTCTAACTTCATTCCAACTTTATTCCAACTTTATTCCAACTTTATTTTAACTTCATTTTAACTTTATTTTAACTTCATTTTAACTTTATTCCAACTTTATTCCAACTTTGTTTTAACTTTACTCCAACTTTATTTTAACTTTACTCCAACTTTATTTTAACTTTACTCCAACTTTATTTTAACTTTACTCCAACTTTATTTTAACTTTATTTTAACTTTACTTTAACTTTCTCCCTTTCCCGACACACAGACGCTTTTCCTTCGCAGGGGGACGGATCCCAAACGCTTCATTAACCACTGAGATTACAAACCTCATTTTTAATATTTTTTTTAAATTTTTTTTTTTTTTTTTTAAACCAGGGCACACTTTCTGCTCCTGGAAAATCGCCCACATGTGTAAGTTGTTTTTGCCGCTGCCCAGACAAGGAATTCCCCCCTCCCTCCCTTTTCCCTCCCTCCCTCCCTCCTTCCCTCGGCACTTTTCGCATTTTTCACAGACGGCAGCATTCAAACCGCGAGCACAGGAAATGCCCAAGGTAGATCCTTCGCCTCTCAGCTCACACAAACTTCTCTTTTTCCCCTTTTTTTCCCTTTTTTTTTTTTTTTCCCTCCCCCGGAAAGTTTTACCCTTCAGGAGGGAATTTTTTGGAGGGAGGTCCTTGACTGGAGTTTCTTTCACGAGCTCCTCCAGGGTTGCCTGAAATGCATCGTTCATAAATTATGTTTGGGTTTGAGTGCTGCTTCCTGACCCTTAAAAAAAAAGAGAAAAAAAACCCAAAAAACTCCTAGTGATTTGCTCGCCGTTGCGATTATCAGCGATATTAATATTGTAATTTTAATATCGGAATGTTTAATGATGATTAATAAGACCTGAAATAAATGCTGAGCCCTTCCGGGGCTGAGTTTTGGGAATTCTGTTCTCCAGACTCTTCCATAGCCGTGAAGTTCACCCTCAGCTTTTAGCATTTTCCTTTTCCTCCTCAGCCCCCAAACCTCATCCGGAAAGGGAAATATCCCTAAAATCATTCGGGAATTCGAAAATCCTGGGGATTTTCCCCCAAAATCCTGGGAATGGGAAATCTCCGCACCCGCGGATCTGCTCCGCCGTCTTCAGGTCAGAGCTGAAGAGGCAAACCCAGCCGGGAAAAGTTGGAAATTCTAATAAATTCTCTCTTTAAAAAGTGTTTTAAAATCATTTAAATGCGTTTCCGGGAAGAAAAGAACCATCAGGAGTTTTTTCCTTTCTCAAGCCAAAACTTACGAATCAGCAAAAAGTGACCTAAAATGAGCATAATTTAAAAATATTTCACTTTGGGTCGCTCACAGCTCGGAAATGCCGAGCCCGGAGCTGCCTGCGAGGAAGGATTTTGGCAGGATTTGACCAAAAAACGCTTTTTGTTTATTTCCCAGCGCCGTTCGGAAAATATTCCTCCTCTCCGCAGACAATAAAGATTATTTATAAACACGAGCCGAGCTCGGAAGCCTCTGCTTTGCCAGGGCTGACAAAACTCCGATTTTTTTTCTCTCAGAGCTGACTCCGCAAAGCGCCAAAAAGTTTCCACTTCGAATTTTTTCATATTTTTTTTCCCCCCGTAATCATTTCCACTTCCGCTTCCCTTTCACACATCGCAACAAACCCATTTCTGGAATTAATTTCATTTTCCAACCCAGCCAAACTCGCCCTTCCTCCCAAAAATTCAGATTTCTCTACTCTGCTCCTTGAGTTTCCCTTCTCCATTTTTTTTTTCTTTTTTTGGGGGGTGGGACAGAAGAGTTTTTAATTTAATTTCTGGTGGATTTCAATGAATTTTAAACCCAGATTTAAAACCTCCAAGCCAACAGATGAAACCATCGCTTTGCCTTAAGCCCCGCTCAGAAAAAAACCTCAAAAAAAAAATGAACTCCGAGGGAAATGCGTAAAAAATAAACTCCTGAACGCAGGAAACCTCCAGAGCAGCGAGAGCCAATGCCTTTTGCAGATCTTCTTGTGAGGTTTCCATCCACCAGGGATCCGAAAATCCCTCGGTTTGTGCCTCGCAGCTCCCGAAGACTCTGAAATTTATATACTCCAGAAAATTATATACTCACACGCTGACACAGCTCACCGTTATTTATAGGAGGCGCGCCAGGATGATTTTTTTTTTTATTTATTCTTTTTCTCTCTTTTTTTTTTTTTTTTTCCTTCGCCAGGAATGTATTTCTGACAGGTAAGACGCGGCAGATCCATCAGGCGAGAGGCGAACAGGTGTCTCGCCTCAATTAACGTTCGATAATTTCATCTCGCCTCCTTCCTCGCCTTCTTTATCCTCCAGTTGGAATCTCCACGAATCAATCAGCTTTTCCTTTTTCCCGAGCTCTCCAGGCGCGTTCGAGGAGTTCCCCAGAATTTTTTTTTTCTTTTGAGGGGAATCGCGTGGTTTTTATTTAAAAAAATAAAATTTAAAAAAAAAAAAAAATCGGAGAGGGCAATAAAGCGGAGAAATTATGACAAGGCGAGCCGCCGGCTCGTATTTCACGCGCGGTGAGGCGGAGGCTTTTCCTTTCAAAACATCAGCGACTCTTCAGGAAGTTCAGAGGAGGAGAAGTGGAAAAAAATATGAAAAATTTTTAAAAAAAGGAGGTAGAAATGCGAAAAGTTGGAAAAATCAGGAATTCTCCCCTGGCTGGGTGAGGTGGAGGGGAGCGAGCGGAGATTTCTTGGCAGGGATTTCTCTGATTTGGGGAATTATTTGGAATAACCCCTGGAGCGGAGCGGCGTCACTCACCTGGTGACATTGGGGACATTTCCACCCTCGGGGGGCTCCGGAGAGGTCCCCGAGCTCCCCAAAAAATCTCACCTTGGCAGGAGCCGAGGCTCTGTCCCAGCGCAGGGCTCGGGGGCTGCTGGGGGGCTCTGAGCACCCCGATGGCCTCAAAAACCAAAATCCAATCCGATCCAACCCAAATCAAACCAGATCAAACCAGATCGGATCAAATCAGATCAAATCAGATCAAATCAGATCAAACCTTTCCCCCCCCGACTCTCCTTCGCCCATCACCCAGACCCCTTCCGGATTTTATTTTTATTTATATTTTTTTATTGAAAATGGGCAAATCCTCGATTAGAGGAGCTCCGGGCGAGGGGAAATCTCGACCCCGCAGCGGGGCTGGAGCTGATGGAAAAAGGGACGAGGGGAAATCTCAGGCTTTGGGATGGAGCTTTTTAATCGCCTCCATCATCTCCCTTTATTAACGGAACACCTCTGGCAGCAATTTCCCACCTCCGACACTCCGAGGAAGGCGAAAATAAGATTTTTTTTTTTTTTTTTTTCTCTCATTTCAGGCGGCTATTAGCGCCTCTCCCCTGTTATTATCATCCTGATAAAATAGCTTTCCATCCCCATCCGCTCCGGGAAGGGATCCGAGGTGATTTATCCTTCCTAGAAATCTCTTTGCCCTTCACTCGGACCGTCCCCGGCGCTGGGGTGAAAGGGATCAGGGCGGAGGGGCAATAGATTTAAAAAAAAAGGGAAATCGATCCGGATTGTTGCGGCCGAAATTTGGGGATTTTTTTGGTTTTTTTTTTTTTTTTTTTTTTTTTTTTTTTTTTTTTTTTTTTTTTTTTTTTGCCAGGATCAGGAGGGAAAACCTTTCCCCTCCGTCCGACATTTACGAGGCCGCCGGAGCCTCGGGCAATAAACAGATTTATCCCCAAAACTTAAAAAAAAAAAACCCCAAAACACCCCGAAATCTCAATTATTTTTTTTTTGAGGGGGGGGAAACCACAGAAAAAAATTAGCAATAAGCCAGGGGGGCACGCGGTGGCCTCGCCGGCGAGGGGGTCCCTTCCTCGCCCCCTTTTTCTCTCGGGCGGGCAATAAATTCAAGGCTATAAAAACGCAAAGAAAGCCGATGTAAGTTTTATGAAACTCTTTCACCGTCACGAGCTGCCGGCCCTCGGTAACAAAGCCTGGTCGGTGGCGCACGGCGTTTTACGGGGCCTTGTAAACTTCTGCGGGGGAAGCTTTCTGATTCCGGCGGCGCTGGGGGGGAATTATTTCAGCTCCGCCGGGCGTTTGTCCATCCGCGGGGGATATTTTTAATTTATTTCTAGGGATATCTGCCAGCCCCGAGCCCGAGGAAGGAGCTGGATGTTTTAAATTTCGTATTTCCCCGCGATTTTTCGGTGTTTTGAGAGTCTCGTTCGCCGCATTCTCGGGTGGTTAATTATTTATCGTGCCCTCCCCGCTGCTCTGCCTGCCCGGGGTGGTGTTTTTCCTTCCCAAAATCGTGGATTTTCGCGTGTTTTTCGCGGCGGTGTGTGACCGCAATGAATGAAATCGCGGCCGGGAGGGGGGCGGGGGTGGCTTGTACTTGTTCCCTGGTTTTTTTTTGGTTTTTTTTTTTTGTTTTTTGTTTTTTTTTTTTTTTCCCTGCGGTTCTCCGGAGCCCGAGTGGCAAAGAATGGCTTTTATCTCTATTTCCCCATGGTCGTTATTAAAGGCAGAGCCGGCGCATCAGCATCTTCCTTTAAAAGAGAGAAAAAAAATTTAAAAAAAAATTTAAAAAAAATTAAAAAATCCCACCCCCTCTCCTCCTTCGGGACCCCTCCCCGCGATATTCCAGCACCAATTTTGGAGGGGGGGGAGTGGGGAAAGAGATATCAAAATATCATAAAGCCACCTCAGCTCGGCTTTTTTTTTTTTAATTTTTTTAAATTTATTTTTTTTCCCCTCCTTCCCCCCCCTACCCCACCCCACGCCACTCCTGACGTTTTGCAACATCGCATAAACATAAAACAATCCATCCTTGATATGGAATGCAAGGGCGGATGACAGCGCAGCCCCCCCAGCCCCCCTCCGGCCGCGATTGATTTACGCCGAGCCCGACGCTTTATCAGGCTCACGAAAAAAAGTTTGACCAATCATTTCGCCGCCAGCTCCCACCACGGCAGCCCCAACTGTACTTTGTTGGCTGCGAAGTTGGGGACGGGGGTAGAGTACAAATCCAGAGCTGCCCTCCTCTCTCTCTCTCTCTTTCTCTATATATATATATATTAATTTTTTAATTTTTTTTTTTTTTTCAAAATTTTTTTTTTTTTTTTTTTTTCCCTTCACCGAACCTTGCTTTGTATGATGTCTGAGAATGTCCATTTCTGGCACCCTCAGCAATTATTATGTCGACTCTATCATAAGTCATGAGAGCGAAGATTCTCCTTCAGCCAAATTTCCATCCGGCCAATACTCGGGTTCGAGGCAAGCTGGCCACACTGAACATCTAGAATTCCCCTCCTGTAGTTTCCAGCCAAAACCTCCAGTTTTCAGCGCCTCCTGGACTCCTTTGAATCCACATTCTTCCGGCACCCTTCCCGCCGTCTACCATCCATATATTCAACATCAAAGCGTCCCAGGCGAGAGCAGGTACCTCCGGAGCTGGCTGGAGCCTGTGCCCAGGGCCGAGAGCCTCCCCGGGCAGGGCTCCGTGAAGGCCGAGCCGCCGCTGGGCCGTGCGGGGGATGTCCATAAGCAGGGGACGCAGGAGTACAATTTAGAAACTTCTGCCGCCAGGGAAGGGATCGTTTCCAATCAAAGGCCCAGCTTCGAGGACAATAAAGTTTGTGAAGGAAGCGAAGACAAAGACAGGACAGATCAAAGTAAGTTATAAAAAGTGAGGAAGTAAACAGCATAAAAGCTGGAGGAGGTGCAATAAAAAAAAAAAAAAAAAAAAAAAAAAAGGGGGACAATGCTGCTGCGGAAAGTTGAAAATCAGGGCTTGGAGAGGAGGGAAAAAAAAAAAAAAAAAAGGCTCAGCTGGTTGATGCCAAGCGGAGGGGAGAGCTGGGGAGGGGAGAGGGGTGGCATTGTCTGCGCCGGGAAATAAAAATCAAAATCAAA
This sequence comes from Acanthornis magna, assembly GCA_036785705.1. Lineage (NCBI taxonomy): Eukaryota > Metazoa > Chordata > Aves > Passeriformes > Acanthizidae > Acanthornis > Acanthornis magna. Next base: position 1,235,426 of record JAWUZG010000190.1, read on the forward strand.
ATCCGCGTCCTCCGCCGGCCCTAAACCGAGCCCCGGGCGGACAAAAGCCGCGGCGAGAGCCCCTCGGTCCTGCAGAGCGGCGGAGACGCGGCGGAGAGAGGAGTAAATGTGCGCGGGTGCGGGCGGAGGGGCCGCGGAAACCGCGCGGGGAAGGGAGCAGGGGAAAAAAAACGGGGAAAAAGGGGAAAAAAAGGGGGGGAAAGGAGAAAAAAAGGAGAAAAAACGGGAAAAAAGGGAAAAAAAACGGGAAAAAAGGGAAAAAAAAAAACGGGAAGAAAAGGGGAAAAAAATGGGAAAAAAGAAGGAATCGCGGAGAAGAAGTTGTCGGGGGGGAAGTGAGGAGCAGCGGGGGCTCTGCCGTGCCCGCACCGCGGGGAAGGCGCGGAGGCTCCGCGCTGTTTCCGCGGCGCTTCCTCCTGGCGCTCGCGTGTTGATTTGCGCTCTTAATTGTTTGTTTATTGAACGCGGCCGTGCCGGGGATGAGCGTTTCGGAGTCACGCTCCTTCTCGGTTAAAAAAAAAAAAGCGGAGGGAGGGAGGGGGGTGCTCGGAAGTTAATTGGCTTTTATATCAGCTTTTATATCAGGTTTTATATCAGTTTTATATCGGTTTTTATATCGGTTTTTATATCGGTTTTTATATCGGTTTTTATTCGTGGCGCAGCCAGACTAGGGAGACACTTAAACTCCAGCGTGGGCTTTTTCCGAGGGCTCGGTCGCTTTTTTCCGATGGAAAAATGAGGGGAAAAAATGACAAAAAAATCGGAAATATGGAACGCTGCGGGTGGTGTTGTTAATATTGTTGTTATTAATGATGAGGATGAGGATGAGGATGAGGATGGTGAGGAAAGGGCGTTCGGGGCAGGAAGATCCGCGTCCCCCTCGTGTCCCCGCGGCTGGCACCTGGTGTCCGGTGAAAGGTGACCCCGGCCCGGCAGAGCTCGGCCTCGCCCTCCCGGCAGAGATTTTCCGGTGAAAACAGAACTTTTCCAGCCTGCCTGTCTCCCCGGACATCCTTTTTTTCTTTTTTTTTTTTTTCTTTTTTCTGTTGTTTTTTCCCCTTTGAATGAACTTCTGCTTTCTTCGTCTGCCGCGCGATTAAAAACACAGAACGTTCGAGCGCGGAACGTTCGAAGGCAGAATATTTAAATGCAGAATATTCAAATAGAGAATATTCAAATATAGAATATTCTCTTCCCCCCCTCCTCGCCATTTTCTCCCCTGCTCCTTCAGGACGTTCTGGTGGCATTTTTTTTTTGTTTTTTTCGTCTTTTTTCCCCCTCCTATCATTTAACTCGCCCGCACACACACACAAAAAAAAAAGAAAAAAAGAAAAAAAAGGGAAAAAAAAGGAAAAAAAATTAAAAAGTCCCGTTCTGTTGTACCGGGCAGAGATCCAGAACAAACCGCGGCCGCGAGGGGAAGGACCGGGGGAGAATTAAACACTCCAGTCCCGTGCTCAGCCTCCCTGAAATTGAATATTAGGAAAATCTTGTCCGAGAAGAAAACAAAATTAAAAAAAAAAAAAAAAAAAAAAAAGAGATTAAAGCGCTGCGGTTTGCACGGCGCGTGGCTGCAGCGAGTGAAATGATATTTTTGTTTTAAATAATAGTTTAATTTGGGGCTGAGGCTCTGCCAGGGCTGGAACACGGAGTTGGTTTCGCCTCCGATTTTTTCCCTGACTCTTCCAATTTCTGGCGAGTGTTTCTTTCCTGACGAATCTCTGTTAAATTATTTGCTGGGTTTTAGAGGAAAAAAAAAAAATTAAAAAAAAAGAGGTGCCGGAGCCTCTTCCCGTTCGCGATTTGTGTGCGGTGGGGAGGTAAAGCGGCGTCGAAAATATATTTTAACGACCCAAAATACGAGCGAAAAAAAAGAAATAAAACCCCCAAAAAACGACCCCGAGTGCGTTATGAAGCACAGCCCTCCATCGCCATTAAAGGACGGGCAAGAGGATTAACAGTATCAATTATTAACAGCTTTCCTCCTCTTTAATATTTAATTCTGCATATTAGAGCGAGTCAATTACATTAAGGAAATAGCCGTGCGAATTTGTAAGGGGCAGTACTTACAGAGGAAGATTAACCGGATTTTTTTTTATTATTTTATTTTTTTTTTTTAAATATATCCAATATATTTCTTTTTTTTTGTGAGTGGAGGAGCCGTTCCGACGCGCTCGCGCGTGTGTATATATATATATATATATATTTATAATGGGCCATTTAATTGGTGTAAAGGTTTATGGCTCCAGTCATAATTTCAGGGGAGGCAAAGGAAATAAAACAGGAATTCGCGGCGTGTCCATAACCCTTCATTTTCCTCCCGCCCGCCTCCCCTTCACCCAATATTTGCATGCGATTAGCGAAAGTCTCATTATTTACCCTAAAAACCACTTCGCTTTTGGGTGCGACTTTCACCACTTTGGGGTCTGCGCGGGGGGAGGGTTTCGCTCCCAAAATGGTGGTTTTTTCCCCCACCCGAATAATTCCTGACAAATCCTTTTTTTTTTTTTTTTTCGCCATTCCCACGCAAATTCTCCCACCCGCGGGGGTTTTTTTAAAATTTATTTTTTGGTTGTTTTTTTCCAGCCCTGGAAATGTCCCTGGCTCGGGGTGACGCTGTCCAGATCCCCCGGCAGCAGAGCCAGGGCAGCTCCCAGAGGATGTTTATCGTAGAGAGAGATTTTTTTTTGCCCAAAAAACGGGGAAAAAAAGGAAAAAAAAAAAGAAGAAAAAAAGAAGAAAAAACCAGGCAGGGTTTATTTAGGAAAGGCTTCTCCTGCGTGATGGGTCTGGAGGAGCAAAGCCGTGAACAGGCCTGGGAAAAAATGGGGAAAAATGTGATTTTTGGGGTTGGATTCTCTGTAGGTGGGAGGGGATGTGGAGCTCACCTGGCAGGGAGGGGGGTCCGGCACGTGGGGACCCCAAAACATGCGGGGGTGCACCCGAAACTCTCGGGAATGCACCCGAAATCCTCGGGAGTGCACCCAAAAGAAGGGTTGCACCCAAAAACCTCGGGAATGCACCCAAAACTCTCGGGAATTCATCCAAAACTCTCAGGAATGCACCCAAACTCCTGGGAATGCACCCAAAATCCCCAAAAACGCACCCAAAACTGCCAAAACGCACCCAAACTCTTGGGAACGTACCCAAAATCTTGGGAACGCACCCAAATCCTTGGGAATGCACCCAAAACTCTCGGGATGCACCCAAACTCTTGGGAATCTACCCAAAACCCCCAAAAAGCACCCAAACTCTTGGGAACGCACCCAAACTCTTGGGAATGCACCCAAATCCTTGGGAATGCACCCAAAACTCCCGGGAATTCACCCAAAACCCCCAAAATGCACCCAAAACCCTCGGGAATTCACCCAAAAGCCCCAAAATGCACCCAAACTCTTGGGAACGCACCCAAAACTCTCAGGAATGCACCCAAAGTTCTCGGAATGCACCCAAAACCAGGGTTGCATCCAAAAACCTCGGGAATGCACCCAAAATTCTTGGGAATGCACTGAAAACTCTCGGGTTGCACCCAAAACTCTCGGGAATGCACCCAAAACTCTTGGGAATGCACCCAAAATCCCCCAAAACGCACCCAAACCCCCCAAAAATGCACCCACCCCCCCTCAAATGTACCCAAACTCTTGGGAATGCACCCAATCTCTTGGGAACGCACCCAAACTCTTGGGAACGCACCCAAAACCCCCAAAAATTCACCTAGAACCCCCAAAAACGCACCCCAAATCACCCAAAATGCACCCAAACTCTTGGGAATACACCCAAAACGCCCAAAAATTCACCCGGAACCCCCAAAAATGCACCCAAAATCGCCCAAAACCGCACCCCAAATCCCCGGAAATGCACCCAAAGTCTTGGGAATGTCCCCAGAACCCCACAAAACACACCCAAGATCCCCAAAAATGCACCCAAAACGCACCCAAACTCTTGGGAATACATTCCAAAGTCTCAGGAATGCACCCAATCTCTTGGGAACGCACCCAAACGCTTCAGAACGCACCCAAAACCCCCCAAAATGCACCCAAACTCTTGGGATTGCACCCAAAACTCTCAGGAATGTCCCCAAAACCCCAAAAACGCACCCAATACTCCCGGGAATGCATTCAAACTCTTGGGAATGCACCCAAAACCCTCAAAAATGTCCCCAAAACCCTCGCGAATGCCCCCAAAACTCTCGGGAATGTCCCCAAAACTCTCGAGAATGCACCCAAAACCCTCGGGATGCACCCAAACTCTTGGGAATTCACCCAAACTCTTGGGAATTCACCCAAACTCTTGGGAATTCATCCAAACTCTTGGGAGTGTCCCCAAACTCTTGGGAATTCATCCAAACTCTTGGGAATTCACCCAAACTCTTGGGAATTCATCCAAACTCTCGGGAATTCACCCAAACTCTTGGGAATGTCCCCAAACTCTTGGGAATTCACCCAAACTCTTGGGAGTGTCCCCAAACTCTTGGGAATTCACCCAAACTCTTGGGAATGTCCCCAAACTCTTGGGAATGTCCCCAAACTCTTGGGAATTCACCCAAACTCTCGGGAATTCACCCAAACTCTTGGGAATGCACCCAAAACTCTTGGGAATTCACCCAAACTCTTGGGAATGTCCTCAAACTCTTGGGAATGTCCCCAAGCTTTTGGGAATGTCCCCAAAACCCTCGGGAATTCACCCAAAACTGAGGAGGCACAGGGGCGACCCCACCTCAGCCCCTCCTGCCCCCCAGCCCCGCCCTCCCCTCCCCACCCAGAGGGTCCGGAATCCTTTGGAATTTGGGGTGGGACCCCCTCCCACCCTCTGTGCAGGGAATTCCCAAATTCTCTCCGGAATATGGGAGTGGGACCTCCCCCCCGTGCAGGGAATTCCCAAATTCCAGAGGGAATCTGGGAGTGGGACCCCCACCAATTCCCAAATTCCAGAGAGAATTTGGGGGTGGGACCCACCTCCCCCCCGCCCCTGTGCAGGGAATTCCCGAATTCCCTCTGAAATTTGGGAGTGGGACCCTCCCCCCCGCCGCAGGGAATTCCCAAATTCCAGAGGGAATTTGGGGGTAGGACCCCTTCCCGCCCCCCCCGTGCAGGGAATTCCCAAATTCCAGAGGGAATTTGGGAGTGGGACCCCTCCCCACCCCACCCTCTGTGCAGGGAATTCCCAAATTCCCTCCGGAATTTGGGGGTGGCACCCCCCGCAATTCCCCAATTCCAGAGGGAATTTGGGGGTGGGACCCCTCCCCACCCACGCTCTGTGCAGGGCCCCATGGATTTTCCTTCCACCTCGCGTCTCCCGTGGCAGAAGCAACCGTGTTTGGGTGGGGGTTTTTTTTGGGGTTTTGGTGGGGTTTTTTTGGGGGGGTTTGGGGTTTTTTACTTTTTGTTTGGTTGGTTGTTTGTCTGGGTTTTTTTTGAGGTTTTTCGAGGTTTTTTGTTTGTTTGTTTGTTTGTTTGTTTGTTTGGGGGGGTTTGTTTTGGTTTGGTTTCTTGGGGGTTTTGTTTTTTGGGGTTTTTTTTGTTTGTTGTTTTTGATTTCTTGGTTTTTTGGGAGGGTTTTTTTTTTGTTTGGTTTGGTTTGGTTTTTGGGGGGGGTTTTGTTTGTTCTTGCTTGTTTTTGGGTTTCTTGGGTTTTGGGAGGTTTTTTTTTTTTGTTTTTTGTTTTTTTTTTTTTTTTTGTTGTTGTCTTGGGGTTTTTTTGTTTGGTTTGGTTTTTGGGTTTTGTTTTTCGGGGTTTTTTTTCTGTTTCTTTTTTCCCCTCTTCCCTTCTTCCCATGCTCCCTTTCCCCCATCCCACCACCTCCTCACCCCCACTCTTCCCCAAACACCCCTCAAAACCCCAAAACTCCCCAAAAAAACCTCTCCACCACTAACCCCTCCGTTTCAACCCCACCCCAAACACCCCAAACGCCCCTCAAAACCCCAAAAACGCCCCAAAAACCTCTCCATCGTTAACCCCTCTGTTTTAACCCCACCCCAAACACCCCAAACACTCCTCAAAACCCCAAAACTCCCCAAAAACCCTCTCCACCACTAACCCCTCCGTTTCAATCCCACCCCAACCACCCCAAACACCCCTCAAAACCCCAAAACTCCCCACAAACCTCTCCACCACTAACCCCTCCGTTTCAATCCCGTCCCAAACACCCCAAACATTCATCAAAACCCCACAAACTCCGCAAATAAATCCTCCACCACTAACCTCTCCATTTCCCCGCAGTCACCCCCGCCCCAAACACCCCAAACCTCCATCCGAACCCCAATCCCCCAAAAACTCTCTCCGTCACTGACCGCTCCGTTTCAACCCCGCCCCAAACACCCCAAACACACAAATCTCCATCAAAACCCCAAAACCCCCCAAATAAATCCTCCAGCACTGACCACTCCGTTTCAACCCCGCCCCAAACACCCCAAATGCACAAATCTCCATCAAAACCCCAAAACCCCCCAAATAAATTCTCCATCACTGACCGCTCCGTGTCAACCCCGCCCCAAACACCTCAAACATTTATCAAAACCCCAAAAACGCCCCAAAAAGAAATTCTCCATCACTAACCCCTCTGTTTCCCACCAGCCACCCCCCCCTAACCCAAAAAATCCAAACCTCCGTCAAAACCCCAAAAATTCCCCAAATAAATCCTTCATCACTGACCCCTCCGTTTCCCTGCAGCCACCCCCGCCCCAAACACCCCAAACACCCCTCAGAACCCCAAAAACTCCCCAAATAAATCCTCCACCACTAACCCCTCCGTTTCCCTGCAGCCACCCCCGCCCCAAACACCCCAAAACTCCCTCAAAACCCCAAAAACCCCCAAAAAACCTCTCCATCACTGATCACTGCGTTTCCCCTCAGCCAACCCCGCCCCAAACACCCCTCAAAACCCCAAACCCCCCAAAAAACCTCTCCACCACTAACCCCTCCGTTTTCCCGCAGCCACCCCCGCCCCAAACACCCCTCAAAACTCCAAAAACCTCCCAAAAGCCCTCCCCATCACTGACCCCTCCGTTTCAACCCCGCCCCAAAAACTCCAAACACCCCTCAAAACCCCAAAAACGCCCCAAAAACCCTCCCCATCACTAACCCCTCCGTTTCAACCCTGCCGCAAACACCCCAAACACCCCTCAGAACCCCAAAAACACCCCAAATAAATCCTCCATCACTAACCCCTCCGTTTCCCCTCAGCCACCCCCGCCCCAAACACCCCTCAAAACCCCAAAAACGCCCCAAAAACCCTCTCCACCGTTAACCCCTCTGTTTCCCCGCAGCCACCCCTGTCCCAAACACCCCAAACATTTATCAAAACAAAAAAAAACCCCGAAACCCCTCCCCACCGCTAACCCCTCAGTTTCCCCGCAGCCACCCCCGCCCCAAACACCCCTCAAAACCCCAAAAACGCCCCCAAACCCCCCCCGACATTAACCCCTCCGTTTCCCCGCAGCCACCCCCGCCCCAAACGCCCCTCAAAACCCCCAAAACGCCCCAAAAACCCTCCCCATCATTAACCCCTCCATTTCTCCGCAGCCACCCTCGCCCCAAACACCCCAAACCTCCCTCAAAACCCCAAAAACTCCCCAAAAAATCTCTCCACCGCTAACCCCTCCGTTTCAACCCCGTCCCAAACACTCCAAACACCCCTCAAAACCCCAAAAACACCCCAAAACCCTCTCCATCACTAACCCCTCCATTTCAACCCCACCCCAAACACCCCTCAAAACCCCAAAAACACCCCAAATAAATCCTCCATCACTAACCCCTCTGTTTCCCCGCAGCCACCCCCGCCCCAAACATCCCTCAAGACCCCAAAAACACCCCAAAAACCTCTCCACCACTAACCCCTCCGTTTCAACCGCGCCCCAAACACCCCAAACACTCCTCAAAACCCCAGAAACGCCCCAAAAACCCTCCCCAACATTAACCCCTCCGTTTCAACCCCGTCCCAAACACCCCTCAAAACCCCAAAAACGCCCCCAAAACCCTCCCCATCACTAACCCCTCCGTTTCAACCCCACCCCAAACGCCCCTCAAAACCCCAAAAACTCCCCCAAACCCCCCCCGACATGAACCCCTCCGTTTCAACCCCACTCCAAACACCCCTCAAAACCTCAAAAACGCCCCAAAAACCCTCCCCGACATTAACCCCTTCATTTCCCCGCAGCCATCCCCGCCCCAAACGCCCCTCAAAACCCCAAAAACGCCCCAAAAACCCACCCCGACATGAACCCCTCCGTTTCCTCGCAGCCACCCCCGCCGCCAGCTGGCTCCACGCGCGCTCGTCGCGCAAGAAGCGCTGTCCCTACACCAAGTACCAAACGCTGGAGCTGGAGAAGGAGTTCCTCTTCAACATGTACCTGACGCGGGACCGGCGGCACGAGGTGGCTCGGCTGCTCAACCTGAGCGAGAGACAGGTCAAAATCTGGTTCCAGAACCGCCGCATGAAGATGAAGAAGATGAACAAGGAGCAGGGCAAGGAGTGAGGAAGGCGAGAAAAGAGAGGGCGGCAAAGCCCTGAGACGAATTCTGATTTCCTCTCCGGATTCCCACCCAAAAAACCTGGGGAGTGTCCCCTCCGTGTCCCCAAAAACTTCGGGGAGTGTCCCTTCAGTGTCCCAAAAAACCTCGGGGAGTGTCCCTTCGGTGTCCCCCCAAAAGCCTCGGGGATTGTCCCTTCGGTGTCCCCAAAAACCTCGGGGATTGTCCCTTCAGTGTCCCCAAAAAACTCGGGGATTGTCCCTTCGGTGTGCCCCAAAAACCTCGGGGAGTGTCCCCTCAGTGTCCCCAAAAACCTCGGGGAGTGTCCCCTCAGTGTCCCCCCAAAAGCCTCGGGGATTGTCCCTTCAGTGTCCCCAAAAACCTCGGGGATTGTCCCTTCAGTGTCCCCAAAAACCTCGGGGATTGTCCCTTCGGTGTCCCCAAAAACCTCGGGGATTGTCCCTTCAGTGTCCCCAAAAAGCTTCCCCGCGTTCCATCTCAGCTTTCGCATGTGAGGTGTTTTTGCTTTTTAGCCTTTTTTAATTTTTAAAAAATCTTTTTCCTCAGAGGCTTAGCCCAAAGTGCGGCTCCTTTTTTGGGGTTTGTTTGTCTTTCCTTCTTCCCTTCCCCTCCTTTTTATTCTTTTTTTTTTTTTGTTTTTCTCCTCTCCCCGCGGTGTAACACAGCACAAGCTCCTGCCGGAGCACCTTTTTTTGCTGTTTTTTCCCCATTTTTTCTCTTTTTCCCCCTTTTTCTTTGTTTTTTCCTCCTTTTTTTTTTTTGTTTTCCCCCTTTTTTTGTTTATTCCCTTTGTTTTTGTTTTTCTCCCTTTTTTGATTATTCCCCCCCCTTTTTTTGTTTTTCCCCGTTTCTTTGTATTTCCCCCTTTTTTTTTGTTTATTCCCCCTTTTTTTGTTTTCCCCCTTTTTCTGTTTTCCCCCTTTTTTCTTCTTTTTTCCCCTTTTTTTTTGTTTTTTCCCCTTTTTTGCTATTTTCCCCCTTTTCCCCCTTCTCCCCGCAGTGTAACACAGCACAAACTCCTGCCGGAGCACCTTTATTTTTATCCCCCTTTTTTTTAATTTCCCCCTTTTTTTAGAGCTTTTTCCCCCTTTTTTTTTGTTTTTTCCCCTTTTCTTGTTTTTCCCCCCTCTCCCCGCAGTGTAACACAGCACAAACTCCTGCCGGAGCACCTTTATTTTTATTTCCCCCCCCCCTTTTTTTTTTTTATTTCCCCCCTTTTTCTGTGCTTTCCCCCCCTTTTTTTTTAATTTTCCCCCCTTTTTCCCCTTTTTTTTTAAATTTTTCCCCCTTTTCCCCATTTTTTTTAATTTCCCCCCCCTTTTCCCCCCTTTTTTTTTTTTTCCTTTTTTCCCCTTTTTCCCCCCGGAAAACCCAACACAAAACCCACCATAGACAAACCTCGCCGAATTTTTTTTTTTTTTTTTTCCCCTCCTCCACCCAAGGACAAAGACCCCAAAGACCCCAAAGACCCCAAAGACCCCAGTCCGAGCCCCCCGCGCTCTTTCCGCTGCCCCCCGCGCTGCGGAGCGGCTCAGGCCGCGGACGATTCCATGAAATTCCCGCACCAGACACCTCCGCGAGGCTCTCCTTTCATTGCGCCCCACAAATCATCCCCAACTCGCCAACTCCAACCCCGCGGTGGCCACGCCGTGACAGCCCCCGAGTCCAACTCGGGGGTCCCCGCCCCCTTTTTGTCCTTTTTTTTTTTTTTTTTTTTTTTTTTTTTTTGCCTCCTCCCCGCGGTTATTTCATTATTTCCTTCTTTTTTTTTTTTTTTTTTTGGAGCTGGGAAATTGCGATTTTGGCAGGAAAAAAAAAAAAAATTTCTCGGGGGTTTTCGTCGGTTTGGGATTTTTTTTGTGTTGGGAAGGGGAGAAAAGAGAAGGGGGGAATTTGGGGGGCACTCCCCGAGTTGTAAATTATTTAGGAGAGAGAAAAAAATTTAAAAAATTAAAAAAAAAAAAAAAAAGGGGGGTGGAAGAACCCCCGCTGCCAACTTATCCCTAACTTTTTAGAGAAGAATGGGATTTTCTAGTTTGAAAGCAAAAAGAAACAAAAATATAAAAATTAAAAAAAAGAAACAAAAAAAAACTACCTTAGTGGAGCTTTCAGGGAGGGGCAGGTTGTGTTCTTAGCGCTCTTAGATATTTATAATTTATTGTGGATTGACTTTTCCTGGAGCTGCTGCGGAGATAAAGCTCCAAGCCCGGCCCGGATTTTTTTTATTTTATTTTAATTCCTCTCCCAAATCCCACTCGCTTTTTAATACTTGAATCTCGCCGGGCTCGGCCTTTTTTTTTTTTTTTTTTTTTTTTTTTTTTTTTTGGGGATTTTAATTTGGGGTTTTTTGTTTTTTTTTTTTCCTTTCCCGGAGAGTTTTCACCCCCCCCCCAAAAAAAAAAAAAAAAAAAAAAAAAAAAAAAAAAATCCCAAATTCGGAGCCGGCCGGGCTCGGAGCAGATCCCAACCCCGAGATTTCCCCAGCGGGGTTTCTTTATCTCTGTAAGAATTAACTTTGTTTTGGGGAGGGAGGGGAGGGAGGGGAAGGGGAGGGGAACGGGGAGGGAGGGCAGGGAGGGCCGGGGGGGTTTAGTTCGAGTCGATTCCGTGGTGGGTGAAGTTGTGAAATTGTGTTTTTTCGTGCTCGTGCTTCTGTGAGTGTTGGAGCTCTTTTTTTTGTTTTTTTGCTGTCTCGGCCGCGGTTATTTTTTTTTTTTTTTTTTCCCCCTTTTTTTAACAGAGTTCTCGCAGTTGGTAGTGGCTGGGAAAAAAAAACAACAAAACAAAACAAAACAAAAAAATAATCGAAATAAACCTCTCTGGCTCCCCTTTGTTTTTTTTTCCCCTTTTTTTAACAGAGTTCTCGCAGTTGGTAGTGGCTGGGAAAAAAAAACAACAAACAAAACAAAACAAAAAAATAATCGAAATAAACCTCTCTGGCTCGCTCCGTGCGCGGAATTTTTGATATTTGGCTTTCGAGGAACAGGCGAGGGGAGCGTGGCTCCTTTGGATGGGGAGAGGGGGGAAAAAAAAAAAAAACAGAAAAAAGCAATTTTTTTCTGCTGTTTATCTCAAGGAACCAGCGCGGATCTGTTTACAGAAGCGACTCTGCTTTTATCAGAGGCTGCTCTGGACGGAGCGATAGCGCGGATCTGCAGATTTGCGTTTTTGGAAAGTGTTCCTGCTTTTCTTTTTCCTTTTTTTCTTTTTTTAAATTTTTTTTTTTTCTTTTCTTTTCCTTCCCCCCTCCCTCCGCGATCCAGAGATAAGACCCTCGGAGCTGCGCTGAAATTTCCACCGCTACAAATCCTCTCAAAAGAGGTTTTTTTTTCTTTAAAAAATAAAATTATAATAATAATAATAATCTCCCCCAACGCCTCGAGGAGAAAACGGAGCGGAAGGGTTTAAGGCCATTCCTCAGAAAGTTGTTTTGGGGTTTTTTTGGTTTTTTTTTTTTAATTTTCTCATGGAAAACTTTCCATCCTAAGTCGCTCCTCGGGCGCTTCCAGATTTAACCCTTCTGCTGCCGGACGGAGTTCAGCGCCACCCAACTTCGCTCCGCGGTTAAAACTCGAATTTTTTACTAAAAAAAAGCTTTTTTTTTTTTTTTTTTTTTTTTTTCGGAGACGTTTCGAGCAGTTCCTCCGAACGCCGATTTTTTTCTAAAAAATGCCATTAAATTTTTATTTATTTATTTTTTTTTTAAAGTGGGTGGAAAATGATGTTTGAGCCGCGGCAGAATTTTCCGGTTCGGTTTGATTTCCAGCGCTGAGCTGTGATAATCCTCAAACCGAGCAAGGATTTTCCAAAATCCTCATTATTTTCATTTCCAGGAGCTTTTCCCCGCGAGTTCGTTGACTCGGCCACGAGGATTTAGAAAAAGGAAAAATTTTTTTTTTTTTCCCCTCACTTTCCTTAGAGTTGTGGTAAAGAGCAGATATTTTTCAGATGACGCTATTATAAGGTTGTTTTAAAATAGAATTTAAGAACGTTAGCTGATTTTTTATTAGGAAATGAGCTTACTTATTAAAAAAAAAAAAAACAAAAAAACCGAACAAACGAACAAAAAAAGAAAAAAAAAAAAGTTGGAAAAAAAATTGTCTTCTGTAGCATCGGCCCGGATGTATTTTCCAGAGATGTTTTAATAATGCTCCAGAATAAAAATCGATTTTAGAACAACGATCGTTGTGTTCTACTGTTTCACCCCCAAATCCCAAAATATTCCGGAACATTGCGTTTTCCTTCTCCTTCCCAGCATCGTTTTGGGTTTAAAAAAAAAAAAAATAAACCCAGAGGAAGTGGAAATAATTGGAAATAATTCCACTCCGGAGCAGCAAGTGTTTGCCGGGTCCCACCCAAACTTTCTGCGCGTCTGATTTTTGATTATTATTTTTATTTTTTTTATTATTATTTTGATTTTTGATTCCGAAATCGGCGGTCGCGGATCTCCGGTTGCGTTTCGCGTTTATTTCTCATTTTCGGAGGTTTCACCTCAGCCTTAGGAGGGAAAGGATTTGCTTTTTTTGGCTTTTTTTTCCACTTTATTCGCCTCTGGCCCGAGGAAAACTTGGCCCGAGGAGGAGGAAAAAAAAAACCCCAAAAAAACAGAAATCAGAAACCCAAAACAAACAGAGGGAAACTCCACCCTGGCGTCACCTCGGACCTGACACGCGGTTCCTTTTTCCTTCAATTCCCCCTCCGGAAATTTTATTCCTCGTGAAGAAACGCGAGTGCCTGGAAAGCGTTTTTATCTCTATATTTAAAAATTTTTTTAAAAAAATTAAAAAACAAAACAAACAAACAAATAGAAAAATAAAAAAAATCCCCGGGACCTGCTCAGCCCCGCAGGAAACACAGGTAGCGAGAAATAAAACCCAAAAAAATCTCTTTCCCACTAATTTTTAACATAATGAGGCAGCTCCAAAGGGCAATATTTCACTTCTTAAAGGGGGGGAAAAAAAAGAAAAAGAAAAAAAGAAAAAAAATCCTTTCTTTTGGGGCAGCTCTGAAAAGAAAACAAAAGAAGAAGGAAGAATTTTTTGGGGCTTGCTGAGGGAAGAGAGAGAGAAAGGGAAGGAACTTGTCATAAAAAAAGGAAAATTCAGTGCAGTGCGCTGCAATAAAAGAATATGACCGCTATAAAACTTTATAGGGTATAAATTTCTGAAGGTTAAGGAACTAAACGGCTGTAAAGGAAACAGTGCAAGAAAACTTTCAGGAACTCCTAAATTACTCCAACGACTTGGGAATGTGGGGAAACCCAGCGCGGTTCTGCTTTCTGCTTCGCTCACGAAGTTCCTCTCTTTTTGTTTTTGTTTTTTTTCTTTTCTTTTTTTGTTTTTTTTTCTTTTCTTTTTTGTTTTTTTTTTTTCCCCTCTAAGGGAGGGGGCAGCTCCAAAAAAAAAAGAAAAAAAAAAAAATAAAGAGAAAAGGTGGGGAGGGACTTTTGTTAATTTATTCTTCTCTCGCAGATGCCGTGAAAATCCAGCGCTCTGGATGATTCCCTTTGTTCTTTTCATTTTTTGTTTGTTTGTTTGTTATTTTATTTTGTTTCCCTCTGCTTTTTTGGGGGTTTTTTTTTGCTTTTTTTTTCCCCTTTTTTTTTTTTTTTTTTTGTTTTCCCCTTTAAAGCAACGCCAGAAATTCCCAAGCCTTGCAAACAAACAAACAAACAAACAAACGAAAAACAAAACAAAAAAAACCGAGGCACAGGAGGCAGCCCCAAGCCGCGCACCCTCCGAGCCCTGGCGAGACGTCTGGCCTGGGGAAGCTCTTGATGACTTTCCAGCTTTTCCTCTCTCCTCGGCGGCAGCAGAAAGAGCAATTGTTCCGTCTCGGAATTTGAAACAATAGCGCGTTTCAAGCTCGAACCTCACTTCTCTCTTTTATTGCATTTCGCGCGGGGAAAACCGCGGCGCTGCGAGGCGAGAAGGAGCCCAAAAAAAAAAAAATTAATTAATTCCCGTTTTCCCTCCTCTTCCTCTCCCTCACCTCCTTTTATTCATTTTAATTTTTTTTTTTTCTGTTTTATGAGGAGCGGGACTTTTTATTTGGATGTTTTTCTGGTTTTTTTTTTTTTTTTTTTAATTTTTGGTGTTTTTTTCGTTTCGCGGGGAATTCTGGCGCTGCAGTTCCGCGCGTGGCCGCGAGGTGGAGCCCTTGCTCCACGCTAGAGGCGCTGGCTCCGCGCTCGCCCGCGGGGGCTCCGCGCTCCTCACGCCTCGAGTTCATCGCCGCCGCCCCCCCGCCCATAAAATATTGGGTTCATTATAGCGATTTGGCCGATTTTATAGCTTACATCTATTTTTTTCTTTTTCTTTTTTTTTTTTTTACCGAGGGTAAATTATGGATTAGGGGGAAAAAAAAAAAAAAAAAAAAAAAAAAGGAACAACAACAACGCGGCGGTAGAGATGCGGTGAGAGGTGGGGCGCGCATCTCTCGGAGACGGTGGTTTGGAGGGGGATGAAAAAAAAATAAAAATAAAAATTAAAAAGGGTTTTAGCTTCTGTAGATAGATCATTATCCCAAACAGCGCAGATTTACGTTGGTGGGGCTGGGAAAAAATAAAAAAATAAAAAAGAGAGAGAGAGCGGCTCATAGATTTGGGGATATATTTTTTCCTCTCGGCCATTAGGATGATCTGCGCTTCCCCGGCTCGATATTTTATATGTTTTATAATCCCGGCAGCCACGGAGGGAGGGAAAAAAAAAACCCAAAAACAACAACCCGAGCGTGGCACAGAACGAGAGCATTTGTTTTTTTTTTCAGAAGTTAAAAGCACTCATTTCTGGTTATGGCCTCTCCATCTTTGGGATGCTCTGTGCTTTGGATTCTTCACTTAAAAAAAAGAAATTTTAAACGCCACAAATGAGTAAATTAACTCAAAATGCTGAGAACCGCCGCGGTTTGGGGTGAGCATCGACACAGAGCTGATTCCGAGGCGGTGATGGCAACTTTGAACTCCGCGAGTTCACTTTTATTTCGGCCTTTGGTTCCTCAAAATTACGAGGAAAAAAATTCATTCAGATGTGGGAATTCTTCAGCTGCAAACGGCGCAGGAAAGGGGTGGCGGCAAGAATTTCAAGATAGGTTTTCTTTCACGTTTCAAATTGTCCAAATAAAGATTTTTTGGGTTTTTTTTTTTTTTCTGACTGAACGTCCCTCCGAAGTTCTGTCAGAAACCTCTCCCGCTCATCCCAAAATCAGCGTTTTGGGGTGAGGATGGAGCCGTTCGGGCCCACCCGACAGGGTGGGAAATATGATTTTGGAAAGTTTCGGCATCCCGAGACTCTTTTTGAGCGCCGTCAAACGAAACACGAGCGCGAGCAGAAAGAAATTGGAGAAACGAAGAAAAATCTCGCCCTCGCGCATTGGGCGAAAGGCGGAGAGAGGAGAAAACTTGAGCTTTACCTCAGGAAAAGATTTGAGCTTCTTTAATTCTTTTTATTTATTTATTTTTTTTTTTTTTTTTTCCTTATGAATTCCTAATAAATCTCTCCTCCGCTGGGTATTTATAAATTATCCCTCCCCGACACCCAACCCCACGCGCTCTCGCCCGGCCCCGCTCGCTTTCGCTCGGAATGGAAACATTTTGCTTTCATCGCCGAGCCGAGTACAGTGCGGGGATGATTTAGGGTCGGCCATTGATTTCTGGGGCAGCGCGGAGTTAGCGGCGCATCACGGCCATAAAAATTCTCCCGCACTTGATGATAAAAATGGGAACTTCCAGAGACAACTTCTGCCCCCGCCTATTCCCCGGGAATAGGAATTCCTGCTCTTTTCCCCTTCTCTCCCAACTTCAGGAGGCTGTAAATACACACAGAGAAGGAGAAACTTCTTTTCTAAAATCACTTTACTCGATTTTTTTTTTTAAATTTTTTTTTTTTTTTTTTTAAATTCGGTGAATATTCCAGCGTCCCCCACGCCAGGCTGCGAAGCTCTATTTACTCCTGCGCACCAATTTTTTCGGGGTTTTTATGCGGCGAGACGAGGCACGAATCTGTTCAATCGACAATAAAAGTGTGGAGAGAGAGAGAGAAAAAAAATAAAATGTTAACTTGTCTTTAAAAGGGGGGGGAAAAAAACCTTAATTATGCCGCCGCAAGTACTCCAACAACAATAATTACTCGAAAAGGCTCTTAGACTCGGCTGAAATTACCCCTCCACCAAATAAAGGAAACGTATTTACTTAAATTATTTCTCTAAGGATGGGTTTAAAGTTTTATTCCGTTGCTGTCTCCGGTTTGGGTTATTTTTTTTTTTTTTTTGCCTTCTCTTCCTTTCCGCCTTTCCTCATCCCCTGCCCGTTCCCACCGACAATTTTAGTGCGCGGGGGTGGTTTTTTTGGGGTGTTTTTTTTCTTTTTAAACCCAAATATTTCAACTTTTTCCCCCTCTTTCCCGTGCGGCGGAGGTTGAAAATCGTCCCTCAGCCGAAAGGAGCCACGGGCGGAACCCTAAATTCACCTTTCGGTGATGGGGAAAGAGCAGAACCGCAAGGGAGGGAGGGAGAAAAAATGAAAATTGAGGTCGGGAAGAGCGATTTGAACCCCGAGCGAAGGCTGGGAAATACATCTGGAATTGCGAGGGGCTTTCGGAGGGGCTGGGCCGGGAGGGCTGGGGTCGTTATTAACCGCGGAACGCCTCGGCGATATTTTGCTGAGTGCGAGAAATGAATTTCAGAATCTACCCCCTGTGTGTTCCGGCGGAGGAAAATTGCAGCGCTGGCATGCGAGGGGCAAGTTGGGCTGCGCTGTTGCCGAGTGCCAATAAAAGAGGGGAAAAAAATCTCTTTTTTTTTTTTTTTTCTCTACTCCATCGCTCTCTTCCCCCCCCTCTCTCCCCGGTTTTTTTTTTTTTTTCCTGGCGGGGGGGGAAAAAGATTTTTAAAAAAAAAAAAAAATTAGGTGAATAAATAAATGAAAAAGTGGAAGTTGTGGAGGTTGGAGGGTGAAGGTTCTGCTCCGGAGGGGATGAGGGAATTGAGGGAATTTTTGTTCCCGAGCGCATCCCGAGCGAGTCCTCGGTGCGGGAAGAGGAGGAGGAGGAGGAGGAGGAGGAGGAGGAGGAGGAGGGCAGAGCCGCAAAAAAAAGTCAATGTTATATATGAAAAACTATAATGATTTTAATTCAATATTGACACCTCGGCGAGCGCGGGCGGCTCCAATCGAAAGCTCTGCTTTATAGCGGTGGAGGAGCGGACTCGTAAAAGCCTAACGGCTTTTATGTCGTGCGGTATAAACAACAACAACATCCTCGGCTTTATGGCGTTTTATAGTTTGTTAAACAGTTTACGGCCTTTTTTGGGGCTATTACCGACGCAATTCCCTTCATGCGATAGTTAAACCTTTATCAATAATAAGGAAATTGATCATTAAAATGTTAAATATGACTACCTCGTTTGTTTTAAAATATGTTTAGGGTAAGAAGCTGTATGATTTGATAACTTGTATTAAAATACCAATTACATTTATAGGACCTTTTAAAACTGGTAGCAATTAAATCGTGTTCTTTTACAGTTTTCCAAAGCGACCCTGACATTTAAAAAGGCTAAAACTGCCTCGTTAAAATTTTGAAATTAACGACTGCGAGCGCTTCTCTTTAATTTTCCAACACTCCCCAAAAATCAATCTTTGGGGTGGTCTGGCTACGTTGATTTGTTGTGAGGCGAGCGATACCTCATTAATGGAGGTAGTTAAACATATTTAATCCGTATATTCAGCCCACCTCCTTCTCCCTGCCCCTCTCCCTCCCTCCCTCCCTCTCCCTCGCTCGCTCCCTCTCCCTCGCTCGCTCCCCCTCGCTCGCTTTTCCTTCTTTATTCTCTCACACTCTTCCTTTCACAATCATGCGGTGCAGAGTCCGTGTGGAGTAAGGAGAAGCCAATCGGATGAGGTTTTGGTAATAGATGCAAATGATCATGAAAAGACACTGCAAAATATGAAACAACTCATTTGCGCCGAAGTAAATCACTGAAAACTGTTTATGAACTGGCATCTCTTCTTGGAAATGTAAAGCGAGAACTCTTTAAGTGGCGATTCTTTTTTTTTTTTTTTTTTTTTTTTTTTTTTTTTAAGGGGTGGGGGGGGAGGAAAGAATTCAATATCATGCAGGCTTAGAGTTTTGATTATATCCTCCTTTTATATTCCTGGAAATCACAAACTGCCGTTGCTTAGCATCTCAGCGCTTTCCTTTTTTTCGCTAATAGATTCCCGCGGTCTGGCTTTTCGCTCGTCTTTTTTTTTTTTTTTTTTTTTTTTTTTTTAAATAATTTTTTTTTTTGGGAAATTTTTTTTTCCTTCTTTCCTTCCTTCCTTCCTCGCGCGAAAACCCTCGCTTCCGAATTTAAAAAAAAAAAAAAAAAAGAAAAAAAAAAAATGAGCTCCTATTTCGTCAACTCACTCTTCTCCAAATACAAAACCGGCGACTCCCTTCGCCCCAACTACTACGACTGTGGCTTCGCTCAGGATCTCGGCGGCAGACCCACCGTGGTGTACGGCCCCAGCGCGGGGGGCACCTTCCAGCACCCTCCCCAAATCCAGGAGTTCTACCACGGAGCTTCGTCACTCTCCAGCTCCCCTTACCAACAGAATCCCTGCGCCGTGGCTTGCCATGGCGACCCCGGCAACTTCTACGGCTACGAGCCCTTGCAGAGGCAGAGCCTCTTCGGCGCGCAGGAGTCGGACTTGGTGCAGTACACGGACTGCAAGCTCGCCGCCGGCGGCCTCGGCGAGGAGGCGGAGAGCTCGGAGCAGAGCCCTTCTCCCACCCAGCTTTTCCCCTGGATGCGACCGCAAGGTGAGGCGAAATGGGCGAGGACGCGGAGGAGGAATTTCCTGAGCCCCATAAAGTAACCCCCCCCAGCCCCCCCCCCCCCTCTCTCGGCCCTGCTTGCCTTTTTTTTTTTTTTTTTTTTTTCTTTTTTTTCTTTTTTTTGGGGGCTTTTCTTTCTGCCCCCTTCTTTGCTCGCTTTCTTTCTCTCGCTGCCTTTTTTTTTTTTTTTTTTTCTTCTTCTTCTTCTTCTTCTTTTTCCCCCCGGTGACTGTATTTTACTGCTTTATGGGGGTAAACTTTTGCACTTGTAAATTGCTTTATAGTTTAATTACCCTGAAGGAGAAGCTTTTCTTCTGGGGGCTGAGCGAGCCTGGGCTTTCTGTGCGAGGAAGCGCCCTTAAAGTTTATGGCACTTTTATAGCCTCAAAAAGAGCCTTCATTTTTGTTCGCCGCTCGCTTCGGGCTCTCGGCCTCGCCGCCGCTTCTCCCCGGGGCTGCGGATTTTTATTCCTTTTAATTTTTTTTTAGTGCGTTTTGGGGAGGGTTTGGGGGCTCTGTTTTTGTGCCGGGGGTGAGGAAGTGCAGCTCCAGCCGCGGCCGTGGGGCGACCCCCACTCCTCCTCCCCTTCTCCCACCATCGCCCCTTTCCTTTCGAGCCATCCACAATCTCCTTTTCCTCGCCCCTCTCCTCTTCCTGAGAGTTTTTTTTTTTTTTTTTCCCCCCACTCCCGGAGCGTGCGGGAGGCTCTGGTTTATGTTTCTCTCAACCTCCTTCTCTTTTTTTTTTTCTTCTTTTTTTTCCACCCCCTCCTTGTCTCCCACCCCAACCTTTGCCATCCCCCAGCAGCCGCCGGACGCAGGAGGGGGAGGCAGACCTACAGCCGCTACCAGACGCTGGAACTGGAGAAGGAATTTCTATTTAATCCCTACCTGACCCGCAAGCGGAGGATCGAGGTCTCGCACGCCCTGGGATTGACAGAGAGGCAGGTCAAAATCTGGTTCCAGAACAGGAGGATGAAATGGAAAAAGGAGAACAACAAAGACAAGTTTCCCAGCAGCAAATGCGAGCAGGAGGAACTGGAAAAACAGAAAATGGAAAGGGCCCAGGAGGCGGACGAGGAAGGGGAAGCACAGAAGGCGGACAAGAAATAAAAAGGGATTTTTTCTTTTTTTTTTTTCTTTTTTTTTTTTTTTTGGAGGACTGAAAGGCGAGCGCTGCTGGGGTGGAAGAGCCCCCGAGCCCCACGTTAATGGCAGTTCGTGTAAGGGAGGGGTCGCGGCGGCGGCGGCGGTGGTGGTGGGGTGGGGGAAAAACAATGCCTAGAAAAGAGAAAGGAAAAACAAAAAAAAAAAAAACCACAAAAAAACCCCTTTTATTGCTGTAAAACAATATAGCTGTAAGCACCACTTTCCTGATGATCCTTGGATACAATGAGCAGAAAGCAGGAGGGATCGGGAGCTCTCTGCTGCCTTTTGCCAGTTATTAACTAGTGGTAGTGTAACGCAATAGCTTATGTAAAACATGACTGTGAAATTCTCTCTCTCTCGCTCTGTCTTTCTCTCTGTCTCTCTCTTCTTTCCGGGGCGGTGGGAGGGGGGTTTGGGTGGGTTGGTTAACATAGCTTTCAGCGCTAGAGGAGTTACGTGATATTATTATTATTATTATTAATTATTATTATTATCACATTCGTGCACTTTTTTTTTTTTTTTGTTCGGTTGGGTTGGTTATTTCCCGATTTTTAATTTTTTTTTCGGTGTTTTTTTTTGTTGTGGTTTATCTGTGTGTGTACTGGAGGTAGCTATCGAGACAAGCATCCCAACAACATGAAACTGCCTATTTATGCTGTAGTTATCTCTCTCTTTCTCTCTCTCTCTCTCTTCACTTTCCCTCCTGTTCTTTGACTTGGTTCTGGTTTGTTTTCTTTCTTTTTTTTTTTTTTTTTTAACTTTTTTCTCCTTTTTTTTTTTTTTCCTTCCAATTTTTCAATGTCTCTTCCAAAAAAAAAAAAAAAAAAAAAGGGAAAAAAAAAAGAAAAAAAATACAAGAAAAAAAAAAAAAGCGTTTTTATCTCCTTTAGTTAGCATGCGCACAGTGAAGCAAGTTGTAAAGTGATCTTTAGGTTAACTGTGAAAAAGAATGTATACTGTATACGTGAATTACTTTATTGGGGAACTAATGCTATATTTTGTTGTTCTTTCATCACTTTGTTCTATTGTCTAAACCTGGAAGCGGCGGAAGAAAGTCACAATAAAGTTTACAAGCGAGAATGCCGTGACATCATTCTTTCCCCCCCGCTCCGCTTCCTCCGCGACCACTCTGATCGAAAGGAAATAAAAGTCAATTGTGGCCCAGGGGCCATCAAAGCCCTCGCTGGCCCGCGGGGCTGCAGGGCCGGCCTGGGGAAGGGGAAGGGGATGGGGATGGGGGGGTCCTGGACCGGCCAGGGGAAGGGGCTGGGGCTGGGGGGCTCACGGACCGGGCAGGGGCTGGGGCTGGGGGGTTCCTGGACCGGCCAGGGGAAGGGGATGGGGCTGGGGCTGGGGCTGGGGGCTCACGGGCCGAGCAGGGGAAGGGGATGGGGCTGGGGGCTCCCGAACCGGCCAGGGGAAGGGGATGGGGCAGGGGCTGGGGTCGGGGGGGTCCTGGACCGGCCAGGGGAAGGAGATGGAGCTGGGGCTAGGGCTGGGGCCGGGGGGTCCTGGGCCGACCAGGGGTTGGGGGCTCCCCGACCGGCCAGGGAAGGGGATGGGGCTGGGGTCGGGGGCTCCGGGACCGGCCAGGGGATGGAGCTGGGGCTGGGGTCGGGGGGGTCCTGGAACGGGTAGGGGAAGGGGCTGGGGCTGGGGCTGGGGCAGGGGAAGGGGATGGAGCTGGGGCCGGGGAGTTCCCGGACCGGCCAGGGGAAAGGGATGGAGCTGGGGCTGGGGCAGGGGGGGCTCCCGGACCAGGCAGGGGAAGGGGCTGGGGCTGGGGCTGGGGCAGGGGCAGGGGCTGGGGGGTTCCCGGACCGGCCAGGGGAAGGGGATGGGGCAGGGGCTGGGGCTGGGGGGGTTCCGGACCGGGCAGGTGATGGAGCTGGGGCTGGGGGCTCCCGGACCGGGAAGGGGAAGGGACTGGAGCTGGGGCTGAGGCTGGGGGGTTCCTGGACCGGGCAGGGGAAGGGGATGGAGCTGGGGCTGGGGCAGGGGAAGGGGCAGGGGCAGGGGCAGGGGATGGGGATGGGAGCTCCCGGACCGGGCAGGGGAAGGGGATGGAGCTGGGGCAGGGGCCGGGGGGTTTCTGGAACGGGCAGGGGAAGGGGCAGGGGCAGGGGCTGGGGCCGGGGGGTTCCTGGACCGGGCAGGGGCTGGAGGCTCCCGGACCGAGCAGGGGAAGGGGCTGGGGTCGGGCAGGGGCGATGGGGCTCCAGGGCCGCGTTGGGACTCGGGGTCTGCAGGCCCGGGCAGGGTCCGGGAGCCGCAGGAACGAGCAGGGGAAGGGGCTGGGGTCGGGCAGGGGAAGGGGCTGGGGTCGGGCAGGGGTTGAGGGTCTCAGGGCCGGGTTGGGGCTGAGGGTCTGCAGGCCCGGGCAGCGTCCGTGGGCTGCAGGACCGAGCAGGGACAAGGTCTGAGTCCGGGGGGCTCCAGAGCAGGGCAGGGGCAGGGTCTGGGGCTGGGGGTCTGCAGGCCCGGGCAGGGTTCGGGGGCTGCAGCACCGGGCAGGGGCAGGGTCTGGGGGTCTGGGCCCGGGGGGTTCCGGGACCGAGCAGGGGCAGGGTCTGGGGGTCTGGGCTCCAAGACCGAGCAGGGACAGGGTCTGGGGCCGGGCAGGGGTTAGGGCTGGGCTGTTCTTGGGCCGGGCAGGGTTCTGGGGGCTGCAGGGCCAGGCAGGGGCAGGCTCTGGGGCCGGACAGGGGTTGGGGCTGGGCTGTTCTTGGGCCGGGCAGGGTCCGGGGGGCTGCAGGGCCAGGCAGGGGCAGGGTCTGGGGCCGGACAGGGGCAGAGTCTGGGGCCGGGGGGCTCCCGAGCAGGGACAGGGTCTGGACCTGGGCAGGGGCAGGGTCTGGGGGTCTGAGCCCGGGGGCTTCCAGGGCCGGGAGGGGACAGGGTCTGGGGCCGGACAGGGTCTGGGGCCGGACAGGGTCTGGGGTCGGACACGGTCTGGGGCCGGACAGGGTCTGGGGCCGGGGGGCTGCAGGGCCGGACAGGGACAGCGTCTGGAGCCAGACAGGGACAGGTCTGGCCCGGGGGCTCCAGGGCCGGGCAGGGGCAGGGTCTGGGGGTCTGGGGCCGGGCAGGGACAGGGTCTGGGCCCGGGGGCTGCAGGGCCGGGCAGGGAGAGAGTCTGGGGCCGGGGGGCTCCCGAGCAGGGCAGGGCCAGGGTCTTGGGCCGGACAAGGACAGGTCTGGGGGTCTGGGAGTCTGGGCCCGGGCACGGACAGGGTCTGGGGCCGGACAAGGACAGGTCTGGGGGTCTGGGCCCCGGCACGGACAGGGTCTGGGGGTCTGGGGCCGGACAAGGACAGGTCTGGGGGTCTGGGCCCCGGCACGGACAGGGTCTGGGGGTCTGGGGCCGGACAGGGACAGATCTGGGGGTCTGGGCCCGGGCACGGACAGGGTCTGGGGCCACGCAGGGCAGGGTCTGGGGGTCTGGGGGTCTGGGGGTCTGGCCCGGGGGCTGCTCCCCGCGAGCCGCGGGCGAGCGGAGGGGGCCGGGGGCAGGGCGATGGCTCCCGCTCGCCTTGTTCTTCTCCCATCTCGCTGACAGCTCGGGGCGCAGCGCGGAAATCCTCGCTCAAGGTAACATTTCTCAGCTTTTCCCTTCATTTTCCTTGCTGTTTCCCCTTTTTTCCCCCCCGACTGTCCCCTGCTCGCCCTGCCCGAGGCTCGGGGCGCCCCCGGCCTGCCCCGGCTGTGAAAATCACATTGTCAGGAGCGCAGCTGAGCCGAGCCGCTCCTTCCCCTCCCGAGCTGCCCTGCCACGGCCGGGGAGGAGCGCGGGGATGCTCATAACCTTGGGGAAGGAGAATCAGCGCCGGCCCCGCGCTCACATCCACCATTGTCTGCTTTTCCTGCCGCCCAGACTTCGCTTTCTTTCCAAATCCGCCACCTCCCCTTAAAAAAAAAACAAAAAACAAAAAACACCCCAAAAAAACAAAACAACAAAACAAAACAAATGGAGGCAGATCGCTTTTTTTTTTTTTTTTAATTTTTTTTTTTTTTTGGACGGTTGCTGTGCTTCTCCGGCAGAAAGGAAAATCAGCCAGCTGGGGAGGTTTGTACTTGTGGCTGTAATTGAGCCCCGCAGAAGCGCTGACACGCGAAACAAGGGATCCGTGCGCGCTCTTTATTTCTCGCGACAAGAAAAGCAAATGCCAGCTCGATCCGCGGCTCGGAGCCTGTGGCAGCGGAATAAATTAAATATAGAGCTCAATGGCACTGGGGGGTGAAAAAAAAAAAAAAAAAAGAGCCTGAAAGTATTGAGTATCAATGAGACATTTGTCTTTTTTTTTTTTTTTTTTTTTTTTTTTGGGGGTGAGGAAGGGGCGAGGGTCGGGGGGGGGAGGGGAGGGAATTATGAGCAGTGTGGAGAAAAAGTATCTCGGAGCCGAGGAAATGGTGCGAAGGAGGGAATTTTAGACGGGATCAATAAAGGGATAAATAGAGCCTCCCTCGCCTTTCCTCCAGCGGAGAGAGCCTCGCTGGTTTATCAACAACGTCCTCGTGCCCCCCTCCCCCTTTTTTTAATTTATTTTTAATTTTTTTATTTCCCCATTCCCCTCCTTTTCCCCCTCTCTCTCTCTCTCTAAGCTGAAAACTGATTACAGGTTGGCTTATCGACTCCGGCACGATTTCACCCCTTCCAGCAGAGATCGCGCAGGGTTTTTTATATCGCATCAATTATTTATCATATTTTATAAATCCAGCCGCACAGTCCCGTGCCCCCGAGGAGGGGGCGGGCGGCGATTGGCGCCGGCGCGGCCACGTGCCCGCGCGTCACCGGGGCCGGCAGGAAAAAAAAAACCTCCTTTTTGGTGTAAATCTGGACTCTAATTCCGTAATATATCACGGTACCTCGTAAAACCGACACTAAAACGTCCCGACCTACAAATCACCCGGCCAAATTATGAGTTCATTGTATTATGCGAATGCTTTATTTTCTAAATATCAAGCCGCAAGTTCGGTTTTCCCATCCGGAGTCTTCCCCGAGCAAACTTCTTGCGCTTTCGCCTCCAACGCGCAGCGAGCGAGCTATGGGGCAGGATCCACGCCTCCCTTCGCCGCCTCCGTGCCGGGGATTTATTCCAGCGGCGGCTCCGTGCACCCCCAGCCCCCCGGGATGTACCCCTCGGCCTACGGGCTGGAGCCGAGCTCCTTCAACATGCACTGTGCCCCTTTCGAGCAGAACCTGGCCGTGATGTGCCCCGGGGACGCGGCCAAGCAGAGCTGCGCCAAGGGGGAGCAGAGGGACGGCGACCTGCAGGGCGACAGCAACTTCCGCATCTACCCCTGGATGAGGAGCACAGGTAAGGCGAGAGGAGAGCCCCCCGGGGCTGCGGGAGGAGGGGGAGGAGGAGGGGAGGGGGCTCGGGGGGGGGTGGGGGCAGTGTGAGTTATGCGCGGGGGGGTGGCGGAGAGGGATTGTCCCCAACTGCTTTGGTGACGTTTCGATCAAAACGCGTCCTGGGGAAGGGAGAGGGGCGAGATGCACACCGCCCCCCACTCTGATCCCCCACGCTCCGATCCCCCCAGCCCCTCCGATCCCCCCACCCAACTCTGATCCCCCCAGCCTCGCCATCAAAGCGTCTTTTCGGGTTTAAATATCGATCCGTGAGCCTGGGCTGGGGCGGTTTGGGTCGGAGGGGACACACGGAGCGACACAAAACGCGTCCCCAAAAAGGGAGAGGGGCGAGATACACACCGTCCCCCACCCTCCGATTCCCCCAGCCCCTCCGATCGCGGATCAAAACATCCTTTCGGGTTAAATACCGATCCGTGAGCCCGGGCCGGGGCGGTTTGTTCGGAGGGGACACACGGAGCGACACAAAACGCGTCCCCAAAAAGGGAGAGGGGCGAGCCACACATCACCCCCCCAACTCCAGCACCTCCGATCTCCCAGCCTCGCCATCAAAACATCTTTTCGGGTTTAAATATCCATCGGTGCGGCCCGGGCTGGGGCGGTTTGTGTCGGGGGGGACACACGGAGCGACACAAAACGCGTCCTCGAAAAGAGAGAGGGGCGAGACACACACCGTCCCCACTCTGATCCCCCCACCCTCTGATCCCCCCAGCCCCTCTGATCACCCCACCCGACTCTGATCCCCCCAGCCTCGCCATC